>OU342941.1:0-1250000 GCA_910592295.1 Andrena haemorrhoa
GTGCCTTCACTGCCAATCGCGCGTGTCTTCTCGACACAGTCCCTCCGCTGATTGGCTACCGGACCTTCTTCACCAACCCGATTGGTTACCGCACTTTCGTAACGTGCACCTCGGCGATACCTCATCTAATTTCGTCCTTTTAGCTGACATCCTCCCTTCATCCAGATATCCAGAGGTCCACAGGTCTCCGTCGTGGTGTCAGCTATCATCCGGTCGATATTTGTAGGCGTTCCAGGTCACCGTAACGACCACCGCATCGTAAGCGTCGAAGTCAACAACGTCGGCCATCTTGACCTGTCACTTTCACTCCTTCACACGCGATCTAATTTCGGCTTTCTAGCGCTCACACACGGCCCGATCGACTTTCCACTAGAACACAACCGAGCACGGTGGATACACGAAACTACTCGCACCTCCTAATATAAAATCCACGGGATTTTACCGCCTTCACGAACGAACACTTGCCGGAGCGGTATCCACGCACGTCCGACCGCCGCCATGGCACGCGAGACCCCCAGACCTAACCCAGACCTAACCCAGACCTAACCCAGACCTAACCCAGACCTAACCCAGACCTAACCCAGACCTAACCCAGACCTAACCCAGACCTAACCCAGACCTAACCCAGACCTAACCCAGACCTAACCCAGACCTAACCCAGACCTAACCCAGACCTAACCCAGACCTAACCCAGACCTAACCCAGACCTAACCCAGACCTAACCCAGACCTAACCCAGACCTAACCCAGACCTAACCCAGACCTAACCCAGACCTAACCCAGACCTAACCCAGACCTAACCCAGACCTAACCCAGACCTAACCCAGACCTAACCCAGACCTAACCCAGACCTAACCCAGACCTAACCCAGACCTAACCCAGACCTAACCCAGACCTAACCCAGACCTAACCCAGACCTAACCCAGACCTAACCCAGACCTAACCCAGACCTAACCCAGACCTAACCCAGACCTAACCCAGACCTAACCCAGACCTAACCCAGACCTAACCCAGACCTAACCCAGACCTAACCCAGACCTAACCCAGACCTAACCCAGACCTAACCCAGACCTAACCCAGACCTAACCCAGACCTAACCCAGACCTAACCCAGACCTAACCCAGACCTAACCCAGACCTAACCCAGACCTAACCCAGACCTAACCCAGACCTAACCCAGACCTAACCCAGACCTAACCCAGACCTAACCCAGACCTAACCCAGACCTAACCCAGACCTAACCCAGACCTAACCCAGACCTAACCCAGACCTAACCCAGACCTAACCCAGACCTAACCCAGACCTAACCCAGACCTAACCCAGACCTAACCCAGACCTAACCCAGACTAACCCAGACCTAACCCAGACCTAACCCAGACCTAACCCAGACCTAACCCAGACCTAACCCAGACCTAACCCAGACCTAACCCAGACCTAACCCAGACCTAACCCAGACCTAACCCAGACCTAACCCAGACCTAACCCAGACCTAACCCAGACCTAACCCAGACCTAACCCAGACCTAACCCAGACCTAACCCAGACCTAACCCAGACCTAACCCAGACCTAACCCAGACCTAACCCAGACCTAACCCAGACCTAACCCAGACCTAACCCAGACCTAACCCAGACCTAACCCAGACCTAACCCAGACCTAACCCAGACCTAACCCAGACCTAACCCAGACCTAACCCAGACCTAACCCAGACCTAACCCAGACCTAACCCAGACCTAACCCAGACCTAACCCAGACCTAACCCAGACCTAACCCAGACCTAACCCAGACCTAACCCAGACCTAACCCAGACCTAACCCAGACCTAACCCAGACCTAACCCAGACCTAACCCAGACCTAACCCAGACCTAACCCAGACCTAACCCAGACCTAACCCAGACCTAACCCAGACCTAACCCAGACCTAACCCAGACCTAACCCAGACCTAACCCAGACCTAACCCAGACCTAACCCAGACCTAACCCAGACCTAACCCAGACCTAACCCAGACCTAACCCAGACCTAACCCAGACCTAACCCAGACCTAACCCAGACCTAACCCAGACCTAACCCAGACCTAACCCAGACCTAACCCAGACCTAACCCAGACCTAACCCAGACCTAACCCAGACCTAACCCAGACCTAACCCAGACCTAACCCAGACCTAACCCAGACCTAACCCAGACCTAACCCAGACCTAACCCAGACCTAACCCAGACCTAACCCAGACCTAACCCAGACCTAACCCAGACCTAACCCAGACCTAACCCAGACCTAACCCAGACCTAACCCAGACCTAACCCAGACCTAACCCAGACCTAACCCAGACCTAACCCAGACCTAACCCAGACCTAACCCAGACCTAACCCAGACCTAACCCAGACCTAACCCAGACCTAACCCAGACCTAACCCAGACCTAACCCAGACCTAACCCAGACCTAACCCAGACCTAACCCAGACCTAACCCAGACCTAACCCAGACCTAACCCAGACCTAACCCAGACCTAACCCAGACCTAACCCAGACCTAACCCAGACCTAACCCAGACCTAACCCAGACCTAACCCAGACCTAACCCAGACCTAACCCAGACCTAACCCAGACCTAACCCAGACCTAACCCAGACCTAACCCAGACCTAACCCAGACCTAACCCAGACCTAACCCAGACCTAACCCAGACCTAACCCAGACCTAACCCAGACCTAACCCAGACCTAACCCAGACCTAACCCAGACCTAACCCAGACCTAACCCAGACCTAACCCAGACCTAACCCAGACCTAACCCAGACCTAACCCAGACCTAACCCAGACCTAACCTCGGAAAATGCAGACCTAACCCAGACCTAACCTCGCGAAAAGCAGACCTAACTCAGACCCAGACCCAACTTTGCGAAAAGCAGACCTACCCCAGACCTAACCTCGCGAAAAGCAGACCTACCCCAGACCTAACCTCGCGAAAAGCAGACCTAACTCAGACCTAACCTCGCGAAAAGCAGACCTAACTCAGACCCAGACCCAACTTTGCGAAAAGCAGACCTACCCCAGACCTATCCTCGCGAAAAGCAGACCTAACTCAGACCTAACCTGGCGAAAAGCAGACCTAATTCAGACCCAGACCCGTTGTAGGGTTCAAGGGCGAGTGGTGACTGGTGATTCGGTCTCTGCTGGCCGATGTTTCCCGTGGACGCGTGGCGATTTCCTCTGTGGGGTTCGTCGCGGTCGCTGGCCGTTAGAGCTGTTCGGGTACTCGAAAAATTCGAGTAGTTCGATTCTTTCGAGCAGTTTGAACGTATTCCGCGCAACCCGACCGCGTCGGGCAGTCTGCTTGCTTAGAGTAGATGGGATGTTTTAAAAGTACCGAATGTAAAATAAACTACATGTATATTGAGTAATTGTTAGTATTGTTACGAGTTGTAACAGGGATTTCGATAAATGGATGCTGGTTGGTTCGCTGCCCGTGGAGCGCTGATGCGCTCTGCTCACGTTCGCCCTTGTTGTCGTCGTCGGGCTCCAGCTTCTTCCAGTAGCAATTGGATTGAATAAAAGACTCTGATTTATTTAAATAGTAACTTAATTCTCGTTTTATTTTAGAGACAAATTAGAGAACACGTCTAATAGGTTTGGACGTTGATCAACGAATGAATTACAAAGATGCCGTCGTTCTGGATTAAAAGTGTAACATGTTCTTGTTAATAAAGTTAACCAATTGTAAAGATAGTTTCTTAATTAATTGTCTAACGAATCGTTTGATTGGTTCTTCGTTCATTAAGAACGAGCGGTTTTACATGATATCTATGATTTAGTAACGAAGCAACCGAAACCAATATTTAATCAATACCATTAACGAGCGCCTCTAAGTAGCATTCCTTGGAATGCTTTGTTCATAGTTCTAGTTGCTTCATTTTACAGTTTAAATTTGGCGCGTCTAAAACTTGACCATGCAGAGCCATCTAACATTGGACTATTTCACGTGTCACCACATGAGATCGTAACAGTATATTGATCATTTTCATGACCCATGCCGTATGGAGTAATTGAAAGGTTTTTTGTTAGCACATTTCGCGTCGCATCTCTCACCTACGAAACTAATGCATAACCGGGAGCGAAAATTGTTGTATTTCGGTTTGAAATAACATTTATTAGAAAAAACTGAAGATTATCGAGACTAAAAATAAGCTATAATAGCAATTGATTCAATTTCTTTGTGATATTAAACTGTATTATATTACGGGGATTAGGAAGTCAAATTTGGTAAAAATATAAGTTTTTGCGGGAATTAATTACAAACAAACAAAATACTGTTTGGGAATGCATTACTTCCCAAAGCCGCCACACTCGCTCTAGGGGCAGCACCTCCCGAACACTCAATTGAAAACGTTGATCAGCGGTCGATCCGCCAATCAGCGGCGCTGATCAGGATCGACCCTCGTCGATATTCCAACGGAATCGATGCGACGCGCGGACGGATGTCCAGCCATGACTCTCTCTTGTACAAACTGTTGTACGTAACGGATGCGTTGCGTGTTTTATTCAGTTTTTGTGCATACAAGTCATCATCGTGATTAACTCATGAAATCAATCTAACGACTTTTCTCATCTCACACTCATCAGTGACCACTCAATCGCGTGCGAGTGCAAGAATCGCCGCGAATGCCTTGCATGGTGTTGCGCACGTGCAAGAACAATCCTCATCGCGCAGTACATCGGCGCGATTGAATCAAAATCAATTCGATCATACACTCACACTCACTGTAATTAGTCATTCATAATAAATCGACTCGCTTCACATTTTAATTGCCGTGTCGTCTTGCTCCCTCTCACCGCCGATTCCTAACCTCACTTTCACCAGCGTGACCACCGGTCTCAAACTCGAACAAATACAAATTATAATTAGTACTGTTGGGTAAGGTTTATTGATATCATAAAAAGTGTAAATTTTGTATCCTTTTTTTTATGATATAGACATATGATATAGACAAACTACTAAACTATATATACATGGGTTATGCTATTTACACTACCATATACTAAAGATTATATTCATCGCTTATTTCTATTGGTTTTTTTTTTATTTCTTAAATTAGCCGAGAGGAAGCAAATCTGTTCAATTTTTCGGACAACAAACAGGTACGCTTTTCAGTGACTATGTTCCCAGCTGTTGAAAATATAGTCTCTCGCTGTACGCTTCCGTTGCCGGAATTCCCAAAAATTGCTGGGCCAAATTTGCCAAATTTGGGAAACGTGTGGAATTATCATTCCACCACTTCAGGATGCACGACTCCGCTGGTATAAGTTTTTTTTCCTCGTAGTACCACTTCAATTCTTTATCTATTGTGTCAACCTCGTCGTTAATGTTTGGTTTCTCCTCTTTCGCAATATTTGAAAACAATTCAAATAAACTGGTTGGCGATGTGGATACTATATGGAAAATAAGTCAATTTGTTATTGTTCTAATTAATAGAGGCAGAAGTAATATTAATATTCGTAGAAACATACCTGAAGTGGTTTTTGATGGTACATCAACAGTTGACGCTGCCGCATCTACTTCATTTGCACCCAGGTATTGCATAACAGCAGAGTGCAGCAACTTGTGCGCCGATACCTTTCTCTGCTCCGTTAGCACCCTGTCCTTTATGCGAGGATCCAAGAGCATTGCGATCACTAAAGGTTCGCTATCGTCGATAAAATGGAATCTGGTGTTGAGACTGTGTAATAAATTATTACGCAGTAGTAATGTGTCAGGTGTAGCGCGTTTCTGTTGTATTGACGTTGAGAGTATTTGTTTAATTCCGTATACAGTCGGTATATATCGGCATAATGTCGGTTTATTTTCCATTGTGATTACCTCCGTTGCTTCTTTGAACATTTTTAGTGAATCGCAATACTCTTGGATCATGCACCACTCGCGGCTAGATAGAGTATCCGGCATTCCTGGCTCCCACAGTGCTGCACTTAGCGCACGTCGCACTTGAAGTAGACGGTCCATCATGTCAAACTGTGTATTCCACCTCGTTTCCACATCGCCAATAAGGCGAACTGGTTCCAAATTTGTTGAATCTCTTTTCTGCTCTCTTTGTAATTCCTGTTCCGCCGGCACAGATCGGTGGAAGAATCGGACAATATCTTGGCATTTTTTTAGCAAAGCTTTGAGGTCTTCGCAATCTTCTAACCCATCTTCTACTACAAGCTGAAAAGAGCATTAGATTTAAGATCAACTGCTGATAATTTACAAACTACTTTTATTGTTGAATAATTTCGGTTCGTTTACCTGCAATGTGTGAGCGAAACAGGGTATCCGTTCCCACTCACTACTCAATTCCACGGCTTGTATAATGTTAGCCACATCATCGGTAACGAAATATACTCTGTGTTGTGGCTTGTTTAATCCCCATTCCTGGATGTTGTAGCGGAGTATTTCATTTAACCTGTCACCAGTTTGCGTTCCTGTGTACGGTTGTATTCCTAACGTGAAATTTTTTATTTGGAACTCATTTGTAACGTAATGGACGCTTAAACAAATATAAGTTTCATTCGACCCTGATGCCCAGCCATCCATTGTAGAGGCAAGACTTCGTACATTTCCCTGAATAATTAGAACAGATTTGAATCATTTTATATGCGGTTCGAAAGACATCGTAATACAGATTTAAATACTATTACTCTTGCGCTTCAGGAGATGCTGATAACCATTAAAAATATTATACAAATTTTACTTACAGTTCTGACATCGCTGTCAATACCCCTACAGCAAATTACGTTGCTGAAAAGTTGCAGAAACGTTGCAGTTTCGTTGCAGTTACCTTGCAGGTAATATTTCTGAGATGTTGCAGAAATGTTCCTATGTCCGCCCGTGTGCAACATTGCATGAAATATTTCTGCAACTTTTTAAGTTAAAGTAACTAATATAAAATATGTTATGCCAGAGAAATGTAGTTGGTACGCAAAAATAGCAGAAACAATCATTCAGTACATTCAAATTTATAGTAAAATTAACAATGAGTAAGTAAATTGATTATTTATCACATTTCAGCACTTAAAATTGTAAAATTGTAAAATGAATGCATGTATTATTCCAGGTTCATTACACGCTGCATGCAGCACATTTTAAGTATAGAGGGCACAAGAGCCTGGAACTCCACATACGCGTGCTTGGGAAGTTCCACAAGAGCCAATACTATTATTATTTTTATTGTTATTATTATTATTCTTGTTGTCGTCTTGTATAGAAAAAATATATGAATATTTAATTGTCAGTATTTATTGTAATTTAATCAGTTTCCCTTACATTTTCTATCCTTTCTGTAATGTCACACAAATTTTGCCGAAACAACATTGCTGTAAAATCTGCAAACAGTTACGGGACAATTGCTGTAAAATTTCAGAAAAGTTGCAGAAAAGTTGCTGTAAAATCTCCGAAACGTTGCAGAAAAGTTGCAGAAAAGTTGTTGTAAAATCTCCGAAACGTTGCAGAAAAGTTGCAGTAAAATCTCCGAAACGTTGCAGAAAAGTTGCTGCAAAATCTCCGAAAAGTTGCAGAAATATTTCATGCAATGTTGCACACGGGCGGACATAGGAACATTTCTGCAACATCTCAGAAATATTACCTGCAAGGTAACTGCAACGAAACTGCAACGTTTCTGCAACTTTTCAGCAACGTAATTTGCTGTAGGGGTATTGACAGCGATGTCAGAACTGTAAGTAAAATTTGTATAATATTTTTAATGGTTATCAGCATCTCCTGAAGCGCAAGAGTAATAGTATTTAAATCTGTATTACGATGTCTTTCGAACCGCATATAAAATGATTCAAATCTGTTCTAATTATTCAGGGAAATGTACGAAGTCTTGCCTCTACAATGGATGGCTGGGCATCAGGGTCGAATGAAACTTATATTTGTTTAAGCGTCCATTACGTTACAAATGAGTTCCAAATAAAAAATTTCACGTTAGGAATACAACCGTACACAGGAACGCAAACTGGTGACAGGTTAAATGAAATACTCCGCTACAACATCCAGGAATGGGGATTAAACAAGCCACAACACAGAGTATATTTCGTTACCGATGATGTGGCTAACATTATACAAGCCGTGGAATTGAGTAGTGAGTGGGAACGGATACCCTGTTTCGCTCACACATTGCAGGTAAACGAACCGAAATTATTCAACAATAAAAGTAGTTTGTAAATTATCAGCAGTTGATCTTAAATCTAATGCTCTTTTCAGCTTGTAGTAGAAGATGGGTTAGAAGATTGCGAAGACCTCAAAGCTTTGCTAAAAAAATGCCAAGATATTGTCCGATTCTTCCACCGATCTGTGCCGGCGGAACAGGAATTACAAAGAGAGCAGAAAAGAGATTCAACAAATTTGGAACCAGTTCGCCTTATTGGCGATGTGGAAACGAGGTGGAATACACAGTTTGACATGATGGACCGTCTACTTCAAGTGCGACGTGCGCTAAGTGCAGCACTGTGGGAGCCAGGAATGCCGGATACTCTATCTAGCCGCGAGTGGTGCATGATCCAAGAGTATTGCGATTCACTAAAAATGTTCAAAGAAGCAACGGAGGTAATCACAATGGAAAATAAACCGACATTATGCCGATATATACCGACTGTATACGGAATTAAACAAATACTCTCAACGTCAATACAACAGAAACGCGCTACACCTGACACATTACTACTGCGTAATAATTTATTACACAGTCTCAACACCAGATTCCATTTTATCGACGATAGCGAACCTTTAGTGATCGCAATGCTCTTGGATCCTCGCATAAAGGACAGGGTGCTAACGGAGCAGAGAAAGGTATCGGCGCACAAGTTGCTGCACTCTGCTGTTATGCAATACCTGGGTGCAAATGAAGTAGATGCGGCAGCGTCAACTGTTGATGTACCATCAAAAACCACTTCAGGTATGTTTCTACGAATATTAATATTACTTCTGCCTCTATTAATTAGAACAATAACAAATTGACTTATTTTCCATATAGTATCCACATCGCCAACCAGTTTATTTGAATTGTTTTCAAATATTGCGAAAGAGGAGAAACCAAACATTAACGACGAGGTTGACACAATAGATAAAGAATTGAAGTGGTACTACGAGGAAAAAAAACTTATACCAGCGGAGTCGTGCATCCTGAAGTGGTGGAATGATAATTCCACACGTTTCCCAAATTTGGCAAATTTGGCCCAGCAATTTTTGGGAATTCCGGCAACGGAAGCGTACAGCGAGAGACTATATTTTCAACAGCTGGGAACATAGTCACTGAAAAGCGTACCTGTTTGTTGTCCGAAAAATTGAACAGATTTGCTTCCTCTCGGCTAATTTAAGAAATAAAAAAAAAACCAATAGAAATAAGCGATGAATATAATCTTTAGTATATGGTAGTGTAAATAGCATAACCCATGTATATATAGTTTAGTAGTTTGTCTATATCATATGTCTATATCATAAAAAAAAGGATACAAAATTTACACTTTTTATGATATCAATAAACCTTACCCAACAGTACTAATTATAATTTGTATTTGTTCGAGTTTGAGACCGGTGGTCACGCTGGTGAAAGTGAGGTTAGGAATCGGCGGTGAGAGGGAGCAAGACGACACGGCAATTAAAATGTGAAGCGAGTCGATTTATTATGAATGACTAATTACAGTGAGTGTGAGTGTATGATCGAATTGATTTTGATTCAATCGCGCCGATGTACTGCGCGATGAGGATTGTTCTTGCACGTGCGCAACACCATGCAAGGCATTCGCGGCGATTCTTGCACTCGCACGCGATTGAGTGGTCACTGATGAGTGTGAGATGAGAAAAGTCGTTAGATTGATTTCATGAGTTAATCACGATGATGACTTGTATGCACAAAAACTGAATAAAACACGCAACGCATCCGTTACGTACAACAGTTTGTACAAGAGAGAGTCATGGCTGGACATCCGTCCGCGCGTCGCATCGATTCCGTTGGAATATCGACGAGGGTCGATCCTGATCAGCGCCGCTGATTGGCGGATCGACCGCTGATCAACGTTTTCAATTGAGTGTTCGGGAGGTGCTGCCCCTAGAGCGAGTGTGGCGGCTTTGGGAAGTAATGCATTCCCAAACAGTATTTTGTTTGTTTGTAATTAATTCCCGCAAAAACTTATATTTTTACCAAATTTGACTTCCTAATCCCCGTAATATAATACAGTTTAATATCACAAAGAAATTGAATCAATTGCTATTATAGCTTATTTTTAGTCTCGATAATCTTCAGTTTTTTCTAATAAATGTTATTTCAAACCGAAATACAACAATTTTCGCTCCCGGTTATGCATTAGTTTCGTAGGTGAGAGATGCGACGCGAAATGTGCTAACAAAAAACCTTTCAATTACTCCATACGGCATGGGTCATGAAAATGATCAATATACTGTTACGATCTCATGTGGTGACACGTGAAATAGTCCAATGTTAGATGGCTCTGCATGGTCAAGTTTTAGACGCGCCAAATTTAAACTGTAAAATGAAGCAACTAGAACTATGAACAAAGCATTCCAAGGAATGCTACTTAGAGGCGCTCGTTAATGGTATTGATTAAATATTGGTTTCGGTTGCTTCGTTACTAAATCATAGATATCATGTAAAACCGCTCGTTCTTAATGAACGAAGAACCAATCAAACGATTCGTTAGACAATTAATTAAGAAACTATCTTTACAATTGGTTAACTTTATTAACAAGAACATGTTACACTTTTAATCCAGAACGACGGCATCTTTGTAATTCATTCGTTGATCAACGTCCAAACCTATTAGACGTGTTCTCTAATTTGTCTCTAAAATAAAACGAGAATTAAGTTACTATTTAAATAAATCAGAGTCTTTTATTCAATCCAATTGCTACTGGAAGAAGCTGGAGCCCGACGACGACAACAAGGGCGAACGTGAGCAGAGCGCATCAGCGCTCCACGGGCAGCGAACCAACCAGCATCCATTTATCGAAATCCCTGTTACAACTCGTAACAATACTAACAATTACTCAATATACATGTAGTTTATTTTACATTCGGTACTTTTAAAACATCCCATCTACTCTAAGCAAGCAGACTGCCCGACGCGGTCGGGTTGCGCGGAATACGTTCAAACTGCTCGAAAGAATCGAACTACTCGAATTTTTCGAGTACCCGAACAGCTCTAACGGCCAGCGACCGCGACGAACCCCACAGAGGAAATCGCCACGCGTCCACGGGAAACATCGGCCAGCAGAGACCGAATCACCAGTCACCACTCGCCCTTGAACCCTACAACGGGTCTGGGTCTGAATTAGGTCTGCTTTTCGCCAGGTTAGGTCTGAGTTAGGTCTGCTTTTCGCGAGGATAGGTCTGGGGTAGGTCTGCTTTTCGCAAAGTTGGGTCTGGGTCTGAGTTAGGTCTGCTTTTCGCGAGGTTAGGTCTGAGTTAGGTCTGCTTTTCGCGAGGTTAGGTCTGGGGTAGGTCTGCTTTTCGCGAGGTTAGGTCTGGGGTAGGTCTGCTTTTCGCAAAGTTGGGTCTGGGTCTGAGTTAGGTCTGCTTTTCGCGAGGTTAGGTCTGGGTTAGGTCTGCATTTTCCGAGGTTAGGTCTGGGTTAGGTCTAAATTTTCCGAGGTTAGGTCTGGGTTAGGTCTAAATTTTCCGAGGTTAGGTCAAAATTTTCCGAGGTTAGGTCATAATTTTCCGAGGTTAGGTCAGATTTTTCCGAGGTTAGGTCAAAATTGCAAGGTTAGGTCAAAAAATTTTCGCCCTGCCCAGGGCGGGGGGGGGGTTAGACTGGGTTAGGTCTGGTTATTCATGCATTTTCCGAGGTTAGGTCTGGTTATTCCTGCTTTCAAATGAGTTAGGTCTGGTTATTGCTTTTAAAAAAAAAAGCGGCTGAATCCACAGAATCGAGATCGACTGCGGGGATCTGGGACTGCCTGCTGCTGTTTGGGAGCCTGAATCACCACGACTGAACAGGGCTTCGTGATTGGCTCAACGCTCGTGACGTCATTGCGCGCATGCGTGGACGTGGGTAGCACAAACAAACAAACAAACCGCCGGTGTCGAATTTTGTCGCCACCCTGCTCTGAACGTGATTCTGTGCCCCTTCGAAGTGCATTTCTGTCTGGAAATGGGAATTCGGTGGAGTCGAGGAATGTTTGTCGATACTAAATTTCCATTTTTATTAACTCCTCGGTTAAATTCATTAAAATTCAATATTCTGTGCAGATTAGGAGCTGTGAGAGACGACTCTGAACGTGATTCTGTGCCCTGTAGTGGATTTCTGCCTCACATTGGTGATTCGATGCTTAAAAATGTGTCTGTCGATGCTACAATTTCATTTGTATTAGCGCCTCGTGTAAATTCTTTAACTTTTGCTTTTCTGTACAGATGAGAACCTGCGGTAGACGATTCCGATCGATGCTCTGCCCTGCGTTGGATTTCTGGTATTAAAATGGAGGCTGGGTGCTTAAAAGTGTGTTCGTCGAACCTCTTATTCCCATTTTCCGTATCGATTCATATAAATTCTTTAAATTTCCATTTTCTGTGCAGATATGCATCGCTGGTAGGCGATTATGACCGTGACTGTATGCTGCGGTAGATTCCTAGCTGGAAATGGTGGTTCGATACTGTCACGTATGTTCGTCGATGCTAAATTTTCATTTATACTATGTAGCGGTTCGTATAAAATGTGTAAAATTTATTTTTCTGTACAGGTGCTACTTGTAGTACCATTCTAGCTGGAAATGGGGGATCTGTGGCGGCAAATTTGGTTTTCGAACCTCCGTTTGCAGTTTTACCAACGACCAACGCGACGTCTTCTAAATAGATCTGACGTTCCGAGCGCGTGGACAAAGTCGTTTCTAAGGAATCAGGTTGCTCGAGGGATCCGATTGGACGCAGGCTTGCGACTACTGGAGAACGTTCTTCCGTTCCGAGTTTTAAATCTCTATCCATCCAACTATCTATATCTATTACCTAATTTCCTTGAATTTTCTTTTGTCAAATTGTTTACAGGTTTCGGTAAGCGCGCGCGAAATACCAGTAGCTGAGCTATCGACGTATGTATATCTATCCGTAGCCTCCAAATAATGCAAACGGTGCGCCGTTCACCGCGATCGATCCCATATGAAACTCTGTACTGTAGGTTCGAGTAACGAAAGTAAATTCCTGAGAATACGCGAGGTTTTGATTCTATTTGTTATTCTCTTTCTATTATCCTGCGTCGCGACGCTCCCCTCTAGACTTTAACGCGACATTTGCAGAAACATGTACCTAATAACCGAGATGGAGGAAAATAGAGATGGAGAATCACGATCACGGTCGTGATTTAACTTAAATCACGATCGTGATTGTGATTTTTTTACCCCGAGTGAATTTGCTCACTGTGAATACTGGTGATCGTAATTCTTGATCATAATTGAATTATTTGTTATAAAATACTTCAATATAGCTTGTGTTACAGTTACAGTGTGCTGATTCAGCGAATATGTAGTATATACATTATACTTTCTAACTAAAGGGAAGAAATATTCGTTAATTTAAATAGATCAAGAACGATTACATTGGTTCAAAATATACAACTAAGTTTCTATAAGAACAGTGAGGACTTGAGAATGTTTTGAGATAAATTAGAAATCGGAGTTATGTGGCGCGTGCAAAGAGCAGTTATGCTCTCCTACAATCAGAAGCAATCACTGTTCTATCTGCACCAATCAAAAGCGTTCACGAAAATCACGAATCACTGTGAAAAATCACCGTGATTGGGAACGAACTTGATCGAATCACTCGTGATTCACAAATCACGGTTCTAGCCAACACTAACTGGAAAACGTCTTTCGATATTGTAAGAACAATCTCTCTACCTTTCGAATGTCGAAATTGCAGAGACTTTAAACGATTCGCCGCTGTTGAAATTACAAAGATTAAAAACGTGTATCGACCACGGTGTAAGATATATAGGTGGACCGACTACGCTACCCCCACCACAAAACTGCTGTGATCTTAAAGAAATATTTCCTTGTTCCTCCCGTAGAGGGTTTAGTGTAACATGTGAACCATATCACGGTTACTTCCTTATGTTTCTTTTACATCGTGCCATAACCACGTGCTTAATATTGGGGCTGCCATTAAACTAGGATTTATTCCATAAGAAAGTAAACGTGATATGGTTCACATGTTACATTAAACCCTCTATAGGAGGGACAACGAAGTTTTTCTTTAAGATCACAGGAGTGGGGATGGAGTCGGTCCACCTATCTATCTTACACCGTGGTAGCGACTAAGGGAATTGTAGAGATTGTTAATGATTCGCGACTGCTGAAATTATAGAGATTGTAAACTAGTCTCATAAGCCGCTCGTAGGACACTCACGGCGCCTCGAGCGCCTGGGACCAGGCCCCTGAGAGGCGCCTTTCAGGCGCCTGTGTGCTGTGTGGGGAGCCGCTGCTCGTTCGACGAAATTTGGCACGGAGATGTGAAAGGAAAAGTTAAGCTATTTATTATCCTCGTCCGCTGTTTCAATCTCGTTTAAAACCTTCCAGATGCGCTGTTCGCTTCAAGCCCGCATGCCTACAATAAATCTTCCCGCTACAAAGGATTTTGAATTACGCTCTACATCTAGCCTCGATATCTCTACGTGATACAGCTAACTTCACGCAATTACATATATTTACAGTGTTGCGTGGCCTTCTGGTTCCTCTGGATCCTTCGTAGGGAATTCGGCGAGGATCGACGCCCGTGGAGCGCTAAGGCGCTCTGCTCCTTGGACGCGGATTTTTCGGAGATAGTTATAATAATAAAATTGATGAAAGAATAATAAAACGTTTGAAACACTAATAACTTGTAACTTTAATGAGTTTATTTGAACGATAAGAAACAGAAAATGAGTATCGAGAACTTTTGGTAACACGTCTATTCGCTTTGGATGCCAAGGCTTGAGTGAGTACAAGGGTCAACGCTTTTGTTAATTACAAAATGTCCTTAAAATATAAAAGCCGATCAAATATTTATAAGCTAAATTCTTATTGGTCAATCTATTTCCTTTTCCGATATTGATTTTTAGAAACAAGCGTTTAACAACATTGCTCTGGAATTATACGCTTAGGAGAAGGGATCAAAGTGGAGTTCATTTATTCAAACACCCGTTTCCAAGTGGGTATTGATTAATTTATAATCTTGAAGTCGTCTTATTAAAAGAATCTCTAACTGTTTTCAAACCCCTCGGGCTTGTGCGAACTTCACCTTGCTTCCTTTCCCTATTACATCTGTGCGATCCGCTTCGAGTTTCGCGCCTCTAAAGTTTATACTTCACGCCGCTAGATGGAGGTCGCAACAACAGTGGCGGAAACCGCAACAGAATGTGGGGTTTACTGATTCCACTAATAAAGAGTGAAGGGCGGATGAACACAATGTCCAATATATATTTTATGTATTTTAAGTAAGTATGAGAACACGTTTTATTAACAATGGTAACAAAAGACGGAGAAGACTTGGAAGAAGCAAAATCCTAGAGCTGTGGTGGTAAGTGCTATAGAATGGCTAGTCTATAGCGTTGCAGTGGCTTGTGTAGTAGGCTCTTCTTCCTGTAGAGGCGTGGTGGTGAACTGGTTGTTGCGGTTTCCGCTACTGTAAATATATGTAATCGCGTGAAGTTAGCTATAAGATGTAGAGATATCGAGGCTAGATGTAGAGCGAAATTCAAATCCCTTATAGCGGGAAGATTTATTATAGGCATGCGGGCTTGAAGCGAGCAACGCATCTGGAAGGTTTTAAGCGAGATTGAAACGGAGGACAAGGAAGAGTTTATTGCTGGGACTCATAAACACGTAGAGCGCGTTGTGCCCTTCGAGGGTTTTTCTCTTGCTAGTTTTTCGAACGTGCTCGTAACATATTAATAGCTGATACCTGGACTCAGAAGGCGTACGAGAGTCCGGGATTGTATTCAGTAATATTCAAAACTATAGTTAGGCCAGGCGAGAATAATAAATAGCTTAACTTGCCTTTCCACATCTGCGTGCCAAATTTCGTCGAGCGGGCAGCTGCATGTCTCATAAAATCATTTAAAACTCTGTCCTCCCTTTCAATAACTGCCGATGTCTTGTTAGGGTAAAAACTCAGCTCGAGCAAGGCTGAAAGTCATAAAGCCATAAACTTTGCGCCGGCGACGTCGTCTTGACCCCGAGGGTTGCGCTTACCTACCTGCCAGAAATCTATGTACTGTACGCAGCCTATGTAAAAGTATGTAATCGGAAAGCGTGCCTCGACGCGCCTCAACACGCCTCGACCTGCCTCGACCTGCCTCGACCTGCCTCGACCTGCCTCGACGCGCCTCGACCTGCCTCGACGCGCCTCGACCTGCCTCGACGCGCCTCGACCTGCCTCGACGCGCCTCGACCTGCCTCGACGCGCCTCGACCTGCCTCGACGCGCCTCGACCTGCCTCGACCTGCCTCGACGCGCCTCGACCTGCCTCGACGCGCCTCGACCTGCCTCGACGCGCCTCGACCTGCCTCGACGCGCCTCGACCTGCCTCGACGCGCCTCGACCTGCCTCGACGCGCCTCGACCTGCCTCGACGCGCCTCGACCTGCCTCGACGCGCCTCGACCTGCCTCGACGCGCCTCGACCTGCCTCGACGCGCCTCGACCTGCCTCGACGCGCCTCGACCTGCCTCGACGCGCCTCGACCTGCCTCGACGCGCCTCGACCTGCCTCGACGCGCCTCGACCTGCCTCGACGCGCCTCGACCTGCCTCGACGCGCCTCGACCTGCCTCGACGCGCCTCGACCACCAGCCAGGAGTAGAGGGAAGCGCGAAGGAAGGGCCAAGGACGGAGAGATGGCAGAGGACAACCCCCTGACGAAGCTTGAGGGATGTCACCGCCTTGATTGGACGAGGGGATTCGAAGAGGGAGTCAGAGGAACACGGCGAATTTGAGGGAGTAGGGCACTCCGAGGTGACGAGCGAGGAGTTATTTTATAAGAAATCAGAATTAACTTGTCAGCAGACTAAAGAACAGTTCTCATAAGAATATACATAAAATTCAAAAAGTTCAAGTGTGTAGTAAGAATTCATTTGAAATTCCCGCATCCTCTCGCGGGCTGAGTGCTTCAGCGCTCCACGGGCGCGGACCCATTTTCCTAAATAAATACCTACGGAATCGCGCAACATGGTCGCCACAAGAACGGCGAAACCACGCCATCTAGCGTAGACTCTAAACGGGATGAACTATGTTTCTGTACGGCGCCTATGTTAGTGTCCACCTCCTGTATATATTTATATAGCACATGCTGAATGTAAGGTTAGCTTTTTTTGTCTTATATGGATGCTACGAAACGTGATAATTTATATGTAAATATTTCGAGCTATTATTAAGGCCTATCCGAATAAACGCTCAGATACTTGTCGACTTGGTTTCGATATACATCCATCATGTCAAGACTTCTGAAAATCGGTGTCTACCATTCTGTGTCTTGTAAGTTAACCTCATTTGATTTCAAGGTAGTAAAGAAAAATCGAGGTAAACTTATGACGCTAACTATGGACTAGCTAATAATGAAAGTCTTAGAAATAGATTTTTCGATTTTAAAGAATATGAAATAAGGCTAGAAAAAATATGATTTAGGATGTTTACAAGAGTACTTATGATCAATCTCAAAATAAATAGTTCTTCGGGTAAGCAAAAACTGTATCGATTATTATTGACCTTTTTTCAGCAAAATCTTCACATTTAGTGGCTTTAATGCGTTCTTCATACCTTTTTTTATCTTGGTAACAAGCTTTAGATTTCTATCAAGTATTTTTAGAAATAGATGTTTTTTAATATAACCTTTATCTCCAAATAATAAACGTGCTAAGTAAGTTGCGGGACTCTTGTGGGCTTTTCCTTTAGGCAATAGTCCAATTGCAAAATTTTCATCTATTATTTTACAATAATTGTCTACAAGACAGAATAATTCTGTTATATTTTTATAGCGAATTCGGCATCGTGCACTCACTTTTTACTGGTCCTAGAAAATGACTTGGATCGCTTGTTTCTGCTTATGGACGAAGATATCTCTATAAGAATCAACCAACCCAAGTCATTTTCTGGCATTAGCACAGTGTCGTTGCAAGATATTGAATTCGCTAATATTACTTATTGGGTATCTCCTATATCTTCATAAAATTTTGCAGTTTACCCTGTGTTAGAAATATTATTAAAAATCTTTTTGGTAAACATGGACTTTGGCTTAAATTGTTTAAAGAAATATAAATCAAGTGATTGAATTAAAATTTCATTTTAAAAACTTATGAAACAAATTTATAACTCTTAACGTAATAACAGGCTATTAATAGCATTGAATTATCGGGTTATACTTATCGATGATTTGTAGCAATTATTGCAATTTCTCTGATACATTACATCTAATACTCTGGACTCGTACAGTGAATCATCAAGAATTACTTCCATTTTTTTGTACTACCATGTAATAAGAATACAACGATGATGAAAACCATGGGTAATTTTTGTGCTAGGCAAAGAGTCTTCGAAGACACTGAGAGATGTCGTAGTCACACCATCGGAACAACGTAGTCTTTCGAGGAGTTCAGCTAAGGAAAATCCTAAAGGTGGTTCTAGCTCTAGCAAACGGAGACATTCTGTTACAGACACAAATGATGCAGTATCAAAGAGACCGTGCAGAGATTCAGAATTGTCTAGTGGTTTAGAAGACAAATCTAAGGAGGATTTGGCTGGCGAATTGCTTAATTCTTGTCAAACCAATCGATACAGGAGTAATCTCCCTCGTGCTTTGATTAGACTTATGTACCAATTAGACTTGTCGGTGCTTTGCTCTCTTAGAAAGTTGAAATATGAACGCAAATATCCTTCGTTGTCATTAGCATTTCAAGATTCTGAAATTGATAAACTTAATAATATTGTTCTTCGCTATAAAGGGGGGTCTATTCATATACAAATTGAAAATGTAGACAAATATTACATAGATAATGGTATTAGTTATGCTAGATTATTTACTAAAGAAAAACGAGGTTTTTCTATTAATAATTACTTTGATAGTTTTGTTAAACATCTAATCTCTAAATCAGATAATTCGTTAAATAATATAGAATATCTTGTTATCTATACTAATTTAGGCTTGGACCTTACAGAAGAAAAGGATTTAAAAGAAGGACGATTCAAAAATTTTTATCCTTTTAAATTTGATTGCGTAAACATAGAAGTATATGACCATTTAAAGGACTTTTTGTTTACAAGTGACAATACGCAAGGGAGTGGTTTTTATCAATTTTCGCGAGATAAAACAACAATAAGAGAAGAACTTTTAAATCGGTTAGAATTTTCGTCTGCCGTGCAAAAAGAAATAAATGAAAGAAAACTTTCTCAGGTAGAAATAAAAGGAGAATTTTTAGATAAATTAGTATTTGCAGTTAATCAGCCTAGTAGAGAAGAACTGAACGGCATTATTAAAAATGAAATAGAAAGAAATAGTAAAGTTCAAGATGATTATATAGTATTACAAGAAAAAGTATTACGTGATTTAACAGCTCCAGAAAAGCATAAAAAACTTGGCGATAATATATTGGGAATTACATATCAATTCAATTTATTAATGTCCTTCTTACATTCCATGTTCTTGCATAAAAACATGTTTTCTGTCAATTTTGAAGGAAAAGGCGATGGTATATCTGATGACATTATTATCAATTACAGAGGTAGAATCGCTTACGTAAAGGCTCATACTACAAATGGTAGTATTGGTTATAGTCAGTTATTTCCATTCAAACTACAGGGGAAGAGAGATACGTTTTCTGTTAATAAGCACTTTACTCTTTTTATTGAAGGACTAAAAAATGATATAAGATATTTTATTATCTACACTGATGCAGACATAGATCTTACAGATGAAAAGGTATTCAAAAAAGGACATTCTAAAGATTTTTATCCTTTAAAATTGAATAGCGTCGATATTCGAAAGAAGAGATACAAAATTCTAAGACATTGTACGTGTATAAATGAGAATAACCTTTATCAATTCGCACCGGAAGAAACAATAAGAGAGAAACTTTTGAGTCTATTAAAGCTTCCCCCTTCTTTGCGAAAGGAGAAAGAAGAGGGGAGACTTTCTGTTGAGAATGAGCAAGAAATAAAAGAAAAGTTTTTAGATAAGCTAATACTTGCAGTCAACCAACCTAATAGGGAAGAATTGAACAATATTATTAAAGATGAGATAGATAAATCTGATGTTCCATATAATTACGAAGAATTACATGAAATAGCGTTACGTTGGTTAGAATCTCATGAATTTGGCCATATTACGGAAGGAATAATAAAAAAGCTTTTGGGAGATATAAAAAGTAATAGATCTAGTTATCAGGAAATTCAAAATAAAAACATTGGTGAAGAAATCAAATTTGTTAAAAGTGTGGTTGGTAGAGAAGAGACACCTACATTTAATCAGTTCTTGGATTTTTTAATCAAAGGAGAAGGAATAAAATATCTAGAAGTTCTGAAAGGAAAAGGAATAAATCTACCTAATATGTCCAGCATTTTGAATAGAGCAGGAAATAATGCTGTGAAAGCTTTTAAAGACTTATATGATCTTTGGTTTGATATAAAAGGAAATAAAACACAATATTTAAAAACTCTAGAAGATGAAGGAGTAAGTCTACCTAATATGTCCAGCATTTTGAATGGAACAGGAACTAATGCTGCAAAAGATTTTAAAGAGTTATATGATCTTTGGTTTGATATAAAAGGAAATAAAACACAATATTTAAAAACTCTAGAGGAGGAAGGAGTAAATCTAGCTAGTATGTCCAGTGTTTTGAATGGAGCAGGAACTGATGCTGCAAAAGCTTTTAAAGAGTTATATAATCTTTGGTTTGATGTGAAAGGAAATAAAACACAATATTTAAAAACTCTAGAGGAGGAAGGAGTAAATCTAGCTAGTATGTCCAGTGTTTTGAATGGAGCAGGAACTAATGCTGCAAAAGCTTTTAAAGAGTTATATAATCTTTGGTTTGATGTAAAAGGAAATAAAACACAATATTTAAAAACTCTAGAGGAGGAAGGAGTAAATCTAGCTAGTATGTCTAGTATGTTAAGTGGAGCAGGAGTTAAAGCTTCTAAAGCTTTTGATGAGTTATATGATCTGTGGTTTGATGTGAAAGGAAATAAAACACAATATTTAAAAACTCTAGAGGAGGAAGGAGTAAGTTTAGCTAATATGTCTAGTATTTTAAGTAGAACAGCAGCCAATGCTGCAAATGCTTTTAAAGGCTTATATAATCTTTGGTTTGATGCCGGAGGAAATAAAACACAATATTTAAAAACTCTAGAGAAGGAAGGAATAAACCTAACTAATATATCCAGTATTTTGCATGGAGCAGCAGCTAATGCTCCTAAAGCTTTTAAAGGCTTATATAATCTTTGGTTTGATGGAGAAGGAAATAAAACACAATATCTAAAAGCTCTAGAAGAAAAAGGAATAGATGTAACTAATATGTCCAGTATTTTGAATGGAGCAGGAGCTAATGCTCCTAAAGCTTTTAAAGAACTATATAATATTTTTTTTGATGAGCAAGGAAATAAAAGACAGCATTTAAAGCATTTTTTTAAGAAAAAAGATGAGGAAGAAAGTTTTACGCTGCATAACTTATCCAGTATGTTAAGTGGAGCAGGAGCTAATGTTAAAGATGCTTTTGAAAAATTGCATGGTGTTTGTTTTGATGACAAAGGAAAAAGAACAGAACTTTTAGATGATTTCTATAATGCAGGTTTTAGGCCAGGTAACTTATCCTGTATATCATGTAGAGCAGGAGTTCATGCTTCTTCTATTTTAAAAAGATTGCATAGTATTTGTTTTAATGAGAAAAGAGAAAAAACAAAACTTTTAGATGATTTCTATAATGTAGGTTTTAGGCCGGATAATTTATGCAATATACTGAGTGGAGCAGCGGATAGTTTAAAAAAATTTCATGATTTTTGTTTTGTAGGAGAAACAAAAAAGTATTTAAATCATTTCTTAAATGAGAAAGAAGGTTTTACGCTGAAAAATTTATCTAACATATTGCATGGAGCAAGAGCTAATATTTGCTCTGCTTTAAAAGATTTTCATGATGTTTGTTTTGATGAGACAGGAAACAAAACACAGCTTTTAGATGATTTCCATGAGGCAGGTTTTAGGTTGAAAGATTTATCCAATATATTATCCATGGCAGGAAATAATGCCACTTCTATTTTAAGAAATTTTCATAAATTGTGTTTTAATAAAGAAAATTATTTAAATCACTTCTTAGCCGAGAAAAAACTTTTTACGCCGAAAGATTTATCTAAATTATTGGAAGGAGTAGGAATGAAAGTTTGTTCTGTTTTTGAAAAATTGCATGATCTTTGTTTTGATAAGGCTGGAAACAAAACAAATTATTTAAATAATCTTATCAAAGATAACCCATCGAATAAGATACATGATATATTATATAAAAAAGTTAGAAAAGCTTCTCCCACTTTCTTAGATGAACAAAACGTTAGTGAGATAAAAGGAAGCAAAACAACCAATGCAAGTCTTAACCCGAGTAGCTCATCCGGTATGACGGAGCAAGAACAAAGCTTAGATAGTTTACAACAAAGTGATTCTAATATTAAGAGAAAAACCCGAAAGGGTATTAGTAACCGAAGTAAAAACCGGCAAGATGATAAAGTTTTAGACACAGTAGCAGGAAGCTCTTGCAGCTCAAGAGATTTATCCCCAAAACAAATACAGTCAGTGCACCATAACAAATTGCGCTTATCAAAATTTGTATCATCCATTGAACCAGTAAAACAGGGGCTTTATTTACCTTCATTTAAAGAACGTGGAGTTAAGATTGATGGTAAATGTGTAGCAATTACTCGTAGTCTATCTCAGGCTCTATCATTACAGAGTAGCAAGTCATTTTTAACTAATTTAGAGACTTCCGCTGAAATTTATGAGCGTATAGCTCAAGGTAAACAGGTATCTAAAAGAGAAGAAAGAGGAGTTTTTGCTTTTAGTAAATTACTTGATAGCTTTGAGAGAAAGTTAGATTCTTCTACAAGTAGCCTACCTTCAAACTTGATTCATACTCAGGGCTACAAAACACTTAGTGATTTATCAAATTATATAACTGAAGTTAAGAGTGATTTTGCTATTCACTTAGTAACAAGTAATCACGTTGTTGCCATTTATAGAACAGATGATAATTATGCTTATTTTGATAGCAATACAGCATTTGCTTCTGGGTTAAAAAGTGTTGATCAGCTTATGGAAGTTGTAGAAAAAGCGGTAGAATTTGCTGGCTATGAAGTAGGAGAAAAAGGCTTTCTTGTTGAACACTTTAATGTTGAGCAAGCTAATAAGCTATTATCCAGTGGAGATAAACAAATTCTAGCAAAAAAAATCAAAACAGAGCGTCAACTTCTAGCAGAGCAAGATAAAGAGCTTGGTCTTATCAAGATTAATAGTCAAGAATTATCCAGAGTACAGTTATATGATTTTGGAACTAAAATTAATGTAGAAGGTAGTGTGCCATTGCTTATCAATGCTGAAATGAGTTTAAGCAGCAGAAAATTCCAAGATCATCTAAATAAAAAAGAAGTGAGTATGACAGCTAGAGAATATCTTGACCACTTGAAAGATAGCAAAAATGTAGAAGAAGTTATACAAGCAACCAAAACAATTCCTTTCATAGGCTCGGATCGCGAAGTTAATGATGCAGAGCAAACACGCAAGCCAAAACAACCTTTGTTAGAATTGGCTAAAGGAACAATTAATTACATACTTGCTGCTGTTTCTTTTACTAGTGCTAGTTGGTCAGAAAGTCAGTTACCAGGGAAAACAGATGATAAACCTAGAACCTGTTTAAATGATTCAACAGTGGACAAGCAGCTACAAAGATCACTGTGATGTCAGGCTATTTCTTCCTTGAGTTGTGTTTCGGCTTGGGGGAGACCGGTCGTTTGGGAGATGATATCAATGGAAACACCAGCCTTAAGTAGGTTTTTAGCCACTTCAATTTCCCTTTCTTTTCTGCCCTTTTCTTCACCAATTTGGACGCCTTTTTCATGTCCGATTTGGATGCCTTCTTCTCTACCTTTTTCAGTAGCATCGTCAAGTTGTTGTGCGAGGATGCCTTCTTCTTTCCGCAGATCCATTATCCTTTCTTCGTACGCTATCAGATCTTTCTCATTCCAGCGAAACTTGTCTAATTCATCGTAGGCTAACTTTATTATTGGTGCTTTTTCTGCTAATTTCTAATAGACTCTTTGCAAAGAACATCAACAATACTTTGTTTATCAGAGGCAATTTCAGGATCCATGATAGTACTTAGAAATTCTATTTCTTTTATTTCATTACCACCAGAAAAGCCTAAGATATCGTTTAAAAAGTGTATAAGAATATTTTTGTTCTTCTCAGAGCCAAAGATTTTCTTAAAACATAGATCATTTTTTGGATCGAGGAACTTCGAAAGAGCCATAAGAAATAAACCTAGGAAACATTAATAATTATACACAATTCTGAAGAAATATTCAACTTCTTTATTTTTAGTTTATTTTTTTAAGTTTTGAATGCGTTGATGAAAGAAATGTCTGCTATAGATGACTTTAGAATGTTACTTACGTTTTTATCGTAGTTTTCATCATCAAAGAGTTGACCATTTAGCTTGTCTTTAAAGCAGTGTTGAAAGATAATACTTAACTGCGTACCAGAAAGTGAATTCATCCAGGAATAACGCAGTTCTGTATTCTGAAAACGCTCAAGTAAGTAGTTAACTGGTACTTCTAAATCATCTTCCCAGAATTTACGGTTTGGATAAATTTGCATAAAAGATTAAATAATACCGTGCAGCATAATATGGTATTTACATTGTTAAGATAGAAATCTGAAAGTCTTGACCAATAATTATACAATGGGTGTTTACTGATTTTTAACCAAGTTTTTTTCTAAAAAGTTTATTTAGAGAAGAAGGTTTTTTGGACAAAAATTTTTCAAATCCTGAATATATATTATATAGGTATTTTACATTCCAGCAAAACAAATTCTGAATATAAATGTCAATCCTGACACTCGACCTCGGCAAAAAAACAGGCTAGGCTATTCTCAAAGACGGAGTAATTCAAAGCGGAAGCAAAAATTTTCATGGTAGCCGTTTCAGCGGAGGTGGCTTGCATTTTTTGAGTTTTCGTAATTGGCTTAATTCCTTGAAAGACATTTCTGCAGTGTATTTTGAGGAAGTAAGAAGACATTTAGGTACTGATGCAGCTCATTGCTATGGTGGTTTCTTTGCCATTTTAGCTGCTTGGTGTGAGGGGGAAAAAATTCCTTACAAAGGTGTACATGTGAAGACGATAAAACTTTTCATAGGAGGCAAGGGTAATGCCAGTAAGAGTGAAGTCATTGAAGCTGTGAGGGGCAAAGGTTTTTTCCCTCAAGACGATAATGAAGCAGATGCTTTGGCGTTGATGTTTTATGTTAATAATTTTAATAAAGATTTTAATATGCTAAACATCCCATAGGAAGTGGGTCCTTTCCGCCAGCCAGGCTGATTTGGGCGGGAAACCCCGGGCCCTCTCTAGCGTCAGACGTATTTTGATTGTTAACTTTTTAACATGTTATTAAGAATTTAAACATAACAACTATTAGGAATATGAACTTAGCAATCCACTACTATCCTATTAAAAATCTAGTCGAATATGATCGCAACCCTCGCAAGAATGACGTTGTAGTAAACAGAATGTGTGCTTCAATCCGGGAATTTGGTTTTCGTATTCCAATAGTTGCAAAAAGCGATGGCACTGTGGTAGATGGTCATTTACGCCTTAAAGCAGCAAGAAAACTGGGTGTGGAAAGTATACCAGTGGTGCTCAGTGATAATTTAAGTGAAGCCCAAACCAAGACTTTTCGGTTACTGGCCAATCAATCAGCTAACTGGGCAAAGTGGGACGATGATCTTTTAAAAGTGGAAATTCAAGAGTTAGAAGATTTGCAGTTTGACCTTAAAATGACTGGATTTGAGCTGGAAAAGGTTCAACGTTTTCTTGATGATTTAGATGGAGAAAACAGTGAAAAAGAAGATTTTTCCGACTTAGCCGGTGGTAGCAAAAAGGTAAAAATAACAAAACCAGGGGATTTATGGATTTTAGATGGTCATCGAATCTACTGTGGCGATAGTTGTCTGGTTGAATCATTTAAAGCGGTATTAGACGATAAAATGGCAGATATTACCGTGTGTGACCCTCCGTATAACGTAGCATATGGTGACAGTCAGGAAAGAGAAGACAACAAAATACTAAACGATGATCAAGGTGAAAATTGCGAACTTTTTCTGTATGACATTTGTTCTCACGTTTTAGCATACACCAAAGCGGCAATTTACATCTGTGCATCATCATCAGAACTTTCGACCTTGCAAAAGGTATTTGAAGAAGCAGGTGGTCGTTGGTCGACATTCATCATTTGGGCAAAGAATCATTTTACACTAGGGAGATCTGATTATCAAAGACAATACGAAGCAACACTTTATGGTTGGAAAAGCGGCAATAAGCGTGAGTGGCATGGGGGACGCAATCAAAGTGACCTATGGTTTTACGATAAGCCAACGTACAACTCACTGCACCCAACGATGAAACCGGTGGAGTTAATGGAGAGAGCGATAGTAAACAGCAGTAGACCAGGAGACATAGCGCTTGATCCATTTAGTGGTTCTGGGAGCACATTAATTGCCTGTGAGAAGACAGGAAGAATCTGTAGAACCGTAGAACTTGATCCCAAATTTGTTGATATATATCCATAAAACGCTGGAGAGTATACACGGGAAGAGAAGCGATACTTTCGGATACTGGCAAAACCTTTGCGCAAATTCAAGAAGAAAAACGGTAAAAAAAGGGTTGAAAGAGGGGAAAATAACGCAGACGGAATGGGCAAGAGAACTGGGAGTTTCAAAGCAATACGTCTGTTACTTTAAAAAAGAAAGGAATAGTTGAGCTGGAGGATGGTTTGATTGACCGAGAACAAGCGAATGAAGCGGTGGCAGCAATACGAGATCCAAGTCAACCACTGAGGAGAAAAGGTGGAGGAGAAGGGGAAAAAAGAGGAAATAATGAACTTTCCACGATGTTGCTTAAAACCCGGATAAAAAACGAGATGGAGCGGGGAAAATTGTTGGAGGCAAAGGCAAAAGCTGAAATTGGTGAACTTATCTCAGTAGAAGAAGTGAAGACTGAAGCATTTAATGTTGCGAGAGTTGTCCGTAATAATTTGCTTAATCTCCAAAAAATTTTCCAAAAAATTGGAAAAAAATTGTTCAGAATCATGCCCCCTACAACATATGGCGCTTTCGGGCAACCGCCCTAGGGCGCACTGAGTGCGAACTTTTTCGCTTCCGATTGGCTAAAACAGGCTAAAATTCGCACTCAGTGCGCCCCAGGGCGGTTGCCCGAAAGCGCCAATATTTCAAGGTCATCGACAAGATGGTAAACTTTTCGATTAGCATGACCATCACCGATTTCGATGACCTTGAAATATGTTGTAGGGGGCATGATTCTGAACAACTTTTTCCTATACATGTAATCCTCGGTCGGCCCTAGTTTCGGAGATATTTGCAAAAATCTTTAGACTTATGCCGTCACAACGCATTCTACTTTCCAACTTGTCTCGGGTATTGGTATTGGTGGGGCTAGATCAGTGGAGGGGGGGGGGGGGGGGGGGCGCCCGCTTGCGGGCGCGTAAAGCATGGTAGCGAACTGATGTGAGTTTGGGGATGCTAAAAATGAGATTGCAAAAAATTACGTTTTAGAACCAGAGTCATCCTAATATCCGGTGGCGCCGGCTTTGTCGAACATAGTCGGGATGTCGACGGAACCCCCCACACACCCAACTAGTGCTCTTGAAAGCACCCTATTTCTAGCGAAAAAATTATGTTTTAGTTAAACTCACATCGGTTCGCTACCATGCTTTAGGCGCCCGCAAGCGGGCGGCCCCCCCCCCCCCCCCCCCCCCCCCCCCCGCCCCATTGATCTAGCCCCAACCAATACCAATACCCGGGACAAGTTGGAAAGTGGAATGCGTTGTGTCGGAATAAGTCTACAGAAATACTGTACAGAGAGGCGATCGTGGTAAGGCGACGTACCGTGTAACATGCACTGTGTCTGTGCATCGTCCGTATATGGTGGACGTAGATTTAGGGAAACTAGAGATAAAATTGTATTTCACTTATTCTTATTTTATAGCCAACTCATTTAGAAATAGTTTTAGAATAATCAAATGAACCGTCCGCGATAAGATTATAAATTCCATAAATACTATTATTAAATTCATTTAATGACGAGTTGAATCAGATTACGCGGTGTAATTCTCATGCGCGGATTGTTCGTTAGCGAAACGATACGAAACCGACTCGCGCCGGATTTCTTCGGATAGCAACCGCTATACGTGGAAGACGACTCCACGGATCGCGGGGGTGACTCGGAGGGTGTTCGGACCACCGATCGCGGCGCGTTGATTGAATATCGATCGACTGTCACCAAGCGAACCCCACCATGATTGGCGCGCTTGATCAAAACTATATAAATAAGGCTTGAGGTATCGCTGGGGCAGTCGATGGGACTTCAATAGTCTGTTCGGTTTGCTACCGTCGCGCTAAGCCTTTATTGCTACATTTTTATATTCATTGCTAAATCTTTATATTTATCATTAAGTCTTTATATTCAGTTTATTGTGAAAAGTGTAACTACCAAATAATAACTTGTATCGGGCAATCTTCGATTATTGTAAAGCGCTTCTAAAATACAAAGGTAAGATCAGAGATCTTTTAATAAATTATTATTATCAAAGATATATTCTGTTAACAACTCCCTTCCTCGGTTAAATTAGTCAGGCCTAGATTAATCATTGAGTGGTGGACGTTAGAGATCGTGTATTCGAATTGACGTGCTATCCTCAGTGACGAACTTAACGGATTGTCATTCATATTTTCCCGCCTTTTCCACGAGGCTTCAATTACCCAGGACGTGACACCCGCGTCTGAATTCCCTACGAAGGTTCCAGAAAACCCCAAACGGACACGCAACAACGTGGAACGGCGAAACCACGCCATCTAGCGCATACTCTAAACGGGATGAACTATGTTTCTGCACGGCGCCTATATTAGTGTCCACCCCCTGTATTTATATATTTATATAGCACATGCTGAATGTAAGGTTAGCTTTTTTTGTCTTATATGGATGCTACGAAACGTGATAATTTATATGTAAATATTTCGAGCTATTATTAAGGCCTATCCGAATAAACGCTCAGATACTTGTCGACTTGGTTTCGATATACATCCATCATGTCAAGACTTCTGAAAATCGGTGTCTACCATTCTGTGTCTTGTAAGTTAACCTCATTTGATTTCAAGGTAGTAAAGAAAAATCGAGGTAAACTTATGACGCTAACTATGGACTAGCTAATAATGAAAGTCTTAGAAATAGATTTTTCGATTTTAAAGAATATGAAATAAGGCTAGAAAAAATATGATTTAGGATGTTTACAAGAGTACTTATGATCAATCTCAAAATAAATAGTTCTTCGGGTAAGCAAAAACTGTATCGATTATTATTGACCTTTTTTCAGCAAAATCTTCACATTTAGTGGCTTTAATGCGTTCTTCATACCTTTTTTTATCTTGGTAACAAGCTTTAGATTTCTATCAAGTATTTTTAGAAATAGATGTTTTTTAATATAACCTTTATCTCCAAATAATAAACTTGCTAAGTAAGTTGCGGGACTCTTGTGGGCTTTTCCTTTAGGCAATAGTCCAATTGCAAAATTTTCATCTATTATTTTACAATAATTGTCTACAAGACAGAACAATTCTGTTATATTTTTATAGCGAATTCGGCATCGTGCACTGACTTTTTACTGGTCCTAGAAAATGACTTGGATCGCTTGTTTCTCCTATGGACGAAGATATCTCTATAAGAATCAACCAACCCAAGTCATTTTCTGGCATTAGCACAGTGTCGTTGCAAGATATTGAATTCGCTAATATTACTTATTGGGTATCTCCTATATCTTCATAAAATTTTGCAGTTTACCCTGTGTTAGAAATATTATTAAAAATCTTTTTGGTAAACATGGACTTTGGCTTAAATTGTTTAAAGAAATATAAATCAAGTGATTGAATTAAAATTTCATTTTAAAAACTTATGAAACAAATTTATAACTCTTAACGTAATAACAGGCTATTAATAGCATTGAATTATCGGGTTATACTTATCGATGATTTGTAGCAATTATTGCAATTTCTCTGATACATTACATCTAATACTCTGGACTCGTACAGTGAATCATCAAGAATTACTTCCATTTTTTTGTACTACCATGTAATAAGAATACAACGATGATGAAAACCATGGGTAATTTTTGTGCTAGGCAAAGAGTCTTCGAAGACACTGAGAGATGTCGTAGTCACACCATCGGAACAACGTAGTCTTTCGAGGAGTTCAGCTAAGGAAAATCCTAAAGGTGGTTCTAGCTCTAGCAAACGGAGACATTCTGTTACAGACACAAATGATGCAGTATCAAAGAGACCGTGCAGAGATTCAGAATTGTCTAGTGGTTTAGAAGACAAATCTAAGGAGGATTTGGCTGGCGAATTGCTTAATTCTTGTCAAACCAATCGATACAGGAGTAATCTCCCTCGTGCTTTGATTAGACTTATGTACCAATTAGACTTGTCGGTGCTTTGCTCTCTTAGAAAGTTGAAATATGAACGCAAATATCCTTCGTTGTCATTAGCATTTCAAGATTCTGAAATTGATAAACTGAATAATATTGTTCTTCGCTATAAAGGGGGGTCTATTCATATACAAATCGAAAATGTAGACAAATATTACATAGATAATGGTATTAGTTATGCTAGATTATTTACTAAAGAAAAACGGGATTTTTCTATTAATAATTACTTTGATAGTTTTGTTAAACATCTAATCTCTAAATCAGATAATTCGTTAAATAATATAGAATATCTTGTTATCTATACTAATTTAGGCTTGGACCTTACAGAAGAAAAGGATTTAAAAGAAGGACGATTCAAAAATTTTTATCCTTTTAAATTTGATTGCGTAAACATAGAAGTATGTGACCATTTAAAGGACTTTTTGTTTACAAATGACAATACGCAAGGGAGTGGTTTTTATCAATTTTCGCGAGATAAAACAACAATAAGAGAAGAACTTTTAAATCGGTTAGAATTTTCGTCTGCCGTGCAAAAAGAAATAAATGAAAGAAAACTTTCTCAGGAAGAAATAAAAGGAGAATTTTTAGATAAATTAGTATTTGCAGTTAATCAGCCTAGTAGAGAAGAACTGAACGGCATTATTAAAAATGAAATAGAAAGAAATAGTAAAGTTCAAGATGATTATATAGTATTACAAGAAAAAGTATTACGTGATTTAACAGCTCCAGAAAAGCATAAAAAACTTGGCGATAATATATTGGGAATTACATATCAATTCAATTTATTAATGTCCTTCTTACATTCCATGTTCTTGCATAAAAACATGTTTTCTGTCAATTTTGAAGGAAAAGGCGATGGTATATCTGATGACATTATTATCAATTACAGAGGTAGAATCGCTTACGTAAAGGCTCATACTACAAATGGTAGTATTGGTTATAGTCAGTTATTTCCATTCAAACTACAGGGGAAGAGAGATACGTTTTCTGTTAATAAGCACTTTACTCTTTTTATTGAAGGACTAAAAACTGATATAAGATATTTTATTATCTACACTGATGCAGACATAGATCTTACAGATGAAAAGGTATTCAAAAAAGGACATTCTAAAGATTTTTATCCTTTAAAATTGAATAGCGTCGATATTCGAAAGAAGAGATACAAAATTCTAAGACATTGTACGTGTATAAATGAGAATAACCTTTATCAATTCGCACCGGAAGAAACAATAAGAGAGAAACTTTTGAGTCTATTAAAGCTTCCCCCTTCTTTGCGAAAGGAGAAAGAAGAGGGGAGACTTTCTGTTGAGAATGAGCAAGAAATAAAAGAGAAGTTTTTAGATAAGCTAATACTTGCAGTCAACCAACCTAATAGGGAAGAATTGAACAATATTATTAAAGATGAGATAGATAGATCTGATGTTCCATATAATTACGAAGAATTACATGAAATAGCGTTACGTTGGTTAGAATCTCATGAATTTGGCCATATTACGGAAGAAATAATAAAAAAGCTTTTGGGAGATATAAAAAATAATAGATCTAGTTATAAGAAGATTCAAAATAAAAACATTAATGGAGAAATTAAGTTTGCTAGAAGTGTGGTTGGTAGAGAAGGAACACCCGCATTTAATCAGTTCTTAAGTTTTTTAATTAATGAAGAAGGGATAAAGTGTCTAGAAGTTCTAAAGAGGGAAGGAATAGATCTAGCCAGTATGTCCAGTATTTTGCATGTAGCAGGAGCTAATGCCCAAAAAGCTTTTAAAGACTTATATGATCTTTGGTTTGATAAGCAAGGAAATAAAACACAATATTTAAAAGCTCTAGAAAAAGAGGAAATAAATCTGTCTAATATTTCCAGTATGTTAGGTGGATCAGGAACCATTGCCGCATCAGCCTTTAAAGACTTGTATGATCTTTGGTTTGATAAGCAAGGAAGTAAAGCACAATATTTGACAAAACTAGAAGAAAATGAAGTAGATCTAGTTCGTATGACCAGTATCTTAAGTGGATCAGGAGCTAAAGCTCCCAAAGCTTTTAAAGACTTATATGATCTTTGGTTTGATAAGCAAGGAAATAAAACACAATATTTAAAAGCTCTAGAAAAAGAGGAAATAAATCTATCTAATATTTCCAGTATTTTGAATGTGGCAGGAGCCAATGCTGCAAAAGCCTTTAAAGACTTATATGATCTTTGGTTTGATGTGAAAGGAAGTAAAACACAATATTTAAATACTTTAGAAAAAGAGGAAATAAATCTATCTAATATATCCAGTATTTTAAGTGGAGCAGGAGCTAACGCCCCAAAAGCTTTTAAAGACTTATATAATCTTTGGTTTGATGTGAAAGGAAGTAAAACACAATATTTAAATACTTTAGAAAAAGAAGGAATAAACCTAACTAATATATCCAGTATTTTAAGTGGAGCAGGAGCTAATGCTGCAAAAGCTTTTAAAAACTTATATGACTTTTGGTTTGATGCACTAGGAAATAAAAAACAGCATTTAAAACATTTTACTGAGGACAAAGATAGGGAAAAAAGTTTTACGCTGCATAACTTATCTAGTATTTTAAGTAGAGCAGGAGCTAATGCTAAAAATGCTTTTGAAAAATTGCATAGTGTTTGTCTTAGTGACAAAGGAAAAAGAACAGAACTTTTAGATGATTTCTGTAAGGCAGATTTTAGGCCAAGTAACTTATCCTGTATTTTATGTGGGACAGGAGCTCGTGCCTCTTTTACTTTAAAGAGATTGCATAATACTTGTTTTAACGAGAAAAGAGAAAAAACAAAATTTTTAGATGATTTCTATAAGGCAGGTTTTAGGCCGTGTGATTTATGTGGTATGTTGAGTGCAGCAGCGAATAGTTTAAAAAGATTTCATAATTTTTGTTTTACGGGGGAAACAAAAAAGTATTTAAATCATTTCTTAAATGAGGAAGAAGGTTTTAGGCCTAGTAATTTATCTAAGATATTGCATGGAGCAGGAACTAATATTTGTTCTGCTTTAGAAGATTTTCATGATGTTTGTTTTGATGAGACAGGAAACAAAACACAGCTTTTAGATGATTTCTGTAAAGCAGGTTTTAAACCGAGTGATTTATCCAGTGTATTATGCATGGCGGGAAATAATGCTACTTCTGTTTTAAGCAATTTTCATAAACTGTGTTTTAATAAAGAAAATTATTTAAATCACTTTTTAGCCGAGAAAAAACTTTTTACGCCGAAAAATTTATCTAATATGATATTATATGGGATAGGAATTAATATTTGTCCTATTTTTGAAAGATTGCATGATCTTTGTTTTGATAAGGCAGGAAACAAGACGAATTATTTAAACAGTCTTATCATGGATAACCCATCGAATAAGATACGTGGTATATTATATAAAAAAGTTAGAAAAGCTCCTTCTTCTTTCTTAGATGAACAGAATGTTAGTGAAATAAAAGGAAGTAAAACAACCAGTGCAGATCTTAAACTTAGTAACTCATCCGGTAGAACGGATCAAGAACAAAACTTAGATAGTTTACAACAAAGTAATTCTAAAATTAAGAGAAAAACCCGGAAGGGTATCGCTAACCGAAGTAAGATCGGACAAGATGATAAAACTTTAAACATAGCAAGCAGAAAACTCTTGTAGCTGAAGGGATTTATTCCCAAAACGAATACAGTCACTACACCATAACAAGAAGCAACGATGAGTGTATTCACACTTATCAATATTTCTATCATTCATTGAACCAGTAAAACAAGGGCTTTATTTGCCTTCATTTGAGGAACGTGGAGTTAAGATTGATGGTAAGTGTACTGAAATTACACGTAGCTTATCTCAAGCTCTATTATTACAGAGTGACAAATCATTTTTAAGTAATTTAGAAACTTCGGCTGAAATTTATGAGCGTATAGCTCGAGGTAAACAGGTATCTAAAAGAGAAGAGAGAGAAGTTTTTGCTTTCAGTAAATTACTTAACAATTTTGAAAGGCAGTTAGATTCTGCTACGAATAGTCTACCTAACCAGTTATTGAACACCCCCCCAAAGCACAGCATAATCATGTTCTACACGACTGGACGTATGACGAATGTGAACATTGGGCCCTTGTCACCTGTTCTGATCACTGGCATTCACGGCAAACAAAATTGAACAATGATTATACAGTCATTAAACAAGTCGCCGCTCTTAAGATGCCCGCTAAGCCCTTACCTTCTTTGAGAGTTGAAATTACACGTTTTCCTTTCCGACGATCTCACGGCGCAATGCTTGTACTGAAATCATCGATTCTTGGTTGAAACGAAAGGTGGAACTGTCTTTTCTGATCAAAGTGCTTCATTGATGCGGAAGCGCACATTTTCATTACACTATGGCGGCAGAAATTTGAAGTGGTCAACTACTGTACCCTGGTCAATAACTGTATCGTTTACCCTAACGTCCATTGGTTTTTATGTCACGTATATTATGAGTAGAAATATAGTCAACTTCTTCAGGCAGCAGGTTACAATTGGAAATAGCAATAAAGAAAACTTTCTGAAGATCAATGTAATTACCAGATTTATCTAATTGCCTTGAGTAAGCCTTAGCAGCATAAAGTTGAGCACGTTTTTCAAAGCCTTTCCCTGCTGGAACTGCCAGTTAGAATCGCATTACAAATTTTTAAATCCAGATTGATGCGGTTTTCTTCCCGTAAAATGCAGATTGAACCAGATGAAATATTTTCTGAAATTTTAGTGTTTTCACACAATTGTCTCTAGCTTCGGTATTTATCCATAGATTTTCTTCAGTAACAGCTTGTTTTCTTCGTAAAAGTGCAGACTCTACGTAAAGAATGAGAAACTGGGCCTATTTTTGCGATTTCGACTTTTCCCAGATGATTAAACGAATTGTCGATGTCAATTTCGGTCGAAAAAAATGACTTTTTTTCACATATTTCCATCGATTTCACCCGAACTAGTGAACCGATTTGGAAATTTTGTCAGGAAAATTTGTTGGTGATTCAATTATCTTTAATTTGAGATAATTATATATTCGCAATTATGTGGGATCACCTCTTTGACAGGGAGGTAAAAAGTTCTCCTATCGATATCTCGAAAACGTATCCATAGAAAAAAATTTAGACCTCATTTTCGGCATCAGCGGGCCATTTTCCATAAGAAAAAAATAGTGGCCTAGTTTGCGCAAAGTGGCTGTAAACTAGTGCTATTTATTTACGACAATTTTTTTAAATGGGATTCTTTTTGATGGGTTAATTAAAATGTCCGCGATATGAGTGTAATGGAATGTATGAACACAGCATTTTAGCTGTGTATATGTAGTAGTGTCATCTTAAGCGCAGTTGGAAAGCACCTTTATGTACTTGCAGCTCATTTTGATTTCACATCTTTTTTATTTTGTAATTATTATTATATTCTATTTTTTGTGATTTATTTGATTTTATGTACTTGGCGTAATTTTCTTACTTTTTTGAAGTTTTTTATGGAGTTGAATATAACAAGGTACAATTCCTTGGCGTGAGATTCCACGTTACATCGCGAAAGCATGTCTTCCACAAATAATGTTTTTGTTTATATAAATTTTTATGTTAATTAAATTTATTCTGCGTTTAATAAACCCGAATAGGGCAGCAAGGTTAAAAGGAGAATGTGTTCTTGTTTTGTTCTTTCTCGGTCGTTGCACGGAATACGTTTATAAAACAATCTTTAAATTGTTACTGTAACAGAATCATTTGTAAATCGCGGGTTTCGAATGACCTAAATTTCTACTTCTTGAATGCTAATTCCTACCACGCATAGCGTTACAATCTGTGTCGAGATTTCACCGGTAGCGTTGCACGTGACACGAAAATGGTAAGGGGGCTCGCGAGCCCCCCTGAGCGTGTGGCACAAAATTACATTGCGTGATAGGTCTATCCTATACCTGGTCTGTGGTGATAGGTCTATCCCATACCTTGTCTGTGTTTAAACAATTCGCGACTGTTGAAATTGCAGAAATTAAAAACGTGTAGCGACTAACGGGATTGTAGAGATTGTAAACGATTCGCGACTGCTGAAATTATAGAGATTATAAACGTGTAGCGACTATCGAAACTACAGAGATTCTACAAACAACTGTTGCAATTGTGGAGATTGTGCCTGTCAAGTCGGATTTTAGCTTCAAACAGCAACGCAGCGTTCAAGCAGTTATGAAGCTCGTATACAGTCTCCGTTAGACTCCGTGTACCGGAATTAAGAGTATTTCCTTTTTGAATAAAGTTATCGTTTATGTTTTGAACTAGTGTCTAATTTCTTGGTACACAACAGCATATACTCTATCCTATACCTCGTCTGTGCTACTCGGCTCTGGCCGAAATTTAGATTCTGATTTAAAAAAAAAATTTTTTTGTGAAAATAGTCACAACATTCATCTGGATTAGTTAGGTATAACGAGCCGGAACATATTTCGTAACCCCAGAGTTTACCGTTCTAAAGTTTTTAGGCGACAGAGACAAATATACATAATCACTTTCTGCCTTATATATTAAGATAGATACACATAGTTATAGGAGTTGATTCCACATGCGTGATTTGCTGTGCCCATACCCCTGAGTAAATAGGATTCATTAGGAAATAAAAAATCAATTAGTTTCTTAAAATATATTAACAAATGCTGTTTCCGACTTGGCCGATTTAAAAAAATGTCGATTTTCAATGATATGGCAGAAGTTTGAATGAAAAGTTCCAATTTCGGATATGAAACATTGCCCTTTTTGTGCAATGAAGAAGAAACTGTAGGCAAGTGAAATAAAAAATCCGTTACGTCAAATACCGCGTGATGATGTATACCTACCACCTACCCAACCCACCATACTACATTACACATCAAGTGTGAAACGATAGGCGTTCCAATAACGCGCTATGTAATAAATTATTTATTCTATTCTATAAATTAATAACTACGTACCTGCAAGCGGAATCTTGGTAAAACTTGTTACAGAAAAGGGCCAAGGGTTTAAATTACATTAAAAAGCGCGTTGAACGTAATATTCTTTTAGGAATATGTAGTGGTTTATTTACTAATCATGCCTCCGTGTATAACGTACACGAGCTTGAACATACCTGCGACTAAATAGGCGGAAAGCGCAGCATTCGGCTCGAAGAGAATCTCCTCGCGTTATCTAATTATCCAAATAGCTTTCCCCGTCCCGAAAACATCTAATTATCGCAATAACGTATTAATGCACTATGCAAATTGAATATCTGCGTCTGCGCCGGCACCTTGCAATATGTCCCTTTCCTGTTAAACCCCGACGAAGTCTTTCTTAGTCGTTCATCCGCGGAGTAGCGAGTATTGCCTTCGATTTTCTTATTAGCATCGACAGTTCTTCGTTGACACTCGTACGGTATTCGATTGCATCGTGTCACTTCCCGGCTGACCCGAACAATTGGAAAACGCCGCCGCTGATGGAAGATTCGTAGGCTCTCGATCCTAGCAACAGACGCATTTCCTTTTCGTTAAACTCAAGACCGTCTCGAAGAAACCGATCCCTGCAATGGGGATCAAATTCAATTATTTTGTTCTGTAAGTAGGCTCCTTCCTCTTACTATTAACGCAATTGTAGCTCTTACTCCCGCGGGCGAGCGGGACGAATGATCGATCACGGAGATCGACGAAATTTGCGCGGGGTGCGAATCAACATTTTCAAAATTCTTGATCGACCTGCGTCGCAACAACTGACTCTCGAAGATATAAGGCGGCCACTGTTTCCGCGAAACCGAAGATCAGTCGAGTAAATGATGCGTGTAACTCTAAATAGAAAAGGAATGGAGTCTTTCGCTTCGTTGTACGATCTCACGCGCCCTGTCATCATTCGGCGACCAATGCTCGAGTCCGTTTATTTAAATCGATCCTCCCGAAACATTCGAATAATGAAAGGCTTGGGTTGATAGTGATTAGATAAGTAGTAGGATCGCTACCGCGCTGCAAATGCTTCCGTGTTTGCTGGGGACTTAAGCTCCCGAAAGATTAGATAATACTCTGGCGCGGTTTCAAACGAAAGCGAGATGATAAAAGCACCCAAACGTCCAAATATCCCCGCTACTACCTCGAGAAATCGAATTATGTAGGTCCCTTTAGCCCGTTTTACGAATAACAGAAAGGCGACGGTAATCGTGAATAATCGATGCTGATTAACGTATCAAACAGGGCGTTGTTTGCGCTGCCAAACGCGCTACATTCGTCTACGAAAGAAGGATGCTGCGATTTGCGTCAACGGATATCAAACACGACAAGCGCGGCGTGTGATTTCATGGAACACGATCGCCGTCTCGTTTGTTTTCACGGCCTGGACGACAAGTGGAAATCTGGGTGATTATCGCGACCGTTTCCCTACTCGCTACACCAAACATTTCTATAATATATATATATACATCGAGAGAGAGAGAGAGAGAGAGAGAAGCGATATTCAAGAATGGTTTGTTCAGGGGTGAGAACGTGAAGACGCTGGTCCTTTGCCATTGGTCTCTGGAGACGTTCGACCCTCGACGAACCCTGCGGGGATTCCCTTCTCTAAGGAGACTCGTGATAGCGAACGGGAACCTGACTACAGTGACCTCCGCATTTCCGCCCGAGGCTCGGTCGATCGAGGTACACGAAATTGACCATTTTGCAAGCGAGAGTCCAAGACTTGGGTCCGTTTGAAGCAGAACGTTTCCCCTACAGGATTTGGCCATAACTGGGACCAAACTTCGGCACCTGCCCGATCAACCGTTCGCCAACCTCTTCAAGTTGAAGAGCCTGGACCTGAGGAACAATACTTTCGCAGAGATCAGGGTTGCAGCGCTTGATACACCATCGTTGCATCGCGCCTACCTGTCCGGTACGATAAGAGAGATACATTCAGGCTTCCCGTTACCTTAACACTTTCATTATCCTCAAATACAATGCAAGTTTGCGTATAAAAGGTAATCCCTTGGAATGCACGGAGAGCACGAGGTGGATCCTGGACCAAGAGAAAGGCTCGTTCGGTGATAAGATCGCTGATAAAGACAATCTACGGTGCACCGCGCCATACGAAGGCAGGCCGCTGGTCCAAGTTGTTGAAATAATCATTGTAAACGGCAATTGCAGAGATATTATTTATTGGTCGATAATAGCGTTGACTTTCGGGTGATTGGTGGGAGTATGTCGTTTGAATTTACCGTTTCAGACGCTGAAAGATGAATGCAAAAGGACGGTGTGCGATTGCGAGTTGGTGTATGTTCTTGGGCAAGGTGGAAGGCACATTCAGAGGCAGCTGATGGTGTTTGCTTCTCTGAACTGTAGCCATCGTGGATTGACCGAGATGCCTAGCTTCTTACCGGGGAACACGACCACTCTTCGTTTGACTGGAAACAAGGTTGCGATATTTTATTCTCGGTGCGAGCTGCCTTTTCGAGAAGGCATTGTACGTAATATCTGAATCTGAAGCAGTGATGAGCACTACCTTTGGCCAGTAGTGGGAACGAACCACCTGATACTCTACGCGGGCCGCAATATTAAAAACTTAAATATTAAATCGAAGAATTTTATCATTTATGGAGCAAATTTGTTATTATTTTTTTTTTTCACATCGGTTAAAAACCGCGGGTTGCTCGTCACTGATTTTAAGTATCCCCGGAATTCATCGTTCCGACACCCTGAAAGTAAGACACCTTGGGAGTAATTTCCTCGAAAGAATGTCGACTGATGCAATAATATTGCAGATACAAGATCTGACGCCACTTACGACTAATCCTGCTTACAAAGGAGTGATAGACCTGTATCTCGATGACAATCTCGTCGAGTCCATCGTTCAGCTGGAGGGGTCGAGTTGGGTGGATCGTTTTCGGTTACTCAGTCTTCGAGGGAACAAGCTGACCGATGTTAGTTGATACTAGGTCGATCGTAAACGGGGACACTTTACTGGAATAGAGGAGATGGGAGAGGGATTAAGCGCTGGAACACTTGTCGGATTTAGCATGTTAATTGTGGTTTATCCGCTCAAGAGTTGAGAGAAGCTTGTGTCTCGTTACTGTTTCAGCTGCCTACGTATGCTCTGGAGAATGCATTGCTACGCAACGGGAACGCTGTGAGCCTGTATCTTGGGAATAATCCTTGGAGATGCGACTGTCTGTTCACCCCCGGGTTTCAGGTAAGCTGTGCTGCGAAAATCTAGCTATGGGCCCTAAACGTTTAGTTAGCTCTATCGAATGTCAAAGAAACAGAAATTTTAGGATCTGTTGATAAGATACACTAATCTCGTCAAGGATGTGAACGACGTGAGGTGTACTCTGACAAACGGGGATGAGAATTCTGGCAAAACTGTAAGGAACCTATATACTTAGGTGTATTTGTTCCCTTGAGACAGAGTATCTAAATGTTTAACATTCTTGCTTCTTTGAAGATAAGAGACCTAACGCGCACCGAGATCTGCGTCTCAACGGATAAAGACCCGTTGCTGCATCCCCTGGATGTTCTGAACATTATCCTGGCTTTACTGATATTCCTCGTCATTGGCAAACTCCTCTACGATTACTGGTCCTTCAGGAAGACTGGCAAACTGCCTTGGATCGTCGCCAAGATACCGTAGGCAAGTGTAGAAGATGGATGGAAAACAATTGCGATCGGAGGAACGAAACTTCGGTGACTTGGTTGGTGTCCTTGTCACTTTCGAAGCTAAACCAGTTCCGATGCGTTTCAACTCCAAACGAGTCTGTTGTAGAGTAGCTAATGACCAGCTGGAGTCGGTCGAACCCTGGGAATCCTTACAGTATATCCCTAATGTGTCTCCTCGAAAGGCAGTTCCACTTATACCTGCAATCTGGACTTCTCGTCTCGACTGTATTTACGGTAGTGCTCTTCAGCAGCTGACCTTTTGGCACCGCATTTCCTGAGACCGCGACCTGCATTCGCACGAATAAGAGTTAATTAGAAACGAGAGGATTTACTAAAGCCAGGGAGAATTGTTAAGAGGTGAAAGAACCTTCGCTGGTATAGCCCAACGCTTTGCAAGTAGCCACGTAGGTAAGGCCATTGGAAGTTTTTATCTTCTCGATGGTATACCTCGGGACAGGCTGCCCTTTCTCTAGACAGAGCTGGTACAGCTTCCTCTGGTTCGATTCTCTCGGATCATCCGTGCCTAAGTCGATTATCTCTAACATTCTGATAAAATAAGTAACGCTATGAATTTGGAAAATCAATGATTACGAGCTAGACGTCTGCGACACGTACTCCTCTTTCGAGAGGTCTGCTAAAGTGACCAGCTTCTCGTCACTGATCTGTTTGTCGGCGATCATTCGTAGTATTTCCGCTGCCAAGCCGTTCTTCGCGGACTCTTCGCTATCCCCTCGAAAGGATGCTGTTAAATTGCGGTATAACGTGTTTTTACGAATGCGAGCGTGGATCGCGGAGCCAGAGCTTTCATTGCGAAAGATCGGTAGGGTGAATGAGAAAGTTTGCTATGAATGCTATGAAATTACTATGTACCAGTAAATCCACCGAGACTACCACGTATCACGAAAACGTTCGACTTGAAACGAAGATGACCATCTTTTACGACATCATACACGATCGGCACTTTGCAACGATCCGCGTACGTCTCGAGGATATTCAACGGCGTCCGTTGTTTCGCGAACTGTGCCGCGCTCTCGTCACCGCTACCCTTTAGAATTCATTTTAGCGTTAAATAAATTGTGCGGAGCGGATTGTACGCGTCGAGACAGTGGGACAGCGTACTTGCAACGAAATATTTATGCAATCGTCCTTGGATACGATAAATCCTTGACTCCCTATGTTCTGCTCGGAATCGATCTCGAGACTGAAATCACCGACGTTCGCACTCATCTCTTGCTGATGAAGAATAATACACGAGTTCTCGTGTTCTGAAGGATATTTATAGTCAAAGGAAACAGTTCTCTTTAAGCTAGAGCTAAAATGAAATAGAGATACCACTTATGTCCCTGCTCTCTGCCCTAGTTTCTTCGCTTTTGCTGCACATCCCGGTTACGTCGATTGCTCCCTTGGGGAACGGTTGGTTTCCTGCTGATACAGACGCGACGAATCGGTAACTTGCAAGATTTATTTAATTATATAGATTCTTAGGTTTATATCCTCCAATACCCATGCCAGATTTTCGCATTGCGCAGTCCACTACTTTCCCCCATTCCTCCAAGCTATGCGCTTCCTTCATCCTCTGATCAAAATCTGCAAGAAAACAGCCGTTACTTAATTACTACATAGAGGAATTCCGTATTGAGCTAGTCGTTAAAGAGAACCCCACAGACGTGTATCGGCGTTCGGGGAATTGGATTCTTCGATACTGGAGCACTTCCCACCACTGGAGTAATGCATCATCGACGAATCATTCGACAGGCTTCCCTCGTCCGACTCCTTCGACATTGACTTTCGGCTGTACTCATTATTCGCATCGACGTCCCCCTCGCACATTCCGCAATCGGACACCTGTGTTTCCGCGACCCTCTTGCCGACATCGTTCTCCAAGCTCTTTAGCATACACCCGATTAGAAAGTCCAAACAACTAGGAACTGACCGATGTTAAACTAATTAACAACGTACTTCGTTCTGCAGAATTATTGATCCTCCGGCGGAGATCATTGATGTCGATTCCTCGGAGTCAGGGGAGTAGAAGGACGTTGACGTTTCTAAAGATTCGAGAAACAAAATCATCTCCCATGAATGTTTTTTTTTTCAATTACTAATCACACCGCTACAAAATCTTCGTAAGGGGAATACTGGCGCAATGTGTAACGAACGAACCTATCTCGCGACAGCAGGGTGCCCGAAGCTGCTGAAGGAGATCCTCCGCGCGGTCGATCACCGCTTCCATTTCGCAGAGGAGTGGCGCAGCATTTGGGAATCTCTCGGTTATCAAACCCCAGACGAACTCGGCATCCTCGGCCCCTTGCAACGATTTCGGCAGATCATTCTTCTGGCATGTGGAGTCTCGCTGTCCCGACATTCGAGCAGCGCGGGTTTACTTCACCCTGCTGCGATGCATCAAGCATTCGTACGATTGCCGAGCTAACACAAGGGTGTCGTGCACTTTGAGGGAAAGTGTCTTGTCTAAATAGTTGTTGATAGATCGACGATATGGCAAATTGAACGGACACGAACATTTCGAGCGAATTTCGCGTTGGCTCCGATGTTGAATCGGAAAGAACGTCGCGCGGGAACGTCTCGATCAGCGGAATCTTACGCCAAGACATATTATGCGTCATGCCTGCGTGGTAAATATTTTCGATTCAGCGCGACCTTGACGAACATTTAATCAAACTTTAGTGTAAACTAATTTTTGTACAGTAGTAGTTTCGATAAACGCGATATTGCGACAAAGAATTAAATTACGCAGTGCCGAGAAGGTAGAACAAAGCATGAAACTAGGCTTGGCGTGAATTTTTATTGATAATAAGAGACCTCTTACCGCTAAATTTAATACACATCACATATTTTCCTTATTGTAATGCGAATTGTTAGGAATATATACAAAAAGCCATTACTGGGAATTCCTCGATATACGGCGATACATCGAAAACGTGTAGAGTCCGTTTTAAGGTACTTATGAAGACAATCTTAGTTTTCTAAATGCGCGAGTTGTTTTCTTTTCAAGGATGACAACGACGTCGTGTTTTGTGCGCAGAGTTCCATTGATTCTGGGAGACCAGACCGCGCGCTCGCAACGGAAGAGAATATGTTTTCCTCGCTGGGCGCGCAAAGACGGGGCGCCAAGAATCAAGGGAGCACGGGCGCGTGATTAAAATTACGTGGAAAAAAACCAACGTACAAATTGGTTCTATTTAAGTAAACCATGTACAATTAATTATACTTAAGCCGATCGTTATTAATTACATCGGGTTTTTCCTTGTTTCACCTTGCAACGGGATTTCTGAATTTGTTTTCTCGATAAGACGATGATGCAATTATGTTAATTACAAGTAATGCGTCGTTAAAAAAAAGGTTGGCATGAAACAAGGGTGTGAAGAATTGGCTTCTTGAATGTACTTAATGTAAAAAAAAAGAAAAGAAAGAAAAGAGGAAACAAAGGAGGAAAACTGTGTTCTTGTTCAAAGCTTCGCTCTCTCCGTAGTCCCGCGTCATATTTATTATTCTCATTCGATCGCCCCCTCCCCCTTGCTCCGTCTCTTCTTAATCGGCTTTCTGTTTGTTACTTTCCGGCGATTTGTCCCCGTTCATCGGGGAGCGTGAACGGCTGCGGCTTTTGCTGTGTTTGCTGCCTGATCGGGATCTTGATCTGTCGCCCCTCGATCTCTCGCGGCTAGATCTATCTCTGGAAGAAGAGCTGGGATTTAAGAGAAGACTTATGGATTTGCCTGTCTTGCGCTAATTATTATCATTCGAACTCACTTCGAGGGAGACTTGGCTTTGGATTTGGACTGCGACCTGGACTTTGACCTCTCAGCCTTGGACCTAGAACGAGATCTGGATTTGGACTTTGACTTAGATTTCGACTTTGAGCGGTCTCTTGATCTGTAAAATTATAGTTCAAATGAAGAAGAGGAAAGGACAGAAAGTATATAAGTAAAAAAAAAGAAAGGAAGGAAAAGAAAGAAACGTACGATAAAGCTAATTGCTCTTTCTTTTCGAATTTGGTAAAATATAAGTTATGTGTACAGAAGCGGTGAGAGGCAACTACAAAACGAGCCCAAACACAATGCCAACGCGCGAGTGGGAGGTGTGGTAAATATGTTCTCGATGATTGTTGCTGATAAAATTGCGCAAGAAACAAAGCAAATAAAAGTAAACGCTATTCGTGGCGAATGTAATTATAAAACGAACGTAAAATAATGAAATATGTACCAAAGGATTCGGGATACTCACTTGGATTTGGAACGGGAGCGGCTACGCTCGGGGGATTTGGATTTGGACTTTGATTTGGATTTAGAATGTGCCCTTGATTTGGAGCGGCTGCTGCGACGGCTACGGCTACGAGAGCTGCGGCGACTCCTAGAGTACAAAGAAAAAAGTATTCTCGTGAAGATGTCTTTTGAATTTTACTTAAGCGAAAGAAAAGCAATGGGCCGGTCTCGAGGTACGTCAAGTATAACGTTCTATCGATCTCAATTCTTATTTAACACGAATCTTTTGCGCCATGCATAGTAACCCGAAATATCTCTCTGAACACGCGAGTATATTCCAAAAAAGTAAGTGAAAAAAAGAAACAAAACAGCAGCTATGTATGAAAGTTATAATGCTGAATATATTGAAGAAGAAATATGTATGGAGCAAACTTGAAAGTGCGGATCTAATCGGAAGACTACGTGTATGTGGTGATCAATGTGAATCGCCGGTAACAATTCCTCGATCAGGTTCGAGAACGACGGTAATACCTTGAGCGGGAGCGGGATCGGCGGCGAGATCGAGATCGTGATCGTGACCTCGATCTTGAGCTTGATGATCTTGAGCGGCGACCGCGCCTCTTATCTTCGATGAGCCTGATTCTGCGTCCGTTCAGTTCTGTGTCGTCCAACTTATCGATGGCGTTCTTCAAATCGGTGTACGTTGCAAACTCTACGACTCTGTAATATCAAATTTACACGAATGAATAAATATAGGTACTTATGGTGGTAAGAAAAAGAAGGTTAAACTTTGTTGGACTTTCTTTTATCTATCACTGTATTTACGGCGATATATGTTAATGATCGCGAGGCTTACCCTTCGTTTCTGCGCTGCTTGTGTGCATCTGCGTATGTCACTTCTCCAGCCTGTCTCATATAATCCTTCAAATCCTGAGCATCACACAGAAACAGGAATTAGTACATTGCAATGACACGCTAAAGATATCTTACGATTAATCATACGAGATGCGATTAATGTTCACGTATGAATAATACTACAATTGTGTTCCTATACTATAGATTACGCAGAGGTTGAGAATGTATCCTGTGCACTTTTGTATGTTATCCACTATGTACCCTATCATGTAACTCGTGTCTTTCCTTCCATAAGTATGTGCGAAATTCTATCCTTCACTGAAAAAAGCCAAGTAAATGTCCTGTCTGCCCGTTATATCTTCAGTGTTGAATAGATAATGTTGATAATATGTGCTCGAATTTAGTATCTGCAATTGATGCAACCTTTCTTTTTATGCAATTCAATCTTTAAAACAAGTATAGTCATTTGTAACACTTGGAAAACACCTCCAACCCCTGTAGAGAAATGTGTTGAAGTATGTTTGGATTGGAAATGAAGGTACTTCATTTCTGTCCGAGTCGATCGGATACATATCCGCGTCGATCTCTGCGGAGCAGCTCGCGATACAAATTTTATTACATACGAACAAACCTTTTTTGAAGCTCTTAAGTTTCTTTAAGATGCGACTACAAATTCCAGACGTACGCGGTTCGACCAGAAACTATATGGATCGTTAAAAAGATGGAACTGCATATGGCAGAGAGAAAGACAGTTGCTTGTGATAATCGATATGAATTAATTAACGGATGTATGGTGTGGTACTTTTTTTTAACGTGCTTGAAAAAATTTCCGTCTAGAAATGCTTACTATTGCAAAGCTTGTATTTCAAGGCTGACAAAAGTAAACGTAATAACACGTGTACAGTAAATAGTCACCCTACTAATTAAAAACGAATTACTCGAGGGATCGAACCGATATGGAAAATAAAAATATCGTTTCTCACTGGCTTCCTTTGAACGACTGAAGAAAAACTATCAATGAAATCTCTTCGTTATTCTCACGAACGGTTCTTCTCGTCTAGTTTGGAAGATTCAATTCCTCTTGATGCGTGTCCTTCGTTGTTTCCTCAGAGGTTGTTGTAGCGGTCGTTCTTCTTGTCAATCCTTCGTAGGGAATCTCTGCTTGGTATCCATTGCAACTTTTTGTTAATCGATGGAGCTTGTTCTTGTATTTGTGGGAACCAGGTACGGCTTTATGTTGTGGACTCACTCACTCACTCACTTTCTCTCCCTCTCTCTCGCTCGCTCGCTTGCTCTCTCTCTCTCTCTCTCTCTCGTTAGGTGCGTGCGTGTATTCTCTCTGATCTCGAGGTCCTCTCTTCGACGTATCGTCCGTGACATCGGTTTTGTTTCTTTAAATTCGTGTAAATGCGTGCGCGCGAAGATCCCAAATGTAACTGTATCCAATTTGTATTTAAAAAAAAAAACAGTAATAAGAATCGTGTACGCCGACGACACCTTCGGATTCTCTTCAAACGAATAACTGTAAACGCTTAGTTACTGAATGCACTTTGCGTCTCTTCATTGTACACCCAGAAAGAAAATACTGAGGGGACATGCGCCACCGTGGAATTGCCTTGCATAAAGAAAAGTTGGTATTGCTTCTTTTCATTTGCAGCGTGAACGTTCGTCCACGAAATTATAACCGCGAGTTACGAAAACGCGAGTTTACCATTTAGAAAAACAGAACAACGTATAAATGGATGGATAAGCCGAACGATATTAATGAAACGAATGGATGCCTAATTTCGAGCACAGTTGATATATCTATTTATATTATAACAACTAAAATTGTTGAACTGGTCCCCCGCCTCTGGTACTGCTTTCTATTTGCGTGTGCACGGCTCCAAGATCATCGAATATTTTAATAGATAGAAATCTATCGTAAATAACACCTGAACTATGGTGCACAGTTTTAACAAAGGTATACATACACTACCGCTCAAAACGTTTTGGGTACACCTACCGCATTTATATTCCAAACTTAAGTGCAAAATTCATAATCTGACCGTATCTTAATCCACCCACATTTGCTGGAAGATTATATCCCTACCACGTGATCCCATAACTTTCCTTCAGCTTTAAGTAATACAATTTTAGGGCATTACAACTCTGACTATAAGCCTGAAATGGCAAAAGAATTTAAATTATTCTAAAGAGAAACAGAAGACCGACAGACTTGGGCATTTTAGCCCGAATTAAACGGTTTTGGAAGTCACGCGAGACAAAAAACATGGAAACTAATACGATAATTGTCTTTACAATGACATGACCGCCGCCGCCACGACCAGAACTAGTATGGGATTAATAGTATTGAGAACTCACGAATTATATCACCCACGGCCCAGATAATAATCTTAGGAACCCTTACAGAAGAATTGGAGGAACATTATTACCGAACTCGGTGGAGACTCCATGACCCGACGACTGTCTTTAAAGAGAATAAATTTGAAAGTGCCTTTTTTATCTCCAGCACGTGTACCCAACTTTTGAGCGTTAGTGTGCAGGGTGTGTTCTCCGACCCTCGTACAAGAATTTACCAAGTCGATTCTGGGGGTGATTCCAAACCAGAAATGTCGTACAACTATAGGCTTGCAACTTTACAGTTAAGGAGATGCTGTTACCAACAATTGCTAATTCCGCTTGGCTCTCTCGACGAATCTTCGTCTCCGAAATTACTGATTATGCTGCTGTCTAGCTTTTTAAGTATTACTTTGGAAGGTTTAATGTTTTTAAAGAACTCTTCTGTCAAGACGCAAAGTCACTCTTACAGCGCAAAAAACATTACTCCCTCGCGTCTGAACAAAAGAATTGTTTAGAAAGTTCGAACCCTACCCTCCTACGTAAAACTGAATAGTACAAATTCCTGTAGAGAACCAAGTCGCTTCGAAATCAGCCAAAATTAACAACTCTGATTAAGAATACCTCCTCGGCTATTCAGTCGCGTGCCTATAGTCACATGCCATTCCTAGTTCGGGACCGTCCCTAGGATCGGCTGGTAAATTTTTACACGAGAGTTCGAGGGCACCCTGTATATAAATGTACAGAACATTATAAAAACATACATATGACGATATAAATGAGTAAGTAGTACAAGTGTGTGTGTGTATATATATATAGATATAGATATATATATATATATATATATATATATGTAATAGATATAATGTATATATCTAAAGAGTACACTCGGTTAAGGTGACACATTTACCTTGGACCCAGGCACCACCTTGCTTACGGACAACAGACAGAGAAAGGCCAGACACAACGGCACTTGGTCGGGTCGAACGGGTCTGTGTGGCGTAGTCGCGGGATGGTTCGGGTTTCGGCCCGTGTATGCCCTCATGGGTGGCCGCTGCCTGACTTACTAGATGGCTAGGTTGGTGGCGTACCAATAGCAGTAACAGTCGTGGTGTAGTAACAAGTGTGACAGTAGAGTTACATGGTGGACTTGAGGTGGGTCATCGTGGAGGCATGGGCGGGGGGAGGTTAGCGAATGGTAAAAGTGTCAGAGAGCGTATGATGCAAGGATACGTTTGGACATGTATCTGGTGGTGTATGTCTTGGATCAGAGGATGCGGCAGAGCGTCGGGTGGTAATAGTGATGGACCAGTATCCATGGTTGTAAAAGACCATGCAGGGCTAGAGAAACTGGTCCGAGTCATTGATGATCGTAGAAGGCGGACGTTTTTCTCTCCCAGCGAACAGCGACGGAGAGAGGATTCGCAGACACGTAAGAACCTATCATCATCACTGGGATTGCCTCTCTCACTGGGTTTCACCACGTGTATCACTCGTGGGCAAGCAGTGGTAGGCGGTAGGTGGTAGGGTGTACCCAGTGTGCCACACGCGGCTATCTGTCTCTCTCTCTCACCCCGGGACACCTCTCAGAACCAACCTGGTGCCACTTGACCTCAAGGCGAGCCCATCTCGCGTGCATCGTCATCTTTATCTCTCATCGCGCATCAGTCTCTTTATTGGCCCTACCGGTCGCGCCCCTCCACGGCGAAGAGGACATTGGCTCTTCGGAAAGAACATCAATTTTATTGTTTTTCCTCAACTGTTGGCCGAACGTAAATGAAATAATAAATTGAAAAAGGAACACACACGCGCGTGTCGAAGAGAATCGATTCGAGAATTTTTTGTTTTCATCAAAAGACAACCAATCATCCGAGAGAAATCATCCGACATAAGATTGTATATGATATATACAGGGTATCAATAAAAGTGTGAGGCATGATTTCAGGATCGATTCTACGCATTAAAGTAACGTAAAACGGGACGTAACCTCTCTCGTTTGCTCGATAACGCGTAACTCTTTAGTTACAGGCTTATTCTGTATTTGTCCAAACGCGAGCCTGAACCGCCTGGAGAGAGCAACCGTCTTATCTTATATTTTAGATACAAATTTCCTTCAACGTTCGACTCTTACTGCTACCACTATTATCGATTACTACTCGTGTCAAATTTACGAAACCAATTACAATTACACGCGATTAGTAACGCCGATGGTGGTAATAGGAACAGTAACGTTAATAGGTTACACACTTGCACAGGCGTCCAAGGACTGCGTCCTCAAAAAATACAAAATAGGGTATAAATGATGAATTAAGCGTCACCAGGCATACGCGGCGTTCAACGAACCTTTTTCATTATTTCGATGTGCGGAACGATCCTGGAAGAATGTCCCATACTTTTATTAACACCCTGTATGTGGTAATGTATATTGATCAAGTAAGACTTGGTCCACTTATATACACGCAAAGCAGCTCGATTTCTGTCTGCTTATTCTTTTTTTATTCGCTGGCATGGATTCGTATGGTATATGCGCGTATGCGCGTGTACATCTTCTAAGGGGTTTCGGAAGATGGAGTGCGTCCTGGTATTTCCCACATCGTTAGCATGTTTCCCAATCACTTTCCAAATTGCCCTTTGTCGTCAATCTATCGTGTCTCTGTCTTCTCCTCCTCCGTTCGTTAGCTTGATGTCTCTTCTCTTCTCCGCGCCTCATTCTTCCAAAGCACGCGGGGTAAACTGTACGCTCCGATTTCCTCAAGATCACGCTCTTCTTCAATGGGTAAACGTTGCATTCTCAGAGTTCGCATGCCTGGCTCTTTAGAGGATCTCGTACGCAGTTACTGCTTTCGTCCCTGTTTCGCACCTTTTCGTCACTCTTTACTCCCTTTTCGCCCGATTCTCGTTCGTTCGTACTTCAACTGGCCTTTTGCGTCTCTCGTCATCGAGCGGAAGCGTATACATTTTTTTTTTGGACAAAGAATTTGAGATATCGAATACCACAGACTTACTTGATCAAAATGTACATCTTTTTTTCGTAACTCGGAAGTATAGAGAAGCTTGGATGAGTATAAACCACGAACTTAAAATGACGAAAGAAAAATCGAATAAAAATATTATATGTAATCGTACTAAATTGTCGCGTAGTAAGTTTGGTTCGACTCGGGGGTAACGAAATGCGGAACCATCACCAGACGAGAGAAAGCATATACGTATGTATATATTAGTACCCGCATTATTCTTTTTTTTCAGTCTAATCGCATGATTCTTTTTCTAGAACCTCGAGTAGCAATCAAACTCACGAAAAAAGCTATCGGAGGATGGTAAAATAATACGAAAGCAAGGGTACAGATATTGCTTACCTGCCAGCTGACGCGACTCGAAAGATTTTCCACTGTGAGGCGATACTCGGTGCGTGTCGGGGGTCCGTATCTACAAAAGGAAAATCATAGATATTATAATTTGTCGAGTTAAACGGCTAGAAGCAGGTTTGTCTTGGACCTGACTATATTAAATGAAATACTTTTTTTTTAAATTTGTATAGATAATAGTAAAATTCTAAGTAATGGAAATGCAAGAGACTTGATTTATAAAATTGAATGTATTTGCAAGAGATATATATGTATATGTAAATTTTAAATAGTAAATTGATTAAGTTATTAAGAAACGTATCGTTAGAGCGTAACATTGGATGTATGTACCTGGGCAATGATTGCTTGTAGCTAGATGCGGTCCTCGTGTTTCTGTTCACACTATCTCTGCAAAAAGGGATGTCATGTGAACAGAAATAACGGATCGTTGGTTAAACCTTCAGCAAATAACTACAGATTCTGCATTCATTGCTCAGGCACACAATCAATCACCTGTTCCAATCGAATCAAATCTACTCAAAATGCAGCAATAGCGTACCTGTCGTGCCGCATATCGTCTCGGCTGTAACAAACACAATACCACACATCTATTAGTCACCAATTACATCATTCTACCATTCTCTCTCTCATTCTCTCTCATTCTCTCTCTCTCTCTCTCTCTCTCTCTCTCTCTCTCTCTCTCTCTCTCTCTCGCAACTACCACAGTAATGAACATAATGTCCGGGAGGGTCTTGGATTCACTCTAGGCATTATGCTAGAACGTGTTAAATTAATTCTCATTCACACTCATTCACGTTCATTCGTTCACTACTACCCATTCTCTCAGAACTAGCTTTCTCCTTTTGGAACTCGTGTTCTAAAATTCGACATGCTCGGGTAGAGCAGTCAAATCCAAGACAACCAATTCGAAACTAATTTAGAGAATTCTGCGTGCCAAGACGGACTTTTTCGCTGTGACACGAAAAAGGCAAATGCTTGCTAACGCGATCTCTAATCAAGAGCTCATCATATCCATGGTTACGTTCTTCCCCGAACGGGCGATATGCAAAATCATTCTCTCTACAACAAAGTCGAATTAGAAACAGATGAACGAGTCAGTCATTGAGGTGGTGTGAAATTTGGTAACAGCGAGGGAACATTAATCTCCTTGGGATCCATAAAGAGATTTTGCATATCCGGTGTTGGCTGCCTGCTGGGGAGTAGGGGATAATGATCGCTCTGATAAAATAAAAAAAAGGATAGCGTGTCTTACGCAGATCGCCTCGAGTCCCCATAACCACCACGGGAGTCACCATAGCGCCACTGGTCACTACCCCTAGGTGTCCCCCGGGCCCTCTCTACAGTAATTCTGTAACAAGACACATTGGATATGCTTACTTGTCTCTCCAGGAGCGTGAGCGTCCGTAGCCACGGTCGCCTCGCCTCCCTGAAACACCCCGTGCTATCTCCACCGCCACTCTGAAACACACCCAACAAAACCCCGCCTAAGTCCTCGACTAATTCTTACTCTAAAGCTGCTTCCTTCCTTCCTTCCATCCTTTTCCATTTTCCTTTCCATTCCTCAGCCTTCTCCTTTCGAAATCCGTTCAAATATCATCATCATCCGACTCGCCTTTATCCTATCATCAGTCCAGCCACCGAGGCGCTGTCCCCGCTCCCCCTCTCGCTCTCTCTCTCCCTCTCTCCCTCTCTCCCTCTCTCTCTCTCTCAAGCTTGTCTTCATATCCCCTCCTCTCTTTCTCTATATATTTTTTCTAGTTGATGTCCACTTAACAACTCTACAACTCTTAACTCTGATAAGCCTTTTCATAATTGACTGGGATCTCTGTACATTCGCTCGCTATACATCTCCGCTTTGTCGACGCAAAGTTCAAGGGACAAGAGACATTCGTTACACGATCACCAGAGAATTATGAAAACGCATCGACTACTGTGTAGCGTTTCTTTTTCTTTTTTAGTTTCGACAAATTTTTCCTTACTTAAAGAAGCAATATACATTACTTAAAATGCTGAGGCATTCGTTATACAAAGTGTATTCGATAGTCACTTTTATAATCGGGGAATTGATGGAAGTAGTTCAAAATGGCGGCAAGTCACATCGGCTATTTAAGTAAAAAGATGCACTTTTATTCCAGAACAAACGCAATCGATAATTTGGAGGACAGACGCCGTTCATTGAAATGTGTAAACTTAAAGTACATAGTTTACACTTCAAATTATACAGAAGCAACAGCAGATATCACTGGTACAAGATGAGATCCAAACGAAACCATAAAAAACGTTAAAATATACAAGGGCTCTATTTTTCGAACACGGTAAAGCAAAAGTAAAACTCCGAAGGGGCAAACCTTATTCGATATACTACACAAATTTACAAGTGACTTTAATAACACAAATTATACTAATCCTTATGTACGAAGCGAGAGTGTAAAGTAATTTGTTTCATTCTATCATTTTTTTCATTTATCAATCAACAAAACTCTACGATGCCTCTAATTTAAAAATGCAAATCTGCGAAACGTTTAGAACGGAAACACTTCACTCAATAATGCACGAAAAGATATTAAAAGAATAAGTAACATTGCCAATGCTATTGCTTCTCATGAACAGTCCTACTTACGCCGTGCAACATTAACAAATTTTCTTTTAGAAACATTCTCCAACGAACCGAACTTGAAATTTAGTACGCATTTGTCAATTACAAGCCAAAGTTGCTCACATCGAGTATGCTAATGTTGCACTTCCAATGATAATACATCTTAACGATATTGCAATTGTTTTAAAAATCTGTATTCTTAAAAAAAAAGTGCGATTAAAGGCTACATGTTTCAATGGTACATATTTTATACCTAGTATATCATTGATATTATAAAAGAATGGAAAACAAATACGTGGATCGACGATCCGCGATTTAAATGAACTGTGGAGAGAAACTAATCATGCAAAACATGCTACCTACACCATTCTTCATTCTCCTAACATGTTTTCTTTTTATACATATATATATACACATATATATATATATATATATATATATATATATATATTTATTGTAAAATGTACGTATCAATGAAGTAGGATACATTACCTTTCTCCCAGCAGCTCCTTTCCATTGAGCTCGTAGACGGCGTCGTCGGCGTCCCTATAGTCGTCGAATTCCTGCGAACAGAGAATTTATATTGTGAATCAAGATGAGATGAAAAACGTCGGATTCTTCATGCAGTACAATTTTGTTGTTATTTAATAATTCGTAGTAAGTGTCGTGGAACGACATTTGCGCGATCATCGATCGCAAATGTCCACGGATTATAAACCTATGTAGAAAAGCAATTTCATAGATCTAAATAACATTAACTTTCGAAGAGTTCCTAACAGAGTTTAATAGATGAAATTTTCTGTCAAAAAGAAAAAGAAGAAGAAACATTAATGTCGAGGACATATTTATACATGATACTGTTTGTAACTTTGTAATTAGTATTTTACCTCAGAAGTGATAGGCAATTAGATGTTGCATAGGAGTAACACGATTTTTCTTCGATTATGCATAACTTACAAACATTTTGTAGATTAATCGATGAAAACCAGCACACATCTCCACTAAGCAGCCACAGTACCAATGTGTTCAGGGCTCAAGGTAGGTCAGATCAACTCACGAGTTCGAGTTATTTTCAAAGTGGAACACTTTACACTCTACACGCTTTGGTCCACGATCGAACGGTAAACTGGCAATTTTTGTATCTTTTTCCTAAGTTTTCATATATTTCCAAGCAGAACAAGCGTCTCTCTCTCTCTCTCTCTCTCTCTCTCTCTCTGTGTCTATTTTTTTTTCACATTTTTTCTTCCCAAATATTTTCATAAACGTCGAGTAGCGAATGGTTTGACAAAGACTTTTCGGACCAAATTGAGTACAGCGAAGTGTTAGGTTTTGCGTGTAGAATTCGATACAGGTACTTACAACAAAGCCGTAACCATTCTTGATGAGGACATCACGGAATCGACCGTAGCCTCTGAAAAATCTCTCAAGGTCTCTTTCCCTGGTGCCGTATGGAAGCCCACCGACATAGACCCTTGTCCCTACCATACTGTAAAAAAAACAATTGAACCACATTAGACTTACCACAAAGGCAAATCCATTCTTCATAGCGACCTCCTTGATTCTACCATATTTCCGGAAGAACTTCTCAAGGTCGCGCTCTCTCACCCGGTATGTTAATCCACCAACGAATACTCGGGTGCTCATTCTTAAAGGAAAATATAAAAACACCATACATAACAGGCTTCCTTGAGAACCTGCTGCTTAGTCACATGACAACATAAGTTACGTTAATTTCCAATATTCTGGCTGAGAAATGCAATGCAACTCGTACAATGACTTTACAGAGTTGAGATTAGCAGTATTGTTTCATATTTCCACGGTAAAGTAAAGAGAACACGCAATTTTTCGCGTAGAAAAGGAAGCTTCGCAAGATACGGTTGGTATCTTCGAGCGATAAAATCAAGCGAATTTAGTCACAAGTGCAATACAGAAGTGCCATTATAACGAGAGAATCTAAGAGATTATCTAAATCGACATGTTACGCGTAAGACGCATGTTATATTTCATCCTGCATCCTTTATTAGTCATCCCACACAGAACTATGCAAAACTCTAACAAGCGACTGAACGGTTACATACACAACGGTGGTACTCTCAGGACTTTGAACAATGTTAACATAGTACAGGATTATTGCGAATAAGCATGAACATTGCTGCACTGCTTCTAACAAAATAATACAAAATACAAAAGAAAAAGAGAGAGAAGGAAAAATAACATGCTGTTTACCAGAAAAGAAATACATTTATACGAATGATAAAATTGTAATTTGAAGTTATGCGATGTTAATTGCATACTAAATGTAAAAAAATAATGGAAGCGATCCAACTATAGGCATGGATAAATGCCTCCGAAATATTTAAACAATACCCCGCACAAGGCAACAGTTTCTATGAACTATCCCCCCCTTTGCGAGTACGTATGAAAAAGCTGGAGCAGCTTTCTGAATAAATGTTAAACTCTATAATCTTTCTGAAAGCTTGAAAACAAAAAGAAAGAAAAAATAGTGATTTAAATGCTCAGCTTAATGTGACTCTCTGTAACTATGTCAAGCACATCTCGTGCACTTGTGGATGCAAACAAATATTCTGTACGTTTGAATGAAAAGAAAATAAATGACTCGATACTTGAAGCATGGATGAGATATGAATCATTGTAAGTATGCTAAGGTGTTTATCTCCATGCTTACTCAGCCAAAAATGTGTTTACACAAGAATGAGTGTGAACATCAGCCGCGTTCGGTACTTGTAATTATACACCGCTGCTATAGTAAACGCTAAGTTTTATCGTCGATGGAAGAGATACGGCGCGCTCCACTTTGGATGAAGTGATATGAAATTTGAAGCTCTTGTTTCTGCAGCTTGAACGTATATAGGTACCCGATATGATGTCGATTACCATACGACAGGAAAAACAGGATGCTATATATATTTATTTTTCCACCCACTTAAGAGCGTCCCCTTTTCACGGCGGCTTTCTTCCATCAACTATACACGGTGTACCAGAATTCTCCGTTGAGTAAACGTTTTATTACAAAATCGTATAAAAGAATATAAAATTGGAGGACAAAGGTAACAGACTTTGTTGGTTCGATATCGCGAAATAATAGATCGACGATATTCGAATAATAATCTTCTAATAGTAAACACCTCGTATAAACTATGGTTCATTCAACCTCAAGGTGGAGGTGGATGTAAACAGTGGGATTTTCCCATTGATTTCCCACTTTACTGTATTCTACTTATATTAGCCTGTTAGTTATTTATTTTATTCCTAGGTACCTATATATCTTTCTCTTATTTCTGTTCATAGAACACGCATTGCAACAGACTCAACGGAATAACCTCGGACACCCTGTATATTTGAACGTGAAAAGAAGAGCATTAATTAACGTACCGAACACGTCTAATGTCACGAACAGAACTTAAAACAAGCAAACACGTAAAACAATGTATGTACAACAAAGTAAACTAAACAAGCCTCGATGTTTTGTGAACGCGTTCACTATCGAGAGCATGAACCTTTAAAGGGTTTTTAATTAATCGTTCCTGCATTGCATATTCAGGTAGAAATAAATAAAAAAATTTCATTGTTCTTGTTTCGAATGCAGTGCTCTACTAATTAGTTTTGGCCACGTTACGTTGCACGGATTAAACTCCGCAGGCAAACAATGTACCGTTACGCGCATTGTTTTCCTTCCCTCCGCGTGCCGCGTTATATACACACCTTTAAAGGTTAAAAACAATAGATACGTTTTGTTATTCAACAAAAGGTTTCGCTTGCTTTTCGTAGGCGAGCAAAGTTGTTTACAGGAGTGAAACGATTTAGGGAATGCAGTATGTACGCGAAGCACCCGGACGACAAACCGTATTTTTATTGGACACTCGCTTCATAAAATGGCGGTCATGCGATCACTTAACGCCGTTTTTTCCACTACGCAAGCGATTTGGCGTGGACGCGTATACGAAGCGTCCCAGGGGATCCTGGGGCACCGAGTATAAGAGACGCGGATGATAGCCGGACTTCGCAAAAATATCTAAAACTAATCGACTAGAATGACTATTTATTGGACACTATTGCCGCTGCTATGCGAGAAAACCTCTCAAGAATCATCGATACGATGCACGAATATAATTAATATCGTCGAAGGTAAACGTTCCGGGAGTATCCGTAGGCCGCGATAACGACCGAGATAAACTAATTGCGTGGGGTACGCGTACCTCTCGTGACTGATTACGGAAAAAATACCTTGCAGCCGATTATCCATATGACGTAGAGATTTTACCGAAAGCGATTGCCACGTCACTGATATAGGTATGCGAGAGAAAATTTCGTAACGCGACAATTATTTGAACGGAATGGATGAAAACACAAATGGGATATTCTATCGGCGACGAATTGGAATTAATCCATAGCGGTACGACGTGCCGAGAACACTCGCCGCGAGCCGTGGCTGTTCCGTATCCATAAAACGGTAATAAGTATTTGCAAACAAATCACGTTCTCTCGAATGTACGTAATTTTATAGAATGATGAACAGGTTCGCAAACTTACCTGAATAAATGTGAAAGCACGCCGCTTTGTCCACTAAAACGTTATGCCGTTTCACGATACGATACCACTGAAATTGCTAGAAGAAGTAACGATCGGCGTTTGGAGTAAGATGGCTCGCTGCAATAACGGAAACAAACCGGGGTTCGCACGAGCGAAGACAAAGCCGCTGGCTGTCCACGCCTTCACGGCAGACGCCTGCGGCTGGGTTAGGTCTGGTAATCGGAAGTTAATTAAAAAAACAGCGTTTAACAAATTGAAATTATAATTCGGCGGAAATACATTGCTTTCATTGCTAATGCGTTGTATGCGATAATACTCTTTATTACAGCTTGTCATATATCATTATTCCCCTCCCTTTCGAAGGTCGTATTACGATTAAGTTACGTATTAACTACGTTCCAGATAATAAATTCAATAAATAATCATTACCTTACATATTTCACAGCTATCGTAATCGTATGATAATTTTCAGTAATACTTATTACACTGGCGGGCAATTTTAGGTGCATGTAGAATACGAGTCGGGTGCGAGAGAAATGTGCGCGGAGGTATCGAGCGGCAAATTTGAAAGGTATAATGCCGTATTCTAACCTAACGACGCTGCGATGCTATTTACCATACCGTTCCAGCAAATGTTCCGGTGTAAATACTTAAAATGGAACACGGAGAAAGTGATTGCTTTCTGCAGGTGATTTAGATGGATAGATGGATGTGAGAGAAAATTCAAGTGTCTTTTTAGAGGTTTACTGTTCACGTTAGCAGTTATGAATTATGAAATTCTGAAATACTGCGATCGATCGTAAAGGAATGAAGGAATAAGTACTTAGATAAATAGGTAGCTAAGTAATTAGGTAGGGTATGCCTTGGAAGCTGTAAGCTGTAAGAAAATTAAATAGTTGGTGGGCAATCGAAGTTGGTAAAGCCATGGATCATGGATCGCCTACGCGTTGGCTATGCTGGCGCCACCTATTGAAAACAAAAATGGTGGCCAGCAATATGCCCTATCCCTGCCCTGGTTTTATGGCACGCCAAATGTCTGCGTTCTCTAGGCTTCTTTCTACTATGTATTTCCCTTCGACCGATATACCCAATTTCGATGTGAACGAAGGGAATGATTTCCTCGCGGCCAACCCTATCTTACGTGCTAAATAAGTGGGGCTACTTCTAACCAAAACAAAGGTGATCCAAAACTATCGAATAATTCGCGAAATTATAACCGCACCAGCTCGATTCAGTCGTGTCATTCACCTTATATAATGTAATTGATTACACACGATTCCATACGGCGATTACACGCCTCTAACATGTATTGCCCGTTACAGGAAACGCAAAAAAAAACAATCTATTTAGCATTGGTGGGAATGCAGTAAGGAGCAAAATCCTATATGCTTAACTAATACAGAGCGCAAGATAGAGGTTTTTATTTTGCTGCACGCCATGTACGAATTACGTAAAGAATTTCCTGCCGTCCGTGTAGCATGTACCATCGGAATCATTTAATGTATTTAATGAAATGTCAAATAATCGCAGAGTCACATTAGGTTCGTACATACCGCAGATAAAGTATTTGTTTCCTTGACGACAGGTCTGTCGACGCTGCTATTTTACATGTTTGCCTGCGAGCGATGCGTGGAATAAAGCTCGAGCCTCTGAATAGCTTCTGTCGCGCGGCTAAAGCGGGTCGTACGACCCTGTACGACAGAGACTGCTTCCAGCAGGAGTGATGGTCTGGAATGTCCGCCGTTCGTGACGCGTGTTCTTTTTCATTGTAGGTTGTTGAGTTTTAAATAAACTGGTAATGACAGATAGAGCACGCACGATGAGGTTGGAAGCAGAAATGGCAGCTCCGTTGCATCTGCAAAGATTGGAGCGCAGCCTGAACGTACAGCCATTTTTGAGGCAGATTAACCAACTGTTCCAAGATCCAGCTAGGTAGCGTTTTTTTGTCTCCTATGAAATAGAGTTCGGAGGAGACGCGCCGTCGATGTTTATCTGTTCGTTAACTTTTACAGCGAGGATGATAAGTCTATATTATCGGAATCTTCCGAGGAATCAGACAATTACCTTGATAACGTTCTGGTTCGAAAAGAAGGTGCGCAAATTGTTTCGGCGTTTGGAATATAAAAATTAATAAAATTTCACTGGGTTAGGTCTGTGTAACATGATCGTTATACTTTATAGAAGAAAGAATCGATAAGCTGAGGCTCTATAACATGTCGAGTGTGGGGGAGGAACGTCGTTGGTTACAAGACATTCTATTGAGCGACTCGTCTGATAGCTCGGCTTCGGGATCCGATACGGACGGTCCGATTACGGAAGAGGATTTTCAAGATATGTTAAAGTTTCACATACTTAGGAAGAAATACCAAGGCCGCTTTTATCAGAAGCCTGAGGTAAGATGAGACTTTAAACTAGCATTAGTAAATAGTGATGAAATGAAATTCTTTTTATTTCCAGAATATACAATACCAGTATTACAGCGCTGGCTTATTATCAAATTATGATAGATTCCTAGAACACCAAAAGTTAATAGTTGGAAATAAGAAGAAGAAAGAGAAGAAGCCAGAAAAGAAGGTGATGAAGATGAAAAAGGAGAAAGTTTCTCGTCGCAGGACATCCGACGATTACCCTGTATGTACACGACAGATTTGATATTTCTGATAATCGCTTGTTGAGCATCGCTGCTCAACTGTACGTAATTTTTAGGATGGGGAGTACCCGGAAGACGAATGGGACAGATCGATTCATAGAGAGGAAGAGTTAGATGAAGCTGAGCTGGAAGCAATAATGCGTCACCAGCCCCGTCAACGTGGTAGGAAAAAGCATAATAACAAAAGCCCGGAAGTGATGGCAATGCGGAGGAGAAAGATTTGGGTGATGATGTCCAAAAAGGAATTGGGGAAAGTACAAAGAGCGAAAACCAATAATCATAAGGAAATGTTAATTAGTTGTAAAAAAGTAGCGCAACACTGTATGAAATATTGGAGGCAGAAGGCTATGCAAGTGAGTCTCCTTCTGGATCGGCGAGTATTTCCATCCATCTCGAGATGGCTCGATGAACTCACGAGATTCTTTAATTTTTTAGTCACAAAAGAATATGAAGGAGACTATATGGAGAGCTAAACGTCTCACTAGGGAGATGCAGTCTTATTGGAAGCGGTACGACCGAGTTGAACGTGAAACGAGGAGAAGATTAGAGAAGGAGGCCGAGGAACAGAGGAAAATGGATGTAGAGCTTATCGAGGTAATCTATCTTCTTTCGATGTGCGTACATTAATACTCATACTTATATGACAAATAACGCCAACTACCTTGCTTCGTTATTTAGGCGAAACGGCAGCAGAGGAAATTGAATTTTCTTATTACGCAAACAGAATTATATGCTCATTTTATGTCCCGAAAATTGGGGAAAGCCTCCCCCGAAGAACAATTAAGAATTTTAAATCAATTAGATGAAGAGAAGAATCCAAGACTCGTTGGAATTGATGATTATGATAGGTAAGATTAGTAACGGTAGGCTACTTCGGTTTTAGCATAATACATAGTATAATTATATGCTTGTATATTCCATATCGTTTATTCATACTAATATACAGCGACGCGATGAAGCAGAAAGCCAAAAGGAACGCTACCGAAGCATTCGATAATGAGAAAGCTAGAGCAAGGCAGTTCGATACTGCGGCTGCATCGCAAGAATTACGCCTTAGCGATACTCCGGAGACTTTAGAACACCCGCAACCTGCGATATTTAAGGGGAACCTTAAAGGCTATCAGTTAAAGGGAATGAATTGGTTAGCTAATTTATACGATCAGGTTGGTTCATATACTTATTACATCGTTGTAATACGAAGCGAGAACTTTTAGATAAAGTTTCAAATATTTTTGGTGTTCCTTCAGGGAATTAGTGGAATTTTAGCGGACGAAATGGGTCTGGGAAAAACTGTACAATCCATAGCGTTTTTATGCCATGTGGCAGAAAGATATTGTAAGTTACTTGAACACAGGCTTTTACGGACCATGTAAGATACGAACTAGAGTTATACTCATTCTTCTATCATTTATAGCTGTATGGGGACCATTTTTAATTATATCACCCGCGTCAACGTTACACAATTGGCAACAGGAAATGGCACGATTCGTGCCAATGTTTAAAGTCGTTCCGTATTGGGGGAATCCGCAAGAGCGGAAGATATTGAGACAGTTTTGGGACACGAAGGATTTGCATACGAAGGAAGCTTCGTTCCACGTAGTGATAACCAGCTATCAATTAGTCATTACAGATTATAAGTACTTTAACAGAATAAAGTGGCAGTACATGATCCTAGATGAAGCACAGGCTATAAAAAGCACCAGCAGGTTAGCGCCTATTCAATTATTTTTCTTTCCATTATAAACACTGGATATTGTAATATATATATATATATATATATATTGTCTATCCTTTATCTATCCAGTATGCGGTGGAAGTTGTTGCTTGGATTCAGTTGTCGCAATAGATTACTGCTCAGTGGCACACCAATTCAGAATAGCATGGCAGAATTGTGGGCGTTGTTACATTTCATAATGCCCACGTTATTCGATTCCCACGATGAATTTAACGAATGGTTCTCCAAAGACATCGAAAGCCACGCGGAAAACAAAACCGGGATTGACGAGAGTAAGGATTTTTAATTTGCAATTCCATTGTTGGAATGATAATGACAAAAATGGTTTCTTTTGTATCCAGAGCATTTATCGAGACTGCATATGATTTTGAAACCCTTCATGTTGCGTCGCATAAAGAAGGACGTGGAGAACGAATTGTCTGATAAGATCGAAGTGATGGTATATTGCCCTCTTACAACGCGTCAAAAGTTACTTTACTCAGGTAAGTGCATGTTACTCGAATCGTGATTTCCGCGATTCTTGTACAGCTAATGCCTATTTGATGTCTATTTTCTTTTATGCAGCATTAAAGAAGAAGATTAGAATAGAAGACTTATTACATTACACGGTGGGTGGCGGTGATACTCCAGCAAACGATAAGAATTTCACATCAAATCTTATGAATCTAGTCATGCAATTCCGGAAGGTAATAGTTAATTAGCTTTTTATACGGCTTCTTAATAGACCACGCTCTTTACAGTTTGTAACTGTTGATTCTAGGTTTGCAATCATCCAGAACTATTTGAACGCCGAGATGCTAAATCCCCGTTCTTCATGCATACAGAATTTTACGAAATGCCTGCGTTACTGTACACAGAGGGACTCGTGCACCTCTCGTTGCCATCTAAAGATCACTTATTCTATAATAAGTTGTTCGTATTCGCTACCGAGCACATACACAGAGCACTTCACTGCGAAGGCAACGAGAGATCTTCTGAGAATCCCTTTTCGTTCACTAGATTCATCAATTTGTCCCCAATGGAAATGAATCAAATCTTTGCTATTGGTATTTTGTTCAGGTACTCGACTGTTCATGTTAAACATACCTACAGTTACAATGTAACATATCGTAGCGCTACCTATGGCACAACTATGTCTACCTGCAGATTGTGCCTCGCAACTGTGATGAACAAAAGGATAAAAATGATGCATTACTGGGACGATTGGAATGCTGACGAGAGAACGGAGATCCCTAGAAATCAGATACTCATTTTGCCTAGAAGAGTGGATACTTCGTCGCGATCGTTGCAAGACTTAATCTTCACGAGGAAAATCGTCGAGCGAGTATCTGTATATACCCATGCGACGCACGTTATCCACTCGATGCCGGAAACCGTCGCTCATCGAATCTTGCGTAGCAGTAAGAAGGCTGTCAATCAATCGTTGAAGGTTGAAAATGGATCTTCTTTTGCTGGTGGTCACACGAATGTACGAATACCAAATACGCGTGTCTATATTTCACAGAGAGTACTCCCTTCTATCAAAGCCGACCAGGAAGAATCAAAGATGACTTTGGTGCCAGAACATCTTCATCTCCCAAGAGCACCGATAATGCGCCATTGCCAACAGACTACCATTCCATCCTTTATCTGCGATACTTATCCTAAGGTAGTTGGGATAACGTACGATAATACGTTACGACTTACGACCCCCAGGGGGCGAGATCACACGTAACAAATGAAAACTGCTGATTTCAGGTACAAGCTAGTCCTCGAAAATTGTATGTTAGTAGTAGTTCCGCCTCCTGCGCGTGGAGGAGACACGAGGAATGCGGTGGAAAATTTGGTCAACGACTTCTGTGGCTTGGTTGCGAACGAGCCCTGTCTGTTCCATCGTCACAGCAGAACTTTAGTTCCCGTATCGCACAGACATCGACGACTTTTTCCGTTGAACCGCAAGGTGGAATATCTGCGTGCACGCCAATTAATGGATGGTCGAACATCATAGTTCCTGGCAAGTATTTCCCGCATTACGTTTCTAATGATCAGTATATCGCTGAATATCAGATATTCACGCAAGTGTCTTTGTAAAATGATTACAGACAAACAAACTTTGGTGACGGATGCAGGGAAGTTGTCGGTATTAGACAGCCTTCTGCGCCGTCTCAAAGAACAGGGCCACCGTGTCCTCATCTACTCTCAAATGACGAAGATGATCGACTTACTAGAGGTACCCTAACCCAGACTTAACACAAGTGTAACGTAATCACTCCAAGATTTTACATCGTGTCTCTGTTATAGGAATACATGTACCACAGGAAGCACACTTTCATGAGACTGGACGGCTCCTCGAAAATCTCCGACAGACGTGACATGGTCGCCGATTTTCAGAAAAGGTAAGGTAAAGGCCTTTTCAAATAAATATTTGTCGTATAATCGCCCACAGCTGAGGAGTGGTAGCTGTATCTGCCAATCTAAATGGGCGTCGTCTACTCTTTGTTAATGAGAATAGATCGTTAATAAAACGAATGAATTCTTCCCCGACACTGCTTAGAATATGTATCAGCCCCGCATCGTGTTGCATGTCTAAAGCGCGGCCTCTTAGCATGTCGTTCCTTGGCTCACTCGCGCATAACTAACACGCGAATTAATTGGCGAATCGTCCTCGTCTCGTAGACAGCTGCGGCGCGGCGCGGCGCGGCTTCGGCTACCCGCCACGAATACATGATTCTAATAACGGGCGATCGTCATCTTTCAGCCGCGTCATTATGTTTCAACGTACTTTAGCGTAGACCAGTCACGAGAGCTCGAAAGATATTTAGAGTAGATAAATAGCTCTTATCATTCATCTTACCGTGGAACTCTGTATTTCTCTTACCAGCAATGATATTAATAAAACACCGTTTAGCGGCCGAATAAATGATAAAGTGCCTTCCATGTTATTGTCTATAAAAGTTACGTGGCCCGACTCGAGGGAAGAGGTGACCGAATCGACGAAATCTTAGCGCGTTAGAGGCCACTCGGTAGAAATCCTCCAAGTTCGCCGCTCTAGCATTCCGAATTAATTTACATACAAAACACGGTGTGCCGGGCTGTTCAATCCGCAGGGACTGTTTCATGTTTCAGGGCGGACATATTCGTCTTTCTGCTGAGCACCCGGGCCGGCGGCCTGGGAATCAACCTCACTGCCGCAGACACGGTCAGTAATCTTATCCATACTTTATCTGGCCGTGCCTTGTACGTATTCGCTTGGGATTTCACGACACGGTCGCGAGGCCTTCGTTTCTTTCTTTGATATTCGGGCAACATACACGAAACTGAGGATAATCGCCCTCGGAACAATTGATCGGGCCTGATACGGGGGAACGGATGGGGTGGTATAGCGTGAGAAATCGCGATCTTGCGTTTCCTGCAAGATGTTGTTTAATCACGAGATATTCGATATTCGATATTCGGTGGTCCTATTGTCATCGATTTAACAAGTCTGGGACAGCTCTTGATCGGATATTACTGTACTTGATACGTGGAAGATTCCTGAGGGAAGAAAGAAATTTTCAAAGTATTCTTCTCCGAGTACTTTCTATTTATTTAGGTGACAGAATGAAAGAAACCTTATTTGTGGGTGGGGGGATGGTGGTACTGCAGGTAGAGCCCGCTGGGGGCTCAAACAAATTAATGGCGCAATCGATAAGATTTTTTTGGCCAGGGTCATTTCGTTTCCCTGCATTGCCGAAACTGCATTCTGTTGTGCACGGAGTTGCACGAACGTGGGTTGCAGGTAGGCATCGCTGGATGCATTTGCATATGCCCTCGTTCGAATATCGAGTGGAGAGAGAACTGTCCCTATTTAGAGCGTCACGCAATAGATGTGTGAATTTCGAGGGCTTGCTTCCTCCAAGTCCAACAGTCGCGGATCCCTTTCGGGGATCCAATGAATATGGATTCAAATTCCGGCGCAAATGAAGCCCGAGGTCATTCAATTTCGATTCTGTTTCACAGGTGATCTTTTATGACAGCGATTGGAATCCCACTGTGGACCAGCAAGCCATGGATCGCGCCCATAGGCTGGGGCAGACGAAGCAAGTTACGGTCTATCGATTGATTTGCAAGGGCACCATCGAGGAAAGAATACTTCAGCGTGCCCGAGAGAAGAGCGAGGTTCGTCCTCCAGAGATAGATATTGGTACTATATAAACTTGACTATCGAGTCGCCACTGTAATAACAATCCTTACAGATACAACGTATGGTGATCAGCGGCGGGAACTTCAAACCTGACACTTTGAAGCCCAAGGAAGTGGTCTCCCTTTTGTTGGACGACGAGGAAATCGAAGCAAAATGTGAGTGATCTCCTGCGAGTTGTTCTAAATCGAAAATTTCCAATGAATTCAACAGGGCAAGCTAAATAGCCACGCGTAGAAAAAGCACAAGCCGTTTCGGTGTACTTCAAATTATTGCCACTAGTGGAACTTAATTCAAGAAATAATTAAACCAATCTAGAGCCCAGTAATTCCCAGCACCCACGCTAAAAAAAGTGTGCCTCCTGGCCTTCCAGTGTCTGGAAGGTAGCTCCTGGATCTCGAAAGAAAGTATGAAATGCAAATTAGAGGAGAGCGCCGAGTCTCGCATTTTTGCTCGCTGAAGCGCGATTTCGGTTGCACTCTCGTGCCGAAACGCATTCAGCTTGAAGAGAGAAAGAGCGCGAGGGGGCGAGGAATGAAAAGGGAGGAAGGGAGCGTGGATGCAATTACATTATGCTCGTTAGGTTATGTTAATGTCCTAATAACGAATAATAAGAAGAAGAGAAGTAACGAACGTCCCCCGTATACGAGCCCGTGTCCGTATATTTCAGACAGCCAACGGAGCGAGGAGAGAAAGCAGCACGCGGAGGATGCTCGGCTCGAGTCGAACCTATACCACAAGGAGAGGGACCGGAAGAGGAAGTTAGCCGCGCTTCCGGTCAAGGTGAGCCCGGCGCCCTTAGAGCCGCTATCAGTCCCGTCTCCTTCCCTCAGCTTCTCCGTTATTTCTCTCTCTCTCTCTTCCACTCCAACCACCAATCATCACCCCATTTCTGCCCTATCTTTCGACTTCATCTTCCTACTTCGCTGTTTTATTAACCGCGAGGTAGCTTCTGCACTACTAAGCTTCGCGGTGTAAAGGCGTCGATTTGACTTCTGTCTTCAGGGTGACGCCAAGAAGCCTTGCCTATCCGATGCGAACGGAGAGAAGGCCGCCGACATCGTCCAAGTGAATTCAAACGATAGCAGTCAGGCTAGTAGTAACGCTCAGTCGCATCAAGTGAACAATCATCAGCAAGTGATCGAAACTCTGGATGACTACAGCGTGTCCACCAGCCCAGCCAAATCGGAGGTTTGTCGTCTCCGATGATTCCATCTTCTACTGGACAGTTTTCTTTGCTAATAATCACTCACCGGTATCTGTTCGCTGTGCCCAGGACGAGACGAGCAACGATGGCCTAGTCGTAGACGTCGACGGCCCTGTGGGAGGACCCGCGAGTGACCCTCGACCGCTACGGGTTGGTCAGTTTGGGGAGGCCGGCAAGGCGAACCGTATCGATCACCACATCCCCTTCAGCGGTGGGACTAGCGCTCGAATAAGACCCACGATCCGCGGCACCAGTAAGAGAGGCAGGCCCCGTGGCTCTCGTAGAGGAGGGCCCGTGGGAGGCAAAGGCAGGGGCCTTCTTCTGCTTCATCCACCTTCGTCGAAGGGCGTCGGGGGAAGCGATCCTCAGTCCCCAGCTTCCATGTCTCCGACCAGTAGCACCACTACCAGCGAGCAGACGCTGCAGCACGGTGAGTAGATGGCTTGCTAGTCGAGTTTCTTACTTGTGAAGCATGGTAATCGATAGTGGGTAGTCGCGAAAACAGTGTCAGTTGATCAGGGTTCGTGAATCTACCGCTTGCAAGTATATGGATCTATGCTAATTCCGATAGGTAGATGTAACAGTTGATAAATCGATCATGTGGTGATTGTAGATCCGATACAGAGAAGCAGATCTATTTTAATAAATCGTTCCAGGGTCTTCCGCCAAATCGAGTAATGTTGATTGATGAATATTTCAGTGTCCCCTTATACCCACGTAACGCGACAACTCTGGGACGTTGAGTCCAAGCGCCTCGCAGGGGCATGAATATTCAACAAGCTTGGTTCGAAAATTTCCCGCTGCCCGCGATTAACATAAATAATTAGCGGGGTCATTTTTTATCGAGTGCCTTTAAGTATGTGTATGCGCAGTAGGCAAGATTTCGTGCATGCGTGTCGCGATAACCGTTTCACCTGATACGATCTCTTGCTTGCCACGGGTTTGGCAAATGGGAGACTAATTCCATTTTAAAACGGAATTAACCAGTAACGCGTTGCTTTCTATAGCATCCACTTTTCAAGTTCTACTTTCCTCATATGCATAGCGCGCTCGAGAAACGGCCATATTTTCACTCGCGGACAGCGCGACCGGCGCGGCGAGAGAGCATTTCATTTACCCCCTACGAACCACCCCCTCGATCTTTCCATCTGCGCTCGTCCCGAAAATTCCCACTCGAAAGCCCCCATTCGCGACGCCGAACCGTCGAGGAACGGGCAGAGCGTCCGAGGGGTCCAAATTCCAAATGCTCCCGAACGATGAAAATGACTTTTCGTGACGCACCCTTGAATCGATACGTCGCGCTTAATCCAGGCTGACTCTTTCATGTACACTTTACCCTCCTGTCGCGACCGTTTGGTCGGGTTCTCATGGGACTTGGCAAAAGGAAACGGTCCCTTCGGCCGACGTGTGGGATCCAGCGAAATTCCCTCGCGGCTACATGTGTTCGCAAGTGCTCTCGGGGAACAGTTGGCGATATCCACCCCCTCGGAGTCTCCCCGTGACTCACTTGGTCGGCTCGCGGTTTTCGTACCCCCGAGTGCCACTGGCTCTCGTCTTCTGGGACCGGGCTTGTCTTTGGAGCACCCTAGTAGTCATTCTAACCACATTGTCGCTTGGAATCTGTACCCCCGACACAGCTAGAATCCAAAGAAATCTGTTTCATTCTTTTTGCTGGTTCTCCTTAAATAATTCACTTGGATCATTGCACGCCACCCAATCTGAGGTACGGAGGTGTCGTTGCATAACGCGTGGTACGAGGCTGATTATACTCGCCTCGTAACGACGAGGGGAGGAGATCGGCCGGCCAGGGTAGCAGAGGAGGGAAGAGGAGCGCGGAGCGAGCAGCACGAAAACGAGTAGGTGGCCGCCTCACGCAAAGACACGTGGACCCGAGCAGTTTACGCGGGCAACGTGTGCAGCTCGCGCGATACCCACGATCTTCGTGCTACATATACGGAAAGGAAAGGGGTCGTTTTCTCTCTCTCTCTCTCTCTCTCGCGCGCGCGCGCGCGCGCTTGTCGTCGACTGGAAGGCGAGCGGACAATAGCAGGTGCGGAGCGAAGGCGACAGCTGCGATCGATGATGTTCTTCTTAGGTTTTTGGAACTCGCTCTCGCCCCTGCCACTGCCCTCTCCGCCTTCCTCGTTGCTTCGCCTGCGTTTCCTTCTCTCCTCTCCCGGCAATATCTCCCCGCAGTTTTCGCAGGGTTAGGTATCGGCCTGCATATTCGTCGCCTCTCTGCTCTGCTCTGCTCCGAATTGGATCCTCCTGATCACGCACGGAGTCTTCGCGTTCATTCGCGCCGAGACATACGGCGGATGGGTTCGCGAGAGTGATACAATGCCATTCACACTTCTAAGATCGAGCGGATCCTCGGAAGATCGCTGTCCCAGCGGTCGCCATCTACCGCAGGCTTCTAAATGGCATTTTGCACACCATTTGCATAATCCTGGAGGGATAGCCAATCTGGGTTTGGATTTGGTCTTTTCGTGCCGTGCCGTGCCTCCTGGTACCGCACCGTGTCACCGTGCTCCTTGCCTTCCGCCATGTCCCCGTGTCGTGTAACGGAAAGTAATTCCAACCAGTTCGAGTGGATGGGACAGCTTCTAAATATAATAGCGACGAGTTTCTAGCGATTGCGTCGCGACCCTAATATCCCGGGTCAACGGCGGTCCTTGCTGAAATTCGGACAGTAGGTAGTGGAAATGATCCCTCAGACTCGAGACGAACGCGGCGCATAACTAACTAGTTGAAATTAAAACTCGCTTCGATTTACGCAGGCATCTGGATTCTCGAGGTTCGCCTCACTCCGGTTATTGCGATCACAAATCAAGCGATTCGTTACTTTAGAATGCAATAATTTTCCCCGCTTTAGAATGCAATAATTTTCTGGCAGGGGCGAGGGAGGGCCTCGCGGCTCCTGAAAGACGCCGACCGAAGGGATGGCAAGCGGGTCGAAAGGGGGGAGAGTTCGGCTGTTGCACGGCTGAGATACGGCAGGATAATGCGGGAAGATAGGACGGGGCAAGGATATTGCCAGCCGGACGGTCGGCATTCCGCGGATCCTCGCGTTCCATTCGGCCTTCCTCCAGCTACCTCGAAACTTCTGCAGACCCTCTTTGTGCATCCAACGTGCGGCGCAGGGGTGCGGGGCGAGAGCGGGGGCTCTATCTTCGGACGGGGATCTCACCCACGCGTGCATTTCGCGGGAATCGCGGTCCCCCTCGACGCGAAAATATTTTAACCGAGGCCCCTCTCCGTCCCTTACGCTCCCTCTCCTACTGGATATCGATTCAATTAGGGATCGATTCTTTTTTCACGCTGGCCCCCTCTGTTCCATCGCCAAACAGGTTGGCTCTGTAGCCTGTGAGCGATGTTTTCCGTACCGATCGTTGGGAATGTACGTTAGACGTGGATGATGTCACCATATCTACTCTGATTCTCTTCGGTTTCTTGCTAGTAGCTCAGCTAATTCGACAGCAACACTTCTTATCCGCGATAGCTCCTTCACACCTCGGCGATCACCTCCAGCCGCGCTCCCCGTACTCGTAAATCTCCTCGTCGCGTCGCGTCGGGATCGCGCTATAGAAATTTCGAAAGCGCATAACGACGTGCTTCCCACCCTGCCCTCCCTTTGTTCCCGCGGAGTGGCCACTCGAAGCTCCTGCTAGCGAGGTGGCTGAAGAGACTGCCTCTCCTGAAAGGATCGCGAACGTGCCAAGGAATGTCGACGGCTCGGAACGGAGCTCGCGAAACGGTGAAAAAGGGAAAAAGAGCGGGGCGAAAAGGAAGGACGGAAGGACGGAAGGAAGGAAGGAAGGAAGGAAGGAAGAGGGGGCTGCGCAGAGAAAAGGAGACGGGGAACGTCCTCTCGTACATCCTTGCTCGGCTACTGACCTCCGACCCTGTCACTCACCCTCCTCCGAGTAGAATTTCTCTCCCTCGCTATCTCATTAAATTCTTCTCCAGCTCTCGCCCGCCTCTCGCCCGCCTCTCGCCCTCGTGGCCCAGGCTCCTGCGCTTACGATCAGTCGAATAGATGCCGTGGCACGATCCTCGGGAGTACCGGTGAATAACCGATTAACTGGTCAGACCACTCCACGCTAAATGGAGGGCCTTCGTACCCTGCATCTGCCATTATAATCGTGAAAAGTTGCTTGGGGCCCCGTGGGCCCCGTGGCCGTCCTCTTTCCCGCGAAATTCGTTGCTCTGGGCCATGTCTGCTTCGTAATCTACCAACCCGTCGCGTTGTCTCCTTAATGCGGCGCACAAACTGTTTCCTGTATTGTTACATTGTCGACGTGCCTCGGACAGTCGGACACCGCGCGAGTGACTCGCAATACCTGTTCCTAATGTGACGATGTAGCAACGAATTTCTAGTGTGCGACAGGTCTTCTCGACGTAATCATCGACGGCGCGATACCGAACAAGCTTCGCCGCACAATTACTCAGAACTGCATAATCATTCTTTCTTGTCGCAGGAGGGCAAGCGACTTCCGGCCCAGCGGAAGGGGACGGACCAAGCTCGGTGGGGCCCCTGGGCCCAGTCGGTACCCTGGGTGCTTTGTCGGGCAGAGGAGGTCCGCCGACGGTGAGGAGAGGTCCTGGGCGACCACGGCTCAGGCCATCTGGCCCCGGCCACCAAGGGTATCGCACTCCTGGACACCATCACGGCAGGAAGGTCCAGCGACCGCTTCCCGTCCCTCTGAGGTCCCAGCAGACCATCGCGACGGTGAACCAGCAGAAGTCCCCGGTGCAACGTCCCTCTGGATCATCCAGCTCCTCGGTGTCGTCGGCTTCCTTGAACGCAGCCTCGTCGTCGTTTCCTTCGTCCACCGGGGAGTCCCGACCGTTCGGCTTCTACACGCAGCAGCAACAGCAGCAGCAACCACGGGGATCGTCCTAGCTTCCGGAGGGAGAGTTCCTTCGGGTGATCCTCGAGGGTGATTCTTGAACCTCCGTTGGGAGACAGAGACTGGGACTCTAGTTGACTACTGACTTTCGGCAAATCTTTGGTCGAACTGTGAACGAAACTCTGGGGCCTCCTGCTGCGTATGATCCTTAAAGGACGGGCAATTTCGAAGGATTATGAATTTCTCGTTCACCCTTTCTCCCCTGTGTATGATTTTCGAGAGACCTGATTCTTTTCGCGTTCAAGGATCGCCGCGGTGAGAAGCTCCAGGGTGAATGAACCCTTTTGGTAGGATATCGGAGATCCTCGCCAGGAAACCTTCCGTTTTATCGCTCGGACGGTACTCTGTGATCGATTGCTTGAATCGTGAATTACTTGTGTTCAGTGTACTACGCGGTACGAGTACTACGAGTGCCGGGGGCTAGGAGAGCTTGGACGATCCCTTCTCTCCAATTTCTTGGCCGCGATCCCCCGTAGACTATCGAGTCGCTGTTTCGCGCCAAGATTCCACGCTCAACTAGTGCAATGCAAACGCCGCTCGGCACCGGATGGGGACTTGGCTCGTTCACCGATGTCTTCGCTCGCGTTAGGAGAAATTTAGATACGAATAGTCGGCGCGGTGGGCAAACGCGGATCATTTTAAGCGAGGGGAATTTCATTTTGCCTGGTTAACGAAAATCATGCATATGCATTACGGGCGATTCTCGCGAATGTAAAGTAAAAATGTGTAAAAAGTGAAGGACTCTGTCGTTATTTAAAGCGATCAGCACGGGTCTGTGGACAATCGCGTCGAGCGTATTATTCTTCTGGGAAATTTAGTCTTCAGATCTTTTCAGCGCGCGGACACCCTCGTCTAGGCAATTTGTACAAAATGGATGTGATCATGCATCATGCCGCCTCGTTGCTCGGTACTTAATGGAACCTCGAGCTCCTTTGATTTAACAGCCAATTTCGAAACGAGAGATCCGACGAAGAGATGAGAGAAGATGAGGAACGAGCAGCTTCTGACCCGAAAAAGTTAGGATGTGTCTGGGCGATGAGGAAACTCTGGAGGAGATTCGAGAATGGAAGGATCCACGAGGACCAGAGTTCTTGCCAAGGATACTTAGCAACGTCGGTGGTTCGAATGAAAAAGAAACCGAACAAGCGAACACGAACAAAACGTGCCGCGGCATTGCGGCGTGCCGTGGATTAGCCCCACCCTCCCCCTAGCTTTATTTCGTAATTCCTCTTAGGAATCGTTAATCGACAGGACGAAACGTCGCAGGATGTGGCGCGGAATTCTCACGATCGTCGAGCAATCGACGGAGACGTCGGTGTCCGAGATTACTCGACGAAACGAACACGAAATCGAATGATACCTTTCGTTCTCCGTTCCGTTCTCTTTCTCACACTTTCTCTCCCCTTTCCTCTCTTTCTCTTCCTACTTCTCTCTCGACGTAATTACGATTCGTCTACGCTGTAGCATTGTTCCGTCACTAGGCTCGGTTAGACGATATTTTTTATGCGTGTTATGAAGCGTCATTAAGCCGATTCGATTCGATTTGTAAGAGAATGGTATTTATATTAGCAATAAACGATTCAAATGGCCACTAAATGTAATGAATTTTCTTCTTTTCTTTTCAGTTTTCTTGTGCGGGAGACTGTGGTTTGTTCCTCTGTTAATTGGTATCGCTACAGATTATTGACGACGGTATTAGCTGGCGCGATGTCGATTTGATCGCACACCTTGGCTTTAATTAAACGGATGCTGGGAAACTGGCTTAACAGGTGGAAAAACGTTTTTCCGTGAATGACGAAGTTTATTCTCTACCTTGCATTCCTGGCGTGGCCAGTTTCCAGTTTTTGCTACGGCCCATCGAATAATGGATGTAGCAGCGTGTAGCAGCGTTAGCTGTGTCATTCGCTTCTTGCCAAGGTTTCGCTCCTCGCCGTTCGTATTCTTATTAGCGATATAATAATCCTGGCAGACAGATTTGCTGCACACTTGTGACTGATTTGCAATTTTTAGACCTCCAAGAGTACCTAATATTAATATTAAAATTAATATTAATATTAATATTAATATTAATTTTCCAACTGTACTCGAGGAATGTTTGAACAAACATCCCCTACAGTTCCGGAAATGTGACAGAAAATAACGATCGAATGCTCTTTCACGCTACTCGTGTGTGGCGTTCCAGCCTAGACCCCCGAGCCTCCAGTAGAAGATGTCAAGAGAAAGTCGATCATCGATATGGGAAAGAATGACAAATCAGTGTTACTAATACACCCCAGCAGAATGTAGAAATTGCAATGTCGTTCCTGTCCGCCGCTTTCTAGTTTCTACACCCGTTTACCCGCGCCCGAGAAAATGGCACGTTATTACTGAATTATCAGTTGCGTCTACCTACGTCGCCGCCCCTACCTACCCCCCCTCGATATCGTAAGTCGACAATAAAGCGAAGCGGGCCACAGAAATGACACTGATTCCGGAACATCGTGGTTTTCTATCCGCTCGAGTTTCGTCTCCGAGCGACCCAAATCTAATTCAATTGTTATATTTATGATACCTCGCATTGGGAAAACAACAATGCTCGTCACATTGGTCTTTCTACTACATATAATCTTGTAGTATCCACCCCTGTTGCATTACTTGCATCAAAGTGCTGGTTGCAACCCACCGTGCCCACGATCCCATCAATTTACCATTTCCCAACGAGTTCCACCTATTTATCTAATTGCCGCCAGTGACTCCATCGCCGAGGAATCCCTTCACCCGTTTCATTAGGGACACAGTCGAAGGAATTCGTTGGTATCGAGATTCTAGCACGGCCGAGGATGCCGCGACAGAGGAGAGGACGAGGCGCGGCTGGAAACCCGTGGGCGATGATCATCGACGCGGGCAAGCAGCTGCCGGCGGTAGTCGCGTCATGATTCCCTGGTCGTTCGGAGACGGTGGGTCCGAGGCTCCGAGGCTCCGAGGCTCCGAGGCTCCGAGGCTCCGAGTCCTCGCACGAACGGCGCCGCGCCGCCCGCGTAAGTTGGCTCGGTGGACATAAGCTGCGCCACTGTTGGGACAACGGTTGGAGGTGGTTGTTCGTGGAGGTGGTTCTTCCAGGTCCCCAAACTAGTGGCGGAAGATCCTTTTTATCTGCGCGTGGCATAAGTTTATAAATATATTTCATTAATGATAATACTTGTACTTATTCTTTCTCTTTCTCGTTTTTTTCATACGTACCATCATCCGCCATGCCTGCCCTGGCCTGGACTACTTCATTTACCGTTTTTTCACTGTTCCTTTTCTATTGAATGCAACTCTTATTTGACGTTCGGCTATGGGAGAAGTTTTCACGCCCTCCGCTTCGGCTGTTTATCCAACCGGCTGGCGAGTGGCGTGGGTCGCGATGAAACAAAAGCCCCCCGCTAGTGGTGAATTATCGTCACAGCTGGTGGAGCAAGCATGGTTGCCCCCTCGTGTTGGACCGCAATAATTGGGCCACGTTGTCTAGGTTGGACTGTCGTGTTTTGGTTGCTCGATTATCTGGTTCTTTTTCGTGGAAGGTTCGCTGGTCGTTTTATGGGGGCTCTGTTAACAGACAGGCCGCTGTCGATGTCGGTTTGTTTGGCGAGAATAAAATGAGCGAGAACACTCAGCAGATGGAGAGGCAAATTCCTCGAGGAGTGATATGTAAATTTACGAGCCTCGAAGAATTTTCAATGTTATACCAGCATGTTTCGTGGCAAACCGCTGTTACTACACGGATTGCTGATAGAAGGATCTTGAAAGAAAGGAGAGGGCGTGCAATTAAACGCCCGCATACCTTATGCGGACTGTAAACTCCCGAAGGTCGTTCGGGCGGCTCGAAACGGAAGGAAGACTCGTGGAAGCCAGCATGTTCTGCTGCGTACTTACTTGCATACGACTGTACGAGGAAGACGGATAATTAGTTGCTATCAGTCATTCAACACCACCTGCACCTCGGAGGATCAATTAACGCCGCGAGACACAATGAGGTCCGCTCTCGAGGACCAGAGCGATCTCAATTACCCTCGAGACAAAAGGAGCAACACCTCCCTACTTACTCTCCGATCGGAATCACGCTACCGAGACCAAATTTTCCAATCGAGTGGCCAGAGGAAAGCCGAGGAAAAGAAGAGAGAACCCGATCAATTTTATGTCCCTTGGATCAACCGATTGTCCGACGGGCGGGGAGAAAGAGTGGAAAGGTGGAAACACGAGTGAAGAAGAGATGCAGGGAGCTTGCGATGCACCTGCTCTCAGGTGTACGTCCGCACCTTCCATCCGCGCGTGCAATGCATCTCCTCTCTCCCTCCGCCTCTCCTGGCTTTCTTCTCTCGCGCGGAGAGCAAATGCCTCCACGTTCGGCGCTGATAACGCTGGCCCGGCGGGGCCACAGCATCTCCTAACGCCACTTCCTGCCTTCTCTTCCTCGGCCAGTGGGATCGATAGATTTATTAACGATATTTTTAATGGGGGGATTGATGTAAGTTTTTTATAGAAATTTAGGTGTGTCGCAGATGGGCAACATTTTTATTTAAATAAAATTTCCAACAAATGTTGACGAATAATTTTCTGAACTTTTCTCGTTATTCGACATTTTATTTAAATAAAAATTTTGCACATTTAGGAATCCTCTGCCTTTAGGAATGGCTTGATTGAAAGTGAACGGTGGTCGTCACGGCTACTTATACATATAGTACAGCAGAGGAAGAATAATTTTGGCTGCTCGAGGACAAAGTTCGTTGCTTCTTCAGTGGATATCAAGCTAGAAGCGACCTCCGACTCTTGATAGGTACCTACTCCTTGGAGAGATTCCTTATTACTTTTTGCGATCGACTATCGCGAGTTGGATCGGTGTCTCTGTTAATTGGCTGAATTTCGGTCGGACAGAGACGAGATAGTCGAGATAGTCGAGATAGTCGAGATACCTACTGTTGCGAACGATTCACCTGTTCACTGTTCTAGGGGATCACTTCCTGTCATTTTTTCACCCAGAACCCAGAACGCTCGGCTAGATATCGTGGATCCCTTATCCGCTGTCCTGCTGGCCCTAATGGCATTAAAATTGCATCGTGTGTCGAGAAACTCGGCGCGTTACATGGTGGTTACATGGCGCTCTACACCAGAAGATCGCTGCTCGTCGAGAGGATCGATAAAGCTGGAGGTTCCTGCCCGCTTCAATCGAGGCAGCCATGAATCACTTTTAATTTCAATTATTCGCCAATCCTTGTTATCGGCGCATCGCGCTGAGGTATAAAAATCAAATCGTGAAGAGTAACGAGAGTCACAATGACTAGGTATATCGGCGCGATGTATCACCGCGTGTCATCGATCGAGATTTCGATCAAGACGGCAGGTCCTCGTCAGTCCTTACTCAAGCAGTAAAAACGTTCCGAGGCGAGTCCGTGTTTAAAACCGCTTGAAGAGAGCTTAATCACCGGCGGATCGAGGGCTTGAAAATAGCGACGTTGAATCAAGATCAATTTCTAGGTATCATTTTCGAAGAGGCGAGCGGCTTCGGGTCGGAAAGCTTCGTGGTACTTAGCGGCGGTTCGAGGGAAAGAGGAGGAAGAAAAAGGAGCATTATTCGCGCAGCGGACACCTGTCAGTCGAGGTTGCAACGTGTCTCCGAGAGATCGTGCATCGATTACACTCGAGACAGTTAATTAACCAATCAAAAGTGACGGTGTATGACTAATTGCGCCTTCCCTTTTCGACGAACTCTAGTCTTTGTGTTACGCGAGTGGTAGGTTGTTCGGTCTGCTAACGGAGAGGTAAGGTAGACGAGTTGATGTCCGATCGAAAGCAAGAATCGTGCTGCTAGGATCCATAGGACTAGGATCACTTTGGCGGACGATGGCACCGAGTTCGTGAGAACAGTGGTGCCATTCGCGGAAAGAGGAAGCGTCTCGATGTCTCGCGTAGGCCAGCACGTGCTTTTTAATACCTATCTCGCTGCGTTATTAATTGCCGCGTTACGTTCATTCATATTAATGAACCTGTTTTCTTTCCGTCACGGTGTTAATTTACAAGATCGTTACATTGTCCCGACTCCCGAGTGCTTTCCAGCGGTCGACCATTTGGCACAGATCTTTCTCACGTGGCTGGCAACCTGTCGAATCTCGTCGCGTTGCGGTTTAAGGGGAGAAGCCCGTATAAACGGCTTACTTTTGTATCAATTTTTATGAATTTTTTGCAAACATGCCAATACGCTAATCCTTTTGTAACCTTAAGAGTGAAAAAAATATATATATATATATATACAGTATTTGATAACAGTACCTGATACAGGCTTTTCTTCGAGATGCAAAACGGCGCCGGTTGTAGCGTCTCTGGTAGTTATGTAAAACAGACCAACGAATTTGTTATGTTCACCACGAATAGTGTAAAAAATTTCATATTTTAAAAATGGCGGAACTTGAAACATTTTCGCGAAAAATTCGCGAAAAATTCGCGTAAAATTCGCGTTTTATTTGTTTAAAAACGGCAGTTAAGATGAATAATTTGGTTAAACATTGTGGTTCATATTCCGAGGAATATTATAAACTAAAAGTGTGCAAATTTTAAAGTTGACTGATCAAATAGTTTTTGAGTTATCCCCGGCGCGAATTTTGAAAATGGCGTGGTTTCGAGAAAAACGCGTTTGGGAATGCTCGGCGCTCGGAGGCGCGCTGACTTACCAAGCTATATTATCGTTTACCAATACGGAGTTTAATTTGTTTCTATTTTTGGTTGGATTTTGTTCTCTTAAGCCTTGAGTAAGTTACAATTAGTGGTTGGAAGTTCTGGGATTACCGTTGGATCACCTTAGATCGCCCCTAGATCACCCTCGGCTCCCGCCGCCGAAATAACCAGCGAATTGGCGACAGGCGAAAATTGTGTTCGGCCCCGCAGGCATTTATCGGGGAGGAGGCGATTATAATGAAGGAACGGCGAGATGTCCATGTCGGTGGGTTGATCGTATCAGCCATCAGGAGGCAGTCGGCCATGCGGCACTGCGCGTTGTTTCGCTGTCGACGGCAAATTACGTGGCCTCCGCCTCACGGAATCGAAGCTTTTATTTCGGCGTGCGAACGGGACCAGCCCACGAAGCCACGAAATTAGCCAAGTGAAACGGTAGGTACACCCAACCGCCCTTTCTTCGCGCCAGGCCCTGGCCTAGCGATTCGAGGAAGGAAGTCGTACCTAATTGTAAGTAAGTAGGTATGCATCCCGCAGGATGGTTCCTGCGAAATCACCGACGCAACACCGCCGTCACTGCCTTCCCTTCCGTTAATCTTTCGCTACGATGCAATATGGAGCAGAGCGCCAGCGGGGAATCGAAAGGCCCAAGGGGATCACTCGATCGAGGGAACGTCCGCAAAGGAAACGGGAGCAACGGAGACCAAGGAAAGGGAAACTCGGTGTCGAAGGAAGACGTGGATCACCGTGGCCCCAATTATAATTAATCTCCCGGTAATTACAGCCCTCCGCTATCGCGTGCGATTATTGATACGACAGATGCGAGATTTTAACGCGGCCAATTAGCATCGAAGAAGCGGAAAGCGTATCGTTCGATATTAGCTGCGGGGCTCGGTCGCTCCGATCGATATCATCGGGAATCGCATGAAAAACGGGCCGCGCACCCGACAAATTCCTTTACCGCCGACTATTACGACCTGTCGTCCTCTCTCCCTACGGCCCCTACCCTTTCGCTGCAATAAATCCACGTTGCTGCACGCGGTCGCGTGATCCGTGACGTCTGACGTGCAATTAGGGGGCAATTCTTTGAAATTACAGGCAATGAAGCTCGAGGGAGACCAGCGAAAGCTACGAACCGAGTGATCATACGTACCTGACCCGAAACTCTTCATTTCGGCCCAAAGGGGCAAGGTGCAATTGATTTCTTACTTTAACCTTACCTACCCCAAATCCCCATCTAAAGATCCTTGGACGAAACACGGAACACGAAACACGAAACACGAAACACGAAACACGAAACACGAAACAATTGGCGGAATAAATTAGCAAGGTGGCAAGTCGGAGGACGTGATTGCCCTTTGATCCGCCGACCAGCTGGATGAGCGCTGGTTTTCGCAGGCGTTTTCCTAGCGTCGGACTACAGTTACCGGCGGCGCGCGGAGAGGACGATGGTGGAAACAGGTTTAACGTGGTCACGTTTGACACAAAAGTCGGGGCTCGTTGTCTCGCCGAGGGGACAATTAACGACGTCGTTAAGGCCGCGAGGCTTGTCCACGATCGCGGAGTAAAGTAAATATGCACGGGGATTCGAGGGAGAAGAAAAAGAGGAACGAAGGAGGCTCTCTGCTCGCTCGCGGGTCAATTAACGGCATCGTTAAGCTCCGTGACTCGCTCGTAATCGCGCTACGGGGGCATGGCAAGGAGGAAGAGAGATTTTCACCGAAATAAATGGAACGGACCCGTTGCGTTCTCCTTTTATATGTGAATTAGTTAATAAGCATGGCCTGAAGAGCCGCTCCACTTCGAGGGGAACCGCGCGGTGTTCACTTTCTAGAGAGATTCCCGATTTCTAAATCCGCGCTTCCACGCGTGCCTCGTGCAACGCAGAACAGACCGCGAGTGACGAAACACTGCTTTCGATCTCTCAGGCGATGCTTGCCGAATGGAGGAACGAACAGATGAACCGTAGAAGGGAAGAATACAATATACAATTCGACGGGGAGAGACGGATGAAAGTATGGCCCGAATATGTAGTAGGTATGGACAGGGTGACCTTGGAAGAGGAAGAAGAAGTTCCTCGAGCGAGGAGCGTCGAAGGGCCTTCCTCGGTGGAGTAGCAGCGCATAGGAGAAAACTGGGTAGCGAGACGGTGTAGATACGCGTAAGGAAGCGTAACGCCTACGTAGAGCCGAGCCTCTGACTCGCGACTTCCGGTCAAGGCGGCAGGAAGCACGCTCGGTGCCTCGCCGCCACCGACGTCGACGTCGACTCCGCGTCCTCAGCCACCTAGCCACCAGCTACGAAATATTTATTTAACGTCTCTCGTTTGTCAACGTTCACCGGCCGCACAACCGGCCGTAATTTAATTTACCATTCTGTTCGCGAGATGAAATTTTCATAACGGCCCAACCCCGATGCGCCGCAGATCCTGCTCCGCGATAATGGGAATTGAACGCTAATTAATCCAGCGTAGACGCGAGCTATTCAATTCTATCGCACGCGGGGGAATCATCGAACGTCAAAGAAATTGTAAGCTTGGGACTGAATCTTGCACGCGGCCATCTGGGCGCCCAACGATAGTGAACATTGTTTAGGTTGGGGCTCTGGTGTTCGCCGAGGAATTGTTTCCTGGATACCTATAAAGAGATCAACGTTACTTTTCACGTCTTCACGAAGGATAGCAAGAGGAAGAGAAGGAAGAAGGTGCTGGTGGGTGAAGAGTGTATTTCTAACCAGATTTTGTTCGCCCAAGCATGATCGATCGCCAGCAGCCTTGATTACGCTGCTCTTTTACGATCTAACGCGCCCACGGGAGAGAAGGGCTTACAATTAGCCGAGAGAAAATGAAAATCGATTTGGACCGATCGACGTTCGGGTCCGGGTCCCTCTTGATTTTCCGTCCTGATGGCGGGCTCGTTAACGTTAACTCGTTCCTTTACTACGGGCATGAATATAGAACGAAGGGGAATGCCACGAAGGTGGCTTCAACCGTACATCCGGACGATATAAATGAGAAGCTGAACTTGCTCGGTAGCCGCTATTCAAGTTCATCTAGCTTCGATGTTGCCTTAACCCCTCATTGGAATCCCTTTTTAACCACCTTCCCATCTAATTTCATGCCCAAATCACGCTGCATCGGGTACCTCTGAATGGGAGGTAGGATTTAATTGAATTCGTCAAGGAAAGGCTAGCCTGTTCGCTATCGAGTTTGAATTATTATGCAGAATTGCTAATGCACGGGAGACGAGAAGGATTTGCCACGTTTCCTCGTAATTGCGTGGTGGGTAAACAAAGAAAAGGAGGAAACTCGTTAATAGCAGCCGAGGATCGAAGGATGATTGATCATTCAGGGCACAATGGGTAAAGTTCCTTTTGTTCGAGACTATAGAGTGTAGAAAATTTGTTAAGTCGATGGAGCTTCCGAGGAGGATGGAAATGGGTGGCCTCGTTGAAAAGAAAAACTTTCCTCGGGATTCGATATCGGTGAAACTTGGCCGAGGGACGAGCAAGAATCGGTAATATGATAAGAAAAAGTAATTTCTCGTTTTGTAGGATTTTGCCGGTCCACTCGGTGCACTCGGCAGGAAGCCTAATTTCAGTCTTCCTGTCATGGGAATGCGCGCACCCTCTACATATGTAGGTATACCGTGTTTTACAACAACGCAACGAATCGAACGGACGCGACGTCTGGTTCGATCTAACTCGCCGTACCTACCTACCTATAGAGATCGACAGATAAATTCAAGGCCCATAGCACTGACGAAACATGAAAAAGCTGAGCGATCAAATTATAAAAATATCTAGGAACTCAAATCCCCATAACTTTAATAAAAAGTTAATAATTTAATTACAACTAATTATCAAGCCTATTTCGAATTCCGGTACATACTACATACCATACCGTTGTGAGCGCAACGGAGGCGTAAGAAGCTGTCACCTAAAGTGTCTCGTTGAAAATACAACGAACTTCTAATCGGTAAAATGAGAGTGAAGATGGCGGTCGGTAAAGTTAGCTGCACGATGACGCGCCGTGTTCCATCGAAGCAGGACGAGGATCGTGAACGGGGAAGGCGAAATGCATCGCGCGTCCTCGCGAAGAAATGCATCACCGCAGTTGAACGCGACGCGGGAAATAAAGCGATCAAATTTATTACCGTCCGCAGGGGGAAAGGATGGGAGGATGCGAATTCGTATGATCAATTCCGCGAATCAGCGAGATAAGGATCTACTTAATGATCTGGTTTAATGACTTTCCCCGGCCCCTCGGCTGCCGCGTGCACAATTCACCTCCGTTTTCGGGCAACGACTCGAATGATTTTATCGTCGCATCCTTCTTTCTTCTTCACCTTCCTGCTTCCTGGGCGTGTTGCGCGAGCACCGGTCGTTTCGAGAGCGCCTGCTTTTAACCTTATACTTCGTTACGGGAATTAACGATATTCACGGTCGAGTCCGTCGCACGAACTCTACCAAAGGTAACCCGTTAATGGTAATCACCTACGCGGACCCTCGTTCAGCGTCACTCTTATTAACGTCGATTCCCGGATTCTCCGATTCCCCGATTCCCCGGCTCTGTCACGAGATTCGTCTTCAACTTGCACCACAATTTCCGTCGGCTGTCCATCCAAGAACTGTTAGGTAAGTACTTACGTCACTGTCGCAACAGTGAACTTTCAGCGAACTTTCAGCGAACTCTAATGCGAAACCATCGATAATACAGTTGTCTGATACGGCGCGGCGTGTTATGAGAGAAATTAGGTGTGAACAATGACCACCAGGACCAGCGAATTATCGGTAAAGCAGCGGTCTTCGATTGTCGCTTCGATTGCGTGGACCAGGGTAGGAAGCGATCGGTGCTGTGGAAAGAGTGAAACGACTGTGCCGCCGCTCGAATTACCTAATTGGACAGGAAACGAACCCGGAGGATGTGGAGAAGGTTGGAGGGAATTGGCGATACGGGGTGTCGGCCGACAGTCGGGCCGCGCGCGGCCGGAAAAGCGCGAAAAATAGGAGGAAGCGGGAGAAGAAAAGAACGGAGAGGAGAGGCGGAGAAGTGGAAGTGGCGCGTGGCACTGCCGAATAAGTATCGGATGCCGCCAGATGTTGCGGTGAAGCCAGCTGCTGCGCCTCCGCCGCTTTTGCCCTCCTTTGCTTTTCCTCGCGGTTTTTCGAGAGCGCCGAGCAGGTAGGTACCTAGTACACGCCCGACCAATGGGACGCCGGGCCGCGCCGCGCCGCGCCGCGCCGCGCCGCTTCATGTCCAATTGTCCACTGGTGGTATCGCGACGTACAGCTTATGTATGTAGATTCTTCTCCCGTGTTATGTGCACTGCTTCGCGAAACTCTGCCCCCCGTAGAATCGCTTCTGAAGTTAGCATTAGCATAATATACTGTCATCGTTTATACCCTTTTAGCTCCTACGCGTATTCTATCGATTGTTATCTGAATTTTGTTTTCGGTGCAACTGATGTTTGTATCGTTGGTTTTATGTGGTTTCTTGTAGAGAATGTAGAGGAAGGAGGGTTCGGGAGAGCGGAATGACTAGAGTTATGCAGGCTTATGGTGAGTGGTAGAGGTTAGGCTTATAAGTATAATTAGCTTGCGTGACGCTATTAGCGAGCTACGTTATGAACGATTCTCGAACGAAAGAATGTCGGGACGATGGCAAGGATTCTCGAAGGAACGGAAATTGTTTCCAAGTATGGACTTGTAATCCTTTCTCAGGCTTTTCTCTTTGCAAACGTAAAAATCTTCGCAACGAGTATAATTAATGGAAAAAAGACTTTAATATCTTATGATTTTATGGTTAAAAGTTTGTAATGAGACATTACATGGAAATTCAGAATCGTCCGTGTAAGATCGAGGCAATTTGCGAACGGAAAATATTCGGCCCCGTTTCTGTTTTTCGTTTGGGCCTCGATACTTACTCAGTTCCTTGTTGTATATTCAAACGTTCTTCGATACATAGTCGCAGGTACATAGGTACTTACTACAAATCTCGCGTAAAATGCCCCAGGACTTTTCCCGCCAAATTCAACTGATTGATGTAAAGTAACACTGGAATGGGTCATTCGCATTATCGTTATTGTCATTAACAGTTCACCATAAATATTCACTGTAAACTGTAAAGTAATTGGTTCACATTATGTTGAAGCGATTCTCCCGGAAACCGGTTACCTGTAAGATGCTCAACGCGACGTGTAATTAAAAGGCATTGGGGTTAGGTTGTTGCACCCATCGTTGTTATTTTGTCGTAGGGCTTGCAAGTGTATCCTGCTTCGCTTTGCCTATTGTTTCCGATTGAACTAATTAGTATAGGTAAGTATCTATGACTAATAAAAGTAAATCATATGGATTTAATTATCCTGCAAAATTACGATGCAAATACACAGTATTCTATTCCCATAAGATCACGTATAGATTCCAATGCCATTTTTCGAAATCCATTTCCACCTCGTTCTCTCATCCAATATTATGAAAGAAACCAAGCATGTACCAATTCAAAAATTTTCTCCCATCTTCCCCCGGCTTCAAGGTTTCAGGAGAAGTAAAAGAATCCCTCGCCACCGAATCAGAGTAACGTGCCCACCTCATGCATATGCTCGTGGCTGCATTCTGCGTTTCCCCGCGGCGTGAAAAGCGAAAGAGGAGGGTCGTACGCGCGAGTAGAGCGCGATGGGGAAGGAAGTGACCGAGGAGGGTGTGGGCTCTCGAAAGCGAATATCCTTCCTGACGGGGCGACGATCAGGCAGCTGCTTGGATTTGAGCACGTGCTACCACCGTGCTGCACGATGAGCGCTGTCTTAGATAGGAGCCGAGGTTGCTGGGTCGGTGGGTAAGATAGGTAGGTGTTATACACCGGCCTATGGCGACGGAATACGATCCCCAGGTATCCGGGGCGAGAGAGGCACCGTGATCTTTGCACGTGCACGATTCTCCTCCTCCTCCTTCCTTTCCTATTCAAATTCGCCGCGTTTCCTCTTCAGCCCCCTCTTCAGCCCGAGTAACGGTGATCCACAGCTGAAAATATCGTTTAGGGTGGGACCGGTGGCTCGAATTTCAATAGAGTCGTGGTTGCCTTTGGGAAATATGGAAATCTCTATAAAATCACGTGTCTATTGGAAGGGTAGGATAGGAAGGGTAGCATATTGTATTCGGCGCTAGTTGTTGGAGCAGATTTTATGCGAGCACGTGCTATGACTTCGCTTCGGAGGAAATGGAAAGAAAAGCAGCCGATCGGAAGGTGTTCCTCATGCACCGTCCGAGCATGAGGTGGGCACGAGCTGTCCCCCAGGAACCCAGGAAGGGAGTACGTTCGCGCATGCATGCGTGTCTCCCCTTCGTCGCTGGAACGTGCACGCGGCTTTTCCTTTTCCCTCTCCCCACGGCGATCCTTGATTTTGCAATTTTACGGCGCACTTCTCCACAGTCCACATCTTACTATAATCAGACCCAAGGAGGAATCCTTGCTGAGTTATAAAAAAAATATAAATATAAAAAAAATTTATATTACGATTAATACAGCCTATTGGAATACATTCTTGCTACTAACCCAATTTAGTCCGTTTTTTGCTGTCAATTCTCCTACTCTTAGGTACTGTTAAATTTTAGCTTCTACAGTGGCATTTTGTAGGAAATGCGGAGGCTCGGCCTCTAAAACTTTGAAATCTCATAATCTATCGAACCGATTGCTTTATAAATGTTACTGCTTATTCTGCGCACCTATGACTCGCAGGGACTACAACCATGTAGTTTCATTCAGACTAACCTACATTTACAGCTGAAAATAGCAAAAGAAAAAAGCCGAGAAATATTTCTCTTGCATTTTGCCAGCCATTTTGCTAATTTTGAAGATAAATCAGTAATTAGTAGGTATAGTCCGAGCGATAGCGATAGTCACAGCTGAAATCGCCTTCGCGAGCGAGGCACGAATTTTTCAACATCTCATCAAGTCCGCTTTCAAAAGCATTTTAAAAGCAATAATTTTATTACTTTGATATTTTTTTATAATAGAAAAAAAAAGTTTGATCCCCTAACCGGGATGGCCCCTTAAGTTCACATAGACATCCTTCCCGTAGATAAGCGAACTGCGTTCTTAAAACTCCAATCACCCCCAGCCAGTTCGGGCAAGATAACCTAATGAATATCAGCAGGCGTCGTCGCCGGTTCGACGAAACCATTAAGGGAGCGCGCGGATTTGGACTTGGCCTGTAGCCCCGCGACCCATCACGTTAGAATATTGCAAACGATATTTATTGGCCCGGGTAACGAGAACAGGGAGTACCTGATAATCACGCGACACCTGTTACGACACAACACTTACTTAATTGGAGGCCACGAACAGCTGCCCACAGTTCGAACCAATCACGGCGGTTCTCCCGAAATTCCTCTTTGCCCGCGACACATCCCTTGCCGCGGTAGCACCTGTTCCAATCGGAATACACTGGCCACCGTGGATCCTTGACCAGGATTTCGCACGAAAGGAAAGTCCGTCGCACTGATTTCGCTCGGGATCTACGGCTCGCGATTTCGCCCGTGACGCAACCCGCCCGATTAAGTCGACACGCGATCGCGGGGATCGAATATCAATCTCTTACGATATCAGCCCAAGCATTCCCAGAACCTGTCGATAATTGCTCGAATCACTGGGCCCTGCTGCGACTCCAGGTGTCTCGGGTTCGCTGATTGCCCGAAAGCCTCTGTCCGTCATCGCCAAGATTCCTTTGCCAATCTCAAATTTGAAATTACCTACCTCTCTCTCTGCCTAAACGCAGGTTACGCAGGCTTCCTATTCGTAGTTTAGGAGTGCTTGATAGCATCTTCCTCGACCAAGTTTCCTGGATTCTTTATCGCGCATCGTTGCTGCCACATTCAGCGTGGCGCGCATTTCGCAGCTGCTCTACGCGCTTGAAATCCATACCCTGCAGGGACGATATCGTGCACAAACATTCGAGGAGGCTGCAGCTAGCTTCTTCGTCTTCAGTTGAACGGCACTTAGCGACGCGTAACGACGGTGCACGCATGGCGCAGCTGTCGGGACGTGTCCACAGAGGACCGCCTCTCGAATTCTACAGCATGGTAGGTATCATACGCAAATATGTGCTTGGTCCAGCCACCATCTAGTTACCTCATACAGATTAACGCGACGGGAGCCTGTATTACACCTGTCCGGGCCACCTTTGCCAGAAATCGCTGGAATTCTGTGGCGGGGCTACGTCGGGGACCAGCCAGCTGGCCCCGCGAGTTTACGCTTTACGGTCTTTCGCAATGTTTCATCGAATGGGTATGTAGGTAGTTACTTCTATCTCTCGGATCTTAGAATCTTGAGAGTTTGATGCACGAGTTTGATGCTGGAGTCTCGATAGGGTATTGGTAGCTGAAAAGCGATTGGGTAGAGGGAATGGATGCTGAGGGGTGGCTTTGGCGTGTCCTTGATTGACCTCAAGCAATCGCATTATTATGCCGATCCTATCTAGATATCTCTGCAGACGAGATAGTTGGTTTGATTGTGACAAGTGTTTGAAGCGGTTCCCTTCCTCCACTCTCGCAAGTTCATTGTAAAATTTATGTACGCACTCCACCCTTAATCCCCCAGCGTGTCTGATGTTCCTCTCCGTAAGGCGGGAAATTGAAAATCGCACAAATTGTCGGTCAATTAGATCGAGTGCTCTGGTATTCGAAGTGTTGGCGCATGGCTTGGCAATTACCTAGCGGCAGCACGCGTGCCAGCATCGCCGAAACAGAGGCGACAAGCTGGCAGCAATCTGGCGCGGCTAGGGTATAGGATGCGTGCTCGTTACGCATCCAATACCTGTTGAAACTCCGCCATCGGTCGAGCGTAGAAAAAGGTCAGAGACGAGGCAGATGCTTCTTGCTCTCTGCTTCACGGATTCTGCGCCCAAGTTGGATGCTGCGCTGCTGATATCTTGTATCACTCTTCGTATTATAACATAGCTACTACTTGGATGGGATCAGTCAGTGGCGCAGCCAGAAGGAGGAAGGGGGCTAAAGGGTCCTGGCACCCCCCATAGAAGAAGGAGATTAATGTAACAACGACCCAAGTAAAACTTCAACAGCTTTGTAAAAATAAAAACTCGATTTTTATTGAATTTTCATTGAAAATATTTGTATCCCTTCAACTCTGCTCCCCCAAGATTCAATCCCGAGTGCGCCACTGGGATGAGTACCTAGTTCCGATGAAACTTCACCTTCACTTGCCTATAGCCTTCGACCACCCTTAATTTCCTTCATCAATGAATACAATACAACCCTCCCGTTCCCTCAATCAGTACAATCTTACCAAATCGTGGTCCAGCCACCACAGCCTCCACCCGTAGATCGAAATCTACGAGGTGTCACTACGATCATTGACCGTCGCACTGTAGGCCGTGATCCTCGGGGCTCGGCATGGCCCGCGGCATTCCTGAAATACTCGATGTAACGTTAAAACGCACCGAGAGAAGGAGGCTGGGGGCACGCGAGTCGCGCGGCCACGAGACCAAATTCTCCGCTGGAATACCGGAAAAGAATCCGTCCCGATGTGGGCCAGGCGGGCTCGGTTTCCAGGCCGTGGAGAGGAGCAACAGATGGCACCGACCTTGCGGATGCTGCGCCGCGTTTTTCTTTGTACGCGGCACGTGCCACGCTTCCTTCACAGCCGAGGCCCACGACGAATGCCCGGTCCAGCCGTTCCTCTAAGCCGGATCACGTCTCGGCTTTCCTCCTTGCCGCCCGTCAAAAGATTTTTCCTTTCGAAACGAAAAAGCATGGCCCGCCATCTGCGTCGCGAGCGCACGGGTCCGCGGTACCAAAGCGAGGAAATCCTTACCTGCTTCCACGGGCCGTTTGCATCCGATTCGTTTCACCTTCTGCCCGCACGAATTCCAAAGCAATTACATAGGTATTACACACCGTACCTACAGCCTACAGCTCGCCTTCTCGCGTACACCTTATGTCGCTGGGAGGATCTGGAGCATTTTGCTTCTGGGAGTATGCGCTATGGACGTTTCTCATGGAGGAATTGGTGGGGTTCTCAGTTTTTTTTTTCTTGGGGACGGAGTCTCTTTGCTGAGGAAAACTTTTGACGTTTAATTTTCAATCGAATTAGGGACAGTCGATGGGCGGGAGTCTTTATAGTCTTTAGAAAGGTGTCTTTATTATTTAGCAGGCAAGGCCGAATCTAGGGGGACGGCGAAATTGGTAGAAAAGAGAAAATGGAACTCAATGAAAAAGTAAAACTTTTTGAAAAAGCCGTAAAAAGTAGGTACCCACTACCCAAGTCTTCTGTTATTTATAATAAAAAAGGCCTACCTCAAAATTTCAGTCACCGTGAAAAATTATATTTTGATAAAATGCTTTGTAATTAAAGATAAAGGGCGGTAAAATAATTTTTTCCCAGAGCGAAAGGAAGAGCTAGACCAGACCGTACCTAGACCCTGGTAGCAGTGTCAGTAATAAATTGTCGCTCCCTTTGACAGAACCGAGCCACTCCGATATCACTGGAATCGTATCGCGTGGTCGCGTTTCAAGCGCGCTGGGGGCATTTCGATTCCATTTAAAAATAGCAGTCACGACGTTTAAGATCTCCCATTTCCCCGCTGTCCAGTCGGCCGTTAACAGCCGATCGTTTTCGCCATTGATAACGGCTCATTCAGCGCAAAACCCGATCGCGAACGCGAGACCATCGCAGAAGGGGTCACCGGTGTCCCTTCCGTCGCGGATATCAGCGAGCTACCGCGGCTGTAAAATTAGACGCGGAATAATACGGAATCGATTGATCTTAATTCGAGGGGTCCGTGCCCTGAGTACAATAACCATGGACGGCCGGTCACCGGTGTCGGGTTTGCTCGAGTTTTCGATTACGCACGATCGATATCTCCGTTGCGGTTTTCTGCTTGTCCGTTGCGATCTAAATCTAACCAACCACGCACCTTTGCCACGCACCCGCCTCGCTAACTATTTCAGAAAGAGCAAAGTTCCTCGTAAAAGCAAAATTCATTGCTACTTGGCTATAGTGAAGCCTGCTGGAACGCCCACTCGAGCTTCCTCAGCACTCGTGGCTCCTCGCGCAGTGCAAACAGCTCGGGGCCTTATCTCGAGCGTCCCGCAGGCTCGTGGCTATCGGGCCTCGAATAGGTATGAGCGGAGGGAGAGGAGGCGATATCGGCGATATCGGCGATATCTGGGCCTGGTACCGCTGGCAGATAACACGGGTGTGTATCAGCGCAGCCGCGGTGGCGCGTGCACGCGCGCAGAGCGGCGGCAGCGGCGGCGGCGGGTGAGGTCGAAGGGGAAGACGAAGAAGGGGCAGATGGTAGCGTCTTCTTCGCAGCCAAGTGGCAGCGGGCACGCGCCAACCGAGTCGGAACATCTGCCGCTACTTCCCAGGAGTATACAAGAGAACCACCGACTCGCAGGCAACAGGCCATCTCCTAAGTAACAGGCAGTCAGTCAGCCCGAGTTCCTTCGTCTTCCTACCTTTCTCGCCAACCACCTATAGCTATAGGTAAGTAAGTACCTACCAGTCCTACCACCGACGATCCACGCGCGCCATTTTCCTCATTTCCCTGATCACCCTGGTGCCTTCCGATCTGCCCCACCCGCCTTCGCTGCACCATCACCTCCGGGCGACAGAAGCTGACGTTGGTCGCCTTGGCTCGGAAAAGGGGGCAGCTTCTCCGGGACTATAGAAAGTGGGAGATGGGGTGGTTCAGTGTTTTTAAGGCGGAGGGACGGGTTGATTGGTTTTCTTCGCACTGGCACGTGGCCTGATAGCCTTCTGCTTTCTTTTTACCCTTTCTGAAACTGATTACGGGCGATGGAGCAGCTTTGAATATTCCAATACTGTTACAGTGTTCTGAATATGTAGGATACTCGAGTCAGGCTCGCTCTAGGTATTCCACTCAGGACTTGGGCGATACTTGGGCGCAACTTGTTCGCGCGATGCGGCAGATGCTGGAACACCTCCCCTTCCGTCCCCTCTCCTCGTTCACCCAGAAATCTTCGGCAGCGCGTATTCTTTATTTCGATCCTTCTTAAAGGCACACCAGTTTTCCCTTTCTTCCCATTTTCCTCCTTCGCAGATGCATTTGTTCCTTTATTCCACGGGCTCGTGCCACCAGTCACCTTTCCGCCCCGCCTGCCCCCCCGCCACCTCCTCCGCCGACTTTCAATTTTCGATCGTCGCAGATGCCACGTGCTAGCGGTACCTACCTCCTACCCCGGTTTTCTCTTCCTCTTCGATGATCCTTTGTATCTGCAAGGAGGAAATCCGTCGCGATCTTAAGCTCGTCATGCACAACGTGACCCCATTGTCAGGGGAGCACAATGTTCCGTGCTGGAGGGATCCAGGGCCAGTGTCCGATTCGATGGCATCGAGTCGGAGTTGGATCGGGATTTAATTCTTCCCTGTTATGTCATCTGGGGCATAGGGGCAGACTTATGGTCGCGACACGTGTTTAAAAGGCCCCTTCTTACAGACATAAAAAACAAAGAAGATAATGTTAAAAAAAAACCACAGTAATTGAATCAGGGTTTAATTATTTTCCCCATGCTCGGCGTAGTTAGTAATCGCGGGGGATAATGAACAGTTTGGAAGGAGTTAAATTGAAGAATTTTTTTGTCTCTGCGGAGAACCCTTACGAGAGGGCGACGCCTCGGAAGGAGAGGGTCTTCGCGGCCGGATCGTGACAGATGTAAAGTGAAAGCAAGGAGGAACACGGATTTCCGATCGAGGTTCCTCCCTCAATGTGGCCTCCCTGTCCTACCTTCATTGCCCCGCCAAGATTTTGTTACCCTCGTGAAATTGAGCCACCACAAATCGCGTGGGCAAATCTCCTCCATCGGGATTCCCCCGCGTTGCGAAGCTCCAGGAGCACCTCCAGCGTATTACCTTGCTACCGAACCCTAATACCTTCTTACTCCTTTCATTCCAGTCAAATCCTCAGAGAGTAATCCTCGTTGATTAGAAAAGTTATTGGCGCGAGGGCCGAGGGGACATGCCCGAAGATAGCTCGCGGAGTTTTCAATTCATCAGAGGGCAGCTTGATTGCTACTTGGATTATAATGTTTTTTCTACGCATCTGCCGGTGGACTGGTTGATAGAACGCCCCTAACGAGCGGTCATTAAGTGCGTATCATTAAGACGTCTATGACCACGGAACGATTGCCTCATCACTGGATATAATCTTGATCAGCCGCAATCTCACTCCCCTGGCTGATATTTTTATAGGGAGGTCAGAATAGCTACCTGTCTATTAACGCCCTTCGAGCAGCATAAATTACCCTCCCTGCGTCCCTTCGAGCTTCGAACACTCGTTACCCGCGCTAATTGATATTCATTCGCTAATCACTGGTCCTTTCAATGGCCACGAATTAATGAGAGAAATTCCATGCCGCGCAGTCATTGTAGCTGCAATTCCGCAGCTTGCATCGCGAGATGCCGAAGAATTTCTCCAGGAGGCTTGAACAGAACGTTTGCAAAGCATTCCACGAGGTTCCTTTCTTTATCCCTCGAGATTCCTCAATGCACTGCAAGCATGTGCAACATAACTGAACTTGCCACCAACACCCCATTCTAATCATTCTACGTCTCACAGCTCCCCAAGAGCGCTTACCTTCGTTAATTAACTAACTATGCATCGTAATCCCACATCACCGAAAGTCCAGGTCCTCGCAAGTAGCTGACAATCGGCACACTTGGGGGGAGGCGGAGTCCTCGTGACGATGACGGAGGAACCACGGGACGGTTTTACGGGAGGTGCGGAGTGGACGTTCTGCCATCTTCGGAAAATGTTCCCGATTCGTTAGAAGGGAGCCAGCGGCATTAACGAGGCCAATAACGGTGCCGGCAGGTGCCACGTGGCACTGCCCAGCGAGCACTGTCGCTGACCCATCATACGTGCTTTCTTGCTCTCGACTGGTACATTTTGAATGAAACCACCCGATCGGAGTTGGGCCCCTATGAGAAAGCGGGCCGCGACGGAGCGTACCAACGAACCTAATTAAAAGCCTCTACGTGAGACGACGGATTAATTTATCATCGACATTTATGCCCATGCCACTGGATATACTGCCCGTGCGTGCGTACTTTCCACGGCTGGCTCGTTGGGCTCTCTTTACTTGGGCTTTGCTCCACGGCTCCCTCGGTTTTTGCATTATCGACGACTGCAAACGAGTGGCGCTGGTTGTTTACAACTGTAGCCCGCGTCTCAAAGTTGAGGGGAAAGGACGACGAACCTGGGGCCCGTGAACCACTTGTTTTTCAGATAATGTTGTACTGTTGTAAGTACCTACGTATTAATACTTTGTGGAGCATACCCAAGTAGGATTCAGTGGTAGTCATGCTTGAATTGAAGGGTAAGGGGAAAACAGGGAACGTCACAACACAGCGTTATCGAGAAAATTCGGATTTAATACTTTAGTCCATTAGTACCTAAAGAAATAGGGTTCAGTAAATATAATTTTCTTCTTAAATAGTTTTTAGCTTGACGACAGAAGCTTTTTAGCTTGTTCCCAAAGAATGGGAACATTCCGTATTTTCTTCCAATGCGGAGTGGGTATTTTCTATTTTTGATCGGTATACCAAATCTTTAACCATTTGCGATTCGACAGTTCTGTACTCCCAGTTGCAAGTACTCCCAGTAACAAAATATACAAAAATGGACAAATGGAAAAATGGGTTTTTCCCTTATTGAAGTAGGTTTTGAAGAGAGGTCGTGTTATCACTTGGTCTCTTTAAAATTCATCCCGAGGCACCCGAGGTTTTCTCTAAATTGTATTTTAATACACATCCCTCATTTGCCAATAATGACTCGTTCTTCTTCCCATTGCTACGCGTCTTTTTTCTCAATCCGGTTGCGTCGAGAAGCGTGCCGCGATTTCCCATTTAGCATGCCGTTTTTCACCACACCTTTTTTTGCACCACGATTTTTCCCCAATGCCTATACGGCAGCTATACGGCACTTTTTTCCGCCGTTTCCTTCTCAGCCTCGGAGGAAAGCCTCGTCGTCGATGACTCCTGCAGCTGCTCACCCTCGGCACGGAAGTGATCCTGGTGCTCTATCGGCTCCTCTGGTCTATGAAAAAAAAACAACTGAACGGAGGCCGGGCAGAAAGTTCGTTCACAAAAAGAAAAAGGACATTGATTCAGTGAGTGGAGAAAATCCGAGCGAGCCACGCTTCCTCGTGGCCTTAAACCGATTAACGATAAATCGATCCCAAGATTGATTCCAGCCTCCCTTTTGTCTCCTCTGCTCCCGGGGGAACCTTGAAAACTGACCTACGGGAACTGCAAACAAGCTTCGGGGTCTCCTTAGAGGTTCCGTTTGAATTTTCCAAAATTCGTGTCGAACACCCTGCATTCGGGGTGCATTCGAAGACTCTTGCACCTGGCCCCCTTGACACTGGCGTAGAATTCTTGGCAGAAATTTCTGCAGAGCTTCCATCAATAATTGCGAAGCAGCTTCGTGTTAAATTTATCAGAATTAAAATCGAATCCAAATTAGCCGAAAGTCGCTCTTCTTGCTTCTTCTAACGGCAGATCAATTTTATTGCCATTCTTTGGCCTCGTTTCTGTACACTTGTTCTCTTACTTAATAATAAATTAACGAATAGCCTTCGATATAATATAATAACATATGTATAACACACTAATTTCCCAAATACTTTCGTGGTCCTCCGAGGTGCCTACAAAACTGAATGGTGCCCAAGCTGATTTCACGTAAATGACAGGATTGCAAGTAATTTCGCTCGCAAGTGCCATCACACGTCGAGCTCCATTATGGAGAACGTGTTTCCAGTCGCGTGTCATGCGAGACGCGGTTACTTTTACGCAAATATTCGATAATCGTGAGACGAGGGAGCTACTTTCGTGCGTTTGTGACACAATGTTGCAGGTTGACATTCGCTCGATGGCAATTACAACGTAATACTCCTTCAATTTCCCCTTAATTGCGAGTTTGACGTGTCTTGACCGCAGGTGAGCACGCGCTCGGCTGCATTTCGTACAGTTTCCCGTCAGCGACATTTAATGCGCCCTATCCAAGTGAAAACTATTGCATAATTAGGCGGCGGGGCGAGCGAACGCTTGGCATTGGCCAGGGAACGAATCATTAACGTTGGAGTTGTTTGTTTGGCAACAAATTCCACCGAAAATTTTCCCAAGGCTGATTAATTAGGTCCGAGGTACTTAATGTCAATGGGATACACGCTTTCGCTCTTAATGTCTTATTAAAATCTACCGATTTAACAAGTTGTTGAAGTCTTTCATCTTTCCAACGACAATGGTATCTATGCTTCCTCTTAAGGTCTCCCTACTTTGACGGTCTGAAAAGGAGCGTGATATTTAGGATTTTTTTTTTATGGGCAACATTTTAAAAAAAATTATTTCAAAAAACGGTAGGTACCTAAAACTTTAAACGCGTTTTTCTCAAAACGATGTTTTTCGGACATCCCATTCTCGTTGTTAATAAAACTAACTCGGTTTTTGCAAAATTAGACTTTTTTTTACTTTTCAGTATTTCTCATTTGATCTAGTTCAGACGATAGCCGCACTCATACAGTTTACACCAAATTTTAAATTTTCTATTTCAGACAACTACCTACAAGCACTATACGTACCTACATATACCTATATGGGTAACTCCGGATACCTATAACCATTATTTTTGCATAGAATTTTGTTTTCATATTCTCTAAAGACGCACAAAAAGACCCACAATTTGGCTTGGAGGTAAAATATTTTTGAGGCATCGTTGAAAATCGTTAAAGCAGCATTGCCGGGTTACAAGCGAGAAGCTCGACGGTAAATCTAGGGATTCAAGTGGAACAATAAAATAGCAGCAAGAAACTGAAGCAAATCTTGGACTTGGAATGAAACCATCTCCGCGGAGCTCTCTCAGCGTTCCCAGCGATAGCAGAGTTGGTCACGCGTTATTGCGCCCGTGAAAAGTCTGCATTTGCGATTCGACGTGGCTCGCAATTATTTGTCAGGTAGTTGGTGTCGAATCCGCAGCTGCCCCAGCTTCCTCGCTGGGAAATTGCGAGCTAAGTTGAGCGTGCTCCGCGTCTGCGGCAAGAAGCTCGTCTTTTCAATTCGTCTCGTCTCTCTCGCCCCATTAAACCGTGGCCGCAGGAATTATCCGCTAATATCGCGTGCTTTTCGCGTTTCGCCGTCGATTATTATTTAAATTCAGAATGTTGCAAGCGTCGCCAAGGAGCAGATGACTCCGCGCGCCGCGCCGCGCCGCGCCGTGCCGGTAGGTAATTGTCGGCTCTTTCGGAGACTGATTGATTACCACGAGGGTTTAACGATTATAAGGTAACGCTTCGGTACATTAGGGGTAATAAGCAATGTTGTTAGCCGCGCTGCTCCAGAGTCCAGTCCCACTCGGGACCCTCGTTTCGCGTAATTTCCTTCCATAAGCCTGTCGTTGCCTGTGTTGCAGACTGTCTGTTCCTGTTCCCCCACCGACGACCGAAGGCGCGTAACTTTCATGAAGCTCGCTGCGCCTCGTCCGCACGACTCCCATACGGTTAGATATTTATACTTTTTCGACGGCGCGGCGACGTTAATATCGCAGTTTAATAAAAGTAAGGAGCCGAGGAGCCAGCAGACATATCGAATTGCACCGTTTACGACTCCGTTATACCTCCCGTCCACTTTCCACCACGCTTCTTCGCCTCGTTGTATCGGGCAGTAACGGTAAAAGGGAGCGCTGCAGGTGAAGATCGAAGTAGAAGTCTCATTGCTATCCGCAGAGAAAGACTGAGCCCACAGATTTACATAGTAGGTATATGTATGTAGAGCGGAGTGCAAAGTGTCCAAAGCAGCCTGACGCGATTGTCAATCGGGGGACTTGAACGCGTGGGTAGGACGTGTCGCTAATTACCACCGTCCCTGTGACGCGGCGTTGACCCTTCAGCGGGAGCAAGAGATACCTACCTACGCTTACCAAACCGACACTCTTACCAAACCGAGTCGATATTTAATTATACACAGTACAGAAGTCTGTAAAAGTGGACGAGTGAAATCGTTGACGTTGAAGTTGTTAGATGAAGATCAACAGTACTCCTGGAGCGGAGGGACCCGACGAGACTTCGCGACCGCATAATTAACTTTCCTCGCTAAAGTGAAAGGCTGGAATTATTTGGTAATAAACAGGGCGTCGTAATTACACGGCATAAATGCTCGTTGCGAGGATCGTGCTCGTTTACCCGCGTGGACGATTCGCTGTTTCTGGCGAGCGACCGATCGTGCGAGTCGTGGCGATGTCGATAATCCTGGCAGGCGATTAATTAGGTGAAGCGGCCGGGTCCCGACGATTGGTCGGTCCGTTGACGAATGCCGGTCTCCTCCGCCGTCTAAACACCCTAAACAGTCGCCCGGAATCTACCTATTCACGCGGGGCGATCCTGGTTTACCCTTGGCTGATCCTCCCCTATGGAGCGTTTTCCTTACGCAAACGACCCTGCGGAATCGCAACGGTCGTTCTGATAGAGAAAGGACTGGGTCAAGGGAGCGGCGAGCGTCCAGGTATGGGGCAGGGGCAGGTGTCGATGACTTGGGTAACTCGGGGGCAAAACAAGCCGCGAGTAGTCCGTGGGCCTTGGGGTAGAGGGGAAAGAGGAAATTGGGAAAATCTGTGATAGGTACTATGTATAGCAGTGGAGGTATCGAAGAATTCGGAGGGATAAAGCAAAGTTAGGGGATTTTTTGATAGTGAATATTAGAGATAGTATTTTTATATGGGTAGGGATAAATTGCAGTGACAGAGGTGGTTGGTATTATATCCTAGAAGGAAACTTATTAGTAGCAACCCCTTAAATCCTCGAAATTATAGGGAACTTGGTTCAGCTTGTACCTACCCAAATAATGAGGAAAGTGAATTATCGAGTATACATATCTTTCTCCAAGGGGTTGGTTGCTCGGACTAAGCTCCTGGCGGAGGCTACCCAGCCGTCTCCAAGTGTCTCCTAGTCATCGATTCGTCGATTCGAAACAGCGTTCCTTTCCCTTTCCCTTTCCCTTTCCCTGTGCCGGGACAGTTAGAAACGACCGTTGCGTTGGCTGTCAGTGGCGATGACGAAGAAGAAGAAGATCAGGGGAAGACAAGAGGTAGGTACGAGGCCAGGCCGTGATTCAAAAGATTCTCTGTACTTTTGGGGTGTCTTGCAGCTGTTCCTCGCCCTCGCCCTCTACCTCCCCGATCATGGCCACCAGTTCCTCTCGATCCTCGGAGCTTCTTCTTTCTTATCTGCGAGTCGTGCAGAAGGACGAAATTCTCGGCGATCTCGGTGCTCGATCGCGCGTTACATGCTAGAATTGTTAGATCTCACGTGGCGAGCCATTCAAGCAACCCTTCTCTCTACCCCTCCATTCTAACGTCCTCGGGCGATGCCGAGATAGATTCTAGAACCTGGCACGAAAATGGAATGGACAAATATTATTTACGGCACCGTCGACGAAAACTTTTGCCGGCAACTTTACTTGAAGAGGCGAAACAGGGGGAGCAAAACTCAAGCGCTGGTAGGTATATGAGAAAAAGTATTTTCATCTGAAACACAGTTAGAGGACATTCTATGTACCTATATTGAAATTGTATCATTTGAAAGGATTGTGTAACTGTAAGTGTTTCGAAAGCCGCCGGGAGGATTTATTGAAAGGAGGCAAGAGTGAACGCGCAGGAAACGCGCGAAAGAGGGACAAGGCAGAGAAGTAGGAGGAGGTGAAGGCCTTCTGTCGGCCCAGAAGGTCCTGCAGGGTAAGATCCTCGGCAGAAGGAGTCAGTCGTGGAGCGGGGTAAACGAAAGGCACCGAAAGAAACGAGTCGACCGGCTGGCAAACCCTTCGACTGTCTCGATCGGAGCCAGCAATCTGTCGTCTTTACGCCCTCCTCGATCCTCTGGGAGTCTCTCTCGAAACCCTTGCCAAATCCTTTCTCGGCGTTCCAGCCGTTTCTCTCTTCCCCGCTCTCCACCCATCCTCACCGACGCGGACGTCTTACGCAATCTCACGAGGGAAGATCGCAGATAGGGTGGGATTTGAGGAAATCCTTAAATTCGTCGAAATCCTCTCACGCCCCGAACCTGCCAGAAACTGGAAGGCCTGCGGGACTCCAGTAGCATTAAAAGTATATACATATATGTATCCTTAACTTGTATCCTCCCAATTAGTACGCTCGAGTCGGAGGAATAGATACCTAATACAAATAGTACAAATACGTCGTCCTTCGTTGATGTATTAATGAAGCTCAAGTGTACGTAGCACACGAAGAAATTCATTTGAAGGATCTTAATGATACCCACGCTGGCGATAATTCAAACTTTTCTTTTCGTTTCTCCCGCCCCGTCACGTCTTCAACCCCTTTCTCGTGTATCGACCACTCCTGCTGTAGACAGAGCACAGGATGCAGCAGACGATGGAAAAGAATGGGGGAAAAAAAAGAGGAAATAAAAGGGCGAGGAAGAAAGTTGAGAAATCTCGCGTCGTGCCAGGAGCAGGAGGGTTGAACCACCCTGTCGGAGCTTCTTTATTAAGCTCCGGAGACTTGTTCTCGGTGCCAGACGGCTTGCTGCGAAAGGGGGAAGAGGTCCTGGCAACCCCTTCCCCCAACCAGCGGGGCCGTTCTCGCGCGGTTTACGACCTTTCCACTTTCGTTTTCCTGCTTCTGTATCCGTCCGTCGTTCTGCCGGCGCGGGAACGGTTCCAACGAATCCTTGACCCGATAGAACTCCTGAAATTACGCCGCAAATGAATTGAAATCGATGACCACGCGAGGGCAGGAAAAGAGGCTGAAAGGCAACGCCTAGGTAGCTTGGGAGGGACAATTTGGCCAAGCTCTGTCCGCAATCAGACTTTCCCTAAAGGCAACGTCCACATAGGCGTACCTAGGGTGGCTATTCCGCTGGTCTCTCGCTGGGAAGTGGTTTTAGCAGCACCTGCGTGGCCTTCCGGTGAGGGCAGGAAAAGAGGAAGGACGTCCACAAATAGGTCTGTTTACAGATTCTCAGGTCCCATTGATTTATACATACATATATGTGAACGCAGGGAATATCGAAGATGCTTGGGAGCTTTCCACGAGCATCAGCTTTCACTGCTCTCAGGTCCTTCTAATCAGAATATTTAATTTCGTCAAGATCGTATGAGAATTCTTTGTTTCAATCTCCTCCTGTGTCCCTTATCGAGGGTCTCCGATCGATAAGTACCATCCTAAAATAGATTGCCATCGCCCTTATATGTATGTAGAATCTCGTCTCATGAAAGTCACGAGGGGTCCATCGACACGTTTCCCTGATTAGAAGCTCCGCCTGGATCAGAGACGATAAAGAGCAAGGACCAAGGAGCTAATCAGAGGATGAACTCCAAAAGCGACTCCTCCTCGACCCAAGCAATTCACTCGAACCTAGCCGCAATCTCGAGTAAACAGTACCTACCTACTCCGTATCGAGGCTTCCGAACCAGGTTCCACCGAACGAGACGTCTGCAAAGGGTTGACAAGTACATACATCGTCGTCCCCCAAGATCTCCGGAGATTATTTCCGGGGTGGAGGTGAATAGAGGAGAAGAGAAGTAGAGAAGAAGAAGAAGAAGAAGAAGAAGAAGAAGAAGAAGAAGAAGAAGAAGAAGAAGAAGAAAAAGTCTGCTCCACATACCATACAGAAGACAGGGCAGAAGGAGGGAACATCCCGAAAGATGGCACATGCAGAGAAAGAGGCCTCTCTTCTCGAAGCATCTGTTGCATCGTGCATCGACACAACCACCACCAGACGCACCACCAGAAGGCACCATCACTACCACCGGCCCTGACGACCACCAGGTGCTACCCACCTTCCGTGTCTCCCCATCGTCGTCTTCGAAAAAACCTTCGTGCTGCCTCCCCCCTCCCCTCTCGCCTTTATTCCCCGAGATTTCCACCATCTGCGTCTCTGCGCCACCCTTCGCTACCTCTCTGTCCCACGCTGCCGGTCCCTCTCGTACCGACATCTCCCAAAACTTCTGGCAACCACCTTCTGCCGAGCACGAGGCTAATTGTACGCCGTCCTGGCTGGAGATGACTTTTTGCTGCGGGATGGGGTGCTGCCTATGGACTATGGAGCAATTGTCGGCGGACGCTGCTCGCAGGACATATGCTAGGGTAATGAGCAGTTTGTCGAGCAGAGGCATCGGTGAGTGATAACGATTCGACTGATTGGTCACTGACTGGTTGACGGGTTGCCATTTTAGTAGCAGAGGAGTTCCAATTCTTGCCTCCTCTAAGGAACCTACTAATCCTTTTTATCATCTACCCGTCTCTATCTGGACTCTAGAGATACCATACCAATTGCACCCCGCAACAGCGTTCTCTCGCCCCCCTGCTTTTGCAAAAAGGGATGAAACTTGCCGTTTTCCTGTTTTAAACGAACCCCGCCGCGCCCGCGCCGTCCGGTTCATCGTCCTTTCCGAATGTTTCCTGCAACTCGTGGAGCTGTTAATGGGACAGACTGTTGTGTCGCGAGAAGAAAAGGTGGCAAGGTGACGGAGAAGGGGGAGTGGCACCACCCTGCATTCTTCGTAGCCGGGCACAGGCCGCACAGGTATGAGGCCCATTGTGATTACCTATGCAGATTCCCCTGTTGCGCAGAATACAGGCGACTCTGCGCGCGGCACACCTGATGAACGTATTCTTCTGAGCGGACACACGTGACACGGCGCGGCGTTTCGAGGACTCCATCGAGAAATATCGATTGTCCCTTCGGTGTCCGTTGACTCTGTCGCCGTCGGCTGGCCCAGCTGCATTTGTCGCCTGTTTCGTGGATCAGTCGGCTCGTATTTTAATATGGTGCTCCACGTTGGTGCTCCGATATCGGGACGCAAATGGCCAATGAATTTGTGGGGGATCGTGGACACTTGGACAGGTACCTATTAATCGATTGGCAACTGTAATGTGATCGTTGGTTTGCGCCTGCGGTAATTAGGTACCTATACAGCGTTTGAGCATTACACGGACTGGGGTATTACGTATGAAAGGATCTAGGTAGTAATACGGTTAACGCTAGCGTCGTTAACTGTCACGCACCATTTACTTACCGTGCACGCGAATTATCTCGTAATTGCAGTTGCGGAATCAGTCGAGACGGTTCATAGATGTAACGTTTACCGTCGTTGACCGTTCGTCGCTTATTTCCTCGACGATAAGATAATCGTCGGTGGCTAGTGGATGTGTAATTACCTCGGTCTTGGCCCGGTCTCGGTGCAATTACGTTGCGTGATACCTGCTGGCGGAGGGAACAGGTTGCTGCGCTCGCGGGAATTCGATGCCACGTGAGCTCGATGGCATTTCTATTTCTGCGCCGATTATGTCAATGGAATTCTATTCCGCGGTAATAGGATGCTTTCTGCCGAGTGATTCGCGCATACTAATGCACATAGGTACTTAGGTAGGTAGTCTGTAATTAATTACTAGTTGAGAAGAAACTTGGAACGGTTTAACAACCCGTTTTTCTTTGATCGATTTGTAAAATTCGTTTCTAAATTTAAAAACTCGGTTTGTGATACTAGAAGTACCTAATAGGTATGTAAACATTGATTAAGTATTTAATTAAAATCGTTAACATTTTTACTTAAAAGTGCACTGCAAAGGTAATCTTCACGAGTTCATATTTCCAGAAGAAAAATAGATACTAAATTAAATAAACATTGACCTATAAATTATATTTCATAGGAATTTTAGTTATACCTATTAGGTTTTTTCTTATTTATTTGGTTTTCGTAATTCCATAAATATTAAATATTAAATAAACTGAAAAATTTCGCAATAAGTATAAATACTTTTAGTTTTCCATATTTTTAGTGATCCATATATCCGAGTAGGTACCTGCATAGATACCTACATAAGTAAATACTGGAAAAATGTAAACGCGAGTACGATCGCACCCAAGTTCGCAAACTCGATGACTCTCGTACCAAAATTCAGGATCTCCCGATCATCTTCAACTTCCAACCCAAAATGTGATAACTTCCCTTCGGCAATTTGCGCAGTTGGCAGCAGAGCAGTGACACTCTAATCCCAAGAATCCACCCCTCGCCGGTAGCCAGGTAGATAGTCCGCGCGATGCGCAACCTCCCCCGTTATGCCCGCGAGAAGCGAGTTAAAAAGTTTCTGCTTTCACAGCTGCTGCTCTCGTACCATTCGAAAGTTGTTTATACTTTCGCGCGAGCCACTGCTCGTACTTACGTACAAGCGCGCGTGTACGTGTTATCGTGCCCGGGGAACGAAGCACGAAGATGAACAGCGCCGAGGAAACTCGCCAGCTTTCGTAACAGTAGCCGCGTGTCGTTCAGTTTGCGCAGGTGATGCAACCGTCTTGATGTTTCGCAGAAAACGGCGAGATTGCGCGCCCTCGTATCGGGGCGCCGTATTTTCTGTCGCGATTATCGAAGCCCGACGCAGGAGAGCTCGCACCCCCGTTGTCGTCGTTTTATGGGCAGCGGATGTTTATGTTTAACGAGGAATAGGTGTGGCTGAGATAGCGCAATCGTTGTTCTCTGAAAATTGCCCCTTGATAGCGCGGATAGTGGATCTGCAGCATGCAAGTAAAATAGGCAAGGAAATGTGGGTGTTTTGGGTTTTATTCTGTGAATTATAGTGGAAATGGCTAAGCTTTATGCAACCCTTCTTATTCTTCTTCTTCTTCTTCTTCTTCTTCTTCTTTCTTTCCGATAGCTGTAGATTCACTCAAGGGGGAGGAGTTCTACATAACTTACAATTAGCTACTCTATTCATCAATTTTATTGAGCACCTTGCAGCAAGAGGGATGATTTATTGCAAATGAATAAAAATAGAAATATTTTTTTCGCCAAAAATAAAAGTAAAAACTTATCAACTCAATAACTACTTAGGTACTTATTGTGCGAAAATGTATATTTCCCAATTAGTGTTCTCTTTTTAATGTTAAGTCGAAGGAATAATTTTATAAACAGTTTTTTATAATTTACTCCAAGTTGGTAACAATGGTGCTGCACCCCTCTCGCTAGGGATCTAGATTAGCAAGGATTTACTTATCAAGTAGGTAATTACTTAGTAGGGTAGCTCGTCGGTAGGGTATACCTAATATTCCACGCCGGGGAATTCACGAATTTTAAATCATTAATTCCCAATTTACCTACGGCTCGTGGCGGTGTGCACTTTGGAAGACTTTTGTACTTTTAATTTTACTATTAAACCATAAACGCTACATAGGTGTCTGCAATTATTGCCGAATAAAGATTTACTAATCATACTTTCATATATCTAACAATAAGTAGTTTAATCGTTTCCCCTGTATCTACCTACTTGTACCTACTTGAAAATATCACATTTCAAACTGAACTGTGCCATATTATCCCGAGTCACCCCAAAAGCGTTTAGGGTACTCTTAGTGCCCAAGAAAATTGCAAGCACCAATACCCGTGTCGGCGAAACAGCCAGTGCAGAGCTACCTACTGAAGCGAGAATCTCCGTGGCTAATTAATCGCGAAGCGCGAAATGCCTCCGCTGCGAGCGTCGAGAAATCGATTGCTGCGGGTTTAGCGGTCGCCCGTGCTTTCTACGCTACACCACGCTGCTTAGAAGCCGAACTTTCGTTTCCACCGTGCCAATTAAGGGAACTCGAGCGTTACGCGGCCAGTAATGAGAACTCCCCGTTGTCTTTCGTCCCGCTGGCCGTTTTTGCCACGGTATCCAGGGCCAGGGCCCAAACGCTGAGAGACCGAGTAATCGCCCGTCTGGAACCGTTTTTCGCCTCCTCTCGAGTCTCGTCGAGAGATTTTGGGCCACTGAACTTTTGGGCGTCTGAACCACCTGAAACCTTTCATCCTCCGCTTTCTTTTTAGCTTTTTACTCGACACAGCAGTTGTTTCTATTTTCTATTATACCTACCTACTAGGTATGTACTTACACTACTTACTCTGTAACCGAGTTCGAATGGCGTCGATGATTGATGATACAAAATTTGTTGTCGCCGTTGCCGAAATCAATCGATTGCGCTGCGGGACTGGCTTTCCGCCACGCTGCCTCTACTCGCGCACAACGCGTCGTAGGTATGGTTCGCTTGCCTCCTTTCACGCTCCAATTCGTTGGTTCGTCGGTTCGTCGGTTCGTTCCGCGAACGGCAGAAGTTGCTGGAATTTAATAGTCTGCTGATTCCGGCGGGCAAATATTCCCCGTAAAATTCCGGGCGACGTGTCCCCCGGGAATTGGGGAGGTTCCATGGAGGAGGATCGATCGGGAGATACGTCGCAAGCGGCGCGCCAGGCGAACAAAGTTGCACACGATCTTGTCTCGTTTGCATAATTAGCTCGTTGCAACGTTCGACGGCTGCGATATCAATTATCGCTGCAGCGCGCCGTGAACGATCCGTGGATGCCATTATCGGCTGGTTGGTCCTTCTCTGCCTCGCGCAAGCTTACGCTGCTTCTCTGCGCGTATTGGAGCGATCGTTATGTGGAAAGCTGGAGGTACCAAAAAACATGCGCTGAATTTGCACGCAGGCGGCGTTCAAGTTATCGCAATCTAATTACGATAACCTAGTACCTAGGTACCTACTACCTACTACCTAGCACTGTTTTTAATCAGCGACGCTTTCGCGATAGCAATCGTTACACTTTCGCTTCTTTTCGAAAATGCTTGATCGTGTCAGCCGTGGACGAGGCGATTGGCCATGGACGCCATGGTGAATCGAGTCGTCGCGCATACGGTTGCAATAAGTATGCGGCGTGGGAATCGAATGCATTTCTATCGAGCGAATGAATTGATGACTACGGTATTTTTGTATTTTCCATCCGAGGAAAATACAGTCCCAGTCCCAGTCCCTATCAGGATATGCAGATTAGTGAGTCTCTTTCTCTTTCTGCAAATGGCAGCTTACCGTGGCAACCACTCTGTGGTCGATCTATATGTAGAGCGTCAGCTGTATGCACCAGAGTGCAAAAGTTCTAATAGAAGCTGGCAAGGAAAGAGAAAAGGGGTTGGAGAGAAGGAGAGAAGGAGAGAAAGGAAAGATGCAGGCTACAGATCGCGGGTCCAGGCTGCACCGACGCCAGAAACGTCCCACGGTTTTCGGGGTTCAGCGGGGTTAAAAGGAATTACATTATCGTGAAGCGTTTGGGCGTGGGAGCACAGAACCCTGCTCCGTGGATCCGGCGCTGATGCACCCGTTGCACCCGCGACCTACTCTCTGCCCTTCTTAACGCAGTGACGCTTTTATCTTTCCATCCAACCCCCAATAGAACAACCCTCCCGTCCTGGGGGGCTGCTTTGTGCGATCCCTTTCTACGGGGTGCAACGAACATTCGAGGCTTAGGGATCTTTTATAAGAAACAGTAATGTAAGTCGACGAGGGGGGAGCTACTTTCGTTTCTAGGGTGGTTTAGTTTTTGGCGGCGAATGCCAAGTTTGCGTGGAGTCTTAATTATCAGTGAAGGAGTGATTTACATTAATTACTGTAGGTAAATCGTACCCATGAAGTTACCAATGATGCAAGTCCCACCCTTTGATCACCCTACACGAGAAGTGTTATTATCTCAAAGAGTTCCATACACGCACCCCTGCCCACCAATCTTCACCTGCCCTTCGGGGTAGCCGAAAATCGGCTCGATTCCAGCGGGTATCGGAGGGGCCCCTTTCCTTCGTTTCCAGGTTCCAGTGTTTCGCGGCCAGCAGTTTACAGAGGGAGACAGATGAGCTGGACCAGTGGCAGGTAGCCGGTGTACGTGCAGCAGGTGAGCAGTAGGTCAACTCCTCTCGCGTCGTGCATTTATATGCGTGCGTGCGTGCGTGCGTGCGTGCGTGCGTGATGCTCGGATGCAACGAGAGCTCTTTGTTTCGACGCGCAATGAAAGACAGAGCGAGAAGGGGACCGCCGTTTGTTTGGGGGCCCACCTTCCCCCGTAAATTGGCAAACGAACTCGGAAACATTTCTGGCAGAACTTTCTTCTGCGCTCGGTGCCCCGCACCGGCCGGCCTACCAACAGGCTAATTACCACGTTTCCGCGGATAAAAGGGAACTTTCGGCAACCACGTGGGCGTGATCGCTGTTTCATGACCGCAGGCGAAAGAGGGAGTATTCTTCAAGGGCACAGTGAAGTTTTCTCATTCGACATAACACACCTTCCTTATATCTACATATATTTCACCATGGGGGCTTATCGAAAGTCACATCTAGGTATGCGCCGAGGCCGCCGAGGCCGCCGAGGCCGCCGAGGATGTTCAAGACCAGCCACAAGGTCACCGAAGGTAGCGCAGCTTTCGGATGAACTTTTAGTAGTTGATCAAACTATTGTTCAGAGCTGCCATAAATACACTGTGTCCTGAACACCATCGTTGAGCTGAAGCTTCGGACTTAGCTACTCGAGCCGCTCGAGCGCTGATCGGCCGGCCGAAAATGATTCGAGTTTTCGTACAGCCGCGCTTGGCGCACAGCCACGCGGGGCATAAACGATCACTCACACAGAGCTGGGGGAGTCAGGTAGGTAAGGTGGGTAGGTAGGTGCATACGCGTAGCGTGGGAAGGTCCGGCAGCTGAGAGCTGAAGGGGCCCCAAAAAGCGGCTGCAGCTTCTTCTTCTTGCCTGCTGCCCTCTGCCACGGCCCTTCTTTGCCCGTGGGACCTGCCCACTTCTTCTGGATAGTGGATATACGACCCCTCGCACCACCGCCGTTCAGATGCCAAGTCGGATCCGCGACTTTTCCGTTTTCCTACCCCCGATCGTCTCCACCCTTCAGCTGGCCTCGGTGGATAAACGTCCCTCCACCTTGCGGAGGAAACTAGTTATTCCTCCCAACACGGTGGCAAATGGAACAAAGTGCAACTGTCCTAACCTCTCCTTTGAATACAACTTGTACGGTTCGTCATAGGTATCCTTCGGAAGCATCTGCTTTCTGTACGCTACTCCTCGTACAGCTCCTATTCAACTGTGCGCCCTTCCTTTCGTGCCTTGCAAACTGCACATGCTACTGGATCGAATTCACTGGAATAATCAGGCTTCTGTTCCCCGGCATAGCTTCCACTGGAACGTGAAATACCAGCGTACGTCAGAAAACGGTCAAAGCGAATTCCTCGACGGCGAATCACATTGTTTTTTGTTCCTCCCCCGCGACAGGACGTGGAGCCTCTTCAGCGGCGCGACAAGAAATATATGGGAAGGTGGTTTCCACGGTGATTCCCAATCGCGGATGCGGGACGTCGCGGCGGCGACAAGGACAGCCGACAACCACGACGACATCCTGTCCCCTGAATTGAAAGGACGGGCATTCGGTGAAGGTCTTATTATTAATTGTTCGAGTTCCTGCTCAAACACTGGAGATTAAATCCGGGAGGAACTAATCCGGCACGTAGTGCCTCTTTATATTCTGCCCTGTCCCAGCCTACAGCGACCTGTGTGAATCGCAAATACTCGCTTGGACGTGTGTTCGTGCGCGTGTCTCTTTTCGTCGAATGTAAATACGCCGGGGCCCAGCCTCCACGGATGCCACGTCGTTGTAATCGTGTAAATTTCGTGAATGAAATTTCAGCCCCCTCGTATACCATTGCACGCCGTGCCTGGAATGCTTATTTTCGGCACTGTTGATTGAAAAACACCACGAGCTGGGTCGCGGGCTCGAACACCATCGAGGGGTTATGGATGGGCCCGAGGACAATGGACCCACCGTGAAACGCTGGAAATCGATAGGCGATTACAAAGGGAACAAATTGTTGCTTCCAAGAGAATTGTCTCGAGGATATAAGATTGAATCGCAGGTCACTTCCGCGTCCGAGGTATGTTGTCTCCCTCAAACCTTGCTCTCCCGAGTCCCGAGACCCCTGAAAGGGCCATTGAGGACAATTCGCCAAAAGTTCTGCCGGCGAAAGGAGGAAGAAGAAGAACTGTATTTTAGCGGCCATGCGTGTCAAAAGCAGCGAAATCCAGTTTTAAAACACAGCCGTGTTTACACCGACGGATGAAGCGGTCCGCGCGGGGTCCCGAATTCGAATGCGGGACAGGAAGCCACGCCAGCCTCTCTCGTTCTCACTTCTCAGCTCTCGTTCCGCGTGTACCCGCAGCAACGACCTTCCCCTACTCCGTTTTGGGCCTCCAGTCCCCGTCCTCCGCTCCGCGCGAGGCAGCCGAAAAAGGCGCGTAACAAACACAATAAAAAGTGCTTCCTTCCGTTCCGTCTGTGGATCTTGCATCTGGCTCCCGAAGCCGCCGATTCACCGAGCTAGCCACTCTCATCGCGTCGATATTCAGCCTTTCTCCTTTCGTTTTCGTTCTCCTCCGACCTCGCCGTCTCTGTCCGCCCATCGTCCCTATCGTTCCTTTCCCACCGCGAGCTGCGCCTTCTGGCGCGCGAAAACGCCAGTTGTCGATGGATCCCCCGACTCAGCCCGGGGCTATCCTTATCTAGCAGATTTCGGCCAGCATCCTCGCGGCCCGATCGGCTCCGATCTCCGCAACGGAGGGGATTAGGTAGGCAGAACCCGCGCTTGGATGGCGGCTTGATTTAATACCCCGGGCAGATTTTATCTTCGATTCTTAAATATTGGTGGCGGGAGTGGTGCAATCGCCGAGGACCTAATTCCTCGCAGAGTAAGTACCCACCTAAGAATAAGTCAAATTCGAGGTTTGATAATCGTTAACACTCTTATCCACCGGTTTCCTGCAATTATTCTAGAGTCCCGCAGCGGTGAATGAATAACGCGAGACGTAAATATCACGGGAGGCTGCAAGTGGCGTGTCGTGAATGAAAAAAAGAAAGAGGCTGGCGTGTAGGGGAGAGATTTCGAGGATGCGAGGGGGAATAGAGGGCGGATGGTGCGGTGGGAAGATACTCGCGGAAGAAGGAGGGATGTAGTGGGCGGAAGTGGCCCGTACAGGGAGGCTGCAACCACCTTGGCTTCCGCTATATTCAGGGCCACCGATACACACAACCACCTTGTGTTTTTCATCGTCCTCCCCCTGGGGCACACGTGTATTCCACTGGTTTCTGCGAAGGAAGGCCTAAAATAAGTGGTCCTCTCGCTCCTCTCCGCGTTCTCGTTTCCTTCCTTGTTTTCTTTCCCGCGCGCGCACGCCCGCCGCTCGAGCTCCTCTTTCAGAGGCTGGTCCCTCCGTTTCTTCCGCCTTCCATGCTCCCGTCCTCTCTTCCTCCCTCGGGATATTTATTGTCTAATTAATGGGCAAAAATAGCCGCGCCGGTTTCTCACAGTTTCTACATTTGGTCAGCTACATTTAATGATTGGAAATTGCGAATAGAAAATTATGCCGACTTTGCCCAAATTGCAGATGCTCCTCCATATTTCTTCCCTGCTCCCAGTCTGTCTCTTCTTTCATTCTTCTTATTTGCCTTCTTATTTGTCCACCAGCCGCAAAGGGTTGACTACCAGTTAGCCCTGCCGTTTACTTCAGAAGCAACGCTATTCTTCGCGTCCTCTTGATCCTCCGTTCCGCTCCTTTATTCGCAACATCTGTCCTGTCTTCCACTTTCCAAGTTCCTCAGCTTCCATTTCGTCCTTTCTTCTGTAGCATCTTGCGACCATTCGGGGAAGAGTCAGGCAGGGGATGTACGTGTGGGAAGATGAAAGCTAGCACTGTGACTTCTTCAACAATGTTGACCCGGTTCTCGTGTAAAGGATAGGTAGCCTGAACGAAGTTCAAGCCCTGTTCATGCTTCTTTTGGTAAATTGCTTCCTCGCCCCACGCGCGTTGCTCGGTCGCATCGGCGCGTGAATTAAATAATGAATTAAGCGGGGTTAATTAAAACTCTGACTGGCGAACGGCCAGAGGGTCACACTGCGCAGCTGACAAGATAATCCCCGAGACACGTCTCTGGACTATGTACGTCAGTTGGTCAATTTCGCTAAATGGATGAATGCGCCCTAATGAAGCGAAAAGACGGATCGCCTCCACGCCTTATTTATCTTCATTTCTTACATATTGCCGGGCGATCATTCACAGCCGACGATCGATACTCCTCCGCCGTGACTTTAATTAATTTCTTAATCGTTGCTCGTCTGCGATACCCCCGGCGCGGCGCGGCGCGGCGCGGCTCCCTATACCTATGTATGTATTTATACATACGTCGCTACGCGTTTCTACTTCTACTTCTACTTCGCCAGTGTTTATAGACCCAATCCCACCCCGTAATTACCCCTTCGCAGTTCACTTTCCACGAGAGTTGAGAGTTAAACGCGTGGGATGTTGATGAAACATTTAACGCTGCTGATTCTACGGACGTTTTAGGGGCCGTGATTCATTATTAATTAGCGATTCAACGAGCGTTATTTCACGATTCCATCGTGATTTAATGGTGCTGATCATCTGCCGTGAATTACTCGTCGGGTGATTAAGAGGGGCCGGTATTAATTAATATAATTCGACGATTATAATTTAGTAACCACTCAGCGGTGATTAATAAACAGACGGTTGTGAGTTGTGAGCTGCTCGTGTTTAATTAGGAGTATTTCGCGAGCACGCTTTGCTTGCGTCAATTCGCGATTCAGCGACCAGTATTCCCCGGCCCAATTAGCATTTAGCGGTCGAGCCGCGGAATACGAAGACCCAGCAACGAGGTCTCCAGGTACGAACGATACGTAGGTATGTACGTGGCGAAGGTGAGGAAGGTAATAGAGAGGCCGTTTACCTCGAAAGCCCCTTACTTTGGGAAAGTCGATTACACTACTATATAGGCGGTTATACTTAAAGAATATTTCGACCCACCATCCAATCGGATACCGTTCCAAGTAACCCCTTTCATGGAACATTAATGATAGAATTTTAATCTATTGAAAATGAATTTAAAAAAGAAAATTAATTTGAGGACGAGCTCTTACGTGAAGTATAATAACTCCAAGTGTTCTAACCCAAAGTTGGAACACCCGAAAGATCGGCAGGCCCGTTTTCGTTTGCAGAAGGGAAAAGGAAAGAGAGGAGGCGCACGCAAAGGCAGGTGCACCCACTGGAATAATTTGAAAAATCACGGAACTCCGGGAGGAGAAAGGTCCTCTCCCCGCGCGAAGGGAGAGGAGTGAGAGGAGTGAGAGGAGTGAGAGGACGCGAGTTACGACGGGGCGAGGGGGCCCACGGTGGCCGCGGTTCTTACCATGACAATGCGCGCGGTTCGTCATAGCCGTAAGCGCGCGTATTGTTCCACGCTTTCCCACACGCGGCCCGTACGTGACGCGAATTCATCGCGCTAATGGGAGTGCGGCGAGCGGCGAGCGGCGAGCGGCGTACGCGTAAGCGGCGTGGTCGCACGTCCATGATTTATCGCCGGCGAAGGCACGTCGATCCTCCACGGCCACGGAATCACCTGCGCGGGCCTGATACCACGGGCGTTCAAAACAGTTTCTCAATTTCCCTTCCAACAAGTTTGATTATACATATGTATTTCGAGGATCCAGGACGTTGGTAGCGTAATTCGTTGGGTGGCCACCCTTCTGAGTCTCCTGGAAAGGTAGACTTACCTACAATTAGCAGTCGAGCTTGATTTCATTGTGTTGTTTGAGGAGATGATACCTATTACATACCTACTACATATTTCTTAGACTGGCCACCACAGTGTTGCAATCATGGATCGATGAATGTTGATTTGAAACATGATAGCAAATCTTCAGTTTTTGGATAGAAGTAGAAGTTTGGTTGAAAGGCTCCCAGAATCTTGTCCCCCATCGAAATAAAGGAACCATTGTGACACCGACAATGACCACCCGGCGCATTCCCTGAAATACCTAATCGTCGAAGCCACGCGTGGTCCGTTGATTCCGAAATCCTACGTGTCCCAACCGATCCGTCCTGGGCATTTTTCACCGATGGCTACGCGGCGCGGCGCGGCGTACGCGTCGGTGTACGTGAAATGGAAATCAGCAGCGCGTTTTTTCTTCACCGTGCGACCAAATTCAGTGGGATTCCTCGAGGTGAAACCTGTGTCCCCGTGGCGACCGTCGAATGTGACTGAATTGCTGATTATTCTGCGGAATATATTTTTGGGTAAACGTCACGCGTTTCGATAGTGATTCTCGAGGAGAGAAAATTGCTGCACAGTAAATTGCTGTAATTATTCGCATTCTGCAGGATCTTTATCGAGATTTTTCTGCTCTTCCACGGTGATGGATGATCTCGACCCACGTCCACGAGATACCTCGAAAAATCGGTAATGGTATACGATGGAATTTTTCCACGCCGATCCCAGCCAAGCCTCCGTGTAGAATTCGTGATACTGGAGAAAGGGGTGCTCCAGCTGTACTGCAGAATTCTTCGGGGCAGTTTTTTTCGAGCAGGGCGCTTGCATTCTCCGCAAACGACGGAGAAAGAACGGGCATCTTCGGGGCATCTCTTCAACCCGTTACTCGCCTCCCTTCTGTGCGGTCACTCTATAGAGGGCCTATTAATTTCCAATGATCTTCGAGGTAACCAGCTGCCGAACGTCGGGAGAGGGGGAGAAAAAAAAGGAGGGAAGGAAGAGATCCTCGAAGGTCGAGTATCGATGCTCTTCTCTCTCTCTCTCTCCTCCCTTTGTCGTTCTTCGCGAAGATACGTTTCGTTTTTAAAGTAAGAACCAGCAGGCTCCCCTGCTCCCTCCCTCTTTCTTGCACCCCCTGTGCCCGTCTCGTTTCAACACGTTGCCTCATCCCGACGAAAGAAAAGCGAGGAACAGATGCTGCCGCCGCCGCCGCCGCCGCCGCCGCCGCTCGCTTCTTCGGCACGAACCTCTTCTTCCACGGTCGTTTCCACCGTTGTGCCGCAGGTAACGCGGCAGTCAGATGCAAATCGACGCTTTTCCTACGTGCCCGTGGCCATTGTGCTCTTTTTCTCCCTTCCACTGTTGGGCCACTCGAGGGCCGCGGAGGGGGCGATCCCCTGGAAATGGCCTTTTGTCGCGCGAAGGGACGGCGAGGAGGCTTTTGTTTTGGCAGGCTGCGGTTTCGAGCGTTCGTTACGGTGATGAGATTGCACAAGGGAGAGAGGATCCTCGGAGGATGAAACAAAGTTGAGCATTAGCTGAATAAAAAATTATTTACCTACCTAAATAACGGATCAAACAAAAGTCTCATTCGGGTTAGAAAATGCGAGTACATTTTCCAACATTAACTTTATCTTTTCTTCGACACATGGCGAATAATTTTTCTAACTTTCATCGGATATTCGAAATTTTTATTTAAATAGACTGTATCTACTCGAGCACTTGACTATCTCTAAATACCTCGCGACCTATCCACCTCTCCAAGCCGGCAAAGTCTCCCAGGCACCGTGGCCCCGAGAACCAAGGTCCGTGGTCGGCGGGCGCGTTATTTGTTTAGGAAGCTGGTCCTGAGAAAGAAATCAGGCCGCATATGTAAGCAGGAAGAGGCTGCGGCTAGGATGGGAAGGAAGGAAGGAAGGAAGGAAGGAAGGAAGGAAGGAAGAAGGAACGAAAGAAAGAGGGCCTCGGTCCTGGGTCGCTCGCGACGGGAGAAACAGCAGCTGCAACACCCGATACGTATCGTGTTGGGTCCGGGGCGTGGTGGGGACTATGCCCGGCAGGGTCACTCCGCGCAGAGAGAGAGAGATTATTATCATTTGTATCGGCCGCGGTTCGTGCGCGCTCGGCCCTCCTCGGGCGCGTGGCACGCGTGCCGGCTCCCCCACCACCTGCCGCGGCCCGAAGACGAGGCCCACTCCGGCTGTTCTCAGGTCCCCGACGTATGTACTCCGGGGTGTCTTTCGGATATTACGCCGGGGCCCCGCTGCCGCTCGTAAACTGGGACATTGTGCCTCCATTGAATGCGGAAGACTTTCTGGGCCCAGAACGCGCGCTCGATTTTATATCCGCTCGGGGCCCGACGACGGCCTCGACGATTGCTCGTGAATAGGGACGCGAGAATTTTGCAACTTCGGAGTAGAAGTTGCTACCTAATACCTATTGGCCATAAGAAGGAGTTAGGAGACACGTATGATAGAGTTGAAACGAAGGTGTCGAAAGGGCCATTCGGATGAGAATAATGGTATTTTTTTCGAGATCGATCCACGGTTCAGCGGCAGCTGTAAAGAGACTTTAATTCGTGCATCGTGACTAAACTGGTCTGGCCGAGCTTTCAGAGGCGCGAGTTCGCCTATGCCGCAAGGGCTTCTGGTCTGGCCCCTGTTTAAGGTACCAATCGACCCTCGATAAATCTCCACCAATCGGCTGGAAACGTTGCACGAGCATTAAGGGGATTCTACCGGAGGATTACGGGTCATTACATGAATCACCGTGATCCAACAGGGTAACTAATAAACGAGTTCAGCCCGCCTAAACGCGGCTGCTTATTCGCTTATTCCTCGTCACGAACGTTTGTACTATTGTATAATTCGTCGCATCAAGTTAATCGGGCGCGTGCACGTGAGAGCTCGAAAACAATCTACACCATTTCGTGGGGATAACAATCCACGGGATCGTTTTAGGCTGATGGGATCTGATTGAAACACAGTGCCCGATTCGAACTGTCCGAACCTCCTTTTCCTCCGAACAGACAGAGCTGAACAATGAAATTACTCTTTGGTAAGCGGTGCTAAAGCGAAGCGAGGAGCCAGGACGGGAGAGCAAACAGGGAGAAAGGATTAGCCTGAGTGCTTGCGAGGTAAACAGACCGTTTCGAGGCCGCCTCCCATTCTGTGAGAACTCGTAAGCGTCGTGCAAACAGAAGAGCACCCACCCTGCCACCACCCCCGCGATCAGAAAACATCGACTCCGCAGCGGATAAAATCGCGCGGATCCACCTGTCGCGGTGCGCACACCTTCCTCGGGCGTCTGGATGTCGCCGAGTTAGGATAAGACGACGAATTTATTTCATACCTATACGGCTTTAATTAAGAAGATACGAGATACGAGCCGTTGCCTCGGGGCTAATACCGCGGGAGATAAGGATTATTTAGGATAACGCGACACGAAGCCCGCACTTCCGTGGGCCGACCGAGATAGGTAATACCCTACCGAGCGGCGCGTCCGCTTTTCCCCTGTCGTCGCTTCGGGGCGTGCACGGAGCGGAGGAGAGGAGGGCAACGATCGAATAAGAGAGACCGATCGTCTGATGGGCCAATTAACATAATCGGTGTATCTACGATCACTGTGCGTCGCTCGATGGCTCAGGCCCGAGCAATTTCTTTGCGGTTCACCTGCGCCGCGCTGGCCTGGCTGGAGACGGCGGCCGCGGAGCGGTCACCGATGCAACCTTAAACCCAGAGACATACCGCGCGCGCGTGCACCACGGGTTCTCGTAACGCTTGATTAATCGAATTAACGACGGGCCAGCGTCGACCACATTGTACTTTTACAGCGCGGCAGTTTACCCGCGAGTAAAGGAGCGCACCGGGAGGGCCGATTAAACGCGAGGCACGCGATGCACAATAATTTCATAATTAGATTTCACGGACATCGTCGGCCGAAAGTATAGGTAGGTAGGGTAGGTATACCCAGGCCCCGAATAGTCGATTCGTGAAATCCCATTAAACCTGCTCCCTTAACGATTTAGAATTACCCCCTTCGCCTGGCCCCCCAACCCCTCCGTCGCGTTCTCGTTCTTTTTGCCAAGCGTTTCCACAGCGGCAGATGCTGCAATCAAACAGAAATTAAGCTCTCGGGGGACTCGAATAAACAAGCAGATGGACATTATTGAAACAAAAGAAAGAGAGAGAGAGTGGGGGGGGGGAATTAAGGAAATCACCGGTTATTTGCGCGCGTGGCTGCATCGATCGATCATACGATCGAAGGATTACCGGGCCGATAAAGTGTTAGGAGCACGTAAATGAATGGGTTCTCGCGGGGGTACCGTGGAGGATGACCGCAAACTACCAATCATAGCCCTGCGCAACAACGGTTTCGCTCGTCCGCTGATATCGAGCCCGAGCACACACGCACACGCGCGCACGCGCGCGCGCGCGCAAGCCAGCGCTCCCTAGACCACGCCGTGGTAAACCCCCGAAGAGCGTCGGCAGTCCATTGAGTAAGGCCTAAGTACGCATACCAGTGTAACGAGCGCATGTGCGTTTCACAGCGGTGGGCCCTGCACGTGCAAGCGGTCTCTACTGCGTGGCAGCACGTATGAATGGAGGAGCGCGGCGAACGAAGAAAGTAACGAAGGGAGTCGCGTGACGGATTCACGTGGTATCGACCAAATCACGCGTGTTCGCGTCCCGAGTTCCGAGTCCGAGCGTATAGAAAGGGGGCATGCAGGTGGGCAGGTGCGCGGGGAAATCTTGAAATTTGGAAGACGAGGCAGGCGTGACTCGAGTGGTTGTAGGTAATTGATTGTTGGCGGTAGTGGAACGGGGCTCCCGATGATTCTGAGTCGCATGATTCTCGTTCTTTGGGGAAATTTTAATTCCAGCGTATAGCGCGCAAGAGTGCCCTTTAAGAGTGCCCTTGTATCGACTCCCTTTTGAATCGTACGCAACGACGGAGTGCGATGTCGTATATAAGTACAAGTGTGCAAAGCGAGCATCGCCGCAGTGCGAGGCAAGTACGAGATGGAAGAGGCCACGCAATGAAATGGAGGAATTACCCACCGACGACGGTGTGGTGGTGAGACCGGGGCCGGAAGTGGTTCCATCTGGCTCCCCCGTTGGTCTGACCTGTTGAACCACCTCGTGACCGGAAGTATACCATACACCTACGGGCACCATGGTCGCCTCCCGTCCCTGCGGTGCACGCTACGAAAACAACAAAGGCTTCTTTCTGCCCCGTGACACCTTATCACTCCTCTTGTTTACTTGATTACATGGCCAAGATTTCGGTCCTCCTGCCAGCTCGCACCTTCGCCACTCTTCCTCCCCCATCATTTGCGCGCATTCTTCGCTGGAACGCACATTCTACGCGAATTTCTCCGTGAATATTAGGTAACGAAGGAGTCGGGGTGCCCAACCTAGAGGGGAATCCGTGCCCAATCGAGGGGACCTAGGAATCTAACTACACTAGTGTTACTCGGCGGGCCAAGTCGTAACATTGGATTTACGACGCCGCCATTGCTATCGGCACTTTGCGGGACAGGCTGCTAGCTAAATAAAGGGAGGAGGGGAGGGCGAAAAATACTATTCGCGCCGGGGAATAATGGGGTGATGTCGATGCGTGCCCGAGACAGGTCCAGGGCATTATGCTCCGAGCACAAAGGCCTGGCGAGCCAGTATGCGCGCCGTAATAATCTGTCACCCTGTGCAGGCCGCGTATACTTACGTGTTTTGCGCGCAGGGGCTACTGCCTTACTAGTGGGGTGCGCCCCATCAGGTTTCTGCAGCGAGTGACGTCAGGCCGGCCCAGGAGACTTTCACGTATTACGCGTTACGCCCGTAACTCGTTGAAGGGGTTCGGGAAGGGTGGACTAGAGGAGAGGCGTCTGGCGACTGCGGTCCCCAACGCGGAAGTTCGTGAACGAATTAGCTACCTATACGCTGATTAGTACCAATATACCTGACAATTAATCGTATCCCGTTTACGATTCCGCGGTATCTTTTAATAATCTTCACGCTACGTAATATCCTCGAGGCGGTGCCGGTGTCGGCCGCCTATCCCTGTCTCTTGCAGTTTCGAGCTCGCTTAGCGGCTAAAAACTACGCTCGTGTAATCAAATTAACGAGTATAGAGTATAGACATCCATGGTCACGGGCGCGTCGCGACTCTAGCGATCCGCCGCTGGATTGCGGTAGCCCGTGCTCGCCTCTCGGCGTATCGCGGCGCGTAAGAAGCGTAATACGCTTAAAAAGAAGGGTATGACGTCACGGAGGAGGTGGCACGCGGCGCGTGCCGTCGGATGGGGTACAAGTTATCGTGGCTCGTGGGGAACAGAGACAACAAGACAGGCAGGGGAAGTGTAACCGGTGCAACGGGTGGCGAGGGGAGGTAACAGAAAAGCTGGCGAGCAGGGGAGCAGGGGGAAGACTTGGCGAGGGCGGGGAGGGGAAGGAAGACAGGCGCCCCGAGGAGTCTGTACGACAGGCGAGCAGGCAGGCAAGAAGTCCGCACGAGTGGCTGGGGTGTCGTACAGGGGCTACGCGGTGGTGGGGGTGGGCGCGTGCAGCCGGCCTGCAGCTGCCTCTTTACCATCCCCCCCGTCCCCCTTTTCCCTCGTCCGAGCTCCCCGTGCCCCTCTGGAGGCTCCGCACGCCGTGCCACCGGCGCAGCCGCTACCCACCACCCCTCTGGTTAGGCAACCCCCTCTCGCCGGGGGCCCGGCGGGACCACAATTATAAGTAGGGGTGCTCCCGGCTTACTACCTCCAGTCGAGGGTTGCACTCCGTGGCGTAGACGCGCGAACACGTACGCGTCGTTACAGAAGCACGAAGCGCACGCGTGTTGTGTGGCTCACGGGAAACGGAACGAGAGCTTATCGAATAGGAGGAAGATAGACTGTAGTTGCTACCGAACAGTTGTATAGTACTACGGAAGGAAACGGAGGGGAGAGAGAGAGAGGGAGAGAGAGAGAGAGAGAGAGAGAGAGAGAGAGAGAGAGAGAGAGAGAGAGAGAGAGAAAGCGTGTGTGGCTCTTTGAAGAAGGCGCGCGCATACAAGTCGACTCCGCAGAGTTCTTACGGTCATCGTGCACGCGAAATCAACCGAGATCGGACTCGCCATCTGTCGATCGGGCTGGTAGTGTTCCGCGAGCAGTCGATGGTTACACTGCTTCTTGGAGTTCTCGCCGTGTGGCGCTAGTGTTGCCTGTTACTGGCGCGAAACTGTTCCGCGCGCGCGCGCGAAAGAGAGGGAGAGAGAGAGAGAGAGAGAGAGAGAGGGCGAGAATTTTCGGTGTGAGTACCGTCGTGCGCTGTACGATCGAGAAAGACGGGACAGAGAGCGAGCTGTTCTCTGCACGGGGACCGTACGCGCGCACACCAACTCGCGAGGCACTTTCACAAGGAAAACAGAGGCTGACGGCACCGGTACCGCGGGCAAAGGGGCGCATCTGTGGATCCAGTAGTAGCTCAGCTGCGGAGTGGTGCCTTTCGTGCCAGTTCTCTTCTCTGCCGTGTTACTTCTCCTCCTTCTTCCCCCCTCCCCTTGGCCCTACGAAAACTTCCCCTCTCTCGAGGAGAGCACATTGACTCTCCCGTTCGTCTTTGACTCGTCACACACGCCGAGGGTATCCTCGCTCCACCACCACGACCCCTCTCTACTGCCTCCTACTCTTTCTACTCCACGACTACCACCACCACCACCGCCACCTCCTCTCCTTCTACTCCCTTGCCGGTCGCCGAGGGAATATTCCTCACGGCTCGTCGACGGCCAGTCAGTGCGCGACTCGTCGTTGTTGCGACGGTTGGCGAGGAGGAGAGAGTGGTGTCGTATAGAGTGCCTTTTTTCCCCGTGGAAAATAATGCCCGTGGCAAATCGTCGTGCTCCTCGTCGGCGTAGCGGCTCGTGCGCCGCGAACGAACGCTCAACACGAGCGTAGTGAGAGACACGTTGAGAAACAGGAAAAATAAAACAACAGAAACCACCCATCGATAGAAGAAGTCGGCGATAACCATCGTACCCGACGTTACAAACGCATCGGCGACAGGACCGCGCAGAGATACAAACACGTCCGTCGAGAGAGGGTAAACAGGCGTCACCCCAAGGATCGCAAATACTCTTGTGTTTTTCGTCCGGTCCCACGCACGACTGTACATAATCCACCAAGGAGACGAAGCTGCTCTACGAGTCTCGCCGTGCCCACGGATAATTGGAATTAAAGTGTGTCAACGCAGTGTTCAGTGATCGCGCGTGATTTTCACATTATCATTTTTCGCGGGATCCCGTGGATACCTCCTATTATTCAGCAATCGGATATACCTACTTTCTTCGCTTGTATTTTGTATTCCGTCAGTGTTCAGTGCGACAGACCCGAGGAGGTGAACCCGTGGCTTGCTCCTTCGATCGCGAGTTAGCTTCGTTCCGTTCGGTTTCCTTTTTCATCGTCGTATATATTGCGTGAGAAAAGCCGGCCAGTTACACCGCCGACTTCTCACGAGGATTAACACGCACCATACACGCATCTTGACGCCTTCGACGTATCTCACAGATCCAGTGAGAGATAGATTGAGAGAGAGAGAGAGAGAGAGAAATCAGAGAGAGGAGGTTACGACGGTGACGAGCACCTCGTACCCTCGAGCACGGTGTACGGTGGCTATGCAGCCTCGCGAAATCAACGCGAGGAGGTAACGCCGACGAGCACACCAGGGCACCACGGTCCACACGTATCCGCCGACGACGCACCGGTGGCGTGTAAACATCGAACCCTTACCCAACCACCAAACATGTGGACCACGATGCTCGTGTGGACGGCCGCCGTCGTGCTCCTGCCAGCACCCCGAGCGGTAAGCGCCTTACACTTTTCATTACTCTCTCCGACCTCCGATCGTTTTTTCCAACCTGAACGGGGAGAACGCTCCCGTCGTTTCGCGAGAATCACATTCTCCAAGGATGAGTTTATTTAGGAGAGAGCAGACTCTTTTTTTGCTTTCGGTTCTGAAAGACGGTCGGAAGGTTTCGGCGGAAATATTTCTCTTTATTTTTGGAATCCGCCGTCTGGCTGGGAAACGCGTTGCAAAATGTCGCTTCGAAGCTTCCATTTCCGAGATTCCTTACGATTTCGCGAAAGGGTATATGTAGTAGGTCCGTAGTGATTGCATTCCCGTTGCGTACGAGTTTGTAACCCTTTGGGTGCCACGGTCCTAAGCGTATTTAGCGCAGCGCTGGAGAAGTTCGGGCGAGAAATTCACAGCTAAATCTCCGCGCTACCTTACCGCAGAAGTTTAAAAAAGGGGAATGGAACGGTCGATAAGCACGCGTGAAAGGAATCTGTCCGGTCGATAATATTTGCCGAAGCGGAAGCGGAAGCGTATACGGATAGAATTAACGAGATAATGAAAGGATTATTTTGTCAACGGACGTGTACGGGAACGTGTAGTGTTGTCATACTCTGCGGCGATACGTTTGTCAACTTCGCGGGGCATCGTGGCCGACCTTCGTCGCGCTGTCGATGAATGGTGGCGATGTTTTGGTCCGGGTTCCAAAGACGTTCTTCGTCTGTCAAACCGGTCGCTCGCCCCGTAAGCTCCGCCGGTATTTATGGGTAAAAACGATGACACGTCGATGGGCTGCGTTCAGAATAGATTCCCTCGTCTATACGCTCGTCCCCCGTCTCTTCTCTCTCTCTCTCTCTTTCGCGCACGCGTGCGCATACCGCCTATACACCGTTCTCCGCGCGTCTAATTAAGCACTTGCGTAAGTGACTTATATATTTATCCAGTCGAACGTTGCGTATCAGTGAGCAGTACGATCCGATCGTAAAGTGGGCTTTCCAATTTTAACTCCTCGCCGCGATCCGAACGGCCGATTTCGTGAAATTCCCTCCGTGTAACGTCGCTTCGTGGTTGCGTGCACGCGCGACGCCAGTGTTTCGTTTCTTTTCCATTTTTTTTTTGTTTCTTTTCCACGCGCTAGGGAGCTCTCGCGGGTCCCCGTATTCTTCCTGGGAGAGATGTTTTTTTTTCTACACCGTCTTTCTCCCTGCTTCTCCGCCTACCCCCCCCCCCCCCCCCGGTTTGTCTCTGTCCTCCTCTCTCGCGCATCGACTAGCCAGACTCGAAGCATCCGGGCGAAAGAGGAGAGAAAAGGCAGTGGCAACAGTATTCGCCGCGTACAACAACTCTAAATCTGGATCCACTCTTTTAGAAGTGTCTAGCTTCTTCGTCTGCTCTCCACTCTGGCTTTGCGATGGCTCGTTTCCACCGACGGCCCCGCCGCTGTCCCCCGCGCATGTGTCTCCTTTCTGGCAACTTCTTTTCGACCTTCATCGTCGGAAATCGCGCGGGGGGTTGTCCCGCCGCACTTTGTTTCCAATCGCGACCCCCCCCCCCCCCCCCCCCCCCTCCCTCGCAATCGTAACGAGACGCTTAACGTCCGATCCGATCGGCGGCGTTCAAAGGGTGCCTCTGGAAATTGTTTAGTGACGAAATAACGCCGGTTGTATCCGTAAATAGTCGGCGGCGGCCATTCTCGTTCCGAGAATAGCGCTCCAGCGCGCCAAAAATGAGAATTCCTCCTCATCGAGGACCGTGCACGGCTTGTGTATATATGTAAACGCGCTCCTCGAGCCTGCTGTTTTACGAGGCGTAATGTGAATTGTTCGAGCCGGAGGAGAGTTTTTCGAAAGCTCGATGTCCTGGCTGTGTATTTTTTCTGTTTCCGAACTTACGACTCATAAAGCCACCCCCGTCTTTTCATCTTTACTGCCCTGCAAAACGGAAGCCGATCGTTTCGAATTCAAGCCAATACATTTCTGTCGAGTCGTGAGAAAAGCTCGCATCGAGAAACGAGAAATTGAGGTGTACAAAAATTAGAGACTGAACGGGAGTAGGGTGGGGGGGGGGGGGGGGGGGTGTAATGGACGTGGCGTAGAGGGCCTGCGGGATCGTAAAACGATCCGCAGTCTCAATAGTAAGGTTAGTGCGCTCCTCTCGTTCACGTGGGACGGCGATATACATACGTATAGCTTTGCTCGGCTATACAATGTCTCGTGGGAAGTCTCGCTTGTCTGCTGACTGCGCGCCTGTGTGCACTCGCCAGCTCTGTGTGAACGCGCATAGCCGCGGGCCATTGTCCACAGTGGTCAAGAACTCTGTTGGCCGCAGGACGAGGGTAGGAACCGGAGAAATATTGACGCATCGGCTCTGTTTACACTGGATATACTGTCGCCGAAGAAAAACCGGCCCTCCCCCCCTGCCGCCCCGTCGTCGTGTCGCGACGGGAACTGCGATTCTTAGTATACGCTACGAAATCTTAGCGAAACTCAATAAACTCCATGCTATTCGGTGGAACAGATCCCTAGCCTGTATAGACATTGTCGGAACCCTCGAGTCGTTACAAAGTAACCACCAGGTCTGCAGAAGAACGATCTCCGTTTTGATAGAGTCCCTACGTTTTCGTGCGTAAACAACGGCCAGTTTTATTATTCGCCGCAGGAAATACTAGGGTGAGGTTCTTTGGCGACGTACAGTGGTGGTCGAAGGAGAAAGAATATTTAAAGTGGGTGTTGTTTTCGTGTATGTATAGAAATTTGCTGCTAGGCTAACCTGTATCCCTCTTCGAGTTGTGGCATGTTTTTACGCCCTTAAGTTATAAAACCTTCTTTCGTCTACCACTCACAATCAGTGTACCGTCGCGATTAATTCCTCGCTTCGGCGCCCAGAGGGAACCGGTAGCGCGCGTTAATACATTTACGACTGGTGTTCCAGCACTCTCCTTTTTTTTCTCCCGCCACGAAAACGCCCCTCGTGTTCCACGATCGCTGGTGCTTGGCAGCACGCGTGGCGAAATGTCCATCTGCGCCTCTGTGCTCTCCCCCCCCCCCCCCTTCTCGACCCCTGCTTTCTCCCCATTTCGCTCGTGGGCTCGCGTCTCGGCAAGTGAAAAAATGTGCTTTTTGCCGGGTCACTCTCTCGCGCGGATATCTCCGTTCCTCCTGGGAGATGCACAGTGCGAGACACGCGTGCGCAAAAACGCGCTTACACACGTGCTGCCCGGGCCCCGGCGGCGTGTTCGATCCTGTTGGGCACGAGACGACCCCCGACGTAGCAAATTCAACCAAGTTTATCGTAGTGCCGTGTTTCGTGTATGCTTCTCGCGAAGGGGACTGTTTTCTTGGACTTTCGTGCGCTGGCTGACAGCTCCGCGGATCGAGTAACCACAGAATATCGAAAGATGCTCTCGCGATGCGGTCGAGGTAGAGAAGCCAGTCTAACCTCCAAATCCTGCTAATTCGAATTCGATGTTTGCGATACTTGTACGCTTTCGGAATGCAATGAGAGGGCCGTTAGGACGATCTATTGTTGCGGAGGATATTTCTAAAGGCTTTTCTTTTAACTAAATCATGAATTCTTCCAGGTAAACGCCTCTGGAGTGTTCGAGTTGAGGCTGAAGTCGTTCGTGAACGAATACGGAAAAGACAGTCTGGGAAAGTGCTGCTCGGGCAGCACTTCCAAGACCGGCGAGTGCTCGGGCGTTTGCAAAACCAGGTTCAGGGTCTGCCTGAAGCAATATCAGGTGAAGATCGACACGACAACACCGTGCACCTATGGCGACGTCGTCACACCCGTGCTGGGCGAGAATATCGTTAATCTCAGCCCCAACGTCGCCATGCCGAGCTTCACCAATCCCATCAAATTTCCGTTCGAGTTTACGTGGCCGGTGAGTCTCATTTCAAATACTACATACACTTGACTGCGATTGGGTTTATAAGTACGCTTCCAGTTCGATTCATTACGACTTATAAATCCAACTAACCATAAACAGACTACAGATAGTTCCAAAGTGGCGGTACTTCGTACGACAACCGTTCGCCATATTGGTTCCACTCTAGCAATTAAGGATCGAGCTCGATATTTTTATCTACTCAGGATTTTCAGAGATTGCTCTGAATAGAAAAAAACACATAAATTAAAATATCGTCACCCGACGATTTACGAGCACGCGCGATATGAAAACGTTCGTTACGCGAGCCGATCTGAGATAAGCGAAAAATCGCGTTTCCGTGCTTTTTGCGATCGCCCAGATTACCATAAGTATCGCGTGCTCGTGGAACGTGGAAAAAATGGCGAGCGGGAAAACGTCGATTCATTATGAATACCGATCCCTCTCCTCGACGAGATAATCGTCCAGCTACAAAGCTACAAAGACACGGTTTCTAGCAATCGTTAACGACGATCTGATTCTTTCCCGCTGAGCAGATAACACGGTAGCAAACAAAGGGCAATTATAGCGTTTTAACGTGTGGAATCAGCGCGTGCTGGTGTCTTTCTGGTACAGTTAGCCGATCCTCGGATCTCGCCTCCCACCGTTCCCCGTTTTAGTGAACTTCCGAACCAACTGACGCGCAATTTCGATCCTTGTCTCGGGTAATGACTGCAGCCGCGTTTCCCCGAGGAAAATTAAGATCCTCCCAGTGGACTTTAAAGAAAGGGGCGTCAAAGCTCACCGGGGAGTAAAAATCACTGCTTGTATCTCTTATATTTGCACATTCTCAGCGAGTCGCCCAGGCACGAGCTAAATCGCGATCGCGGTTCACCGATCTCCGTCTCAAAAGAGAAAGAGCGCACCTTGGCGTGCGACTCTCGTATAATCAACGAAACTGCTCACCTCTTTATCTTCCCTCCGTTCCACCGGCGCGTTTCAGGGCCTCGTAAAAGGCCGCCGCCGGTTTCCGGTTACGATCGATAAGGAAAAATTGAAAAGTAAATTGGTCGATTAGGCCAGTGTCATTAACGGCGGAGGCGTATCTCTTTAATTCCCTCGCGTTCCTGCTCGGAGGACGTTCCCCTCTGAGTGTCTCGAAATTGGAAATTGGATCGCCTGAAAATCTCACGGTCGCATCGCACCTGTCTCGTCGACTAATTAATGGCCAAATAAAAGGCAAAGAAACAAGATTGTAGGGGCCCCAGCGTCTTCCTACTTTCTCGCAGTCGCGGCAAGGGAAGAGACAGGTCGATTACATTAAAAACAAGTATTACATTTGGTGGCGTGGCGCACGCGTGCGCGACGAAGACGAATGGCAGATGGTACGAATGACGAGAGAGAGAGAGAGAGAGAGAGAGAGAGAGAGAGAGAGAGAGAGAGAGAGAGAGAGAGAGAGGGGAGGGACCGAGGGACCGAGGCACTTGTCTCTCCCTCCTGCTGGTACTGCTTACTGCTTGCTTGTTGTCGCTTCGGTAATTCCTGGCATTGGTCGGGATATGAAAAAACCATTACCGTTACGCGTATTCTGTAACAGACAGTACATCGCTCGGCATAACCTACGAGCAGAGTTCGAGCACCGAAGTACAGGATCGCTATTCCGACTGATAGGTAGAACCGTCAAAGTAGGCGATCCCGTAGCTATTTCGAGCGGCGCGCATGAAACCCGCCGTCATTCGTATCCACGCATTAGCGAGCGTCGACGCGTACGCGCGTCTCTACGCCAATGTTTGCCCAGCATATATCCCTGGTGTACGTCAGTCGCTCTGGGTCGCTGTTCGCGCACTTCTGCCTATGAGACGCACTGCAGGGCCACTAGCAGATGGCTAGGCCTTTTGTGCTTCTATACTTCCCTCGTAATCTCTCTCCCTTTTTCTCTTCGCCTCGCTCGCCGTCCTCGTCTTCGAAACTCACTCGCGAGAGCAAAGTTAAATTTACTAACCCATATGGCGCCCCTCGCCGCCACCTCAGCGCGACTAGTACCTCCGTCTCCCTTCAAAAACTCTCTCTCCGTTCGTTCCCTCGCCTTCCGTCGAACTTCCAGTTGCGGGTGATCATTGTTTCTCTGTTCTCTGTTCTCTCTCTCTCTCTCTCTCTCTCTCTCTCTCTCTCTCTCTCTCTCTCTCTCTCTCTCTCTCTCTCTCTCTCTCTCTCTCTCTCGCTTTCACGCGTTATATATTCCTTTACACCCGAGGAATTCTTCTTATCGTCCAGTGATTCCTTCGAGAGCCTGTCTGTGTTGCACCGCGATATTACGATGCTATATCGGGGCAGGCGAAAGAGCGGGGATGTGGGTTCGAGGGCAAAAGAGGAACTCCGGCCGTCGTGAAAGAGAGCGAAAAAAAGTGGCGTTCTCGGAAGAGAGGCTGGCCGGAATCCTGCGCGGTAGCAAGAGCAACCTTTGAATCGTCATCTGCGGTAGCCCCGCGTCGGTCGTCGCGTCTGCATGCCCGTTGGGGGGGGGGGGGGGGGGGGGGGGGGTAAAAGACGGAACAGGGCGGGCGGGCCGTAACGCGTGGTAATCGCTATTCGTAGTGCCGCGGGATTTATTTTCGTTGCTCCGGTGCGTGAGAATGAGCCCACGTCTGGGGGTATAAACGCCGCTCTCCGGGCGCCTGATACAATAAAGACTGTCGCGTGACAAGGAATAATCGATCTGTCCGCGCGAGACCGACGGGAACAGAATAATAGGAGCTCCGAGGACCGTCGACTGGAGAAGACGAGTCAACTAGACGCGGAGGCTTAATAATTGGGCACGTACGGGAACTCTCGCTCTCGTTAGAAAAGGACTGCACCACACCTTTTGGTGTTTCGCGAATTGCTTTGGAAGCTGGACGGAAAAACGACGCGTTAAGAGCGAAGTCGGATCTCCCGCGGCGAGAAAATCTTTGTTCGAAGACGCGGGCAGTTCGACGGTGCCGGAAACGCGTTAATTACAGGAATCAGCGGCGCGCCGTACCTATACACGTGCAGGCGAAAGCAACAATGTACTATTAATAACAGTTAGGCGGGGATAGGTGGGCGAGCTTCTTTCATCCGACGAGGGAAGATCGCGCGAAGAGGGAGCAAATTCTGTTCGCCTCTCTCTCTCTCTCTCTCTCTCTCTCTCCTCGCTCGCTTTTCCACGGCGGATTCATTCGGTAGATCCTTAATTACCCCCGTGTGTGTCGGCGGATCGCGCGATAACGAGAGGAAAGGGTGGGCCCCGGAGCCAGGTTACCGAAACACTCTTTCCCTCGGCCACGGCGCAGACAACAGAAGCATGTGCGCCGATTGCGCAAGCGTGTTTGTCCCCCCGTGAGGAGGAGGACGCGTGTCTGCCGTTAATTAAGAGGCTGAAAAAGACAGAAGAACCGAGCTTGTGATACACACGTAATCGTAACCTTCGCCTGGCCCCATCAAGATCGAGCCTCGAGCCCTCTCCTCTGTCGCTCTTTCGTCGAGTTAATTGCTTTACTTTACCGCTGCCATGCTGGTCGACTTATTAAAACCGCACGACCCGCGACAGTGCCCACCACTGTGCTGAATCGCTGCCCGCGGAATCCGCTTGCTTTCCGGCCGGATTCCCAGCGTTACTTGTTCCCCGCTCTCACGTGGCAATCATACATTCCCTATTAATTCCAATTAACATGCACCCCCTTTATTCCACCAAACTCCCAATGCCAACTCTTCCCATTCTGCTCCTAATTATCAGTCGTTTCCCTCACCAGTAACTCGATCCTTATTGTCGCATCGTTCGACGCGGGGGCAACACGAAAATCACCCTTGCTAAAAAAGAATCATTAAAAAATTCCATTCTACCTTATCCTTCCTGTCGTCCCGCGCGCGCGGGTTGGTCCACAAAGCGGTGCGCGCGTATCGTACGTACTCGAGGATCGTGGGTACGGTCGAGAGGACGTTGAAGAACAGTGAGGAAGAAAGAAGGGAGGATGGAATGAAAAGGCGTTAAGGGGGACAGAGACGGGGCGAGATCGTGAGGGGAGGCATAAAGGTGGTACACACGAGGTGGGAACGTCGGTGTGGAACGACGGAGAGAGAAAGGTGGAACCGAGAGGGACGGATGATCGTGGTCCCACGGCCGAAAAGGCTGCGTGATTCGCGTCCCAGACGAAGGAGAACGAGCGGGAGAAGGGCCGAGTCGGATGAATGGCTGAGTCGGGTGTACCGGGGCGATATGCGCGCGGCTTCCACGACGCGAAACGTTTAGCATAAATTACGTCTTAGATATAGAAAGAGAAGGACGCTGGCTGGCCAGCCGCGCGAGTCAGCTTGATGCCCAGAATGCCATTCGTTTTTTCGTTTTATTTAAAATCCAGCCACGAATGAAAACGGTTTTGATGACGGTTTGGTGGTTTATGGTATGGTTTGTCCGAGTTTCAAGTAGAGCGATATATGAATTTTTTAAACGGTCGCACTACTAAATCAGGAGGCCGAGAAAGGTGTGATTTTTGATAATTTTTTTCTCAGAAACTATAAAACTTTATTCAAAAAACTTTTTTTGGTTTGAAAAGTAGTAGATTTAGCTGTCTCTGAATTTTGGCGTTAAAAAATATTTATTAATAACAAAGTTATTTACAATCTCCTAAGTAGATGTCCTGTTCGAAAGAGGGGTGGGGTTTGCGGGGCCACGATTACCTACTCGGAAGTGGATTATCTAAAATCGAAAATGCAAAAAACTTAATTAATATATTAAATTGTCTAGTCCTTGAACAAAGGATTTTTATTTCTGTTGCTTATCATTTTTCTTAATTAACGACAATTAAGCGGGATTGTGGCCGAAAAATCAACATTTTACGTTTGAACATTTGTCATTTTGTGTAATAAATATTTTTTGACGCCAAAATTTAGAGACATCGCTGACTGTACTACCTTTCAAAGCCAAAAAAAAAGTTTTTTTTTTTTAATAAAGTTGTATAGTTTCTGAGAAAAAAATTCCCCAAAATCATACCTTTTCCTGCCTCTTGACTGAGGGCAACCCTTTAAATTAATTCCAAAAACATTTTATTGAACATATACTTAAGAGGAGAAAGGTTATCGAGTGGATGTGTCAAGGTCACTGGAGTGATCGAAATCATCGCTGATGCCCTTGTCCACAGACTAATAGTAATTTCTTTAACCCTTTAACGCCCAGACCCTTGAACCGTTATTTCAAAATTGTGGGACTGATATATATGTTGTATCTTGTTATTTTCAAATGGAAAATATTGATTTCAAACCTATTTATAGGATATACTCGCTGTTTAAATTCATGTTGCATAGGTGCAACATTGAGCGTCAAGGGGTAAGAAAATAAAATAAACTTTCAGCAGTTTCATTATTAGTTTTTACTGTAAAAATAATATTTTGAAATTAACAATAATTATTGTTACAGTTTATTCTTCTGATGGTAATCGTGAAAACAGTTTCTACTACTTGTAAAACATAATCGGACACTACATTTTACACAAGTAACACATGTAATTCCCTTTATACATAATCTGCATCTTCCTCTCTCTGAAACTTCCTTGTAAACAGGAAAATGTCCAACAGAGTTGAAACGTATTTCATTGCATGGATGCGAAACACATGGTTTCTTCTTGATGATCATCATTTAGAAATGGACGACGATTGATGGCTTCAGTTTCATCATCTGAATTATCAGATATATCAGAAATATTATAAATAGATTTGGTGGTTCCACGGCTTGATACGAATTCTAATTGGCACGTGTAAGCATTTTTGCTAACGGAAAAAATACTGAATTGTACAGTATAACTAAATACATACTTTCTTTGACTACAATCGCTCAGTGTTGCACTGGTGCAACATGTATTTTCAAGTATAAAATACTTATATATGTATATATGGGACTTGAAATAACTTGACAACACTTTTGTGCACATAATTTATCTTTCCACTAAATATAACGATGGAAATTTTAATGAAAAAAGAAGAACTTACCTCTATTTTTCACTGTTTTATTTGAGAAATATAAGGAAACACAAGATGGCAGCCTGAAGTAATAATTCCCCATTAAATTTTTGAAGAAAATGTTTGATTTTCTCAAGCGAAAATATTGATATTTACTTTACGGATGGTTGCTAAGAAAACTGAAATATAAACAGGTGACAGAACTTTGCGCACTTTTGAAATGAATGTTGCACCAGTGCAACTCTGGGAGTTAGAGGGTTAAACTCTCTCTTGTAGATTGAAATAGGACACCCCGTGTAAATCTGTGATTTGTTTAAAAAGTAATTGAAATTGTAGCACGTGATCTCGCCGCATCTGCGTTCGATCCGATATCGAGCCCGCCGCTATATGTATAGAAGATCAAACGCGGAAAGTTCTCGGTAGCGCGCGCGAAACTTATTGCCAGAGGCAGGCGGACACCAGCCTGCGTCGCGACTTCGGGCCGCGTATCTTTAGAACCACCCGCGATCGACCTCTTTTCCACCTTCGTCACTTCCTTCCTTTCTCTATGCCGTCCCCGTCAGCGGTGCACGCACCTAGATCCCTTTTGTTTTCGGATCGATCACGGCCGCAGAATGAGGAAAAAGGATCCGTCCCCTTATGGCGCCACGCGTCTCTCGCGCGTCATTGTTCGAATCGTGGGAAAGCTGGCTAATTAACCGTGAAAATCTAATTAGCGGAATGAGCAATTAGTGCGTTGCGCCTGGTAACGATTACAAATACGCTGCAACTTATCTACAAATAGCTACTAAAGAGCGGTGTCGCGGGTGAAGAGGCTCTCCTCGACTTCTGTTCCGCCTCCTCCCTCTGTTTAACGCTCATCATCCGGGGCCTCCTCTCGCCTCCTCTCGCCTCCTCTCGCCTCCTCTCGCCTCGTAATAATGGGTGAAATGGCTTTCTGTCCCGGGGGCGACTTTTTGCGTCCGTGCGCGCCTGGTAATGCCACCGGGAGAAAGAGAGAGTGGCATAATGTGGGTCTGTGCTTCTAACCTCGTCGCGGCGAGCCTGAAGAGAAGATACCTACATAAAACCCGGGAGTGGATCTCTGCCCCACCCTGTGGCCGCGACACGTGGTCATCGAGCTGACGGTATAGGTACCCGCTATCAAAGCTTATTAACATGTCCCTTGGATCGTGTGCGCCGTTCACGCGGAACGGTTGCTCGTTTTTTCGCCACCGATTTTCCGCCTCGTTTAGCCTTTTGCTTAGGACTTGGAACATCATCCATCCCCCCTTTCACGATCGAACTTACTCGGCCGTGCCCAAGTTGTTTTTGGGTCCCTTGGCTTCATCTTCTCTCACCAAACAAGTTATCAGTATTTATGGACAGTAGTTTTTGCGTCTGTACGCAGCTTTTCCGCCCCCTTGTCGTTTCAAACGCACGGACATTTGTTTTTGTTGACAGTGCCGAGGGGAAAAAGATTGGTATCTCGGTTTCTGCAGTACCTAACACGTTTCGCTTCTTGTGCTTTCCTCTCCTTGCCGGGCGCCGGCGAGCACGTCGGGGACCTTTTTATTTCATCCGCGCCTCGATAGTGCCTCGATATGTTTAATCGCCGCGTGCAGCCTGTTTGCGTTTCGCGACCGCGATCCTCGGGGTGGCGATGGATCCGTCGATGGATCGGATCGATCGCCGCGCGAGATTCCGTTGAATAATTGAAGAGATTGCGCGGGAAATAGAAACTCGGTGGAACAGGTAATATCGCTCGAAATTTCCATTAATAAAAGAACCTGCCGTTTGGCGCGAGCGCGGGCTCCGCTCGTGGTGTTAAGGAAGGACTGTGAAAGCGTGACTTTTGTTCGCATTACTCGAAACGAGGAAAGGAACGAATAAAATTATTCGGTTGGTGTAATAATCCGGTGTAACGAGTCGCGATTAAACGTGCTCGTGCAGTCGACTAGCTTCGGTACAACAACGAGGGAGGAGAGGTACATATAGCGGGTGGTACAATGGCGTTTCCACTTGCCGTTAAAAAGTAAAACAGCTCGCCTCGGGAATCTGCTAATTCGCCATGCTATGTCTATGTGTACGTAACCACGGTTGGAAAAGCGCGGCTGGAGTTCGTGGGTGTGTCGACGTACTTTTCATAGGCCCGAAGCGACGCACGGTGTCGTCGCTCGTCATCCTCGGTTTCCTCTTCCTCCTTTCGACGAGGAATGGAGGCCACGAAAATTTCTCCATGCGGAAATGCCACGCTCGCCGAGCGCGAGACCGCGCTCGTCTACGCGGCCGAGACGTTAAAGTTAAAGCGTGAATGGTTAAAAATAGAAGCTTAATACTATACATATAGGACGAGCCGCCTTTCCGCGATACTGTTCGAATTTTATTACGTGGCTGTTTTATGATCGTTACCCAACCACTGGGTACGTGCTTACCTAATTAAAACGTTCGAACGGGTTAAGTTAATCAATCGGTGTAGCGTTTGCATTGAACGTCCCTATATGATCACGGTCGTCCTGCGAACGGTGGAAAAAGAGTACGCCTGGAAGCCAAGTGGATTCTGTTCTATGAAAGAATTTAGCTACACGCGTTACTACATCCAGTCACGTGACTTCGTGGAACCGGTTAGCAGGAGATCTCCGACGTTTTCCCAGGACTTGGCGAAAAGTCGTCGCGGACTTGCTTTTTCCACGATGAATCACCGCCTCCTCCTCCGTCGTCAGCCTCGATCCACCGAATCGTACCAGGCCCCCCATCTGTATGCAACGAGAGTCGCTCCCCCGGCTACCTGTTCCTTCTTTCTCGTTGCCCGTTTTCCGCGATGATTAATACCGTGCATACGTACATATAGTCATATACACGTACGCGTCAGACCCGAGATTGCGGGGCCCTTGTGCACGGTGGCGAAACGCGTGCACTAGAGAAGGAATTGACTGGCGAGCGAGGAGGAGCGAGGAGGAGCGAGGAGGAGAGTAGGTGATGGTTATTCCATCCAGCTGAGAAATAGAGAAAGAGGCGGCTAGAGATAGTGTTCGGGATAGCATAGACGAGCGAGGAAAGAGTGGTTCGCGATGGAACGGGTCGGAAGGAGCGCGGTGCGCGACGACGGTGAAGGAACGAGAGAGATGGAACGTGATACGAAAGAGGAGCAGCCACGGGGCCGAGAAGGACGGGGCGAGTGACTAGGAGAGCTGCGCGGAGGAGAGAGAGGCGAGAGAAGGTGGAGGTATGCTGCTCAGCCGTGGGAACCGACTCCCGAGTGAGCGAGCCCGTCTCCTTCTCTCTTCCACCGAATGGTTTCTTGGCCTCTCTCTTTCAGCCTGTGTCGCTTCGACCATTCTATCCTCGTCTCTCTGTTCGCCGAACGCAACGAGCCACTCTATTCTCTTCCTTTTCATCGTCCAGGTTCCTCCTCCGGCGTGTCTCTCTTTCACGATCTTCCCTCCTCGTCATCCCCTTATTCAACCCCTTTCCTTCTCGCTCTCTCGGTTACCTTACGGTGCGTTTTTTCTTCCGTCTTTTTCCTACCTTCTCTCTCTCTCTCTCTCCCTCCCTCTCCCTCTCCCTCCCCCTCTCCCCTTCCTCGTCCTTTCTCCCGCGCGCGCGCTCGCGCGCGTTCTTGTCGTCGCTGGAAACACACCGGTCCTCCACCTCTCTGTCCTCCCTCCGTCTCTCTCGGTCGTTTTGCCTCGCCGATAGATCTGTCCTCGTTCTACCTGTTCCCTTTATGTCGCGCTTGCTCCTCTCTCGTTTCGGTGCCGTGGTCGTGGCAGAACTGCTAACCGGCCACCGGGAGAACACACCCAACACATTGTTCTACGGGGGATGCCTACGCGGGGCTTTTTCAGCTTTTTGTCGGCTTAATTCCGATCCCCGTAATAAATTAGCGGCCGATCACGGTGGCATTTGTCTCCTCGACAATTTATTTCCTTCTCTGGCTCTGGGCCCTCTGCCCCGTACGCCTCCTCCTCCTCCAGCCGTCCGTTCCATCCTTCTTTCTGGCCTCCGCGATTCGCTCTCGTCCTTGCCGCGAGAGAAAAGGGCGGTCTACGGTTGCTCACACTTGAAACCGCCACCCTCGCCTTCGTCCTTTGCATCGTAAAATGTAATACCGTGCAATCAACCAACGCGAGGAACGGTTCGCTTATACCTATTGTTTCTACGGTTCATTTCTGAGATCGTCTATCACAAGACACTATCGTTTAACAAACTTCACGTTCTTATGCCAAGATGGGTGTAATGTATTTCATAAAGTTGAGCACAGAAGAACAAGTGTAGGTACCATTATTGCCGTGAGGCAATTTGTTCGTACCTTCCGTTGTTCCTGCCGGTTTTTATGCCTCGCTTTATCCTCCGGCCCCGCTGGATGAGTGACCCCCGCCCCCTCCTGTCTGGAGCCACAGAATCTCGGGACCGCGGGGAACCGCGGAATCTCGCTGGAACTTTCTAACGTGTACACGCATGTGACATACCTGGCGAGACGTGGTCCTCCCTTTTCGTTCTTTCCGCCGAGACAAATTGCCCTGCGCCGGTTCCACGGGATACTCCGGCCAAGAGAAATCGTCCAAGGTTTCCTTTTTTCGGGGGGTTCGGGACCGTGGACCACGAGACCGTTTAGCGATCCCACCGCGGATGCAACGTAGCCAGTATATCAGGCGATTAGAAGAAAAACTCTGCCCCGTCCAATCGCGATTTCACATTTAATAATCTCCGTTCTATTATACCTCGCCCATATGGTACACAGCTCGTTACGAATTATTAATAATCTCCGTGAATGATACAGCCGCGCGCTGGCACGCGCGTCGCAATCGACTCGAAATCGCTGAAAACTGGGTTAAATCGCGCGTTCTATGGGGAAAGGGGCATGATTGGCCGGTCGGGACCTTGCCACTCTGACCACGCGAGACGGATTTCTCACGCGAGTCGCTGACGCCCCCGATGAGGGGGGAGGCAGGGATCCTTTTTAATAATGAAACTGTTCCCAGTGGTGTCGTGGCACGTCCGCGTCCGCGGCTCGTTTACGCGACCAGGAACGGGCAACGATGACAAGAGAGGCCGGATATAAACATTTATTATTCACCGTACGGCAACGACTAACGAGGTCGTGTGTAATACCAGCCGCGCTCCTCTCCCTCTCCCTCTCTATCTTTCTCTCCTGCGTCAGGTACACGGCAGAACGCTGCCTGGCCGCGTGTGTGTGTGTGTGTGACGTTAATAATTAAACGCCGAGCATTATCACTGCATGCACACGTACAGGGCACCGCGTGTACGGCACGTACTTATTACACAATAATACGCCGCTCGTCCAGCGGCGATGCGTGTTGTCGCCACGATGGCGTGGGCAGCCCGCCCGCTCCTCCATAAGGGTGTATTCGCCGCTTGGATTTATGGTCGTGCGAGCGATTCGACGCCCACCACCCCCAGGCCTTTCGCGCCTCGATTTTTCCACGTAGACGCTGCGAATCGATCGCGAGCCGATGCCGGTTCGGCCGCCTTTTCCTTCGATTTAACGCTCGCGTACGCTGGCAGCTTCTCGGAAGCCGAAGGATGACGGCGCGTTGTTGAGCAATCTGAATTCTGAAGTGTGTGTGGAAAAGATACATGTTTCTTGGCAAATGGGAGAAAGATTGAGAAGGATCGGGAACGATGTCGACCAATCCTTCGACTGACACCTCGAGCGACACTCAGGTATATTGGTACCGTGGTCCTGAGTGGAGCTCTTCCGAATCAAGTCACCGCTCAACTCGTACTCTCGATGGAACGTTCGAACCTGTAGGTACCGTAAGCCGAAGCGCGTTCGTGTCGGATTTGGCAGAACAGGATCGCGTCGGCTCCGATGGGAGAGGGAGGTACGCAGACCGCGCGCCAGAAACCTCCTAACCTAACCAACTACTTCTCCAATTTCACCACGTATCAATTGCCACTAATTAATCGAGCGCCTATCACAGCCGCCGATCACTCAATTAGGAGTTTCGTATCCTTAATTCGGGCGGCGGTAATAGCCGTCGGGCGTGAATTAATAGATCGCAGCACGCCGCAAGACGGCACACACATTTCTGTTACACAATAACTGGTCGCGTGTGCCGGCCCGCTCTGCATACGCGTATCCATAATGGATAATGCAAACAGTTATAACAGGTTTCCCCGGGACCGTCAACGGCATACCGTTTAAACGGTCGCGGCCTGCCGATCGATTATTTATTTTCGCGTATAATTAACCATCAATCGCCGCCGCCCTGCGCTCCACTCTCGAGGAAAAGAAAATCGGTTATATAAAAGTTAACCTCCCACCTCTCGACAGCGGAGGGGGAGCTCCCTCGAAGCTTTCCACGCCAATTCCAGCGGGGTTAACGAGGAGAGGGTTGCGCGTTTCCCTCCCTTCCCTGTTGGCGCTCTATCTACCCCGCAACACGTGACCCGGCTTTTCAGGCACGCTTCGATGGGACACGCACCCTTCTAATACGCGCGGCAGGTGCGCCCGTGACGCCCCGCCTTGGAACGTTTAATTTATTGTTAATTGCGATACGCGACGACACGCGACGACACGCGCAGCTGCCGTGTCTTTCGCGCCGAAAACCCAGACAACCCGCTTGTTACCCCGCTGGCGTGTGCTTTGCGCATGCTTCGAGGCACGCTCTCGAGATGATTCCAGACTCATCTCGAATTCAAGTATTATCTATGTACCTACCTAGATTCTTTGAGATTGAAGCTCGCCTAAGTAGTTGTTAATTACCGTAAGATTGCTCGCCGAGACTTGGCAAGAAGCGAAGTTCACCAACCTTGCGTTCTTCTGTTCCCAGGGCACATTCTCGCTGATAGTGGAGGCTTATCACGACGCAGACAACACGACACACCACTCAGCCGGTAAGTAACCTTCTCCTCCCACTACTCTTAAAGCGTTCGCCTCCTATTAAGCCTTTCAAGATACGCCGTCGTATCTCCTCTGTATTAGCTGCTATCAGCCGACTGGCACGGGTGCGCCTCACGCACGCGTGCCCTCTAAATAAAAACAGGCGCGGGCAGAGGGGGTGAGAAGACGATGGAAGCGAGAGGATGATTTTAAAATTAGTCCTCTGGCTGGTTTCTCGCCATGTCTGTACGGCCCTAAATACGGAGAAGGTTTTAGACGGGTCTGGGGCATGTGCAGTCCAGCTGGGTCGTCAGGTCCGAGCCAGTCGAGAAGCCACTTCCGCTCCCTGCGCACGACACTCACCAGAAACGTGTAACCTCCACTTCCTCGACCTCTACTCCTTTCCCTCCGTTCTTCTTATGGTTTCGATAGGGAGGACAGACTCTTCCTGTGCCGCCTCTTCCGCGAGCAAATATTCGCCCCTGTTTTTTTCCTGGCCGATGCGGCTGCGAGCTCTCTGGTTAGACTCTCCCGACCGACGTGTCCCCGAGGGAGCGTTTTGGGAAGCAGATCGGTTGGACGAACCAAGGTAGAACTTGCGCTCGTCTATTTAGGCGCGGATCCATTCAAACCACAGAGAAGCTCCACTCGAATACATAATACGATCGCTCGATAGAATCAGAATGTTTGTCAGGGTCACCAGTCCCAGTGTTCGTATCTCCACTGGTTTTCCGTCTCGCCACCGCAAATAGCGACACCGTTGCCCGCATTCTACTTGATCGTTCCAGCTGCTGCTCCTCTTCCCTCCGTTCTCGACCCGTTCTCGACCCGTTCTCGACCCGTTTTCACCCGTGTTCCTCCCTCGTTACCGCAACGCGTCCACGTGCACGTCGGGCACAAAGTGTCCGCGTTGTGTCATAGCGGTGAACCGACGGAGGAGGGAGGAAAAGAGAGCCAGGCGGAGGCACTAGTGTTTCCTTCCTGTGTAACCGTAGCACCTAGCTTCCACCAGCGCGCTATGGTAACACGAAACCCTCTGTGGACGACGAGGATACGGACGCATCCTATGTATACATACAGAGCTCGAGCTCTCTGCCTCGTACCATTCTATCCGCCGACGCTTCTTCGGAACAGCATGGCAACCGGCAACTGTCGTCGCGTGCATTTTATTCACTAGGCACTTGGTACATAGGATTATTACCTACTACTTAATAGAACGTTGTTCTGTGCTTCTGTTTTCGCTCTTTCCCTCCGTTGAGTAGCTTGGGGAACGCGTGGGGTATACCTACTCTAAAAGAATCCCGATACCTCGGAGCACCCACTGCCTCCTTTCCCCACCTTTCGACTTACCGAACGATCGCACGAAAGGTCTCTCCCGTGCATCACACCCATGTTCATCGACTCGCGCACGAGCTGCTCAGGAAACGAACCATTCGTCTCGGTTCTCCCGCCTGTGCTCATCGCTTCCGCGTCCGGGGAAAGCGTCTCCCCATCGACAGATGGCCGGATAAGCCTGATTTAAGCCTCCGATCGCGCCGAAATAATGAAATTGCGTGTCGCGCTCGGCGAGCCAGCGACACGCATGAGAGCGCTGCACGGCCGCGTATAGCTTCCGGTCTCCGGTCTCCGGTCTCCGGTCTCCGGTTCATTCTAATTGCCAGGCAGACGCAGAGGACCTCGGGGAAGAAATTAAGCGGTCTCGCTCCTCTTACGACGCCCCGAGCCTCGGTCTCGAGAGTGAGAAGCGCGCGGCGCGTGTACAGGCTGATCGCCTGGGACGGATGTGCTCTACCTGCCCGACCGTACAGAAATAGTCCAGAATTTTACCCTCCTCCCGTCGTCACCCTTCTTCTTCTTCTTCTTCTTCTTCTTCTTCTTCTTTTGAAGTTTCTTTTAATTAACAGCGTTACAAATTGGTATTATTGATGAATACCCAGACGTTCTATTTACTATCCGGAGAATACTGTTCCCCGCAGAGGTCTGTTGCGCTACCGATAGCTCCTTATTTAAGTTCCCCGTCTTCACCGAGTTTCTTATCCGCACAAAGCCCGGCATGATAACGCGAAACGTTGTACCAGGCCTCATCGATGCAACTAATTGTAAGTAATTACAAGGGAATCCGGCTTCCTTTGTTCAAGGAACTTGGCCCCCCCGTGAACGGAATTCCTACCGTTATCCCACAGGTCGTGCATCCACGGGTGAATAAGAGAGTTCCCATTAATATATCCAGCTTCGGTGGGACACGCTGTTTGGACATATTCTGCTCGTTTATCGCCGAAACACCGCTCGCATTGTACGCCCCCGTCGCCCGTGGATGGCCTATCGCCCATTTGGGCACAATATAATCCATCCCTCCTCTCGTCCCCCACCTTCAGCTGGTCAGAGCGCCGCTGAAACGAGCCCTTTATTGCTGTTCGCTGCTCGTGGATGCTGCTTCCTTTCTCAGGCCCACACCGCCCTCCTCCTTCTCTTTCCCTCCATCGCTCCCCAGTCCCCCTCGCTCTGCGCTCTCGCTTTTTAGCTCTTCCTGGTCCGATGCTCTCGACGCCCACCTTCTTCGATACGGCGAGTCGAAAGCTGGGACTGCACCTGCTGGACGAATTAATTCAACACAGTATCTCTTCTCTTGTATTAATCGCCTCTATAATGGGAGACAGATTTTCACCAGTTTCCTCGAGGTGTCTGTAATTCACTTTGCTGCTATCAATCTGCAACGATAGGCTAAGCTGTAATTTACCCTCTCTACGTGTTCAGTGCTCCAGCAGCCCTCCAGAAGAGGCTTCATTCGTTCCCCAAATTGAAAAAAAAGCAAAAATTTCAACACACCTCCGCGTCGCACCCGTTTCTTACCGCGTTCTGGTAACGCGATCGTCACCCCCGTCCTGTCCCCCTTTCCCATTCATGCCTGTTCACGGAGGTCGCGCGCGGCAACACGCGGTTCGTTAAACGAAACGCGTCCTCGCGCGTAGGATTTACGGGTGGCGTGCGTGCGTGCAGGCGTGTGCATCAGCTTTTGCGGTGCATGTTGCTCGCGCGCACGCCAACGGGAATCCGGTCGAGCCGAGCCGAGCGGAGCCGAGCCGAGCCGGTGACAAGGCTTACGTCATGGCCGATCGTCAAACCGCGCCACCCGGGGAACACACTGGCACCGTTGGTGTTGCACCTGCCTCTTCCCCGATAATCACCGCGGCGAGTAATTGCTCCTCCCCGAGATAAGCTGGCGGATTCGGGGAAACGAAGAGGAGGAGGCACTCTCGGCAACGTGTCCAGCGCGGGCCATTGTTTCATTTATCTCATTCATGGCAGTCTGTGCTCGCTGCAGGCTTCGACTCTCTGTCAGGAACTCGATTGATAGGGTTGGAGGCAAGGTACTCGACAGGCGTAGTAAGTGGACCATCAGTGGCTTTGTTCATTTTCACCCGGTTCCCTCTATCTTCGGGGTAATTTCCTCGCCGGGAATGGGAAAGAAACGAGCGGCGTCGTTGGATAACTTAATCGTTACGAGGCAGTTTTTCCCGCGATGGGAGCCCGAGTAATGCATCTGGCTACCGGCCAGCTCGGGGCTATCCTTCGCTGGCCGCTGGTTTCTGAATGAACAATAGAAAATGTCTGGGCTACTCGCGGCAGCGCTGCGTCGTTAATGAATACCTTGAATCGGGGCCTGGCCTCGAGTTCACCGGGCGTTTACAGGTGCACTGCGTATACGTGCAGCCGGAGAGAAGGAGAGAGAAGGGAGAGACCAGTGGTCGGAGCAGAGAAACAACTCTCCCTGATATTCCCTCGATATGATACGTCGAAGCGAAGCCAACACCACAGGGGAAGTTGTGGGGGAGGAGAAGGAAACGATAAATTTTCGTCCTGCTACGTCCTTCGACTCACGAATCTCGCTCTTCCCTCTGGCAAGGAATCTTGGCAACTCGGAATTCGGATTTCTTCTTCAAATTTCCCAGTCTTCTTCTTATTCCTCCGTTTCACTCGCGCGCGCACGCGCGCCCGCGCCGAATAAAGGGAAGCTCAGTAGGTAAGCTACAATTCGGTTTTTTGCAGTCTCGCGAGGAATCAGGGAATCCCAGATTCATTTCTGCTCACTTCCTCTTTTTCAGCACATTTCCTCGTGTTGCTAGCATGAAATTACCCAGCGTGCTTTCCACTTTGTTGACTAACACCGCGGTTGCAAGCATAAATAATTCACTGGGAAATATGAATAATTCTCTGTTTAGCCATGTTTTATACATGAGTAATAACCAGAAGAGGAATACTTGCTAATGAGCTTGCCAGAGTCAATCGGGGCCTGGTCTAATTGTTTCTAAACAGAGATTGAGAAGCTGTACGTGTAAGAGGAGGGTCGATATTTTTTCTCTATTTAGAGGTGAAAATTCGTAGATGAGCGTGCGAACGGGAACGGCCAACTGGCCCCGAAACTGAACGAAGAAGTTGATCCATCTGCAGTGGCGTGCGAACATCGGCGTTTTCAGAACTCGTAACAGCATCACCTGGGAAGATAGGGCTCCCTCGACTCCCGTTTCGCCGGCAACGAAACGTTACTTCCCTTCTGGGAAGAGAACGGCCGTGTATCCTGTTTAAGTATCCCTGGGCACGCCATCGGGCGAATCCTGCGTGGCGTTCTTGGTCCTTCTTTTCCTTTTTCTTCCTTCGCCAGTCTCAGCACTCTCAGCCTTCTGCCTTCCTCCGTATTCCTCGAGGTTCAGTCATCAGTGGCGTAACGAAACGAAAGGGACCGTTTTCTGGTCACCGATACCAGTAGCCTTCGGCGACATCAAAGAGAAGACCTTGGAGAATCTCGCTTTCGATCAGTAAAATCAACAAGTTATAAAATCGTAAAATCGTGAATTCTGATGTCGAATGGTGGTTGACTCTGCATTCGTTTCGTAAACTTGTCCATCGACAGAGTTAACTTTCATCCGAAACTGTTCCAAAGGATGGATAAGAGGGATAGGTAGTAGAGGTGCTTTCGTTGCTTTACTATTAACTCGTAAAGATAGTCAGACTCCCTGGACGTGGTGGTGATCCAGATGAAGTTCGTATCCTTCCTGTCGTTGGACCACAAAAAATCCGGGGGCCCGGGGGCCCGGGGGGCCGGGGGGCCGGGGGGCCTGGAAATCGGCCGCTTAAAAATAGACCGCCAGCGATGGTGGAGCACGGGTGAACCGTTTATTACGAGCACATCATCCTCCGCGGCGCGGCGGGGCAGAAACGGACGAAAAAGAGGAACCACGGGCTGACCACTTAACTCTTCCTTACGCTACCGACCACCATAACCATACAGCACAGCCGATACCCTCGACCCATTTGCCTCTGCCAGAGGCTGTCGAAGCACGCAATAGTAACCTCGTCCTTCCTTCACCAGACATCTTCGGGCATCGTTCCAATGAATCTCTGCGTTCCACTCACCATCACTGAACATCAGGATCGTCGTTTATGTATTCCAAGGGAATTCATCTCCAGGGTCCACCCGATCAACAAAGATTTTAGTAACCGTCGATAATCTCGCGTACACTTGCTCTACTGTTTTATTTCCAAGCTCGCCCACCCAGGGACTCGGAGTGCCTAAAAGTCTGATTACCCCTGGCTCGAAATGAAAATTCATACAACCCGACAGGCGCAAGCTGCCTGCTACCCCTCCCAGATCGTTGGCTGCCTCGTGAGACGCGCCAACGATTTTTCGGTAGGGCACCTGATCTTCCCGGGCCCTCCTAATCTGCCGGCCCATTACGATAATACGTTTAGTAGGAAGCCTGCTCTAAGCTCTTCTTCCTCCGCCGCGAAAACAGGTAGGTGGAAGGGGTGGGGGTGGCGGGGGTGGTGGGGGAGAGGGAGGAAGAAAAGAAGAACGCCTCTTTCCCAGAGAGAGGCCAGGGCAGCAACGCTTACTCTCTTTGTGCCGGATGCGTGCCGCCGGCGGAGTAGTGATAGCGGACGAACGTCCGGTCTGCCCTCTCTCTCTCTCCCTCTCTCTCCGCGGAGGCCGATGCACTTCGATCGCATCATTGGGCGCAGCGGCGGTGCACCGTCGCCCGCTTCTCCGTTGCCCTACTGATGGGCATGCTTAATTACTACCGCGAATATTCGGCGGAATACCTTTTGGTCTTCAAATGGGGGATGTTATCGAAAGGCGGTTATTAATCGTTGAGATGTCTGCTCTTTGCCCGGAAAACTACACCCACCCGAATCAACCGCCTAATCGAGCTCGATCCGTTCTTCTGTTACAGAGAAAGTGCTGATAACGAGGCTGACGACGCAAAAGTGGCTGGACGTCGGGCCGAATTGGACCGAGGACGAGTACAGGAGCGCGCACTCGAAGATGGTGTACGAGTACAGGGTGACGTGCGTGGCGCACTACTACGGGAAGGGCTGCGAGAACCTGTGCAGGCCGAGGGACGACAATTTCGGTCATTACAGCTGCAGCCCGACCGGGGAGCGCGTCTGCCTCTCTGGATGGAAGGGCGACTACTGCAATACCCGTAAGTCTCTCCGCCTCGCTATTATCGTGGTGGTGCGCGTAATGCGTGCACTCCCACGCTTCCCATCGCGACTGCACCGCGCGTGACATATCCCTCCTTTTGTAGGAATTCCGTGTATGAAATTACAGAGACGATCGTTCTCTCTCGCTCTCGCTCTCGCTCTCGCTCTGTGTCCCCCGCCCGCCCCGACCAGCGTAATTCATACTGTGTTAGCCAATAACCGGAGAGGCTGTCGAATTTAGGATTTTTTTTACCCGGTATCAACGCGGTGGCTTCGATGCAGGCTGGCTGCGAGTCGATAGCTCGAAACTGTCAGGGGATGGGGAGTCACGGAGCGCGACGATGGATCCTAGGGGTAAAATAAGATAGCTGTAGGATGTTTGATCGTCGTTGAGGTCATAGTATAACGGGAACCGGAGTTCACGGTGCATACACAGAGTTCAAGATTACTTGCTAAATTTTCGCTGCCATCGGCGTGATACATCGGTGGAAGGTAGTGAAACAGATTACATGTAATCTCGGAAGACAGATAGATTGGAAGAATCAGTGCACTCGCCGTAGGATGAGAAGCTCGTCGATAGCCCCACGGAGGATCCGGATTCTATCCGCTATAAGACATTATATAACATTTACTCCGGGACGTTAAGCCGGCCGAGCGTTCCCCGTTCTCGTTCGTAGCACGAAACTCGACAAACTCGACGAGTCCACGAAGGAGAGGCCCGGTGCAGTGTCGGTGCAACGGAGCCGGGTCCGAGCGTGCAGCAGCTTCCCACGCTTGGCTCGCGCGTGTGCGAGAGAGTGCCACGCTCTCTCTCTCTCTCTCTCTCTCTCTCGTTCGCTCCCTCTCTCTCCGTCGCTCTCGCCCGGTCCCGTCTGCTGCACCTCTGTACCGGGGGGCGGAGGGCGGAGGGCGGGGGCCCACCTTGTCCCACCTTGTCCCACCCGACACCGTCTGCATCCAGCATCCTCTTTGTCGCTCGCTGGCGTACCTGAGCCGAGCCGGGGCCAAGTATTAATCCGTGTGTATACGTGCACGTTCGCGCGGCAGGTCTGTCTGCCGCTTTCCGCGTGCACGTTCCGCCTCGGATTTTCTGTGCACCGCGAGCTCTGGCCAGCTCCGTCCCGACGAGTCAAATGGGACGAGATGATGAGGCTCGCTCGTCGGTGTCCTCTGGACAGGTCACTGTGCCACCTGGTGCACCCCCCCGCCAGCACAAGGGCAGAGAGGCTCCATAGCCGACACGGAGAAACTCTGTTAGCAGACGCGTTTTCAAGAATCTCATTCTCTTTGCTCGCCCCGATGGGACACCGCTCGTGATGTATGGGAGGCAGGCTGGACTCTCGAACGGTTCCGTTTCGCAAGCTTTGCACAACCGATGGCATCCCAGATTTCGATCCTCTTTTGCTTCCTTTGCCGGCGCGCGGAGTCACTTGCATTCCGCGCCCTCGGCCAACATTCGAGGCGGCATCTCCGGGAGAACGGTGTTGCTGAGATTTACCATGAATTCTGGGGACCCGAAGGTGACTAATATTCGAGAATATTTCAAGAATCTTGGGTATAAGGTCCGCGGCCAGGCCTCGGCATAAAACCACCTTGCATCGACCCTTCTCGAACATGATCGACCAAACTTTAGACACCGCGCTATCATTCCACCAGAATTCTTCAACGCTCGGCCCTACCGGGACCCACCCACGGGCGTACGTCGATGCGTCGACCTTCCCCAGGGCCGTCGTACCATCGAGTCGGAGTCGGTGCCTGGCAAGTTTCGTGTCCCCGTGTCGATGGCACGGTGGTTGGCGATAGCTGGCCAACAACGAGCACATGCCCTCTCCTTCTCTCCTCGCGGAGCTACCGATCGGTCGTTGCACTCCGACTCCGACTCCGACTCCGACTCCGACTCCGACGCCGCTCGACAAAGTTTCTCCTCCGCGCATTGATTACTAATAGACTACTTACTCTTCATTTCGTGACATTCCCGGGCTTTCGTGGAATCGTTCGCGTTCGTGCGCTGTTTTCGCGAACGTTCCCGGCGACGACGCTCTTCATCCGCCCGCCCTCGTCGAACATCCGCGCGCCTGCCTTCAGCTGCCCGATCCTTTCTCACGTGCGCCGCCGAGCACGCCCACGCCACCGTTTCCAGGATTTTCGCCGCCTTCCTGTTCCTCCTCCAGCTGCGATGAGAAAGGCGCCGCATTGTTGCGATTTAACGCTAGCCGAGGCTGTGCCATGACGCTCTCATACGCCCCGCGAGTCGATTCTGCATTAGGCGCGCTCGGCTTAATTGCCAGCCGCGAGTAGATCGGGAATCGATACGGGGGCGGTGTATTTTGGCGGTGAACTTGTACGGGCTGCGTGAGAAAACGGGACCTCGCCGGGTAAAAATGGAGGCACACACCAGTCCCGTGGAGTTTCTAGAAATGGCGAGTAATATGCTGTGTACCTAATCGTGTCTCCGTTTCTCGCTGTATGCTCAGCGCCGCGTTTGCTCAGCTGACCGCTTGCCGTGTGTGCGTGTGCCCCTTTCCCGCTGAAAAAAAAATGCCTGCTTGAGTAAGCGGAAAAATGTGTCGGCCCCCGGGGAGTCCGGGGACAACCGACTGCTCGATATTCTTGTCGATTAGCTGTTGTTGGATCGGGGTTAGGGTGTTTCCAATAGTGCGTATTCCCTGGCAATGACTCCGTCGTATCTTACACTCACAATTTAGCTATATAATCCCAGTAATGTTACGCCCCACGCGGGGTTCGCGTCTGTACAGAGATTCATCTCAACTGGCAATCGTCTCGCGACGATAAAGTCCCTTTCTTGTCCCGTTTCTTCCGCATTCGCGTTTCCCCTAAATGCTGGTCACCGAAGAACGGTTAATCAGCCTTTCGAGAGCCATCGAGAGAGAACGGAGCGGCGCGCTGACAAAAACTCGGTGCCCGGGGCTGCTATAACACTTTGTACCAGCGCGAGCGCCTGGACGATCCTGTGCAAAAGGGGTTAATAACGAGGCCACGGCTGCCTGGCGCAGCCAGGGGTAGCGGTATGGAGAGAGAGAGAGAGAGAGAGAGAGAGGGGGGGGGTTCAGGGTGGCTGGCACGGCGGCCAGGGCATTTTCGGGGGTGCCAGGACGTATTACAGGGGTTGCGGAGGCAGCTGCAACACGGCGGGCCGAGCCGAAAGAGGCCGAATGGGCCCCGTGACAGCTGCGCCGAGAGGTCGGTGCTTTAACCAACAGCTGCACCGGACTCCACGTTCACAGTCCACTTCCATTTCAACCCCCTCCTCCCCTCGCCCTCCGTCGTTCTCCAAGTCGCGTTTCTCCACCTCCTTGTTCGTCTTTATTGCCACGGGGTACCTGCCAAACTGTGTCTCCCTCCGCCTCTGTGGCCCTCCGGGCTCTTATCCGTTCCGCGTGCATTACACCGGGGCAACAATGTGACGGTGGCAGGTAGACCTAGAGGTAGGTTAGGAGAAAGAAACTTTTATACAGGCCTCTGAACGATTCTTCCTTCGACTTCTCCAGGTCTCCCTTCCACGAAAGGTCAGGAGGGAAGGGAAAATCGATAGGTACGTTGGCCACGAGCCGTGAAACTCGTCGGGGGAACGGCCACCGTCCTGCGTGCCCCGTCCCCCCGTCCCCCCGTCTGGACATTTAAAGGGAACCGAGGTGGACCGAAAGGCCCGCGACGACCGTTGGAAAAGCTCGAGGGACCTTCGGTGTTACGCAGGTGCGCAGGTTGCGGTTTCTTCGTGCCCCGATAGTTACCCTTCGATCAGCTGGCGATGAAGCGGCCGACGGGTATCCTCGAACGATACCGGCGATATTACACCACAGACGTCAGCCCAGCTTAAACTAGCGATCAGACGCTGCCGTAATCCCAGTTTAATTCAGGAACATCAGTCTCGGCGACGGCTTTCGGCTTCTTTTTTCCCCCCCACTCGGTTTGCCGAGGGGCGTAGTCGAGGAATCCCAGCGATTCGGCCATTCCTCGCTCGTCCCGCGGGATCAACCGACCCTGGAACGGACGAAGGAGGATCGTACCTCTCTTCGCTCTATAAATACCCGTGCTCCTTAGCGTTTCTCGCGAGTTCCATCGAGAGAGCCGCTGTTCGTGGGCTGTTGCGCTCGGTGCCAAGGTCATGGCGGACCACCAGCCCTCTCCTGCCCTCTCCTGCCCTCTCCTGCCCTCTCCTTGGCCCCCACCAAGCCGAGGGTTCACCTTCTATCCGGCCGCATAGCTGAACCACCTTCAACCCCTTCATTCAGGAAGAGACAGGTCCAACCGCGTTCCACTTGTTGTTCTCTGGTTGGAATCGGCCCTGGGCCCCAGACGCGGATCCTGCCGGGATCTTAGAGCTATTTCACGGCGACGGAGTTTCTCGGAGTGTACTCGAAGATGGCACTGAATTTTAGCTCGGTTCTGAAAACGTACTTGGGTACTTGAGGATCGAATCTAGATTAGAAGATTCCAGTGGGCGTGAAATTGGACGGAAACCGTGGGCCTCTCCCGTTCTAGCATTCGAAAATACCTACCTCGACAGATCGACCTCCAGAGAGCTTCGCCCGGTTAACGAAATTCGGTGCTCTCTGAAACGTCCAACGGCGACACCGGCACGTGTGCGCGCGAGGAGAAAGAAGGAGCTAGGGGGCACGTCGCATGGTAACGCCGCGCCGTCCCGACGTAACTGAACCACCGGTGGCTGCCAGCCAACTGAGAAAGATTTTGGATATTTGCGGACTGGACAAGACCGGGCGACACGTGACACAATTTCGTTACCCTTGCCAGCCGCGTCCATCGTCTCGTCTCGTCTCGTCTCGTCTCGTCTCGTCCCCTCCCTCGCATTCCATCGAAGGCGGACGGATTGCCTGATTTCGGGCACCTGATTTCGGCAGTGATATCAGCCGGTAGTAGCTGATAGCGAACGTCGTCGCGGCGGTGGCTAGGAAGGAGGAAGAAGCGTGTAGTCGGTGGAATTGGCCAATTAGTAGGATGTTAGAGGCGCGTTCAGCGTCGATAAGATAAGGATCGTCACACGTGACACAATTTTATCATCCTTGGGGGACGTGCGCGCGAACGACCGACCGGCAGCGACGTATCGCCGGCCCGGCTACTACGTGCAGCTATGCAAGGAATCGCGCGGCCAGACTCCGTTCCCATCCAGTATTCCCGGAAAACGGGAACGATGTCCGTGGCACGTATGACATAAATTTTAATTAGCTCGAGCACCCATCGGGAATTTCGAGGTGTGAACGATCCGGCGGGAACATCGCCTCCAAAAATTGGCCCTCCCCTTGTTTCTTAATCAACACCTATACAGGCGCGAGCCAACAATACCGACATTCCATACACTGTACACCGTACACCCCTCTCGTTACGACTGGACCGTAGAAATCGTGCGCAGTTGACGGATAGACTGTAATTACGACGTAGCGCACAGAGTATGTACCTACCCACAGAGCTAGGAGTAGGTAATAATGAAATCCACTCCCGCAAAGATTGGAGCACTAAAGGCGTCGCAGTTTCCTTGAAGAGGTAATAGGTGGAGCGGAGCGATTTTCCGCTGAATCGCGGCCAATTTTATGACTCGATTAACAATGACAGGCCGAAGGGGCATTAGGCGTTGAGGGAGGCAGGGAGCTCGGTATATACCTCGGTGAATTATCGGAGTTCCAGTACCCCGACTACCTACCTCCACGGAGGAATGCGTCTCGGGATGCATCGTGTATCTGTATGGTGTAGTGGTACCGCTCGTGCAGTCGTGAGGGACGCGATCGACCTCTTGCGGAGAGTTGCCTTAACCTTTTCGATTTTTTCTTACTCGTTTCAGCCCGCTGCCTGCCCGGATGCGACGAGCAGCACGGACACTGCAATCGACCCGACGAGTGCTTGTGAGTATACACGCATCCGATGCACCCACTACCACAGAAACCCACCCGTCTCTATCCCACTCGGAACGTCTCTACGTGCGCGACCATCTCTTCCCCCGCTGATATCACATTCCTCACTCGATACACCGGCCAAGGTGTATCGTGGCCGCGTTAATAACGCGCCGATAAACGGGCTCCTATTTTTTCCCCGTCGACAGACGATCGTTGCGCGCGAATCCCGACAACCGTGGCTTTTGCCATACTGTTGCGCGAGAATCTACCAGGTTCAAAGTTTTCAGTTTCTTGCCGAGATTTTCTTAACGTAGATAACGTTACTTCGGGGATTAAATGTTTGAGAGAGATATTAGGTGATTATGAAAACTTACTTAAACAATAAAATCCAGCTTTCTTTCATTTTTAAAAAGCCCCTTCTTGCGGGGTGCGCAATTGACTTGGGGACAGTTGCAGGATTGATGATACATAGCTAGCAGTTTACTGTAGGTATAAGACAGACACTTGTCTGTGGTGGTAATAGCAGTGTACGAGTATGTACTAGCGGTACACGCAGCAACACTGTCTTCAGCAGTGCACCTCCGTGAGAAAGTGGATTCTATAAGAATACTCAAAAGTCATCGGATCCTATTCAATTCCTCTTTCGACTCTCCCAAAGACCTGCCAGCTATCCAGTCAAGGTAATACAAAGAATTCCCAGTCTCTCTAATTTCCCGATTAATGACGTTGATTAGAAGCCCGCCGCTTCCGCGATCAGACTCCGACGTGGAATCTCGCGTAACCACGCGTTCCAGCGTGGCGCCATTACGGTACCCCGTGGACGATGGAAATATCGTCGCCAGGAGCAGGCTGTCTGTTCTCTACTGTCCCTGTCGATTTCACTCATGGCGAGCCGCGAGCAGGAAAAGAACCGCGAGAGGAATTCCTGGCGCTCCTCCGCTCCTCCGCTCCTCCGCTCCTTTCCGTCGTAACGAGCCACGCTTAGAGGTGCCAATCGTTCCTGCCCTTGCTCCCAACTCGCGAACCTCCTTCTCCAGCTTTTTCACTCTCCCCCACGATCCCCCTTTTTACACACGCCTGCAACGTGGCGATCGTGTCGTTGAACCTTCTTCTAATTCGACGCGACGTCGAGAGGGAAATAGGGGAGCGTGGGTCAGAGATCGATTCGCGAATTTCTGCGTTTGCTGGGAATCCTGCGCGACTATAAATACGGTGGCCGAGGCTAGAGGATCCTATTCTCTGCGCCCTGTCGTGCACTTTTTCGTGCCTTGGGGCGTTCCTTCTACTCGCGGCAGTTTACACCCTTTGTAGAATGTAGAAGCCTCTCGGCTGTTTAGAAGCCTTCGGTGAATTATTTTGCGATGCTCCAGTGTCTGCGAGCTAGAATTCGCGTGGATTCCCATCAGATTGATAACTACGGTTAGGAGTCCAGACAGAGGAATTCCGGAGTAATTATTTCGAGACCGGGTGATTCGTCTTCATGGGACTCGAATCTCGGCCCTATGTTAACCCGAGGTTTAGAGTTAACTCGATCATCTAATTACTCTACGGTCGGGGTTAATTGTCCCGATAGCCGGCGGCAGCCGTCACTCCAACAGTTCTGGCGATCCGCTGCTTCTCCGCGCCTCTCGGGGACTAGGCTCGATCTTCCGAGAGATAGCACCCCCGCGGCAAAAAAATAATATTTTCGAAAATAGACGGGCACCGGTCCAGGCGCGCTGCCTTGCGTTTCGAATGTCCCAGACGACCTGGAATTTATGCGCGCCCGTAGACTTCGCAAACAAACCGCTAAACCTGACACATCAATTATACGTCGAGTACGGATCTCACTTGGGGGCGAGTTTTTTCCTCGCTCTCTTTCGTATCAGCTCCTGCCGAACGGTTTCTTCGCGGCTGCCTTCGGAGCCCCAGTAGTCGCGCAGAGGCAGGAAACTTCAGACTCGGTGAGCGCAGCAGTGGTAGTAAATCGCGATCTATTCCAGCCAAATAGTTTTCAGTAGGCTGAAGGTTGTTTGATTAACGATGCGGTCGCGATGAATACGCGTGCAATTGCTTCGATGGGGCTGCACTCGATTACAGTGTTCGTAACTGTAATTGGGTTATCGGGTATGATACTCTGTCTCTCTCCCGCGGATTCAGATTTCGAGGAGGACAGCAGGGGGATTTGCAGCGTGCACGTTCGTTGCAGAGAGTTGGCTTTGGAATGAATTCTGGTTGCGTACCTCTACGCGTGGAAATAGTCGATACGATCGCTAAGAGCAATTGCCGCCGAGAGGCCCCCGTGGGATGTCGGCCCCGTTCGTGATACGTGGAAGAAACGCGGCTATATGGTGTCCCGTGGTATTGAAATTTCGGGGACCGCGTTCAGCCTCGCGGGCCGTATCTGAATACCGATGAAGATGCGGCCACGGTAAGCGGGTCCGCGCTTCCACTGTATTTGCACAAGTGTAGTCCCATGTGTTTCGAGTACTGGTACCCTGAGCATGGGTCTTCCAAGATGTTTGTATTCCTCCGTATCCTTATATTTTCAAATATTCGTACTGCTGAGTACTGAATATCATATTCCCAACAATTCATACCCCCAAATACCATTTTCCAAACTACTGATACCCCTAAATGCTTGGGTATTCCCAAGCATACCAGTACTCCACCTCAAGTATCTTCCCGTTTTTCCGGCATCTCGCACCGTCCCCCGCTCTAATTACGAATACAAGCTAATCCCCCCGCGTGCACGGTGTTCCGTTGAAACCGGGGTGCGGGGGTGTCTCCCGCGGCCATCAGAAATCCGTTTCGCGTCCTAGGAAGAGGCGCGCTAGAGAGAAGACAGCTCGAAGAATCACACGGATGCCTCGGCCATCTCATTGGCTAGGCGCGCGTATACAAACGACTACGAATATCCGCGCGCGGCACAGTTTGGCTCGTTTCGCTCCGTCCTGCTTCCTTGCATAGGTGTGTGACTGTGTGTGCGCGCCACCCTCTTCCTCTCTCTCCGTATCTTTCTTACTTGTGAGACGTCGACGGGCTCTCTCGATTACGCTCTCGGTGTGTACATGGGATTTAATGGTATAGTCATGCGACGTCGACGGGCTGTCCTCTCTTTTCTTCTACTGGCAGTGTGTGTGTATATATATATATATATATATATATTACTATATACTGTATATATATATATATATATATGTGTATATTTATATACATGTGATATATACCTACTGTATACTTGATATATGTATGCGTGTATATGTACACATATCTTATGTAGAAAGAGAGCGAGAGAGGGAGAGGGGGGGAGAGAGAGAGGGAGGGAGATAGGCGGATGGGGTATTAGTGGGCAGAGCAAGGCGCGCGCACACACAGAGGAGCGTAACCTTTCCTTGACCCGCATACTGAACGGCTGTGCTGAGGCTCGAACCGTGGGAACACTACTCGACGACTCGTCTCCCCACTCTCCTTCGAATACTCTACCTTCTCTCCTGTCTCTCTTGGCTAAGGCTCTTCCTCCCTTCTCTTGCTTCTTCTCTCCTACTTTTCCTTCTCCTTACGCCGCTCCCTCTCCCTTTCTCTCCCTTTGGACTTGACTGGTCTCACTGGCCCTTGCTCATTCTATTTCTGCCTCTCCCCCTCCGTCGCTTCTTATATCTTTCTCTACCTTCCCTCTCACCTTCTCTTCTATGTACGTACGTGTGGTCCGTGCATGTGCACGCTCTCCAGCGTGGCCTGTAAAATATATACATATGTATATACACACACCTCTTTCTTTCCTTCCCTCTGTCTTCCTTCGATCCCCGCTCCCGTCCCTATCTTTTCTTCGGCTCTCTTTGTCCTTCCTGTGTGTAACCCCCTTCGACGTAATGGCCGACCACCATATCCTCATCGACCCCCCCCCCCCCCCCCCCCCCCCCCCCGCGTAGCTGGATCCAGCTCCTTTCTACCTTCTTCATCTCCGCGCGGCCTTTATCCACCTTTGCGTATCCACTGTCGCGGTGAGCCTTTCTTTTTCTGTCCGTCTCCCCTCCCGCTCCGCGACGGTTCTTTTTCTCCCTTTGGCGCGGACCTGGTCCTTCATCGCCTCCTCTTCCTCCAGCTCGCGAGAACCTTCTTGGAAATTCTTTTTCGAGGGCAGGGTGGGTCCTCGGCGATGTTTGGATTTTCGACGATACGGAGATTTCTCATCCACGGCGGATTCGCTGGGAGGATTAATCACGAGCCCTGCGTATCCATCTTCGATCTTCTTCCCCACCTCCTCGTTTTTTCGCTCCCCTTGGATTGCGTTCGCGCGAGGATCGATTAGTATTTAACGACCCAAGTGATTAGAGCATACTACTGGGCCGGCCGCTCTGCGGAGTTTCTCCGGCGAGAGAACGAGGAGGTTACCCGGGGGTCACCCGGTATATGAAGCTCGATTACCTGGAAAAACGGGGATTCCTACTCCTTCCCCCCCCCCCCCCCCGCCGCTTTATTGCGCGCCCTCTATCGCGTCCCATCGTTTTTCATACGCACTTAACGAGGTCCTTGACATTGCCCGTCGATGGCTGCGGGGGATTCTAATCGCGCGGTTGCCAGGGGAATCGCAAGAACGGGCGGAATTCGACGAGAGGAGATCCGATCTTTTCCTTAACCCTATGCTACATGAGCAGCCTACGCGCTTTTCAATTCAAAGCCTGAATTCGAGGCTCGCCCATCGAAGTGTAAACCGACGCGACGGCCAGCCAGAGCGTCGTCATCCTTTCTCCGTTGCGTGCCTTTTGTACGTATGCCAATATGGGATCTTGGATCGTAACCCGGGCTCCTTTAAGAGATCGTCGAGGTCTCGACATCTGGATTAGAGCTGTTCGAGTACTCGGAAAAAGCGAGCCGAGCCTAACTCGGCTCGAAAAACCGAACCGAGCCGAGTACTCGAAAAAAGCGAGCGGCTCGAAAGAACCGAGTAGCTTGAATAGAACCGAGAACTCGCATTTTTTCGAGCGGCTCGAATAGAACCGAGAACTCGAATTTTTTCGAGCGACTCGAAGAAAACCGAGCGGGCCGAAAGAACCGAGCGGGCCAAAAGTACCGAGTGGGCCGAAAGTACCGAACAGTCCGGTGTGTCGAGTAGTTATTATTTCGACTTTATTACTCGTTAAACAGATAATATAGTACATAAGGAGGAAGTAAGATACGAGTAAAGGCGAGTCTAACTATTTTCTAACTATTGAAAAGAATCTTTCGCGTAAGTATGAATTATATAATAATATTTCTTCTTGCGTTTTCCTTTATGCCTTCTCCGTAGAAATATTATTATATAATTCATACTTACGCGAAAGATTCTTTTCAATAGTTAGAGAATAGTTAGACTCGCCTTTACTCGTATCTTACTTCCTCTTTATGTACTATATTATCTGTTTAACGAGTAATAAAGTCGAAATAATAACTACTCGACACACCGGACTGTTCGGTACTTTTGGCCCGCTCGGTTCTTTCGGCCCGCTCGGTTTTCTTCGAGCCGCTCGAAAAAATTCGAGTTCTCGGTTCTATTCGAGTTCTCGGTTCTATTCGAGCCGCTCGGTTCGATTCGAGCCGCTCGAAAAAATTCGAGTTCTCGCTTTTCTTCGAGCTACTCGGTTCTTTCGAGCCGCTCGCTTCTTTCGAGTACTCGGCTCGGCTCGGAAACCGAGTCTCGGCTCGGTCCGAATTTCAAGCTACTCGAATATTCGAGTACTCGAACAGCCCTAATCTGGATCCTTCCTGCCACGATGTCCCTCGATCGGCTCGCCGATCGAAGAGGAGAGAAAGAGAAATCCAGAGACTTCCGCGTGGAAAGATCTACATATACCCCTGCGAGGTCCTCGGCGCAGCGTTCGCTAACGAGCAACATCCTCTCTTTCTGTTCCAGATGCCAGAACGGGTGGAAGGGCGCCTACTGCGACCAGTGCGTGAGATACCCGGGCTGCCTTCACGGTAGCTGCCAAAAGCCATGGGAGTGCCTATGCGACGAAGGCTGGGGCGGCCTGTTCTGCAACCAGGACCTAAACTTCTGCACGAATCACAAGCCGTGCCGTAACGGCGGCACCTGCTTCAACACCGGCCAGGGCTCGTACACCTGCTCGTGCGCATCAGGCTTCACGGGCACTGACTGCGAGACGCTGCTTTTGGACTGTCACTCGAAGCCGTGCCTGAACGGCGGCTCCTGCACCATGGAGCCGTCCTACGGCAATTCTAGCCATCTCCTGACGACCGGCTCGCACGGCGCCCCCAAAACCTCCGCGGACGCGGCGTCCTCATCGGGCTCGAAGCAGGCGCAGCGAGCCGCTTATCGTTGCACCTGTCCGCCCGGCTGGAGGGGCCGTCACTGCGAGATCAGCACCAGATCCTGTCGAGATTCACCTTGCCATCACGGGGCCAGCTGCGAGGACGATTCGCTGCGCGGCTACGTGTGCCACTGCCCGCCTGGCTATACCGGCAACGACTGCGAGTCCCAGCTAGACGAGTGCTCGCCGAATCCGTGCGCAAATGGGGCCACCTGTACGGACATCGTCAACGGCTTCCGTTGCTCCTGCCCGGCGGGATTCACCGGCGAGCGCTGCGAGACCAACATCGACGACTGCCAGGACGACCCGTGCCTGAACGGCGGTACCTGCGTGGACCTAGTGAATCAGTTCCGTTGCCAGTGCGTGCCGGGCTTCGTCGGCAGGCTGTGTCAGGACAAGGTCGACTACTGCCTAGCGAAACCGTGCGCAAACGGCGGCCGCTGCATCTCCGGGACGAACGACTATCGGTGCGCGTGCAAGCCCGGCTTCACCGGCAAGGACTGCAGCGTGGACGTGGACGAGTGCCGCAGCGGGCCGTGCAAGAACGGCGGCACCTGCCTGAACAGAGTGAACGGGTTCCTCTGCGAGTGTCCCGAGAGCTGGCACGGGGACACTTGCGCCGCAGAAGTCGGCAGCGGCACGGCAATCCTGCCGGCCGCAGCAGCCGCCGCCAGCTCTCCGTCCAACACCGCTGGGACAGCGGTACCACCGTCGGGCGCCAGTTACTGGTCAGGGAATCTATCCAAGCACGTGGCCTCCGCTGAACCCAGGGACGCGGGCTTGACCACCGAGCACGTGGTGGTGATAGCGACCCTCTCCACGGCGGTGCCAGCGTTCGTTTTGGTGGCTGCTGTCGCCGTGATGTGCATGAAAAGGCGGCAGAAGCGAGAGCAGGCGAAGGCAGACGAGGAGGCCAGGCTGCAGAACGAACGGAACGCCGTGCACAGCAGCATGAGCAAGAGAAGCGGCGGAGTGATGAGCGGCGTGGGTGGCGGCGCTGGGGTTGGCTCGACCGGTGGTGCAGGCGTTGGCATCGGGAACGTTGGACTGCTCGGGGGTGGTGGCAGCGGGATGATCAGCGGCGGCGGTGGCGGCGGCGGCAGCGTGTGCACCCTGGGCACCGGGGACGCGCACATGATCAAGAACACCTGGACGGCGAACAAGAGCGTGAACAACGCCGCGTCTGCCAGACAGGACGACCTCGACTCGTCGTTTCAGACGGACGTCACGCTGGACAGCTCTTGCTCGGGTTACAAGCCGGAACCGGTGCTGCAGGACGGCCGAACGCGGACGACCAAGCAGCTGAACACAGAGGCGGCCGCGCACAGGGCGTCGCACCTCTTCCAGAAAGAGAAGGACTGTCTGGGCCTGGGCCTCGGCCTGGGGGTCGGTGTCCTGGAGAACGCCAAGAGGTCGTCGGTGTTCGCGGGGAACGCGGCGACGGACAGCTGTTGCGCGGCTGAGGCGGCGTTACTCAAGAGGCCGCCGCAGACGATCGCGGAGGGTGGCACCGGTCCACCGGGAAGCGGCGGCGGCGGCGGCGGCGGCGCAGGCGACACCGGCTGTGGAGTGTACGTTATAGACGATCATTATAGGCACGACTCGTCGCTGGCGGCGACGCTCGCGACGGAAGTGTAGCTCGCTGGTGTACCCTGGAGATGAGCCAGCCGACCGGTACGGACTCTTTTTGCACGTTTCCTTCCTCGTGATCGATAGCTTATTGGTGGCTGTCGCGCGTTCAGTCGCGCACGAACTGTGCCCCCCTGCTCCGCGTGTGTTTATTCTCTGGCCGATCGTGCATCGCCCAGAGGGAAAGAGACAAAGAACGAAACCCACCCTCCGCGAGGTTCTCCGGGTACCGCGGACACCCCCCCCCCCCACCCGGCGCTTCTCTTCGCGGCGTCAGAACAGTTCTGTTATTCGCTGGAATTCTTGTCAGAACTCGAGGAGGGAAGAAATTGACACGCGCGCGAACCATCCTCACGGACGGGGCGAGGAGAGGGAAAGCATTCCTTCGTGTATTCTGGAGAACGAGGACGAACAGACTTTTGCCTAGGAGCTCCATGGAAGGATTACATATATATATATATATATATATATATGCACACACACGAGATGCTGTGGTGGCGGACGATGGCGGAATATCGTCGTCCGACCCGTTCTTAGGTATTAATATTATATTATATTATCATGCTCGGATGCGAAACTTTGTACAGAACTAATTTATTATTATTGTTATTTACTATTATTACTATTCGCTATTATTATTATTATTATTATTATTATTATTATTATTATTATTATTATAATTATTATTAATATTATTCTATCGTATCCCATTATCATTGTTCCGATAGTTCTCCTTCGTATCTCTTTTTTTCCTATTTTTTTTCTCGAATTGCGTGACTGATCTTCTCCCTCTCTCGCTCTCCGTGGATACGAGAGACGCCCGTGTTCCCGAGGACACTTACTTGTCCCATGTACGTGTGTAGGTGTGCATGTGTGCATGTGTCTGCTCGCGGACGATAGGATAATGTGCGTGTGCATGCGTCGAGTGTAGGAGCGCGTGGGTGTTAGTGTGTATGTGTGTTGTGTGTGTGTGTGTACATGTGCATGTGAGTTCGTCTCTGTTCGCGCGGGCAAGTTTGAGAGAGGGTTACGAGTAACGACCAGAGGAGAGCGCTTGTATGTACGTACCGTTGCGTACATAGCTACGAGCGAGAAAATTTACGGACGAATTAGGATTCAAACGATGTCGCCCCTTCGTGAGATTTTTTCCCCACCTTTCTTTTCGCCCCTTCGATTAACGCTGTTTTCCGTTGTACTTTTTTCTCTCCACGCACAACGAGATACATTGGCCTTCCCGTTTCTTTTCTTTTCCTTGTCGGCCATTGAGCCCTGGGACGCGGAACGTGAGTCCCCGGGGAACGACTTCGTCTCGAAGCGACTTCTCGGCGTCTAGGGATGTTTTGATAAACACCCCCGGCACCATGGGATTCCCAATGCTGATGGCAACCCCTTCGTGCCGGGGTAGCTGGGCGCCCTAAATCGCGGCAAACCACGAACGGCTTTTACCTCCGAGAGATCTTACACCGATGGCGACTTTAAAGGGACGGGAAGTTGAACGAAGTTCGAATTCCGTTCCTTTAAACGAAACAAGTACCCGGTCCGAAAGTCGTGAGAAGTCCTCGGGAGCCTCGAGTCGCGCCCCCCCCCCCCTCCATTTTTTATCGCGGAATGCGGCTGAAATCGAAATTCGCAGAAATCTCCCCACCGCGTAATTCCCCATACGATCGAACCGGCGAACTCTTTGCAGCGACTCATTTTTGTAAAAAGCGTCTGGACGCGGGGAAAAGGAAAGTCTCCAGGATTTTGTAAGATTTTTATTCTCGCCCCAGCTTGAAAGACTTTGTCGCGAGTATCGTAAATTATTTAATTGGATGTCCGAAGGTGCCGACGAACTTCACCGTGAGTTTCTGCTTCCGTGGTCCAGTAAGTTTGGCAGGGACTTTCCTTTTCGCCGGCGTCCGGAACCCTTTCGTAATCTGCGCACGAGCCTCCGACGATGCGGCGCATCATTCAGTGAACCATCACTCGCGTTATGTATAAACAGATAAATAAACGAATAAATAAATGAATATATAAATACATAGATAGAAGAATATATATAAAAAAAAATATTATATATATGTAAATGAGAAACCAGCGTTGTCGTCGACGCGACGGGTTATTCCATGTTTTCGTGGTCGAAGTCTGCGAGAAATCGTGTGATCAATTAAAATCTCTCCCTCGAGCGTTACAGTTAAATTCTCTCGCGACACATGTCCCACCCAGCCAAGCCTCACTCGAGATCTCCACGCGACCCTTCCATCGAAACGAAATAAAAATATATTTTATGAACGGAGCATTTAGCGAAGTTTTCTCGCCCACTTCGTCCTCGAAAGCGCGAACAAATGACGATTATGTGTTGTTATCGCACGGTTGATGATAATTATTTATTTATATATGGATGATGCTGCTGAATAAAACGATTGATGATGATGATGATGAACGACGCTGCTGATTATGATGATGATAATGATCGATCGACACCGAGACGCACTACGGCGCTACTTGTCCGATGATCAATTAACGCCGGTGGTGATAATTAATGCTGATAGTGATGATCGCGATTAATGTGTAAGAAACGTACGAATGACGATGTAACGAACAAAGATTCGATGATGATGTTCCTGTTAATAAATAATAATAATAATAATAATAATAATAATAATAATAATGATGATTAATTAAAATAAACGAAACGACTACAAACACTTTAGTCAGGTCGCACTTATTCTTTTCGGCTCTCTCGCTCGACGGCAGGAAAAGGGAAAATTGAACGGATGTGAAAAATTGCGGAGGGCGGCGGAGCGCTTGTTGAAATTGTAATTAAAGGGGAAAAAAGAGGAGTGTGAAGGAAGCAAGGAAGAAGAATAAGAAGAAGAGGAAAATAGATGAAAGAACGCGAAGTGTACGCTGGCACGCAGCGTCGGCGAGGTGTGAATCCCGTGGATCGATTGATCGCCGTGGAATCGATCGTTCACTGGTCGACGACGCTGAGCGCCTGGCTTTCGTCGACCCGTAAATTAATGCGAAGCACGTACGTATAAACGATTACATATACATATTATATGGAATACAATGTGTAATAAAGCTGTTGTCATTTTTTTTTTTGGTACTTATACTTGTTTCGACTCTGATTTCTCGACGCGGTTCGCGCGAGCACGCGAGACAATACCACCAACTCCACCACCCTTTGCATTCGGGATCTGCTAGGAAAACTTTCCGCCCGTCCCTTCGTACCGTAGTTTCGTAACTTCACCTTCCTCGCGGCGAACGGAAACGGGCCATCAACGTTCCCGTTCCTTCCTCATAGTGAGATAAAATCGACGCGCGAAGAAAAGAGGAACGTATTTATATAAGTATAAAGAAATACAGTGTAACGATTCCTAACGTGTCCGTGATTCGTCGTGTGTATAAAAAGCTGATGGATAATGTCGTATAAATATATACATAGATGAGGATATAAATATATAAATATTGAATATACGTACACGTAACATAGACGCGCATACACACGTTGCGGATCTGTATATTTGTAGCGGAGCTGTACAATGATCAGGATCTTACGACTATTGCGATTATTATTGCTATTTTTTATTATTGTCATTACGATTATTTTATTATAATATTATTATCGTCAACGTGTATATAGGATGAATTGTCAATATCAATGATGTCACGCGATACGACTGCGAGCGATTAATAATGATACATTAAAAGAACCAATCTTCTGTGTTGCATTTAGCCCCCTTCCTTCTCTTCGCGTTGGGCCATCGTCATTCAGAGGCCCAATGAGACCTGTAAGAACCTCTCCAGCCTATTGTCGAGAATGATCGCAATGAAACGCTATTAGAAACCAGCCCGCGAGACCGCCACAAGGAAGCAGCGCAAGCGTAAGGGGGGAACTGAGCCGCGTTCCAAGAGTTACGCAATGCACGATGAATCCTTAAAGGACGATCGCGAGCGGGCTCGCTATTTCCGCGGAGGGCCCCGCTTAGGAAGGCAGGGCACGGATGCATCGCGGCAAAGTAGCCGCGAACGTGGCCGTTTGTAGCGAGAGAGCAACCGTGGTCCGGGCCCCGACGAAGGAAGTCGCATCTTCTTGGAAACGGCGGCGGCGTCAGATAGCACTGATAACGGACCTACGACGATTTTATATAACCGCAATCGACGGGCGTTCGATTTTGCATTAAAATTCAGGGAATCACCGACGGCCTGCTGCTTGGAATAAAATCCACGTACTATGGCAAACTGATAACCAGGCATGCTCTGAATTTCAGATAGTGGATCAGCGTCTAGATCCATCGCGACGATTATTTACACCGTCTCATCAAATTCACCGACATTCTTTAACATTAAAACTACCGACAATTTACACGAGCTATTAATTTCTACCAAAACCAGTCAAACTGACTGGTCCTTAGTTGTACAAAACGAGGAAACTGGGTAATTCGGGTTCGCTAAACAGATTGTGGGACCCTTTTACACTTTGGCAAGTATTGTCATTATGACTGGTATTGGTATACATAAGTAGCCATGATACAAAATTATTTTGATTTTGAATAAATAAAAAATATATAAAATTCATTATAAGTATTTTTTCTTTAGTTACCGCTGCAAAATTTATTAAATCATTACATTATTGCGGGGAAAAAATGTAACATGGAGTGGTAGTTGTAGTGTTAACGGGTCTGGCTAAAAATCTCGCGGGTATTTTCGAGTTTAATAAATTCAATAAGTAGTAACTGTCTACCCAGGTGTTGAAAGTTGAAACACCGATAGGGGGATTGGATTCTTTCGGACCGTAAAGTACCGTATTAATAAGCCACTCGCATCGCGTGCAAACACTATATAGTATTCGATATTACCATTAAATACTAATTACGCTCCGTTATTGATTTATTACAGCGTCGGTGATGGAAATGCAGATACGCCCATATTCAGCGAACCCTGATCGATATTTATAATAGCGTTATTAGATTCTACCAAAAGGGGTGGTGGTAGGTACATACTGGATAACAACGACTAATTTCAAAATTCATGTTCGATACATTGAAAAATGGAATCTCGAGCGATCGAACGCTCGCAGCGCGCGAGACGGTTCCCCGCCACGCTCAGCATCTCTAACCGCGTCGTCTACAGTCGTCTAGAACGCGATTCCGCGGCGGCGGCGGCGGCGGCGCAAGGCTTCAGAAGATATCGCGCACGTACGTATAACCGATATATAAGCAGAAGCCCGGGAAGCTCGTGAAAGTCGTCGGGACCGAAGGTAAGATCGGCCGAGCAACCCACGACTCATCGTGTCGTTATACAATGCGCGCAGGTTATTACCTGCAGCTTCTCCGCTGCAAACCCATTACGACTGCCATGTGGCATTCTTCGCGATTATCCGCAATATTCGCATCTCTTGCCCCCGGCAGCCAGCACCATTCGATTCTTTCCCACCTTTCCCACCTTTCCCCTTCAGTTAATTAACATTTTTCCCTCGTGCATTTTTTGTCCATTCGTTTTCCTTTCGTGCCATAACGCGCGTAACACTATAATACGCATCGTGCATACGCCGCGCCGTTCAACGTACATGCATACAAGAATAGAGGCCCATTTCGGTGCGTCGCGCAGGCGCGCAGGCGCGCAGACCCTTGTCACGCCAATCAGCATTCCCGCAATCAGTCAAGTTTCCGCGTTCTGGATCGTCGCGTCGGTCGATGCTATCGGCCTTCCGACGCCTGTCCTTTTAGATTTTAGAGGTTAGGTCGCGCTACTCGATCGAACGTTCCGCCAGAAAGATATGTACAGGGTTTATGGCGCCGTTCCAAGCAGCGATTTCTCGGTAAAGCGGATAGTAAATCAGTTTCGACGGGAACGTATCGACACTCGGTTACTTCCTGCGATTCTAACCTGCTCGATTCAATTCAAATCGCCGTATCACCCTCACCGCAGCCTCGGTGATACGTTACGGAGAACATCGCCGCAAATTTGTTGGCATCGATCATCTGATCTGGAGCGCGATGGAATGAATCGAGCCGCGAAGGGATACATCTGTCTGTCTGTCTGTGCTGTGTCGCGCTTACGGTTCGCTGGTGGTTTCTTCCAGCATACGCGGCCATACGCGGCCATACGCGGCCATACGCGGCCATACGCGGCGGAATAGCTCGTCGAATCTACGAAAGAAACGGGGCGAAAGTGTTGAATGGGGATCGGGCAGACGAAATCTGTCGCAATCGATCAGAGATAGGGGAGTGGAAGCAGGCCTATCACGCTCCAACGGTCCCGAAATTCGCTCGCCGTTGCGGCGCGACCCCAGGAAATTCGGCGCCTAGGCTGTTTACATCGACGATAATCGGACCCGACGAAATGGGAAATTGCTAGAGGTTCAAGAGACGTCGGCGTCGCTTGCGGGGGACGGCGAACCACATCGAGTACCACAGGTAAGTGCTAAGACGTATACATTCCTTCATAATTGCTTCGATAGTCGTGCAGCGAAACGTCGCGGTTAATTTACCCAGTTAACTGGGGAAGACGAGTTAACGCGACGCGAAACTTTAATAATTACACTCGTAGAAACTAGAAACGAAGCAACCATGGCATTGCGTCTTACGTAGCTTTTGTAACGGGCGAGACGAGTTCAATCGCTATTAGCCATTCCTAAGTAAGTACATAGAACACATCCAGTCGAGCGATGATCTATGTAGATTGGAGGTTAAGTTGGAAGTATAATTACCGCCGAGAGCCCAAAACTCTAAAATATTTTTTAGAAGGGACATTTTAACCACAAATGTGCCCGTGATTTGCACGTCGCGACCCGTGGAGGTTACATCCGAGATCCGAGATCCGAGATCCGAGGATCCCGCGCGCGCTCCAGCTCGCGCACACGCATGCGTCCGTCGACGCCGTGGTTTCAGCGAGACTTTCACTTGCCCTCCGGTTCGGTGTATCGGCGCGCAGAGTTTACCAGCCACGTGAGACGGCGTTAAGAATCTTCTTCCGTCTCCCCCTCTGATTTTCTGCGCTTGATCCGCTCCTTCCTCCCGGGTGCCCCGTTCGATCCTAATACCGACCACAATCTAACAAACACACTTCTCCGCGCCGTTCAATCGCACATGCCACCCTCGCAACAAACCCAGCAGCCACGTCGACGGCAGTTTCCCTGGCGAATAAGTAAGCGCGGGATTAAATCGAGCCGAGCGAACCTTAATTACAGCGTCGCGGCGGGGCCGGGGAATTTTGTATCGAATAAGGATATCATAAAGTCCCGTTAACCGGGGCTAATTGTAACTTATCGTTAACGGAAAGAAGGAAAGGGGGCAGTTAAGGTTGCGCGCACGGTGGCTTTTAAGTAAATTGAATAAAGCCCCCGAGCCTTAAATCTCGATTAAACGCGCCAAAAACATCGTCGAGCGTTTCCTGCCGGGGCCCGCTCGGGGCCCGCTCGGGGCCGCGACGTTGCACCTCGATGCACCGGGTCAAACGAGAGAGCATTCGGCGTGGAGCGAAAGAGGACAGCTCTCTCGGCGCGGCGTGGCGCGAGGGGGATGAGCGGCCAGGCGGTTCCGGCGAAAAAAAATTAATTGGGCGGATGTAATCCGATCGATTCCCACGAATCGACTATGCACACCCCGTCGGGCCGCTTTTATATACGTACGCGCCGCGATACGGTGCGTGTACACACGGTACACAGACATGAATCGATCCGGTCCATTATCGTGGATAACCGGTGCACTGGGCCGACTCTACATATACGCCTCTGTCGGTTCTTTTCAGAAACCCATCGATTTATACATCTTTTCGATGGCCAACGGACATCCGCGTCCCTCGGAATTTCTCTCTCGCGTACGCTGGAATTAGGGAGCGGTCTTCTCCCCATTTATTCCACTTTATTCATAATAATGCCGCATACAGTATCAGCGAATTATTACTCGAATCTGTTTTCCCCTTGGCATGCTCATTGCACCGGACTCTGTTGCCACCCCGGCATTATATGTACATATTGCGCCAGGGTGGATACGATAAAGTGGATTTTATGGCAAGCAACGAGTCGTGGATAATAATTTTGCGAGCCGTCTTTGGACGATTTTATGGTGTTGGTGGAAGGTATGGTGTTTTAGACTCCTCCTCGGGGATGTACAGGAAATCCGTTGCAGTTGCTCGATATATGTAGGCTTAAATGCCACGCGGCTGCACAGCCTAAATCGTCGATCACTTTCCCATTTCTAAGCCGGCGATGCGAGCCAGCATCGATTCGACCCTAATAACCGGAATAATTCCAGCCACCTCGTGAAAGCGATCGCCTAATGCTCCCATTTATCGCTTCGGCCCCTCCTCTTCCCCTCGAAGCTCTTTTACCAGAGAATATCGATGCACCGCGACAGGGTGTCCCGAGAATAAGCGAGAACTCTGAAAAGGCCGTGAAGCTGCGGGTTTTACGAATTCGCAGGCGTTCGCGGGATAAATAGTAGCCAGCCGCGGCACGGCTCGCCGCGAATGCTCACGTGGCGCCAATACGAGCTTCGCGGGCTTAATTATAGTCGGTCGATTAGAATGCACCGGCAGGAGAGCCGTCGCGGTCGCTCGGGGTACAAGTGCAACGACGGTGCACCTTTCCTTTTGCGCTCGCGTGCCTCTCGCTTCGCCTCTATGTACCTATACCGACGCAGCCTTTTGTGCTGCTTTTGCATTTTGCGAGCCGAGCGGCGATCGACTCTTCTACTACCAACTATTTTCTCTAATTAATTCTATAAAATGTGAAATATTATCTACCGCAAATCATTCGAACCTTTATCTGTTATTATTATTATTATTATTCGTCTTTATTCCTTGCAGTACAATACTGTTAGAAGCCTAACCGTAACAAAATAACTAGGTAAAACTAAAACTCGGAAAGAAAATTTAACAGCACATTCTTGAGGATGTGTACTTTCGCGAAAATGTTTAAAGAAAGAATGAATTTTCTCGACCCGCCTAAAATCAGCAAAGGAATTTAGCACTCGAATGTCTATGAACCTCGATCGTTGCACCTTATCGAAGCATTAGCATGTTTTTCATAAAAATTAACATTTTTACTTCAAGTATCCTAATGCATAAAATTGTTATCTTCTTCCTCCTGCCAATATTCCTCCCAGCTTACGGCACTTTTCCTACAAATCAATCAGAATCTCGGATTTCCATCGTCATTAGACTCCAGTGAGGCTGATGGAACAAGCGTTGAAGCCCGCTGGCCAGTTCCGGCAACGTTAACGATTCCTTCGCGTCCAGGACGATTCTATTCTCCCTCCGCTCGATTCTTTCTGACATTTGGAGCTCCCCGGTTTCTACACACCTTCGCACGCAGGCATGCAAGAGAGCCCCGCGCCTCCTACACCTTCTCCAGCGAGCCGCATGCCCTCCCCTTTCGTGTCGTACGTTTAAGTGATCGAACCTTAACGGTCTACGGCTTTACCTAGATTCTAAGCGTAGGTACGTACGGGTACCTGGTAGCCGCGGCCGCGGCCGCGGCCGCGCCGGTCGGGGCGGAGGGCGAGCGGGTGGGGGAAGATAGGATACTACCGGCAAGGGTCAACTCACCGAGACCCCGTGCCGAGAGACCGCGTTCTTTTCGTCGACAGGATGTGCGCGCACGCGGTTGATATCCTTTGACCTCACCGGTACCTGGAAACCAGAATTTCGATTCGATTTTTGCTGCGCGGCGTTACGCGCGATACTCGCGACTCGCGAGTGCGGGGCTCTCGTCTCTTCTTCTGAAAGCTCTCGTTTACTGGGTAGGTACGCCGCGGATCTAAGCTCTGCAACTGTGATTTTTCGAATCTAAACGTGGGGTGTTTGGAAAATTTGATTTGATTGAAGGTGGGGACTGACGGCAGGAAGTAGATGGAAATTCAATGTTTCCCTATCGCCTGATTACAATTAGGTACTTAAATTCAGAAATTTCTTTGAGTGTGTGGGGATCGGCGGATGAAGAGAATAAAGAGAGTGTATGTAGAAATTACGTGGCCAGGCGATGCTAGGGAGGTGGAATTGCTTTCTATTATCGATCCCCATGGAATCTTCCGATAATCTAATCTAATAGATTCGACCGATGGAAATTGTTTACGAGCTGGTGAACGTAATTTATGGCCCGGAGTTCGCGTTGCCGTGCGCGTTGCCGTGCGCGTTGCCGTGCGCGCTGCCGCCGAGTGCAATGCATCCCGGTGTATAATTTAGATTGTCTTTAGCGTTGGGGTTTTTTGCACGCCGCGGAACACTGTCACGGGGGATTACTGTAAGGAGTGTAAGGGGTCAAGTATAGCGGATGCTCGTGGATTTTTGCGCGGAGGGGATGCGTGTACGCGGGGCATGCAGCTGATATCCTTTGACCTTACCGGTACTGAACAGGCTCTAATGCGGGCTCGAGTTTGGGTTCAGTCTTGCCACGACAGCGGAGGCTCTATGCAGCCTATGCCTGCACATTTTCCAACTGTTATTCTAACGCTATCCTCGAACACGATTCCAATTAAGTGGAACCGAACGATGACTCTCCTCTACCGTTGCTTATCGGGGAACGGCTGATCGGGGAACGGCCAGAGAAAGAAAGATAGATAATTGAACAGTCCTTCTAGAAAACACTGTAACTGCCGAAATTAAAAAAAGGTACCTACTATTACTAGCTTTGTTCCCGCTAAGGCGCTAATCTCTTATAGGTACCTACTTGTGGAGATATGTCAAGTTCTATGTCTTGTCTGAACAAATTCTGCAATGATTAATTTTCCATTGATTTTGGTAGGTCAGCAAATCAAAATTGTTCACTCTTCCATTATTATACGTACCTATAAAAGAATGTAGGTACCTACTTGGTGCAATCGAGGGCGAGAACTGAAGAGAAATGTTGTACGAGAGGTTTGCAAGGGTGTGGATACAATGTTGTACGAGAGTTGCCAGTTTAAGGCGACGGTAATTTAAGGTTGAGTATTCTTTGCGGAATTTTAAGAGAGATGCTTATTTCGATGGGATTTCGCAGTGTGGAACTGTGGACGACAATGACGAATGCAATTTATTCAGCGGGCGACGTGTTGCCACGGAAAGGGGAGCGAAGATGAAGAGAGGAGAGGATCCTCGTCTGAATGCAACGATGCAAAGGGATACGATGCAACAAGGTACGGCACGGTACGGCACGGTACGTTCACCAATGACCGAGTGGCACGGATCCTCTTCCATCCTTTCCTCTCTTTTCTCATCTCCGCGCCGCGCGCCGCGCGCCGCCGCGCAACACTCACCGCCGCGGACGAGTGTGTGTGAAATGCATGCGCCGACCATGTGTAGGTACTTGGATGCACCGCGAACCTATCTCCCTTCGAATACGAGGCTTGAATATTTCCAGCGGCTCTCTTTGCTGGTATTAATAGTCCTTACTTTGAGGATGATATCAGAGCGGTTACCGGTGAATGATTTTCACAGGCTAAGCCAGGAGTCATCGACATTTTTAATTCCGCTCGGTTGCCCGGCCGATCGATGGGGATTAAAAATAATTTCGTCTTGTCCCGTTTCGTCCGACGTTCTATTATTATTATTAGCCCTATTAGCAGCGACTGGCTGTAGTTGAACGATTCTACCTTCCTACTGGCAAATCCATCTAATTGCCAGTCCCCGGCCTGGATCCAAGCCGCACCGAATCACCGATAAATCGCATCATCCAGAATTCCTAAAAATCCTTCGATTCGAATGAAAGCACGAGGTCGCGCGGATCCCACACGCCGGCCACTTGACTCACCAGTCCATCAAGACGCATTAATAGTATTAATACATCATCGACTACCAAGGTGCATTCAGTGATTCACGGTTCTCGGTAGAAGCCCGTGATCCTCCCGGCCCGACCGCGACCGTGGCCGGCGCGCCGCGGCGTATTCGCCAGGAGAAATTGCCATTCCGACGTAATCGGGATTCGGGCGGCTTCTCTTACGAAAAAACCATCGGCCCGTGTTATCGCGACGGCTCGTCGAATGGGAAACCAACGCGTAATTAGAAAGTACAAGGAGCCTCCGATCACGGGGAATGCAGCGTAACGCAATACAAGTGGAATTCCGTTTGATTTCCGCGGCCGCGGCCGCGGCCGCGGCCGGCCTCCCTGCAAACCGAGCAACTGCGGGCCCTACTAACAATAAGTTCCGATACCTTCCACTTACCTACCCCGATTTTCCACAAGTAAATCATCCCCAAGGAATTCCACGATAAAACACAATGCATATGTTTTATGTACCAAGTTTCCCCGTTGTAAGTACCTACCTATCGACCATCACGTTTTGATAATTAACGCCAGTTGTCTGGATCTGCCGCCAGCCATCGATCAAAGTCCCCGGGAATATTTCCGTTAGCCAGCCGGCCAAGTGACTTGGCCCGTGCGGCTTCGATAACGTCGAACGGGCAAAAGGAGGTACAGGCTAGTGGCTACGTATCGCGAAGGTGGCTAGGCGCAGGGCTGGGCAAAATTTCACATAGTTTCAGACGAAATAGGTACTATAAACTGAAATATTTCCATAAGCAAATACTGCTTGAAAATACTATTTCATTTAATGCATAAATCGCGAGTAAATACTATTTACTATTTACACTGAGATTTGCAAATAGGAAATAGGGGAACGAAAATAGCCAAACAAATCTCCTAAATGTCGCTAGCTACCTTCTTAAAATTATCCAAATATATTCGAGAAATACCTATGTACCTACTACCTAGGTATTGTTTCAACTATTGTTATTTGAAATACGAATTTCCTATATAGTTTGAAATACTATTTCATTATGTTGAATTACTATTTATCTAATTGAAAAATCTATTTTCTATCTATTAAAGCCCTGGCCAGGCGTCTGCTAGACTGCTACGCGCAGCGAGCCGGAGGCATGTAAAATTGCTGCCGATGAGGCGGAATTACGACTCCGTTGTGTTGCATGCGCTCGCCCACCTTGTAAAACGAGAAGAAAGACACCGACGCAGCGCTGGCATTCATCGGCTCCTACGAATTAATCCTGTTATAGAGGAAAGCCTCACCTTCTTCAGCCATATCGACGTCGTCGTCGTCGTCGTCGTCTTCGTCTTCGTCATCTGGCTCGTCACCGCCGTCGTGGATCCCACAGCCGTAAAAGCGAACCTTTACGTAACGCGTGCCGGAGGTTCCGTTTTGTTTATGTAATCAGATCCCCCTCCCCCTCCCCAGGAGCGTCCCGGGGAACGGTTCGACAATTTTGCAACCGATGCATCATGCATCGCGCGTCCTACGTATCCTACGCTTCCAGGCGAAGATGAGGACTCGGATAAACCTGGCCACCGACGAGCCTTTTGTTCCGTGGAATTCGGGGAAGGGACCGCGGGGCGATAGAATCCGGGGGGTAAGGGTAATAGCGAGGCGAAACCGCAACCGCGATCAGGATAATTACTCTAATCGTGGTCACCTCCAAACCGACCGCAGCTGCTTTCACGCGTTTACTATTCCCTCGATACCTTACTCCCACATACCTATTTCAACGCATTTCATAAGTAATCCTCGCCTTCTAAATATTTTTACTGTACCTATTTACTTTATTACTATGGATTGCGGTCCATAGTAACTCTGGTGGTTGGTGGTGGCAATGACTTGTGCATTTGGGATTCGGAGGTATGTGTAATATTTTATTGCAACGAGCATTCGCGACCTCGCGAATGCCAATCGTCGTCCCGCAGCAAACGCGCGCGCGCGCGCGCGCGTACCATAAAGAGAACGCATCCAGTCGATCGTCGAACGGCGTACAATCACCGTGCGACGTAAAAATCCTGGCAGCAGCTCGTGCTGTAACTACGTGCGATTACGCTTCATGGGATTTCCTCGAGATTCGATCTTCTCGGCTGATCATTCAGGGACAATCGACAGTTCTCTTTAATGCGCCAGCCGTCGAATCTATTCACCGCCGCCTCGCTGCTGCGACCGTCGATGCGTAAAGGCACGTCCTTCGGCGTTAATAACGGTCGTAATGGAATCGATTACAAAAATGCCTGCAGACCGACGTGGCACTGTTTTCTGCAATTCTATTCCTAGAGCAAATCCTCGTTCTCCCTATGCTGCCATAGTATTCGCGTAACCTAGAGCCTGTCGCCCACAGAACCTAGCTAATTAGCGAATTGTCCTCGACGTTCCTGCAGCCGCTCGATAGGGCGTATGAAATTTTTTTTCAATTAATTAATTAATTAATTAATTATTAATTTCTTCGATTCGCTTCGTTTCGCCATGCTTCGCCAAAGTGCGCGATGGATTCGCAACAGTTTACTATTCATTTAGTTATTTACAATTAGAGAATGTTTCGCGTTGGTTTGGGGGAGCCTTTATTATTATCTATGTATTAACAGGATATAATCCTGTTGATACATTATTGCAAACATAAGAATATTACCATTATAGCGACACTGCTAATTCATTTCAACCAAGCTGACCGAGAGGAAAACGTTTGGCCGGATCCAAGGAAAGCGTGGCGCGGCGTGTGTGTTGTCACGGAGCGGGCTTGGCGGAAGAGAGACAAAAGGAAGAGGAAGATGAAAATGAGGGAAATAAAGGAAATAAGTGGAACAAGGGGATCCGGCGGCGGGCGCGACAAAAGAACTGTTGTATGTAGACAAGCAGATAAGTGGGGGGTGTCTAATGCCGCCGGTGAGCGCGGCGGGACAGAAGGACAAAGAGGAAAAAGAGGAAAAAGGAAGGTGAAAGCGCGGGTACAAAGAACGACGGATACAAATTGTCAAGAGAGAAAAACGGCGTGCCCGTTTTTCTGAGCGACGGCAAGGTCCGCGGGTTTGGAGGTTCAAAGGGGAACGTAGCTGGCGAAACATTCGCTCGTAATAGCTGCTAGCCGAAGCAAGGAGCCACGCGCGAAACCTGTTTACAATGTAAGGATCCGCGGGATCAGCTTTCCACGATCAAGATTCAAGCTGCTGCCGCGGAATTGATGCCGCCAGTACCTTGGGGTTAATGTATCCTGACCGTCACAATGGCACATAAACGTCACATCGAACGGTCCCCAGCCCCCTGGGACAAAGTAATCCCGGTGGGTTTGCCAGCTCGAAACAGAAGAATTCACCTGACTGACTTCGTGACCCTAAGCCCACGAAGAGCGCAGACCCGGATTTCCCATTAGGCTAATCATTGGGCCGCGGGCGCACGATCCCGCAACCATATACCTAATCTTCGTGAATGCGCCGCGCCGATTAAGGCGAAATTACCAGCCCTTTTTGCTCCACCGTTCTCGAAACTGGCTCGCTGCCGTTTTGCATCCGATTTTCGCCGTGTCCGCTGCCTCGCGCTCAGCTCGCTTGCCGCCGCGTAGGAAATAAAAGGGGGACATGCGAAGCAGGGTTAATCGAAGGTCGAACACACGGTATCGCGAGTGTCGCTTTAATTGAGAAATTAATTTCTATAGCGTTTCTTCTAACTGGATGTAATGAAACTTGGTCTCTGGGTAGGTATCAGGCCTATCGTGATGCAAAACGGGGGAACAGCAGTCGGGATCAGGAACAGAGACGGCCAGCCGCTTCTAATGTAATCTAATCGTCGATGCGTGAGCTGGCCTGGCCCACAAGTGTTTTTTCGCTTTCGGTCTCAGTTTAAACGCCGGAAGCGGGAGCAACGCGCTGGGACTGTAACAGCTCGTCGGGAGAGGTCGCCCAAGGCTCCGTCGAATCTTCCACGTCGTAGGTCAAGGTTCTAATAAATCACCGCAAGTCCCTTCGGCGGTCCTTCCCCCGTTTTCCGATTACTGACAATCAGCGCTATCATCCAGAATTCTCGATTCTGTCCCCCAGCCCCAGACCTTGGAGTCCTTGGACAAGCCCGGAACCCCGCCAGATGGCTGACGCCGAAGTCGGGATCGAGCGCGAGGATTGTAAAATCATTCTATAGGTGGAATAGCTGAAGTTGGCGGTTGGCGCATTTCCGCGTGTCCGGGCAGCCATGGAATAAGCTACAGCTCACGTGACTGGGCTAGGACAAGGATGACGTGCTCACGGGTCAGCCCGAGGTTACTCGAAGCTCCTCGACGAGTACACTACTCTCTGGTAGTCGGCTGACTATTGGCAAATCGCGACTCGAAGGAGCCAGCGGTGCTTTCATCCCGCTGGCCAAGGCTCGCTGAAAAGGAAGAGGGAAGAGGGAAGAGGAGTAGAGGAGTAGAGGAGTAGAGGAGTCGTCGCCGCCGCCGCCGCCGCCGCGAGGAGGAGAGGCGAACAACTTTCACGCGACGTCGAGCTTCTTCCTATCGGAATGTATCCAACGGCGAACAGTTCTCCCCCTGGCTGTTTTAATTGCAAATTTCTCCTGCCTCCTCGACTTCTTTGCGAATCGTTCGACCGAGCTGGCCGAACGTTACCATTAGCGCTCTATGATCCAACGTGACTTCCAAGGGAGCTCGACTCGCAACGCCACGGGACCGTTTACTTGTCGTCGATTTACCGCGAGACACTTCTACGTGGACGTGGGATTTTTTTTCAGCAAGTACGAAGGAACTTGGTATTTTATAGTATTATTATTTCTTGGATGTATTTTTTTTGTAATTAGTTTAATTCAATTGAGGGCTCGGATGGTATCGTTTATATGTGGTACTTTGATAAATGAAGTAGGTACTTGTGTTTATTATTTTGGACCGCGGACCTAATCCTTAAACTTTCCGAATGCGACCCCTTGAAGCATGGGAAGTAATGTAGTTTGTAAGATGGCGAGGTTTCCATGATTCTGCGGTCATTTAAGAAGGTATGAAATTACCTAGGAGTGATTCAGTCACTGTAGGGTTGTATAGTTTATGTCGATAGTGCCCGCGGAAATGCAGAATACTTTCTGACGCTACCAGATAGGTATGCCGGGAATTTTACGACTGTTTAGAACCGATGCTGGATTTTTGTAGAGATCCACGCGTAAGGATAAACATAATTGAATATTTTACGGTCTTGTGCTTCCTTCCTTTTAGTAGCTTTAATGTTGAGATTTCTGAGAATTTGCGGGGGACGAGGGATGGCTACAAGCCTACTCGCGTAGGGTGGGGCTGTTTGGGCAGAGGGGCCAGTAAGTATGTAGTGGGGAGAGCTAAATATCGCTCAGATCGAATCGACAAGTTCATGGTCACGGTGCGTCCAATACCACGAGCCCAGAGGACAGAGGAACAGGTAACGAAAACGGTACCGGACACGACACACCGCGAGCCCGCGCGCCCGCGCGGCAGGTGGGTGACGCAAGTGGAATGACTCTACATGTATAGTAGGGTGGAGCGATACTATACCTAGGCGAAAATTTAATTTTGAATTTTCAGTTGGCCTGACTTCTTGATTAACCAAACACAACTGTAAAGAAATTTTGGAAAAATATTCATGTCTGCCGGTTCCTTTTTCTTTTAAAAATCTAAAAAATTAGATTCACTTTGTGTATTTGTACATTTGTACATTTTTCATCCCGCACCCAGGCCAACTGAAAATTCAAATTTAAATTTTCGCCTCTTTTAAAGTATCTCTCCGCCATACTCTACATAGGTATAGTTCTACTGATCAATCGAAATCTGCAGATTATGGTATACAAACGTCTCGTATATCCTACCTATTGTATTACACTTTTCTCACGTCTCAGAGATTCAACATTTTTCCACGATTGTAGAATTAGTATCCACAATTTTAGACTACTCGTTACTTAAACTAGTTCAAATATCCCACAAGACTTTTGGCGCCACCTTTTCCCCTCAAAATGACCATTTTCCTACAAAACTGATTTTTATCCCACAAAATCGGAAATTCTAAATAGCCCACAAGATTTTCGGCGCCATCCCTTTCCCAGAAATAGCCAAATTTCGACCGCGCAACTTCCCTTGCAGGTGCAGCACTTAAAAGTGTCTCGTTCCGGATTCCATTGCACGATTCTTACACCTGCGAAAAAGGCAAAATTTCGCGCTGCATCTGCGAGAGAAGCTTTTCTACAACTTGCCACTTTGTTGTACAGGCTACAGAAGGGGAAATATATATTTGCAATTTTATGCGACTTCACACGGCGACTATAACCGATTTGAACCATTGCTCATGGTATTTGACTAGTGCGGGAGAGACGTAGGAGCAGTGTGAGAGACTGTACCTATAACACAAATTATAAAACACATAAAACTCCAAAGTGTAATTACTTATTACAAAAAATAATAACTTATTACATAGTGTTCGATTTTTACAAGTAAAATATTCGCTACGATTGACATCATCACTTAAAGAAGAATTTTCGTTCCACGCTTGTAGCCGTGGTCATCTCTCAAAACCGTAACTTCTACATATCTTCCCATGCAGCCTTCACAGCTGACACCTCGAGTCTTCCTATCCTCCAGGCTGCGGAGTGCGGAGGTTCATGCTCCATCATTTGTCCCGAGTACCATCCGAGTTATACGTATAGCGAAGTTATCTCCACTGCAGCCTCACCTAATGGGCTCAACGAGAAAGATTTCCAATAATTACCATGAATAGTAGATCGCGGCAAAAAAATATCCGAAATCGTGTTTGCGATGAGCAGAGAGTACCACCTAGAAATGCTTATCGAGAACGCAAATATTGGAAGCGTATCGAGTACCTATTCGCGAAAATATTGCCCGTCGCGATCTCGAGGCGAGGCGAGCCCGATCGCGCTGCACGTCCCCGTAGAATTTATTGTTTCTTTATCGGGCCGTTCGCGATCTACTCTGATAATTACGTAGCGTGTAAAACGATATTAAAGGGATAGCGTTTCACGAACGTAGCAGGTGATAAGTAGGTTGCTACCCCGTAAATTTATGTGAACCTCGTGAGGCACGTTCTTCCTCGTTATTAACGGGCACATACGCGAACCAGAGAGCGCTCGCGCCCGCGCCCGCGCCCGCGGATGATCGATCTATCGATCGGTCCTCTGCCACGCTGCTCGTACCGCGGAACCATTCGAAATCGGGTCTCGCTCTCGTTTCTTTCCGCCGATGTTCCCGCGGTGCCGAGCGTTATCGATCTCCATGCCCAATTATATCGACACGGTTTCTCGATAGGTGAAATACGCGGCGCTTTTTCACCTCAGATCGATCCGCTGTGTGCATCCACTGCGAAACGTTTTCCCTTCTTTAGATTTCAATCTGCGAACCTATGCGTCACTACATCTGCTAATGAAATTAAACAGGGGGCATCCAACAAACGGGTTTTTTGTAAGCCCTCCTTTCCTCGGTATAACAATTCGTAAGCTTTTTACATTCCAACAATTTTCTCGCCTTCCTTACGTAATGTTTGTTGCATTGCATTTTTTCAGTTATGAAAAGTCTTTTAAAGGTCTTTACAGTTCATTTGACTCGCTTTCGCGTGTGCGATAACTGCGATATATGTAGTATCGTTTTTGAGGCTACTAATATTGAAAATATTATAGGGTATACTGCGAGGGGTTTAGTCAGCTGGCGAAAAAGAAGGCGATTTTCGGGGATTTTGTGTGGAATATCTACCTACCTACTGTATATTTTTTTACAACTATTCGCTTATTTTAAAAGTACATATACCTATGCAGCAACTCTCAGTAATTTTGTTATAGAGGCGCAGCTGTTTTAGAGTTATCACTGCAAAACAAAACAATTTTTTTAAAAAACCTCTTTAATGATCCATCGGTAGCGTCATATTATTATATTTAATGCATATTTTTGACTAAACAAACAAGTTTTGTAAAGCTTATGATGTTAATAAACTTAACGCCAAAGAACAAGTCTCAGTTTGAATTTGTTTCTTTGTAATTAATTGTAACAGAAATGCTTGATTTTAGACGGGAACGACGGCCTGACTCTCTCGCGTAACGTAATTTAAGGACGATCCCCGCCACCGAATTCCCTCTCCAAGCATCGCACATCGAAAATACACATCCTTGAATAAAACTGTTCCCTTATCCATATTCATGAAACGAACCGTTCTCCCGTTCTCCCGTTCTCCCGTTCCCCCTTCGCAACACTGTAGGTATAGCAACACCGTTTGCAGAGTCACCCGGTGCATGGATATGACTAACCTTTCAGCAGTTTCAGCGCCCGTTAGCCGGTTCAGCCGGTGTGTTCGCCGATCAATGGTGCCACCGAGTGCAACACACGAATCGCAGAAACGGACACGGAAAAATCACGGCGATTATTCCGAGGATTACGCGGGGGTCGTTGACTCCGTAGTCCTTCCGCTGAATATCACTGGGAGCGATAAAATAATTCGACTGCTAGGATCGCGCTGCTCGGGGGAGGCGAGCATTCGTTACCGGCCGGCCGGCCGGCCGGCGAGATTAATTTAAGGGGCACGTTTTGTGCGGTGATTTTTCTCCTGCGGGAAATCGAACGGGTCCTGCGATCGGCCTGTAGTAACTGATACGAAATTACCAATGCGGGGAGTAAGCCACGTTAATCGCACTTTATCCCCGCACTCTCACGCGCGCCTCGACGGAAACGGAAACGGAAACGCAACACGGATTTATGATCCAGCGAGGGAAATAGATTCTCTTCATCCAGATTCGCGCAATTCCACGGTGGATTGAGGTAAGGGGATTTAGAATTAGAGCAACGTCCTATTTCATGTACCTACTACCTAGGTAGGTAAAAAGAAAAGTCTATACTTTTCAACTTACTCCACCCCCAATATTTACGTGAATAATTACTTTTACGCTGTTTTGTAGGTAGAGAAAAGCTGATATTATCCGCGCCCCACGGTACCTGAAACTGTGTGCCCGTGTTACGCTAATACGGCTAATATACATATAGGTACGGCCAATGCTCGTACCTATACCAGGTGGTCCAGAAGTACAAAACGTACAGAAGTACATCTAGCTTTTTCAGGGACAGAGATTCCGAAACGGTCAGGTATCCAGAAAACCGTCGAGTTAGATCTCCGGAAGGCTTCCTGCTACGTTGGCTAACAAGCCTCGTTTCCACCGGACCACCGTGTATAAACTTTTACCGTGCGCCGCCGTTAAATGCACAATGGAATCGTTATCCCCGAGCCTATCGCGGGCTAAAACAAGATAAATCGTGCAATTTATTCACTCCTCGGAGCGAGCGTCGCGGACGAAACTCGCGGCTCGCGTAGGTGCATCATGCGAACCGCCTTTAACCGCGGATATTTCAATAGCCGACACACGAGTCACACGACGACGAATGCGCGGTCGTGGTGCCCACAGGCTTCGTTTGCCCCGGCACACAAACCTTTCTCTCCGCTTCGCATCTCTGGAGCCACGGTGTGTATGCAACCGAGTGCAGTTAATTGATGCACCGCCGCGTAATGGCGCGGCTAAATCACGTAGTTTCCTACGAGTTATCCCGTAACTGTTAACGGGCTCGTTGGCGGCAATATTTTGGCCAGCATTTTCCGCTACTCGACCAAATTTCTTTAAAAGGCTCATCTTAAATTTTCGGAGGTTATAAAATTTCATTGAAAGGCCCGCGATTCCCGAAGAAGAGATCATCTTAAATTTATCGGAGCTCTATGCATAGATATTTATTATTATCAAATTTAGAAGTTCAATATAGGTAAATACGTTTTTGGGGGGCCCCACTAGGTATTTCAAAGGAACTTGGGGGTCAAGGAACGATATTCGAGAAAATATAGAAAACTAACTTAACGATTAACAAACGAATTTCTAACAAAAGCTGCAAGCGGACGTGTCTCCCGTCTCCTCTTCTCGCTCGCAAGCGTGGCTGTTACCTACACAAGCCGGGAGCATCCACTCAGGCTGCATTCATAAGCGGCGACCCAGTAAAACTAATAAATCCCCTGAATACGTTTAATTAACGCGGCGCAATAACGCGGCTGACAATAAGCGGCCAACGACGCGCCGCGAGCTTAATGACTCTAATGAGACAGCTTCAGCCACATAATCCAATTTCCTATACACACACCTGCGTGGTGTCAAGGCGCGTTACATCTTCCACGGCACCACCTTCTCCTCTTCCCTCGACTAAATCGATCACCGATTGCAAAGAAGAATCACTCCGCTCACGGCCTTTTTCCTCGATCCAGCGATTATAGCGGAGCAAGTAGAACGCTCCGCACTTTCAATTTCACCCGGAGCCATTCGAAGAAGCTTCCTAAGCCTGGACAAGACTGTAACGCGCGTCACGCGCGCTGATGATGGCTGTTCGGAAAAAGAGCCGCGCGGGAGACACGCGACATGCAGGAAGCAGGTAACGTCCGCGGGTGAAAGTTTTTTTCCTTACACAGGAACAAAGAGAAACTACATAATGGCAAGATCTTCGATCAGCATCTGCTGGCCTGCCGCTAGTAAATTACGCGACCAGGCTGGAGAAACTTCTTTAAAGAAGACTGGACGATTCCACTCGTTGATGGAGGAGGACACCGATAGAATGATTACATGCACGGGAATGATGAAGAAGTAGTTGCGTTAAATTACCAGCAATCCAGGATCACGAAGCTTCCGTGTAAGTGAAATAAACCCATATTTTTTGTGAAATCTAGTTAGTACTGTTAGTAGCCAGTAATGTATTCCATTTTTTTTTTTTTTCACCGTGAATACTCCTCACTCGGGTTCAAAGGATGAAGGACTGACCCACAATCTCCACGAACCACTCTCCGCGCAGCCTCGTTGAGCGAATCATTAGCGAAATTAGACGAAGCTCACGCGTTACCCGGCCCCGAACAATGGGACATTCTCACGTGCCCCCCGTGATTCCTCTAATTAGGTAACTGTCGGAGTCCCTTCAGAAATCGCGCCACGCCATATCGTATCGCAGATCGGCTAAGCGTGTACCCTTGACCGTATTCTAGTTCTGTGCTCAAGTACCTACGCGTAGATGTGATTCCGCGTAATTAAGAGGCCTGCAGCGGACGAGCGCGTCGTGTCAGAGGAGAAAGGAGTGACTAAAAGGAAGGAGGCTAGCCTTATCGCCGGCTACTGAAAAAACGAGAGCCGGGCCCGACAATACGACGAATAGGTAATTGATTTCCAGTTTCGCTCTTTGGCGGATTGTGCAACGTCCGAGTGAGCATAATTTAATTACTTATGGATAATCGACGTGCGGCTGCGGCGCCCCGGACCGTTCCCGTTCCGGGGAACCGCTTTCACCCGTTCGTGAGATTTTTGCTGGGGCGAGAGTGCCTTCCTTCCGTCTTCATTAATCGATTATGCGCTTTCTTCCTGCAAGTGACATCCTCCCCCTTCCTCCCCCTTCATCCCCCTTCCTCCCCCTTTTATTTCGCACGGCTGCTCGACAACGGGCAATTCATTGGCAAGTGGTAAGTGGCAAGTGGCGACAGACTCTCCCCCCGTAACGTATACCTTTCTCGGTTAATTAATACATATGACACCAGGACGTCTGTGAAAAGAAGAAAAGTCAATTCTCGAGATTTGATTGCTTTCCAGTGGCGCACCCAGCTGAAGAGCAGCCAAGGGGCCTGGCAGTCCTGGCAGTCCTGGCAGTCCTGGCACCCCGAAAGAAAAAGAAAAAGAAAAAAGGAGGTTAATGTAAATAGGTAAGCAAGATTACCTAAATATTAAATCCTGAGTATAAATATTACTTGCGCGTTTATCCATTAGGTAGAAAAATCGTTGTTTGTACATCGGGAATTGTGTTTGGACGAATAAATCGCGCCGAGGTAGGTAGTTTCTTTCTACCCAGAAGTACTTGACACAATAACGTGACGGAAATCGCCAGCGCGACGGTAAAACACGTCGCGCTTTACGCCCGTTAAATCGGCCCACGGTCTCGCCACTTTTTCCCGCCTTTTTCTCGCTGACGAGGTTTCAGAAAAACGCGGGAAAACGTGCAGCATTATGCATTTCCTCGCGCAGGAAATCCATCGGCCATGAACGACCGAGGGAATATCATCGATGTTAAAATCACTCGAATCTTACATAACTTTTGCGTGGTGCAACTATGAGGGCACGTTTCCTACGCCGGCATTCTCATCTGGCGCCAAGTTCCCGGAAACTTTTCAACGAATTACGTCGGGGGGAATTACTCTCTGCGCACTTTCGAAATATTTCGCGCGGAAAAGCGCGGCGCACAATGGCCGAGATCGATGCTCGCCTCTACTTACATATATAATATCTGTCGTGCACGGCAGAATCGCGCGGAGAGGGGGAAGATATACGCGTTTAATAACCGTGACGAGGAGTATAACCGTATTCGATTTTTCCGCACGAAAGCAAGTCCGTGGAAACCACCTCCGCGAGCGGAAATATATTTTCGTCGTGTTCGTTTCTCGGACGATCATTCCATCCGCGCTTACGCAACTCCGGCTAGTGGTAATCTGGTAATCTGGTAATCTCGACGCTGCACGATACGTACACTGCAATTATGTGAAGTGGAACTAAATCGATAAATCTATCGCGCACCCTTTCCTTCTAATGGAATAGTCGCGTGCAGGGTTGAATTAAGACCTCTAGAAGCCCTGAGCACTTCACAGATTTTCAGGCCCCCTTGTGGCTACCGATTTCTTAAGCATTTCGGATAATTGGCTAAAAAGTGTTGGATTTTTAAATTCCCCCCCCCCCTTTCTCCCGGTATCTTTTATCGTCATCGTCTACTGAAGCTTTTCTTCCAACCGACGCCACCCAGACTCACACCAGTACGCGCGAAAGAATGATAAAGCAGGTTGTTTTTTCGAACGTCCTGTCCGCGAGGTGCATTAATGGGAAATTACAGGACGACACATACACGGCACACGTGTGCACGATACACATGCGCCGAGGAGTAACGTTATCCTCGAGATACCTGGCTGGCTTTATCGCCGCGATGCGTGACGAACGTTCGTTTAGGTACGTACGTTCCGTAAGGAGCCCGGCGAGTCCTCTTCCTCTCCCTGTGTTCCCTGCGCCGCGCCGGGGAATCGAACGACGCAAAAATCCCGGCGCTACGTATCGCGCGCTCCTCGGAACAAAGAGCCAGCGGAACAAGGGGCGACGAATTCTGTCGGCGATAAATTCGCCGGAATCCCGCGAGAAGTTAATAACACGCACGCGGCAGCCAACTCGAGCGTGCGCACCCGTGCACGCTTCGTTTCGCTGAAATAATAACGAACATCTCCGTCACGGCTTAGCCAGGAATTCCGCGCAGCTCTTTTTCCCTCGTATCTTCACCGAAAATTATGAAAATCCCCAGTCCGAGCTTGTTTTCTTTTCTACGGGCTTTCGCGAGCGAGCGCAATTAATCGCACGCGGCACTCTTCTTAATCGCTTCGCTCGTAGACAGAGTCTGGGTTGTGAAGCATTGTCGAGTTGCGGCGATATTATTTTCCGAGAGCAATGGTATCCAAGGATTTTACCATTTGCAGCTAAGTTGTTTGTAAATATGAACTTTCAGTTGCCATGGATAACTTTTGGAAACCATGTATGTTCACAGAATTGGCTTCCTGTAGCTAGCAAGCAAAACAAGTTCTCGTTCTTTGCTCAGAGTAACTAATTTACCTACTGGCACGCGATAAAAAAGGGATTTGCATTCTTGCAGCTGTTATCGACGGTCGATAAAAATCAAACACTTGCGCCGCAGGACCAGGTATAGAATTCTATACCTGGCCTGTGCTTGCACAATATCTTTTGCGTTCTCCACACGGTGTATGGGTTCCTACTTTATCTTCCGAGGTAGAATACAGGGGTCTGTAGAGAAATGAATCGAGTCAGTAATATATTTGCAATTGCAACCTAGACTATCTATAAATAACTACGCAGTCCTTTTTAATGTCAAAATTGTTTGTTTACTGGTCGAAATTTTGATTTCATGGACATACATGCTAGCGACGCTAAGCGGTGACAGCCGTGAACTAAAATGGACGTTAAAACACGTCCAAAGTGTAAAGAACCTGCTCAGCTCGCGATAGTACATATTCCGCGACCCTCTGGCTGGTGCTAAAACTAGATCAGAAGTTCAAATTCTGGAGCATGAAATATGCACGCGACGCATAGTATAAAAATTACAATCGATTTAATGTTGTGGCGGACAAAACAGTGTACTTAAATAACTTACTGCTCATAAATTATGTTTCTCGCATCAGAGTATAAAATTTTCTAACATCGTGAGTTACCTTAGAACCTAGGGAATCTTAGGAACAAGCTTTTGTGCTATTACTTTCGGCAGGTTCGTTTTAAGGCACGGTCCTACTCGAACGCATGTTATCGTGAACGGTGTCCTGCACTTTACAAGATAAAAGCACCATGCCCATAGATACATTTAATTCAGTCAATAATAAGCTGTCGGAATATCGCTACGCAATTCTTAAAATAGAATTTGTACGCTAGCTTAATCGCCCGAGAACGCGCTGCCTATCGTTTGCTTCGCCGTTCTCAGGCCACAGGAACACTTTCATATAAATATTCGCGAATGTCAATTAAAGTATTCCCTACAAATCTCTCCTACTAAATAGTTATAAGCTTCCCCAGCCATTTCTAAATATCCGACAAGCATCGACGTTACCGGCGTCACTTGATTTTCAGGCGGCGGGAAGCCCTGTCAGGTACTCTTATGATAAATTGGAACGTATTCATCCTGCGACTGCCGGGAACATCGTCGTCGTTCAAGTCGGCATGGTCACCCACGTTCGCATTGTCGTCGTCGAGGTCAATGACGAAGTCGCGATCGCCCATCAACGTCCTCAGGCATATATTCTCTTGTTTGATCCGCGAGCGCACCAGCAGCTCCAACGCGAACAGATGTTCGTCGTGAGCTTCCGGTAGATAACGATGCATGAATTCCGCTAGCCTGCGGGCAAAATCTAACTGTTATAATTCAGCATGACATTTGCCTCCGTCTGTCAGGGATCTCCTTAATCTACGAACAGTACGAACCGTAACAGATACTCGGCGTTGTGACCACTAGGGCCCGAGCACTCGCAGATTTGGCTGGCGATACTGTGCAGTGGCGCCTCGCCCATCCAGTGCTCGTTCTGATTCGTGGCGATGTAAATGATCGCGGGGACACTCTTATCCCCTCTACGGCTATAAAACGTCGAGACGGTTGTCACGTATCCCCCCAGAGTGCACTCGCGATTCTCCAAATACGGTAGCGCCGTCCTGTCATGCACTTGAAATGCTCGTCCGTAAGCGACGCCCTGTTGACAAAGAGGACCACTTTGTTCTAACGTGCCGTGACTGTAGCGGCTTTACGTTACGAAATCATTTTCATCTCTCGTGGCTGCGTACATAAAAGAACAATGCGCTCTATACGTAGCAAGAGAATATGAAAAGGATCGACGGCAGAGATGGCGCACCAGCGTTCGAAAATCGAAATTGCAGATTAACCGTTCATAATTACCTCTTTCTCTTCGATCAGCGTCGCCACGCATCCCGGCTGCAACAAACGGAAACAGGATCATCGTAAACGATCGATTGGTGGTTTTAACGGGAAATCAGGGAAACAATGGCTGGGGGATTTGCAGACAACGGCAATGACGCAAATGCGGTAACACGCACGAACACAGAGGGCAAAATCGTGTCTGAAAGATATCGGTTTCTACGGGTTGTAACTGGTTTCGCGTTAATCGTGGAGTAACTGTAACACGAAACTAAGAGAAATCATGCTCGTTTAATGAAACTCCTATGCGTGGTGCAGAGTACTGGAGGAAATACGTTAAACTCAGATTTCTTCTAGCTTCGACTGTACAACACTGTGGGCTGTGGGGCTGAAGAACTCGCAGAAAATAAGATTAGATTATTCAGTACACGTAACTTGTGGCAGCAATTTCAATTTTTCTGGTAGCGGCGTAACGGTTAGAGAAATTGGAACGGTAAAGTAATTAGGTGAAATTGTATTCAGCTTTTATGACTCTCAATAGGAGCATCCGCGAGTACTTATTGGCTTGTAGACACGCACGGATTCTTCCTAAGCCTTCTCCATTAGGTAGCGAATCGAAATTATTCTTCGTTTGTATTTATCGATCCAGGGCCCGATCTAGAGGGCGCAAACGGGGCAACTGCTGCCCGAAGTAAATTAAATTTTTTATAAAAAAGCCTTTTGTGACTGTGAAAATAAAATTTTATTTTAATTTAATTATTATAATTAAATATAAAGTGGGAACAGAGCTTTAAGACTATGTATACGTACTATATATGTATACACATATCCGAAAGACATAAAATGATTGTACGGGTGGTGCAGTAAATACTATTAATTAAATATAAAGCGCGGCAAATATGATTATTGCCCGGAGCGGCGGAAGAGCTATGTAGATCGCGGGCCTGGTATGGATCATTATCCCGAATACGGCTCGTCCGATTCTGCCCGGCCGCGTCCCTGAACCAGAAACACATTTTCCAAAAAAGATCGTCAACCTCGGATGTTTATGGGGAAATAAAAGTTCCCCTTGAAAGTTCACATCGGCCACGAATTAATGTCTTAAAACACAGCGTTATTCTCCTTCAGGAGAGAAGGAATAGGAACGCGCGACGTCGCGGAGCTTCGAAAGACGCAGAACGATAACATTCGCGTCACAACACTCGCCCGTTAATTCGAAATGTCAAGCAAAAATGTATCCTTGTAGCGTGACGATGTGGACGTGGACGTCTGCCAAAGTTTTGTAAAAGAATTCACGCGACGGGTTCATGAGCAAACAAACTATGAATAAAAATAGAACTTCCGAGAAAAACAATGGGCTCTAATAGAAAATAATATGAAGCGCATCTAGACATAATGAATGTTTCGAAACAGCAGAGTGCGCAGCAACGTTTCAGCGGCACGTGTAAAATGACGCCCGTTTCTGCCACAACGGAGTTTACATAATTATCTAATATCACAAAAGTCACTTGAAACAGTTCTTAAACGTTCGACACTTCGTTACGGTGTCACATTTTTAACGAGAAGCAAATAGAAGTACAAAGTACGAGTGTTGGCGTAGACGGTAAATAAATATTTACGGATTTCCCAGCAATGTCGAAACAGAGACAAGGAACGATGAATAATGAAAGTTCGGACTTTAGCAATAATTAGAGTGATAACTGACAACTTACTTTATCGACGGTGCCGCGATGAGTAACGTTGCCTTGCCAAAATCTCCTAGCGAAGCCCTTCACGTGTCCGACCAAACTTCTTTTGTACTTAAAACCAGGGTGCCAGCACAATGAACCATATCCAAACACCCAGAGGCCTTTATCCTTGCTTGCATTTCTTTCTCCCATTTCAGGTTCACTCGGAAAGTGAGGAAAAAGCTTGCAACGTTTCCTCTTTCAACTTTGTAATTCGAATCTGTTATTGAATTTCTTGTCTATATTTTTCCCTCTGCTTCTACGAGTATTTTCCTTCGATTTCAAGGCAATCTGGCGCAAACGATATATACAGCTTTCTCAAGCCCCTGTAGCCACACGCCAATGTGCGCTTCCAAAATATTTACTAACGTCTACAAAAGCATTCTTTCCATCAGCATTCGAATCGGGGAGATTTTAGTGGCGTGTAAGTTCCCTGTATGTAAATAACGACTAAGTTCCCGCACCGAGAACTATCATTGGCGAGGGAATAAGGAAAAATATAACAGTCTATCTTCGGTTATCTAAAGATGTTTGAACGTGGCATGGTCATTGATTTGACAGACGCGCAACACGTGGCTCACTCCTCACTGATGCTTTCACCCCAGAGGCGATTCCGCTTTAAAGCTCGGGCTATTAGCAAACTCACTCCTTCCACCACATGTCTCCTATATGATTTTAAGCATCCGTGAATCCTGATCCATGGAAAAATGGATTCACCTTACCCACTGCCCTGACCATGCCATTTCTCGAGCAACGAATTTTTGATTGCTTTATGAATCTCGATCACAGTCGCCAGCTATCCGTGCAAGTCAGTTGACCTTCCAGATGTTCATAGAAATTTTTTCGGAGCTGTGCTTTCTACGGAGGGTGGTCGCTGAGCGAATAATCCGATGTTCGAATTCTATGTTTCTCACTGAGGCCGGGGTCTTCGTGGATTGAATGGATCGATGAAATTTCTGTGGTAGTCGTTTCATTGGGATAGCTGCAGATTTAGATGCACCACGGGAATCGGGAAATTTTGAAGAAACCGGCGACATACGCACACTGTACGGAAGCTTGACCGAGACTGCCGAGACGGGCCGGCCGCCGGCGGGCCACGGCGGGCTGTCGGGCCGCCCGACTCGGGCGTGCGCCTGCATTCGCGAACAGAGATGGAAGTAGGCTGTCGAAGAGGGAAGCAGGGAAACCGCGTTGGGGCGAGCGAGAGAGGGAAGTGAAACGAATGCGCGGCTGATGAAACACGAGGTGCGATGACGCGTGATCCCCGAACTTCATGCGCATAGACGACGTTTGCTTATTATTCAATTTACAGACATCTGTGATTAGATCAGAATTATGTAACAAGTGGTTTCGAAACGCTACGCTATAAAATCAGTGGACATTGAACCGGTAATTGGAAATCAGACAATGTGTCTCCAATGATCTTTCGTATAAGAACTTGCATACTAATGTTTCCATTGATACCTATCGCTATTGTTATTAATAACGTTGTTCTGTTAGAAAACAAACTTAAACGTACGCAATGGTTCTTTGATATTCATTGGCTGGCTCGTTAAGCCGAGACTTAATTTGTTCTAATGCTTCCCGGATTTAAACTTTCGATTATCCAAGTATGGTTGTTCGAGAAAATTACCTTAACCTTTGTTGGTAAACGGGTTGAATGCTTGGTGTTTCTTTTGCAGATGTCGCGACCGGTATAAAATCGCGCGCGGTAGTGCCAACACACGTAAAAATTCCCTATAATCGAGATAGTACGCGATTTCCAAATCAGCTGGTGTTCTCGGGATCGGAACGTTGTTGAGGGGTGTTTAAACTTTAATTTTCTCGAACAATAGATTACGAGTTTTGATTTTACTGATTGGACAGAGGTAAGTATCTATTGCCACGCAGATTTATCATTCCGCGTAAAGGAACGATAATAGTATAGCCCGTTGTTATTTCTATATTGTCTCTGTTTCACTCGTGGCCTGGTCAAGTATACTTGTAACTGTTTAAAATCAGACCTGTTGCACGCTTTATCGAGGTTTTAAGGCGGATGACGCAGAAGGACACCCCGCCATCCTCTCCAGACATGAATAACCAAGTGGAAGAAGAGGATATGTTATACATAGGCGATGTTGACGAAGTGATAGATGCATTTGACAGCGGAGATGCTGGAGAAGAAGATGCAATGGACGAGGACCTGGCAGAAGGGGGAAACGTAATTTGTGTGTTCAGCGGGCACAAAAGAGGTGGAGGAAATTCCAGACGCTACGGCAACGTCGATACTGTAAACTATTGTGACTTTACTTAAAGAATTCAGGTTCTGTCTTCTCTGGTTTTTCCTTAAATCATTCAGGTTCTGTCTTCTGCGGCTCTCTGACCAAAAATGGAAAGCTGGCTGCCACGGGAGGCGAAGAGGACAAAGCTTACATTTGGGACACATCCTCGGGAGAGATTATTCTCGATTGCATAGGACACAAAGATAGTATTATCTTTTCGGAGTTCAATTACGACGAGTCGTACTTGGCTACTGGAGACATGAGTGGTATGATACAAGTTTGGAGAGTAGCTGATAAAGCCCGAATTTGGGAGTACAACATGGGTGATGCAACGGTTGGTTTAATTTCTACGATTGCGCTTTAGATCGGCGAGCAACTGTAAAAGGGAGAATTACTTTTGTTATTGCAGTGGATGAAGTGGCACATGGCAGCTAATATCTTATTAGCAGGGTCTGTCGACGGAGAAATCTACATGTGGAAAATACCTGACGGAGATTGCAAAGTTTTCCAAGGATATGGTTGTCGGGCGGAGACTGGGGCAATATTCTCGGATGGTATTCGTTGTTCGCATCGATCTTGATGATTAAACCGTACTTGTGCTGTAATCGAATATAATTTTTCAGGCAAACGTATCGCAGTGGGATATGGAAACGGGATGATTAGAATAATAGATTTAAAAACGGGTTCCGTTTTGTCATCGGTTTCTTCCGCGCCGGGTCATTCCTCTACCATAACTACCCTCGACTGCCATTCCGATAACAATCTAATTCTCTCGGCAGCTGTAGACGGGAAGACTATAATCAGTACATCCAACACTGGCAAGGTAATACAAACAGCCCCCCCGCTATATTTAACATAAGAATCAAGGTAATATGACGTAAATTTCTTAGATCGTTTCGATTCTACAAAACCTTAATAATCGTGAAGAAAATGACACCATGAGCACAGACCAAGATCCTGAGAATGGCGAAGGGAATGCTGATAGCAATTGGGTAGAAACAGCAGCTTTCTGCAAAGACCCTGGATTCCCAGTTGCCGCGACTGGTACCGTTAACGGGGAAATCTTTATCTGGGATATTTCAAAGAAGGTAATACAGCTTTCCCCCTATAAATCTGTCCTTATTTAGCGCCTCGCAATATTGATTTCTACTGAACCTATTTAGGTACTCCGGCAGAAAATAGAGCAGGAAAGCGGTGTGTCTAAACTGGTATGGAAGGGAAACACATCGCTTCTGTTTTCAGCTGGATTAGACGGTATTCTCAGGTGTTTCGATGCAAAAACTGGTCAATGTACACAGACATTCACCGGGCACACAGCGGATATTCTTGATCTATATATATCGGAGTAAGTTGCGGCAATTACAAGTCCCTATTCTAGGGGCCGTCCTCTAATTTTGGCGATTTCTTACCCCCTCCCTTCACCCAGTATAAGAATTCGTAAGATTTCATATTGCAACCGCCTCCTTACGTAATATTTTTTACATTTAATTTTTTCACCTATTAAACTGATTCTATGTTTTGGGGAAATTTGAAATAAAGCTACTTTTCTGGAGCTACATTAATGATAGAATTTGTATTTATTGAAAATTAGGTTGAAAAATATTGCGTAAGGCGCTACCTGACTCCCCCCCCCCCCCCCCGCCCCCAATAAAAAGCCTTGCGTAATTTAAGCACGACCCCCTATGTTTGTTCCGAATTTTAACGAAAAAGCGTGCAATAAAAATACTTTTCAGAAACGGAGAAAGGGCACTGACAACATCCGACGATACAACAGCTAGAGTTTTTGATATCTCACTAGCGTAATCTATTACATAGACGAGAAATATACAAAATCTTTGTTATTATCTAAGACATATGTAGATTTTATCAAAGTTGTTCATATATACATTGTCATTTGTTTCCTTTTTTAATTACAAATGAAGTTTATTTATTTTTATCTGATAGCCTGCATTATTTTATCCTTACACCATTCGGAATCAAGAGAGTACCTTTTATCCTTCCATACGAAATGAGTCGGACTATTTTCCTCACCTTCCTCGAAACTGAATAACGAGCTGAGCTCCATTGCGATTTTTGATCTTATCAGACCGATTCCTCCCACCTTTTCCGGTGCAGGGTGATAGATCCTTCCCGACCCGACATTCATATGCAATCTCTCTGGCTGAAACGGCACCTGCAACGAATTTATCATAGCAAACCAAAGCAGCTGCAAAATTAAACAACGTTAAAACTATACCTACCATTAGCAATTCTTCCGCGTGAGCATAACCAAGCCAATCTTTCGTTTCGCCTGTCTCGCTATCTTGTTTCTCAAAAATTTTCGTAAAGACTATGGGTAAATCATCGCATCTCACAAAATTCCTCTCCGGACCACAAAGAGAAACATATGGAAAGTCTTTCGTATACCGTTTAGTATCATTTCTCTTCAATCGCTTGAAAAAGAATGCCAGAAATTTTTTCTCTAAAATAATACGTCCCGTGTAATGTAGAGATCGAAGTGCAACGAACTGCCTCGGTGGGTATACATACCTTTGAAGCACGACGTGAAGTTTTTCATGCGAGCATCGTCCAGGAACAGCTACAACACGAAAAGCAGAAGAATCATAGTACAGTGAACTCCTTCTGTTTTTCTTCTACCAAAAGAATAAACAATACCATGCCTTGGTGATCGATATAATAAAAATACTCCCGAACTCTAGGTTCGGGTGATTGTCCTTGCGCGTATTCTACAACATGGTGCCTCCTGAGTGCCTCCAAGTAAACTGACTTTTTAGTTACAATCCTGAGGATACGTGGACGCAACAGTGGGATCATTTTCAATCGACTTGAACGAATTACCGGAATTGCCCTGTGTATTGTATAAAATACTAACGATCCCAACGACCATAACCCCACTTTTAACCGTTTACCATCGAGTAACCAGAAATGCAGAAGTTATGTCACGCACGATGCAAAGTGCATAAGGTCATGTAACAAGGCGGCGTACTTTTACGGCGACATAATCAATGAGACGCGACACGGCCAGCAATAGCGGCTTTATCGACGTTTCTTTATACTGGAGGCGGGGATCGTTTTTGACTTTTTGACAGTAGCCCACAGTAGCCAGTAGCCACGGACAGCCACGGTTGGCCACGGTCCGCCACGGTCGAATTGAATTTATTCAATCGACCGGGGTGCTGGTGACATCTGGCGCGATCGATTGGAACGTGATATCTCGATAGAAACAGACATTCGATATTTCTCAACGTCACGTTAGTTCGGTCGCGCTACCCACGGCCAGGCAGATTCAAGAAATGAGATACGACGAAGTCGCGGAGGGAACGGTTTCTGAGAACGGACAGAAAATTCAGGGAGAGGATCGGCTTCAGGACCAGACCGCGGCGAGATGCTGCCGCCCCGTTGAACCGTCGTCGCCCCACCGACGCTAATAACACTGAAGTAAAAATGTTACCCACTAATTCCAGCAAAAAAAAATTCTGCATCCGCGAGCTGAATTCTGAAATTGTTGTCGTTGCCAAATAAGTCGTGCACAACGCGAGCCAGCGGCCCCGGAATATGGCTTCGTCCACGAAGAGATCATGGAAACTCCGTAAGTGACCTGTTCCCAGCCGTGTCCCGTGCTATTTATTCGTTTCCCTGTCGACTGCTGCGCGCGTCCAACGAAACCCTTTCTGGCGCTCTCTCGCCCGTCACGGGTAAACAATTTTCTGTTTACAAATCGATCGATACGATCCGCCTATGGAGCTGTTAATTTCATCTCCCTATTATGGTCATAACCTTCCCCGGAATGGGACGGACGTTGCATTCGCCGTGTAATTGGATGCTGGCATCCTGTTCGGATACCTTCAAACAGCGATGCTCGCTTTCTGTGCAGAGGATTTCGTTGCCCACTCGTCCAATGTCAATTGCCTGGCGCTAGGTCACAAGTCCGGACGTGTCCTGGTCACTGGCGGCGATGACAAGAAAGTCAACCTATGGGCGGTTGGGAAGCAGAATTGTATTATGGTATTCTGATTCTTTTCTATAGTTAGTGGTGGAAGGGATTTTTCATGTCGAACAAGTGATTCTTGGTTGGAAGCGTCGAACGCTGTATTTAATTCGCTGTGTGTGTGTATATATATATATATATATATATGTAGTATTCTGTCCTTTGTAGAGCCTTAGTGGCCATACCACTCCGATAGAATGCGTAAGATTCGGACAAACAGAGGACTTAGTATGCGCTGGCTCGCAGACAGGAGCGTTGAAAATTTGGGACCTGGAACACGCCAAACTGGCTCGCACATTAACGGGACACAAAGCTGGTATACGTTGCATGGACTTTCATCCTTATGGAGAGCTATTGGCATCCGGAAGCATGGATACCGTGATCAAGCTGTGGGACATTAGGAGGAAAGGCTGTATCTTCACGTACAAAGGGCACAATAGGATGGTGAATAGTTTAAAATTTAGTCCCGATGGCCAGTGGATCGCTAGCGCGGGAGAGGAAGGAATGGTGAAGGTAACGTCGCCTCAGGGGTTTCTTTGATACGATGCTGGTTAATATCGCTGATTAATGATCATCTTGGTTTTGGAGCAGTTGTGGGATTTGAGGGCCGGTAGACAGCTTAGAGAATTCTCTGAACACAGAGGCCCGGCAACGACGGTAGAGTTTCATCCCCATGAATTCCTACTAGCCAGTGGCAGCGCGGACAGAACAGTTCACTTCTGGGACTTGGAATCGTTTCAACTTGTATCATCTACGGAGCAAAGCCACTCCAGCGCCATCCGGTGAGTGTGTTAGCATTGTTACGGGTTTCGTTCATTTTATTAATGCATCCTACTTTTTGTTCAGGTGCCTGTACTTCAGTCAAGGCGGAGAGTGTCTTTTTGCTGGCTGCCATGATGTGTTAAAGGTCTACGGTTGGGAGCCAGGTAGAACGTTGGATTCAGTTCCAACCGGCTGGGGAAAAGTACAGGATATAGCTGTAGCTCAGAACCAGCTGGTAAGACGATATTAACTGATAAATATTCATACATCTATGTGAAATCGTGAATCACTGAAAGCCGCTGCTACAAATGTCTCAGATTGGCGCAAGCTTCCACACGGCGAATGTTGTTCTGTACGTGTGCGATTTGAAGAAAATCGCTCCGTTGGGAGGTGTTTCGACGTCCGGTTCCCCGTTTAGTCATGGGAATTCGTTGAGGAAAAGCTTTTCCAGGGAAAGACCACCTGGATTAAAAAAGCACACGTAAGTTGGAGAAAGCGATTTTGCGTCAAGTGTCGGTTTCTACGTGTAATCACGACGTCTCGATTACAGTCTAGATGTGCGAACCATAGAAGAGGCGGACAAATCAGGAACCGACCCGGAGGATGAAGTCACGTTCGCGGACATCCCCAACGTAACCGAGTATCACGACGTCTTTCAACCAAACAGGGCACGTAAGTGTCAGCTAATTTCATTCAACTGATTCCTCGTTGCAAGATTCGATTGTGTATCGTAACTTACTCCAACTCCTAACCGTCCGCCTGTAATCACGAGCCTGAGACCATAAAAGCATCTTAAAATTCAATGTTGTGACGTACGGTTTGTGAACGAGCATGCTGTGCACGATATGTTTCAGTGTCTCGCACACCACCTCCAGAACCCGAGGCTTTCCAGGAGCCTCAAGAAGTAGGTGAGTTCCATGTAAAAGAAGCCCCCTCCGCGTCCTCCTTTCAGAGCAAACAGTGCATGGACGTTGACTTGGAAAATTTCGCATGCGACACCGCAACACTCTCCATTTGTACATTGGCCCGTGCTCGTTTGGCTTACAGATCCCACGCAGCCGCAGATACTGCAGAATCTTTCTACCTCAATGTCGAATCTAAGTACGGCGGAGCCAGAGGAAGTTCCGCCCATACCGTCACCCTCGTCCCCTCCGCCGCCCGCGCCGACGTTATCGTTAACGAAGCCCGTACCAGTGCGTGTTCAACCGATCAAATCCTCGCCACCGGTTCAGAGAAACGCGATCACCTCCACCAGCCAGATCAAGGCGAACTTGCAGACGAACAACGGCCTTGGCAGGGTGTCCAAGAACTTTGCCTCCATACCACCCCTTAGACAGAGCATCACTCCTCTTCCTGGGAAAAAGAGCGGTCCTATCAGCGACATAGGAACGCACCCACAACCCCTGGGCCCGCAGAGATCCAACTCTACGCTGACACCGCGAGTGGCGCCCATGGCCGCCGTTCTTCCAGTGATGGACGATGGGAAGTTGAAGAACAGAGCACCTAGCCCCGATTCTCCCAAGCATTACCTGAAGAGGCAGAGCAGCTGCAGGGACGGAGAACAGGGGTACGAAAGCGATTACCCGGTACAGTGAGTACACAGAGACTCATTTCTAGATGTTACTGTTACGTTGGTTGGCGTTCTAGTGGACACGGTCCAACAAACTTTTCAACATTCTTGCAGAATTAATAGTATAAGGCACAGCCCCTCCGATCCTGCGTTAAACAGGCCGAATTCTGCGCAATCTAGGTCCACCTCGTTAAACCGAAACTTTGCTACCTCAACGTCGCTGTCCGCGCGCAACGCTTCCACAGCCACAACGTTCGCGGCGAAGAAGTCGAACAAAGCTCAAGTGCCCCCGAATCCTAAGGTGGACGTACGATCGGCTCAAATAAGGCCCAACGTCGACAACACGGAGAAGGAAGAGTTTGTCCCCATGAGCGCGGACAAACCGTACGGCCTAGACGTCGAAACTTTCCTACCGGTAAGTCCAGCGAGCTGCCGCGCCGATCTTCTCACACTTTACAGCTGAAAATAGAAATGAGAAGAGGTGATATTTATGTTCCTTTCCCTCCATAGAATCATTATACAAGATCAACCGCGTTTGGCTACCCTCAAGTGGGAGTTCTCAACGAAATGTCGGAGGCCGAGGTACTCAACAGCATGATGCGCGGCCACGAGTCGATGATGGCAGTGCTTACGAATCGGAATCGTTCCTTGCAGATCGTCTACTCCCTCTGGCACAATAAGGATCTTAAGGTACTTATCTTTCTATCTTCCACAGTCGCAACACTGCAGAATAGAGATATTCAAACTACTAAAACTAGCGAGAGTAAGATTAAAGGAAGACTAAACGGAACTTTCAGGCCGCAGTGGAGTCAGCCGTGGCGATGAACGATCTCTCGGTGATCGTAGATCTGCTAGGGATACTCACCCTGAAACCGTAAGTACGATAATCTCGCGAAACCTTAATACCTTAACACCTTAACACCTTTATCCTTCATTCTCAAATTTTCACCAATCATTCTATTCCCTCAGAACAATGTGGAACCTGGACCTGTGCAACTCCCTGCTCGGCCCGATCGGCGATCTCCTACAAAGTAAATACGAAATGTAAGTAAAGAAGCTTTTTTTTATTAACAATGCGAGCGCATCATCGTCTAATGTTACCATCGCTTTCCACGCCAAACGCTACACCCTCTGTGAATTAAAGAAAATCGAGACACCCCTTTTGCCAGGGGGTCGAGTTCTCGAATGGCGGCGGACACGCGAGCGCGGGAGCAAACAGGGTGTTCTCGAGTGGGGCCGCTCGCAAAACTCTATGGGAATGGCTAATTCGGGCGAAGGGGGCGAAGGGGGCGAGGGTTCGCGAAATTAGCCGAGACAATGGCAGACAGCGGCAGATGCAAATTCGAGCCTCGATTCGTCGCTGTCGCGACGCGCATTGTTCGACGATTCAAGTTCCGAGGGCCACGCATATGTTGGCAGGCTCTTCACTGACAGTTACTGACAGCTCCTCTCTTTTTTCACCTTTTCGTTGATGACTGACAGTCGATCATAAATATTAACGATCGTGTAAGAAGATCGATATGGACAATGCTTTCTATATTTCATATAGAAATTCCTTTGAAATTCCTTTTTCAATATTAATTAAATTTGCGTCTCGATGAAACATTTGCATTCGCTTTTCTAACGGGTTGTAAAACGGTTTGCCGATTTAGGAACGGAGAGAAGAATACAACGGCTCGTGCGACTGGCGCATGGAACAGTACAATTAACTCGACGCCCAGTTACAAGCTGTTGCCATTGCGCTGTCGTGATGAGAAACGAGCATTTCCTTTCACGTGGGCATCGGTTATCCGTTCCTCCCTGCCTCGTGCTTCGCCTAATTACGCGCGCTGCCGTATTATGAATTCTACGCGCCTATTCACTTCGCGCCCTGGCAGGTGTCGAGTTGAATTTCAGTGAAATCCTCTCGATAGGATCTATCGACCTGTACTCGACTCAATTAAATCCCCGTGTATTAATCACACGATAAATCAATCGTTGCACGATCTAATAATAGCGCGTCCGCTGGTGATTCGTGGCTAGCAGCGTGGAAAATTGCCGTTCCATTCATTACGCGTCGACTTATTACGGCGATCGTTTCTGCGATTTTACTTCTGCTTGTGTCATTGCTATTATTAGAGCGTGTAAGAAAGAATAAGTATCCAGAGGTCCAACTTGCGACACTCCAGTAGCCAGCGATGAAAATTCCAAGTTGCGCTAGTATTAATCAGGATTTAGGGAAATAAAAAATATTAGAGAATAGATTTCTCTTACAAATACGAGCTCCTCGCTTCCTCTGCTCTTCGTGGTGAAGCTTTCACGGTCGTTGATCATGAAACCTGTCTCCATACGATACCATAAAAGCGAATTCAGACTAATTGGCTGTCGTTGAGCAGCTGCTGTCCACGATCACTGGACGCGCAACAGCCGAGTTTAGCCGTTTCTGGGCCCCCCTTTTTGTATCTGTTCTGCTGGTCGCTTAAGTCGAAATGAAAGGGAACATTATCGAATTGCATGCACGTAACAATGAAACTCTTGTATATTAAGTATTTAGTGCACGAGTTCATTTTTTATATAACATTTCCGAGCTCCCAAATTGCCACACTCTCACAGAGCGGCCGCCACCCCCTAACAGAATCCGGAAGATTGATTGCCGACAAGGACAGACAGGGTTGGGTACGAACGGCAAACGCGATTCGCCGCGAATCTCTGCACAGCGACTCGTCACGAGTCCGCGCTGATTACGGTGCATTCGAGTTACGGTCCGACAGCCGTCGAAAGGGTGAAGCCAGCCAGCAAATTGCCGACTAAATATACACATCTCGGTGGCGTAATGCAGTGCAGTTTGCATATAACTACTCGCCGTTTTCACGGCTCGTTCGTCACGGGCTCTTGTCCTGGTGGAAGGTCTGGGTTAGGTGGGCTCGTGAGAAAAAAAAGGAGCAGCCAGCCGATGAATATTCGATCGGATGCCGCGTGCCACGCCGAAGAGGGGTCGTTCCGCATTCTGCAATCGTTTCCCGATTCATCGATCCCCCTACCCTTCATAATTCCAAGATTCATCCGCCAAAAAATGAAATAACAGAAAATATTCGCTTCGGAGTATCAGCCACGAGATATTCGACAGCGTGGCGCGATGGAGATAGGAGTAATGCTTTAAATTCGACGATTCTGGTACAAATTGTCCACGGGACGTTTAGGGGCGAGCGTTGGACGTAACGTGGAACATTTATGAGGCGGCTCGCGCGATTCGTCTCGCCGATTCGAACGGGAGCCCGCGCGAACCCTTTATCGCCGTACGAAAACGAGCGTGGCTAATCGCGCCGCCAAGCCTTTCGTACCTTTCGTGCCTTTCGTTATTTATTGGCGCCGTTATGGGCTAATAACACGTTTCGGTGCAAACCAGGCGTGACACGCCACCGGTGGGCGTCGTCGGCAAGCACGCGCGCTTTCTCATCCCTTATTCCCTGCACGCGTGAGTTTCTAGGCGAGGAGGCGAGGAGGCGAGGCGAGCGAGGGGGTAGTAAAGTAGTTTTGGTTCTGGGTGATTGTTTCAGGTACATAGCCGTGGGTTCCTCGGCGTTGAGACTGATCCTGCGGAACTTCGCGTCGGTGATTAAGTCGAACGTGGAGGCGCCTCTTCACACGATTGGGGTGGACGTGTCTCGGGAGGAGCGGTGAGTTTTGTTAAATTAATATCGATTACAGGTGTCTGTAATTAGTACGCTTATACCAAGCACGGCGTTAACAGGTACCACAAGTGCCTCTCTTGCTACGAGAAGCTCTCGACGATTAGAGGCATCCTCCTGAAGAAACAGGCGACGCCAGGCAAGATGGGCGCGTCGTTCCGCGAGCTGGCGGTTTTGATAAGAAGCCTCGAGTGACCACGGCTGAGGCACCTCGTCAATCCCACGGCCAGGCTCGTCGTTACCTGACAGAGACTCGACAAGGACCAAGGGCGAAGTCGAAGAGCATCCACCACGGAGGCACCCAGAGGACACCCACCCTCTTTCGAGCTCCTCCACCCGCGGAATCGCTGGATCAACGGTTCGACGCGCCGTGGTTCGCAGCTTCCTTCTCCCTGCAGCACTTTTCGATTCCTCGTCTCCAATCGCCGGAAAACTTGGAGGGAAAACAGCAGCGGGAACCGTTGAACACCTGCCGCACGACGACGACGGCGACGGCGACGGCGACGGCGACGGCGACGGCGACGGCGACGGCGATGATGCTGTGACGTAGCTCGGGTGGGATTTTAGTAAACGATCATTAGAGAGAGTGAGAGAGGGAGAGAGAGAGAGAGAGAGAGAGAGAGAGAGAGAGAGAGAGAGAGAGAGAGAGAGAGAGAGAGAGAGAGAAACTCGGAGTGAATGTAACGCGAGTGTTGTTCGTGGGCTCGATGAACAATGTCGAGAGACTGCGCGTTCCCTCCCCCTTGGAAAAGGTGTCTCAGGGTGAACGGGATACGGAATGGAGAAGTTTCGTCGATCGAACACCTCGGAGGCGACGCATCAAAATTTTATAGGTTTCTCGTATGCGGCGCGAGCGCGCCCGCGACCAGCTGTACCCGATCATTGTAAAGTGTATACACTATATATATAATATATTGCGCTATATTATATACATATTATAGATATAAATATATTTCCGATGTACGCGTCGTTATACGGTGGGTTTATAAAGGTTCGATGCGCCTGGCTTCCCGGATAAGAGAGCGCCAAGCGAGAGGATCGACGAAATTTTTCCTCGCCTTTTGCTTTTTCTTTCCTCGCGCCCGTCAGAGAATGGGGCCGGTGTTTCGACAGCCTTCTTGCCAATCTCGCGTGATCCCGAGCGCGAGCCCCGGAGTTTAACCCTGACACCGAACACGATGAACTAAGCGACGATGATCAACGTTGCCACGCGAGTTTAATTAAGGCGTAGGTAGTAACACTTTTTTCTAGAGTAACAGAAAAAGGAGAAGATAACAAATTGTATTTTTGCAAGAGCCATTTTGCGTCCGTTCATTAATAAAAGTGAAAAAAAAGAGAAAAGGTACTCTAATCGTAGGTATGTCTTGAAACCCCATGAAATCGCACGAAATGAAACGAATTGGTTCAACGAGGATGATCGGAAACGGAGACGAGAATATTTTTTCGTAATCTTTGCTCTTTGGACCACAGAGGGGCCTGTCGTCTCTACTGTATTTTTTTACCAAATCTACAATCGTTTTTAAAAATTCGGGCCCAACAAAGTTCTCACGGCGCGGAGGAAAGTCGAAGAGTTCGCGGGAAGAGAGAAGTAATTTCCTGGATGAGACGCGGAGATAACTCGTCGAGTGTGCCGTGGAAACTGATCCGAAGGATCGCCTCGAGTTTTCCTTGTTCGAGCGCGGGACCAATCGACCGTTCCACCGGCACACGGCGTTTCTTTCACCGTCCCCTCGTTCCATTCTCGTCTTCTTTCCGCTGGTCCATGCCTAACGTCGGCTTAACTTTCTCCGTTTCCCGTGAAATCTTCCCGTCTGCTCGCAGCGAGCGGACGCCGCGTTACGAGAGATTTCATGGCCACTAACGAGCCACGAACCTCCAGAAAATCTTAACAATTGTACCGATAAAATCGAGCCATCGAAGGTTCTTCATCGAACGGTCCCACGATAGCGACTGTGGGCTATCGTTCGACTCTAAAGGGAACGAAGTTTTAACGAAACAATTTTTTAAATAACTCTGCTACGATGAATCATTTCTCTCGTATGGGTGCGATGAAATCGCCAGCGTGAAAGCACTCTTACCAAAATCTCGTTTTTGCGAGAGATTTTTCCTGCTTTTTTTTGTTAACAACAAAACGCTGTACTGATACTCTGCAGAACCTTTTAGCATCGTGTTCCAGCGACAATGTTTCGGGATCGGAGAAGCAGTCGATCAACGCGGCGACTAATATTAAGAACCAGATTTTAATCGAGAGGACAAACGTGTAGGATAAGGATCGATTCTTGTACGTGCATTTAATCGGGAGCGGTCGCTTTCAACCGCTCCATATCGTACTTCCTTTACCCGACCGTCTCAATCAGTATTTTAATCCACGAGATTCGAGCATTCATCGGAAGCTCGTTAAAAATTGATATTTAAAGTGTTCTGACGATAGGTTTGATGTGGAGATAGAGCTCGCCCCCCCCCTCGCGCCTACGAATTTTATTAACAATTTGTTTTTATACCATGTGATGAAGTAAATCACCTTTACATCTGAGAGATTTATATTTTTCTGCGGCTCCAAGAATCCTGTTTCAATCTGACTCCGAAATTACAATCAATTCGACCGCAGAATGCTCAGCCATTTCATCTTTACTTTTTAAAGATGAAAGCCGGAGAGCTCGCTTGAAGCATTTTCTAAATTTCATTCACTCTACTGCGTGGATTAAATGGGAATGAATAAAAAGCAAAGGGTCTCCCATGGATCCCGAAATTTTCGAGTAACGTTCGTTTTGTTCGTCCTTCTTCGATCGTGCAGGATTCCCGGTGGAACAGAGATGGCAAAGGAACGAACTGGAGCGTTCAAAACTCGACACGCGATTTACTGCTGCTTTCGTTTAAACGACGAGAGAAAACAAAGAGACATCACGAGGAGACTCGTGGTCGGTTCCGTCCAACGTATTTTTGTAAGGGAGAGAAAGTGCGTGAGCCGCGAGAGGGAGAGTGAGTGTGCGTATTATTCCTTTGGCCATCCACTTTCGGATGCGTTCCTAACACTTCAGCTGCAAACGACCAGACGTGTGCCATTCAAATCATTACCCTTCCTTTCTCAATCTCTTCGACAGGTATTCAATTTTAAGTTCCTTGCGCGCAAAACTTGCCCAAGGTTCGATTAAGTACTCGCCTCCAGAGGCAGAAAAAGAGGCATTGTGTTCTGTTGCAGCTAAAGTGTTAAATAACAACCCTCTTAAACCGACTCGAAAGCTCGAAACGCGGGGGAACAACCGAGTTTCCTGCAATTGTTCGACCACGATGTACATATTACATATACGCCTTCGTTGTTTAAGCCTTTGCACTCCTATCGAACAAATACTACGAGCTGTCTAACGCTCAATTAATTGTAACACACACACACCGGACGATATCGTAGAGCTTACGAGTTAATTAGGGAGTAATTGAACATAAATAGCTACAAGTGATACCGATGTTTCGCGTGACGCGAACACGCCGCGTTCTTAGATTCCTATCGTCATAATCTCTTCATTCGATCGTGCCAGTTTATTGTTATTCACCTAACCCAGACGCATTTTCCCGTACGTTTCACATCTTTCTATATCGCAACGAGATCGTGGAACGTGGAACACCTAAGATAATCAAACTCGTAGCCGAGCCTCCCGTTTACTTATCTCCTTTCCGTTGTTTGTTAAACATTTTAGAGGGAGCTATCGCCGGATAGCGCACGATCTTATCGACTAATAACGAGCGATAATAATTAGGATGTAATTGAATAAACGGTACCGCTTGAATCGAGAGACACTAATACTAAGAATAACGCTCGACTAAGGGGGATATATCAGCCTACTATTAATCGTCTAACTACAGACAGTTATAGTTTTGTACGTTATGTAAATAACAATAAGAATATTTTCTATATATTAATCGTAACCACTTCCCTCGTACTATTTGCGATCGCATCGGTGCAAAGGATTAAAGGGCCGCGGTGAACGCGCAGGGGATGAACGATGCATGGTACACGCACGTTGCTTTTCCGAGAGAGCCCCGAGGAAACGAACGAGACGATACTGATCGTACAAGATATCGTTTAAGAATTTTCGTTATTCAGATTCCTTTAATGCATTTGTTAATCGTGTTTGTAATTTTATCCATGTTTTCTTTAGCGTGTAATGGTAGAGATAGTGGCGGTAGGTAATCTATAGCTGGTACTTAATAGCGATCTAGAGTGTTTGATTAATACAGAGGAGTGTAGACTAAATAGTAAACTAGGTTCGCTGGTAATTTAGACATGCTAGTAACCTGGACTTACTGGTAACCCAGAGTTTGAGATACTAGAAACCTGCGCCCGCTAGTATCCAGCATTTACTAGTACCTACCCTGTTTCTAGATTACTAGGGCCAAGAGGAACGGCCTAGTTGTCCAAGTGGATGTATTGAAATCTTCTGTACTAATCGATATCTTCTATGAGACTTACATATCGTTTCTCTCAAATTGTATCATTAAAAAAACCGTTCAAGAGTCTGTACTCCTGTGTACAATGTGAAAGAGGAACAGGTGCAGGTTTGGTTGCAATTCTTGTGGGCAATCAATTGCTGGCTCGTATGCTCGGAACGGTACTTTCATGTTCTGGGAATTGGGAACACACTGATATAGGGGGCGGCGATTAATGGGATTCTTCGGCGAAGACTCGATCGACTTGTAACTTATCGAGCTTGCCCTTTCTACTGCCTTAACACTTACCGATTCCTCGTTCCCATGCGCCGTTCAACGTGTTAAACTATAGCGATTAAGGATCAGCCATGGAACGAACTGAACGTCCGTACTCCGTGTATGGACGATTATGGACGAATAATAACTTTATTCAGAATTCAAGGGGCTCAATTAATTTCACCTTTCTCTCCAGGCGTATTCGCGAGCACGTTAAATTCCATCGAGGTGTTAAGTTGCTTGGGACGGGGAGGATTTACGTACCGAATAACTCAAGGCTCGAACTGTTTACCCTCCCCGCGAGAGTTCGTCGATTAAATCGGCTAACTCATCCATCAACTTCCGCTCCTTTTTTTCTCTCGCCAGTTGACGATAGCGATACGAGGCTGGTGAAAAAGGGAGGAGAGGGCTGATCGCAATTCCTGCGCGGAAAAATCGAGGCGACGATCGAGATACCGTGAAACGAAGTGCAAATATTCGTAATCCGTGAAATATCACGGCCGGTTCTAAAACGCGCCACGCGTGTCGGCTGTTTGCATCTGGATTATGTATTCATGGGATTATGCGAGCCTCGTGAAGGGTGGCCGCGCCGGCTACCCCTTCATCGATCAGAAAAATCGGGCCCAACGAACCTTTCCGTCGCAACGGACGTACCGTTTACCCCGAACTTTCAATGTTCTTCCGCTCTTGACTTGAGTGTGACTAGGGTAGATATCCGCGGTAGATGCAACTTTCATGTTTTCATATTTAATAACGAGACTTCCTTGGAAGGTGCGACTGAAACTCGAACGCATATGCTACATGAATAATCGTGGAACGTGGAGGACAACTTTTCTTCTAAATCTCGATATTGGCAGGTGTGTCTGCGTACAGTAGATGCAATTGCACTGTTAGATCTGTAAGCATTACGAATTTAGATACTTTTTATACATATAGCGTAGTTGGAGAAATTGTTTATATTTAAAAATTTGATAATTGCAAGTTGCAATTGTAGTTGCATTATTACAGTCGAAATTAGGTATGTAATAAATCAATCAGTGCAATTCATTTTAATTACAACCCTCTCAGGCCCTTGTTGCATAAAATGGAGAGGTATAGAAACATAATGTTGTTTTCTAACCGCATCTTTTTTTTACTTATTTCATATTTGCATATTGAAAAAAAAAGATTTTAAAAAAAGTGTTGATAGATCGTGTCATCTCCAGGTTGATTTAGGTATGTTTCTGTGGTGATTTCCCCGCGCTTTCCTCGTCTCTCAGGTGCGTCGGTGGAAAGTGCAGTAGCCGTTGCATCAGGTGCACAGTACGATGCCAAGGCCGGGGCTCCTCCCACGTGAAAAGGAAGCCGGTCCTGTTCTTGTTGTGACGGAGATAAGTTAAGCCCTGTTCTTGTCGCCACCTCGAGCGTCGAAAATGCTGTTTTCTCACAAAACGCTAGCAACAATGCCAGCGAAGACGGCGATAGGGGCCGCCGGGAGGCCTGGCGTAAGCGGATTATCCCTAACTGTAGAAAGCGATACCCGAGCACACACCCACGCAGATAGTAGGACGGCGCGCACACCGACGCCGGCATTCGCGTCCCTTTCATTGTCAGCGATCTTCAAAGCCATTCTCCTCATTTTCATCGCCCCTTCCTCCGCATCGTCTTGCCCCGGCTGTAATCGCTATCTGCCGGAGATCTTCTTCGAGGGAGGAAGCTCATTCTTCTGTCGTGCTCCCTGCGTTTTTTTCTGGAAACTCTTTGTGTCCACCGACGATGTAATTCTATGTATGATAGAGGGGTGTCAATCGTGGAAATTGGCGGCTAATGGATGGTTCCCAGGAGATAGATGTGGGGGTGGAGTCTCTTCGGGGGAAGGAAAGTTTACTTCTTATGTGCCGGGTAACACCGTGCATGGAATTTTTAGTGACTTGAAAACTCGGAGTTTATAATTATGTTTCTTCTACTCACTGGCAAACTGAGAAGAAAATGGAAAAAGGAGGTTAATGTATCCACGAGTGAAGTAATCCAAGAGCTTTGTGAAAAGAAAGAGAACTGGATTTTACTCTTTGCAATACTTTTTTTATAATCACCTTATGAATTTGATATTTATATCCGTTCAACTCGCCTCCCCCAAGATTAAATGCTGAGTGCGCTACTGCTCCACCTATCCGTCAACTACGCTTCGTAGCACCCTTTATCACGAGACACCCTCCCTTTCCAATTCCCGCAGTGTTCGTCGTATAAATAATTCCTCGTTGTCGAAGATATCGCGTTTTGTCGAGGAAAATTGTGTCGCAGAGAAGGTAGACAAAAGACAAAACGTTGGAAAGAAGGGTGGCGAAAGGGGGATGAAAACAGTCGCACGGAAGGACCATTGTCCCGCGTTCCTGTATATTGCAATTTAGACACACGACACACGACACACGACACGCGTGCAGCCCGCACACAGGTATACCCGGATCGCTGGAATAGGTACTGCGGAAATCATTGGCTCGTAAATATAATCGGGAGCTAGGGGTTGGATGGAGGCCAGCCGGCGATCGGATTGGCTAATTACAGTGCAGAGGGGCAAGGGTGACGTCACAGGGCGTGCACGAGCTACGATTGGCCATCAGCAAGGGAGGAAACTACCCCCGAGGGGTGATCGTCCCCCTCCTTCTCGCCCCGTCCCTCTACAGGGTGTACGCGAAATGCAGAAGTGAAAGGGGACGGCTCGACGGGCAAGAGGGGTGGATGCTCGCTAGTGAAAAGGGGACAAAGGGCGAGAGGAAAGGCGGTACTTTCGCATAGTTAATCGATAGCATCTCGTTCCCGGGGGTTATTGTCTAGCCTTTGTCGTGTCGCGAAAAGAAACTGAAACCGTGGCGTAGTTTTCTGTTGGACGCGGGCTTTTTTAGGGGTCGCGACGCAGCGGACCTGTGACATTCTCTTCCGCTCATCCCTTTAGAGCCTCCATCTGCCTTGGAGGGAAAATAAACTAAAATAAAACAATTGCATCTGCCCGAGGTGGTTGTTAATCGCGTGTCCAAGTAAGTACGCACGAGCATGATTACAATTTTATTTATTTCCCTCCGCCCTCCGCCCTCCTCGTTCCTCTTCAATTCTGACAAAGGCCAAGAAATTCTATTCTCATAAAAAGAAGAACGCAGTTCCTTCATTTCCCTGTGACAAGATTTAAATAACAAAAGGGCAGACCTACTTACGGATGAGCGTCGAAGGCGGGCCCGCAATTCTAGCGCGAGTAGACGCCAGCCGTGTTTCAAGGAGGCGACTGAAAACGACGAAATAGGAAATGGCAAAGTGGAGGTTGCACGATGGCGTTCCTCGCGAGTCGTCGGGGAGCCCGGAGATAATTCAAGGAGGTCACGCACACGCCAGATGGATCCCGTGCTCTCCGCTTGTCGACTTGGTTGGACCTCTGCACGATATTTGCAGCTGACAGACGTGCGTAAGGCACGGACCAGCACGTGCTCCGTCCTTCGAGCGCGTGTACCGCGTGTACGGGGGTGTCGACCGACTTTCGCTGTTGTGCTCCACAGGCACGAATTGATGCGCGCAAGCTGGGAGAAAGTGGCCCTTTGGCGGAACTGGGATTCAACGTGGACGGGACGGGTAGATTAGAGTTTCAACTTCAAGGCGCAGTCAAGCTAAAAATCATCACACCGTGCAAACTGCAGACCGATTTTGGAGCTTCTCAGAACGTCGCCGGAAAGGATGAACAAGGAACAATATTCAGAGTGCCGTTGGCCGCTTTACTATAATCCCGCGTGATGGCATGAGCAGAGAAGAAGAAACGAGGGGGCATACACTTTTCTCTGGCCGTTGAATGGCAAAGCTGCAACGGTTACCAGCCGCGTTGGAGAACAAGCTACGTTGAAATAATGCCCCGTGACACCGCGAATTCGCTCCAACGATCGCAACGTTATCGTGTCTGGCGACCGCGTATTATGTCGACAGGGCCCCGAGTATCGTCAACCGATGCGCGTGGTCGGCGATCAACGCGACGAGACCTTGCGTGTGCCTCTTAGATATAGGATTACGGTATCGATATCGAATTATACGCCGTCTTGAATCGATACTGGTGGAAAAAAAATTCTGCTCGACGTCTCTCTCCTCCTGGGCACGTTGGCTGAGGGCGTACGAGGAGGCGGAGGAGGAGGAGGAGGAGGAGGAGGAGGACGCTTCTTCAGTTGCAGTGGCATAGAATCGATTTTCAGGTGGATCTACTTTGCTCCAGTTTCTTACTGTAACGAAATTGACGGCGCATCCAGCCACCGATAAATCGGGTACACTATGTAACGCTCGAGTAAATCGAATGAAACGAGAGGAATAAGAAGGGAGGAGAAACGAGAGTCGAGGAGGAAGAGGTGGTTCTGCAGCGAAAGGGCCGCAAGAACGAGGCAGCGGGAGGAGAGATGATTAAATTAACCGGAGGACTCGCGACTGGCAGCGATTCCGTTGCGCAAAAATACAAGACACGAGCGCAACCGGTTGCGAAATTAACAACTTAACGATGGATGACGCGGTGCACCGTGTCCGATCGAGATAATGCGAACCGTCATGGATAATACTAAGCTCCACCCAATTTCAACAATTTCCTGCCACGTCTACTTGCTGACTGAAAGTTATTCTTTAGTTCTGATTCGTAATAATTGTATTATGTACCTATTAGTCATACCTGTGGCAATCGGTGCAAGTAGAAAAACAATTCAACTTGTTTCTTCAGAGCAGGACAGGTTAATTGCTCGTATCGTCACGATTCTACCAGCTACTGAAACATCGATACTGTCAAATGCAGTAAAAGAACACTTTTAGTACTTATATTTTACTTACAAAGAGAGTTACCCAGGTGTCCGCCTCCGATTGCGTTGGTTCTTGGATAATTACCTATGACGCAAATGAAATTTATATGAAGTTTTACTCAACACAATTTTCTAACCCTTATGAACTTTGAAGGGTGGTTTCACCCCCTAACCATGCAAACGGGCCGCTATAAAAAGACACCTGTTTCTTATTTTTCGATCCTCTGAAACATATCCAAAAACCAAAGCAATCGGAGGAGGACACTTGAAAATCATAGAGGAGATGAAGATTTGAAAATTTGAGATTCTTGATTTCGCGAGCCATCGAGGGACAGCTGAAGAAAAATGAAACGAAGACAGGAGACGAGGAGAGAGGAATAACGTGAACCGTCGCGACTTGGACTGGTAAAGTTTCTTTTGTGCGGTTTTGCGCGGTTTTGCGCGGTTTTGCGCCGATGCTCCGTTCTCCTTGTTGTTCCCGTTGTTGCTCGTCGATGCAAGGATCATCGTGACCAGCGTCCTTCTCCATTCACGGAGACAAAGTAACCGTGTAATCGAGCCTCCCCGAGGAAGCTCCTTCGGATCCACTGCCTCTTTTTTCGCCCCCTCTTCCCCGCCCTCCATTAGTTCCGTTTCTTTTTACTGCACGGGCTCCGATGACCACCCGAGAGCAAACGAATTCGCTGAAATCGACGGAACAACGAGCTTCAGCTTTACCTAATTCAATAGAATTCCAATTCTTCCAGCTCCCTTTTTTATAGAATTTAAAATAGAAGAAATTTTACATCGTACTTAAGGGTTCTTATTGCTAATTAGGTAATTACGAAGTAGCGTTGCGATGCATTCGAGCCTGCAGCGAGAATATTAGAAGAGTGTTCCTCCACTCGACTCGTGACTCCCGAGGTAGCTTGTCGCGTCAAAATAAACATCTGCGCCCTCGATCCTTCGAGGACCTCTCGAGAACTGCTCGGGAACCTCCGCGAAGAGGTCCTGAAGGGTCAGCTTGCGCAAACAGCATCGGTAAACAGACACGAGACTATTTTCTACTTCCGGCGTGGAGCACGCGTGGAAAGTCAAACAAATGATCGATGGATCGAACGGTGCCCTTTGATGTATTTCCCCCGCGATCCTGGAAAATCGCCCCTAATATTCATTCACGGCTTCAAATCAAACAAGACTTTTAAATCTCAATAGGTATCCCTCTTCACTGCGCTATCTGTTGTCTTTCACAATCGAACCTCGATATTCATCCTTCACTTCTCTGCTCTGCTCTGCTCATTAAGGGGACTAGCCAGTCAGATCGCTCGAAAATCAAGTATTCAAATTGTGACTAGTACTTTTGGGTAATGTTTATTAATACTATAAACAGTGAAAAAATTTGAATAATTTGAATAATATATACATATGTATGACAGCGCTGTCATGACTACAGTCATCTGATGTGTCGGCATTTTTTCTGGAGCCGCTGTAATTTTGCAGTGATTTTGGCCGTGAGAAATTCTCTGAAATTTACACTTTGCCCTGAACCTATTGAAAAAGAAAAAAAATCAAAATTAAACGTGATTTTTTATTTTTCGCCAGGGAAAAGAGCCATTTTATTTATTTTTCTCAAAACAGAAGTTTTCGTAACAAGACATGTTTTACATATGCTCAATGTTTTTCAAATTGATTTCACTGCAAAACGAAGAGGAAATGTGATTCTGAGAAAAACGCGTTCAAAGTTTCAGAAGAGGAATTAATCTACCTGCGTGCGCGCAGAAACGGTTTCTGGCGCGCTTGACCTTTTCGACTATAAAATCCTTAATTTTGCGAGTTTTGACATAAACCAAACGGCATTTTACTCGGAAGAGTGGTACTTTCGAAAAATGCAATAATAAAAATATATCGAATTTCTGACTGCCTAGTCCCCTTAAACCGCAGAAGAAGGAACAGAAATTATATACAACTTAACAGCAACACAGGGAATAATTCTTCCTCCCAACTGAATGAAAAGCAATTACCCGTGCGCCGAGGCGATACGCGGATACGAGTTAGAAAAAGAAGAGACAGGCGAAAAAACTCGGCTGGAACCGCGCTGGAAATCGGACCCCACGGGGATAAAGTATCCGAAGAAGCCGCCGCCCCTGCGCGGTGCCATTTAAACGGTTTAACGTGGGTGTAATTGAAAGGCGCGTAACGGCTGATTACGGGGCGAGGAGAGGGTGGCCTCGGTATTCACTGGTGCAGCACAAAAGTGCGTCGCGAGGGAAAGACAATGCGGGCCTCGACACCGAACACGGCATCGCGTTGATTAAAATGACAATTAGGGAAATAAAGCTGCCTGCGCCAATTGCGCCAAGCGGCTTATCGGCTGCCCTTATGTCGAGCTGACAAGCCGGCCCTCCGGATTGCCAGCTAACTTTATCAGCCATGACGTTCCTCTCTGAAGCCTACAACATACCAGGCACATAGTGTGACAACGACGAACCAAGTATGAGTCAACCTAATCAAAGAAAAAACACCCGATCTAAGAAACCTCCAATTGCAGAAGGGGAAAGGGTGAGCAGAATCTACGGAAAGTTTTTGAATTTGTCTATTAACTGCTAATATTCACATGTTCTGAAAGCGAGTCTACGACATAACGATAGGCCAGACATCATATAAACATATAATAGGTTAGCAGAAGTTAACTAAGTACATTTATGTAATTGGAAAAGATACAAAATTAAATTTTTACGACATACTTGTTTATATTATTATTATTTTGTGTATAATCAATCGTTTCATGATCGTTAGAAGTCTGAGACTTAACCTAAGTAATACATAAACAAGTGACACAAACTAAGTAGAAGATCCACGCTGTCCGTTAGTTTCTGTTCCATCTAAATCGAGTGAGAGAATTTCGTATGACGGAGTAACCAGTAGCACGAACTTACCCGAGTACGGGAAGGAAGGTACGTGTACGTGGGCGGGCAGGCCAGCACCGGCTGCGCTTTACGAGCCCTTTCTTCCTCCCTGTAGACGGCTGTACCCCCGCCGCACGATATACAAAACGTTAATATCCTGCGACGAGGAGTTAATGGACACGCGGAGCTTCCCCGTCACGCCGATGGCAGAGGCGCAGATAATATATAGTGGATGTAACAAGGTTATAACCGGGTGCAGGATCGCCCCGTCGTCGTCGCAACCCCTTTCGCGTGCCTCCGCGAGGCAGCGTTGAACGTGACGAGGACAAATTGTCGATACGTCCTGTCCCTTTCTCGCTCTGCCCTCCCTCGCTATATATACGCTCCGCTCCGCTCCGCTCGGCCCTTCTTCCTTGTGATGGATGGTTCTGCCAGGTGATGCACCCTCTCCCGTTAAAAAGCCACCCCCGTGGAAAGCTCCGACTATCTTGCTCTGCTTGCGCGCCCTGCACGAGTTTCGATCCAGCGCAACTCTTCCCTCTTCCCCCTTCCCTCTTCGGGTGAAGGGATTCTGGAGTCAGTTTCTATAGGTACTATCCCAGATTTTGTTCGCCTTTTACTTCGATACTGGCCATGACTCGTGCCAGGGAGTTTAATCGTCTTCCATTCGTTCCGCTTTGGGGGGCGGGTTCATGAAAAACTCGTCGTCATCGGGCAGTCGTTTACGCTTTTTCTCGGGTCCCGACGGTAGCCAGATTTCCCATAGTGCTCGCGATTCACTGTGAAATCCGTGTATGTATCCCCGAGGTGTATCTATTATTGCTGTTACAGCAAGCTGCGAAGAACTCAACATACGCTAAACCCTTTAATGGCCATGGATAATTACTCCAATCATCCATAGTTGCAGCCAAGTGCCCTGCGTACAAAAGTCCAGTGACATATTTCAGCCGAAATATTTCATCGACTCCCGCTCTACGTCTATGAACTTCGCCCCGGGACTCCGAGCGAGGCAGCAATAAAGTCGTAACTCGTTTTTAGACGAGGGTAATTTTAGCCCGGCGTAGGCTCGGTCGCTGGAGGAAGGATTTCTCGCTAGAAGGTGGCGATGTCGCGGAAAACGGTCGTCGTTTCCCACAAACGGAAGGGGCGTCGTTAATCGGCCTCGAGCGCCAGCAGACATCAGAGACTGGCAGGAGAAACAAACAGCGCCGTACGCGTACGGTGGCTTTTATTATCAGACGTAAGCGCGGTTTTATTACGGCGAAAAACTGTTTGGACTCCACGGGCAGACTTCAGACGGAGAAGCTGGCGCGTAAAACGAGGCTTTGACGAGTGCCGACACGTAGACGTCCCTGGCGACTACTCCCGTCGTCTTCTGGCGTCACCAAGCGTTTTTATGCCAATCTACATGGACGTGTTTGGGCAGCGACTCGTCAGGAATCATCGTTTCCCCGATATTGGAGAATTCGAGTTGCGGCGATTTTAGAAGAATATCAGAATATCCACTTTAATTAGACAATTATTATACCCAATTGGTCCCGTGGAAAGCATTGAAAACTAGAGGAGAATGTCTAAAGGAAGTGGTCTATATAAATACCTATGGGCTACCACTTTTATTTCACGATTTTTCCAACACCTGTTGAAGATTTTTATAATCCGAGACTCAAATTTTATATTTAGAATAACAATACGAATGTTCGGTTTTGAAAGTGGGGTCTAAATATGGGCCACTATCAGAATAATCTAAAAGAACAGTGAAAACTGCATATTTTCAGACTGAATTTTTTAATAAAAATAAACTTAGATGCTGATGGTCTATTTACAGTGTGCTCATAGCTCATACACATATAACACTGAAAGCACTTGACCAAAAGTTCGCCTTCTGTGTGTTTACCTACAGAGAAAAGTCTGGGTGCCCCGTCCGATAAAACAAACCCGGTAAAATCTTTCAGACACGGTCGTACGTAGGTATGTCACAGCTCTTGTTCTTTCTCACAATCAGTCGTACTTTTACACCTTTGCACTCACCGCTAAAACCTATTACTTCAACTAGCCGATATTTACACCAGTTTACGACCGTCACGTTCAAATTTGCCCCATCAAAGGGTCAATCCCATGCACCGCCGGCGCCGCGCCGCGCCGCGCCGCTGTCCAGCCGCTGAGATCCGATTCACGAAATTAGGGAGATATGTACCTGAAAATAGCCAGTGCGTCCAGTGGGATGGGCGGTCAGTTTCGCCCGAATTTCCCTGGGTGAATGGGCCAAGAGGCCGAGCGCACCATTCTTCCTCCCTTTTTTCTCCTCTGATTTTGAAAGCGCTCCGGTATTCGCGGGGCCGGGCCCGGGCCCGGGCGAGGCGATTTCGCAGAGGCGCGCGTGCACGGCGCAGCTGCGCTACTTAATTGACAGAAAGGCAGGGCGCCGCGGGAAGCACCTTGTGAATTTGCCCCCGCCAGACCCCTGTAATTCGATCAAGAACCCCGTTGACGCGCGACACTGTTGACATTTGGTTATTTTCACGTCACGCTGAGATCCGTCGATTCGAGTGAAGTTAACAGGAGCTACGGGAGCAACGGGCACTCGCAACCCTTCACCCTTAGACCGCCCGTGGATCCCGCTGCTCGCGCTCGGACCATTCGCGAATTAACGGACTTCGCCTTGAAACAATGTTCCTAAAGAGGGAACGTTTCGTTAAGGCACTTTACAAAAATGTTATTTTTGTTTTCACAGAGGAAGCAGGCTTGAGAAATTGATTATACGTAGATGTTTTGTTGCGCTACTACTTTGGAATGTACCTATAAAGGAGGTAGCTACAAAGTACCTTCGACCCGAGAATTCAGCCTCGAGACAGGCTCCGCGCGAAATTTAGCACCTAGAAGACAGTTACGAGGCGCATAGGAGATCCCAAGAACCGCGGGCGGTTCGCTAAACCGCTAATTTCACAGTCGTTTAAACGACGATAACTCATCGAGATTTACTACTCGAACGGCGCGCTGGACTTGACATCATATTCCATTAGACTGGAGGAATTGGCCGGTGGAAATCGGGGTGTCCGCGAGTGAAACTGTGCACCACAGATGGCTGTTTTTTCACATAATACCTTGCCTGGCTACGCCAAGTATTTGACTTCCAAATGTCTAGATGTTACATTTTATCTTCACACGAGTAATGGAATGTGTGAACACAGCATTTTAGCTGTGTATAGGTAGGTAGTTGTGTCATCTTAAGCGCAGTTGGAAAACACGCTGCTGGAAAGCACCTTTATGTAGGTAGGTAGGTAGTTGCAACTCATTTTCATTTCATATCTCATATTATTTTCTTTACCTATAAAACCAGAAGTGGGAGACTTCAGGAGTCGCAGGAGCACTCTCCTCCGAACTAATCATTGTACATCGAGATCGAGAAAGAAGCGGGGCAGCTGGGAATAGAAAACGAAAGAAATCGGGCAGCGGAAACGTTGATCCAGTTACTCGCGTCGAATCGACGCGTCTCCCCTCGGCAGTTTGCGTAAAATCGAGGCCTATCCCAATCATGACAAAAGTCGCGCTCGCCTCTTTGAATCGCGCGAGAGAAGCGGAACCGACATTTGCATCGGCGTGGAATCGTGCCACTGGGCTGCAGGGGAAGCAGAGAACAGGTCTGTTGGTCCGGCCTTACTTTACGCTTCCAAAAATGCGCAAACGAAAAAGGGCAGATCCGTCAGAGCTGTCGTTAAAGGAGCCGACAGCCGAACAATGAGGCCCTTTCGTATCCTCTTACGCATGCGAATTACACGGATCAAGGGCCATGAATATCCATCGATCATATCCGTGGCACGCGGAGACGTCCACGTCTGTCGGAAAGATTGCGTATTTCGATGGTCTCGAGCTGAGATCCGATTATTATTCTCACTTGGCTTTGAGATTTCAATCGACACCAACTTGGCGGTGTTAGAATTGAAATAACGCAGTTGTTAAATACATAATAAGTACTTACCTATTATATTACCTATCTACGATGTTTCTTCCACCCAGGCCCATTTTCAGTTTGCAGGAGTCGAGAGGTGTAGGTACCTGTTCCTAGCAGCCGGACAAATAGCGTCTCTGACGAAGAAATTGCTCTGCGATTCATCCTCGCAGAAGAGGCGAGAGAAGAGCAACGTCACTCGAGAGGAGACGGTTGAAAGGAGACGAGCTGCGAGCAATGGCGTGACGGGAAGTCGTTTCGTCAATGGCCACCGTGTATAGGCAGCCGCGACAAAAGGGAGAGAAAGAGAACCCCCTTCGATCCGAACGTTCTCGAGGTGTAAATGGCACGAAATGGTATTAAAGGGATTCCTCTACCTGCTGGACACTTTTTCAAACGAACAGTCTACGGGTCTGTTTCTCTCGCTCCTCATCTCCTTCCCTTCCCTTCCCTTCCCTTCCCTTCCCGGTGCTTGTGCAAGGTTGAAACGTAACGTTGACGCATCGACGGCCATTCACGGGGACAAGCAGGCCCAGGTCACGTTAGCGCCTTTCCTGGAATCTTCTTCCTTTCCTTTCACGTTCTCCCTCTTCCATTCATACTAGCCACGGTCATTCTTCGCGATCTCCTTCCCTTTCTGCCGAGTTTCTTCAGCGGGGGTGTCGATGATCGACGCGACTCGCTTCTCAATTCAGACGACTGGACGACGTTTTGGACACTGGCCGCTGACTGCTGGCGGCTCCGTCCGGCGCATGAATGCCTCAATCGAGATCGAGGGTACCCTGGGTACCTAGTACCTACTTCATTTCCAGTAGCTTGCCGTCACTTTTTCATTCCACTCCAAGTTACGGTTCGCCACCGTAAACGGTGGCGCGATTGGCTTGGGATCCTCCGCGGGACCAAAGCCTCCCCCCGGAGGAAGACGATATTACAGATCAATTCCGGGCCATAAATACAGGAATACATCGAGCGCCATAGATCAAGAGGGTCCAGTGGGTAAACAGGATAGCGTTACAGATTCCTTAAAAGAGATCCAAGCCTCGGCCTCGGGTTGAATGGCAGGCAGCGGCCGGGGAGAGGGCAAAAACAGAATGGGCCTGAATTGGAGCCAGGGTACGGAATCAGAGGATTAAGCCCGGGCTGAATGCCTTCTCGGTGCTATACATTCTCCTCCTTCCTGCTCCCAGTACGCAGTGGATGAAAGGTGAACGGCCCAAAAAGGAAGCTAATCCCGAGGGTACATGCGCAACAGCATTTCGCGTGTGTACCATGGCCCCGGGGATCCCCGCGGTATTACGAGATCTGGATCGCGTGGGAGGGCCCTGTTTACACCTAAGTAACGCGACGCCGATTCAACAAACTCTACAAGTCGTGAAATCGAGCCTGTTAGGCGTTGTCGCTGCTAACAACGACTGCGCATCTGTGGAGTGTGGGCCATTTAAACTCGTAGTCATTTAAGCTGTTCCTAGTTTCTCAATCTTGCAAATTCTCCGAAATTTCAGGGAGTGTCTTATGCTATAAGATTAGACGAGGCATGTGTACGTACGTAAGTTTCCAAAATGGCAGAGGAAATAAGGTTTATGTTAAAGAAACGAGGGACGAAGAACAGAGCGAATCCAGCGGAAACGATCCTTTGGCGTTCAAAGGGACCCCGCCACGGAGACATCTTCTAGACGTGGTCCAGAGGAATCGCCGATTTTATCTTCCGTCAGGCGCAACGGATACCTACTTTCTTCTTTTTTTCTCCGTTGCCGGAGGATCGGAGCTTCAACAGATTCGTCCTGGTAAAAGAAAGGAAAAGGAAAGGAACAGAGGAGGGAACGAGGGAAGCGAAGCGTGGCGTCTCGGAATAATGGGCGATCGATTTCTACTGATTTCTTGCACCGTAAAACACGAGTCTTCTCGCTGCTCCGTGTCACAAAGAGCTCGACGACCAACGAAAATGCTGACAAAGGACTTGTTGAAAATTCTGCGATCTTAAATCGTCTTTGGAAACACTACAGCGAAACTGCGTCTAATCACCGTGAATAGGTACTATACGTATACTTTAAATCCAAAAGAACACGAGGACATTAAAAGAAGCTGAATCGTCACCAAGGAAAAGAGCAGGATACCTAAATAGGTATATTTACAGTAAATAAATTACACACCTCTGCTGTCCGCGCACAGTCCATTATTACACGCTCCCGTGGCCGAGGATGTTTGCCTTTCCCATGTACGGGATAATCCACGATTTTGGGACGACTTGTCGCACGTATCCGCGCCTCGGCATTATCCCGAAACGGGTAAATAACCGAGGACCCGTTGGAATCGGCTTAAACGCCGTCTAACCCGCTGACGTATTGACGTTCGACGTGTGAAAGGGGTGAGTACAGAGTTCCGGGGCCCCAAACGAATTTTAACCATCGAAATTCCATTTACAGAACCTTGGAGATCGAGCGATCCAGCAGTGTGGGCTTCGTTTTCGGTGACAGATTCGATTTAGGGGTGGCTTCGCCACTCAAATATCGATCGAGGTTGGGAGACGTTTGGCTGCGTACCTACAACTTAATTTTCTCGTTTTTTTTTTTAACGAATAATGGAGAGAAAAAAAATCGCAGAGAAGCGATAAGCGGTAATTGATTTTACGCCCCTTGATTTATCACCCCGGGTGACCCAAAACCTCGCTTTTGGGGTAAAAATCAGTGGAGATCTAACCCCGTCGTTCCTCGTATCTAAACTGTCGCATCGACATGTGTTACCCTTTCTGCACCCCATGGGGTGGATCCTGCGAATTTCCATCTTTATCGGGGAAAATGCGATTCGCTCTTTTGTGGAGCAACGTCATGCCTCTGGCATCGATTTTCGTCACCAGACTTTTTTCTGCAGCTAAACAATTTAACTGTAAAAACTTGAATTAAGATCGAATTACCATTCAGTTGGCAGGCACTCTTACATTCTCACAGATAATCGAGCTGAACTGGTCCGTTTCACGAACATCTGTCCGCGATTCATTTTTCGGAAATGTCCAAGGAGCACGTGGGAGATCGTGGCAAACGAGGCTTTCACCTTTATCCGTTCCTTTATCACTGTTTTAGATTCGTTTCGAGCCCCTGGGCGCGGCATTCAGAGGCACGGGCCACCGGGCGTCAAAGCGAGTTAACGTCGAATAAATCAAAATAAAAGGGGGGCAGCGCGGTGCCCCGCTGAGCGACGGCCCAGAAAGATCAGGGGTGCCGCGATCGAAAGAGTTACCTGCTATGAAACGCTCCTTCCATCACGTGCAGCGCACGCTCGCGAGGATCCATGGTCCGTGGGCATCGACCAGTGAAATTTTTATTAATGTTCGTGAACGGCCTCGCGCCTCTTTGCTTGCGCGGCTCTTCGGGGGTTGGAGACGTCAAGCGTCGTTAGAACGGCGTGGATTGAACCTTCGTCCCCTTTACTCAGACTAATCCACTTGCTAAACAAAAATTCTAACATCTTAATAAAATGAAACAAAATGAAATAAATAAGGGGATGGATCTGAGGGAGAGAGGACCCGTCGCCAAATTAAAAGATCCCAAGGCACCCTCGTTAGGTTCGCTTGCAGACAGAGGAGGATGAGTAGGCGTCCCTGTTTTTGTCGGTGGGTCGAGCCTGAATTCGCCGAGCACGCTTTATCCAGGGAAAATTCAATTATAATGAACGCGGACGCAGGCGCCGCGACGTCCATGTCGGCCATTGCTGCGTCACCATGGAGACCAGGGAGGAGACGAAGAGGAGACACTGTTAAACCGGTATCGATCCCAGCTACCCTCGTCTCTTCTCGCGAAATTATTTCCACGGTTACCCTGTTGCGGATTTATCTTCCACAAACCCACCTTCCATGTCCACCGTCTTTAATTACTTCGATTTTGGGAGTCCATGGGTGCTTTCTTTGCTGAAGAGAATTTCGACTGAATTTTGCAGTAGGTAATGATTTACACGAAATAATATCTACTGCACTTTGGGATTAATTCTTATGAAGCATTCAAGCCATCTTAAATAACTAGATCTTTTATATACATAGATTTATAGAAATCAAGTTTACTTTCAAAAGAATACTCCAACTCACCGAGGAGATGTGACAGAAAATTCCAGAGCAGAGAAATTCAAGGGAAGTGGAGAGTATGGGACTCGTCGAGACCAGTCTTTCAGCAGTGGTAAAAAAAGGAAAAAAGGAACACCTCTACCTATCGACGCCTCTCTCGTGGAGCAACGTATATTTCGGTGGTGGAGGTATACGACTCAATTCAGCTCGAGTCATTTTACACGGCTCGAAATAAATCCCTTTTCCACGGGCATTGAATCGAAAACGACACCGAGAAAACGAACGAACAGAGACGGAGGGATAGGAGCGTTGAAAGGAGAGAAGAGAGAGAGAGAGAGAGAGAGAGCTCGGTATAATCCAGGCCTCTGTTTGCGCATGTTTTACATCGACGCCCCGTCTGTTTGCAGACAGTAAATTATGTCGCACAATAAGGGCACCCCTTTCGACGTCCTCTCGCTGGCAGATTGTAAAACGGGAAAAAGGGAAAAAGCCGCCTCCGATGCTCTTTTATGGATGAGAACCATTGTCGCCTCTACACTACGCACAACTCTTTCTTCCGTTTGCTTTCCTCTCTTCCACTCCAGAATATTCTTGTAAGAACTTAGGCGTATACCGATTTTTATAATATACACGAAGAAATTGCAATGAGAACCAAACGAGCTGAAAAACCGCAGAGAACAAGCGACTGGAGCAAGAAGAGGAGCAAGTTCCTTTCAGAATTCGTGCGAAAGTTGCAGAGGAATATCCAAAGTGGATTTCATGCGATTGCAAGGGAGGAAGAAAATTGAAGACAAGCAGTATGACGTGGTCGTGCAATGTTTTGCGTCTGGAGGGAATAAAAATGGCGGGACGTCACGATCGTGCGGTTGGAATTCTGTGGTCGCTCTTACGATATTCCAAGGCGCGCAGAGACCGCAAAGACAATCGAGATGACTCTCAGACGTTCATCTGGAGTTTTACCGCGGCCGGACGTGCACCGTTAACTTGGCCAATTGCGTAATTTTCTGCCGCGAAAAGAAAGCAGTTTGAATATAAACATGCCACTTTTTGGTGGGAGAGTCCCGGCGAGATACATTACGAAGCCTGGATGAAGAATTCCACGGGAACATTTAATTAAGGGGTAACACCGCTGTAGCGGCACAAAAACGTAGTGTGAATTTGAGAATTGTTTGTGGATAAACGAAGAAATAAGTCGAAATCTGTTTAAACGCCTTTATTATACACATCTTATGTAGTTTCAACCTATTCTTTTCTTTTCTCAAAATCGCACCTTAATCTCATTTGAACAAATTTTATTCGATTCACTTGAAATTTTTACAGTTTCCATCGAAGTACGTACCGATTTTACGATTTGTTGAACACTTTTAAAGTTATGAAGAATTTTTGAGCTGAAATGCTTACCATTTCTAAGAAACACAATATTTTACGATATCGGTACGTAGGTACTTCGATGGAGAATGTAGTTTAGAAGCTATATACTATAAAAATTTCAAGTGAATCAAATAAAATGTGCTCGATTGGTGCTGCTGGCCAATTTGAAAAACGTGGTTCCGAGAAAGAAGCGTTTAAAGTGCCATTTTAAAAAAGGGAAAATTTAAAAAATAGCTTGAAACTACTTAAGATGTGTATAATAAAGGCGCTTAAACAGATTTTCGACTAATTTCTTTATTCACCCGCAAACAATTGTGAAAGGTACCCTACGTTTTTGTGCCGTTACAGTTCCTCTTGAAAAACTCAAAGTTCAACGGTCTCTCCACACTCTCCATAAAATCCCACTCGAACGAAATTAATCCAGTCTTGCCAATCTTCCACGCAGCGCAAGGAAACATACAAAGATCAGAGAGGGACGAAGAGAGGAATGGAGGATAATAGAGACGTCGCTGGTTCACCGTACGTGACGTGTAATTAAACGCAGTCGCGCCGATTCGTAGAGTCGCGTGTGGATCGTTGCTAGATCCCCCGCGATGCTGGCAATTACCGAGGGCTTAGCGTTCGAGCTAAGGCCACGGCGACAGTGCTGAAAGGTCGGCCCGCGTTCACAGAGGAGCCCATGGTCCACTGAATGGCCCACGCTTCACCCGGGGGCCACGTGTCCCACTGTTCCGAAATATTCATATCCTGCCTCCGCGTCCCGGATGGAGGCAGCGGAGGCGCTTTCAGGCTCGCTCGTCAGCGTGCATCGTCTGTGAAAGTCAGTGCTCTGGTTTGGCTCCAAATTGTTCGATGACTCGATAATCGTAACAAGTCTATAATAAGGCGGATAGTATATAGGAACTCGGTGCCATCGTGGATGAGTGTTTCTCAATTTGAAACGATGACAGTTGACTCGTCTACGATGGCTCATTGACTACGAGGTTTCTCCTGGTGCACCGTCATGCTTAGTATCAGTTCACGGCCAGTGGACTATGACCACCCGTTGCTTCGTCGCGCGAGCAACGACTTGCAATATTAAAACAGTAGTATCATGACATCCGATCGTTATCGCTTGGGCCTCGGGGTGTCAGGTGCAGGGGACGAGAATTGTCCATCAAAGAAAACAGTAGACTTGCAACAATACCCCCCTTTTACTTAAGGGGACTACTTACGACTTAGACTTATTGTTAGGCAGTCGTTTTCCGTGAAAAAAAAACACTTTCTTTTTAATGTAATTGTAAAAAAAGGAAAGCAAATCTAGACGTAGATATCCTGTTATCCAATGTTGGTAGGAAATACATGTGTTTTAAAAATGGCGGTGCTAACTGCGAAACATTTTAACATTCTTCTGTGGTTTTCAGGTAATATTGGTCTTAAAAAGTGACGTAATCCAATTTCAAGGTGTGATTCTTGTTTGTGACATCCGTAGTGTCCCGCTGAACCAATAAAGACTAGAATTAAAACAGAATAATTATTAAGTCGGTAGCCGAAAAACGGCGATTATTTCAAGAAAAATCGGTTCTGTTTGTGCGCTACTAAAAATCCGTGAGTTTTTATTTTTTTAATGAAAATCTCGAATGTATACGGACCATATCAGAGGTTTGGCGGGAAATGGCACATGTTTTAAACATCTTGTAATTCTTTCAAGTCGATCTCAATCTCCGTTCATTCGCAACTAGCCGAAAACCAAGAGAAAAAGATGGGCAAAGGTAACGCTGTAGGTTGCCGCGTAAACTTTTTAACAGCCAAATCAAAAATTTTGTGAATTTTAATATAAACCAAGCGGCCTTTTATGCAGAAAAAAGTACTTTCGGCAAATGCAATAAAAGAAATCGATTTTTCGACTGCCTACTTAGTCCCCTCAATAAGATTCCTAATGTATTTAATTCTCTCCCAACGCCATCCCTTGGAATATAGCAAAGGTTCCGGGCGCCATTGTCAAAGAAATATCCCGTAATTCCCGCATTATAATCAACAATCTGATCTCCACCCACCCCCCGCTCGAGAAGGGAAGCAGATGGACCCCCCCTCAGAAACATCCAATCCCGCGACTGTCCCGTCGAACTTTTCGATCCTGCCAATACGGACGTCAGTCAAAGTCAAGAGTCGAAAAGCCAGGTTGACGTTTCAGAGGCCCTGGTCGTGCGGACAGACAGAACGTACGAATCGAGGCTCAGGTAGCCGCGCGGCATATCACGTTACGAGGGTTATGGGCCGATCGAGCCACCAGAAGTCCGCAATGGGCCACTGGGCGTGGGTGTACTGCTACAGAACCCTCCAAAACTGAGGATTCTAGACCATAACCTGGAGTATTGGAGCCATATCCCTACTTATAGATTTTCTCTGCAAATAATATTATGTGAATGTATCTTGATAAGCTACCACTATTAGTAATAATAATAATGATAACAATAATAATAGTTTATTTGACGAAAATAAAATCCACTTATACAGAGAAAAAAGTAACGGTAAAGCCGTAAGCAGTAAAGCCCTTCAGTATAGAGGTTGACATCGCAGATATTGTAGGTAGACATTATACAGAGATTCCACAGTTAATCAGGACACATGCGTTATCTGGGTTGATCCCCTTTATACAGTCAAATGTTTCGATTTAAAAGTGCGCAGGGAATCAAGAAAAATATCAACGTAGGTATAACGAAATCCGGTTATATGTAGCTGTATTACAGACTCTGTTTATCGGGTCGGTCTTCGCCAGATTCGATTTAAGGAACCTGATGTGAGAAAGGTGTTTGTAACGGAGTGTCCTAGACGAAGGGTTGAGCCCCACCAGACCTACAATATCAAGGCAGTCAATCTCATCGTGGAGGAAATTTCGCAAAAAAGTGAGATCAAGAACTTCACGCGATTTCAATTGATCTCAAACGTTCAAAGTCTCGCACGAATAATGTAAAACGCGTAGCTTTGAACTGTTGAAAATAAAAGCAGTTGGAATTGGAGTAGGTACAAGCTTCTGTAGACTTTTATCCTCGAAATTCCCAGTCCCGACTGCAATTGCCATCGAATCCCAATCTCGCTAACCCTTGCTAATCTACCAAAATCAGCACCTTCCACGCCAGTCACTGTTCACCCATCTCAGCCCAGTTCGCGTCACTTTGAAGGATCCTGTACGAGCCTCCGTGTTTCGCCGGTGCTTCTAATGACTGGCTGTCAATACTCGGCGGTGGCCTCCCCAGCGGAATGAATGGAACGCTTTGGCAGCTCGTTTGCCAGGCGGGGGCGGAGGTATTATGTTCCATTCGCTCCGTACCGGCGCAGGGTCAATATTGTGCGAGCGATTGAGCGTATCCCCGTTATTCCTTGTTTGCGTTTCTCCTGCGCTGGAACAGGTCCGGGGAAAATTAGTGCCAATTAGATTCGTATGGCGACGAGTGCAAAGGATATCCAACTACACACGATGTTTCGTCCACCGCCCTTGCTCACCCTCGTCCTTTCTGCGCTCCAACTAATGAGCGCCTTTCAGCCTCTGCTCGAGGACCTTCGCGTGCCTATTGTTCAACGTGTCTGGTGTAGGTACTTTTTAAGAAAAGGGTCCTTTATTTTCCGAACCTTCAAACGTCTAATCAGCTTCACTTCTACGGGGGATGCATTTCAATTTGTTGGGGAACCTTTGCGAATGAGAGACAAGACTGTTTTTGGGGTTTCGAGGAGTGTCATTTTTGTTAACGAAGCTGCGTATTACAAAAGGAGAAACATTTGGAGCTGTGGAGCTGTGGAGGTTCGCAGAGAAATCTGATTGCATCGATAATATCTTAGGAACGTATGTCGTTTCACACTGGCTGGCCAGGTCGGCGATCACGTTATCACGGGCCCCGATCGCGAGCTATCCATTACCGTAATCCACTTTGCACCGTGCTCTTTACGATGCAGATGCTCCCGCAGCCTCCGTAGAACAAGGGTCGCCCGTGACGCTGCGATATGCAAATCCGGCTTTCAATTCGATTTCGACCAGGGACACGTTGCTTAAAGTCACTCCACGCTGCGAGACTTAACTTTGCAATCCCTTCTGATGATCGCTATCGCGCAAACAACCGTTGTCATTGATTCCGTAAGTAGGTACAGAGAGGAGAATTTTAATCAGACTTACCATTCCCAAAGTACATATTAGGGTAAGACAGTCCACGGCGAAGGGAGAGAAATCAGTTAAAAATCGAGTGAATTTTCGTTAGAAAGAAATCAATGATTTTCAGTGACCAAAAGGAGCGAGTGAAATTTAAATAGATAACATTAAATAGGTTGACATCGTTTCCAGCAATTTCCATTCGCTCGAGGGGAGTGCGGAGCAGCAGCCGGAAATTAAAAAAGGATCAGCGAAAGCGTCCCCCTGGCATCGATTCGATATATCGCTCACCTAGACGGCTTGGTACCTGCACCGTGCACGCGTCCTACGTACACGCATTGTCCCGTGACGTTGATTTGACGTAATTGGCACCAGGAAGAAGACGAGCGGGGCAGAAATGATTGGGATAAGCTGGAATAAGCCGGGATAAGCCGTGCGTGGATTTCGTGCGAGGGTCCCGTGAACCTCCGCATCGCCTTTTTCCTCTTTTGCGCGCCAAGGGGGAACATTGCGTGGATACCTACAACTCGTAAAAAACCTTTCCCGCGTGGACGTTGAGTCGAATTTTTCATACTTGGGTAGTGTTCAAATTCGGTTCAAGTATCTTGTAACTTGTAACTTGTAAGTGTCTCTCTGCTGTTCCACTGTTATCGGTTTCTTCTCCCGAAGAATGCGTCGGAAGGAGCTAGCCTCCTTTTATTCGGTGCCTAGCTCTCCCCAGTCAGAACAAATTCACGTCTCGTCCCGATCACGTGCGTGGATCTCTCCTTTCTTTCCTATACGTGAATCCAGCGAGGAACGAGTGGATTTCGTCGTAATGCGAACGTTAAACACTTAAACATCCCTTGGGCGGTGGATCAGGCCTGTGGGAACGGACACCTGAGCATGCGAGAGAGGAACTCGCCCTCTAAGCTCCGCGGAATCGGGCTTGCTGGATAGCTATGCGATTGGAATCCTCTAGATACGAATATCGTGCCGTCGAGGGGCGCCTCGCCGGCCAACAAATTTAATTAAACGGATCCACGGTGCTGCACACTCCTGTTCACGATTCGTTAATTGTAGATGTGCTGAACGCTGAAGAAAAAAAAAAAAAAAAAAAAAAATATTAATACTTATCTACGTAGAAGGATCACAGACGAACCAATTAGCGACTAGACGCACGACGAGCTGTCGCAGCCCTTTGTCCTCTCGAAGAGCGCGCGATTTCACGGAACCCCCAAGCCCTTCGTGCATCTGCAGCCGGGGAACAGCGTAAAATTTAAATAAATGTCCAGGAGCGGGCTACCTCGGTTACGCTGAATTAGGTGACATGCTAATCACGGCTCGGTGCAACCTCGTAAATATGCGACCGAATAATCGCGTCCCCTGTCACCGTGTAAACCTGTCCACGCCTCTGCTCTACCCTATCCGAGGCTTCTTTTTTTCAATAACTTTGGTCAACTCTGACTTTCATATTTACCGTGCTTCGATAGGTATATTTTCTTGGAAGACAGTTCGGTTATTTATTCTACTTTCCACCACCTGTCCACTTCTATCAAACCGGAAGAACTGTAAGAACGTGAGAATATTTACCTACCTACTGCAAACAGACACACGCGGATTTTTTAATGTTCGATGATCAGGATGACAAAAGCCATTTAGGTACGATGTCGTGTTTCACGGAGTGCTCGTGAAATCGACCGGAAGTGGGTTCTGGTTGCTCAATTTTCCGCAACGACACGTCACCTGGACACCGCGGTCCCGAAGCGCAAAGGGTTGCCCAGTCGATTGGAAGAATCCAGCGCGAAAGGGGTGAAAAAAAAAATCGTCTTCGAACCCCTTCGCTTCGGGATCGGCAGAATCGACCGCGAGAAGGGTGAAGAATCTCTATATCGTTCACCATTCTCCGATTCGTTCCTTCCTTGTAGCGAGTTCATCGAGCAGGAAAATCGTTCGATTTCCGAGCTTGCTATGACCAATCGCTTTTTCCAAGGAAAATGTGTTCCTCGATCGATGTATTTAGGTACGTACTCTAGTAACGATACGCTTTGATTTATAATCGGTTATCGAATTTTTAATTTGACTCGGAACAGCGTTTCTTATACTTTAAATAAACTTCATTAAAAATGAAGGAAAGGATGTAGAATTTTGTAGACCAGCTTGTAAAATTATATGCATTCACAGCAAGACGAAATTACCGCCCCTGAAAATCGTTTCGTTTCGTTCACCTGCTCGCGAGTAATTGCACGAGCTGCTCGCGTCACGTGGAGAAGGCGCGCATGCTTAAATCGCCTCGCACGTTCGAATCCCGCCCCCGTTAAATGCAAAACAAGGCGGAGGGCATTCAAATGGCTCGGCGTGCACCCGCGAAAAACCATAAATCACGGATAAAAGCGCACGTGCGACCACTCGACGCCCGAAACCCAAGGAAAACTATTAACCCCGTTACACGAGTCCCTACGAAAGCCCCCAATTTAATGGGGGTTGATTGTCCATCGACAATGAGTTTTGCATATGCGCGAACGTAGTTGAAAATCTGTGCGACTTATAGCTTGGTATTTTCTTTATGGAGCATCGAATTAAATTTGGAAAAATTCAACGGCCATGACGTCAGCCAAGGACTGTTCTTGGAAAATCTAATTAGGTATTGTGAGATTCTTAGAAATTGGAATTTTAGTTTTCGAGTAGCTTGCACTTCGGGAATTATTTGAGGAAACTTTTGGCTCCTTGTCGGTCCTACTAATTCCGATGTAAATTTAATTCGGTGCTAGTTGTACTTGGGGTTGGGGATTAGTTAGCAGAAGGATATTATACATATGTAGAAAGGGAATTAGTTAGTTGATATCGGACAGTGTGCTTTTTTAGTACGAACGTGCTGGTTGACATGTAAAGGTTTTCGTAAAACGATACTGACGTAAAGAACGATTAATGGACGTTGGGATTTCTGAATCTGCGATCTCACGCGGTGTGATTTCTTTCACCCCTAGGGTCCACACCCCACTACTCGTGTAACACTCAGCGTCGGCGAAGACCATATCCCCCTATCACTGAAGCATTACGCTATTTTTTAGTGCAGCTTAAATTGTTTAACACTTGTACGGACTCCACAACCATATATATCGTCGTTCATAATAGAGAAGGGGTGGAAATCTTTTGAATTTATCTTCAAGAATTTCACAGCAAGGTTGATTAAACCTTGCCACAAAGCCTGAGGCTACCAGTTTCATTGTAATACTAAGATTTCACTAAATAGACCAACAATTGTCTAAAAAAAAAAACAACAGCCAAAATTCAATCTTCCCATTGAACGCGCGAGATGAAGAAGAAAGGAGAGAGTGGAATGTAATATACCTTTGTACTCTGACATTCGGAGAATGCAAACTATTCTATTAACCCTTGGCAATAAAAATAAAAGAAACACCCCCTTCGCGAAGGGGCCACATCTGTGCGACGAGGAGCAGCCGGGGGTCGTTTTATTAATTCACTCCCCCAAGTTGATGGAAAGCCACGGCGCAGTGGAAGAAGAGAGAAAGAGAGACAGACGGGCCCGGATGGCCCTCTCCTACTATTTATTACCTAATCGTTACCCCGCTGCTCTCATAAATTATGACGTCGCGCGGGCAGGTGCTTCTGCGCGATACTAATGAACGCTGGCTCGCAATATGTTGCCCCTAAGAGACACACTTTACACTAATAATACGCTCCAAATAAAGGGAACAGAGGTTGGAAAACTTAAAGGTGAAAAGTATTAACCGACCAAACAATTTCCCTAAGTGTAGCGAAAATTCAAAATATGTAGAATTATGAAGACGGATTAAATTTAGAAAAATTGTAGCTAATTTTGCTACAGGTATACCTAATCTAGATAGCCCAAGAAACGTCCATCGCAGTTTCAAGCTAACAAAAGAAGACGGAATAAAAAGAAAGATAATAAATGAAACTTACCATTGTCACTCGGGGAGTCTGAATGATCCATCAGGATCGCCGTGCTCGATGACTGGTCCCCGGCTCGCTCGAACAAGTTCCTACGAGTGCGCGCACTCGCTCGAATCGACCTGGCCAGGGCAGCATTGATCGGAGGCGACCATCCGTGAAACGCATTTAGCTTGTTGGCACACAGAGCTCGACGGGACAGCGATCGAGCCCCTTCGAGGAGCGATCCACGAGCATGCGAACGCGCCCACGTGCTCGCGTCGACGATGAGCGCGGTTCATTTCACCCAAAGGCGGGTCAAAGTGTCCACCAGGCTCGACGGTAGTTGTAAAAAGGGATAGGGGAGGGCCGGGAGCTTCTCATTGGAGGGTGTCGAGTCCTTTGATGCAAAATTTATCACCTTTTTCCCTGGAATCGGAGCTGGCGATCCCGAGGAGCCCCGTTTCAAGCGCTCTTCTTCTCCTAGAAGTGTTTAGTTTAGGAGATTGTGGATCTGTTAAATGAGAAGAGAGGTTTGGTTAAAAATTTCGGAGGCTCAAGGTAGCCTGAGATGGGACAGTGTTTTACGAGGACCCACCGCGTGCCGCGTGGCAGGAGAGAGAGAGAGAGAGAGAGAGAGAGAGAGAGAGAGAGAGAGGAGCTGGTTCATCCAACATGTTCGAACGTTGAGAGGCATGCGGGCATATGCGCTGATTGTGGCGGGACAGACGCAGTGAAATGAGCAATCCCAACGCTGATAGATCGCGACAATATTGGCACGCCCGGTTGATAGAATATTGCGGGCACGAGGAAGTGGAATAGAAAAGGAAATCCCCTTACGTAACCCTACAGGAAGTGAAACGTTTCGAGAAAATGAGGTCCACTAATCTCCAACCTGCGCTCTATCATTAGAAGATGACGAATCTCCGAACCTCTTTTTCTGGGCTCCTTCCACTCCGCCAGGCCCAACCACCGCCGTCTCCACCAAGGGGTCGGCGGCGATGAGTCCCTAAAATCGGGGAAAAGAGGGAAACGGAGTGGAGCAGATGCGTTTCTGTCAAAACACGAGGATCAAGGCGAAAGAGGGGCACGCAGGAGGCAGAGGTGTGGCTCTCAGGACTCTCAGGTTGAGGATCATAAGGATCGTGCCTCTAGCCTCGTTTCCCTTGCGCTCTCGTATTTTGGGTAGGAAGCGTGCCCTCCGCCTTCTTCCTTCGTCGACGAAATTAGATCTCAATATTCGATATTCTTAGAGGCTGTTAAAGCGTTCCGTTCTCACATTTTCGTTGCGAAAGGGCGCTTATCGACAGAGTCGCGCCAAACTTCCTGTGGTCTATCGATAAGCGGTATCGTGCCTCGTGGGCCTTTATTAAACTGTCAAAAGGGGACCGCAGGAACCACGTATTTCCGGTGAAATACCGCTGCACCGATCGCAGACGTTTCCTTCGTGTTAAAAAGGCATTCGAGCGCGGAGCAACGGGACATTTTTACTGCTCCACTAGATACTCCAAATTTTTTAATAAATACCAAAAAAAAGTAGCTGGAGCGGAGCAAATAAAAAAATGGTCTGCTCCAATCCCCTGATTGTAAGGGGAAATAAATAATATTAAAATCAAGAGCAGAGACAACTGTTGGACGTTAGGAGTGAATTAGAGGAGAAAGCAGGGGGTGGCCAATCCCGTGTATCGTTTTGTATTTGTTGAAAACAGTCGTGTTGTCCGCGGGGGGCGGCGAGGGGTGGCGAGGGGTTCGTGAAAACCAGGGGCTGACCCAGCGGGTAGGGCCTGTATGGCCTGTAGGCACTCGTCGCATCTGCCTTCGATTTATTTCCAATCGTAATTGATGACTCCTGCCCTCCGGCCACCTTTTTTCCATGCTCGGCCCTCGAGTGGCCACTGGATCCCTGAAAAGGATAGGAAAACCGTGTCAGGATTTTGCATAATGGAGGCAAAAGTCACGCCACGCGCCGATAAATTAGCCTGCGCGCCGTATCTCGGCCAAGACTCGAGCCTCTGCCTTTTGGAAATTCAGGAGTGCTTTTGGATTTCATTGGAGAGAGGGGACGACACGAGTGGGACCTCGAGGACACTTTTGTGTAGCTTGTTTGGACTTTCAAGTATGTCTTGTTGCGCAGGGGGTCAGCTCGTGCAAAAGATTACCGAACACTTCAGAAATAGCTGTAGCCAATTAATTATTAAAATAATGCTTGGAAAGAAAGAGGTTGAACGGCAACTTCCCGTTGGTTTCGCGACGATCCTGAGGTACCGTTCACGTGGGAAATGACAAGGGTCCTTGTTCCCCCAGTATCGGTTCTCCGTGAGTAGGGCTTCTTATAAGAATTCCTGCGCTCGCATTATCGTCTTACATCGAGCCAATGCCCGCGTAATTATTCCTCCTTTCTCCTGGAGCTCCTCAACGATCTCCCGACCTTTTCAGTCGCTTTACGAAAAAGGGACAAACTCTCTCTCAGATCAAACTGAGGGATCTACGCGTATCGAGGGGGATTCGAGGTATTAGTTAGGTACACGACGAACCTCATTTCACAACAGGTTTGAAACAATAAAATCAGATTTGGCAGGGGGCAGATTTCGGGACGATTCTCGTCTGATGGGATCAACAGCGATAGCCTCGTGCATTTCCACGCTCCAACGCCCACGGCATTATTCCAGGAAATCACCCCCTAATGCAGGTCCCCCGTCCATCCACAAATACGTGACCGTTTACAGTACAAGCAACGATCGATCGGACGCCTGAAATCGCTCGTGCATTCTTCCACCGAGCCCAGTGCTTAGAAGGGGAAATCATGATACTTATTACCTTTCACGAAGCAACTTCGACCAAATTGAAAGTCAGTCTGATTGTTTTTGGAAGTACCTACAGGATAATTTGCTAAATAAACGATTTCACTGTGAATAGCCTTCTACGTAGGCTACTTGAGAACAGATTAATGATAATTATTCTTAAAGGATAAACTCGTTAGATGGTTCCAAGAAGTCAGTTAATTCGCCGCTCTCTGTTTCATAAGAACAGTCAATTGGACGATGTTCTACTCCGCCGATTTCTCATCCCAATATTCTATTTACGCAAACTCTTTGGGGGAATCGTTCAGACACTTGTCCAAGAACCGTGAAAAGATCCTCCAGCGAAAACGGATTCTTCTATCCAGAATTCAAAACCTCTACTACAAGAATAGATTCAGTCGGAATGAAAGTGTTTGGTCAGCTTTCCAGAGAGCATTCATCTGCGAAGCTGTTCTCGAACAGTTACTCCGCGTTAATACCTTCCTACAAATAAAAAGAAAAGGAAGGATTCTGCGGAACCTTTGATCTCGGAGCTGAAAAAGAAATGAAATTGGGACCTGAGGGAAAGCGTATTCAACTGCGGTTTCGAGGGAAATTACATTTAATCGATAAACAGCTTTTTACAATCGGAGCGCCGGATTCGCACACGCTCGCCACTCGCCACTCGCCAGTCGCTTCTGGGTTTTCCCAATCGTGATTCACGCGTCACGGACTTCACAGGCGGATGTTCCGCGATCCAAGCACGAAGCCGCGGCGAAATTAACCTAAACTCTTTACAAATATGTACAATCGCAACGAAAGTGCTCGTCGATCGCGTCTCCGCGCGTACGAAACCAGATTTTTTCGGTTTCAACGTGCTTCGCGCCATGAATCGTGCTTCTGATCGCTGGACATGACGCGGCGGCCAACTGGTCTCATTTCCCTTCGAGTTAAAACGTGAACGGTGATGGTTTTCATGGGAACGCGCGAACGATTCGGACGGCGTTAAGCAACATTTCTTAGAAATCAATCTCTAATCGAGCTTCCGTCTTCTGAAAGCTATTCAAACGGGTAGTCATGAAATCCTGTTTAAAATCCTTAGAAACCCGTACAGAATCCAAGAAACGATTTCCTGAATTTGTTCTCCTATTCTCGTAAAAATTAAGAACCGCAAACCGCAACACCCGGACCAATCGCGTTTTCTGGGTTGATATGTTAATGGGAGAGACCGGACTCGAGCTAGCATGTACAGCAATCACTCTTCTCCATCCTCTCTGAAGATGAGCCTCGTCGTGTCCGTCATGACCGATGCTATGGGACAAAGACCAGGGGCAGCGTTTTAAAAATATAGTTGGTCGAATGTCGTCGGGGTACAGTGAGAAAATAGTGAAAGGTGCTGGCAGCAGCATAGCTTTTGGCCATATACAAGGGTTCCGAGTTTATAATCAAAGATATAATTTTAAAGCTTTACCCAAGTTTCAGCAACTGTACCCTTTCAGCCAAACGATTCGCTCTTTACACATAAGGATATGATTGATCGTCAACAAGGAAGGAAAAAGATCAATCGAATAAAGTCCGCGAAATTAGCAAAGAAAAGGAAGGAACATGATTGATAATCACAAGGCTGGTCGATCCTCGTTTCGACGAACAGAGGCATCTGCGGGGTCTTAAAACGAATATCCTTAAACTGCTAAAACGATGTCTCTTACAATTGTACATAGAAATTCGGCGTTGTTACGTGGACTGTAATACTCGCGATTGCACGATCGAGGGTTCGTAGGTGGCGTTCTGGGGCTACGATCGCTGGGAACGATCAACGCTCCGTCGGTTGCGCGAGCTGATCGTTGGTGGTTTTCTCCTCCAGGAAGATCGATCGAACGGATCTTCCTCGAGGAGCTGGTCGACGAATGATGAACATTACGAATCTCTTCATCTAACGCGCAATTCTTCATCTTCGTCGCGACCAAGAGGCATTTCTCGCCACGTGAAGACGATCCAGGACTTGGAAAGGTGGGAAAGTTTCTCCTAATACAATGCGCAAAGGACTAAATTTCCTCAGCTTCCACTGCACCCACACAGAACGCGACACGATTCTCAGCCCGATCCCCCATGACACGTAGCAGCCACTTGCCCCCAGTGTCGCAGTCCTAATCACACGAAAATCCTCGATCCCCGGATCACGCTGCGAACGATCGAAATTTCCCATCGATGGCGATGGCATCGTCGTTCCTCCCAGTAGATCTCTCGTAGTTTCGATCAGGACTAACCAGTGCCCGGTGATGGAGTCAAGAAGTGTTGTTGGCCAGCTTCTTGGTGCCTCAGTAGGCCCTCAGTCTCACTTCCATCTCGGGGTCTTGTCGGTGGGTGATGTGAGGCTCGATGCTTCCCGTGGTCCCGGTGCCAGCTCCGCTCACGTGGTGGCCGTGGTGGCCGTGGTGGTGATGGTGGTGATGGTGGTGATGGTTGAGGTGCGGCGGTTGGGCTGCTCCGCTCCTGTACGCCCTTTGTTTCTCCTCGAAATCCCGTAGCCGCTGATTGTAACGCTCCAGCTGGTCACGCAGGAGAGCGTCTTCCTCGGATGCCCGCTTCTCGTCGTACTCCAGGCAACCAACGCCGTCCAGCCTCTCCAGGTCGATCCAACCGCGCCACAGCACGCACACGCCGTTCATTATCAGGTGCGACCTCAGGTGTACCTGCAAACAGAATGACAATGTTCGTTGACAGGGAGGTTCAAGGAGCTGCTGGCTCAAGGAGACCGTGGCTAATTCTTCTCACGACTTTCTTAACACAAGCTTCCTCAGGCACTATCCTCAGGCACTATATCGAACGCAATGGTGCACGAGTGCTAGAGCCTGCTGGCCAAGAAACTCGAGAGTGTTTAGCGGAGCAGACACCAACGATCAAACCAATTTCTAACGGGCAAGAAACCGCGTGTGCCTCCACTTTTCAGACACCCGAATGATTCCTTTCCTCCCTTGTACACCTTCCGTGCATCGTGGGAGGGGTCCATTAAGGCTCGCAACCAGTCTTCAGGTTTCAATCATGTTTTCGCCCCACGAGCGGCCGACGCTTCTTATTTCCAGAGAACGATTACGCAGATTGGATGGTACAAGCAGCCTCGAGGAAAGATGAAATTGCAAGGTCGACGGTGATCTGAGCGTAGGGATCCGAGGGAGAGCTGCGATGAGAACAATGAGGAAACCGGGCCTCGTTCTTTGCGATGGGACCAGTTACCATTAACTTCCTGGAGCCTTTTTACCAAGTAGCGTTGTATACTCGTTATATATATATATATTGCAAAAGTCTCTACCTATTTCCTTTGAAGAAATATTATCGCTCGATACCGGAAAGCCAAGAGGTGTGCAAGTGCTGGAAACAGACTTCTTTACTTTTACGACACGGTCGCGACGAGACGACGTTGACCAGCGGAACAATTTACGCCAAGAAAGAAGGGACAGGAAGGGAGAGAAGGGCCAAGGGAGTCGTCGGGCCTCGAAAGACTCGAAACGGGCAATTATCTTTCGGCCCTGCTCAAGAGGGTTATTTTATTTCCTGGCAAATGGCCCGGTTTCCGGTCGCGTTGCACAGTTTAGAAACAGTTACGGAATCCAAAGCTGACCGTGAACAAACCCTTCGAAGGGAAAAGAAGACGGACGAGCAAATACTGCAAACACCAAATCGACGCGACGCGACGCGACGCGACGCCAAGTTACACTGCTCTGAATGGCGTTCTTCGCGAACGGGCGCAAAAAATCGAGGAACAGTGGAAGGTAAAGGTGTCCAAAGGAAAATCATCGTTACGAGCCTCGTCTCTCCTCTCCGCTCGCTTTTTTCATCGGAACTTACAGCTGGTTGTCGACACGACGGTAACAATGTAGCCGCGCAGCGTGTGGCTCTTTGTGGGATCATAATTGAGCCACGGGAATTCATTGACGGGTGACTGGGGACTTGGATCGACGCGATAATCGAATCGTTTGTCGCCTTTTCTGAAAGACGACCGTACTGCCGTGAAGCGGCTTTCAGAAGCTCGCGGAGAATATTCCAAGTTTAGGATTCCGAGAGGAAATTAAGAGCCTGTAGAAAATTGGCGACGAGTGAAATATACATAAGTTACACGATAACTGGATATTCCGTCGTATTGGGTTTGGATTGTTTGGAAAGTCTGACAAGAGAACATCCCGAAGCCGGAAATTCCACAAATTCTGAAACTCTCACCTCCTGATTACAACGCAATTTTTTCGGCTAGTTTCCGATTTTGTATTATAACTCGTGAAGCGTGAAAATAAATTTTTTACGTATGTAACTTTTGTCTTAAAACTTTTTCCTATCTCTTACAGTTCGCGAGTTATAACAGAAAATCGGAAAGTAGCCGAATTTCCAGGGGTTAATTTCACCCCCTTCGAGTGAATCTGAGCAGCGAATAAAAATTGCGTTGTAATCAGGAGTAAAAACTTCAGAATTTGTTGAATTTCCGGCTTTGGGATCTTCCCTTGTGAGAATGAGAGATCGAAATATGTATTTCTAGCTTTGGAGTTAGGTAGAAGAAGAACCCAACTTCGCAGAAGTTCGTCGAAGCCTCGAAAGCAGACAAGCTGACGTCAACCGCTTCTGACAATAGATTTTGACATACAATGCCGTACGACTGGCGTACGAATCGTCATAAAACACGGCGTGACACGTAATGGGGAAGTACGCCAGGTTCGAGGCACGAAGGACGTATGCGATTCACGTGTCTCTCGCGGTTCGTTATAAATTTCCGTTTAGAGCCTGCGACAATTCTGCATCAGCACACTTGGATGCCGTATTAATTACAGCAAGGAGCTCTCAAGACTTAATTCCCCTGAACCTAAGCCACAACCACCCTTCTCAAAAGAAATAAGACAAAGAGGAGGCTTAATTCAATACAACACTGACTAATTAATCAGCAAACACAGTCACAGAATTACCCATCCAGCGAGTACCAAAAGCAAACATCGGCCAGGGGAAGATTGCTACCTGCGATTCAACCCCTTCGACAGGGCGCAGCCGACGACTCACCGATACAAATCGACTGTCGCAGCAGCCAGGACCACGCAGAAAAAGAACCGAAAAAATGAGAAGTCAAACTGCCGCAGGAATGCTGTGTCGTTCTCACGACAGCGACGGGGGCCGGTAGAAAAACCGTCGGACTCCGTTTCACACCTTTCTCTCTTTCCAGGGGCGTGACGCCCATTATCGCCGGCATAATAGTCGGCGATATTTAAACTGTAACGCGTGTCTATATCTGCAACCCTTTCGCCCGTCTCATTTGCATGTCGCATGTCGCATGTCGCATGTCGCAGAGGAGAGGGAGAGAGAAGGAGAGAGAGAAAAAAGAGACGCGGCAGCTAGAGGGACGAGAAATTCGGGAAAGGGTGGAAGGCCAAGCGTTCGGAGACAAACGGCCGGCTATTTTCCGAGGCGCTATTGTTTTTCCCATGGGCGTCGCCCGTGGCCTTTTTGCGGCACAATGCCCGGAGACATCCGTCACGAGACATCCGCGACGCCCCGGTGGAGAGGACCAGCGGGACACACATGGTCCGCATGGTCAGTGTGTCGCGGCCCTTTGTCTTTGGCCGAGCCAGATTGCCGCTTTGCCGCTGGACTGTATTCCTTTTCACTTCTGGATCGGGGGTGAAGATGCCGAGGTGTTTGGTACTTTCAGGGCTCGGCTCTATGGAATTTTACGATTGGAAGGAGACTCGTGTTCGAGGAGCTGGGATAGACCTGCGGCCCGCCAAAACGGACAAGCATCCCTGGCGCCCTGGCAGTGGGTGTAAATCATGCTGACCGTCTACATGTCTACTGTTACTATCCGAGCATAGGTTCGAATTAGAGACTCAAAGGAATAAACAGTTCATTCGGAGACTGTACCCAATTAATGGTTCGGAGCAAAGAATCATGGAGTGAAGCGTGATAAGGAACGAGAGTGGATTAATCGACCGAGAAAGGGCAGGCGCAGGGACAGTGCTGCAACCACGATAGGTACCTATGTATATCTCGATAAGATCGGCGCAAGGCGGTCGGAGTTCCGCGCACCCTTTTCCATTTTGCCGGTCTTCATCAACCTCTATCTCGCTCACGAATCTCTCCCTTAATTATTTCCTCTCTACGGGGAACGACAGGGAGACAATGCCAGCGGACACGTGCAGCCGTGCGTGGCTCTTTATTTCCCTGCTTCTCTCTGCTTCTCTCTGCTTCTCTCCTCCGCGCATTGTCGATTAAAACAAAACGGTGGCCGCGGGTCGCCGTGTAAACAAACGGACCTCTCCTCGTGTCTCCCGTTTTCGAGTTGGAAAATAATGAATCGTTAGCGAGACTCTCTGCCCCGATCTCTCCTCTTCTCCCTGATAACTATACGGATCTCGAAACGCTGCGGAGTCCCCAATTCGGTGATTCACTCGTGGCACGAGGTGATGGCGATGGCGGTGGGATCGTTGGTTGATTAGACAAGTTTTAAGAAGCGTTTGGAAGTCGATAGATCCTCGAGATGTTCGAAATATCGGATACCTAGCTTTATGAATCGAAGAATTCTCGGAATTTCATAGCTTTCTAGCAGCCCCAAAAAGAAAGGGAAAAGGGAAAAGGGAAAAGGGAGAACAATCGAGTTTATTCTTTAAATAAATTTTTATAATATTTTTAGCCGTTCAACTCGGCTCCTCCAAAAATTTAATTCCTCAGCGTGTCACTGTCGCTTTCATTTGGTACCTAGAGTATCGAAATCTGATCCCCTTGGAGCTAATAGAGCAACCCAAAAGTGGTTTCTCCGTTTCGAAAAAGTTCAAAGTAGAGAATACGTGTTTTAAATGCCTTTTACCGTGCTTCCAGTTCTCAGAGGTTCGAAAATGCCACAGTTATTACCGAAGGACTTTCCGTTCACCCTCCGGAGGATTCCAGGAGGGACACGGCGAGATTTATGACCCATTATATACCGGGTGACTGGCAAAGCCCTCGGGCATCGGCACGTTTGACGGATTTGGAAAAGCGCTAATTGGCTCTATGTAGCTGCTAATGGGATCGCCGAAACTCTAGACTTCAGAAGCTCGCGCTGCTAGCCCGTGGGCTGAGTGCTTTTAAACGTCTGCGCGCGACATGTTTTGATAACAACGATTCCAACTTGATCCTCCAACCCTTACTCACAGTGGAGATTTAAGGAGCGAGGGGAGTAGCTTGAAAAATTGATGGATACCGAAGTAAGGATACTGATGCAAAATCTGAAGTAGCCAGAAAATGGCGGATTCGCGACGCACATATCGATCGCGATGGCGACGCCTCGGCGTCGCCCCTCCGCTGGCGCCGGCGTACGAGAATGCCAGCCCTCTTAAAAGCTCACCGAGACATGCTACGATACCTACGTGAAAAAATGTGCGTGAAGGAAAGCATAGAAAATGAAGATTGGTCGCACTCGGACTAATTGCACTGAAAGAATCGAGGACCTTGCAGCAAAAGGGGTGCAGCTCCATACCTATTTACCAACTTCGAGCAAATTATTGCTTTCACTTAAGGGGTCTCCCTACCTTGACGGACGAAAAATCATGCGAATTTGGGGAATTTTTTATAACAAAACCATTAAATAGGTATATTTACTTCCAGCTTTGTGGCTTTATTTGTCAATCTCTAGAGAATATGAAAACAAAAAAAAAACTGTATGCAAAAACAGTGGTTATATCCGGAGTTATAGTGCTTCTAATAGAAGCATAAAATTAGTCGTTCTAGTTGTCCGAAACAGAAAATTAAAAAAAAAATTGTGTAATCTGTTCGAACGTGCCTATAGTCTGATCTAGATTAAATGAGAAATAGTAAAAAGTGAAAGAAATGGCAGCGTCTAAAACAGACATCGATTTCTGCAACAAATTCACTGGTTTTTGAAGTCGCAAAAGTCTAATTTTGCACAAAACCGACTTAGCCTTAGTAACCACGAGAATGGGATATCTATTATCTACTGAAGAGATATACCAAGTTTGAAGTAAATCGGGTGATTGGTTTTTGAGATAGCATGCTGATCATTACGAAAAATATAGTTTAGAGAAAAAAGCGATTAAAGTTTTAGGTACTGTTCTTTTTTTAATTAATTTTTTTTTAAATGTTACCTAAATATGTAGAATTATACGCATAAAGTTTTCAATTAATATAGTACGAGGGTTTCTCGTAAAAAAATCCTTTCTGGCCGTCAAAGTAGACCCCTTAACATTAAAAAGCGTTTGCCGAATTTTGCAGATTTTGCTCTTTTCGATACGAATGAAAGAAAAAATCTGGCAAAATAAAGAAACTATGAAAATTAATTTACCTTCTATTAAAACCTTTCAATTCTCTACCACGTATGTTCTAAGTAGGTACATCTATTTTATATCAATGAATCGGGGAATATCGAACGATAAATGAAATATACTAGGTAGAATTTCCGAGAGATTTTGGGAACCTTTACCAAATTGACTCGTCACCCAGTTGCGCCAGAGGCCTGGCTCGCACCCCCCGCGGAGGTAGCGAACAATTTTCGGCACCGGATGTCTCTCGTTCTCTCGACAACGGTGACACGGTGACACTATTGTTCGAGAGGTAGAAACGGATACTAAATTGTCCGTGGGGGCGATACACACGACGCGACGCGACGCGACGTCCCGGGACATACGATGCTAAGGACACGAAAAGTAGACGTCCCGTTTAATGACCTCGCATTTGTCGCCCAGCAATCGTCCAATTAGAGCCACCATAAATATAAGTCGCCTCGCCAGTTCTCCAAAATCTGAACGATCTTTCTGACGAATCAGTGCGCCGATAACATTTACATTCAGTTTTTTTTATCTTTCTGACGCTCTTTCTAAATACGAAACTGAAACTACTGAAAGTCGAGTTAATGGAGTGATTTGAATCCCGAGTATCCGAAGCCCGAGATTTGAAATTGCCACTGAGGTATATTCAAAGGGGTTGGAAGAATATTTCCTCACCTTGCCGTGCTCCTTTTCGAAATCGCAGTCGCTGATGTCGACGGCGTAGTTGCCAGATGCGTTGCCAAAAACGAGCTGGAGGTTTGTACCAGTGGCCGCGAACGCGATCTCCGTGTGGCCCTCCCGACAACCATTTTGAAAGCGTACTTGACGTTCTTCCACGGGCCTGTCTCGGTAGCCGGTGTATCTGACCTAAGGAGCAGAAATCGAACAACCTTTCAATCACCTTTCATCCACCACTTTCACTTAGAATTTCAAAAATATTCTTCTAATTAATAGAGCTCTTTTTCGACTAAATTTCTCATGCAGAAACTTTGGATGATTAGAAGTTACCTGTTGGTAGAAAATAGGTAACTTGTACCTACTTCCAAGAGAATGGGCAGAAATAAATTCGAATATTTCAAAGAAGACACGATACGTACCTATTCCAATTAAATTTACCTTTTGCTATTCTTTGATATTTATTCTCTAAGTTTCATTCCATTTAAGCTTTAACTTGACCACGCAACTTTTTACTTATTTAAAGATTTCAGGACGAACCGCAGAGGATTTCAAACACTCCTTTTTCCCGCTAAGCCTCATCGGTTTCTCGAGAAGTTGGACGGCACAGATGCAAGGCTGAATTAATTCGTACGAATATGGAAATTATGGAAATCGCGTGATTCACCGAGAAGAGAGAGCACGTTGAATGTCAAGGAAGTTTTCGCGACTAAGTAGTCGAGCGAGTCACCCATGAGGGTTAATTGAGTAGTATTATTATATTATACACTGTGTTGGTAGGATTTGCTGGAAGTCACCTCAGTGGCAATACCGAAATTTCAATGCTCCTCTATCTGTGTACGTTAGGAGATTCGTAAACAGGAATGCTCCAATTTGAATATCGACCAATCGAATCAAGCTTTTACAGTGAACCACGTAGGTAGGTATATAGGTACCTATTAATAAAATACAGAACCGAGTAACAATCCCAAATTTCCACCCCCAAATACAGAAATTCCAGAAGAGAACATGACGAAAGAAGTTCCGCTTTGCTATAATAATTAACCAAATAACGAATTGGACCGAAGAAGGAGCAGCAGCCTTCGCTAAAAACGCCACAACTTTCAACCATATCAATTAAACTAAACTGGAAGCACAATTTCAATTCTATCAAGCACCCGAGGCAAGTTGATTCGTTTTTCAGTTTTCAGTTTTCAGTTTTCAGTTTTCAATTTTTTGTCACTTTTGTTTGACTTACCTAATTACTCGACAACAAATAAGTATGCTAAAACAGACCTACTTTGGCCATTCCTCTTTAATATTCTAGGTAGAGAGTGTGGAGATAATTGAAAAGGTGAGGAAAAGCTCGGCCTACCTCGCTCTCTCGGCTGAGCCTCCTGAACAGCTCGTCGCTCTCGAACTTGCCCTTCTGGTCGGGCACCACCCTAGGCATCTTGAAGACCAGCCTAGGTCGCGGTTGCTCGTAGAGGCCCATGCCGTCGAAGGGCAGCACGCTGACGCCCAGCCCTCCAGGTCCCCCCGTGTGGTCTGCCATCGTGTGCATCATCTTCGCGGCCGATCACCCCGATACTTTTGCACCCACGCTGTATTCTATCGATACGTCACCACACGATCCCCGGACTCGATGGTCCCCGAGACTTACGAAGCACCAGGTTCGCACAGACGGAGAGAGTAGGTACCGTGAATACCGGCCGTTCGACTACGCCGCGCGACGTCTCAGTGGAGACTGGTGGAGACTAAGGACTACGAGCGTCAAAAGGCCCGAGTTTCCTCGTCCTGGATCGAGCCACGCCTACGGACCTGCCTCTCGATCCCCCACCGCGTCACGATTCCGGATCGGGCACCCAAACCCTCCCCCTCCCCCTGCCCCTGCCCCTGCCCCTGCCCGCCGAGGGGTGACTCTGGGAATCGCGTTACCGGATTTTGCCGCTGGAGACGTGTTTACGTTTTCTCGGGGGCTTCTCTGGCTGGTAGCCGCCTGAATACCTAACTGTTCAACACTCTCAGGGAGGAGGGGAATAGATGGCTGAAAAATGACATTCGGTGGAGAGGGTATGTTGCTGGGGAGGGATGGAAAGATGGCTCGAGAATAGTTGGAGTGTATTGGTGGGTACAGGGATTACAGGGGATGGATAGTTCTGTGGAACATTTGAAACTTAAGGGGGAAAACTGGGAATGTTACCAAAGTGTTTTGTTCCAGTAAAGAGTGGACATTGCCTATACCGAAACTTTAATGTTATCTTACAGGGGCATTTAAACTTTATTAGCCTTCGTGATACGACAGTTCTGTAAATCACGAGGAAATAGACTTCATCTGTGCTTGGTCTTAGATTTTGATGGAAGGGCTGCTTGGGGGATGAATGTCTCGTAAAATAAAGATCGTTATTCAGATTATATAGAATGCTCTTCATCTCGAAGCACCTCCTGTTTCGATTGTCACAGGGCAATAATTAACGTACCAAAATAATTAACGTAACAAAAAATGAAGGCAGAATGAAAGGGGATGGGCGAGGCAAAAGAGTGTACCGCGTAAGAAGCACGAGGATAATATGATATACTGTAGCCAAGGATCAGTGGAGCACGGGGATTGGGCCAGCATCCCCCGTAGATGTGGGAAATGCGTGTCAGGGGGTCCCTATTTCAAGCCCTGGCCTCTGCGTTCGGTATAACAGCCTGTATCCCCTCGAGGGACGAGAGATCTTCATCGTCTCTCTCGAGTGCCGACGGCTCATCCATTTGAGAGGATCATTGTCGAGGATCCGCGATTAAGATCGACGACCCTTTGCGCGATCCGCGTTACCGGCCATGGATACCCATATATCCGTTTTTTCCATCCCCTTCTCCATCCTCTCGCAGCTTTCGGGGTCGCTCCGCGGCGCCTGTAAACGTCAACTAAACGAAACTGATTTGTTTGCAATTTCCTAGAAATAATATGGAGCTGCATGAGAATTTTATGAGTGAAACGTATTCACGGAGTAGAGGAGAGGAGAGCAGAGCAAAACCGGCTGCCTAATTTCCTGCTAGCAACAAGTCAGATGGCAAAATAGACTTTGGACACCGCTGCAAATCTGAATTATTGAACCTTGCAGAATCAGAAGGTCAGAGTCCTTGTGGTGAAAAGTTTTGCTAGTATATTTATAACATTAGTAAAGAAAAATCACAAGTCCACTCTGCGTATCGCAGCTCTTGTGTTAGAAAAACAACGACACCCCGTTATACCCCACTTTCCCCCGCGCTATTGATGTCGAGGCAGTCGAGGCCGTCGAGGGGCTATCCTTCGTGTTAAGGACCTGCAATATTCCAGGAATAACGTACACTTTTGAAAGCCTCGTAAATAAATCGCAAGCCAATGCCTGTAATTTCCCTAGGACCCCATCGACGGGGCAATAAACGCGTCAGCAGGGACACTTTCTCAGCAGGTAAATATTTTGTAAAGTCACAATGAGCCAATAAACGTGACGGAGCTCCCTCGACGTGGAAAAGGGGTCTGAGCCCTCAGAGGCAGGTAAAGCGACGATATTTCCCTACACTTAACCGAGGTAAGTACTTACATAGAGTTACTTTTACAGCCCGTTTTTAGAGCGACTTGTGTGCCTTTTGGGCATTTTATGCCACTACGACACGGTGCCCGGAATAATAAAATTCAAAGCGGTGGGACCCGAGTCGAACAAAGCTCGAGGGTTTTACAAGTCCAGTGCCATTTCACGAAACCTTAGTCACCTTCCTCCCTAATCTTTTGTAACTCGTCGAACTTTCCTAAATTTAATTCCAATTCCTCAGCCTCCTCCAGGAATTCCCCCGCGGCAGTTTCATCTGGTCGCGTCCTCGTCGCCATGAATGCCAAGCGCGGCGAAATTAATTTCACGCGCGCGTTTACGGAGTCGCGACGGAGCGGAAAACCCGTGCTTCCACCAGATCCCCGCCTCCGGCTGGCCTCGATTGGTCCAGCAGCCCTACCAATCGCAGTTTCCAGTTGGATCGCCGACCAGGGGATCGAGGGGCGGCAATCCACGCGTGTACTCACGCACGTGCGTGCGTCGTGCGCGCCGCGAGAGCGCCGCGAGAGCGCCGCGAGAGCGCCCCCGTATAAAATTTCAAACTGCAGTTTGGAACTCTATTTTTACTCATAGGTATATGCCAACCACGGAGATAAAAAAAAACGCCGATTATGACGAGAATCTGCAGATTTGTAGAGAAAAATGTGTTTTCGACCCCCAACTCACAGGGGCTGCTTTACAGGGTCTGCATTTTATCTTGCACCCCGCGCTCGCGCGAACAGGTAGCAACATAAAATGCTGACCCTGTATTTCTCACTATCCTTCAAATCTGCGGAGTCTCGTGAAAATCAGCGGTTGATGAGAGCAGAAGCTTGACCCGGTTGAGTAAGTTGAAGGGAGAGAAGCGGAGTAAGAGCAGATCGATAGTACCTAGCTACCTGGCGGTGAAAGCGTTGCTAAAGAGACTTGGTGATTGTGCCAGCGTATATCGAGTAAACAATCGAGAGGGGCTTTGCCGAGCGACCACCATGTCGTGTGGAAAGAATCCTTCCACCTTGTGCACGTGGAAGCACAAGGCGTACGAGCGACATCGTTTAAACGTAAGTTACATGGATGTAAGTACAACCTGCTCGTCCAAGTGCTTATTATTCCGGGTTATTAATTAGGTGAGAAACGCTACTTGCGCCATAGATGTGAATCCCCCGGAGGGTAGGCCGCACGTTGTCTTCAACGCGAAGGGGCTGCAATTGGAACGCGAGAAGCAGGACAGGATCGTCAGGGAGAATTTCATTCTGCTAAAGAAGCTCCGCGATATCATGCATCGAAAACGACCCATAGAGCGAAGCCACAGGCTCAAGTGGGACGAGTCCAGATGCATCAGAACGCGTTAGGAATAATCTACCTGGCATTTTCTCACCTAATAATTGTTTTCTTTGTAACTTTTAATACTGTTTCCACGTTTCTACTTTCGCAATAAACAAGTGAACACAGATCTCGTTTTTCACTTGATATTGAACCATCTCGTTTCAGTTAGCGAAAGGTTAATTAAATAATTAGTGTGAGGAGCTTCTACGCGTTCGTTTAATGGAAGAAGAGGATGCGAAGGAATACGGCGAGCAGGAAGGCGAAGCTGATAAGTATCCGAGCATAAAGGCTTCATCCATTTTCGAGGATACGACGCGAGCCCTGACGCATTCGGAGGCTGGGGATTGTCTCCACACACTGGGCAAATGCGATTCAGGCCTGGGCTACGCTTACTTAGGCCTGAACGCCGCTAATAAAAGTCTAACGGACATAAGGATTATACCAACGTTCAAATTCGTGCTTTACGTGGACGTTTCTGGAAATAGGCTGACAACCGAGGCCCTCAGTGTCCTATCGTCGATGAAGTACCTTTTGATGATTCTAGCTGATCGCAATCTAGTGACCTCCGCGGATTTCGAGCCCATGCCCTACCTCCAGGTGACGAGCTGCATTCTCCAGGGTGTTCATTCTAATTTTGTATATGTTAATTTTCAATTCAATTCAACATAATTTATATTTTTAGTTATGAATATAATTATTTAATTCTTAATTCTTAATTCTTAATTCTTAATTTTCAATCCAATCCAATCCAATCCAATTCAATTCAATTGAATGTGTTAATTTATTTAAATGTCGAATACTTTGGTTCCGTGTTACCTACTTCAGGTTCTGTCTCTGAACAAGAATAAATTAACGAGCACATCGGGGATCTCTCATAAGCTGTTGGAATGCCTGGAATTAAACCACAACAACATCGAGGAAGTGACTTTGAATCCATACGAGCTGGAGAACCTGAAAATCCTCGAATTACGTGGAAACATGCTGACCACAACGAACGGAATATTTTTTCCAGGGTTACTTCGTCTGTACTTGGCAGAGAATCAAATTGAGAAGTTGGAGGGTCTGGAGATTTTGGTGAACTTGACAATTCTGCACTTCAGAAGCAATAAAATAATGAATTTAGATGGGTTCGACTCCCGTTGTGCCAAGCTACGTTACTTGAACCTTCGGAACAACGAGATAACGAGGCTTTCGGAATTAGAGAAGCTGAGTTGCTTGCCTGCGCTAGACACGCTGATTATTTTGGAGAATCCTATGGTAGCGGAGAGCGAAGGAGAGGAAGAGGCAGCGTACAGGCACATCGTGCTGGCTATGCTGCCCAATTTGACGAGGCTCGACAAGGATCCACTACTTTTCGAAGAGAAACGAGTGGCGAAGGAATTTCGGCAGCAGATGATTAGCGATGGGACCAAGTTCATTGATCTGGATTCTGGTCCTCTGAATGAGCAATGGAATGTGTAAAGCTGCGGGGTGGAAAATATGGAGAGCGTAATACAATATAGAAATTCTTTTCTTCGTGTCAATTTATATTTAATATCGCAACAAATATCCTTCCTTTTTCACTAATTTAATATAAAATACAATACCTTTCAAAATGCAAACGTTTCTTCTATATAGTATAAAATTGCTTTTATTCTTTCGATTTATGATACTTTTTCTTGATTACTCTATTGCATTCGAGCGTCCGACTATACCGACGTTTTGTTCCGAATAGGATCAGAAACTCAGCCTAGTTAATAGGATCACGGAATACTGGTGGAGGTATTCGAACGAGAGAGAGAGAGAGAGAGAGAGAGAGAGAGAGAGGGAGAGAGAGGGAGAGAGAGGGAGTGAGAGAAGAGGTGTGTGCAAGAAGGCCGGAGATGGTGGAATGAGCAAGAGAGCGCTAGTGTGTGCAACAAGGATGAAAATAGGTTGCGTGCCACCAACTTTGGTTATGCAAGCCTGATACTTTCGAGCTCCTGGTAGCAGGAATACATAATGCAAATAGTAACGCTAATAGTTACTGCGAGAAGACGGAGCGGTCATTCAATTTAGTTCGATCTTTCGCCGCTAGATGCCAGCGTTTCGTTTGTGTATCCGTTAAATGAATAACTTTTGTAAACGCTCTATCCGGCAATAAATAAGGAATTTTGTTACTAACAATGGTTGCGTTATGAGTTCCAGCGTTTCTGTAAGTGGAATCGGATCTGTATCAATATTTTCATTAACGTTGAAATAGGTTAGCGTATTCCCTTTAGCAGTGAAATTTTCCGAACCTGTACCTCAGCAGCTGATTGGATTATAGATATTTTTTAGTTTTTAATAAGGCAGTTAACATTCAATGAATTAAAGGGTCTGCCAAAATGCCCAGCATCGCCACACGAACATTTTCCACCAAATGTAAGTATCGTAATTGGCTTTCCGCAGCTATTAGTTACACACTTTTAGGTTGGGTGCTTATCAACATTGCACTTTGTCGCAGTTTGGAGGGATCAGAGCATCTTGCGTCCAATCGTCACCCGTCTTCCTTGGCGCAAGTTGTCGACAGCTGTCCAACCTCAACAGGAGAGTAGTAATGGTAATCGAGAATACTTTAATGTACATATATTTCTTTAATACTGGATCGTGTACTGTGTAACAAAGATTCTTAACATTTCAGCTGCTTCGAGAAATCATGAAGGCTTAGTCAATCCGTTGGCTCATCCAGATTTCTTCAGGGTTCACAGTCTGTTCACGATCGAGGAGTTGTTCGATGCAAAGGTGCATTTAGGTCATAAGATAGGCTCCTTAGACGATCACATGCGACCTTTCATATTCGGGTCTAGACTGGGCCACCTGATCATTGATTTGGATCAGACCGCTGCGCTTCTACGGCAAGCGTTAAACTTTGCCGCTCACGTGGCATTTAGGGACGGAGTTATTTTGTTCGTATCGAAGAATTCCCAAATCAATCACATAGTAGAAACTACTGCCAAGGAGTGCAGGGAGTTTGCTCATACCAGGCGATGGAAGCTCGGTACATTCACCAATGCCTTTTACGAGTTCGGCGCAGTCACTCGATTGCCAGATCTATGCATATTCATTAACACTATGGAGTCCGTTGTTAAGGAGCACATCGCAGTGGCGCACGCAGCTAAAATGGCCATTCCAACGATTGGCATTGTGGACACAAACTGCAATCCGAACCTTATAACGTATCCTGTCCCTGGGAACGACGATACCCCTTGCGCCGTAGAACTTTACTGTAGATTATTTAAGGAAGCAATAATACGAGGAAAGTCGAGCAGAGAACTGTTATTGTCGATGAAGACAGAATAATCTTCTGCATAGCATTGTATATTATATAGGATTTTTAAATCAAAACAAATTAAACCCCATTTTTTGTTAAACTTTATTAACATTCGTTTCTATATACATTAAAAGAACCAACTAAAAAGTAATAAAAATAGTTGACAATTCATGTAAAAATACAAAAGATAATAGATGTATTAGGTATTCACTTCTCTTGTTTAAGCGTTGCACTGTCGTCTCGCAAACGTTGCAGGAATCTTGGTCCCAGTGTTTTTAATATCCTGCAATGTAAAATAGTATTATTGTTCGTGTATGAAGAAGAAGTGCAACGAACCAAGTAACATACCATGTTCCTAGGTTAGGATAGTAGATTCTCAGGTATACTATTTGAAGTATTAATGGTTTGCTAATCCACACTTCGTGAATCTTATTCGCTATGGCGATTCCCATCAGTGTAGCGCAACGTTCTGTGCTGACTTTATTTTCAGAGTTTTCTTTCATTCTCACACCATATTTCTGTAGAAGCATTATGTTCAATAGTTGTAACACATTTTAATACAACGGTACACTTACTTCGCCAGGTTTCTCTGTATAACATTCCGAAAGAAGGTTACTTTGCACTGGTCCTGGGCACACAAGCGTACAAGCTACGTTCGTCCCTACCTTTTCTATGCAGAAACTATTAAAATATCCCTGTACACGAGAGAAAAGACATTATTAACATTATTAAAAGACAAATTACATTATTAACAGATCCCGATGCTAATACAACTAACATGCAACGCGTGTTTGGTTGCGCAGTACGTCGCGGAGAACGCTACTGCTCCGACACCAGCGAGACTTGAATTCACCACCATGTGACCTTCCCCCATTTTTAGGAAATACTTTGCCACCAGTCTGCTTAGAGCTACTTGCGAAAACACATTCAAGTCAAACATCTCTTTGTCGACGGATACGTCGATATCCTCCCATTTTGCTCGTTGAGAACGTCCCGCGTTATTTACAAGTATATCCAACTGAAATTAATTTAATACACAGAGTCAGTTCGATGCCCCGTAATAAACTAATATGGTAAAAAACGTTTGGTGCATAAGTACTTTGCCAAAAGTGCTAATAATCTGTTTGAACAATATCTCGTGCCTGTTTACTTCACAAATATCCAGAGGGAGCACTTGGACGTCAGAGTCTTTCAAGTCTCTGTTTCCTAAAAGTAAATTCAGCCACCGTGAAGCTTGCGCGAACATGGAAAATAATGATGCAGGAATATGTGTTATTCACTTTGAAGGCAATTGGCTTTTACTCTTTCCAGTTCATCATTCCTCCGTGCTGTTAGAATTAGCTTGCAACCAGCGCTCCCTAAGACGTACGCAAGATATTCCCCAATTCCACTCGATGCCCCTGTTATCCATACTACTTTGCCTTTTAAACAGCCTAGAAATATAACGCACGAAAGGTGATATATAGAGAAGCAATCGTAGAAGAATGTAGCGTATAATTAGACCGCTTACCGATAGGCTTTCCAAATTTCTCGTGTATCGCAAGATTTAAATCGCAATCTAAGAACCAGGGGCATATGATGTAGACGAGGTAATAAAGAAGCACCATTAAGCCGACGATAGCCAAGAGATCCATTTTGTGGAATAATGTGCTGTGCTACTTAATCCGAAAGTAAGAAAATTCCTTTACCTCGTGAAGTAATTCATCAACTGAAAAGTCCTAGTAGACACCACTGTAAGTGCCACAGTTGAAAACAAAATTGATCGGAAAACGTACTATAGTATAGAATTTCAGTTTTGGCACTTGTACAGTGTTTTCTTTTCTTCAGAGACTTTTCAATTAATGATATATCATCGGAGATCCTAGACCAGTGATAACTGTTCAATTAAATATAGTATTATAGTATTATCCAACAGCTGTATTATTAAATACTCACATTTCTTAAGCTTATCTTATACCTACTTCACTTGACTTTACTATTATTTATTTAGTCACACTAAACTCTTGTCGATATTGCAGATAGAAGTGTTGAAAGTTGAAAGGCTCTCCTAAAGAAGGGTACGGTCCGAATGAAATTCCAACGCGTATTTGAAACAGAATTTTTATTTGGAGTTATGCAACGCTATCATACAAAATTCATATCACGATAAGATAAGTTTCGCAAAAAAAAGGAAATAAAAATGTATGAGATACGGTTATCCTTAAATACCACTAAATACTTAATGGTTGAAGACCTCATAGCGAATCTGATAGGTATGTATTTCGCACTGACTCTGCACTGGTGCCAGAAAATCACTTGGATTGGTTGTTTCTAATAGAAACGAAGATAGCTCTATAAGAATCAACCAATCAACAATACCAAGAGCTCACTAATAGATCGTTGCAACGTGTGAAGTCAGACGAAGTAGTTCTAAGTTCAGTTCATGTTTCTACACGGAACCCAGAACTTCTCATGCGTCATTGCTGATTTGTGCTTCTTTTTTCTGTTTTTACGAACGAGACGGAAGGTGATACGTTCCAATAAATTAAAGTTCCTGCTGTTATCTATTTCATTTCAGGGCGCCGTCACGACGATTGGCTCTTTCTTCAGCCGAAATATATATACTCCTGAAACGTTACATATACCATAGCAAATTACGCTTTAATTTAAAGGTATCGCGCGCGCGCAGTACGGAATATGAAAACAAGTGAAATCTGATTTAATTCAGAACGGATAACGCTGGCCGAATATATTTGAATAATTTGAATATGTGTTCTATTCTTGTTATAAGTGTTCTACGGTTAAAAAGAAAATGGAAATGTTGTATTAACATGTCATAAGTCATAAACGTCTCGATGAAAGTACTTGATTTGTTCTGCGTGTCGGTACAAATGTTGTACAACACAGCAAATACTGTTGGGACTAATAGAGAATCTGTTTATCATATTCGTTAAGCTCAGATAGTAAACACGTAAACTGATTAGATAAACGTGGTAAGCCTGGTGTCACGTTATACCGTGCATACAGCAATTCACTTATCGCTTCATTCCTTTGGTAGCATTTTTTAATAAAAAAAATTGATGACTCCGCGTTTACGAAGGATTTTTTCTTATTTTTACTCGCAGATTACGCTGTCACTGGGGCGATACCCGCGACACTTTGCGTGGACGCTTATCATCGGCTACTGTTAACGTAGCAGCGGTTTTCATTACAGGTATATAGGGCCCGATCTAGGGGGCGCGAGTAGGGCAACTGGCCAGAGTGGCTAAATTGATTAATCATTAGTGGCAACGTAGGAATATTAAATACATAAAATTTCACTCACTGTGAATAAAAAAGATCGGGCCCTGGTGAAATACTCAGGATGAAAAAAAAAACAGGTGCATAGTGTATATACCAGTAAAAATGTCGCGGCTAGGAGTAGGCTCTTCAGCTTCATATCTGTCTCTGCGGGAAATGTGATTAGAAAGCTGTAGTCGTGAAGAGTATTGTTCCATTGGTGCATCAGGGTTGCGATTTGATGAGTACCGTCCACAGAGACTACCTGCAATGATTTGAAAAATAATTCGGCCTGAATCATTAAACCTCTTTACCTTACCACAGCGATCCTCAACCTGTGGGGCGCGAAGTTTTTTCTGGGGTCGTCAAGGTGTTTTGGATTTTTTTTTTAATCACTTTCTTCGAAATCGAAAATAATTCTACGCTACTGTGCACGCTACCTGGAATTGGGCTTCCTTGTACATGCAACAGCCGCAAATGTTCGGGCCGCTTATATTGCACAGCTGATTCCTCGCTGCATCGTAGATCGTGAAACTCGGTCCCATTATACTGAAATTCTCCTCCACTGTGCCTATCAGGTTCGAGCTCCCCACCGTGATTTTCTGTGTAAAAGAGAAATGACTGAATTTGATGCGCGAAGTGGTAAAGACACTTTGGCTGATTTTATCAGGTTTGATTGCCAGAAGGCCCCTTAGGGCCACAGGCGTTCGCAGCACGGGGCAAGGGGGCAGTTACCTCCTCCTGGCTAGAGAAAAAAATCGCTTATTTTTAAAAACTAACTTTTATTAAGTGTATACCAAAAAAGTGAATATTTTTAAATTTGTAATTAAATTCACTTGATTAATGATTTTATCGAAACACTATATTTTTTTTTTTGTTTCCCCTAGTTTTCATACCAAACGCGCGTGTTATTTGCAAAAATTTCTGTTATGCACACTGGGTGTCCACATGGGCCTTTTTCTTTAAATACGCCACTGATTTCACATATGAAAGTGATGAGAAAAGTTCCTATGCTCGCGTGTGCTATGACCTTTCCTTTCTCTAGTATTAAGCGGAATACTGAAATTTGGACGGAAGCCCCTGCGCAACTGCAACCAGACTTGCACCACAGCAGGACTGCAACCCACCTTGCACGCCAGCTTTCTTCCGCTTTAAAGTGTTACTACAGAATTCGAGTACGTGCTTGAGTTTCTTAGAGCACTTTACAATCAGATTTCTTCTTCTAAGGCTCTTAAATCGTAAGCATCGAAGGGAGAAGCAACTCACGCGCAACTTTGTCAGCGTGTAACTCCATGAGGAATTAATCTTCATGATGAACGCTGGCTCGCCCCACTGGTCCATCACGTTCAAAGTGTGATCGTCCCGAATCAATTTCGAACAGCTGAACCCGACTGACTCGCTAGCAGGTCTCGATTCCATGGCAAGGAACAGTGTCTCAGCGTTCGGCACCTTCACTCTGTACTGCAAGCCCCTTTCCACCCTACCGAGCACTGCGGGAATAATTGTTTAAAAATTACCACCATTTTCAAGTATTGAAAAATTCATAGCCCGATGCCTTCGAAGCACGCGATATTTGAGATAGGTATGCTTAATTTTAGCTCGCTAGCCCCGCCAATGTTTAAATTCAGTTACTTGACTCGTCGGAAAATAGGGTAGTTTGTATGATTTTTTTATTCGTATAAAGAAACGTCATATTTCAAAATCAAGATATACACCTTGTTGTGTATAAATTAGGCTGTATTCTGTTAATAAAGAAATTTGATAGCTTAAGAAATGGCGCCATAGCAGCTCCATCTCCCAAGGCCTGTTTATAAACATATAGTTGCAGCATTTGTGGTACCAAAAATATTTCAGATATTAGTGGACCGATTTGAATAAAATTTTGCACGAATATTCTTAAGACTGTAATCTAGTGCTGGACGGCACTGATTTTGAAGAAAAATCGGCAAAATTGTATTCAAATTATATTCAAATTTTGTTCAAATACAACAAGGCATGTATATCTTGACTTTTAAATGTAACGTTTCTTTATACGAAAAAAAAATGATAAAAATGATAAAACCCTATAGAGTGTTCTTTAAAATTTCCTTCTTCCTGTTATTTCCATTTTGCTCAATTCCACTTTCAAAATGACAAATGCCCGAGAAAAGTCACTGACGTGTACTCAGATCGACGATCTGCTGTATTTCCAACTGCTCCACGTTGCCCAGGAAGTGATTTCCGGAGAGCGCGCTCATCTGCGATCTCGGAGTCGATATCCAGTCTTGAGCGCGAGCTGGAATTACTCTCGGGTTTGTTCGGTCTTCGAGCTCCCCTGTCGAAAAGGTTCGTTTCTTTTTCTTGGAATTCCAACAGTGATCTTAATTATATTTCTCTGTCAGAGGAAACACTTCTCTGAACTGAAACTTAAATTTCTTTCGTTCCTTAATCATCAGGGGCGGAGTTTGAGATTTAGCACTCCTAGGCTAAATAATTTAATTTAATTTACTTTGCCTATACACACAATCTGGGAGCCTGAAATTAATTTCATTCGTTCGACAGAGGGAGGAAAAGTGACTCCGCAACCAAATTCCCAAGATCATGCGCACAGTGGACTACGCCAAGGGGAGAGAGCACTGTGAGGTCGCAGAGAGGTGACGACCCTCGCTTTATTAACGAGCGTGTACCCGTGAGTCTCGCTTTTTATGTCTTCAATAGAATAGTACATATGTGGGAAACGTTATAGCTTAAAATCAATCAAATCACTCTATCTTTGATTATCAAGGAGATACGAGGGAATAACCAGCATTCACCGTAATCTGCCAGTCACGTGTGCACGTTATCGTTTACCTTGAGGCTGTAACGTAATGATGTGAGGGCTCGTGAAGACAGGGGGCGAATCGATTGCCATGGCCTGTGTCAGTTCCAACGACTCGGTACTCACGACGCTGTACTCTGCGCAATTAAAACAGTCAACCTGTCACGATCATTCGGTAATATTCGCCCACCGCTATATTCCACCAGCAGGGCCGATCGAATATAGAGGTCCCCTTACCAATCCCTTACCAATGCCACCGCCACGTACGGAGTTGATCCTTCGCGGAAATCTAAATCTAGAGGCTACAGCGTAGAACAAAGTTTCTGCAAATGAGCTCCCGGTTCTGGGACTAATTAAAGCACTTGATACTTGCTCCGCAAACATTTCCACTTGTAGGGTAAACCGCACCAATTCTGGCACTGCACTAATCATTCTTATTTTTCTTTTAAAGCGAGGCTGTAAATTCCAGCAGTTGAACTACACATTTTAAATCTGGCAATACCACAAAAAAGGGGCTGAGTTTTAGGTGGTTTCTTAAAATTTTAGTAACGAGTAGGCACCCCCACTTGGAGAAAAGAGGTCGAAAATCGCTTGATTTTCGAACTTATTGTGCGATCATTAAATCTTTGCAACTCAGAGCACCGTTAACCGATTTTGATGAAATTTTCAGCATGTATACAGCTTACTTAAATCTACAAACGGGTTTTTTGAATTTTCGTTACAGGCTCAGAAAAAAAAGTTGAAAAGAACTGCCTTTACTATTTTTTTTGCTATTCCGACAAATTGAATTTTTTTTCAAAACTACGAAATACGTCACTTAGCAAACTAATCCTTCTACCTTCTAAAAAAAACTCATGACGTTTGGACCAATTCTAACAAAGTTATGCGATTTTAAAAAGTGTGCCAATACTTTTTTTACTCACTGTATATAGGTAATAGGTATATTTTTATTTTCAGTTATCAACGAAGAATGAATTATTAAAAAGTCAACAATTTATTTTTATTTTTTGAGTGTCAATAATAATTCGACGTGCGTTACAAAAAGTATGACGTTTCAATTTTCTTGCGAAAACAGGACGTTTGTCGCTGACGAAAAGCAGCACATTTGGACGGTTGGCTACGAAAAATAACGTGTTCCGTCTTTCGCTACGAAAGCTAACACGTTTGAGTGATTTGTCATGAAAAGTAGCATGTACGTGAGTACATACCTACCATTTGTAGCGATGAAAAGAAGCAAATTTGAATGGTTGGCTATGAAAAGAAAGCTTTATACCGCGGCAATCGACATGACGTGATAGTTTTCGCCGCAAAATTCAAAATGTGCTATTCTTCGTAGCGAAACAGTTAAATATGCTAGTTTTCACGGCGGAAAGCCAACGGTGCTAATATTTGTCAAAAACGAGGAAATGTGTTTCTTTACGTGGCAAACTGAAACATGCTGTTTTTCGTAAGAAAACTGAAACGTGCTACTTTTCGTAACGCACGTCGAATTGATACACGCTGTGACAATAAATAATAGGGTAGGTACTATTATAAGGATTACAATGATTGTACTTTTATGCCTATTTTTGTTCTTCACTGAATATTTTTAAAATAAAAAAGTTAATATATATTCAAGATATTTTATTTTAATAATTTGCGCTTAATATGGTAGGAATTTAAGGTGCCATTGCAACATGTACAGTTTACCCTACTCGATGGATCTTCGGAGCCGACTTACCCGAGAAACAAACAAACAAGGCTCATTTGAGGACACTTCCTATAACCTTCGACCCTTTCTTCCCCCGAAGGATCACCCCTTTCGCCAGCGTTAATTTTCCGCACATATTCGAATGCTCTGCACCGCGTACGCCGCAGGATCGTTAAGACCGGAGCCGAAGCGCGCGATCGATCCTCGGCCGAAGGGTGCGAGGAATCTGAGAGAAAAAGAATGAATAAACAGGCTGTCGTAATTACCGAAGGTGACGCGATTAAGGTCGCCGACTTCCATGTCCCAGTGCACCCCCGATGCAGGATTATCCTCGTGAGCGGGCGAGCCGTTTACACCATAACTCGCCCCGGCGATTCCCCGCGTTTCTCGCGGCGTGGCTTGTCGAATTAATTAATTTTAATGAACGTCAAGCCGCGGGGGAATATAGACGGATCGATCGACCGCGAAGCGTGAACGTTATTACGACGGGGTCACTTTTCCGCGCGGGCACTCGGGGGTTGTGCGCGCTCCCTTCCCGCCGCTTCAGGGATCCGAGCGATCGTGGCTGAAGCGGAGCCGGTCTTCCAGGATGCACAAATATTCCCAGCCACTGCGTCCCCACTGCGGCATCCTTTTCGAGAGCTCCCTCAAACACTGTTTCCCGGCGGGACCGAGCGTTCTTGCTCGTTATCGGCTCCGATAACCGGTCGCTTATCGCCGTATCGGATAAGATGTATCATCCGGCCTATCGAAGCGGGCTTTATTTTGTTCCGAACAATACGCCGGCTTCTGGGAGATTCGCGGAGCCAGCGGGCAGCCTTGACGCCTCAATATCACCCCTTATCGACGCGGTATGACGATTCTCGGAGAACAATGGTGCTAAGTATATACGCGCGATGGGCAACGAGATGGAAGCTGAAGCGGAGAAGCGAAGCGATTGGAATTTTGCTCGGCGGCGATGGGGATGGGAGGAAAGTTCGTGGAACTGGGTATTTGCTTCTGAACTTTACGAATCAACTTGGGTATTCGAAGTAACTTTGGGTATTTAGATTGTGGGCGATGTTGCGAAGGTGTTGGAATAATAATAATAATATTTTACCGGAGTTTTGGAGGATATAGTGGGGATACTTTCTGTGGTGGATTAAGCAGGGTGTTAGCTTGCTCGATGGCAAGTAGGCCCTGTGGGTCTCCGATGAAGAGGGCCCCTTAAACATCAAACAATATGTTAAAATGTTAATGACCTTTCAGTAGCTTGAAGATATAATAGAAGTTCCAATATTAGGTATTATTGCAGTATGCAACTAAAATTTACGTTGTATCACTATTTTAATAACATCATACATTTATTTTGCAAAAATTTTAATTGCACTTTTTTGCCACTTACGTATTGTTTGAAAATTGTATTTACTTATAAATATTAAATTGCGAGTTAATTCGCTAGTTGCCTTTCTCTCCTGGCAACCAATATTCTTAGACCCAGTTCTCCACTGTACAGTAGAGCTACCTTAATAGCGGAGTGACAATATACATATGTAGGGGTGATAGCACTGCCTTTCTGGTCAAATTGCTTCAATAACAAGATTCCGAACCCGAATATTCAAAAAATTCTGAAACATTATGAATCTGCAGGGGATTTCATCCTGATTCGCTGCCCAAATTCACTCGAAGGGGGTGAAATTAACCCCTGAAAATTCGGCTATTTTCCGATTTTGTGTTAAGTATATCTCGTACGAGATAGAAAAAAAGTTTCTACACAAAAGTTACTTCTTTTAGTTAGATCTATTATTTGGTACAAAAATTATTTTACAGTTCACGAGTTATAAGACAAAATCACAAAATAACCGGATTTTCAGAGGTCATTCTACCCCCGTAGAGTGAATTTGGGCAGCAGACAAAAATTGCGTTCTAATCAGAAGGAAATCCCCTACATATTTACAAAGTTTCAGAATTTTTTGAATTTTTGGGTTCGGGATCATCCCTTGTAAGTTACCTAAGTTATTATCTTCGTTACTTCATACCCGAAGGATCGGTTGCACGACTAACGAACATCCTGCCCCGTTTTTTTAATTATAAGAAGGATACAGGGAAGCTCGAGGAGAGCCGATAATCGCGGCATGCTTTCCCGAGGAAATGCGAACGAATCCTCGGGAACAGCCCCCGTCGGTCACGTGCATACGGGTGGTCGCATTCCTTTAAATGGAAGTGACGTGTCGTTCGATAACCGTAAAAGGTGACCATAACCATAGAAACGAAACGCGGGTCCTCGAGATTTCTCCTTAAGAAAGCCACCCCAATCCCATCCTTCGAATTCACGTAAGCCTTCGAATCTACATAAACTGACCGGAGCCACATTCCTCCGCATACACCGCGCCGTTCATAAGTATCGTAAGGGGGGGAGCCTGGCCTAGCGGGCCGAAAAAATCAATTGTTTTTTCTTCAATAAATCAATAGTTCAATATCACAAAAATATGGTCCCAAAGCCGCAGAACGAAATTCAAAAAATTAAAACGACTCTAACCAATTTTGCTACGGAACAGCAGGTGTTTTTCTCGAAACAACAGTTTTATAATTGGCGGACAATGTAACTCGAAAAAAAATTCCTCCGATCAACTTGGCTTTGTGCATAGATATTATTCAACATTTTCTTCATAGAAACTTAGAAACCAGCTATTGGAATAATGATATTGTTTAAATATATAGCTTTTTTGCACAACCCGCCAGTTCTTCAATATTGCATCTCTTAATTACGAATAGGCGATTTTCTGCGTGCACTCAAAAAGTAAACAAAAATTTTAGAATTTTTGCTTTCAAATGAACAGAGTAGACGCTGCGTTGTCCGCCGCGGAACAATTGCGTTGCCAACGAACTGGGTAGTCGAATTTAGCCCTTGTAGGTTGTAGGTAACTCTGTTGTTTGCCATTCTTTCTCAATAAAAATAATTTATTTACCTCAATCTGACAGTACAATATCTTGTACTAAGTTTCAGAAAGATCAATGAAATACTAGCTTTAAAAAGAATCGTTAGGTACACCAAGAATCGTTAGGCTCCCCTCTTATGTAGTCCATAAGTTGCCAAATATTAGTTCGCAAAAATGATAAATTTAAAAAAATACCATTTATGAGTACCTCCCTCGACCCCACCGGCTCTTCAATTACCAAACCCCGTTCCGCTTATCCGCAGAAAAGCAGAGGCACCCAGGTTGCCGCGAAGCGAGGAACCCGAACAGTGTCTGCTTCCAGACCCACAGCGACACCCCCCAGTTTCCTAAAGAGCATCCGACGTATTTACGTGCCGTTTAATCGCGCTGGCCCTCTCCCCGCAAGCCTCCGCGTGCTGCTAATTTTCCGGCTCGGTGTGTTTTCCTAGGCACACCCCGCACGCCTTTACTTGTTGCTGCTGTCCGCTCCTCCGTATCCATGCGCGCTTCTATCGATCCCCCTGGCCCCTATATAAAAGCCCGCGTCATCGGTAGCCATGGAAGACACCACGGAGTCCCGCGCACCCGAGGAGCCGAGGAGCCGTCTACGTCAGCCGTGTGATCCAGGTGAAAATTCTCGAACGAAAACAAAAAGCCAGAGAGCGAAAGAAAGCGAGAAAAGCGAGCGCAACGCAACGCAACGCAACGCAACGCGAGCGCCCGTGCCACGCGAATGTGTAATTAAAATCCAAGTAAGTCACCCACTTCCGGTCCCCGAACCCTTCTTGATAACGTTTATCGATCGAAGAGAACCGTCCAGCGCGCGTTTGCATGCCCGCGGCTCCTAAAATCGGCAAGAGATCGCAGGATAGAAAAGAAACGCGTCCAGCCGCGTCTCTCCTCGCCATCTGTTAGCCTCGCGTTCCCCATTACTTATGCGGGTGGCTGTGACCGTGGCAAGTTCACGTTAAAGGTGAACGTTCCGTTCATGATATCGCGCGATCGCAGCAGCTCGTGCCCTATCGTCGGTGTTCCTGTTGCCGAGATACCACTGGAATATTGGCTGGCTTATCAATCACCGCTGTTCGAACGAGTTCGCGCACTCGCATAGGCGATAAGAGTTATTGAGAATTATTTTTAATCAGCACCGGGAATTTCATTGTTACACCAATAACGTAAGCCGTCGCGTCGATGGGTTCGGGGAGAGACGGAGGATTTCAGGCTGATCGTCGCGATTTCACGGCGACGCGTTGGAGACTGTTCTACGCGTAGAACGCCGCTACGCTTATCGATCTGCTGGCTGGAGAAAAGGAAGCGGGTGCACGGATGGCGTTCCGGGTTTTCTGGGTGGAAGTTAGGCTCGGCTGCGCTGCCGGCGGAGAATTAAACGCGCTGATCGATAGCGGATCTCTTGATCTTGGAATTTCGGGATCGAAGGCCGAGCTGGATCGATTTTCTCCACGCAATAACAGCCACTGTTGCGTCACTAATGACAGATTTCGTTACTACGTCTTCGGGTGGACGAGGGACTTCGCTGCCCTTTCGCTGCAATCGATAGCCGACTTAAAGGAGATTAAACAGGAACTAGTAACACACTTTCCATCCCCCATTTCGCTGCTGAGAGATTCGGGGGGTGTAACACCCTTTCGAACTCTCCGCCTCTGTTCATATTCTTACAAGGGAAGTTAGGCGACCCGGAAATTCAGAAAATTATGCAACTTTGTGTGCAAGTAAAAGTTCAAAGAAAGGCAGAAATTTATTTTTCCTCTCGTGGTATATCTCGAGAACGGTGAGAGATATTGCAATGAAGTTTCAAGAAAAGCTACACCCTTTTTTCATATCTAGAAAACTACGTACCTACTACCTAAAAGTAATTATCGAATTAGGGATTGGTGGTCGGGGTGTGTTGAAAAATATGGATTTTTCGATAGTAACTTTTGTTTATACTTCTTTTCGATATCTCTTCTCACCGTTCTCGAGATAAACCGCGAAAAAGAGAATTCTGAATTTTTGAATAGGTATGTCTTACGCGTCAACTACTCTATTTATACACAAAGTTGCGTAATTTTCTGAATCTCCGGGTCGCCTAACTTTCCTTGTTAGTAACTTAATTATCGACCCTCGCTCTGTTCCTTCGTTGATCAGAATTAACATGGGTGTCTGGCTCGAAGGGACCATGTCGCGGAAAGAATGGCTCTTGGTATTCCTAATGGCGGGCACAGCCACGGCGTTGGCCATGGTGCCGCACCAGACCATGGAGGAGTCTCTGAAAGGAGCTCTGAATGCCATCACTAGGAAGCAACGATCCTTGGACACTAACTCCCAGGACTATTACGGCGACCTACTGCCTTTCAAGTACCGCGGCGACGAAGCTGACAGGAAGTTCGACAGGGACCGGCAGGGCGACAGGGAGATCGACGAGGAGGACGAGCAAATAGAATTCCTGCCAAACGGTGAACAATTACTTTAGCGGGAGACTCGACACGTTTTTACTAATGAAAAGGGGCATTTATTTTAGAAACTGGACAGCTGGAGACCGTGGGCAATGGATTCCAGGATCTGAATAAGAAGCTGCTGGAGAGGGCGTTGATTGAGTACCTGGAAAGCATCCAGCAAGTGGTAACAGCTCGTCGTTCCAATTTTTTCAAAAAGAAAAATAAAACTATCGAAAAAAAATACTGACAGAAACTCAGACATGGGTAGTGTCTCGAAGATTCTCGAGAATTCGTGAGAAATTTATTGATAATAGTTTATATCCATAAACTCAACTCGATTTCGTTGCAAGTAGATATTTAAATAATCAAACATCAATTTCTTAAATAAACACAACCTGTGTAATAATAATATTTTATTTAAATAAATAAACAAGGACAATAAACAAACAAGTAGTAAGACCGTGATGTTTGATTATTTTAATAATATGTATATATCAAGGAAATGAAAATTGATAATTATAAATTTCTTTTTAATATTTTCAGTTTTTTAAAATAGTTTTGTAGAAAACATAATAATGCATCTAATCTTGAGGTGGCCATTCGAGGTCGTTTCTTAGTCATAAAATCACTCCTTCCGCCCTACCTTCAACCATCCCTCAACCCCCGCCAAAGGGTAAATGACATCTACGGAAAATAACAGAGTTTATCGAACTGGTGGCGCGCGGAATGCGCCGCCGCGCTGGTGTTCCTGAGGGTTAACACCGTTCAGTAGCACAGGAAAAGGCTAATTAAGGAGAGTTGAATTAATCAGTCCCTTCAGGAGGAGCCAGTGACGTCCCTCTTCAGGGAACGCGAGCGGAGCTCCAGCCGGAAAAGAGGCGCCAATTCCGAGAGGGCGAGCCCGGCGAGCGTCGACAACAAAGACTTGGCGAAGCTGTTCCTGGAGGAGCTCCAAGACAGATCTCCATATACCCTCGGAGATGCGGACGACGAGGGCTACATGGACGCGCGGCAGGTGCTTTACGATCGATACCGAGGCGATCGGGGAAACAATAAGCTCTACGAGTGAGTGATGGATCTTCTTGAACGGCGCAGTCGGCTAGTAACTGTATTAATTAAATGCGCCCTTCCAGGAACTCGGGCCCGATGTCCTGGGGTGAATTGCTGAACAAGGAGTCCGTGACCCGCGGCCAGGGCGTAGAGCCCGACGAGAACGAGTACGCCGATCGAGAGCAGGATCCAAACCTGCTGTACCTTTCTCTGGCTGAGCGCAGGAACGTGAACGGGAGGTACCCGATTGGGCGAGACATGAGAACCTATCGAAGTATGGTCAAGCGCTACCCGGTCGCCAAGAGGAGCCCTAAACCGCTGCCTGTTCAGAAACAGGTCACGGACCCCAAGGTAAGCCTGGTTGCAGCCCTCAGGAGCTTGAGAAGTGGAATTAGGAAGCTTGGAACAGTGTAGCAGGCTCTAGGATCTGTCGCGCCCTCATCTAACTGTTAAATTCTTAGATAGAATATAAATACAGAAAAGAGAAAACAGCCCCAGCACCAATTTTAGTATTTACGTATATCAAATTATGCTCTTTGCCTAAAAAACATCTGAGAGAAATTTCAGATCTCTACCCCCTCTTGTAAAGATGATTTGGAGATAACAACCCAAACTTTATAATTTGTCAATAACTACTTAAGATATTTGAATGCTTGAAAATGCATATAGTAGGTACTTTTCACCTCTACTATGTACATATATTTTTTTCGAAATTGCAGGTCAATTATTAATGGTGGAAATAAAGGAATTAATTTTAATTTTCTTTATTAAGTAGTTGTTCGGAAAAAAAAGGTAAAAATTTGGGATTTTTTATCCCCATACCACCCTAACGAGAGGGGGTAGAGATCTGAAATTTCTCTCCGTTGTTTTTTAGGCAAAGAGCATTATTTGATATACATAAATACTGAAATTGGTGCTGGGGCCATTTTCCCTGGGCTTAACAGGTAAGAACCTTTTGTCTCTCGAATTGTTAATAAAAATTTGCTCACAGGTTGCTCAAGACTTGGGAGCATTATTTGGCACACAGTCCACTGGTAGTCTCAATCACACCCACGCGCACGATCATGATCGTAGCCATGATCATAATCACGACCACGACCACAGCCACGACCACGACCACGACCACGACCACGATCACGACCACGACCACGACCACGACCACGACCACGACCACGACCACAGTCATGATCACGACCACGAAAAGACGAAGCACGAGAGCTCGTCGGAGCCGCCGAAAGTCACCCTGCCGTCGAAGGGACAGAAGGAGAACGCCACGAAGCAGGGGAAGTCAAAGTCCATTGAAGTGAGGAAGAAGAGCGTCGACTGGTCCCAGTATTTCGGCATCGATCGGAGGAGGAAGAAGGCGACATTCTTGGCTAGGCAGGGGACCCAGAACCAGGACGATGAGTGGATGCTGCAACGATACTACGAGGTGGGTGGAAAGGCACCGTTTGTTAAGATTCACACGGCGGGGACGATGTAATAATCCTATCGGTAGAACATGGTGGAGAATCTGAAGGGGAACGACAGGGACTACGAGAAGGAGGACCCGGAGAGGAAGGACAGGCTGGAGCAGATGGACTCGAAGCTGAAGAACATCAAGGACCTGATAGTCGAGGAGGCCTTGAGATACGCGGATTCCGAGGACTCCGTGGACTTGCAAAAGGTGTGGATCAATAGTTGACTTGGGAGGATTAATAGTATTTAGTACTGATAATGTTGGTTGGGTTACTAGGTGAAGGACAAAGTGATGGGACGCATGGCAGCGGCTTACACTCTGGAGAAGATGAGGAAGACACTGAACGACCTCAGGAGCAACGTGGCAGCTCGAATGGAGGCGCAGAAAATTGCCCAGGCTCAGAGTAATCAGACCTCGAACTTTCGGGAGAATAGCAGCCCGGTTAAATCCAACGACAAACGAAATAGCAATAGCGTGGTCGAAGTAGAAGGTGAGAGCTTGATCACCCCCATCAACAGAGCCGCATTTAGGCCCAAGCTGGGTTCACATTTTAAAACCTTACGCCTCGCAAGCAATAATATAAAAAACAGCCTAGTTATAGCTACAAAATACATTTTTTTTTTCTTAAAATATTAAATTCATAATGTAAGAACTAGAGGCAGCTGAAAAATTTGCGAGGCCTACCGCCTCCATTTAAAATACATATTTCTTTACTTTGTTGCCAACGAGGCAAACACTATTAGGGTAATAGCTATTTGGTTCCCCATCGATCACGCACACACCTTAATCCTAACGTTCTATATTATCTCACAGGCGGCGATGAGAGCAGAGCCTGTCCAGAGCTAGAAGCCATCGAGAAGAGGTGCAAAACCGCGGACAGCTTGGCCGGAGACGAGCTGCAGATGCTCTATCTTCCCTGCATTATGCTTCAGATCTGCAAGGCCTGCGTAAGCAATGCTATTATAAGCATTGATACTTTACCTACAATCTACCTTACCGACACCACCCCTGCGCACTGCTTCCCTTCGTACATTTAAGGGAACACGGGGACTTAAATTAAGCCCCTCAATTAATTAGAGAATTACTCTTGTTCTCTGATCGATCCGGTAGCCGGTAGCCGGTAGCCGGTAGCCGGTAGCCGGTAGCGGGTAGCCAAATAAATTCTAGAGATCTAGGATCTAGAACTATTTCCATTTAACTTCCGGTGAATTTCAGGTGCAGGACGACCTGGAGCAAGAGTGTCTGGGTAACTACGCCGTGGAAGCCGGTAAGGTCTGCGACGCGCAAAAGGCGCGAGAGGGCTTGAAGGCGAAAGAGGCTTGCGTCAGCACGGCGCTGATGCTGTCGCAGCTGCAACCCCCCGCCGCCGTCGCCGTTCAGTGCCGCCTGAACGGCAACGAGTCCTGCCTGAGACGCTATCATTATCGCTACTGGCACCGCTACTTCCGTTACCCCGACGGTGAACGACGGCTGAACAGCGGCTACGACATGGCCGACTCTCAGCGATCGGACCGATAAGGAGAGAAGGATTGAACAGCAGGAGCGACCAGTCTACGTTACAATTGGGAAACCTCCGTCTAGGAACACGTGTACTCACCGACAACCGCGTGGCCTCGAATCGAGCTTCAGTTCTTCGAAGCAAATCTTTCCTTTGAAATCGACACAGGGGATGCAATGCAGTCTTATTTGTGGTGTAGCGTTTGCAAATGATTTGTGGGATTATTCAGCGTCGATTCGAGAACACGTGGCACTTTGACGAAGATGACCGAAGACCGAGCAACTGTTCTCGCGTACCGGATATGGCGGAATCGCTTTGTCTGGATGTTGAATGAAACGTGGAACGATGATTTGCGAGGCGCATAGCTCCTCCGAGCGATTCACTCCGAACTTTCTTTCTTTTCTAAATAAATGCAACGACGAACGGTAAGGGACAATAATTATCGACTGAAATTCTCGAATTCTTTTCGCGTAGTGGTCGCTATCGAAGCCGCAATAATTTTTCTAGGCGTCGAAGAACAGGGGGACACCAGAATCCTCTCGAGATAATGAATAAAAAGCGTAGAACCGAGTTTCTTCGTGCAAGCCTTAATTTTCAAGTTTACTTCGTATAAATTCTATTACTCATTCTTCATTCATTGTATCAAGAGGAATCACCTGTTGCAGAATTGCACCTTCGACTTTCGGGTAAAGTAATTGAAGTTCGGATGGGCAGCCTCGCAAAGCAGAATTGACTTGTGTAATAAAACGCGTCAACGTGATCGTCGACCAGCAGTAGGTGGGTGGTACAACACAATTCAACTACATATATAGATTCTTTCGTAACTTCCAGCGATATCCTCGTACTCCCGGGATAACAGGTTTCACGATAGTTCGTTCCGTCTGCGTACACCTCATGACTTACGAATACTTCCGACAGGTGCTGTATTATTTATTACGATAATATCCTATACTTTCTTTTGTATCAGAGGGATATGGACAAGATGCAAAGGTATATCGATGACAGCCGGATACCGCAAGGTATTTTTGGCGCGATTCCGTAGACATAAATCTCCATATCGTCGGATAAGAAAGCGTATATCCATTATTGTCTGTCCTTGTGTTATGAAACTGTGGATACAGTCTATGTGTCAGTCCTATATTCGAATATAATATAAATATATTTCAACATAAGTACATCCTATTTCATTTATCGCGGATTCCGCGCCAAGTTACAATAACATATTTCGCGTCTTGGCAGGCTCCCGAGATCCGCCACTGCGATCTTTACTTCGATGGCTGATCCTTCGAACCGGTATTCGTGTCAGTCATTTGCGTCAGTGACTCGAGAATGTGGAGGCACTCGGGAGTATACAGCTTCAGGAACTCTAGTTGCAATTCAGCACACTCGACTACAAGTAGATGGGTTATTAAACACTCCAGATTTATATTTTAATGAGAATGCAGGATGAACAGGGTACCTCGCCATTTCGAGACCACCTCTAGCTTCTTCCTCAATTCTATGTTCAGCTTGTTTATTTGGAAAACGACATCTTTATCGGGACCCGACATTATTATCGCGCAGATATCACGCTGCAGCTTTAACAAAATCGGAAACTCCGTACAGGAGAACTTTCTACAGGCGACTTCCCGTTTTGAAACTTCAACAATGGCGGTAACCGGTAACGCGCTACGTAGGAATAAGAAGAGCTGAAGAGGAGGCAAGAATGAATGCGACGTGGAACAATATGTATATTCATCACCTTTCTTTCTACAGATTTTCTTTTGTCAGTCTGTAAGGTAGTAAAAGCAATTGGTTTGTTTAATAAATTAACCGAATGCGAATGAAACATTCAATCGCATTGAGTGTATCGACATTTTTGTACGGCCAAGGTCGAGCAATTAAGACGAGTCAAGTTTTAATATTGCAAAGAAAACTTCGTGCGACTAGCCGGAGCATTTTTGGTTTAATTAATCGCTGTAAAAAGTTTTGGGTAATTAAATTGGTAGACAGCTTGAGGTCAATGGCCTTATTAATCTCTTCTTAAAATCGGGAACATAACCATGCTGTTGAAAGTTGCGTAATTCTCTTCGCAACGTGGCATTCACTTATCGTATTTCACAGTACTTTCTCGAGTATCATTGGACACACCATCTTGTCTAAAGGTTATCAATTGCTGAAAGCAGGATAAGGAGCGATACGTGGTCGATTCGTTCGATTACACTAACAATTACTTAAAAATCTTTATATAAGAAATAATACAGATATATACAATATCAAGAGGGAGCTCGGTTAATATTCTTTTACAATATGCTATGTATTAATTTCACATACATTACTGTCCGTACACATACACCGAATTGCACACCATCTGTGCGTGCATTCTACGCTATACGAATTAAATGCAATCTCTTTTTATCCCGCAACCAGCGATATATATATATATATATATATACTGCTCTTCCCCTGTATCTTTAATACTTTGCTCGTATCAGATCAAAAGAATTACGTGCTAGTCACTTCAATTCCTTCTCCAAGTTCTCCGCCAGCTTATCCATGAACTCGAATGTTTCCAGGTAATCAGATCGGGTAACGTTCTTCATGCCCTTGATGCAAATCGCAAGATCCTTCGTCATGTTGCCTGACTCGATAGTCTTAACGCAGACAGCCTCCAACGCTTCCGCGAATCGTTTAAGCTCTTTGTTACTATCCAGCTTGGCGCGGTGGAGTAAACCTCTCGTCCACGCGAATATGGAGGCGATCGGATTGGTAGAAGTCTCGTTTCCTTGCTGATGCTGACGATAGTGCCTTGTTACCGTCCCATGAGCAGCTTCTGCCTCCACGGTACGTCCATCCGGGCAGATCAAGACCGAGGTCATCATACCTAGAGATCCATACCCTTGCGCCACAGAATCGGACTGCACGTCCCCGTCGTAATTCTTACAAGACCACACAAAACCACCCTCCGACTTCATTACATAGGCCACCATGTCGTCTATCAAACGATGCTCGTACCAAATTTTCTTCTCTTCGAATTTGGCTTTGTACTCCTTGTCGTATATTTCTTGGAAAATGTCTTTGAACCTGCCGTCGTACTTTTTAAGAATAGTGTTCTTTGTCGACAGATACAGGGGATAGTCTCTGGACAAAGCGTATTTGAAGGAACTGTGAGCAAAATCATGGATGCTCTCGTCGGTATTATATTGAGCTTGCGCGATTCCAGGTCCCTTAAAAGTATAAACCGTGTTCTGGATCTTCTCTCCGTTGTCTCCGGCCCATGTGATTTCAAGCTTTCCTGGTCCAGGTACCAAAAAGTCTACTGCTTTATATTGATCGGCATGGGCGTGCCTGCCAATGATAATCGGCTGCGTCCAACCAGTTACCAATCGAGGAATGTTTTTACAGATAATAGGTTCGCGGAAAACAGTGCCGCCTAAAATATTTCTAATAGTGCCGTTGGGGCTCTTCCACATTTTCTTCAACTTAAACTCTTCCACTCTCTTCTCGTCGGGAGTGATGGTGGCGCATTTTATCCCTACATTATACTTCTTAATAGCTTCCGCGCATTCTACGGTGACATTATCCTCCGTAACATCTCTATTTTCGATACCTAGGTCATAAGTGTGCAGCTCGATGTCCAAGTAAGGAAAAATCAGCTTTTCCTTAATAGACTCCCAAATGATGCGGGTCATTTCGTCACCCAAAATATCGACGACAGGTCCTACCTAAAATAAGCCGCAATGGAAAGGAGATTGCGAGAATGTGACACCCATGCTTGTGTAAAAATTATTCCTTCCACTTATATTGATTGCATGACAAAGTAAATTGCTTTCATTACGTAGTCGACGGACAACTTAGTCGTAACTCGATAATCATCAATTATAATTCATTTGCATATATCAAGAAAAGAGCTTAAATGAGTGTATTTAGAGTATATATGTATATCTGCCAAAAACAAATGTCACTGACATAGCGGCCACTGGTCGCTTACCATCGCTTACCTTTATTTTCTCCATGGTCACGGATGAAACGCTGAATGTTCGAACGAGCGAATGTATCGACTGATTCTGCGCCAGACGAGCCGCGAGCAACAGTTTTCGCGACGGAGCAACGCTGTTACTACCCGATTCGATATTAGCTGCACTCCTTATAAAATGTAGGTTCGCTCTGATCAGACGGTGGGGCGAAAACATGGCAGCCTTACCCACTTTCGTACTTGCAGAATATTCCTCTATTCCAGGAGGATTGCTATCAAATACTCTTATCAATGTGCTCTCGTCGATCGCAAGTATTTATAAATAGCTCTCCGAGATGGTTTATTTAGACCGTGTTTCAGACACGTATTGAATTTTCAGAATTTCTACAAATGCCCCTTTTTTCGGAATACTTTTCTCACAGCATCGCGAAATTCTAATTAAGTGAACTACGAATACGATGTGCAATACGATCGAACGAGGAGATCGTTTCGTTAATGAACTTACAATTAGCGATAGTGGTCCCGCTTATCTATTTAAAGTTTCGCGTTATCTTTGGAGTTTGCACCAAGATGTGTAAACAATATGTTTACGTGCGAAAATTTAAATCTTGCAATCGTAGATTTTCGACGGAACATGGTTGTAGTTGCAAGTAAAGTGGATAGAGTGCATTGTCATTTTGAAATTAACTTAATTAACTGCAATTATTTTCTGGTAGATGTGGGGAATGGGAATGCATTAAACACTTATGAATTCTAGCTTCTTTTATGTGCTTCGACTTTACATTTCGTATGCATATATGTGGGACCGGATTAATGCAAGGTCAGTATGAATAAAACGCATGGACTTTGCGATTTACTTGGTCCAAAGTGTAGTAAAACACTAGAAACACATCGAGCAGGTGGTTGTCGATTCGAAACGAAAGTTTCGTGACTAAAATTAATTATTAACATAAATCAAGAATCCTGTTTCAACATGAATAGCATCGAAATGTGATTCCAATATTCCAAACTGTCGCATCATGTCGCATCTACTCACATCTACTTCTTCTTTAATACTTTCATAAAGTCGATTAATATCTGCCTTACCACAAAGCGAGCATAATGCCCTGTTCTCGTGCACATAACTTTACGAACACCAAGAGCGAATAGTCGACCGTGGTCGACCCGCCCCGCCGTAGTGATGGGCATCATCGAATAATTTAAAGTATCGACTACTTACTATTTAGTTGCGACATACTATCGACTATGTAGTCGATAGTTTTTAGTCGCATGAAATTTCGATTTAGTGGTTAGGTTATGTGTAGATCACGGTGCATTACAGGGTGGCGAGGAAATTCGATACCCGGCGGTAGCTAAAATAGCTACCCACGTCCACGCATGCGCGCAATGACGTCACGAGCGTTGAGCCAATCAACGCCAAGATGAAAATCGCTGGAAAATTCGCGACGCCAGCGCCAAGTCATGCCAACTAGCCAACCAGCATCGCGGGGAATCGGTTGTCGACGCTGGTTGGTTGCGGCCTCACTTAGCTTGGCTAGTTGACTTGACTTGGCGCTGGCGTCGGCTAATTTTCATCTTGGCGTTGATTGGCTCAACGCTCGTGACGTCATTGCGCGCATGCGTGGACGTGGGTAGCTATTTTAGCTACCGCCGGGTATCGAATTTCCTCGCCACCCTGGTGCATTATGTGGTGCATTATGCTGCGACAATTGGTGTATTTCTTCCTTCTCCTAGAGTAAATATTGCTATATTAGGGATTTAAGAGTAAAAGAATTTCATCTAAAAAAATGTTTATACAAATATCTATTTTGACCTAAACCGTTATTCCATATTAAAATTTAAAAAAATTATTTGATTTAAATTTTTGGGGATAATCTATTTCTCCTTTCAGACATAATCTGGCCAGCTTTCGAAAATATTCTTTCTCATGGTACGGAAGGTACGGAAGTTGCAGGGACGCATAAATATTTGTTGCTTATTTTTCTGAATTCGGGCATTGTGTGTTCATGGGTTCACATGGGTCTTCCAAAATTCTACAGGGTTACTTTTGATATTTTCATATGGCAGTTCTAAGTATTGTTTTGTTATATTTTCTGCACTTTCTAAAAGTGTGGAACAATGTCTCGTTAAGTGCGAAACTTTATTATTTTTCACTAACATAAAGATTGTGCTAGGCGATGCGCCCTATCTTAATAAAAAATACTACTACTTTACTATTTTTCCTATAGGTTGTAACTAATATTTTATTAAGGTAAATAAAATATATAAATTATTATTTATGTTTTAATAGTAATATAATATTAAGACAAGATATTAATGAACTCGTGAAAAAATAATATAATCAATAAAATAATTCGAAAATTACAGCAAACATCAATGAACGACCACATGTTCAGATTAGAAAGAATAGTATAGCGACAACGAGGCCTGACAGTGTGATGCCACGACCGTCATAAATTACTTCAAGAACTTGAAAAGCGAACGTTGCGCGTTGACGAAAACAAAGGGGCTTTTTTGGACGGAAAAATCGTTCTTTTCAGCTGACGAGTATTGGCAGTATTTTTTAAAATTATTGATTCAACATTAGAAATATTTACGCCTTATTCATTTGCGTTTTTATCCATTCTTCTTACCATAATATTACTAATATCAATTAATATTAAATAATACATATATATACAATATATAAAATATCGTAAAACAATTAAAGAATGATTCTTTTATTTTCGTCAGAAATACTAGTCCACCCTTGCTTCCCATAATGTTTAGATTTTTAGATGTGTTCATTATCAAGTGACAGTGCCAAATTCTGAGATAATACGTTATAAGTAGTTGTGGTTTGTCTTCTTTACTTTTAAAACTTACAATTTCTTATTAATGTAAAAGAGAAACAAAAGTATTCATGCACTCTAGAAAATTAAATGACATTTTTAAAATGAAACATAACAATCTGTTTTTGTCTGAAAAGTTTATAGAATTACTGTAAAAGATAATGCATAAAAACTATTTGAAAAAATTACAATTATTTATATCGCAAAATAAGTAATAAAAAACACCACTTTTTTGAAACACCACCTTTAATGAAAATCAAAATACTGCCTTTCGTTAATATCAGTAAGTTGTATGCATGTTGAAAATTTCGTTAAAATTGGTTACTATGAATTACAAACGATTAAAAGTGGTGAAAATCACAGTTTCTTACAACATTTACCTAATAATTGTATAAATCTAATAGGTTTGCACTAGTTTCCGATATACATAATCGAATATACACATGTTTAACGAATAAATTCAAAATTCCCGCCGCTTAAATTCAATTGATCCGTAGCTCCACCATACGACCGATAGCATAGCTCAAGCGACTTCATTTTATTAGTCAACTGATTCAGTCGATAGTTCAAAAAATCAGTCGACTAAAAATAGTAGTTGGCTACTATCGACTAATCGATAGTTTTTATTCGATGGTGCCCATCACTAGGTCGACCGTCTTGATTCATATAAAGCAGCCATTAGGCATTGCAATTTTATTCGAACTTTATCATCAAACTTGTTCTCCACTAACATCGAGCACAAGGAATTCAAACAATTTGTGGCAACTTCATTTAAAATCGAACGCCACATTAATTCACTTCGGTATCTGTATAACGAAACGGTATAAACAATTAAAGTGCTCCAAATATCAATGCCATACTTAATAATTACAGCAATCCTTTCACGGTTTTTTCTATTCTCCTGAATGCCCCTCTGTTCGATCGCCAACGCGCATAGGCGATTTGTCGCGCCGCCGCGTGGTCCCGTGGAAACGCCGTTAAGCCCCGATCTGCAAGCAACTCCGTCCAATGGCGAGCAGCTAGCATCCTTATTAAACAAAGCCGACGGAGAGTGTGATTTTTCAAATCGATAGTGGCGAATTGGATGCCGAGGCGACGTGTAAACGCGATAAACGAGACGAGTGAAAAAGCTTGCTTCGCCGAGGCGCCATGTAACCAGCAGTGGGAAAGCCGCGACGGGCATGTCTATACTCCCAGCAGTGTTCGTGATTCATGCGCGTGGAGCGTATCGTTGCAAATGATATATCGTGTAACGAACGTTGGAATCGTTTAGGATGGAGAATCTAGCTATCACGGTCTGAATCGCGCTATGCCTCGAGAGACGCTGAGAGCGCAGCTACGGTCACGCTAACGTGTTCAAGGGGCCAACGAGACCACGAGACTCGAGTGGACTTTTCTGTTTCGGGAGATACGTTTGACAGAGAGCTCGGTTTGTTGACAGCAGCGCGACACCTTCCTTTCCTTTTCTTTCTGTCCCGTTTCATCTTTGTTCGTACTCCCTCCTCCTCCTCCTCCTCCTCCTCCTCCTCCTTCTCCTCCTCAACCCCCTTCCCCTTACACTTGTTCCCTCGCACGAATCCGTTCCCCCCTTTGGCATTTCAACCCTCCAGCGTTTTATCCGTATTTGTCGTCCCGTTTTCGTCTACCGGGGTGAAAAAGGAGCACTCTTGGGTCTCTCTACAGTTTACCTCCTCCCTCCCCCCTCTCGTCCCTGCTGCTAGAGCGCTCGTTCTCTGTCTCTCCCCTGTAAGTCTCTTCAATTCCCCTCCCTACCCGCCGTGCCACTCGTTTTCTCCCCCCTCTTTCGGGGGCATCACGTATTTTTCTTTCTTTTACTAAATGTGCACGATAACAAGACAATTTTCGGGTCCCCTGCGCGCCGCGAACGTGGATGAATAGTGATTGTATTTTACGCGCGGTGGCCGATCATCGTCGGCTGTTCTGCCCGTTCCTGCGTGAACGTGAATGCTCCCTACGTTTAGCTGGTGTCAATGTACACACGGTGTAACGTTATCGTAGCATCGGCGGACGGAAAGCATTTCTAAGAACGAGCACCACGGTCCATATAGAACCTTCGATATGATGAAGAGCAGTGGTATGGTCAAGAAAGAAGGCAAAATGCGCATACGTGCTTTTCCGGTGAGTATCTCGATAACCATCCGAGCATAGCCTTTTCTTCTTTTTTTTCTTCCCCCCCCCCCCCCCCCCCCCCTCCTTGTTGTTGCTCCGTTTCGCTCACTCTCCAAAAAACCCTGCGATCGTTCCTTGCCCTCTCCTTGCTTCCTGACCTTCTGTCTCCGCAAACCAATCGATGCGATCCTTCGCTACTTGTATGTATTTGCACTCATTTTGCTGACAATTGTGCACTTGGGAATTTGAATTTGACGCCTCGACGATTATGGAGTTAAACAGAGAGGGTAGTTTGTGGGAGGAGTGCTTTATTGTTGGGGTCTGTTACATAGTTGCCATAGCGGCGTAAAAGAGAAGCGATGAAATATAAATGTTCCTGTGTCATTGTGTTTACGAGTCAAGTTCATTCCACCCTGTCATTAATGTTCGATACCTAAACTGCGATCGTTAGACACTAAATTCGTAATTGTAAAGTTCTTCCACCTCCGTTACGCGGAATAATGCGACGTTAGAAATTCACCGAAAAGAGTTTGGGATGTTTAAAGTGGCACGCGAACGTTTGTGCGCACCTTCATGGTCATGGTTTATAAGACTGTATGTAATTTGACAGGCAATATTCTCGGGTTATTTGTTCGCTTCCAGCACTGTATCTGCCGAAAAGAACGCATCACATATATATTTGACAGTTGAACCTACTTTATCCTCCTATAAATAATGCGGAACATTATAAAAGATATGCATCCATGAAGCGATAAAAGGATGGTAACTGGACAATGGTGTTTAAACATTCTAGTTAGTTTATTATCGTAATTCGGTTGAACAAAAGAGGCAACGTAAGGAAGCCTTGAATGGGAAAGGAAGAAATTATGACCGACCAGCAAAATCAGCAGATTATTAAGAAGAAAAGGAGCACGAAAAACTTAAATTCCTTTGTAATACATAATACCTTTGCGGTTATAGTATTCATATACAGTATTTTCTTCAATCAACACGCATTGTTCGTTTCTCTTAATATAATTAACTACTTTCCCAATATTTCTGACGACTTTTTTTTTCTCTCCATTCGGATAAAACTGTCGAGTGTTTTAAAAATGGTATATCGTCGCTTAGAATGACATAATTAATGTTGCGATTCATTATATTTCAGATGACTATGGATGAAAAGTATGTAGAAGGTATTTGGGCCCTGCTAAAGAATGCCATTCAGGAAATTCAGAAGAAAAACAACTCCGGTCTCAGTTTCGAGGAACTGTATCGGAATGCTTATACCATGGTACTTCACAAGTACGGGCAGCGTTTGTATACAGGATTGAAGGAAGTTGTGACGCATCATCTGGAGAACAAAGTAAGAGAAGATGTACTAAGATCTCTTCACAACAATTTTCTACAAACGTTGAATCAGGCTTGGAACGATCATCAAACGTCGATGGTGATGATTAGAGATATTCTAATGTATATGGACAGAGTATATGTGCAACAGCATGATGTAGACAATGTTTATAACTTGGGACTAATCATATTTAGAGATCAGGTAATTTGAGATTCAACGGCAACGGATTCGTGGCTCGGCAAAAATATGTTTAACGATCGATTTCATTGTTCAGGTGGTCAGATACGGATGCGTTAGAGATCATTTAAGAGAGACTTTACTAGGCATGGTAGCGAAAGAAAGACGAGGGGAGGTAGTAGATCGCATTGCAATAAAAAATGCCTGCCAAATGTTAATGTTACTTGGCATCAACAGCCGTCAAGTTTACGAAGAAGACTTTGAAAGGCCTTTTTTACAACAGAGCGCTGAATTTTATAGAGTAAGGAAGCTTTCACTGTGCAGCTCCGACGTACTAAATTTCGGTTATATATCATTGCTCTCTATTCAATTCTCAGATGGAATCTCAGAAATTTCTGGCAGAAAATAGTGCATCGGTATATATTAAAAAAGTTGAGGCTAGAATCTGCGAAGAGTCCGAAAGAGCAAAGCATTATTTAGACGAATCTACTGAGCCGCGAATAGTAGAAGTTGTAGAAGAAGAATTAATTAAAATTCATATGAAAACTATCGTCGAGGTATGTAGCATTTTGTGCAGGTTCCTATATCTAAATGATATACATACTTTATGCCACACGTTCCTTTTTTTCTACACAGATGGAAAACAGTGGTGTGGTACACATGCTCAAGAACCAGAAAACTGAAGATCTCGGTTGTATGTACAAATTATTTTCGAGAGTATCCGACGGACTGCGTACTGTATGCGATTGCGTCTCGCAGTTTCTTAAAGAGCAAGGCCGTGCCATGGTCCAGGAGGAGCATGAGTCGACGACAAACGCCGTTCTTTTCATTCAGAACCTGCTGGATCTAAAGGACCGCTTCGATCACTTCCTTCATTACTCATTTAACAATGATAAGAACTACAAACAAATGATCGCCTCCGACTTTGAATACTTCCTTAATTTAAATACCAAGAGTCCGGAATACCTTTCTCTCTTCATCGATGACAAGCTAAAGAAAGGTGTTAAAGGGGTTAGTTGCGTTGACAGTATTTCTATTGATAAGCCCTCGTGGTAGGTGATAATCGGGAATCTGTATCGAAGCCTATTCATTTCTACCCATTCCGCATTGCCTCGGATTGCCTGGTCGTGACATCGCAAAGAGCAGTGAAAAGCCAAACAGTCTCCTATTCATTTCAGATGACTGAGCAAGAAATCGAAGGCATCCTGGACAAAGCAATGGTTCTGTTCCGGTTTCTACAAGAGAAAGACGTATTTGAACGGTACTACAAGCAGCACTTGGCGAAACGTCTTCTTTTAAATAAATCCGTATCCGACGACAGCGAGAAGAATATGATATCCAAACTTAAGGTATATGTATATGTTCCTCCCTGTTATTAATCCTTCGATAGACTTAAATCGTTTACCAATGAGTCTTTTGCCACTCCTTATTCCAGACTGAATGCGGATGCCAGTTCACATCCAAACTAGAGGGAATGTTCAAAGACATAACAGTCAGTAATACCATCATGGATGAATTCAAGGATCATGTCCTCACGTCCAACGTTAGTTTCGCACGTGTTTAACGCAGAGGGGTACGATTCAAGGGAACTAATGCTTTATTTTCCCGTTACAGACAAATTTGCACGGCGTGGATATAAGCGTAAGAGTTCTGACAACCGGTTTCTGGCCGACACAGTCCGCTACTCCAAAGTGTAGCATGCCAACAGCTCCACAAGATGCTTTTGGAGCCTTCCGACGTTTCTATCTTGCCAAGCACAGTGGCCGACAGTTGACGTTGCAACCGCAATTAGGTAGGTCGAGTATTGTCGCCCGTTAACAAAAAAAGTGTGGTGCGTTTTCTCCTCTTGGGTTCTCCTCACCGGTTTCGGAGCACTGCTCTATACAACTGTAATCTAATCTTCCCGTTAGGTTCCGCGGATTTGAATGCCGTTTTCCATGGGCCACGAAAGGAGGAAGGCAGCTGCGGCGGCTTGGACACACCGTCCTCGTCGAGTTCCATCGGGAACGGGAGCGGCAGCACCAACGGTAGCCACTTAAGCCAACGTAGCAGCGGGTGTGGAAATACTAGGAAACACATAATACAAGTGTCCACGTATCAGATGTGCGTCCTGATGCTGTTCAACAAGCGGGACAAATTAACGTACGAGGTCAGTCCGAGGGTGACGCTCCCAGTCGATCACTTTCTTCTTCGTACGATTAGTAGCGTTTGATGCTTCACGATTGTCTGTACAATGTATGAAACCGTTGCGTAGGAAATTCAAGGTGAAACCGATATTCCAGAGAGAGACTTGGTTAGAGCATTGCAATCTCTCGCGATGGGCAAAGCCACGCAGAGGGTGCTGCTGAAGCACCCTCGCACAAAGGATATAGAGCCCTCCCATTGTTTCTGCGTGAACGACAACTTCACCAGCAAATTGCACAGGTACTTATATAATACACGTGTCTCAGAGGCTAGCTCGCCCGTGTTGGTATCATTGGTATATTTTATGCACAATTCTTGCGAAGAGTGAAAATCCAGACGGTGGCGGCGAAAGGTGAATCGGAGCCCGAAAGAAGGGAAACGCGTAACAAAGTCGACGAGGACAGAAAGCACGAGATAGAAGCTGCGATCGTTCGTATTATGAAAGACCGGAAACGTATGCCTGTACGTAAAGCGAATATTTCCACGCGTGCGTGGTTACTCGGCTGATCGGATTGTCTTTTAATCCTCTCGTACCTGTTTTCAGCACAATATACTTGTAACGGAAGTGACAGAACAATTAAGAGGACGGTTCCTGCCTTCGCCAGTTATAATTAAAAAACGTATCGAAGGTCTGATCGAACGTGAATACTTGGCACGCACGCCAGAAGATAGGTGGGTGTTGCTATTATCTTTTTGGATCTATGTTCAAATTGCCGAGATTAATATCATCCCCCATTCTATCGTTTCGATTGCAGAAAGGTGTACACGTACGTTGCTTAATGCTCGAATTCAAATGTTGGATCTGTACAAACATGTAAGTAACTTGTAATAATACATACTTCAATATTACTCATCATATTTTGCCGATAGCTCGTAACTCGTTACATCATCGGCTTTCATTCACTACAATATTGTTATCGCCCTTTATTATCGTTTCCCGTTCGCCTAATTAAGATTACCCCGATGATCGAGGCATTCCACATCAACCGCACTGCTCCCCGGGGGGAAAAAAAAGATTTATCCATTAAACATTCCACTAATCGTCGTCTATAGTCTTTCGCGTTAATGAATTTCTGCTTTGGTATTTTAGGTTTTTAGATTCCGCCTCGCGCGAAGCCTAAAATACTAAAATGGAAATTACTAAAGATAAGAGAGGAGACGAATCTGACGATTTCGAAAGACAAGTCGGTGTTAACTTTGATGTCGATTGCCCCGAGATTTATGGAGATAACGATCAGACACGTTTGATAATTGACCAGTTTGGTGGAAAAGGTTGACGTGTAATCGAGAAATCTAGAATTTATATTATCGAGTTTAGAAGAGATGATTTACGAATTGTTCTGTAACGCTAATTACGCAGGCTCCCTCCCTGAACTCGCATCATTGTGATTTCAGTAACGAGCCGTTAAATTAACCGGCACACGCGAGAACGTCGGCTATAATAGGATATTTGTAATTTAAATTCAATAGCGTTCAGTTGAGCATACGTTTCTTAAACGATAAACTAGAAGGAAAGAGCTAAGCCACGGTTTGCTAAAAGATGGTCTACCCGCCGGTTTAATTACGATTAAGGAACTTTTTCTACACACTTGTAAAACTGTGATTGCCTACGATCATATAACGAACCATCCGGATATATACCATGAACTTCGCAAATAATATCGGCGTCAGGTCATGAGTTTAATTTACACTTGTGGTTATCAATTTTGTGTGTACATAAACAGTGTGAATGTATGTCGTAAGAATATATTTGCCTCATTTTCAATGTTCGATCACCTTATTTTAATTACATTCTCCACGTCCTTGTACAAAGCTTAACATCCCCCCTTTTCCAAAATTTCTTTCAACCCCGCGCGAAGCACGAAGCTAAGCCAGGCCTCGCGAATAATCATTGTGTTAATTGCAGTTAAAGAATAAGTAAGAAATAACTCGGCAACTAAACCTGTTGGTACTTTTGGTTCGTCGCAACTTCCACCTCTTCCACCTGGCTCATCAATTATTTCGTTGCAATTGAATTAATTCCAGTTCTTCGTTAAATCGCAGACTGTTTATTGTAGTATGCCAAAAGTGGAATCTACGAATCTGTAACAGATGCGGAATTTATTGATGGAATTAAAAGAGAGAGAGAGAGAGAGAGAGAGAGAGAGAGAGAGAGAGAGAGAGAGAGAGAGAGAGAGAGAGAGAGAGAGAGAGAGAGAGCGAGAGAGTATGCACGCATGAGCTTATATAAAACAGGATGAACTTAATAAAGGAATGAAAAAAAAGAATTATGATTGAAAGAAACGTATTATTATGGGCTCGTGTGTCGATAGATGGAGAACGCCGTCAGAAGGAATCGTATTTTTATTTTCATTTATATCTTTATTTATTAATATAGAGTTTTAATATTTAAACAGAAGGTTTTACACCTTTCTTACGCAAAAACTGAATAAAAAATAAAACCCTGTAAAAGCAGCCCAGTTTCCACGCATTTGGAATGCAGGACACATGGTGTTAATTCTGCCCATCCCTTTCCCAAGTCCAGATTTTAATGATACTTGCAAGCCAGAGGCTCTTTGCGTCCAGATAAGCACGTGCAATAAACGGCGTAGAGAATTAGAGATTAAGGTAAGCACGACTCTTTTCGCCGAGAAACCGAATTGCTAATTAGCTAATCGTCGGTATTATTATTACAGGAAATTACGCTACGTGAACGGGGCGAATTAGCAAGCAGATCTATTTCAATTTCTTAGTATTTAATGTATTAACGTTACATCAGAAACAGAGAATTACATATACGGAAAGTAGTACCATAGAACCGGGTTGCCAGGAATGTTCCTGACGCAGATTGTCAGTGGAGGGGGAACGCGCATGCGCGTGATAAGGCCAAGGTTGGTTCCCCCTCCACCGAGAATTTGTGTGTCAGGAACATTCCTGGCAACCCTGTCACAGGATGCGAATCGTACGGTAGATACTGGGTTACAAATTAATATATCGTTTTACATTAAAAGATGGAATCAAGTTTCCAAAGTATAACAGTAAAGGGGCAATATTACCAGAATCGACATCGAGATGCGACTACAGTATCAGCATGAGTCTCAATAATCATACAAATTTATGTACACTCACGATGATCGCTTTTGATGTTCACAGGCTCGATTGATATGCATCGAAAGTTGCTCGTATAACAGTAAATAACACGTGGCTCTAGTGTCTCGGAAGTAAATGCATCGTTTTAAAAATTAAACCCGCCGACAGCCGGGTCGCAGCTGCCCGGGCTCCGAAACAGAGAAGCAGATGATTAAAACTCTTCCAGCCCTTGAAAATCGTTGCCGATCCGTGAGCCCGTTTACGAATCCAAGCGGAGACCGTAAAATTGTATACAATATCATACAGTTAGTTTATTATAATTTACTTCGCTCTGAAAATCTCCGTTAATCGATCACTTTTATAAACATTACAATTTGCATATATTTATATCATTGTCGATGGTCAACCAATACTGCACACATGTATGTCAACTTGCTTTCATCTAACAGATAAGTCTATGTTGGCTTGAATTAAATTAGCTGACGGGCGGCAGGCATCACGGTGAGTAGAGCTAGTCACTCGTGGTTATTCGTTAGAAGACGAAGTCTCCCGCCTCTTCTCCGCGTACTTCTTTGTGAACTCTTCCGCGTTCTTTAAAAACTTCTTTTTATCCTTAAGGAACTCTTCTGCGACGTCTGGCCTCAACGGATGCTCTGGTTCCGGATCGTTCACTAATGCTATCAAAGCTTGTACAACTACGAACCGACCAAGGGATCATTATCTTATCCTTTTCCCTCCCCGACGAGCGATAAATTCAAACTCGGTCTTACCTTGGTCCGTCTTTGTAGCAGGTTTCCAATTTTCAATACTTATAATCGGTAGACACACTTGCCCTTTCTCGTCCACGTTCGGATGATATATTTTCGTTTTAAAGTGTATCCTCGGAGGCTTGAAAGGATATTCGGCGGGAAAGTTTATTTCAATCCGAAATGCCCCTTTATTATACGGCGGATTGTCCTGAAACGTCACATGCATCGATCTTAACGAAGAGCTTCCAGGGTGTGTTTGTGTATGTGTGTATGTATAAAAGGAAGAAGCACGACCACGATTAAACAGTTAATTTCTCCACATTTGCTCGTACGCAAAGCTGCTACACTCTAAAACTATGATTAGCGTAGGTTATGTCTTTACATTAAAGTTACATTAAACAGTACCGGTAGTATCAGACCCTGCCAAGTAAGGATATTCGATTCGTCTACTTGTATATTTGTGAAATTTTTCATTGCCGAAGCTCTTAAGTCACAGAGTTCCTGAAAAGAGAAAAATCATCGTCTGAGAGTGGCGTTCAAGCATAACAATAATTGGAGCACTCGTTGCGCCGAGTAACGGAATAGTGATCGATGATCCGACGGTAATCGTGAATAAAAAAGATTCGATAACGTCCGCGGTTAATAATAGAAAGTATGAATATTCTATCATCCAGGATCGAAAAGCTCGATGTCATCAGGAGGAGGGGTGCCATGAAAAATTATTCCTGCATAGTCGCCTGTGCGACAAACGTGCCGCGATTTCCGACGATATCTCGTTAACGTTCCACGCGTGCCGAGTTCGCCGCACGATCACTCCCAATCGACAGAAATTCCCAATTACCTTCTGCAATCTATTCGTGGGTGCCATTTTGAAAATAAATTCCACTAAAAGTCGGGAAACTTGTCAGGCTCCTCGGCGATGGCCACGCAGCTGCACACCGTCCTTGAAAATACCCTAGCGTTTCTGAAAGGAAAAAAATTGCCGATCCGACGAAATCTTATGAATCGCCCGTACGATCCAGTTTTGTTTCACGCGCGGCACTGCACCTTCGCGCAAATGCGAATATAGGATATTTACTGTTGATTAAGTGAATATGAATCGCTATCCGTTTAGTCGGCTGATTGTGTGAGTGGGAGCGCGTGTGCGCGCGCGCGCGCGCGCGCACGACCTGCTCGCACGCTTTGATTGGCGCTACCGAATCAAAATGTTGCGGTCGAGGCCTCGGGAATCCTCTTACTTATCGTCGACACAGAGATTTACAGTAAAACCTCGTTCTTTCAAGCCTTGCGCATAGTCGCTACGAAAGTCTTTACACGTTCGAATAGTTCTATAATAATTACTCGTGTCCTTGTGGATCTAACCCAGACCCTTCCCAATAGCAGCAGGAATTAGTTCAGATTCCAAACATCACCAACAGTTATTAGTTATATAGGTGTGTCAATTATTGTAATAGTTTTAAAAAAGAAATAGGGGACATATATGTGGTGCCACTTTCGCGGTATCCTTGCCAAGAAACTATTAATAAGTAAATATCACAGTGGAAACTTTATTATTCAATTCCAAAAGTGTGTAAATTTTCCTACTACTATCGATAAATTGAATATTTCGAAAATGGCGGGCAGCGCTACCCTCTCCCTCTCCCTCTCTCCCTCATTCACTGAACTACGTGCCACCTCCTTCGACATTCTACGTTCCTGTTAACTTGAGCGAATTTCCTGATCCAAACTTACGGGGCACTTTAATTCACACGTTTAAAGCTAGGTGGCCACCGCCTTTCGTGGTTATGTATAAATGTTTAAAACGCTTTTTCTAATTATTACCTATTTAATCGCAAGCGAAAGATTTACAGAACTTGTTTCAGAAAATTGAGGTTCAAAATTAAAGGTTCATGTCACAAGTTACTGTCGCAAAAGTGCAGCATCTATTTGCTGACAATCTGTGAGTTAGTGTTTCGTGAATATACCTATATGTATACTGTATCAGCTGATGCCAACTGTCAAGTTTTCAGCAGGTACTTTATTGACATTTTGCTCTTTAACGCAGACGTTGAATTGTTGATGTAAGGATTGACCACCATGTCGAAGGAAATCATTAATCTACCGAAAGCTCCGAAGGATTTGTGCTTCACAGAGCTCGACTTCATCCAAGTACGCACCGCTGTTATACATTTTAAGCTAGCGAAGCTTTGTGTGTTACAGCTTCTGAATTTAACGTCTCGTCGTTTGCAGAAGAACTTCAATGTCGACACGTTCCTTCAAGAGCACAGGAAGAACATCAAACTGGAAGCAATGCGCGATGATCTGGGATTGTATTTAAAGATGTTGAGGTCCGCCATGATCGATCTGATCAATAGGGATTACACGGACTTTGTAAATTTGTCGAGCAACCTGATTGGCTTGGATAAAGCTATTAACGACCTGCAAGTACCTTTGGGTCAATTAAGGGAAGAAGTAATGGTAAAGTCGATATTTTTCTATTCCTGCACATCGTACCTCTAAATTTGAATCTTCTTTTTCTTATATCGCGGCACACTATTATAACTCCCTTCCTGCTACTATTCGACAGCTAGACACTTATCAGTCCTCCAACACTTTCAGTGCTACTCCCACCTTGTCGTTTCGTAGCCATGTTGTGCCGTGATCGGTGTATTCGCCACCTTTGTTCATTCTTCATGGTTCCTCCCATCTCATACTTCATTGTTGAAAGTAGTATTAAGTAACGTTTAGTATTAGTATCTACTTAGTATTTAAGTAATGTGTTAGTATTATGTTATGGTTAGGCTCTTTTAACAGTTCTTACTGTGGCCTCACCTTTACTATATTTTCTGTTTAACCAGTAATAAAGTCGAAATAATAATAATAATAATACTTTGTTAATATTCTATTAACGTTCAATCTGTTCCGTGGCAGCAAGTGCGGCAGACTTTGGACGATGAGATCACTACAATTTCTAATAATATGAACGAGAATAAGAGGATCAGGGAGTATAAGCAAAGTCTGTTTAGCTTACAACATATTTATAAATCATTGAATAAACTGTCCTCGGTATTATCTTTGAGTACCTACCTGGAAAGTTCCACTAAAATAGATATTTTGGAACAAGCCGCAGCGGAATTCAATCACTTACGCTTCCACATATCCAGGTGTAAGCTAGATATTATCAGCGATAAGGAAAAGGTACAGATATATCTGATGAATCCGTCGGATTTCAGTTGAAATTTCTTTGTTAATAAACGAGGAATATGATTCTACAACAGGAAAGCGAACAATTCGAACAGTCTTACATGACGTACCTCAATGAATTCTTCTTGGCATGTATACAAGAAAAGAATTCTGTTCTATTAATCCGTTGCTTAAGAATTTACGTGACGCTCGACAAAATAAAGGACGCCGAGAATTTAGTGAGGAAAGAGATCGTCAGTCCTTTGATCGACAGCGTGATTAGCATAGAGAACTTGCAGATCGACTTACTTGGCCTTAAAAGTATATACAACAGATTGCTAAATATTTTGAGCGTTGAACTCAAGCAACTCTTGGATATTACGTTACATTCCGACAGGTATGTATTTATCTCTGCTTTCCACGATGTTAAATTTTGAATATTGCTACGTGCAATCGTTGTTTCAGGATTTCTGTGAATGGTTTCAATTTCTTAGTGAACAGTTTCTGGATCGACGTGGAGGAAAAGATTCAGCAGTATATAAAATGTATTTTCGCTCCGGGAGATCCAGTGCTATTTCATTCGGTAAGCAGGGCAAATGGTAGCCCAGCTGTAAATACATACTATGTAATGTACTTTGGTTTCAGAGATATGTAGCGACTTTGGAGTTCTTAGAGAAATTGGAAGACGAGTGCATCACGTCCGACTCTTTAGCTGCCTTAAAAGAAAATGCTCAGTATAGAAACTTCTTAAAAAAGTGGAATTTACCTGTGTACTTCCAAATACGATTTCAAGAAATTGCTGGCGCTGTTGAGGCTGTTTTGACCGAACCTATATCACCAGCGTCTGTAAAAGGCAATTTGGACACTCTTATGCGCAATGTGTTTTCTCTCCATTCAACGTCTACTGTGTGGATCAATCTACAAAGAATTTGGGCCGACGATGTGTACCTTTACCAGCTCTTTCATCGGTAAATCACAAATTAAATGACGAAGGAAGATGTCTTTGAAAGCGGTGGAATATTATAAAGAATACTCATTAATCTTTAATACGTAGATTTTGGAAATTCAGTCTCCAGATGTGTGCTAGATACCAGACGTGGTCCCAAACAGCGATTAAAGAAGTACAATATTCACCTCTGTTTTAGATTATGAAATGTAATACTTAAATCGATTTTAACTACATTTTTTTTACTTAAAGACATGGCTAATAGAAAACGAAGCGAGGACCTCGGGCAAAGCAGAGCATTCCACCAAGCTCAGCTTCCTAATTTGTCTGTACAAGGATGTAGAGAAGTTCATAAACATACTCCCATGCCTTTTGGATACAGCTCGATCGAAACTGAAGCAACAATCCCCAGCAGTATTAAAACTATTAGAAGGTAACAACATCTGGTATTACTATCGGTATCCGAACTTACTTGTACATTTTCCCATAGACTCTCTGGGCGAAACTACGAAGAATTTAACAACCATTCTGCCACGAGTCACAGAGGAGATTTCGAAGGAACTGTTGAAACAATGCGTAACGCATTTGAAGCAAGTCAGCGATATTCCCAGATTATTTAGACGCACGAAAAGGGACGTGCCAACGAAACCTTGCGCTTACGTAAAAAACGCGCTTGCCTCTCTCATTAGCTTTCACTCGGATTATAAAAGAGTGATACCGAATAACGTTAATTGCTGGCTCGAGCTAGCCCTCTCTTCGTTGACCGAGCAGTAAGAGTAGATTTATATCGGAGCGTACGATACTTGTCAGCAGCAGAGATGGGCATTATCTAGCTAGATAAAAAATTATTTAAATAACGAGTCGAGTTATTATTTTTGCCCATCTCTGCTTGTCGGAGTCAAGTTTATTACACATTCTATCATTGCAGCTATCTGGCTTCCGTGACGGACGTTCTAACTTCGGTACAGAAAACTGAGGAGAGTCTGAGGCGGTTGAAAAAGATCCGCGATAAATCCATGGGCTCCTTTTCGTCCGAGGTACAAGGAACCAGTGACGATGAGAAGATACGCATTCAGCTGCAAGTCGACGTCCAAGCCTATGCCAACATGGTACGATTTATTCCCGCATCATTTACTTTCTGGTGTACGAAGTCTGTGGCAAGGTTTCTATTTCAGATCACAGAAATCGTGATTTCGACATCGAAGGTGCTGCACGTGGAAGAGCTATTACACGCGGTTGAAACAGCGTCGAGAAGATAATCTTTCTAGTCCCTTGCTCCCTCAATGTACACACTTTGTATAGAATGTTCGCGACGGAAGTGGTAGCGTGCTCTACTGAGATTTCAAGGAGCGTGTATCCAAGTGAAAACTTACTTAACGGACATTTAATGCATTATTTACATGGATGTATTTATATCATACAAACGGCGCTTATATCCTACTTCTCCGATGGTAAAATAAGCGATCTCTTTTTTTTTACAATCAGCTCTGATCCCAAAAATCACTTTGTGGTAATTCTATAGTGGTGATCGCGTCCTGATGGGGATAAAGTGGATGCCACCAGTCTAGAATTTGGCAGCGAACGACATCGTTCAAAATCACTTGGTTCGTTAACGTGTTAGGAATATCGGACGTTCCAAATCCGAGTTGCAATCGATGGTCTTTGAAACCTGGCATCAAAGTCATCGACACCGATTGTAGGATTAAACCAATTACCGGCGGTAACATACTGTATTTTAAACAAGTTACCTGTAAATTACGTAACAAAGTGAACGTGACGTTGTACAACAATATATCTCGTATCATGTAGCAACAGTCTTATAAGACGATAAATACCCTAAGTACTTTACAACCCTCCTCTGAATTCACCGCCACGTCTTCCAACATTTCAAGGAAGTCTGTCTTCTTACCATTCATCTTGGACTTCTCTGCCAACGGCTTTTTCGTTGATTTCGGTATCTCCTTTAATTTGAAATAAAAGTACCACCGCATCTTTCCTTTCTAAAAGAAATGCTCAGCTTCAAATGATCATTTAAACATACTGTTTACGCTACACGCGCTTTTATCCTACCCACTTTGTGCCACATCAGACAACACCGTCTCTTTACAAGGGAATGCGGCTCGTCATGTTTTAGATAGTAAATGTCATCAGGCTCTCTTTTCAAGGCAAAGTAAGTGTGGTGTAGTGTTCGGATAACGCAAGCACGTAATCCGTAAGTTCGGACCATACATTGCGGCTGAAGACGCTCCGGCAAGCCAGGTACGAACCCGTAGTAACTGTAATCGTGCTTATCGTGTCTAATTTTCAGTAGAGGAAAGGTGGATTTATATAAGCGGAAGCTTACGTTTTATACAAGTGAAACCAAAATTTGCCTGTTGTTGTTACATGGTACGAACTTCGACATATTTGAGCAAATTTTCCTACAGCCTCCGGGCTGATATACTCGGAGATAATAAACCATATGTCCAGTGGGTAATCTATGCCTATTAAACAGATTAGAAATATAATGCAATTTCCCTTGCCACGGTTCTATAAATTGCGGTGCGTCTACGTCGGTTGTAACATACCTTCTTCTTCCATGATTGTTTCCGAGGATTTGGTCTTCCTATTTCTTCCTGGGTTCGTTAACGCACCTAAGCATTTGTAGGAAAACTCTGACAAAAAGGAGAAACACATAGGAAAGTAAATATCTTTGGGAGAAGTTACCTTTGCTGTTTTTCTTCGCCTTATCTACATCCAATGGTTCGATCGCATCTTTTTTGTCCATGTCGTTGGGCGAGCGTTTCTCTTCCTCTTCCTTTGCCCCTGTTTGCTTCACTACAAAATAAGCGAAGCTTATGCAAGGTGACGCTTACGCTAACCCAGACTCGTATCTCTTCGCAGAGAAGCTCGAAATCTGTTAGGGCATGTTTACGTTGAAGCTGCGATGAGATTGAAGCTTAGAAATACATTCTATTGTTTTATAATGAAAGTGTTTACATCGAAGGAGCGAGCAGAGCGAACAGAGCTAACAGATGACCAACGACACGAGCGTTCGAGCAACCCTCTTATTGTTTCTATTACAGCTCCAACCTAAACTTACCCTTACGCATAGGAAGTGGAGAGCTACCTTCCGAGGAGACATTTGTTGCAGCCTTTTTAACCCTCGCGTGGGTTCGCGACGAATTCGCGAAATCATCGATGGTTATATCTGTCGTAAAAACACGAAACGATCATTGCATCGTGATGAACATACGCTTTTTTTTCTTTCTTAAACGATACATTACAAATTATAAGGTGACAATTAACCTCCGATCAAATTGTCATTCCCAGTTTCGGTGTTTGTCTTTCGGCTAGACTTTTTCCGCAATATAGGCATGTCGTTACGCTACTAAATATCTAAAGATTAATCAAGTACCCGCTCTAATAGAATAAAACATCAAATTTACAACTATTTACACTAGCAATAAACAATATCCCGAGCACCCATCATACTTCTTGGCAAAGTCGATAGGAAAAAAGTGAAAAAGTATTCAGTACAGCTACAGTGCATACACACACCAGCATACACCACTGGCAAGGTGCGCGCGCACGCTCTGCGTAGGTCGAGAGGGGAGGGAGAGAGCGCAGACGCGCAGATCGCGCAGATCGCGCAGATGTATTGAGATGTATAAATAAAATATGTAGCGCGGTCCGTGCACGCGTGACGCGGCTGTGTTTTATATCCACTTCAGAAGGAACTGTTGCTGAATAAAACAAGGAAAGTGAAACAGAAATTTGTGGATATCTTGATTGTGTTGATAGAACATGCCAACTTGTGACTAACAATTAAGTTGGTAAGTTAACAAGAATCTTTTATTCTGTAAGAGTATGTATAACAGTTTTCACCAATTTCAGTTAATATCGCAGGGTTTTACTTACCTCGAGATGAGCCTCTCCTCCGAAGATGAGAAACGTATCTTCGCTTTCTTACAGCAGCGAAATTGTTGCTTGAGGTGTTGCTTCCGCTTCATCGGGTGCCGTACCTCGGAGAACTTCCAAGACCCTGTGAAATTCGCCAAGCATGTAAGTCAGTTTTGTGGCACTTTTATCAATTATGATACAGTATAACGCTTTCTGCAGTTAGGATATGTTGCGGAAGATACTTCACTTGTTGTCGAGGCGCAATGCGCGTCTTGTTTGGGGATTCTCCAAGATCAGATACAGGAAGCAGTTGTTCAAAGGGTATGTCAGATATTTTAGTGACGGCGAGTGTGTACGAATGTGTACGAATTTGGAATGATTCATCAACAGATTCAGAGCGAAGTGGAGAAACAGAGTTATGACAGTGAAACATTTATATGCGCTTTAACAGTGCCACCATGCGTGAATCTTAGAGAACGTTTATTGTACACACAATGCGCAGTTGAGCTTGACCTCTCGGAGAGCACATTCCTCAGCCTTAAAGTGAAAGTGCAGAATGTTAAAGATGTGTGGAAGTGGCTGGTCACTCCTAAAATTGAATGTGCCATCAAGAAGCGGGTGGACTTGACGACACCATCTGCATTTCTTATTGAAATTATTTTAACTTATAAATACAACGAGAAGGAGTGCGAAGCTCTGTAAGTCACAAAGTATTTTCAATTTATGTAATAAGTCACTCTAATATCATCTCTTTCGTCGCAGATTGAGCAAGTACGAAGGGGCAAGTAACACGGAGAATAAACACAAAAGAAAATTCAATGACAATAGATATAGCAGAAAAAGTATGGAAACATTAATGACCAAGATAACGGATAAAGAATTTGCTCGATGCTTCAAGACTTTATTGCTTGAAACAACCGCGAATGTTAACATAGAAAGTATTCTGTGTTCCCATTCCAGTATTTTTGTAGGAGGTAAAGAATCATATTAGCGATACACATATAAATCGCGTAAAATATACATTAGGGCGGCTCTTATTTTCGACTTTTAAATTTTCTTCGCGGCATCCCCCAGAATTGTCACAAATAATAAAAAAATATCTGTGTAAAGTGTCAGCCCAAACAAAAGTTGTAGATCCAGACAAGGAACTGCTTTTATGTTCTATTACTTTTAATTATAAATAAAAAGTGTTCGAGAAAGATTTAAACTTTCAAAATTTGAAAAATAAAAATGTGTTTTTTAGTTTTTCGGACTTTTTTTCGAAAACCGTTTGTCGCACGAGAAAAAGTAATACAACATAAAATATGCTCCTTGTCTGGATCTACAACTTTTGTTTAACACATTTTTTTATGTAAACTTTGTGAGCTGTTAAGTAATTATTTAAATGTTCAACGGCCCAGGGGAACCTTTTTCCCATTATCCGGTCGGGCTCAAACTTTACAGATATTTTTTTTTATTATTATTTGGAACTATTCTAGGGGGTGCCGTGAAGAAAATCTTGAAAAGAAATTTCACCAAGAGTAAATAAGACTCACCCTAATATACATGTACCCGGTTACAATTTTAGGTCGATACAACAAATTATCCAGAGAACTAAGTCAGACCCCATGGTTTATAAACGGCGAGAAGAAAATGCAAACGTCTGTTCAAGATATCGTGTGTACTCCTATCGCCGATGTAGCAAAAGTTCAATGTAAGTAAAATTTCATTAACTCATACTTGAGACACGATTCAGTTTAGAAGATGGTTACGATAGTTTCTGTTTACGATAGCTATTAAATTCCTATCATCGGGAAGAGAAGATGTGGATGTTAGGAACATATACTCAGGGAGACCATTTGCAGTGGAATTAATCAATCCTCGAATGACCAAGCTAACAGAGAACTTACTGTCAGATCTAGCCGATAAAATCAATCGGTCTTCCCAGCAGGTACAAGTCACGTCGAATTTGAAGCTTTTGACTAGGTTTGACTTAAAGAAACTCAAGGAGGGTGAAAATGTTAAAACAAAATTCTACCGAGCGCTCTGTGTCTGTCGCAACGTACCTAAAGACATGTTACCCCTCGAGGAGTTGAATAATTTAAAGCGAGTTCAGATCACTCAGAAGACACCTATTAGAGTATTGCACAGGCGGCCTCTGAGTCCCAGAATACGTTTAATATACGAGATGAGAGCTCGTTGGGCAAAGCCCCACGAACTGAAGAAATTGCTGGACACTGCTAGCGAAGATGCAAATATGTTCTTCGTATTGGATGTCAAGACGCAGGCAGGAACGTACGTGAAAGAATTTGTGCATGGAGATTTTGGACGGACCAAACCAAGCTTGTGCGATATTCTTAACGTTGAAGTTGATATAGTCGCATTGGATGTGACGGGTATTAATTTAAATTGGCCGTAAAGTTATTTTAATACTTGGGACGTTCGGTACAAAACTTTAAGAATCCGAAATCCGTGTAACACAATTTAAAAGTTCATCGAATAAAACGCAATATTTGTAAAAATGCTTTGTGTCCAAAGAATTTCATTAATAATTCTCTTAATGTGACGTAATAATTTACGTCATCGCGCGTCTTTGTACTTCAAGATCCAAAAGTGTTTCTTAACGGCAGCCATGGAAATTCTTTCAGAGCTCTTTCGCTTAATCAGCTGCAACCAAGATACAAATTACGATTTGCATAACGAAGAAAGTACGAGTGAGAGAAAAATAAGTGAACGTTACCTTTGAGATAAGATCTTTAGCCCCAGGTGTAATTTGCTCCGGCCACTGTATGTTTAAAGTTTTTATTTTAACATAAGTCTCGTGTTGCGAATCGCTGAGAAAAGGTGGCCTGCCTACCAGAAACTCGTAACAAAGGATACCGAGACACCAGTGATCAACGTATATGTCATATGTTTGCCCTGTTATCATTTCTGGTGGCAAGTAATCCAATGTTCCGCATAAAGTATTTCTCCTGCAATGATTAGTGTTCTCGACAGTGTATCTCCCATCTCTTTTCCGAGTCCCGAACACAACGTATCTTTAAGTACACTCACTTGGACGATGGAGCATGAACGGACCATCCAAAGTCTGCTAACTTTACATCCCCTTCGTATGTAAGTAATAAATTCTCTGGTTTTATATCCCTATGAATTACGTTATTCCTATGACAATACTCTAAAGCGTCAGCAACCTGATGAGTGTATTTGGCGGATCTAACGAACAGAATAAGAGTTAATTAAGAATCAGTACGCACATTAGAACAGATTACCAGCCTTTCTAAAGCTACGTACAAATGCTCGTTGAATCTTTCGTTGGGTTGGCGTTTCAATTCTTTGTACAATTCTCCTCGCGCCGCGAATTCTAATACAAGGTAAATTCGCTTGTGGTCGTGGAAGTATGTCAACATTTGAAGAATATGGGGATGCCTAAAATTTATGTATAGTATTTAAATAGGGAAACAGCGAGTATACAATTAGTTACACTAGTTTACAGCCATTTTGCGCAGCAGATGCCACTATCTTTTCTTATGTAAAATGGCCTGCTGATTCCAAAAATATGATCCAACAATTTTTCTATGGATACGTTTTCGAGATATCGACAGGTGAACTTTTTACCTGTCTGTCAAAAAGGCAGTCCCACTTAATTGTGTACATCTCGTGTTGCAAATGTCCGATTCGGTCGAATATTATATCAAATTAAAGATAATTGAATCACCAACAAATGTACCTGACAAAATTTTCAAATCGGTTCAGTAGTTCGGGTGAAATCGATGGAAAAATGTGAAAAGTCATTTTTTTTCCATCTGGGAAAAATCGAAATCGCAAAAATGGGCCGAGTTTCTCATTTCTTACGTTGAGTCTGCACTATTACGAAGAAAACAAGCTGCTACTGAAGAAAATCTATGGATAAATAAAGAAGCTAGAGATAATTGTGTGAAAACACTAAAATTTCATGTTTTCTTGGTTTTTGTGTTTTTTTTTCAATTTTAATTCATTCTGAACATTTATTTTACATAAGAAAAAAATAGTGGCATCTGCTGCGCAAACATTTTTTATTTTGTAAACTAGTGTTACGAACGAGCCGGCTTACCTCAAATGTGTTTGAATTTCAATCTCACGCATCACTTGCTTCTCGACGCGACCTTTCATTAATTCCACTTTGTAGAGAGTCTTCAAAGCGGCCATAAAGTGTGTGCTCTTTTCTCTAATTAAGTAGACGCGACCAAATTTGCCACGGCCCAAAGGTGCGCCAATTTCGAAGTCGTCTAAACTCCATTGGTACCTACGACATAATGTTATATATATTGCTGCGCATTAGAAGAACACGACGTTGACCTACCTTGGACCTCTGCCGTCGATGTGCTCCTCCATTTTATACAAAGTATCGTGAACAACTTCCTGGTAGTCTGCTGGAACGTTCGGAGGAAGTTTAAATATATCATAGTGGGCCATTGTGTGCTACAACCTAAACAAGCCTTCGTTTAGTATATCGGTATTATAATATTATGATAACTCCACACTGTGCTCTGACACTTTCTAATTACGGATACAGAAGATGCTAACGTTCTTACATTTGCTAACGGTATTAAATTTCCCATACCTTAGTATACGAGTCCACAATAGTTGTCTGTGTTCGAAGAAATCAGTCACACTGTTCGGCACTCAACTTTCTCACAACATTTCCCTCCATTTAACTGCATTTAACTGACATTTTTGATTCAAATCTTTGAACATGACTCACTGACCGAGGCGACACCTGGGCAACAGGAAACACATCGCGACTTTCAAATGAGAGGACTGCGTTTCAACCATGGTGGTATATAAAGGTGATGCAACAAAGCCACTTTTCCCTAGTAATAGTGTCTTCATAAGAGTTTAGTACAGATTATATGTAGCAGATGGCGTGTGTGCATGGATCCCACACAGATGGAGTCGACTTTGATTGTATAAGTGTAACGACGCCACGCTACCGTGTTCCGTGTACCGTGTTTCTTATATAAACTATTATTTTAACTAGCACTATGGTTAATCGGTGCAAAGTAGAGAATTGTGGTTCTTCTGGAAAAGAAAAAAAATATCTATTTTTGCAGTACCAAAGGATACAATTCAAAGAAAGAAGTGGTGATCTCCGATTGTATGATCTCCGTTGGCTAACAACGAAATTAACAAAATAACACTAAACACATAAATATTTTGGCAGCAATACTGCTGGTAAAATGATAAGGGTTATATACATATATTATGAGAAATAAAATTTTGGATGATAAATATATAAAATACATGATAAACATGTACACGAAATTCATACATATAACCTTTACAATAATTTAAAATTATTATTAATAACCATTTCTGTTGGGTATATATTCTTTACATTTCAAATTTACCGCGGTAACGCGCCTCTTAGAGTTAACGCCACCTGGTTAGTATTCTGCGAATTAAACTGTTATGAAGACGCCGTACATGGTCCTGTCAAACCACCTTTATATACCACCCTGGTTTCAACGATGCAGCATTCTGGGAATCAATTTTAATGCAGAAATACTATTACAGATACATTTTGGGGATACGCTCGTGAATATTTATTAATATCGTGAATACTTCAACGGGACTCTGGAATTTATATATCAGAAAAGAACTTAGAGCGCATACACCAGTGGTTCCCAACCTTTTTTGAGTCGCGACCGCTTTTATAATATTCAAATAACCTGCGACCCCCCCTTCTATATACATATATATAAGGTATAAGGTAAATGTAAACACATTAAAAATATATATTTCAGAATATAATTCTAACTTAATAATATGTTTAATTATCTTATTTAGTGTAATAAACAAGTGCTAAGAATCGTTAAATAAAAATAACCGCAGCGAGTCCACACGCAGTACATAATTCTCCTCACAGTTTCCCATCTACTCTTCGCACTTCCCAGTTTCCACTTCCACTGATCGTCAACCATAAGATAGTGTCTGCTGATCAATTTTGACGTTTTGTGCAGTTTTGTGCTGTATTTCTGACAGAAGCCTGCCGAATTTAATTCGCGATGGTAATTAAGCATGCTTGAAATTCGATTATTAGCATCTCCGCGCAACCTCCGATTAAGATACCACGGCACGCGACAGCCCGTCTCTATCCACTTTTGCCAAGAAAAACATTGCTCCTCTATGTGGTTATCGTGATCGGAATGATTTGTGTCGCTAGTAAAACAAGATTTATTCCAACGAAATTCTGCTTCTAATTTATTATCTGTATTCTTCCAGGGTAACGAAAGCTCGCTGCCTATGGAACTATGTTCAAACTGTAAGTCAGCATTAGACGTTACTTTTGGTTCACTGAAATAACCTATCGCCCTTCAACATTTTTTTCTGTTCAGAAAAACCACTTTACCCCCATTTCCATATTTACCGAAGTAAACTCTGACGTTATTTCGAATAGCATTTAATACGAATGGTCGAAATGGCAGTGTTACTTTTTTTAATTTGTGTACAGCTTCTGATGTATTTTTATCTCTAACTAAACATAGCACCTGTAAAGTACCAGGCACCATTTTTGTTTCCGATCTTTATTATGATATTTATGAAACAGTACTATTGTATTATCGTGTATCTTGTTGAGGCGCTGATAAAACTTGGAAACATTATTATTGTTCTTGTTCCTGCTAGAATGTTAGAAAGATTTTTACAAAAATATCAATATTCTAGTCGACGTTGACGAAATTAGAAGACTAGGAAAACGGTTTCGGAAGTTAGATCTGGATAACAGCGGCGCTCTGAGCATCGACGAGTTCATGTCGTTGCCGGAATTACAACAGAACCCTCTAGTACAACGCGTGATAGATATATTCGACGCGGACGGTAACGGAGAAGTGGATTTCAAAGAATTTATCCACGGCGTCTCTCAGTTCAGCGTCAAGGTATGCGGCAATTGTATTGGGTAACTCGAAAGGAGTAGGCGTTAATGTATTTGACGACGTGTTTCTTCTGTTGCATAGGGTGACAAAGAAAGCAAATTGCGATTCGCCTTTAGAATTTATGATATGGATAACGACGGTTTCATAAGCAACGGGGAGCTGTTCCAGGTATTAAAAATGATGGTAGGGAATAATTTGAAAGACACACAGCTCCAACAGATTGTTGATAAGACAATATTATTCGCCGACAAAGACGAAGATGGCAAAATTAGTTTCGAAGAATTTTGTTCCGTAAGTACCGACTTTGAAGGGCTCGACATTAGGGTGATTGTGTAACATGTTCGTTATGTACTGATTTCAGGTTGTTGGTAATACAGATATTCATAAGAAGATGGTGGTTGATGTTTAATCAAAGTCTGTAAAAAAAAAACTATTAAATACCTGCGTATGGTAATATCAATTTGACTTTATAAATTCATTACTAACAACAGATTTATCGGATAGTTATAAATAACAGAACTCTATGTAGAGTGAAGTCATGTCCGTTACTAAGCCTTCAATCGAACCAATTTATAGATAAGTTTATCGCCGTTAAAATTTTTTCTATAGCTCAATGTATATTAGAGTTTATTGACCACCAACTTTCTAAGATTATGCACATTTGCTACTCATTGACAATGAGTCATTGTACAACTTTAATATTACACGTATGTCTTTCTGTTACATTACATATTTATTTTCTGTTGATGTTACGTTAATACGATAATTTTGTTATTATTTTATAATTTATGAACTTATTTAATTAACGCGAAAGGCGTCGTAAAGTTGTTTAAGGAGAACATTGGGATATAATTTTCACTGATTCTGTTCCTCCAGTTTATCCAATGGAATGTCGTTAGAATTAGAATATCAGGAACAACATATTTATATTATAACGTAAAGTTCATTGTGTTACAAGCTATAAGTAATGAATCTCAAAAAAAAAAAGAATACTTCTGATCAGTTTTAAGGTGAGTTTTGTACCATATATTATTTTTCTAAACAACTACCACGATTGTGCACTTGAAAGAGACACGCAGTATTTAGTTGATTGTTATTAACGTCGGAGAGGTTCTTCCCCATTGGAACGATGAGTCTTGCCATAGAAATTCGCTTTCGCCACAATCACGAATAAGACTGAAACACAAATAGAACTTGTGTGACTTTCAAATGCACAATTATCTTTAAGCGATTAGATTTATTCGTTATATGATTATTAAGGAGAGTAACGTATTATGAAATACAAAGATTTACGCAACATATACCATTCTACTCTATCGTTATGATTGTTTCTACGTGTACATGTTATGAAATCTCAATGTCCAATCAAAGTTCAAAAATCATATGCTACGTTGAAATAAATCTATGTAACATCTACAACATCTGGTATTTCAACACCTGCTTATATTTCTTTCTTACTTTAATTTAAGCCTTCTTTCGACGCATACAACACAGATATACGAAACAAGATGTGTCGGAAATTCGGAACCAGAGTTAGGCATTATTCGAATAAATTTTTATCGGGAATATCGAATAATGCCAGACTCCGGTCGGAACATTTTGAATTTAAATGATCCACCAGTTTGCGAACAGTGCCGCCAACACAGCGGTACCTCCATACGTGCGCATACGAAAATTAACGATCACGTTACTCAAAAAATAGCAATCATCGAATACGTTTTTTAAATCACATGTGTGTATATTTATATACATATATATACATACGTACATGTATGTAAAATATTTTTAGAACAGCGGCGCATGCAATACCCTTCTTTACTGATGCAAACTGTACATACACGGGACCGACATATTTCGTAATCGAGTATCGTATCCTTTGAAGTGTCTTTAATGAAACTCGTTTCGATTAGAAAAGCTGAGCGTTCAGTGCTTACATATAAATCGTAAATCACTCGGAGCATCGAGCAACAGAAGGAATTTAGCGATAGCTAACCAAATTCTGTCATGTTGACATTTTTTAGGGCGATTGGTACCCCTGCTCCCCCTTCATCCCTCCCCGTCCCTCTCGCCACTCTGCTGATTGTTGCTGTTTAGTGCCCGGTGTGTTTGCGTTTTTCGTTGTTTCCTCACGTATAAAGTTTCGCCGCGGCAAGTTTCAGCAGTCTTGGGAAAAAGGAGCGGGCACGAGGGGAAATTAATCGGCGGACGAAGGAGGTAGAGGGGGCAGCAGGCAGAGAAGATGGAAAATTTGGAGGAGGTATTACAGGTGCTCGACGAGTTTCAGAAAATGCGCCCGAGCGAGATACCTCGGGAGCTCGAGGAGTATCTGTGCTGGGTGGCGAAGACCGGCGATCCCGTCTACCAGTGGTCGCTGATCAAGACCCTGTTCAGGGAGAAGCTCACGCGCGTCATGACAGACTTCTACGAGAGCTGTCCGACTCTGGAGCTCGCGCCGTGCCCGAACGTGGACCATTTCAATTACGACACCATGAAGAGCAATCTTCTGGAGCGGTTAGAGTCCTTCGCCAATGCCCCGTTCACAGTCCAGCGGATCTGCGAGCTGCTGACAGCGCCTCGCAAGGAGTACAACAGGGTCGACAAGTTCATGCGCGCCATAGAGAAGAACATCTTGGTCGTGTCCACGAGAGAGCCAGGACCCGTAGCCAGAAGGAACGAGAACGGCGATGGAATGGTGAACGGGTCCGTGGACGAAGAGACCGCCGTCACCCAACCTCCTCAGGACGTAGAGATGGAGTACTGGGAGAAGGACTGCCCCTCCACCGTTACGATCAGCGTACACACCGTTGAAAACGATGCGCCGTTATTGCACGCTGTTATGCCCACCACGACTGTAGTAAAAAATGTATTTGGAGCAGAGGATGGTTCGCACGAGAAGGTGGAGTCGACGTCCTCCAAATCCGATATCACGGGATCCAGTTTCGTACCCGCTACGTCGGAGTTCTCTGGAGTGGCGAGCTTGACGTCCCAAGCTCAGAATCAGGACTCACAGATGGGGCTTACAATACAGAACTTGTCGACCATAGTTCCCGAGGCTTCCGGGATTGTCGGGGACGTTCCCGAAGCTATCATGAACGAGGACACTAGCTCGCAGCCTAGCTTGGACTTGGAGAGCGAAGAGGGGGAAATAGTTGATTCCACGCGAAAGTTGCAGACTACTTTTCAGACCAAGGACTTTGGCACGAGCGAAAGTAAGTCCTCGAAATTTTATGTGGATAATTCTAAAGTAATTGAGAAAGGGGAAATTGGAGCAGCACCGGTGCACGTACAAGAAGAACCAATTAAAATTAACGACGTATCGAGAAAATCAGATATCGAAGCCAAGGCTCCACTGAACGACAAGGAATCTGAGAATCCAGCGGGCGAAAGTTTTCCAAGTTCTTCTAATGAAGATCTAGAGGAGCCAACCAAGTCGGATACCGAGGTGGACAGCATCCAGACGATCGATACGCCTGATGTAAATATAGAGGAGAAAGAAGTGCCGCCCCCGGAAAATTCTGACGCGGAGAGTATACCGTCGGCGAGTAATTTAGATAAATCCGCAGAGACTTTACTCTCGTCTGCTGGAAATACGAGCTCGGAAGAGACTGCGCCTGCGAATACGTCCGAGGACATGTCTTTAGATGTAGAGAGCTTGAAAGATCAGGGTAGAGCGACAGAGTTGGCGGAAGATCTGAAACCCATAGTGGAGGAGCCATGTTCCAAAGATAACGTAGCCGAAGAATTTGGTGATGAGAAAGACAATTTGACCATAACTGAAGTTGCAGCGGACGAGACCATCAGAGCGGTAAAGTCTGTAGTACCTGATCCAATTCCTATCATAGAAGAACCAAAAGATGTGGAGGCCGTTAACGTAAGAGCGGAGGATACCTCTTCGCCTATCGAGATATCAGAGGAGCCCGAAAATCAAAATCCTACAGTCGTTTGTCAACCGGAATGCGAAGATAAAATGACTGTTGAAAGTAGCGATATAACTGAATTGCAAGGTAACGGCGTAACCATCGTCGTTCCAAAAGTAGAAGATAACGACACAGTAATGGAGAATGCCGCGAACAAGAAAGAGGAAGAGGGGGTGGAGTTAATGGACGTAGACGACGAAGAATCACTATCAGTATTCCAGCAGGACGACGAACCGATGGAACAAGCGACGGCGCCTACATCTCAAAGTTAATAACATGTAAGAAGATGGGTCCTATTACTTTTAACGCTTAATGTTTATTTTACCAGGAAACGCAATAGAAAATTCAAGACGGGCAGAGTTGTCTATGTAAGAGAGTCCTTACTGTAATTCGAGTATGATTTGTTACAACTTCCGATAAGTGATTTGACGTATAAGGGAATATTATAAGATTTGCAGAGAATTCTATAATTATATGTCATTTACCGCTTCATTGACTTTCCATTTACTATTAAATCGGGTAAACTTTGATATTTACTTGTACAGAAACTTGTTCGTATGAATTTCTAAGCTCCCGTAGAAAGCAAAACACTGCCTATTCCCAGAAGACGTTGTAATATTAATGACCAGTTTCGATCAAGATTTGAGTTATCAGCTCGAATCGGTTTGTAAAAAGTCTCACCACGGATTTATACGGATGAAGTTTCTATTTAGAGGGTATGGCTGTGCTTGTGACTGGAGCGTATGAAATTCTAATGTGGCTCCTAACAAATACGATGTGTGATAGCTGTGTAAACAAAGAAGCATTTTAAGCGTGCATTCAGGCGTTTTAAAGTACTTTTTTTATCGACAAGTTGGAGCTAACTGCGAGTATAACCATAGACTTTGGATGTTGTTGCGTATCCAAGCTCTAAATGTCAAACTGCTTACTGGTTACCGGTCTTATGCACGGGTGTCCCTTCGAACTTTATACAATAATTGGCGGATCATTTATTTAACAACTCGGGAACCGCGTCACTTTCGAGAAGCTAACATTTACACAGAGGCGACTGTTTTGCTACAGGTGCTGCGGTGCTGGGAGCAAAGTTAAAGCTGCCTGACCCCTTCGATTTTGCTCGCAGGACCTGCACAAATGTTCCAGTTACGCGAACCGTAGATGGAATCGGATCTGAGATTCCATCATATGATTCACAGATGTAATCGATAAGAGAATGTCTTTGTTACGCATATTTCCTACACGAAGAAGCGCAAAACATAGCAAGGATAAAAGGTTTCAGTGGTTTTTTTTTCTGATTGGGGAAGCGAACGCTACTGCTCTCTTTTTATACCTTACTGTGTTTTTCGATAGCGGAATAATAGTTGAATACTTACTTAATTGATGATGCAGATCAATCCATGAAGGACGAATGTATTAAACGGGCTCGTGTGTATAAGTTGAGAAATCCGGTTAATTTAATTCAAACGATTTGCCTCTGGTCATACATTTACATTGAACACTTTTACGCAGGCACGAGTCTAGAGGTAGATTATTCAGATATAATTGTAGTAATGGGATATTAATTTAAAAGTGACATAGATCGACGAAATAAGATACATTGATAACTTAAAATAGCAGTGTACATTATTTTATAGGAAAATATATTAAAAATGATTACCAAAGTGGAATTATTTATAACACCTGCCTTATACCTTAGACCAGAGAAGATATCGTGATTTTTATATCGAATCACATACGTGTATAAGTGTTTTGTGCATCGACACAAATTATTTTGATACATTCAACACATTCGGAGCACGCCGAACGTGCTTCGCTCTTCAAATTTCAAATTCCGAATTCCGAATTCCGAATTCACTCAACCGAGAAATGAATGACCGAATAATGAGATCTTAAGCAGATTCTATGAGAATTCTTAAGAATCGACATGTGGTGTAGAGAAATCATCATTAATTAAGACGTAATTAATAGATTGCAGAATAACACATTGTATTTCAACAATTAAATTAATAAAATTTACTAATTATTTATTACAAACTTTATGTATTTTCTGTGACCTCTGTAAATTCTCATTTTAGGATCATTGAGATAATTCTCTGTTATCTCTGCTCCAATATATACACATAGATACATGTAATTGTACTTTTATATTCATTGAACCTGAAGACTTAGGCGAAAGTTTGATGTTGGACTAGTTTATTAAAGTAACCGTCCTTTAAACTGATAAGCTCTTTGTATGTTCCAGTTTCTGCTACCTGCCCTTGATTCAAGACGACGATCTTATCTGCATTTCTTATTGTACTCAGCCTATGAGCTATAGTCAACACCGTTCGCCCTTTAACAGCTTTTTCCAAAGCGTTCTGTACAAAGTGTTCGCTCTCTGCGTCTAACGCACTTGTCGCTTCGTCCAGAATTAAGATTTTTGGCTCCTGGATAGAGAGAAGATTTAAAAACTACTTTTAGGCACAAAGTTACCATCTCATCAATATTCTTACCTTTATCAATGCCCTGGCAATGGCGACCCTTTGCCTTTGCCCACCACTCAGAGTAACGCCTCTTTCCCCGACCACTGTGTCTAAACCTTCTGGCATAGTTTTCGTGAATTCCAAGACGTACGCGCGTCTTGCCACGTCTTCTACGTCACACTTCGTCGTATCTTCTGCCCCGTACAATATATTCTCCCTTATTGTACCGCTAAAGAGAACCGGCTCCTGAGAGACAACACTGATCTGCGATTTCACCCATGCAGGATCAAGAGATCTGAGATCGTGATTGTCTAAAAGTACACAACCCGAATCAGGGTCATAGAGTCTTAACAAAAGCGAGGCTACCGTAGACTTTCCAGACCCCGACGACCCAACAATAGCGATTACCATACAGTTCGGGATCTGTAAACTGAAATTTTCCAAAACTCGTGCACCTCCTCTTGTAGGGTAGGCGAAATTCACGTTCTGGAATTTGATGTCACCGGACAGTTCCTTTGTCAGAATTTTACCACCCTGAATAGGTATCGCCGATTGTCTTTCAATCAATTCCGCCAAGCGTTCATTCGCGCCCAGTGCTTTGTTCAACTCGCTATAAAATGAGGACAATCCGTTTAAAGAGATCCCTACGTACGCCGCGTACATTATGAAGGCGCTTAAGCTGCCGACTGAAATGGACGAGTCATAGACCATAACTCCACCATAGTACAGAACGGAGAGGATAATCACATTTCCCGAGAGACCAGTTAATCCGTAAAATATTCCTTTGTACAGACTCTCTTTGTAGCACACTTTAAGCACATCTTCCAACTGCGTGTTATAATGCTCAACTTCGCGCGTCTCTTTCCCGAAAGCTTTCACTGTCCTAATGTTACTGATCCTCTCCTCAGCTGTGGTATTCACTACCGCCAAGCTGTTTTGTATGTCTCTGGAAATTTTCTTTAAATAACGGCCGTAAACCACAGCCAAGCCAGCGATTGGCGGTACTATACCTAAACCGATTACGGCCAGTTTAGGCGAGGCATAGAACATCATGGATACTCCGCTGACGGTCATAATTGCCGAGCGTAATCCATCCGATACGTTGTTAGTCAACGAGGAGCTAATAAGTTGGGTATCTCCTGAAATCAATGTACAGAACAGGTAGGTGCGGTAGACCCTTGGCGTAGGAGAGTACTAAAAGTAGATACATACCAGATATTCTACCAACGAGCTCTCCCGTTTTACACTTATCGAACATCGCTGTTTCTTGGCGAAGTATAGCGGCGTACAGTTGCTTCCTTAGAGACTGAGTGATTCTGTGGCCAGTAATGGACATCAGGTACACTCTGCCATAGTTACATATGCCCCCGAGCACGAACACTCCGAAGAAAATAGCACAGAGCCGATTAAGGTTCTCTCTCATGTTCTCTTTATCACTGGAGTAGATAACGTCGATCAGTTTCCCTAAACAGAAGGGGACTGCCATTGTGACAGTGGATGAGACCAACAAGAATGCTATGGCACCGAGTAATCTCCATTTCTCAGGCGCCGCTAGAATAATCAGATTTTTAAAGTCCGAGCTCCTTTTCGCTCTCGCAGCCGGGCGTGCGGTATAGTTCAAAGGCTTCGCTTCGAAAGCATCGGTTCCGCGATACCTTAGCGTAGAAAGTAACCACGGCTTTCGGGGGCTTCTGATCGACGGCGTTAAACATGTATAAAATAATTGTTTACGTGCGGCCGTCAGTATACGATACTCGAATTTCTGCAGAGTGGTACTTGTCTTGAGGAACCCTTGGAGGAGTATCATTTTCTAAGGCTAGCATAAGTGGGATAATTCACAAAACGAAAAGTCATCGAGAGGGGCTAATGTTTCATCATCGCTGGCTTGAGGTTGGAGTAACGTCGAAACCGCGACTAAATATAACCGATCTCTTTAAGTTGAGAATTATATTCAACTTATGTTTCTTCTACATATTCATAGAATTGGTTCATAATTAATCGTTCGCCATTCATTCTAAATAACTCCGTAGATTAAACATTTTTTAACAGCCGAGCTGAGTGTAAAAAAATTGTGCCGAATGAAGGACAACTTGTTACAAACTGGGGATACCGTGTAAATAATTACGGAGTATTTGATCTTTGCTTTGCTAGGGTATATCAGACATATTTTATAGAATAGTACAATACGAAATACCTAAGTAAGCGTAAGTTTATTAGATAATAATTCATATTCTTTTCGTGGTTTGGGTTTTGGCGAAACGTTCAGCGAACTATTTACGTTACGTTCCGGACATTGGTAGGAATGATCCAATGGCGAGATTCGAATTCAAATTTTACGATTTCTTCTTATATACATACTTAATATCTAGAAAAGTATTCTAATAAAAAGAACACATAGTCTCAAGCTTTACGTAAAAAGAAATAACGCTGATTTACGTTCAGAATGACCAAACCGTTGCATTACATCTAATTAGTTTCAAATCAAGTCGACTGTGGCCATCAATCGTGAATCGTTTCAATTCTCTGCGCGAAGATTTTCATAGTTTCGCGCGCTTTTTATTATAAGGTGGGAAATGAACGGCGCCACCGTCAAGCCAGGGTTCCCCCACCGCTTTTAACGGTACGGGCGTACGGCCACGTACGGCTACGGGCTACGGGTACGGGGTACGGGTACGGGGTACGGGATTTCCGCCCTTCACTGGCGCAAGCAGGCGCAAGTAGGGATGAACCGATACCATCAAGGTATCGATACTTTTACTCATTACTTGTATCGAAAAAAAGTATCGGTATCTACTCAGTATCGAAGCAAAAGTATCGATACTTACTTGTATCGAATGAAAATGAGTATAACAGGGCGGTATTTTCAGTCGTTGCTTATTCTTAAGCAAATGCTTAAGCATTCGGCATCCTTTACTAGCTACTAGGTTAGTAGAGGATGTCGCATTGTATGCGACATTGTATGCGTAGTGTCGCATTGTATGCGACATTGTATGCGTAGTGTCGCATTGTATGCGACATTGTATGCGTAGTGTCGCATTGTATGCGACATTGTATGCGTAGTGTCGCATTAATATGCGACACTAGCGATCGGTATGCGAAATAATAGTAATGGCCGACGCAGGTATACAATTTATTGCAGTCTACCAATTTTCACAGTATCGCCGAACTGTATGCAGAAAAAAATGTTGTATAGCAAATTGTAACGCTACAATGAACAATGATTTCAATTTAAGTTTTCATAAAGTGCCAAAAAGTGAAGCCAATAAAATTGTCCATATTACATACTTTTATATATTCCAATATTGAGTCTAAATGTATTATTAACATTTTTACTGTAAGAAATAACTTTTAAATAAACTTTTATACTACTGGTTCCATATAAACATGTGGTAAAGTGTATACCTGCGTTTTCCATATTTGTTACCCAACAGGAGCGCCATCATTACTGCGGTAGTAGTTTTCCATGCCAATACCCATCAGACCTATCTTCGCTTTCATCTTTCATGTCGAATGTCGATACTCGCCCCATTCGATACGAGTACTTTTTTCCGATACTTACTCGATATCGCAACCTTAGGTATCGATACTAAAATTACTTGGTATCGAAACGAAAGTATCGAGTATTTACTCGTATTTACTTGGATCGGTTCATCCCTAGGCGCAAGCGCACAATTCAGTCGAGCAAGCCGACTGCAGACCGTTCGCCGTATTGACCAATGTTAAGGTTATAAACTCAACACAGTCCTCTCGGCGAACACACCTCTGTTTTTCTATATTTGCACAAGCCCGCAGAATTAATGATACCGTTAATTCGACCATCTGTGTGCGTGCATCTCTGCGCGCGTGCCTACACAGCGCATACAGCCTAAGTCGTAACGCGTTCGTCCTGTATTAATTAGGGAGCATCAAAACATGAGAGAGCCGTGTGACAGACGACGCTCCGCAACAATGTAATTTAAGAGCCACTGAAATTCTGTTCGACGAAACGACCATAAGCAACAGCGACAGCCACGAGAATGGTGTATCATGGTACGAATGTCGTGTAATGTCAAATAGGTATGTGGCTAGTGAGCACCGATTCGCGCCTCTCTTAACCCTGCCTTACATTCGGTAACGTTCCTTTCAGATGTCATCGCCAGGAGATTGGTCAAAGTGAAGCTGAAAGATTGGCACTCCGATAAAGTATTCGCAATGTCGAGCACGCTCGTGCTGCAGTTCGTCCAGAGACTGAAATCTAGAAATGAAGAGGTACGCAATAAAGCGGCGAGAGACCTCTGCCTCTACGTTAAGACGGAGCTGCGCGAGGTGTCGCAGGAAGAGATTACGGCATTCATGGATGAATTTAATCACCACATATTCGAAATGGTGTCCGGTTCGGACGTGAATGAGAAGAAAGGAGGTATATTAGCCATAGTCTGCCTTATCGGAGCCGATGTAGGAAACATTAACACACGGACCATAAGGTTCGCGAATTATCTGAGAAACCTGTTACCTTCGAACGATGTAGGGGTTATGGAGCTGGCTGCTAAAACGGTGGGAAAGCTGGCGCTAGTTTCAGGCACTTACACAGCCGAGTACGTAGAGTTCGAGGTGAAACGTGCCTTTGAGTGGCTCGGCGGGGACAGGCACGAGGGTAAGAGACACGCCGCCGTACTCGTTTTAAGAGAACTCGCCGTTTCCATGCCGACGTATTTTTTCCAGCAAGTGACCCCGTTTTTTGAGCTTATATTTAACGCGATACGCGATCCAAAGCCTGTGATAAGGGAAGGTGCTGTAGAAGCGTTGCGGGCTGCTTTAGTTGTTACGGCACAGAGGGAAACTGCAAAGCAAATGCACAAGTCCCAGTGGTACAAGCAGTGCTACGACGAGATAGTCGCTGGATTCGAGGAAGTTTATACTAGAGAAAGGGGAGTTAACAGGGAAGATAGGATACACGGTTCGTTGTTGATATTGAACGAACTACTTAGATGTAGTAACATCCAGTGGGAAAGAAATTACGAAGCTCTGATGGAAAGATTAAATTGCTCCTCGCAACAAAACGAGAATGACATACTATCCTTAATGCCGCGACTGAAAACAACCATAGTGTCTAAATGGTCGAATACTTCTCAGAATTCGTCTAGTTCTCAGCACACGTTGTACCCGGCGCACGAATCGGCGGTGTGTCGTTGTTTGATGCAGGAGAGATTAGACGACATCTACAACGACGTGATGAATCAGAGAATATCCAGGAACCCGCACATTCAGCACGCCCTCATGATATTGTTACCGAGACTAGCGGCGTTTAATGTAGAGAAGTTCACAAAGGATCATCTGAGGGAATCGCTGGCGTACCTCTTAATGACGTTACGTAGTCGGGAGAAGGATAGGTATGCCGCGTTTACTACCATTGGATTTATAGCGGTCGCGGTGGAGAACTCGATAAATCCTTACGTCCCCAAAATCATGGAAGTAATTAAGAGTTTGCTACCATCCAAAGATACGTCCGCGAAGAAACGCGGCACTGCCTTGGAGCCAGCGGTATTCATTTGTATAACTCTACTTGGACACGCGGTGCAGCAAGTTATAATCGCCGATGTGAGGGATTTATTGGAATCCATGTTAACGACTGGGCTAAGCTCGATTCTTACGACAACTCTTAGAGAGCTGGCTTACAGTGTTCCAGCGTTGAAACCTGATATATCTCAAGGCCTTCTGAGGATGTTATCCCAAGTTCTGATGCAGAAGCCCTTGAGACACCCTGGTGCTCCACGGATTCCAACCAGTCCGATTTCTGCCGGGCCGATGGAGGTGGACATTTCGTCTACGGTCCTGGCGCTGAAGACTCTTGGAACATTCAACTTCGATGGCAATCCGCTTCTGCAGTTCGTAAGGAGATGCGCGGATCACTTCCTTACGTTTGAACAAGCCGAGGTTCGGTTGGAGGCTGTACGGACATGCTCGAGGCTGCTGCGATTGGCTTTAAATCAACCGGGGCTTACGGTGACCAACACGGTTTCTGTTGTTCTTGGGAAATTGCTAGTCGTAGGTATAACAGACACGGATCCTGATGTGAGGCTCTGGGTTCTGGCTTCCCTAGATGAATCTTTCGATATTCACCTAGCGCAAGCGGAGAACCTTTCCGCGCTGTTCATTGCAATGAACGATGAGATGTTCGAGATAAGGGAGCTAGCGATTCGCACGATCGGAAGATTGAGCACGATGAATCCAGCTTACGTTATGCCGTCTCTGCGTAAGACACTTATACAATTCTTAACAGAGTTGGAGCATTCAGGTATGGGTCGCAATAAGGAACAAGCTGCGCGTATGCTAGACCATTTGGTCGTCAGTGCACCAAGGCTGATAAGGCCATACATGGAGCCAATATTGAAAGTTCTCGTACCGAAGTTGAAGGAGCCTGAAGCAAACCCTGGTGTGATTCTAGCCATACTACGTGCTATCGGCGATCTAGCTGAAGTGAATGGTGCTGAAATGCAGCAATGGATGCCCGAGCTCCTCTCCATATTGCTCGAGATGCTGGTGGACGCTAGCTCTCCGGAAAAAAGGGGAGTCGCTTTATGGGTTCTCGGTCAACTAGTCGGTAGTACGGGGCATGTGGTGAAACCCTACATGCAGTATCCGTCCTTACTAGATGTGCTGATAAATTTCTTGAAAACTGAACAGCAGCCCATTATCAGAAGGGAGACCATAAGAGTCCTTGGACTACTAGGTGCTTTAGATCCTTACAAACATAAGATGAACCTTGGTCAAATAGATTCCCAATTGGACACGCTTACGTCTATGGCTGACACTAAGAGCGAGGCTGAAAGTACTCAGGATTTAACAACCAGCGAAATGTTGGTGAACATGTCTTCGTCGACTTTAGAAGAATACTATCCAGCAATCGCCATAGCGACGCTTATGAGGATCATTCGCGATCCAACATTATCGCAACACCATACCATGGTCGTTCAAGCGGTAACTTTTATATTTAAAAGCTTAGGGATTAAGTGTGTCCCGTACATCTCTCAAGTGATGCCGAGTTTCCTGAACGTGGTACGTACGGCTGACGTCAACTTCCGCGAGTACCTGTTCCAGCAACTAGCTATACTTATTGCCATTGTGAAACAGCATATTAGAAATTACTTGGACGACATATTCAATTTAATCAGAGAATTCTGGACCGTCAACAGTCCGCTGCAAAGCACGCTGATACTTTTAGTCGAGCATATTGCTGTTGCGCTGGGTGCGGAGTTCAAAATTTATTTGCCGCAGCTAATGCCACAGATACTGCGAGTCCTAACTCACGATTCCAGTAAGGACAGATCAGTGACGGTGAAGCTTCTTCAAGCGCTTCAGAAGTTCGGAAACAATCTGGACAATTATCTTCACCTAGTCTTACCGCCAATCGTGAAATTGTTCCACGCCAATGATTGTCCAATAACTGTGAACAAAGTAGCCCTCGAAACAGTCGACCATTTAGCTGATACGTTGGATTTCACTGACTTTGCGTCTAGAATAGTTCATCCTCTAGTACGGACCCTGGACCAATGCCCAGAGCTACGAGTCATAGCTATGGACACATTGTGCGCCCTCGTGATCCAGTTAGGAAAGAAGTATCAGATTTTTATATCATTAGTACAGAAAGTTATGACGAAGCATAAGATTGTGAATCCGCGTTACGAAGTTCTAATCGATAAAATTTTGACAGAGACTACTGTAGCCGACGGCGAAGATTATTTATTAATGAGACACCGGCACACGAGAAATAAGAATCGCGACTTGTCGTTAACGTCGTCGGACACGACTACGATAAAGAGGTTACACGTGTCTGCCTCGAATCTTCAAAAGGCTTGGACAGCGACTAGAAGAGTGTCGAAGGACGATTGGCTGGAATGGTTAAGGAGCCTGTCGATCGGTTTGCTCAAGGAATCGCCATCCCCAGCGTTGAGATCTTGTTGGGCCCTCGCGCAAACGTATTCCCAATTACCCAGAGACTTGTTCAACGCTGCCTTCGTTTCCTGCTGGACAGAGCTGGACCACACTTACAAATCGGAGCTCATACAGACTCTGCAGCAAGCGCTGATGGTTCCAGATCTCCCGGAGATAACGCAGACGATTCTAAACCTAGCAGAATTCATGGAACACTGCGACAAAGGCCCGCTGCCCTTGGACAACAAGATTCTAGGTGAACGAGCCATGCACTGCAGAGCTTACGCGAAGGCTCTGCATTATAAAGAGGATGAATTCCACAAGAGCAGAAACAGCAATGTCTTCGAGTCTCTAATTTCCATTAATAACAAACTTCAACAGAAGGAAGCAGCGGAAGGTCTGCTGGAGTACGTTATGAATCAGAACAATCAGCAAGACCTGAAGGTCCAAGTGCGCTGGTACGAGAAGCTGCACAACTGGGACAAGGCGTTGCAATTGTACAGAGAAAGATTGGAAAGTGACCCCGCAGATGTGGAGTCCACTCTGGGTGAGATGCGTTGCTTGGAAGCTCTTGGGGAATGGGGCCAGCTGCACGACGTGGCCACCAAGCAGTGGTCGAACCAAAGCGACGAGACTAAGCAGAGGATGGCCAGAATGGCAGCAGCCGCAGCGTGGGGTTTAAGTCAATGGGAAAGCATGGAGAAGTACGTTTCACTGATACCAAAAGATTCTCAGGATGGTGCCTTCTATCGAGCAGTTTTAGCAATCCACGATGAGCAGTATAACGTCGCTCACCAGCTCATTGACAGTGCCAGAGATTTACTGGACACGGAGCTAACTGCCATGGCTGGCGAGAGTTATCAGAGAGCTTACAACGCCATGGTGGAAGTTCAAAAGCTAGCGGAGCTGGAAGAAGTGATACAGTTCAAGCTAGTTCCGGAGAGAAGGTCGACCATTAAATCTATGTGGTGGGAGAGGCTCCAGGGTGGGCAGCGTATAGTCGAGGACTGGCAGAAGATCATACAGGTTCATACGTTGGTAGTTTCACCTCAGGACGATATGTACACGTGGCTGAAGTACGCGAGTCTCTGCAGAAAGAATGGTAGTTTAATGCTGTGCCATAAAACATTAGTTATGTTGCTTGGAGTAGATCCATCGCTAACAGCTGAGCAGCCTTTACCAACCACTCATCCTCAAGTGACTTTCGCTTATTGCAAGCACATGTGGGTAGCTAATAAACGAGAAGAGGCGTATAGCCAGCTGCAGAGATTTGTGCAAACGTCCCTACAACCGACAACTGTGTCGGTGGTAAACCAAGACGATGAAAAACAGCAAGAAGTGAGAAAGAGATTGCTCGCCAGGTGTTACTTGAAACTTGGAGAATGGTTGGAAGCTTTACAAGGCATAAACGAGCATTCTATACCAGCTGTCCTGTCCTATTATGCAGCAGCCACGGAACACGATCCTGCTTGGTACAAAGCATGGCACGCCTTCGCGTACACTAACTTTGAGACGGTTCTATTTTACAAGCATCAGCAGGGAGACTCTAACGCCGAGGCTGTGCCAGGAAATGGAGCACGCAGCAATCTCTCCAGTTCGCAGTATATATCCAAGTTTACTGTGCCAGCGGTAGAAGGATTCTTCAGGTCTATTAATCTCTCTCACGGAAACTCGCTACAAGATACGCTTCGGTTACTGACACTGTGGTTCGACTATGGCCAATGGCCAGAAGTATACGAAGCTATCGTGGAAGGCATTCGGTTGATCGAGATCAATACCTGGCTCCAAGTGATTCCTCAACTTATAGCGAGGATAGATACGCCTAGAGCTTTAGTCGGTCGTTGCATACATCATCTTCTAATAGATATTGGAAAAACACATCCTCAAGCTTTGGTTTACCCCTTAACTGTTGCGTCGAAGAGCGCTAGTCACGCTAGGAAAACCGCTGCGAACAAAATCCTCAAGAGCATGTGCGAACATAGCCCGACTCTGGTGCAGCAAGCGATGATGGCCAGTGACGAGCTAATTAGAGTTGCGATCCTCTGGCATGAACTCTGGCACGAAGGGTTAGAAGAAGCCAGTAGATTATACTTTGGGGAAAGAAATGTTCGAGGAATGTTCGACACGTTGGAACCGTTGCACGCCATGCTGGAAAGAGGGCCGCAGACCTTGAAAGAAACATCTTTCAATCAAGCGTACGGCAGAGATCTAATGGAGGCGCAGGAATGGTGTCACAGATATAAGACTTCGCGTAACGTTAGGGATTTAAATCAAGCTTGGGATTTATATTATCATGTGTTTAGAAGAATATCGCGGCAGCTACCGCAGTTAACTAGCTTAGAGCTCCAATACGTCAGTCCAAAGTTGCTTCTTTGCAGGGACTTAGAACTGGCCGTGCCAGGGAGCTATAGTCCCGGCCAGCCGATAGTCAGAATAGCGAGTATACATAGTTCTATGCAAGTGATAACGAGCAAACAGCGACCACGAAAGTTGTGCATAAAAGGTCAGTCGTTTACATTTGAACGAGCAAGAGACGGACGGAGCACATAATTCCCAATATCTGAAATTTCCAGGTAGCAATGGCAAAGATTACATGTTCCTCTTGAAGGGGCACGAGGATCTCAGACAAGATGAACGTGTGATGCAGCTATTTGGTCTAGTCAATACCCTTTTATTACACGATCCGGATACGTTCAGAAGAAACCTTACTATTCAAGTAAGCGTCTTAAAGAACACGATGAACTTTTCTGATAATTTTCTAACATGGGGTGTATCCGATCGAAGAAATTCTACTTTCAGAGGTACGCTGTGATCCCGCTCTCTACGAACAGTGGATTAATCGGTTGGGTGCCACACTGCGATACATTGCACACACTGATCAGAGATTACAGGGAGAAGAAGAAAATACTGTTGAACATAGAGCACAAGATAATGTTACGAGTGAGTATTCAAACCATCACGTCCACTGTGCGATTCAACAAAAACACTTAACTTCTAGATGGCTCCAGGCTACGACCACCTCATGCTCATGCAGAAGGTGGAAGTGTTTGAGCATGCACTGGAGCATACGCATGGTGATGATCTATCGCGACTTCTCTGGCTGAAATCGCCATCGAGCGAGGTATGGTTCGATCGTAGGACAAATTACACGCGCTCCCTCGCTGTGATGTCTATGGTGGGGTATATTCTTGGACTTGGGGACCGACACCCATCGAATCTGATGCTTGACCGTTTAAGCGGAAAGATATTGCACATTGACTTTGGGGATTGCTTCGAAGTGGCCATGACCCGCGAGAAGTTCCCCGAGAAGATACCCTTCAGGTTGACTCGAATGTTAATTAACGCGATGGAAGTGACGGGAATTGAGGGCACGTATAGAAGGACGTGCGAGTCAGTGATGTCGGTGCTGCATCGGAACAAAGACAGCTTGATGGCGGTGTTAGAAGCGTTCGTCTACGATCCACTACTGAACTGGCGACTAATGGATCATGCTGCACCGAAAGGTAAAAGGTCTGACGCTCAAGGGATGAGTGCCAGCAGCAATCAAGAGCACAGCGATACATTGGATTCCTTAACCGCCACGTTACCAAAGAAAGGAGTTCCCTGTAGCGTTGAAAACGGAGGTAAACTATTCGTTGAACAGCCGGCTTTCATTTACCGTTAGTGTCTGGGTAGCGAAATAAAAGTAAATTTACCTTTACAAAGCTGACACGAACCAACCAGAGGCACTGAACAAGAAAGCTCTAACCATTATAACAAGAGTCAGGGACAAACTAACAGGGCGCGACTTCTCCCACGAAGAAACGCTAAGTGTCCAACGTCAGGTTGACCTTTTGATTCAGCAAGCTACCAACAACGAGAACTTATGTCAATGCTATATCGGATGGTAATTTATTTATTTCATGCATGCCAACCAGCAAGCTCCCGATGTACAACAAACTAAAATTCACTCCGATTGCAGGTGCCCGTTCTGGTAAACCTGAATCCCCCGTGGAGATTCTGGATGTGTACCGTGTGCAGTCTCGTTCCTGTATTTGCATTTCTATTACTTTATTGTACATATATAAAGTATGTTATTACATCGATTGTATATAATATCCATGTTACTTCTGCTTATCGAGTACAATGTATATTAGAAAACACGACACGCTTCAGTAATCGCATGGTAATCAATTACAGTCGTAGATTAAGCTTCTTTCTTTTTTATACGCAAACATGAGAGAGGATTAATCGGGGAAGAATAACATGACAGTAAGTAATAAAACCTTTTTTCTCGTGAATTGTTTTTACACCCGTTGAAGCTTTGTATAGATACATACCAACACTTTGATTATTTACTTACGATTAGACAGATACATTGACATTATTATAGGTACATTTATATAATCTAATATTAATTGTATGCTTTTCACATTGAAGATAACAATCTCTTAGTAAAAAGAAAGAAAGAAAGGAATAATGTTTCTTATTTCGATATTGCACTAAGAATTCTAGAAATTAATCTATAAAGTACGGCCCTTCTTTTTGGCGCAGATTTATTGGAATACATTTATATTCCCTAATCCGAAGGCACGAGGTAAGAGATCGCTCACTGTCATTCGCAGTACACTCTTCATTTTAGATTCCGCCATGTAGACCGGTATATCACCGAACTCTGCGATGGCTTGCCTACAGAAACCGCACGGCGTGACAAAGGTATCGTCCCCATTATCAGCTACTACAGCTAACGCCGTGAACTTTCTTTTCCCCTCCGACACTGCTTTCCCGATGGCCACTCTCTCGGCGCACGTTGAAACAGGGTAGGACGAGTTCTCTACGTTGCATCCGGTTGAAATGGTCCCATCGTTACAGAGCACCGCAGCTCCAACTTTGAATTTACTATAGGGTGAATAAGAATGCTCGCGTGCAGCGCCACTCTCTTTTAACAGATTCTGGATATCTGGTTCTAGAAACATATTAAACATTCACATACTGGTAGCAACAAATTCTCAATTTAATCTATTTATTTTAAATCGTAAAAATCTGTGCGCAATCCTTTTCGTTAATTTATTCTAAAAAGAGAGAATCAAATTTCCCGCCGTGTTAGCCATATTTCGACGGGAAAATTTGAACGGAGCAAGCGATCAATGTTACATAACAACAGAACTATTTTCCTTATTTGAAAATTAACGTATCATCGAATCTGCACCGAATAATGTTTAGAAGGACGTGTTTTAAGCGCAAGTATATATTTCAATAATTAAGATGGCGGGGTAATAATGGTTTACGATCGTTTATACGGTAAATATGTACCACAATCTCTCGAACCAAGTGATTCCTACGATACATATATGTAAATGTTTCCTATTTACAAGCTTGTAGAAATAAATTACGCTTAAGCTGGCTTAAGCGCAACAAGTATCGCGGCCACAGATGCACACAGATGTCACGGTGACAGAAGACGGATGGAGGGACGATCACAGATCACAGATCACAGATAACGAAATAGCAAGTGTCAATGTGACAGCGTTACGTTTACCTAGAGCTGCGAAATTAATAATCTTTTCTTTACACATCCTGGTTACCAATTGTTAAACGATAGTGTGCGGTGCGCGCTCAACTACGACTGCCTCGCCTAAACGTACTTTTAATTTTAAGAAAGATAAGGCCCGTGTTTTGCACAACGGTATATGCACAGGTATCAAGGTATGCAACACTACTTAAGAGATAATATTGAAAAAATTACTGTGCTTCCAACCTAACCTTACTTCAGGTGCTTCAGCAAAGGTTAAATTGTATATAGACACGCGCAGGTAACGGAAACGAGATACTTTCGAAACATTTCTTATCGAAAACTGCAATATAATACCTACTGCACGATTCGCGCGTTATCGCATCGTAAACATATATCGAGAGGTAAATTCGTACTATATATAAAAACGTTCGAAATACACTGTGTTTATGGATCTATAGATTGCTGGAGAACAAAAATTTACCGTAGTGGGGTATTAACACAAGTACAATTTTAAGTAACTTTTCTCTTTAGAAGCGCGATAAGAATATAGGAAAGACATTTAATAATAATAAAAGCGCGCGCAGTTCAAATCATGGAACAGCTTCGCCCAACGCTTAGACCTGTTTTGCTAATTTTCAGTCTCGAAATGGTCGAAGCATCGTGTCTGTATTATAATTATCAGATAGAAAATGGAGTTTATAATCGCGCACGACACTAAGAAGCGGTATATTTATTTCTGTGAAAAGTTTATCGCCTCTCTTAAGATAGCCGCGCTAGTGGATCCAGGCTTCGAAGAGCAGACCGCGAACGCGTGAAATTCGTAGGTAGCGGAGCATGTAGGTAAGCAGCTATAGCTCCGCGGATCGCGGCAGGACAATTATTTGAGCATGACGGCGTTAGCGCGCTCTCGCTGTGCCATGCATCTGCATGCATCCCGGTCGAACGCGGTCGAACGCAGTCGAACGCAGTCGAACGTAATTTGACGTGGAAAGTAGTTGCCGTTATCGACAGGAGGGAGCGTCCTAACGGCCTGTTAGTTGCTCAGCTGTTTTGAAGAATCGACGCAGCCTAGCAGTGATTGTCCGTAACGCGGCGTGGAATCGCTGCTTTCACGTCCAAACGCAAACAGATGTGGAGTGACTGTCCAAATTTTTGACATATCTCGTCCAGGATCCTCCAAAAGCCACGAGCACCATTCTTTTCTACAGGGCATTCCGTAGCACGGTGGACCGTGAACGGCTGCGCGGCCGAAACTTATCGATAGGTTAAGAGAGATCGAAAGCAAAACAAGGGATCGCCATGAGCGAGCTAAGCCAAGAGGAAGTGAGTACACCAAATCCACCGTTTTCAATCGGTTGCCCCGACCAGCGGGGCCCCGTTTTGTTGTCGCCCGCTGGCCGCGCTCGCTGGCCTCACTCGCTCCCCTCGAATGCTCACGCGAGAATTCCACCGCGGCCAGAAACGTTCGCTGGAAAACGATGAGAAAAAACAATGCAATAGAAGAGTGGTCTGTTCAACGACAGATTAACCGTGAATTAATTGTTGTTCCGAACGGCCAACCGCGGTTCAAATACTTATGTAACGTTAACGGGTTAAAGCTCATTCTCTTTCTTAGGGATGAGACGTTTTAAGGGGGTGCTGCTTCTTTGTCACTGACTAGTGCAGTCGTTGGGGTTTTTTTTATAACATAAACGAAAATCTCCGCTTGGTAGTTTGAATCTGTGTTGGAGGATTTACTCTTTTTCAGAGTCGCTTGCTCCGTTGTTCTTTGTACCCTTTGTCTTTGTTGTATAATGTGGCGAGTTGTTTGCTTTGTTCGAGGCATTGCCTCTTACCTTTCAGCTTCTATTATGTTATTTAATTAAACTCGGGCTAATAAATTTCTGATGCGGAGTACGGCACAGATATTTTTGCCAAGCTGTTGCAGTTTATGTTACATCATTCATTTCGGAGTATTAAGTGGTTCGGTAAGAAATATCTAATCTAAAGTGTCCCAATTGCAGGTAAGAAGAAGGCGAATGGCCCGTCTAGCAGGTTTAGATAACATTAGTTCGACAACCACTCTGGCTCACAATGCCGGCCCAGTTTCTCCGAATATACCAGGTCCGTCGAAAGCATTCACGGGGCAAATAATATCTCCGTCGAAGCAGCAGCAGCAGCAACTTCAGAATCCCGAGATGCCGATGGAAGTGGAAGAAAGTAACGAGAAGCAGTGTAACACTTCCGGCGTGGACGTAGATTCTGGAATCGAGAATATGGAAGTGGAGGAGTCCGATAGGAAAGATTCGAAATCGAGATCACGCGTAAGCGCCGCTGATAATTTCACGGGTGCAGGAATGTTTATAGTTGTTACGCTGGCTTTCCTTTTTAGACTACGAGTTCTAGTACAGAGGTAACTATGGAACAAATACATTCTGTGATTTCGCGCGTATTATGCATATCATGGAAAGAATCCACAGAAGGCACCATATTTCTACCGCAAACGGCGTCGCACGCGTTAACGCAAAAGCTCGTGGATGCCACGGAGATCGTCAACGAGGGGTTAATGGAGATTTTGTGCATGTTTACGAGAGGCGACGACCCTTTAAAAGAAATTAATGCAGATATGTCATCGGATCGGGAGGACAGCCCTAACAGCCAAGCGAGTCCTTTGTTGAGCCCTATCGCGACTCTTTGCCGTTGTGATATTTGTTGTAAATCGTCGCAACCTAAGAGTCTCCTTTATTTATTAGATTGTTACACAAGAGTTGCCACGGAAGAACGAAATCACCCAAAGGTATCGTAGATCTTGCTTAATTAATGGAAGCACCTGCGCCAGCGCAACACGCGACACTGTTCTTTCGTTTTGTAAACAGAAATCAAGCACACCGCCACTTTCCGACGTGCTGGCAGTTCTAAGGGCACAGTGCGTTCAATATTCGACTCTTGTGCTGCAAGGCCTAGTCGGTATCCCTCAATCCTCGGCGACGCATCACTTGTCCATGATACCGCTCTTATACCCCGTGCTCTCTCAGAGTTTACCTCGGGGTTACTTACACGAGCTGGTGGCGAGAACGCATACGAATCCAGGGTTATTTAACAAAATCTTTACCCCGCTCTTGCAAGGCTTGTACCTTTCGATGCAGCAGGGTAGCCTGGTCGGAAACACGCACCGAAGACCGATCGACGCGCTAGAAGAGCTGATAGAAATCCGTTGCGGACCCAGCAGCAACATACGGCCGATCTGCCGCCTAATTACCCATCAAATTCAATTTCTGCCCGACATTATGACGTCGGCGGCCGGCAGAGAACTGACGGTGACGTCTTTCCTTGGACCATTCCTTTCGGTGTCCGTGTTCGCCGAGGACCAGCCGAACGTGGCCGAGAAGTTCTTCAGCGGGAACCCGTTCGTGGACAAATCGATGAACTTGACGCTGCAGCAAGAGCTGGAGAGCACCAGAACGTCCCTTCATAAGATGCTGCACGCGATACTGGCCAACAGCAACTGCCGCGACTCTATGCTGACGTATCTGGCGACGTTATTGCGCCACAACGAAAAACGTGCTCAAATACAAACGGAAGAGTTCTCCCTTGCCGGGGACGGGTTCATGTTGAACCTGCTCTCAGTCCTGCAAATGCTCTCCGTGAAAATCAAATTGGACACGATCGATCCAGTGTACCCGTTTCATCCGTCGAGCTTCGTCGACATTAAGAACGACACGCGGCTGAAGCTCACATCCCATGAAGTTGCCGAATGGCTGAAACATTTGGAGAGGACGCACAAGTGGGCGGAGACAAAGTTCCCGACGCAATGTTGGTTCCTTACACTACATTGTCACCATATAGCGTTGTTACCGGCTTTACAGAAATACCAGAGAAAGCTGAAGACTCTGCGCGACGTGCAGAAAATGCTCGACGATCTGCAAGCCACCGAGCCGCAGTGGAAAGACACGCCTTTCGCGGGCCGAAACAAAGAGTTGATAAAACGTTGCAAAGAGCAGCTGAAGCAGCTTGGCAAATCCAAGTCGTGCACGGACGCTGGATTGATCGATCCTGTCCTGTTGAGAAGGTGCTTGCATTTTTACATTTCTGTGGCGGAGGTTCTGCTGAGCTTATTGACGCAGACCCCGCCAGGCAACCCTCTTCCCGAGCTTCCTTTACCTCAAGAGGTCCCACAGAAGTTCACAGCGCTACCAGAATGGTACGTCGAGGATATCGCGGAGTTTTTGTTATTCACTCTCCAGTAAGTACTACTTTACATAACTTACGCAACGTTGAACGAGACGAGGGACGGGCATTTGTAATTTCTACCGTCATTATGTTCGATATTCTTTGTAGATTTAGTCCTGGCGTAGTGGCGAGTAACATGGATAACTCACTCATCACATGGTTGCTAGTTGTAGTATGTACGCCACATTGTATACGAAATCCATATTTAATAGCGAAAATTATCGAAGTGCTGTTCGTGATAAATCCCAGCGTGCAGGTAATTCTTAGCTACAATGATAAATGGAATTCTAACCAAATCGTAACTTGTTGAATGAAATATCTGCTTCAGGGACGAACTGAATCGCTCCATGACCAAGTAATGGCGCACCCTATATCGAAAACGCTACTGGCGTCTTATTTAATGAAATTCTATACCGATGTTGAAACGACCGGCTCTAGCTCCGAGTTTTACGATAAATTCTCGATTCGTTATCACATTAGTCTAATATTGAAATCGATGTGGGATAGTCCGGTGCATCGGGAGTCGATCATTAATGAGAGCAATAATGGCAAGCAATTCGTGAAGTTCATTAACATGTTAATGAACGACACTACCTTTTTACTCGATGAAAGTTTAGAGTCGTTGAAGCGTATCCACGAAATACAAGAACTGATGTCTGATCTTAGAGCGTGGGCAGCGCTAACGCGCGAACAACAGCACTCGCGGATGAGACAATTAGCCGCTGACGAAAGACAAGCCAGGTCGTATCTCACCCTGGCCAAGGAGACTGTCGCCATGTTTCATTATTTGACGGTCGACATCACGGAACCGTTCTTACGGCCAGAATTGGTGGGAAGGCTGTGTGCCATGTTGAACTTCAATCTGCAGCAGTTGTGCGGCCCTAAATGCAAAAATCTAAAAGTACGAAAGCCGCAGAAGTACGGATGGGAGCCGAGAGCACTGCTCAGCCAATTGGTCGACATATATTTGCACCTCGACTGCGACAACTTCGCGGCTGCATTGGCAAGTGACGAAGTAAGTAACGGAGGCGTAGCTGCTACACTATTAGGTAACGAAAGGTTCATTTTTCTAACGGAGGGCCACCATTCCAGCGCTCGTTCTGCAAGGAATTGTTCACCGACGCTGCGAACAGGCTAGAAAGATCGGTGATCAAAACCACCACGGAGATAGAACGATTCATAGCGCTCGCCGAACGGGCCGCGATCATCGCCAGGGACAATCGTGCCCGCGACGAAGACTACGGCGACGCGCCTGAGGAGTTCCGGGATCCGCTTATGGACACGCTCATGGAAGAGCCTGTCAAACTTCCGTCTGGTATCGTTATGGACAAAGCAGTAATTATCAGACACCTCCTTAATAGTGCCACGGACCCTTTCAGCCGACAGCCACTCAGCGAAGATATGCTTACGCCAAGTGAGTCCCACTCTCTTTTCTGCTATTATTTATTACGCGCGTTGGCCAGCGAAATTTCTAACCAAATTCTTTTGCAACGCGCTCTTTCAGTGCTCGACTTAAAAGAGAGGATATCCACGTGGAAACAGCAAAAGAAAAAGTCGACGAATATATAAATTGTGATTCCAATGCACCAACGATCCACTTCATGGAAACATCACGGTTATTGCGTAGCTGATGTCGTTACTACACGATACATTTCACCAACCCATAGATGTATCATTCTCGTGTGGTAAATGAGTATACATATAGTGCAATTGATCTCGCTATTGTGCAAATATTGCGCTCAATAAATTTACGGTTTTTATACATTAAACGTTGAAACAGACTGCAGCTAGGTGACTGCCAACATTACTCCAAGAATACTTTAAAAACAAAAAAAAAATGAAAGAAACGGGGAAAAAACAAACAAAAACTTGTAAATAATTGCTGGCTGATACCGGCTAGCATACCCAGAGAAATTAAAATCTTATTCACAAACTTTAGCACTTGTTCCTTTGTACGTACTCTGGTGCACGTGGCTGCGGGTGATTACGTTAAAGGCACAACCCCGCGTTCGATCTTAAAACGAAGGGACAGCATGTCGAGTGGCATAGAATTAGGGAACATTTAACGGTTCGTCTCAGACTTCCATTCAGAAAGAAATTCGGTTAATTTATGAACGGAGCGACGTTGCTCGATGCAAAAATTTGTCCACGAGGTTTGTATGATACATTGATGAACGAAAGTTGTTATTGAAGTCTCGTTTTTTAGGTGATAAACGTGCTGCACGCGAGGGAAACAATAATTTGCAGCGATTATGGTCCTTTCTAAAGATGTACATGGTAAATGTATCATGCGTATTATTCGTTCAATAAATTTCATCAGCAAAGATACGTGCAATGTATCTATGTATATAACAATGTGTTATTCGGAACTATTCCATCCAATCGAGTATTCTTCTCTTTTTTTTTATGTAATGTGTATTATGAAAGGGAAAGTTCCTTCTTGGATCTGATACAATGAATTTGTACTGCTTTTTAATTATTATTCTTTCTCGTTAGAAATTCGGATGCTTGTCTATTTAAAGCTTATATACTCTTTTTGTACTTCCGTTCACGCAACCTTCAAGATAGTAGATATGCCGCGCTTCAGTGATCATTTACATATCATTCATTAAACGTAAGAGGATTTCCAACATTCCTGAAATTAGAAAGAATGGTACTACTGAATTTTTTAATTCTAAATCAAGTTTATATTCATTAACTTTGTACAGCTTTTACATCGATCTGATTACGTCAGCTTCCTTCTGCTGCAAGTTGCATTTACAAAATTATGTTCTCATGCTCACTTTCAGCCATCAATCATCATCGCTGTGGTAATTTATCAATTTTGTATTATGTCCTGGGTCGAAGTATGTAATTCGAAATTCGCGTAATCTCTAACAACTTTCATTGTCACTCAGTGACGGGAAGTATGTATTATCTGTTATATCCTCCTTTTATATATATTGTAATCATGGAAGGTTCGATATTTAGTTGTATCTATGATGCCTTGTAGTTTTGTTACATGGAAAGTCAAACGAGATATTCAATATAATCGACAATTAAGTATTGAAAAAACAAAACAGCCACTGCAATCTCATATTTGTAAATAATTTTAGTTCTCTCATGTATTACTAATGTTTGTAACAACATATTACGTAATGTCAATGAAGCTAAAGATAACTCATTTCTTGGAAAATTCTTCGCATCATGTTTGTAAATATCAAGATCAATGTAAAATACTAAAATAAAAGAATTTAACAAACTAAAGTAATTTGGATAAGTAACTAATACTTACTACTATATACTAGTAATAAACTTCATATTATTTGTAAATTATATATAGAAATATACTATGCGAATAATACTGCTCTCTTTACTATTATCCTTAAACAAAACTACGTTCTTTTATAAAATGAGAAATGTAACTGTAAGTATAAAACGTAAGTCAAGTTATCGTCGCAGTCGAATCGAACTCATTGAATGGTGTTCAGCTTTCTTCCTCTGCCTACTCCGATCAATCTCAGTTTATCCTTTTCCTGGATAACTTTCCCCCTTCCAATTGCCATACTGCTGACCACCGACTCCACATCCTCGACGCCAGATTCATCGTTCACTTCCCTCAGCATAGCTTCCGAGAAGCCACGAGGAGCTCTCAGATCGCCATTCTCGACGATCTTATTCCTCGCGCTAGAATCATACAGCGTTACAATAAAGTTAAAAATTTCAGAAACTAATCGACATTAGAAGAGCAACAGATGCATTATTACATCGAGTCAACTGTTTCCTTCCGAGTGTCTGCATTATTGTCCGAAACACTTTCATCGTCCGAGAATATTTTCAGGCCATCGTTTCCTTCCAAATCCCAATTCTCATTATAATCTATCGTACTGGAAACCTCAGACTGCAGCGCAAAGTTCGTTGCCCCGTGTTTCCTCGGTTCTACAAAACACAACGCAATTAATTCCATATAGATACTAACGAGATAGAAAGAAAGCGAACAGAAAATTAATAGGAACCTGAATACATTTCTGACTCTAACACATTGCGTGTAGGGCAAGTAATAATATGCTCTTCTAGCTGGCTTTTAAATAAGCGATGAGTGGCATTGTAAGGGCACATGACTTTGTAGTGCTCAGGATATTTCTGTGGCAAAGAATTCACGACTCTCATAAACTCATGCTAAGAGATACACTGACAAGTTGCTGCGTTCTATAGTAATAAAAGCAAATTGCAGTATTTTCGAAATTCTATCAACATTGATTACCTTTTCACATTTGACAATGTGCTTTTGCAGGCGAGATTTGAAAATCAAGTGTTTCTGATCATAGGGACAGATCACAACAGGATCCAATAGTTTCTGACACCTGTACATCTTTCCTCGGGAAATTAAAGTTAGTTAAAAATAGAAAACAAACACCGACTGCGAACTGCTTATTAAGGAACGGAATTAATATATCGTGGAGCGGTAACTGTGGAACGATGAAACGCCGGAAACGCGTGAAACACAACTCCTGATTATGTATCTTTATCTCTTTCTAAGTAGCATTCCCCTTACTCAGCAACAGGGACACCAGGCATTTGCAGGCATTTCCCTACGCCCTACGGTATTGGAGGGAGAACAACTCGCAGTGGCATGGCGGTATATGGCGGTATACGTGCGTGTGATACCTACCCGCAACCCGCAACCCTGCTCAGCAGATTTACTCCCACAAATGACAAAGCCATCCAATAACATGTGCTCCTATTCTACCGGGAGTTTTTTACCTTCTTTCAATGTAACCATATTGTAAGAAGTTTAAATGCAAAGGATAATTATTGAGAAGAGACTTGTACCTATATTATTGCTTTCAACAAGTTTTAATAATTATTTGCTTATTTTATCTACACATTTTACAATATAGGTGGAGGGGGTCGCGAATTTCTTATGTTTTCTTACGAGGGGGGGGGGGGGGGGGTGGAGTCAGGTAGCGTCTTCCGTAATATTGTTCCAGAAAAGTAGTTTTAGTTTTGAATTGTATAACCTTATAAAGTATTTTAATAACTGAAAAAATTAAATGAAAAAAATATTACGTAAGAAAGGGGTTGGAATATCAAATCTTACGAAATCTTATACTGGGGGAGGGAGGGGCTAAGAATTCGTCAAAATTACCTTTACGTAATTTAAGGACGGCCCCTAAACAGAAATGCTGAAGATGGCTGAAGGTATCCAATATCTTCGGAAACCATCGGGCCAAGAACTGTTACTGACCACTTAATTTATTAATTATAATGAAAATCATCGCGAATATGGTATGAGGAGACAGTCAAACCTTTAGGTATAATTTATATTGTAAGATACAACCCATAAATTCTGATTTTTCCCACAAAATTCGGAGTTTTAAATAGCTCACAAGAGTTTCTGGGCCTTCTTTTTCCTGCAAAAAGCAACATTTCGGCCCCGCTACTTCTCTTGCAGGTACAGCGCGAAATTCTACGAATAATTTATGCACATTAAAAAGCCTGCTCTAAGTACCTGTGGTAGATACCTGTGATTTAAAGAAACCCGCGCGTTCCGATTATCTCTGTCTTCTTCTAAACAACATGTTCTCTCAGTCTAATCGCCACCTCTTTGCATTATGTATTCCTGCTACCAGGAGCTCCAAAGTATCAGGCTTGCATAACCAAAGTTGGTGACATGCCACCTATCTCCATCCTTGTCGCAAACACTAGCGCTCTCTTTGTCGCACACTCCACCTATATCCGTCCTTGTCGCATTCACCCTCTCTCTCTCTCTCTCTCTCTCTCTCGCGCGCTCGTATACCTCCACTAGTACTCTGTGATCCTATTACCTCGGCTGGTTTTCTGTTCCTATTCGGAACAGAACGTCGGTATAGTAGGACGCTCGAATACAATAGAACAATTACCACGTGATGAAATAATTAATAATGTCCTATTTTTACATGAAATATGCGTATCAAGCGTTGCTAAAGATTGTTGAGGACCCACATTTGCGAAAGCACCTCTAAATTTTAATCATTTTCGAGGAAAATTTACAATTGTTTAAAAAGGCAGAGTGCTTTTTTTCTAAATTTATATAATACTGAATTTACGTGGTATAAATAGGCAATTAGTAAGTCGATAAAAAAAAGATTTATTAACTCAGTGCCATAAAAACACGGTTTTCTTTTCTGCAATTATGTTTTATAAATAGATACATCCTTTTCGTTCATATCGGGACTACGCGCTCTACAAATCTTCAATTTACGCTACATGTTTTGTAAGATTAATTCTGCTGCATCGGAAACAGATCAGTGTCCACTGTTTTTTTTTTATGATTATTTAAAAGTACAGTATGCCGTTTCGTACGTAATAAATAAAATAAAAGTACTGAGATTAGTTTTATAGTTATTATTCTTAAATAGTCTCCTCACACCTTGTTACATCCTGTACTTTTAAAGAAAACAACGATCTAATACAACAACAGGTTTAAAATCGTAGACAGGGGCAAAATCAGTGGTTTGTAACGACAGTCGAAATACAAATTTCTGCACGTATTAGTACTATATAGATAGATCAATGAAACAGTACTTGGTTAGACGATTACTGCCACAGCGTGAGAATTTATTGTCTTGCGAATTTATCGATTTATAAAATGTGAAAACTCCAGTATCAAGTTCCGTTATATGTTCTCGAGATTACAAAAACTTTTAGGATATGCGTACGGTCTGTATAAATAATGCTACTTAGAACTCTAAATGATGAGATAAATTATACATATATATATATAGATATATATATATATATATATAAACATATTTAAATAATTATATGTTTAAAATTCACGTCTTTCGCACCGATTTTGGCGTAAAAGTATTATGCTCGTTACACACATCCAAGAAATACAAGTGTAAATTCAGAATCTAAATGATACAATGGGCTTTATACATATCAAAGATCATCACATTGTTCGATAATTCTTACCAAAAAGTCGATAGTATAATACACCGAGCGAGAAGGAAATTTTGTAATGTACATAACGATGATGCGTGCACAAAGAAATCTGCGAAGTTACGCTGTTCCTGAAAGCAGGGAGCGGATCTGTATAGTCCGATAACTGCGTGACAAATAATGCATAACAATCCAGGAAGCGATTAAAGTAAAATTTGTTCCAGAGTATGCGTTAGATCAGTGATCAGCTGCCCATATAAATCTTAAACAATCGGCTCTTCCTCCGAACAATCGTACGAGATGTATGTATGTTACAGATAAGGAAGTGGATCCACGAGTAGACAAGCGAGAACATATAAAATGCCCAGAAACATATTCAGCTTTGCCGTCTGCTTAGGCACGCTCTGGATCATGTGAGGGCTTCGAAATTGCTTTTCTATTTTAAAGGCAGTCGGCAAAGTCACTACTGGTAACAGAAACCAAACAGAGTACCTGAGCGCGAGCACCACGAGAGTGACGTATGGTGTGAACAATAAAAAAGCGTACAAAACATGAGATACAGTGTGACCTATTAAAATGGCTAGCGTTACTATCCCCGCTTTCTTGTCGCTCTCCAAATCCCGTGTATTGTTGCTATGGAGAATGGCCTCCGTGTTCAACGCAAGGGGTATAGCATAGTATATCGTACCTAATTCAATGTAACCAGTTTGAGCCATGAACGCGAACAGAACGGAGATTGGACCGAATATAACTAGGATAAGAACGTCGCCTAACGCGATGTATTTGAACCCTATACCCCCTGTATAAAGGAACGAGGAGGATAAGCCGCCGAAGTACACGAGTGCGAGGTGTTCCATCTTCGCGGGGGATATAGTAGTTAACAAAACGAAACCCAAGCATCCTGCAGCGTATAGCAGTGCGCCCAGCGAGACTAATTCATCTTTCGATAAAAGTTGGTCCACTAGTATTCTGTCGTCACTTTTCCGGCTGTCCACGCCCTTTATGTAATCGAAGTAAGTGTTAACTACGTTACCAGCTCCGTGAACAGAGAATACAGTGTACACTGTAAGAACGAAAGATATCCAACTAAAGTTCGCCAAGCCGGTCAATCTGTAAGCTAGCGCAGACCCAAGAAGCGTCGGCATTAGCGAAGCACTTAGCGACCATGGTCGTACAGCCAAGAAGTACGAGGATAACTTCATTAATGGAGAGTTCAACGTCGACGACGTTACGGGCGAACAACTCGCGTTGTTCGACATTGATCTTCCTCCACTTTCCTTGGTAGAGACTCGAATACCATTGGACATCATACTTTATACTATGCTATAAATAAAATGTACAAATCATTATTTCATTGTGCATTCGCAAAAGCTCCAAAGGTTCGGCGAACATATGTATTATCCCCGTCGTTTCACGCGCGAAACTTAGCGAGCTTTAATATGCCAGATCAGCATGGAACATGTCACTTATGTTTTGGTGGACATTGTCCAGACTTATATAATAGAAAATGCTAACTATTCGCCACATACTTATTTCTACAAAGCACATCGTTAATGAAAATTATATGAAATAGTTAAGATCGGACAAAATTCTGTTCCATTATCTATTTATATACATCTATCATACGTATCTTACAGAAATTATAATAGTTCACGTATGCGTTTGAAATTTCCCGATACGTTTAGAATTTGACACAGGAGGCCCTCCCGGTTTAAGAAGATTCATTAGCATGCCATTATTAACGTGATTAATTGAACGATCTCGGAAAAGAAGCGCGTCTCTCGTTGTAAATACACGTATCAATGAAATCATCTTACCTACTGCTCGCCCGAAAGGGAGAAAGTTAGGTTAGAATTTTAATCATGATGAAATCTTTCGATTTTTCCAACGAACGTATTTTCACATTAGTTAACATTTGAACTTCGCGTTCGAGGAAGAAATTCGGTTCCTCTTCTTGCATACGTTAAATGTAACGGTGACGTGTTTTCATTAATTTGCACGTGGCGCTCCCTGAAATATTTCCTTTTCTCTTTACATAGCCAACGACACCGTCAATTGCCGTCAATGATCTTTACTTTCGCGGCAAATAAACAGCAAATTTCTTGTTCCTCCTCCACGCGACTTCCGAAACATTACACGCGATATCCAATCATTTAGGTACTCTATCCTTTTTACATCGTCTCTATACAAATAGGTACTGAATTTCCTGTTACTTTAAAAGTACTGGATAATTAGATAGGTAGTTGGGGTGGTAATAAAAGGTCGTATGTACTCTTTGCAAGAGATTAAATTAAACCTTTCTCCCATATATGTATCCGTAGGATTCGTAGCAATTCGTAGGAATCATCTATAACACCCGTTTAAAAAATTATTTGCCCCTGCCGCGTATGCAACCTGATATAGAAAGTGCAAAGTGGCATGGACCTCGGAGGTGTCATCTACTTAACAGTAAATGATTGCAACATAATTACGCTCATTAAGGAAGCGAACAAGACTGCATTTGTATTGAAAACAATCTAAAGACCTCGTATCCAATACAACGACGCGTTGGTCGCGCGTAACGGGATTCATGCAAATAGGTCGTAACGTAACACCGAGAGTACGCGTGCGCATGCATGTGTATGTACACAACTACAGAAGCTAGATCCGTTCGCCGTTTTCAGATAGATAAACGGTGGTGGCAGGTAGCGCCAGCGGCCAGACGTTCGCTTTACGTTTCGCTGTATTCGAGAAGTTTCGGGCATAATCCCGAGCTCGACTTTCCGCCAGAAATTCGCACGGTTTCGCTCGGCCGACGTACACCGACGTATCCCCACGTTTGCTTCCTGCCCCTATCGATCGAATCTTTCTCCTGACGAACAGCGGCTGATCGACTGTTTTCCAAAATGTCCTTGTTCGGATCAATGATGGGTGATCTGGTTGATGATCCTATTTTCGGGTGAGTGAAGAGGATTTCTTCTCAGCTACTTGTTAACGCACCATATTACTCGAAACTACTCCCTGTCGAACTATCGCGAATCGCCGCAGACGCGTTACTTTGTCGTCCTTATTGCGTGGACTTAAGAAAAAGGTATCCATGCACGACTGGAGCCGCGCGTACCTTTCGCAGGCAACGATCATTGCATTTCGATAGGACGCAGCTCGTGTAAATCGGCAACGTCACTCGGAGAATAGCTTTCGAGAACGATTTTCGAATATTCCTTCGAAATTATTCAATTCTAATTCTACCACGATTTACGCTTGTTTTGAATCTTTCGTTTGTTTGACACACTTCATTGGCAACACGATGGATCAAAATTTGCCCACTTAAGCGTTTACGACCGAGTTATGGAGGTTCATTCATCAGTGAATGGGTTGTGTGGAAGGTTTTATTAGCTCTTTATTATTGTAGGCCCCACATAAGATCCATGACCCATATGAACATGATGAATTCCTTGTTCAACGACCCCTTCGGAATGATGGGTCAAAATGCCATCACGGACGGTAACCACAGGCCCAGAACCCACCAAGACGACCTGCAAATGATGCCGTTCGGATTTCCTCCAATGCCATCGTTCAATATGGGCAGATTGTTCCCAGATTTTGTGCGTAAAGCTAATTGCTCCTGTTTCGCAAAGCAAATTTAAGGAGCCGCCGAGCAATTACGTTCGTTCTGTTTCAGGATAACATGGGGCAATCTGGGAACTGTCACTCTTTCACTTCTAGATCCGTGATGACCATGGCCAGTGGCCCCGACGGTCGCCCGCAGGTGTATCAGGAAACTATGTCTACGACCACTGCTCCGGGCGGAGTGAAAGAAACAAAGAAAACAGTGTGCGACTCTCGCACCGGAGTTAAAAAAATGGCTATTGGTCATCACATCGGGGAGAGGGCGCATATTTTAGAGCATGGCCAGAACTTGCATAGCGGCGAACGAGAGGAACATCAAGAATTGATTAATCTCGACGAGGGTAATTATAATTTTCGTCGAGAAGTTTCCTTCTATTTCAACCATCGAGGATAATTTGTAAAAACTGTTAAATAGACGACATACCGACTTTCAATAACGAGTGGGAAACACGTACGCGTCGTGCTGTCGGCGTGATTGGCAATTCTCACTATGGTGGTCATGGTCATAGAAATCGCCCGGACCACAGACAATTGGCTTTACCTGAACCGACTGGAAGGTTAGTTGATCGAACTTATAATTCTATAAAACATTTCGAGAAAGACTCATTCAAGGTAGGGATTCTCCGAGAAACATATAAACGAAGAAGATTCTTAAGAAATCCTTTTTTGGTAAACTTGTCGATTAGCATGACCTTCGCCGATTTCGATGACCGTGAAATATGTTGTAGGGTTGCATGATTAATCTTAGTAAACTTTTGCTCATGGATTTGAATGGAAATTTTTTTAATCACCTTACCACGATCGCATCTGTATAGTATTTCTGTTGACTTATTCAAACACAATGTATTCCACTTTCCAACCTGTCTGGAGTATTAGTATTTGTTGGGGCTAGATTAGAGGGGGGGGGGGGGGGGGGGCGGCGGGCGGCGGCGTAAAGCATGGTAGCAAACCGATTTGAGTTTAACTAAAACATCATTTTCCCGCTAGGAAGAGTCAACATCCCGACTATGTTCGGCGGCGCCGGCTCTGGTTCTAAAACATAATTTTTTGCAGACTCATATTTAGCATCCCCAAACTCACATCGGTTCGCTACCATGCTTTACGCGCCCCCCGCACTAATCTAGCCCCAACCAATACTAATATCCGGGACAAGTTGGAAAGTGGAATACGTTGTGTCGGAATAAGTAAACAGAAATACTGTACAGAGAGGCGATCGTGGTAAGGTGATTTTTCGAAAATTTTCGTTCAAATCCATGAGGAAACCAAGGTTTACCAAGGTTTCTTCAGCATATCTTAGAAAGTAAGGCCGACCGCCGGGTTATATGTAGTATAGGAAAAGTTATTCAGAATCATGCCCCCTACAACATATTTCAAGTTCATCGAAATCGGTGAGGGTGATGCTAATCGACAAGTTTACCCCCTTTTTTCGAAAATATTAATGCACGTGGCATGCAAAGTATAGTAAGAGATTACACGAATATACTGATTCGCAGAGTATCATGTAAACGTAGTGATATACATTTCCATTGAATGGTGTCGCAGTAAGCCTAGCTTTAGAAGTCTAATGTGTTGCGTGTAATTGATGTAAGTCGTATGCGATGTACAGCAACATTACTGATAAATTGAAATTTATCACAGTGTGCATAAGAAGTCAAGGAGGCGAACCAGTAAAAAAAAGTGAACGGAGAGACAGGATCGCATCGTGTTATGCTACTTCTATCTCACTTCGCGCATTCCTTGGCAAAAATTTTGTATCAAGCATTAAAATAAAATTACGCATGGCTCGATATACATATATATATATATATATTCCTTTCTCTATAGTTTCGATGTAGCATGAACTCCGTAGGTGTACTCACGATCGCATCGCAGTGTTCTCTATGATACTTACGTTTTTAGTTTTTATTTGTCAGGCATCGTTAAGTTGTGTTCCCATGACTCTAGTCCTGTGGACTTGGATTGTTTATCACGGATATTCATTAACATGTACACCAATATGATAATAAATTTAGCTGATTCATAGTAAAGCTTGACATTTCATAGTAATGTAAAGTCGTTACAATTATAAGTACAAGAAATGAAAAAAAAATGTAAGAATAAATCGTATAATGAGAATCGCTTGATTTTCTTTCTCTTTTTTGTTCAAATTCTACATCTTTTATTTCTGTTTGCATATTATTGATTTGCTTATTATGTGCTTTCATAGCCGATACTCTAATTCTTCACGATGGACACCTTCCTCCAGGCGTAGCTTAAAATTACCAGCTACGTCTAAAACATACAACTCCCCTCGCGCTCTGAGGTAGGTCTTGATTCTTTCTGCTTCACGGTTCAGAAGTTGACTTCCAATTAACATTACAAAATATGTCCATGTGTTTCCGTGACCAAGTAAACGCAATAACACGTTCGAGAATAATTGAAACGTACCAAACGACGTAGTGTAATTGTATGGAATCGTAACGTAGTATATAGCATGTGGTATTTGCGAACAGTGGCAAGGGTATGGGTTCCTCTACGCGGATTAATTTCGGTTGAAGCTTATCAGACATTTCAACTGTTAATTGTACCTTACATTGGCGCACATCCTCCATCAGTTCGAAAAAGCTTCTCATGCTTTCCAAGACAGAAACGTAAACCCATCTTAAAGAAAGTACTATCCATGGCTGTATTTATCTGAAACTTTATTATGTGATTTATAATGTAGCGAAAGAAAGTGGTATGGAATACACCATTATTGTGTATTACAGGTACAGCCGCAAATATTAATAAAGTAAAAGCATAGTACACACAGTGGTGACACTTATGCAACGTAAGTAAGTTGCGCTTCATATTACATTTTATTTGTAATCACATTTGCAGTAATCAGTGTTTTTTCTCCTGGATGTGTTTCTAATCACGCTGTAATCGGTTTCTTAACGAAGTAACAATTCACTGCCACTTACTACATACTTTTAAAAAAAATTTCTACACATGGACTAATTGGATCGCAACAAGGCAATGTTTTACATATAAAAAAAGGATTAACTGCCTCTGGAACGAAACAGACGCGATGTATTTTAAACGTTCCCCGTGTTCGCAGTTCCGATTCATCCGCTCACGTAAAATCCGCTACTGAATCTACAGCGGCAGTAGCAACGGCAACGGCAACGGCAACAGCGGCAGCAACAACTGCAACGGCAACAGCAACAGCAACGGCGACTTCTACAAATCCAATAGGCAATCGAAAACGTGAACATACACCGGATGCTAAGGCTTGCAAAAAGCGTCACGCTGCACCAGATAGTAATATTTAGATCGTCTATTAAAACCTTTTAATCTATGTTCTCTCTGGTAAAATACTGCAAAACTTCGGTGAAGTTTCTTTTGAAGTAGTTTCTTTGTACGCATACGTATATATTTCTTATCAGATTTTCAGAAAAGGAAGGCTCGTTTTATTCGATCTACGAAAAGTGTATTGCACGAACAATTTCCTCGGCGTATTTACCTCACTAATGCCCTTCTTTTGAACTTCGTTTAAAAAAAAAAAAAATGAACAATTAATACCCGTTTGGAACACGCGTGCGGATCTACCGAAGTTTGGCTGTACTTAGTTACTTTTCCATTTGACGTATAAATTTACTATTTCTTCGAATCTCTGCGGATGACAAAGTATAACTATAGGTAGAGATTCTGCGAGATAACGTATAATAAATCGTACGAAAAGCATGCAAGTAAGAACGCATAAGTATATAATTGTCTTGTCTCTTGGATGCGTAATACAGGTAATATTGTCGGAGGACTGTTGTAGGAAATTATGTCTGATGAAACGTTTAGTTCGTAAGCAAAGGATAATTAACTGATATGATCTTAAGTTGTTTTCCAAGTATTCTACCGTCATATAAGTTATTTATGTTTAGATCAAGTTCAAACAATGGTTCACGTTTAGTTGTATCCGCTCTTATTCTTTTTGCTCGGTACAAAGTGTATTTAAGTGCAGAAATTTGTTCGAAGGAATATTCAACAATGCCAAATATAATAGAAGAAGAAGATATTTTGGCTAGTGTATTTATCAATAAATGGACAACAATGTAATAATCCTTGTCATTCTTTATTCGAATAAAAATGATAGATTTAGTATAACTCAGGCCTTGTTTCTTTACGCTAAAGCAGACAGATTGAATATAAAGCATCCCTAATAGCAGAATTTTCACCAATGATAATCCTACGTAAGCGAGAAACTAATTCAGCCTTATCTGGCACTGTTCCAATGAAAAAAAAACCAATTCCCAAACACCCCCTCGAGCCTTTATTCGACCCTACAAGTTTATATGTAAACAGTAATAAAGGGTTTATAGATAGCATAAGTCGAATACTAAAAGAATAGATTAGCAGAAATCATAAGCGACTGTTAATATTTTCATTGAATCAGTTTCACAGTATTGCGCAAAATACGATATACTTTTATTAAGATCCCTGTGAAAAATATCGAAGCTCTCATGACGTAACAAGAGTAAAATTAATTTTTATAATGCATAGTAAAGTATTAACATGGTGGTGAACAGAAGGAGGAAAAAGTAAGAGGAAAGCCGGCAAAAGTAATGACATGTTACATTCTGTTTGTACCACACATGGTGGATCGATGTCTGTTAGTTGTCCTCCGCTAAAGTGTTGATTCTTGCGTTGATGGCCAGAAGTTGGGCCAGAAAGGCTGGATCGCTCATGACCCTGGCTAGCGCAGAAAGTAAATCCTCCAACGTCTCTTGCGACAGGCACAACTGTCGTGCACATTCAGCGATGATTTGTTCTTCCTCCGCATCAGGACTTATCTGAAATAGTTTCACAATAAACGATCGCGACATGGATGTTAAAATTCACCTTCCTTCATCAAATTCACCGATCTTTCTTACCATCGGTGAATTGCGAAATTTACTGAACGCCATCTTGACTCGTTTCTTGCCGTTGCTGGTCTGATAAAAAATGGTAAACGTTTGTGCATTGTTCATGTCCAGCACAACAGGGAAATATATGCCAGCCGTGACGTGACCCTTGGTGTCTCTCGCGAGAAGGCTTCTGAAGTTGTAAACCAAATTTCTACGCTCCGTAACATCGATGGCAGTCAAATACGGTCGTGCCACGTATATAAGAGCAACTTGTATTCTCTCCAAGGCACCAGGTCGAGTTTTCCTCTCGTGCCATTCGACGTAATCCGGGTCGCTGGCGCACAGAAAGTAGTTGTACTCTTTCTTGCAATCCGGCTCGTCGGACTGAACGAACCAACCCGTATGCGGGTATGATTTATCTTCCATCACCGTGATAACTCTGGCTACGTGATATCCCGGATCAAGGAGCATGACTCCTCTACGTCCGCCAATTTCAATCTTCAGGCACACCAGTACATGCTCCTTCTCCCCGCTGTCGGCAGCGGGTGGTCCGCCGACGTAGCTGTCGACATCGCCGATCGTCTAAACAAACGTGAAACATTTCTTAGAGATTGTTCGATAATACGAAAGGAAGATTATATGCAAACGTAAAGGCTCACCTCCTCACAGGACACCAAATAGAGGCCACTTGCTATACCAGGAAATCTTTTGTTCAAGCCCCTTAACCGATGCAGTAACTCGAATCCCAAACCCACGCATGTATGATGTCCCTGTGTAATGAGCGGTTGATATTTGCTGTAGAATCTGTCCAATATGCATTCACCACTTGTAACATAGTCCTTGTAGAATCTGTTTGAATCAGAACATGGTTAACCAATCGACTCGTGCGAAATTATTTCTACGCGAGAAGCATCTTAATTAAGGAGACTTACCTAAGGAAATTGCCAATGGTATCGTAGCAATGTTCGCGCAGTAAGCGCTGCGTTTCTAGTTCAACGCTGCCTGCTAGTTCCTCATACTGTTCGACCGACTGTACGGTCAGGGCTGGTGACTCGTAATGGGCCCAGACTGGCAGGGGTAGCGGCACACCCCTGATCCAGGGCCCGCGTGCCTGCCCCTGTGGCTGGCACCATATTTCTGCCGTCTCGAGTCAACTTGGCCATTCGCTTCCCCAACGGCCAACCGTTGGCACGAACCCATGCTCATCCCTGCAGCTGCTTATTGGCTCCACAGGGCTCTCTCCGTGTTTTATAATCTTCTCTCGCTCTGCAAAGCAAGTGTCGTTTAATTACAAAAAGCCTGGTATCGCAGACAAGTATGATCGCATCTTTCGCGATAGATATAACTCCGCGCGTTCGCTCGCGATCAGCGATCGGCGATCGGCTGAACCTTGATACGAGAAACTGTAACGTTCAGAGAAGCTTATCAGCACTCTGGACATGCGAGTGAGTGGAACGCGCTCCGACTGTCGACGCGTTAACTCCCATTCCCAACCGACCGCTGCCCCAATCATTCCATCTATTTACCGTGAGTCCACTGCTATTTAAGGACACGAATCAACACGGTGCCGTATGATAAAATCTGCGAGATAAGCGCCGTGAAACGGATCGGTTTCGTCGCTGGCTTGGTGTCCAACATGGCGACGGAGTACGCGTGGTGAATCAATACACGACCAAATAGATAGGTATGTAGCGTGCCACGTGTCTACTACGACCTTCGTCACATAGTCTTACCTTTCGCGCTAATGCACTACTTATACTTCGCATGGCAATTCGATCAAAAGAAACCATTGACGCGCTGGGCGCGCGCGTTAGGACATAGAACACCGTCCGATCACGAACTCGCTCGGTTTCCGCTATTTCACGCCCTTTAAGCCGATTCACAACAAATAACCCTAACAGTCGAATAGAATTATACAAGAGGTAAATAAAATGAGGAGACAAGTGTAAAGTTTCCTCGTTTTTGCAAAGCGAAAAATAAACTCGAGGTTTCGTAAGGTGCCGATAAACCGCAAGACGTTTTTCTATGTTTACATTCGATACGCGTGCTTGTTATTCCAGCTCCGCGAAACGACGTTTCTCCCCGTCATGAGATTCTATGCCAGTTGTTCGTTACGTCATCGGGCGTACTGACTCAACGCTAAAATATAAATATACGGCTGTTGGGAAGTGAAGGGTATTTCCCTCGTGAATCAGGCGTACAAGATGTTCGTAGACGCAGTGCGATTAAAATCATTCGAAACCGTCGACAAAATCAAATTTGTTTTCAACCGCGAGCAAAGGGAGCTCACCTCCCACTTGACTTGCAAAAAGACGCGCAATAAAGAAGCGAAACGGATGTGCAGACTTACCCATACAATGAGCGCACCAAACAAACAAAAACTTTCTCTCTTCCAGAAGATTGGAACAATTCACACGTCCGAAGTCCAAAGCAGAACTGGGTGGTGGAAGGCGAGCGGTAGATTATATACCTTCCCGTCTCTCTATTTGCCCCTTCCAGTCGTCTGCCCATTGGTCACTGGTAGTTCGCCCACGTGATCGCCACCCTCGTGCAAAGTTTAGAAGACGCACTCGCGCGAGCCCTCCTTCTTTGTAAACAAACCAAGAAACTTGCTTCTTTTTTCCATGTCCGACGCTACGCGTATCGCGGCTACGCATACGCACACTTCCTCGCTTTGCATACATCCGGCGATTCTTTTAACGCGCGATAGCCGTCGTTTTCGTAAACACGCCATTAGAATGCTGCGCGGAGCGGAAATCGTTAGGCTTTAATGAACGCTCTAGAATGGAAAACGGTCGCGTAATATGATGCAAGATTGAAACGCATAAGGAGACATGCTCGTGTGGGCCGCGATTGGTCGAAGGCAATCGCGCCTCTAGAAATTTTACCGTTTCCCAGCTGTTCGACTATCGAAGCCTTCCGACAGCTGGGCTTAGCATCGCCAGGATCACGTGACGACGTCTAATGACCACGTGTTCCTGGAACACTAACGTGATTAGCAGGATTTCCGAGGGAAGCCTGAGTGTATTAATTAGGGTTCAAACTCCTTTTACGAGTACATAGTATTCTTTATCCTGACACATACAATCGCGAGGCGAGCGATTGTAAAGTGAATCAGTGACGTCACGGGTAAACTTGAGCAGTCATGCTCTTGTTGGAAGGTATTCACTCAGAAACGTGGCGCGCGCGCGCGCGTGCGTGAATTAGCACAGCCATACGTTAAATACCGTCTGGCTATCAGCCACGTGATAATAATGTGATACGATACGTGCTCCGATTAGAACGGAATTACGACGCAATAATATTTATTCGGGCAAATTGGATGTAAACCAACAGTAATTAACAGAATTTGGCCAACGTCGGTTTAAATAGCCAGTGCATGATAAAATCGTTACTAAATGACATATACATATACAAGGTGGTAAGACACAAAGTAAATGCGCTCCAGCAGTTTTCGCGTTATCAATGAATCATTGATTTCCTTGAATCCCCGTGACGGGGAAAAGAAGCTCGTAATAGAATGGTTCTGTACGTGACGCATTCTGGAAGGCCGATACTTGGTGTAATTCTCTCGAGGAATTTCCGTTAACCTTAGCCAACAGAGTCGACAGCGATTAAAAGCAAGCTAGATCGATTGAAAAGTGTTTGTTGGGAACGTTTCTCTTTGCACAGTTGCGCAAGGTGCAATAACTTATGATTCATGGAGGTCAATGGCGTAGATATATTGTATCAGTCGCTATACGTATATTAAACTGTCGCGCACCGCGTTCGTGTAACACACACAGAAGCACCTATGCGTGCGAATGCCGTGCGCAGTTGTAGGTTAACACCGGCCCTGGAATGGCTTTATTAATTAAATCTCTTGAAAAACTTGTTTGATTAATCGTTATCTAGAGAAAGATTGAGATATATCGAGAAATATGATTTGTCGATGCAGGCGATATTTTTCAAGACCTTCGGTGAAGATTATCGATCGATACCTACGCGGACGCAGATAATTTTCGAAAGCGATAATTTTCCACCTTTTATTAAACGGACGTTAATAGATCTGTAAACGTTGGTTGCCGTGAAAAATATTTGTTATTCGTTTCGCGCGAGTAATTTGCCGATAGATTTCGTCATTAACGATAACCTATCAGCAATCACCCTACACTGTTGCGTCTTATTAACTTTACCTCCGCAATTGACGCGAGAGCGATTCTTTTGTCGCATCGACAGCTCTTTTCCACGGAATCGCGATCTTATCGATGTCCCATGCGCAGTAGAATTTTCTAGACAGTAAGAGAAATGCGAGTACTTGAGTTTTTTATTGATTAGATGGAATATGATACGTATCACGGACTCTTCCATGTTTATGCAAACTAAACGCGACCTTGTTGTCGTGTGTTAATGGGCTTATGTTTCTCGATACTCGCGCAAACAAATTTCAATTGATCGAATTCATATTTGAAAACTATGCATCGACCATCGATTTGAATAGCCATTGAACAGGCCGAGTCTAAAAGAAGCTAAAATATACCCGCGGTTATTGAATACCTATTTTTCCGTGCAACGAATTTAGATTCTGCTTGGAAGAATTCTACTTGGAGCCTCGTTGCCATTGAACCGAACTACCTATTTGGAATCTTTTTTATCTTTCATCGTGGGATTCGAAGTCATCGTATTTCCGTGGAGTAAGTGCGATGTCTGATGTCTCGTTCCGCGGTTCCGCGGCATGTGACTGGAACGAACCAATCCCGTGACTCGTGACTCGTGACTCGGCCGAGGATTATCGATATTCGCGAGCATCTGGTTGAGATTGAAATTTTCCTGCACACGTAACGCGTGCAGTGTATCGCGGCTGTTTCCAGCTGTTTCGTCGATATGAGCTTGTTTAAGGGATTTGCCGGGAAGTAATCGATACCGATATCCTTCGCAATCCTTCGCGGTGCCTGCGACCGGCAGCGACCGGATCATTGGTAATTCCTCGCTGCGTACTTTTCTCGATTTCAATCGGGAGCGGAAGACGCGACACGCGACACACGTCAACATGTTTGTCACTTTTGCGGTACTCGGCGATAAGTGAAAGTACTCCCGCGCGTTGCACAATGTTTATCGTCATGCTCGAAATTAATTCTGCACGTAACTCCTTAACGACCGACAATGACACGCTTATCGCTGCATTTTAATGTCCGGGGACGTAATTTATTTAACGAAAACATATGCCAGCTGTCCCATTAAATAGACGATACGCTTGAGTTTCTCAAATTGCAGGCCACACGAAAGCAGAGAAGTCGATTCTATCGAGGATGAAGTTGACATGGAGTCAACGTCGTATGATGTTCTGTACAAACGTCCATATTGGGGCGACAAAGACATTGTATTAGAAAGATGACGATGCGTATGCTCTGAAGAATTATATAATTGTATACACATCCAAGAGAAGTAATGTATAGGGTTCTGATTCGGGTTACACCGTAAGCGGACACCTCGGTAGTACACGTGCTGTTTTACGTTTCCAGGAATTAACGGATATTGTTAATCATGCCTCTCTCGGGAGAAACGCATCTCGTAGCGACGGAAGTCGAACCTATGGATAACTTGTATCTCGCACTGACGCAGTGCTTCGCTATTATATTATGCGGGTAAGGCTTCTAGGACTGCTCGGGACTTTAATTCGCATGGTACAAGTTCAGAACGATCTGCATTTCAGGTACATCGCGGGAAGGTTGAATGTCATTACAAAAACAGAAGCAAATGGTCTGAACACCTTTGTGGGAACATTTGCTCTGCCTTCCTTAATCTTCATGTCGCTAGCTAAGCTCGACTTCACTATAGTAAACTGGAAATTCCTACTCGCTGTCTTGTTAGCTAAAAGTTGTGTGTTCTTTGTCGTGCTAGGCGTATCTCTAGTCATTAAGAAACAGTCTAATCCAGGTTGCGCAGCGCTGTTCGCTATATTCACTACTCAGAGCAACGATTTCGCCATTGGATACCCTATGAGTATGTAGAGAAGAAATCATTCTCTGTATTAACATTCAACGTCGCATTACATTTAACAATGTACACTTGCAGTTGACGCGTTGTATGGAAAAACGCACCCCGAGTATGCGGCGTATCTGTATTTAATGGCACCTATATCGCTGGCCATTCTAAATCCGATTGGCTTCGTGCTATTAGAGATTGGCAAACGTAGTACTGAGAATCATAGAAGCTACGGAAATATGGTTTACTCCATCGTAAAAGGAATCGCATTAAACCCAGTGCTTTTTATGACCTTGCTCGGTATCGCGGGGAACCTAGTTTTCAGTCACGTAATACCGAATGTACTTGCTACTGTTCTAGAGGTATTTGGAAATGCGTTCTCGGCCAGTGCCCTCTTTCTGCTAGGCTTAATGATGGTTGGAAAGGTGCACAAATTGAAGGGCACAGCCCTTGTTATACCAGGCATATTGATATCCGTCAAACTATTCGTGCTTCCATTGGTAATAAGAGAGTCTATTATTCTCTTAAACGCTGGAGAGAACGCCACGGACACTCAAGATTTGAGTACATACGGGTTCCTGTATGGTACTATTCCAACAGCGCCAGCCTTGTTCATTTTCACACTTCGATACAACCTTGAAATCGACTTAATTGCGTCAGCGATGGTTGCCTGTACATTCTTATCTGCTCCGCTTATGTTCGTGTCAGCAAAATTAGTCAACGCAGTTTCTGCTGGAATTACCCCGACGAATTACACGCACCAGCTAAATGTGTTTTCCTTCGACGTGAGTATCGCTTCGACAGCAGTTTGCGTGTGGCTGATTATATGTTTCGTTGGATTGGGAAGAAAGAAATACAAATGCGTTACTCATCGATGTACATTGTGTATTATAATCGCACAGGTGCGTATTGGTTCGTTTTAATGAGTAGCTCGCGTAACACGCAGTTCAACTTTTTATGCGGAAAATACGGTTTCAGTTAGCCACAGCCGTGGGTGTGATTATTTGGACGAAACTTGAGTCGCACAACAGTAGATCAATATTATGGTAATACGTGATACTTTCTGCTATCCCTTTCGTTCGCTTCTTGTGTTACTTACTCTAACTGCAATTTGCTACAGGTATATCCAGTTTATTCTAATCACCACGGGGGTGTACGCAAGTCGCATATGGACGATGGCAATAGCAGCTACTTTGTTGTATTTAAGTTCCCGCTCCGTGAACTTTGTCAAGAGCATGCAGCAGTGGTTCTTTCCTGTAGGATGGGGGTATGATAAGAAACAATACTCCACTATTCAATTAACACGATGGGATAACAAGAAATTATGCATTTACAGGGTTCCACTTTTAATAGCGATCATACTATGCTGCACAATAGCTCCAAAGGAGTCTGACCTTGATTTCGCCAATCCAAACTTCCAGCTCGGTAGAAGCGAAGCTGCGACTTCTACTTTTGTGCTGATATTTTGTTTTATCGGTAAATTCGCAATGTGTACACGCAACGCGAGATTAATATGCTACAGAAGTTTCCTCATATTCTATCTGTTTTGCAGTGACACTGGGTTGTTTGGTCTTGCAACAGAGATACCAGCGTCGACGTATGTCCTCATCTTATAATAATTTAACTGATAACGCGGAGAATCCTGCCGATGACAGGGTCGAACGACGCGTGGCAGATGTCGAGGATCTGGTTTCCCCTACCTCTCGTACACCGATGTAAGTGAATCGCACGAAGAATTAGCAGATACTGCAACTATATCCTTAAAAATGTTAGCTATCGTTTGCAGTATCGGCTGCGAATATTCGGATGATTGTCCGAATGGAGTGTGCAGAAGCACCGATAACGACATCAACGACTGCGATCTATACGCAGATAACGAGAGGAACGCGACGGATGATCCGCAAACGCTTAGACATCTCGTGTTCCTTATTTTACTTCTCTGCTCTATGTTCATTGTGAGTGAACGACAGGATTTTTCCGCTCGCGTTCTGCGCATTTACCAACCGAGAAGATATTGCCAAGTCACGAATTAATCAATATTATACAACGCAGGGCTTATCTATATCAATTGGAACACTATTTATGGAGCAATTGACCGGGGTTTACGCGGAACTGGCATTCTTGGACGTTGCTCTAAACTTTGGCCAGTCGTTAATCGCATTTGCTATCTTTGGCTTGGATCCTGGTCTCGGGAAGCTAGGATGCTGGTTGCGAAAAGTCTGCCGCGAATGGCGCGCCGGTAAAATCACTTCTTATGCTATGCTATGCTATGCTATGCTACGTTTTAAACATAATTAACATAATTATTATATTTAGCATCTTAATATCGCCTGACATCCATTTACTGTTTGCAGGTAAAGAATTGCAGCTTCCCCCCGAAGAAGAGTTGAGCCTAGAAGTGAAGGCTATTCGGGATCAATTTAATCGTTGCCACTTAGACGAATGCCGCGCTCGTATAGCCATTTGCCGCAGGCGCTTGTTAAGGGTATACAAGGGAGCTTTCACTGGAACTGATTTAGTTGATTGGCTACTCGAATCTAACGTCGCGCGAACTAGGGACGAAGCAGTTAGATATGGTCGTAGCTTGTTAGAAAGTAGAGTGTTACAGCACATTGACGGCACTCAACATTTCCTCGATCAGAGTATACTTTACACTTTCAACGCCTAACGAAGGCGTGCGTCCAACAAATTTCCATAAAGTTAAGGATCGTTTTTATAGCTTTTCTCTGTTTTTATGAACTTTTTAAATATTATGTATTGTCTACGATGTTACGAACATCACAGTTAGGATCAAAGCGAAACAATTATTTTTCTAAGGTAGCAAACTTTTCTTTCAAAGTTTACACGCCATAATAGATTTCTATGTGCATATTATTTATTCTGATAATGTTAGCTATGAAATCGTTTTATTTAATCGTTTGGAATCTCTTGCGAGGAGACCTCCATGCTCGTGGCTGTGCTTTCCTGTCACCTATGATAATTGTATGCTGACACATATATTTTATTATACAAGCAGATGTCTCGGAAGAACTCGATATAGTAATAATTTCTGCAAATGCCAAAGATGAATATTAGCGTTTAATGTTAATCCTAATTTTCAAGGCTAGTATTGTGCACAGTATTGAACTTTCTTTGCGAGAATAGCTATTTTAGGACGTCTCTACTTTTTTATAGGGTTGTATTAGACTTAATCGCTGGTTTAACATCGAGAGATAATTTTCCGCTATTATTATCATTTTCAGGAACAGTGCATTAGTTAAATTCGTACGTGTTAAACGTTCTGCGAACAAACTTTGTATTGGGTGATTTTACTGTGGTAAAGAAATATATATTCCTACACGAACTTCAATAAATACAGATGAATTTTGCCTAAAACAACATTACGAATATAAATGCGTTCTTTAATACATCTGAAAATTAGAAGCATAAATCATCGTCTGGATCCTCCTCGTCGATATCATCTATGTCCTCCGGTTGATAATGAATCTTAGATGTGTTAGTTCCGTTGGCGTTAATCGTGTATGGTAGCACAGTTTCTTGCCTCTGTTTCATTTCGCTCTCATTCATTTCTATCCTGAACGAAGACACGATCTTTTGCTTGTGAACTTCGCACACCGAATTCAGCTTTCTGTTTTGCATTTCAATTTTCTCCGACTGAAGCTCGTAAGACGCGCTATCCTGGGTGACCAGCTCGCGTTGCCTCAAAATGGAACCTCCCACTTTACGATGCACAAACTCGACCGTATAATTAAAGTTATTACTCTTCCTTGCTCCCAGAAACTGCTCTATTTTCACATATGTACTCCCTAACGTCTCTATGCACTGTATTTTATTCTCCACAAAGTCTCTTCTGTAAACACAGATCAACTGCGGCACCTGTCTGCTCAGTTTCTCTAAGAACCACAAAGCTTTCGAGAGACCGACGAATAGGATCAACGAGGTCAAGCAGTCGACGATGACGGTGGACTTTACTTTCGTAACTTTTAGAATCTGCTCGAGAGTGTCAAAGTCCTCCTCTCGAATGGCATTTATACCGATCGTGTTTATGTCAACCGTGTAGTAATCCGAAATAGTCACGTTACTCGACAAGAAGGGTTCGGGCTCGTTTTGATACACAGACTTTGGATCGGAGAAAGATAACAAATCGAATGTACGACTAGGTACCTCAACCTTCCACATTTGTATCCAACCGGCAATTAACTGTCTCGCGAATATCGCGTCTACTCCTGAAATACATTATCCATTATCATACACTCAGATACAGTCCTTATTTCTAACGTTAAATAACATTCGCCCGTGCTCGACATTCCGCGAGCGCAACGTTACCACACCTTCGTCAAGGACGATCAGCTTCGTGCCCTCCAACAAAGGCAGTGTTTTTATAGACGTCATCGTGTTGACGGTAACCAAGCGTGTCACGAATAGAATCACTATCGAATATCGAATCAACCACAAATACACGCAGTCGATGCGCGTACGTATGCGTCCACGGTTCCACACGATCCCACACGGTTCGTCGCGCGGAACACCTCTCAGCACAGCCCCCGAATATACTTAATACATTTCAGCTTCCAATCCCGCGTTCAAGCGACTCATTCATTTACGATAATTAAGATATCCAACTTAAAAACAAGTGTCTCGTAACCTTAAACCGAAGCAAATTTTCAGTTAGATATAGTGTTTGATTGGATTTAGCTTTCGCTGATACCACAAACAAATTTTCAGTTGATTTCAGTTCGTGGTGCCGCGTGGCCCCCCGCGAGCGCCCGCGAGCGCCCGCGAGTGCCCCCACAATTGGCCACTATCGCGAATAACCACGAACGACACGCGGCAACACAGATTAGCTTCGTTTACGCCGTTTACGCCGTTTACGCGCCACCCGGCTAGTTCGCGCGTATGCCGGCGAGGTTCGAGGTCCGACGGCTGCTGAGGTAGCGGTTCGGGCTGGGCTTGGGAGGTGTCGCCACGCTCGAGCCGAAAAGGGTGCGGTACACGGTGATCGCCATACTGGGCGAACGTGACCGAAGACAGAGCGAAAATGAATACCAGAGTGTGTGTCACATCGAAGCTATTTCGCTCATAACAGAGGTTTTATTTTGACAGTGTGATCTGAGAGCGGCCCGCGCGATGTCCGGTACACCGGCCAAGCCCTGAGGGAGACCGAAAAGCCCAGATCCGCACGCGTGACCGCGTAACATCAGAAATATCGCAGCTCGGGTTTCCTGCGACTCGGGTTGTCGCTGCATGTGTCACTGGTGAGTGCTGCTGCTGCCGCTGCCGCTGCCGCTGCTACTGTTGCTGGCTGCCCAGGCCGCCTCCTCCCGCCGACGATCCCCCGACGGTCGACTATCCGCCGTTGACGCGTCCGCGCGCGCCTCCGCCTGTATTCGCCAGCGGTGCTTGCTCGCAGCCCACAGATGCAACATTGAGGGACAACAACCACTTCGAGGAATTACCACCGATGAGTCTGGCCGCGTTGAGCTCTGTTCGGTGCTGCTCCTTCAACTAATCGCGTGTGTGATGCCCGGGAGTCGCTCCAGCACGGACCCAGAGCACAAGTCACCGCGGGAAAGTGGTGAAGATTCCGAGGATGAGAGTGAAATCCTGGAGGAGAGCCCCTGCGGGCGGTGGCTTAAACGCCGGGAAGAGGTACGTCTTCTCGCTTCGCCTCTTCTTCCTCCCTCTTACATGCTCGCCGTACGTCAAACTATCATACCTCTCCATACCTCGTAGTCCGTCTGGTTCGCCTAGGTTCTGTATAGTTCCAAGCGCTCTATGTGTATCGTGTTGCTTCCGGGCGAGAGACGGTCCTCTGGGGTTGTCTGTCTCTCCTCGAGGCATTCTCGTCAAAGGAGAGCACGGTTCGTTAGGTCGCTGGACCTTGGTGCGAAGAGGACTTAAATGTTTGGGATCCGGATGGTTGTGGTTCTTTTCAGTAAGGGAACTCGTGGTCAGTGTTGCTGAGAATGGTCTATTGCAGATGTTGCGGGAAAAATCGGAGCATCTTGTCACGAAAGATATACATATGTATATGAGAATTATATAGATTACTTTCTACTTGATAATGTCGATACACGAGTATTTTAAGTATATTGGTAGAATGAACTTTCACATATAGCATTAAATGCTTTCAAATGCGCAATATCTGTAGATAAATCTTCCGCTATTTCTTGGCACCGAGCTTTTACAGGCAGCGATCTCTTTAATATTTCGTCCTAAAAATAATCTGGCATAGGTGGACCGTCGACTACTCGCATTAACACAAGGCTGTTGTACTCTAACATGTTTCTCTGTTACTTTGCGCTATTTGAGAAGAATGGAGATTAAATTGTATAATGCCTAAGGTACATTATCATCTATTAAAGTTTCGTTCGTCATTTATTTCAGAGCTAGAGCGTCCAAATTTCTTAGATGGAGGAGTGACGCGTGTCTATTTTGTTGTACAATAACATATTATTTTATGTTAGGTATATGTAGGTTCCAAGTCCACGTTAGCCGAAGGCTCTACCTTTGGAGCGGCCAGAGGCGGCGAGAACGAAGTCACTGAAATGGAGGTATGTCTATTTAAAAGAAAATAGGCTATCTCTTCTGTTTTTTTTTAATGAGTAGTACTCTGTGATTGCGAGTATCTGGATAGAATAATAGAAACGGATATAAACACTGGACCCAATACTGTGCATTACTTGGACGTAGCGTGTTGTCACGAATACCTATGACAATCTCTACTCTGAATTAACTCCCCTCCTTAAATTCCTCGCAAGGTCACATTCATGTAATGGCAAATAGGCATGAAATTGTTCGAGCTGTGCTTTAAGTATCTCTAAAATGGATGATTGGAATAATATATTCTGTCGTGCCATGTATAGATCCTTAAAAATGTATTAATAGCCTGGTTTTACTTTCGTTCTGTGCAGCTTCTGTATATTGTAAATAAACAATGTATACACTTGTAAATTGTAGATAAAAATAGACTAACTTTCTGCGTTCCGTACCATCGATCTAAACTTTCCAAACGACTGTTAACTGTTTAAATAAAGTAAAGCGTCTGTATGAACTGTATTTGTTACTTAGGTGGAGCAACGCGATGTACCCGGAATCGACTGCGCCTACCTGGCGATGGATACAGAGGAAGGTGTGGAGGTTGTTTGGAACGAAGTGCAATTCTCTGAGAGGAAAAACTTCAAAGCGCAGGAGGAAAAAATACAGCTCGTATTCGAGAATCTTACGCAGTTGGAACACCCCAATATTGTTAAATTTCATAGGTATTGGACGGACACTCACAATGATAAACCTCGAGTGAGTTATCGAATGAATCTCTGGCTCTAGCTTTGAGTTGGAAAGCTGCTATGTTACTTACCACGTTTCTTTATCCTTCGCCAGGTTATATTTATAACCGAGTACATGTCCTCTGGATCGTTGAAACAGTTCCTAAAACGAACAAAGCGTAATGTGAAAAAATTGCCCCTGCAAGCATGGAAACGTTGGTGCACCCAAATACTATCGGCATTGAGGTAACACGACTGCTCGCATTGATTATAACCGGATCGCATTCGGACGGTGCTAAATTCTTTGAAATTGTTTCAGTTATTTGCATTCCTGTTCACCTCCCATTATTCACGGAAATCTCACTTGCGACACTATATTTATTCAGCATAATGGGCTTGTAAAAATTGGCTCGGGTAAGTACTTTCGTGGCAAAATCCGAAGAACCTTTCATTTCGCGGGGCATTCTATGTCCCCGCAAAACGGTACAGTCTCAATCGTATCTGTACTTTGTATACCGAGACACTCTGCTAACAAGTATCAGATACGTAGCTGCTCGTAGGTATCCAAGAGAGCACTTTATCCCTAAATCAAATTATTTAGCATACATTGGAATAGGAGTTTGCAAGGCGCTTCCCTTTTTTTTATTCACAGGACTATGAGAGGCTAATAGTTTTGTTTCTCATAATGTTTCATGGAAGAAAAAAGTATAGAAAAAAAATCACAATATAGGATTATTAATCGGCCGGCTGGCGAAGTTAAAGTAACAACTGCCGACCTAACTGGTATTTATTTTGTTCTTACAATGGGGTACAAGCAAAGTACGTATATTACTATTACTGTGATTGCCTCTTCGGCCCTTGTACGATAAGCCAATCGACAGTAATAAATCAGTTTTATACAATTACTCGTTCAATCTCCGCCCGACAGATAATATAACGCGTATTATCTAATATTAGACTAAACACCGTGTACACAGTACTCGGGCGAGAATGTTACAAAAGATCGTAATGTTTGAAGGAGGGCGTGATACAATTACGTTTGCCAAGAAATTTTTTACTCCATGATATAATGTCTTCTTTCAACTAAGATCTAATGGTATACATATACGATATGTGGGAATACGATCTCCACCATACATCCCTGATAACTGCTCCTCGGTGTGCCTCTAGCACTTCGCTTCAATCAGATCGATCGATTCAGAACCATCCCTATATATATATATAATCATTGTTATTGCGTTCTTTACATTGCTCTGCACTCTCTTTGTCCCCCCCCCCCCCCCCCCCTCTCGTACCTGTCAATTAGTAACATAAATCTGTTAGAAAGATTGTGTACAAGCTGCTTTTACATATTAGGAGTAACTTGAGTCCTCATTTTTAATTGTAGCAGATAGGCTAATCTAGATAATGAAAAAAACACAGCAAAGTCTTCGAAGAGAGAGGAGGTACAAAAATGGTACTTCTCGCCAGCCCGGAGGATTGAGTCAGGCGATCATCTCGGCGCTGCGTCGGTCGGTGTAAATTGTGAAATGATGAGTTGGTGAATTTGAGGAAAATACATTTGGCAGATAATCAACGACTATTGCCAGCTAAGTAATTTAGGCGTAATGAGGTAAACATTCCCATTTATGTATGTATACATTTATCTATATCTTAATTACCGGTAGACTGGTCCTCTGTTAATACGATATATTAATGTTTATTTAATTTTAATACCATATTAGTGCCATTACATTGCACTATTCATTCCCCCGACTTAATGAATTATAACGAAGAAGGGCGAAGTGTCTGTATGCCTCTTTGTCCTTCTCAGCCTCCCAGCGCACGCATTTTCATTGTACTCTAATACTCTTCTTCTTCTTCTTCTTCTTCTTCTACTTTTTTTGTATCCTCGATTACCAATAAAAAGAACTCCTTGGATCCTGTTCCCCGCTAAAAATTTCATCACGCTCGATGAAAGTGCCTCTCCAAAATGTTCACATGATCGGGAGCAAGCTTTTCGGAGCAGATTATTTGCATTCTAAAAATTGTATTTTCCCTTGCCAGGGGCACTTTTGTACGTATACATGTACATGCGAAAATTATTAACCATGTAAGGGCTCAAGTTACTCTTAGGATATACTTTTCAGTTACAACACAATTTTTCTAGCGGTTTACCGATTCACTTGTTACGGCAGAGGTGGCGGGTATTCCCGAGGAGGAGCGCTCATCTCTCGTAGCTTCTCTACTTGCGGTTTATTCTTGAGAGAGATTCAAAGAATCCCTGCTGCCTCGCGGAGAATGTTTTCTAACGCATCGCTTTGTCGAATACTTTCATACAATTGTGTTTCATACATTTACGTGTACGTATACTTGGGGCACAGTTCACGAAAGCAATGATATTCCTTTTTTTTCTAATTGCAGTGGCTCCAGATGCGATCCACCATCATGTTAAAACTTGTAGAGCGAACATGAAGAACATGCATTTCGTAGCACCTGAATATGGAAGTGAGTGAGCTGAGATGTCGCACACCTGATCGTTTCAATGTCGTACTATTAAAATTTGCTTTGCTCTCTTCCCCTAGATTCCGTAACCCCTGCCATTGATATTTATTCGTTCGGGATGTGTGCCCTGGAAATGGCTGCATTAGAAATCCAAGGGAACGGTGATAGTGGTACGACTGTGACAGAAGAGAATGTTGGGAAGACGATAGAATCTTTAGACGATACTCAGCAGAAAGACTTCATTCGGAAGTGTCTTCACGTAGACCCTCTTAGTAGACCTAGCGCGAGGGAACTTCTCTTCCACCCAGTTCTGTTCGAAGTGCACTCACTGAAACTACTCGCAGCCCATGCTTTGGTCAATTCAGCCAGTAAGTTCGCCAAACTAGCTTCTCTTATTGTTTATTTTTCTTTTTCTCTTCAGCTGGTTGCTTAAAAGTTGCTGACACCTTTTGGCTCTTTTCCAGCGAACATTTCAGAAACGATAACAGACGAGGTGTTGCAAAGGCTATACGGGCCGGACACCGTAGTGGCCGAAATAAAGTATCAAGACCGACCGCCGCAGCAGATCCGATTAAGCGACATCCCGGTGACTGAGAAGCTAGAGAAGTTTGTGGAAGACGTGAAGTAAGTATACGAGAAAGAAAGTCGCGCCGTCAGCGATACCGATCGTTCCCCTCTGTCGACAGATACGGGATATATCCTCTGACAGCGTTTATGGCGAAGCTGCCGCCACCCGCTCGGCCCCGGGCGATATCGCCCGAGGTGACCGAGTCGGTGAAATCGGTCACCCCCGAGCCAGTGGACGTGGAGTCACGACGAGTAGTTAATATGATGTGTAACGTTAAGCCTAGAGAAGAGAGTTGTGAATTACTAGTGAGTGACCCAAAAAGCAATGCGAGAGTTAGCTATGAAAATCGGGCAAAACCTTGTTTCGTTTGTTCACGATGGTGTATTTTATAGATGACAATATTGTTACGAATGGATGACAAAATGAATAGGCAATTGACGTGTCCGGTGAGCCAAGTAGACACTTCGATGCTTCTCGCGCAGGAGCTTGTACATTTCGGGTTCATTAACGAGGTAAATATTCTATCTGTGATTCGACTAATCATTTTCATGGTCCACGAGGGCAAGCTGTTTATGACGGGCCGGCGGTCCTTTCTTGCAGAACGATCGTGATAAAATAGCGAATTTAATCGAAGAGGCATTAAGGAGTTGCTTTAACAAGCAAATGATGACGCCAGGAATGGTGTCGCTAACTAATCTTCCCACCCAGACCACGCTGCTGCTACCTGGTCCGGAGTTTCCATGCTTGCAACACTTTGATAAATCTATGTTTAACGCGACAACATCCAATAGTGATAGTGTAACTAACCCGCTGCCAAAAACCTCAGGTCTATCCGTGTCGAGTAACGCGACCAGCAAGAGTCACGACGAAGCTGAACCACCGACAAATATCGAGAGCGGTAGTTAACCATCCAGGATATCTGGTAACTCAGTTCACTGTGCCACTTTGCACGCTCTATGTATAGACTGGCTATGTATTTTTATATTTAAGTAAACAGGAAAGAAAGAAACGATTAAAAGGTAAAACGAAAAACAGAGAAAAGATACAAAAAAAATATGATGAAAAAGGGTGCCGTGGCTAAACCGCTAGGCTAAAGACGTCAAACGCAGTATAATAACCGAATATCGATTTTTTTCCCCTCCGAGAGCACGATAATTCTCTGTTCACCGGCTGTGTCCGCGGTGCTCCGTTGTGAAATTTCCACTCGTTCGATGACGGGGTGACGTTTATTTTCCGATGTCGAACCGTAAGGTAGTTTAGGAAGCTAGGATTTACAAATTGGTCGATTCTGATCTGGAAGCGAAGGAGGCGCTCTACTGTTTCGGTTAATCTTTGCGGCTGATTATATAGAGTGTAACAAGTATTGAACTGCATCTAGTTGCTACGAATCGGTCTACTACTGTTTCTGAGATAAAGGGCATTTAACTGGCGAACGCTTTGAATTCGTTTGAATAATTTAAATAAAGATTGAATCCACCTTCCGTCGCGGCGTGACGAGATGTATCATAGAAATTTTATTTTGTACATACAAATTGACAGTGTTGGAGACAAATAAAAAGAGAAGGATTTAGTTGATAAGCGCGGGGAGCCTAGCTCGATCGACAGCAATTGCGAGGAATGCTAGGATCCGAGGAGGATTGATAACACACACTGTACTCGCTTTTCTTTAAATACTCAAAAATATGCTGTAACTCATCCCGTTAAATTTTCTTGTTCACGAGAATGATAATAAAAGAGAGAGAGAGAGAGAGAGAGAGATAGAGATAGAGATCCCCAGACCAGGTTTCGTTTTCCTTTTTCTGATTTTTCTTCTCTCTTTCGTTCGAAGGATGTAACGCGATGCTCGTTGAAATATACGTACTTGGTAGTAGTCAGAAGCAGCCACGGCCCTCCCTATACTTCGGTATTACTGATGTGATTAAACCAAGGTTATTAAATCTCGATAAAATTAGCTGAAATCCTTGTAAATAATTTATATTTTTAAGAAGAATCTGTTGACACAGAAAACTAGTCATATAGGTATATTCGAGTGCTAACAAACTAACACCGACCTTATTATGTCTTTTGCATTTATAACACATGCTTGGCCAAGAGATACATGCTCCAACTTTCATACCTCGGTAAAAGTAAATTTCAGTGACGCATTTCACTAAGCAAACGACTAACCATAACTAGCGGTAATTACTATTACCAATCAACATAAACTTCGATCTTAAGTATGTAAGTAGATTATCGGAACTAAATTGAATGTATAGCTTTATAATTCAAATTATAAAACGAGGAAAGAAGTGCGGCGACTGAATCGTGGACATTATGAAAGGGCTGTACGATGACAGTGATAAATAAATACTATAACTCCGAATTCCACTGCCTGAAATTTGTTCTTGTTCATTGAGGCTCGTTTTCTCCTACGCTCCCTAAACGATCCTCCCCTCGTCTCCGCCTTATCACACGCCGGCAGTAGAGATAGGTTTATCCGGAAATAGAGAAATCCGAAGGGGTGTGTCCTATAAAAAATTTATTTGTGCGACTTTATAGCCAAAGAAGAAGTTACGAGGTGTCTTCAATGTAAAACACTTACGGATGGAGTGTCGCGAGAAACGCTCTTATACAAACAGCCTTATAATCGATGTCTTAGAACATTTAATGAGATTAACAAGAGTCTGTATACCTGTGTATAACAAAGAGAAGTTGTACATACATCTGAACCGTATAGCTTAACACACTGCAAGCATACTGTAATACTCTTACAACGCTAATACTCTTTATACGCGACGGAACACAAACGTTGAACAGCGTTATAAAATGACGACGATAATAACATTCCTCTTTAAAAAGTACAGCCGTCGGTTTATTCGCTCGAACAAGTACCATCTTACCCCTGACATTCATTCGCCAACCGGAAGTAGACAAAGAAAGAGTAACCTTTCATAGAGACAAATGAGTCTCTTAAGAAATCGGTACCTTCCATCGCACCCCGCGCACTTGTGCTAGCTTCTTAAAGTATTTCGTATTTATTTCATGGAACACTGGATTGAATTGCCAAGTACAAAGAGTACACTTAGGGAGAATTAAGTACCGTCCGTGGAGTGTGTACGGTTCAGCAGATAGTCGAGGTCGTGGGAGATGCGATCGAGCATACCGCTGGTGGTTGCCTCGCAGTTCGTGATCACTATCTCGGGCGCTTTCTCCTCCCCGTCGGGTTGCTTTCGTTCGGCGGTGTTGGCTATGTCCGGGATAACGCTCACGTGCTCTCTCGCCTTCAGCTCCGCCGCGGACAGCAGCTCGACGTCGCTCTTCACGGCTAACGTCACGTCTGGCATGCCAGTCAAGCGGGACTCCACGTCCGCGCTGCACAAGACCTTCGCCGAGGCTTCTGAGGGGTTCGGCGGCGCGAAAATCTGTCCCTGCGGCTCGCGGTACTTGCCAAACTCGCGGAAGCTGCAGCACTCGCTTGCGCTGTAGGGCTCGCTCGCGCAATGGGGTGCTCGACCGGAGAACACGCCGTCGAACGCGATCGTCTCTTGGTACTTGCGCGGGCTCGTACTGTAATTCTCGAGATTAATGTTGTCGGAGTGGTCGACACGTATCTCGGGCAGGAATCTGCCGGCTACGGGGACGGAAGGCTTTGAGTACGAGGAGGCTTCGTTCACGAATTCGCGCATGTCTATGCTACCAGCGGCGATTCCGCGAGCCTCCAAGTATGACTCTCCGATGGTTAGAGACGATGGAGGCGGCGCCGCGTCGTTCTCCACCTCCGCGCCGCTCTTCGCGCACACTAGCAAAAGAGGGATAGATCTGGATATGACGGCCATTAGAAGCTTTGCTTTATGCGATACCTTTGATTGGCTCGGACGTGATCTCCTCCGTTGTGTCCCGTTTCCACTTCAGCTTCCTTAGAACCAAGTCAACGATTGCTAGCTCGCCGTTCACGATGTAGACCATTATCATGACGAATCCCTGTATTGGCGGAGGTAAATCATTAAGGATCGGTCGGTAAATACTGTAGTAAACGGATGACGATTGCTTACCAGTATGGAAGAAATGGAGGCGAAGACGTAGTGGAAGATAATGGAGGTGGAGTTTATGTAGAAGATGGAAGAGGCCTCCATGGCGATGACGCCACATATGACGATGGCAGCTCGGTGAAGCATTCGCAGTCTGCAGAGAAAAAAGCTCTAGACCAGTGACCAACTGGTTAACGAGTCTAAGTTCGTAGAGCTTTACCTCGCTTCTATTGCCTCTTTTTTCATAACGTTCTCCTCGACGAGGGCGTGAGCCTTGTGGAGAATCCCCAAGTACAAGAGAGCGAACAGGAGGAACATCATCGTCGCGCAGGTCACGAATATATGGTAGACCCCACTCCCAAAGATCAGCCACCAGGACTCGTGTCTCCAACCGGTGCTTTTGTGGGTGAGCTCGGTGGCCAGTACAGCCAAGATTGGCACACCTGAATCCGATTAAAGTCTCAAGTAGCCCTGCGCGAGATAGATACTAAGTACTTCTTGTAAATATATTCGTGCGAACCAGTGATGACTGCAATCACTGTGGGCTGGAAGTGTTGACTAGCTCGAACTTGCGTCAGCCCAGCATAGATGATCAGCGCTTCTGATATCGGCGCGGACATTCCGACGAGGAGGAAGGCCTCCAGAGCTACCGCCACGATCGCGTAAGAACTCTGAGACGAAGCAATCAAGTGGTCGCGATCACCTTTAGCTTATTAAATTACACCAAGAGATTCCAATTACCTCCGGGAGGTTGTTGTGCACCGCGTATATGAAAACGGCCATCGCCCCAACCAACGCACTGCAGCATTGGAGCTTCAGAAAGTTCAGCCAGGTTCGATTCTTCCACCAGAAGGTGCCGAGGATCAGGGAAGACAGGAGGCATTGCACCAAACAGCTACCGCAACCGAATATCACTATGAACGTGGCTTGCTCTTTCTTTGCGAGCACTACCTGAAAGGGACACTCCATTAATTCATGGGGTTAGCTGCGATATATCGCATGGACTTACTCTCACTGCGCGCGCTGTAAGAAAAACCGCAAAGGTCCCACTATTAGGGCACAAGCAGTGAGTTGTGGCGTCCCTTGGCAAGGTATTGGTAATGCAACTGTTCAGGTCCCAGCTACCCGAACCGTCCATGAAGCCGCAGGAGATGTTCCAGGAGTTCGACTGGTTCTGGACGTGCTTCATCTGCAAGTCCGCCCAGATTTTGTTGTGCTTGTCGAGGCTGAACGCTGGCACCGCCACGGTGATCACGCGAGAATTGACGCGGAACTCAAGGTCCGTGCCGTCGCTACGGAAACAAAGCATTCAAGTTAGAGGAGAAAATTAGAATCCAGGAATTCTGAGGCATTTCAGTCGCCTACTCGAGTTCCATGACGTAGGTGGTTGGAAGAAAGTGGGACACGTTTTTATAAACAACCACAATGCCGTTGAGGGTGCTGTTAGACTTCACGCCCCGCTGCCGTTTCTTCCACAAGCGTACAGTCACTTTGTCCTCGTACCAGCTTGGATACCTGAAAACGATTAGCTCCATAAAAGAATGCTCTGCAACATCACGCAGGCGATAATTACGCGGATTCGTCTGCTGGGATCTGAAGGGAGTGCGTGATGCTGTCGCCAATGTGCTGCTGCAGTTCTTGAACGTCCACCACTAAGGAGGCAAGAGACAGGTGCTTGTAAGGCTGGCGTGCTATCTTCGACCAGTGCGTCAAGCTTCGCTGAATAATTTGGAGGAGCAGCAGTACTTTCTGGGAATCGTGAAAGGATCATTCCTATCTGTTGGATCCTTGAGTTAGGTTCTTCTTACCTGTTGGCTCAGAATTGAGTTTTCATCGGTCAGTATTCGACCGATGATTCGTATCAGAGCCTCCGTCGAGGCGTGCAGGTCCAAGGGATCAACGTGGTACTGATAACGCTCGATTTCTGACAGAATACTCAAGATACGATCCCCTTCGCCTGGATAAAGGGGCAGCGCTCGTGATCTGAGGATCTCCCAGAAGACGAAGATGGTCTCGGAACCGGTTGTGTTTTGGTAGCCCAGCGTTAGGCTCTTGAACTACGAGCAGAGGAAAGACACTTCCGTTTCAGACCAAAGATCAGCGTCTTTAAAAAATATAAGGATCTGCAGCAAACGATAAGCACCTTGTCGTAGTGCGAGGTAAGTGGCTCGTATAAACAGTAGGAGAAGTCGGGCGTTTGCCATTCAGGCGTGGTGGCGTCCTTCATCGAGCACATCCGCGATACTTTCTTGCCGAGGAAGTGCTGCGGGCACTCCAGCAACGCCTCTGACCCTGGACCGGTGTCCGGCCAGTCCAGACCACATGATTTCTCCCTCAGGCAAATTGGGATCAGGGTTCGATTCACGATCTCCACGCGGACGGACATGGACTTGTCCAACACGTTGCAAGTGTATATCGCGGATTTCTTAAAGTGTATGATAAAACGATGAGCTTTGACTATCCCTCAGCGAAAGGATCTACAGCAATTGAGGACTTTGCAGGAAGGAGGGTGCAGCTCCATCTTTACCAACTTCAAGTAAATTAGAAAAAACCGTTTATAAAATTATTGCTTTCACTTAAAAGTAAAAAGAGAACACGAGTTGATAAATTTGTATTTCTATTTTTGGCGAATTTTTCAAATCTGGAGCTGCATCCTTCTTGCTGCCAGGTCAATTCCTCCTTAATTATTCGTATACCTGTGTATTTGTAATCTTCAATATACTCCCCGCAGGATAAAGGTCCTCCCAGACCTCGCTTCCAGGTTCCAGCTTAAGCAAAGCCCTGTTCTTCGTCCAACCGAACCCTATCTCAATATTTGGCATGTTGGGTGTCATGCAAGTCAGCTGTATATTGCTTCCCTGAAAGAAGGGGCAAGTTAGTAGGGTAAATACTTTTAGGGTGATTAGTTTCGCGAGTACCTTGTCTATAGTAGCGCTCATGGGCATCACCTTCACGTCTGGTTCGTCCCTTACTTCGATGTATGTGCTCTTACATTGCTGCACACCCCAATCGACAACCTGACAGGTGTACTGTCCAGCGTCGAGCAGAGTGACCTTCTCAATTGTCAAGAGAGACGTGTGGAGGTCCGAACCATCGTTCGGCAGATGTCTATACCAGATCTCCCTGAAGCGATGGAACTTTCATTGTCACTGATGCAAATTTTCAATGTCGAGAGATTCAACACTTTCAATTACCTAGTAGCTTTGCTCATGTTCACCAGCATGTTGTCCTTATACCAGGTGAAGTTCATGCTGTAACTCCCCTGAGCAATGCAGGACAGGATAAATTGGTCTCCCAAATGAACTTCATGCTCGTTCACCTGATTCAGGCGCAGGCTCTGAGGAAATGGTGATCACAGGGTAAATGCGAATTGCTTGGAGAGACGCTTAATGGAATTTAATGTACCTGTAATTTCAGGGCAGGTTTTTGCTGGAATGTGAAGTGAGTCGACTCTAGGGAGATCTCGCTGAGCCTTCTACGCTGCACCAGTCTGTTCAGGGATTCCCTAATCTTATCTCCGTCTTCAGAGTTGCCGAAAAAGTGGAATGTGATCTCTGACGTGGGCCTGCATAATTAAATGGGAATAATGAGGTTCTTCGCTCTAATTCAACTTTCATTGATATGCTTTCACTACGCTATACGCTGTTGCAGCTTCATTTAAGGGTAACTGAATTTTTTATTGTTTAATATACCTACTCACGTCACGTTCAGGATTTGTAAGTCCTCCATGGACGAGATGTTAGAAGTCCTTAAGTATTTAGTTAGCTACGCAGAAGTACGAACGAGTGAGGAAGGACAATTTTTTGGATATTTGTGGTAGGAAACTGGGGACAAGTGGACTATATATATCAAGAGGTAAGTAAAGAGTAATCGTCTTGTATATATATATATATATATATATTTTTACAAAATAGTCTTTAAGATATGACAATTGCTTCGCATTCAACAATTACAAAATCATTCTCCTCCATTTCTCCCACATCCAACAATTACAACATAATTCTTGTTCATACGTGTTCAAAAAGAACGCACATATGTTACGTATAAACCACAACGGCAATTGTGAGCCGTCCGTCTCCAAAATATTTATTTGCATCGGATAATTCCTCGAACGATCTTCGTAGAAGGAATGCTTATTGGGACCGAAAGCATCCGCCCTACACATTCGCCATCCCCCATTGTCCATGCTCCTCGATGGCTCGTTACGGGCCGTACAAAGTAAACGGAAAATCGATCAGGAAACTCCCCCTTCGGCGGGTCTGAATTGCAGAGTCAGAGCCTCGTCTAAGTATGTAATCGTATGACTGCACCCAGTCGTGAATAATTTCATCCCTGAAGGGCGATCAGTGTTCCAGATTCACTCGGGTAGATCGAGGAAATATGGATCGTGATTGGAGATTAGCACGCACGACAGATCGCCACTGTCGGGGCACAAGTGGTCTCTTATCCTCTCTCTGGAAACTCTCAACACTTTGATCCCTGTCTCGCGACAGTATGCCTCTAATAGGATCATCTGCAGGTGGCTGGCAGAGTCCATCTCTGTGTCGACGGGAACTAGGCAGGTGGTTCCTTGGATGCTGTCGCATTGCCTAGATGCCAGTGCACGTAGCGTGGGCAGCATGCCGCACGTTATCGTTCTCTTTGGACATCTGGCCTCCTTTTGCTCGGTCCACGACAGCTTTGCGCTGAAAATCAATTTAAAAATCAGTTCTCGAGAATCCTTTGATTTACAATGGCGGGAATAAAAAGTCGGTAGGAGAGCGCGTGCTGCGAACGCCCGTGAATTTTCATTAAATTCTACGTACAGAATAACGCGATTAACACTAAAGAGATTATCAGAAGTTCATCGAAATAGAGCGGCAATCAATTCTTTTTAATTCTCTCAAATTACGAATTTTTGAACGCGGAGGGTTGAGTCGCGATACAAGGATCGTTGAGGATCGAAAATTACTTGGATAGGATCGCGGCAGCTGACGGCGGTGGCCAAGTTGGGCCAAGTGTCTCAAGTCTGACGATTCGTAAGTTACGAAAGCATCACGTGCTCGCGGGTAGGGGGACGAGTGTAAAAATTAAATCCTTACCTGTCTGTGACCGTAGCTGGTGAGTATGATTGCAGGCTCTGGCAGCGTGTCATATCCGTGAGTATCTGTTGCTGGTTAGTTTGCGATTGTCTGGCTGGGGCGCCTCGTTTGCACACTTCACTGAACGTGGGAATTTTCTCGGCTTTGACGGCCAGTTTATCACACGAAATACGCACACCGCTTTCGTCGCCCGGTCCACTGATTCCACTGATTCACTAAACTCTCGTCTGCTTTCGATCTAGGCGCAGCCTTACGCAATGACGAGAGGCTTTCGCGACTATATTACGGGTTGCGCGTGAAAATCGCTGCGACGACTGGCGCAGCTCCCGTGGCAAGGCACAAGCGAAGAATGACCTCGACCACCGGCACGTGCCGCTTTTATAGTCTCCCTTCCCACCACCGGCCGCGTTCTATAGCCATTCGGGGTATTCCAGATAAACTGAGGCGCGGGGCTGTGCACACACCGCGGAGCTTTTTATCGACGATCGAACGCAGAGGCTTTACCAGGAAACGAAGCAGCGCGAAGGACGAAAGCTTCGCGGGAATTTTTGCCCGCGACCTCGCGACCTTTTCGTCGTAGGTAGGTTTAGAAAAGTTATAGGGCGGTCGTCCCTGTGGTGGCGTTGAGACGCGGGAGAAATTTGAATTTCCAATTCTTTCCCCCGTCACTTTGTACACCTGCGACAAGAATTTTGAATCGGAATGCACGCAGAGAGCGCGCATTACATAATTTAATTGCTATTTGCTGGTGTTACTATGTAGGAAGAAAAAACGAACGGTAATATTGTAACGCGTTGCACGTGGCCGTTATATCCAGGGAGAACAATTCCGAGAGAAATATCAGCGGGGAAGTACCGCGCTATAATAATAAGTAACGATTTAGCTGCATGTGTAAAGAGACCCTGGATGGAGGAAAACTGGAGTAACGTCCAGGTCAGGGGCATTGCTTTCTGGTATTGTTTGCTTGGTCGAATCGGCGTCTAGACGAGTCGTAAAAGATTATCCTTCGTTAAGCAACGGGGAAAGGAAGAGAGACGGAGATAGATGGGGAATGAAATGGCGTTTCTTTATATGTAGGTAGAATGACTTTGCAAGAATGAAAGCGGCCTTTGCCCTCGCAGTTTGCAACGTTGGGCCGAGGTTCGCCTGCCAGGTGTGCGCAAGGACCCGAGTTCTTCAAGGTCCAGTGTCCACTTTATAACACTTTAACCGGCGTGTTTCCACAATTTTTATCTCTTTTCGCTTTTATATTTTCTAGAAAGTATCAAAAGAATTGTCCGAGTATCAAATGATTGTTGAAGGCGATCAAAGGAGAAGATTGTTGGAGGTGCATTTATCTTGCGCCATTGAAAGTAACAAGCTGATGTCGTGAACTGTGGACTGGTGAAACTAAGCGCGTATGTACCGAGCCATGATGCAAACACCGGCGACTCGTCTCTTATGTTTCATCAGCCTTGCAGTTGGACAGGCTCGCGCTGATAATAACCCAGGTGGAAATCTACCCGGGAATCACAGTCTGTTACGGGAATTATGAAAGGTCGATATTCCGCCCTCGACGCACGCACATATCCACACAGGCTTCTATCTCGCTCCCTCGCCCCATCTCTCTTCCCCTGATCCGTTTTCTTTCTGTCTCCGCAAAGGACAACGCCGGGAATTATAATTAAATCCGTCGCGTGTAACGAGCTTCGCGCTCGTAACATGTCTATTTTCACTCCGGCAAGCTGGAAAGTTAATTCCTTGTATAATCGACGCCCGTAAGGATTTTCAATAACCATTTCCTCGACTCTACCAGAACCTGATGGCGGAGTGTAGCAGGGGAATCCTCGTAGTCCTTAGGCAGAGGAGACGATTCTCGGTAATTGGCCGTCTAAAAATATCTATAGAAGTCGCACGTCATAGTCACCGTCGTATCATCCCCAGACCGTTCACCGCGAGCACGATTCACCGAGCGCTTCGAGACCTCATTATAATATGTCACGTTTTATGCACGAAGGAACGGGACTCGCCGGTGGTATTGCGTAGGTAATTCTGCTCTTCTCGGATTAACCGGCGTGACCGACATTTCCCTTTCTAGCTGCGTGACTGAAGAAGATCTGGCGACGCGCGAAGAGCAACCGAAGGTATTCACACTGGAATGTGGCTCATCCTTGTTGCTTTCTTCCTGGAATCAGATTGCCCCCTCGAGGTGTTCAGCCTTACAAGTGGAGGTTCAACAGAAGAAACAGGAGTGACCTTGAAGAGCCCTCGCGAGCAATACGCTGCTTCCAAGTACGTCCAGTCTAGGGATTAGACACTTCCTTTATATACATATATGTATATATATTTCCGCGAGAGAAACTTAAAGATAGCGTCGGTCATTTACGAAGAATTCACGGATGGGTAGGAAGCTTGTATTACAAGTATGGCGTAATCCTCTTTGCGGTTGTTGCAATCGAACTATAAGCGCTCGTCCGCGAAATCGTCGGAATCTTAAACGTACGAGGAACCTTATCGTGGCCGCCGCAGGCGATAAAGAATCGGGATTTATCTTTATCCGCTTATAAGATCGCGAGCCGCGATATCGTTCCGAGAAGTTCGCAGCTGCGTTATCGGGCTCTTTTGTCGAAGAAGCGAGAGCACGGTCGGGCTCGTGATTCGGCGAAATGTAGCAGAGATAAGCAGGTCCGAGAACGCCGTTATATTTAGACCGTTTCCCGTTTTTCGAAGCGTGCCTTTTGTTTAGGCTGCGGGATGGCGGCCGGAGGAGCGTCGCGTTTCTGCAGATTCCTCCGCGGGGTTGGCGTTTCCGCGAACTCGACGAGACGTGCCACGGACCGGGGAAACGACCGGGCCATTCATGAGATCGATCGAGAGGAGCCAGAGGTGGTTCGAACGATTCGGAGGCACACGGAGGCGACGAGGGACCACATGACACCAGAAATCCAGCTGTTTCTCTTGACGCCTAACTGTACCTTGTACCACGAATCCTCGCGAAGCGTTCTGGACAGGGACGAGGTGGCGAAGAACGTGTTCTCCGATCCCTTCTGGGCCATTTATTGGCCAGGTGGCCAGGCGCTCGCGAGATTCCTGCTGGACGAAGGGGAGAAACTCTTTTCTTATTCGAGGAAAGAGATGAATGTATTGGATGTTGGGTCTGGATGCGGGGCCGCTGCGATCGCTGCCAAACTCGCGGGGGCCAAGAGGGTCGTTGCCAATGATATTGACAAAGGTTTGCGGGATGTTTAACCTTTCGTTACCCGCGCTCTTGTAAAAACTACAACAGTTGTGAATTATTTTTTCTGCCTGAGAGACACCGATCGCCTTTCAACCTTTTTCTAATCCTCTAGCTATGCCTTCTGCGCTTTATGAAAAATCCCCGCCACGATTATTCCTGAATTATCCCAGAATTATTTTTAAAGGAAAGTCGCAGAGGAAGTGGTGTAAATGTGGGCTAGTTGAAGTATTAGGTTATAGTAGTGGGTGCTTCACTCCATCGGCAAAGGTGTAAAAGTACGACTGAGAAAGAAAAAGAGCTGTGGCAAACAGATAAGGACTTGTATTTGTTTGGTTAACATGTCGTGTTGCAAAACGTCTTAAAAGAACGAACGAACGTATGTGAAAGATTTTACCAGGTTTGTTTTATTTTTTTTTAAGAATAATCTAGTGAACTAAAAGTTAATTTGCTATGAGCACTATATTCTTCACATTGCAATCTTGTTTTCGCACAATTTGTTGTAATGAACAGCATTGCGTACTACTGACTTTCACCCGACCTACTGGCGTTCATTAGCAAATGATCTATATACGGTCTATCAAGCTGAAAACGACTTCAGCAACGTTGAAACCCATCGGACGGGGCACCGAGATGATGAGGATGCGAGTTGCATGCTTACAGAAGACTTTTCTCTAAAGACACAAAGGGAGAACTTTTGGTGAAGTGTTCTCAGTGTTATACATATATGTGCACACCGTGCCTGTGCAGGTGTTGGAAAGGACATATACATCCGTGACTACTGTAAATAGACCATCAGCATCTAAGTTTAACTTTTTATTAGCATTTTGGACATGTTTTAAAAAGATTGTGTCTGAAAATATGCAGTCTTCACTGTTCTTTTAGATTATTTTAATAGTAGCCGGTATTTAGACCCCACTTTCAAAACCGAAGATTCGTACTGTTATTTTAAATATAGAATTTGAAAGAACCATTAGTTATTTCACCCTATTTCAACTCCGCATCATAAAGTATGATAAAGTATCATAAAATATTGAACATATAGATTCAAGTCTCGGATTATAAAAATCTTCAACAGGTGTTGCAAAAATCCTGAAATAAAAGTGGTAGCCCATATTTAGACCACTTTCTCTATGTATTCTTGAATACCAAATAAAACGGAGACCGGGTAAAAGTTTCAAAATAACACGATAAAATCGTGATGTAAAAAGTGCAACGCGTGGGTAACCATGTTATAAAATAGGGCGCGGGTAACGAGAGGTTAATAAAGCGACAGAGCGATCGGTTGTAGAACTTCGGTTCTTTCACCGTATTGCCAATGAAATGCTTATATAATAGGCGTCTCAAATACCAGTCTACTGAACAGCACATTTCCCAGAAAGAAAGTCGGATAGAAGTTACCGCGCTATTATGTACAAACCGCGACCACCAAGTAAACAGATTTCCCAGTCTACCACGTTTTCCATTTCCTCGTGCGCTTTAGTTTCGCTGAAATGCAATTATTGTCGGAAATCGAGGCAGACACGGTCCCCCGGCGATAAGGTCGCGGAGCATGGAACTTCCCGGAGATACCCGGTCGGTTGGAAAGGGAAGCGATTGCAACGGGAAAGAACCGAGTACGTTGCGCTTGGAGCTCGATGGAACGAGCAGGGGAACCAGACGAACCGGTGGAAATACCGAGCACGACGAGCAGGACGAAAAGGAAGACTTTTCGGAGCTGGGTTGACATGAAGCGCCCACCTGTACGCGCAGGTAGCTAGAGAGATTCTTGAACGAGCGATAGAGAGTCGAGGAACCTAGCCTTTAGTTTCAGCAGCGATAATTCTAGGGACAGCATTACTTGGAACATGAAATTCGGTAGCATCGAGAAGCATTTTTCTTTAAGTCTCAAGTATACCTAATTGTACCGAGAGCGGTAGAATTCGAAGAAAGCCCGGAATGTGGGTCAGACGACGCGGTTTTCCCCGTTTCACACACAGAGAGATACACACACGAACAAGACGGGGCCGGTTGCTCGTGCGTCAGTGAAAGGCCCTCCGCTTCTGCCGGCCACGTCGGCTGCATTCTGAAATCGATCTTACGCGCAAAACGCCAACGCTTGACGCAGCGACGTTACGTGGATAATGGACGTACGAGTGCAGCATAAATTCTCAGGTCGATCTTATCGCGCAGCAGGGATAACAGCGGCGGCAGAATTAGAGGGAGTCGTTTGAAATTAAGATGGATGGATAAAAGCGGAGCCACATAGAGAAAGAAGGCGCGACTAAATGTTCTCTCGAAAGTGAGTAATCAACGGTCCATCGCTGATTAATTCGATTGGTGTACACGATAGTATTGTTTACTACCGCGCCAGAGGAGAAACGATAACGCTGCTATACTCGTATAATATATGCAATCTCGCCAGGCTTTCACCCGGCACTCTATCTTAGAGGAAAGCTGTTTGAAGCTCGCGATTAGCAGACGCGCATAAATGACTTTTTTCGTCCCTCGGGGTGAGTCGGGTTCTCGGAGCTCCCCTTCTTGGGCGCGCTCGCGTTTACTTTTGCCCGGTGACCAGAGCGCGTGGCGTTCGAGAAGCTGTGCGCGCCGGTTCGCACGTGCAGGCAGAAGCGAGTCAAGGACTCCCGCGACGGAATTCCTCGGCGACGCTAGGAAACCGAGCGACCCAGTAACACCGAATTATACCGCGGCTCCGAGGGTTCACTTTCACCGTGATGAATTCCGCCCGTTACGCAACCGATCGTCGAGGGGCACGCGTTCGCGCCGATAACAGCCTTGTTATGCTGATTTTTCCGACAGCGTTATCTTATCGACGCTGCTCCCAACGCGGCGTCGTGTCGGGCACGATCGGTGGAGCATGCTCAGGGAAATTCATCGAGATTAGATTAAACGCCGCGAGTTTTCCTTCCCGCTCGTTTGGGAGAGATCAATGGAAAGCGCCGATGGAAATTAACTCGCGCGATTGCGCAACGGCCCGCAATTACGCGTTCGCGGGATAATCGCGCGTAACCAGTACGTCAATCGCGGACAAAAGGCTCGATTGGAAGGCCAGTGTCATTGTTTCTAGCGACGGTCCTGATTGCGCTGGTTCTATCGGGAACGAGATCGTCCCGCGGATTCGTAACCGACTTGGATCGGTTCGCGCGAGGCTGGCTCGGTTCCTGTTTACCGGAGCGGGTCGTAGGAATGTGATATTGTTGACCAAGTTCTCTCAGAGAGGCTGCACGGTGGGGAATACGAACGCAGAGTTTACTCGTCGATAGAAGATTACCTGACTCCCAGGTGTCCGCCTCCGATTGCTTTGAATTTTCGATATGTTTTAGAGGACTGAAAAATAAGATATACGTGTTTTTTTTTTATAACGGCCCGTTTTCATATTTAGGGGCTGAAACCACCTCTCAAAGTTATAAGATTTTCAGGTGTTCGTCTCGGATTGCTTTGGCCAAAACCAAAGCAATCGGAGGATGGCACCCCCTGAACATGTAAACAGGCCAAAATAAAAGGACACCTGTCTCTAATTTTTCTGTCCTCTAAAACATATCCAAAATTCAAAGCAATCGGAGGCAGACACCTGAGATACTTTCCTTGTCAGTGGCGCACTCAGGATTTAATCTTGGGGGAAGCCGAGTTGAACGGATAAAATATTTTTAATGCAAATTGAATAAAATTCGTCAGGTGATCATAAGAAATTTATTTAACGAATAAAATGCAGGTTTCTTTTCTTTTTATAAAGCCCCAGCTTTGCGCGGAGGAGGCAAGAGACCCTGAGTGCACCACTGACCTGATTAGGCCTTCGAAAAACAGATTTGTAATGGTAACTGTGCTGGTTGAAAACAGAATTGGGCATTAGTTGAATAAAAAAGGAATTAAGTAACGGATCAAATAAAAGTTACTTTAACTTTAGATTATTTGACGAATGAAGCTAATTTTTTTCATCCGACAATAACTTTTTTTTTAACCCTCGTCAGGCGGCAGAATTTTACAACGTTAACAGGTGGCAGAGGCACAATTGGTATAATTTGAACGATAAATGGATAACATTTAGTCTCAATGAAAATCAATAAAAATATCCTAAATTTTCTTTTACAATAAAATAACTTTAATAATAACTTTTTTTTATAATAAAATAACAATAACATTATCATTAACAAATCGTATTTTTTTTCTTGCATTATTTTTATAAAAAATATATGAGGGCGCAATTGTGCCTATCTCAGAAGGGGATAGAGACATTTCTGTGATATTTGGTCTACCTATACATATGTATAATCAAGACCAAAAATTTAGAGATGTCACGAAAGTTCAGCCCACGTAATTTAAAAACGAAAAAGTTACAATTGTACCTATTGTACCTATGCCGCCTGACGGGGGTTAACTTTTATTCGATATTCGAAAGTTTTATATAAATAAAATTTTGTCCACCTCTACTTGAAACTAAGAATTCTGATCACTTAACGCGCTTTCAGTCGCCTGCACAGCCGTCTCGATGAATGCGGCGCTGAATCACGTGAATCTAGAGGTGTCACGTGAGAATCTTCTGCACGCATCGCTTGGAGAACCTACTGACGTTATTCTTATCGGGGACATGCTCTACGACGAAGAAATCGCTGGCAGTTTGATTCCTTGGATAGAAAGGGCGAGAGGAGACGGGTCGAGGATCTATTTGGGAGACCCAGGGAGGCATTGCCTGTCCAGGGACTTGAAGCAACGACTGAAGCTGCTGAAGGAATACTCTTTACCGGAAAATATTCGAAAAGAGAATTACGGTTACGACAGATGCAATGTTTGGGAGTTTCTTGGGCGGAGAATAAAGTGTAACATGGTTTGACGGAGGTGGAAGAGTTGTTTCACCCGCATAGAGCCCCGATCGAACTTGTCGAGCGTTTACAGGCGCCGATAGCGTCGAAAGGGTTGAAAAACAGCGTGGATACGTCTGTTTGCCGCGCGGTAGCGCGTGCTCGGTCGTAAACAATCCGCTGGTCAGATTTATGGCAGCCAGACGCCGCTGCGATTGCGAAACACGGGCAAGATAACGCGCGATTGTGTGCTCGGCTCGATATCTGGCTGGGCGACAGATCTTTTCGCTACGCTTTATTTACGACACGCGCACAAGGTTCGGCTCCCGACATACACAAAACGGCGGTGTTACTGGGCTTTCAGCGAAACCGCTTGGTCATCTTAGTTACAAGATTTCGCTGATTAATAACTCGTGTCGTTTATCCACAGCTATATGCGCACTTTCTTCCGTGGAGCAGTCGGTTCGTTCGACTTCCAAATGCTCCTCCTTGGCCGCCACTCACCTGTTTGCCGATGTAAGCCTCCAGGCTGCCGTGCTGCGTGACCGAGCCGGTGCGCAAGGACGTCACATTGGACAACTTGATCCTGCACTCGTACCTCGACCGATCTGCAATTTTCCCCCTTTCGATTAATGGCCCCCGGGAGACAAGGAAACTCGAACGAGGAAAGCCCGACTCACTGTTGTAGATCCTGGTGCCGTTCCTGCAGGCGCAAGGCTGCCGCTCGCCCTCCTCGTAGGGGCACTGCATTATGCAACCCTCCGCTCCGCATTCTGCGAACAAAACGTTGACCTTATGTCATTGCTGGCGCCGCTGGATCCAGCCGTATGATTCACGGCGGCCGCGAGTGCGACCGTGACTCATCTAGAAGCTATCTACGACCGGCTTTACGTTCACACCCGTCGGTAACATCGATATCGCGTGGAACATTACCGCTATCTCCGCTGTCCAGGAGATGCGTCTCGCAGCGACGACCGACGTAACCGTCCTTGCAGTGGCAGTTCATCGCTTCCGCTCCAATTTGCCTGCAACACGGTTCAACGAATTCGTTATCCTCGGCTCCCGATGCGCTCCGTCTGGGTTATTCTGGGTTATTCCTGGACGTTTCCCTTTTTCCCCCTCGTAAAGGGATGGGTAAAGATTGGTATTCCCGCTATGCGGAGTTCGGGGACGCGGGGGTGACTCCTAACGATCGACCTACATTAGTTTAGCGATCCATCTTTCGATAAGCTACGTAGCAGAGGGGACTATAACATAATTGCACGGTGCTAGGCAACTGCCATCGATCGTACTTGCAAGTGCCTCCGTTTTGGCAGACAGGGTCCTGTCGGTCGTCGAAACACAGGGGTCCCGCGTTGCAGTTCCTGCCGCTGAAGCCCTCGAAGCAATCGCAGGAGAAGGACCTAAGGCAGAGAGCAGTGGGATCTCGTTATTTGTCTGTACAGGGGTTCCACCAGGTTCTACGAAGCTCCAAGGATACGGAATAGTTAACATAGTCCTCAATTAACGACGCTCATCCACGGTAATAGGGGAGACCGGGGTAAAGTGAGCCGAAAAAAGTTTGAAGTCGAATAAAATTTTTCCCTTTCGATAAAAATCTGTGGAAATAGATTTATAATATAATTTAAACATTACTATTGATAAATGGCGAATAGCAATACTTAAAATAAAGTTAGAGTATATTAAAATTGACCTTGAAAAAGCGAAGACAACCATATGTATATGGGGTAAAGTGAGCTGAAATAAAATCGAGTTTTAATGAAGGATATAATTATAAAATTAACTTTATTAGAACTTTTAAACTATTTAAACTATTTTTTAAAAAGTTTAAACGAGTTTTTAAATGAGCTTTGTTTACATGACCAGTCTGACATATTACTACTAAAACAATAACACTACATAATTATTAATCAAATACGTCCTTATTATATTTAAATCAATTTTAAAAAGAAAAAATAATATTTTATATTTTTTTATCACAATTTTTTTCAAATGGGCTTCGATAATTTTTGGAAGACAGGTTTCACATAAAAATAATTATGTTTTAGGATATTGCGCACATCACTCGCGCATCGTTTCTTTGCAGCTCAGCTTACCCCGGTCATTTTACCCCGAATATGTACTCATTGGAAAATTAATTTTTTAATAATGTTAGGATTAATGTTTTCTCAAACACGTGCACATGTATGTTTGTAAGCTTGTTTTAAACGCGCAGAAAAAATGGAATTAAAAATAACACATTTATCTAAAAAGCTAAATTGAAATGAAAACCAATCGGAAGTTTCTAAAACTTAAATTATAATTTTTTTAAATGAATTTACATTTTTCGATATCTTATATCGTTATATTACATACATTTATTACGTCACCAAAATTTGTAAATATATTCTATTGTTAAAGAATAAATTAAGAAAGCTCATTTTATCCCGGTCTCCCCTAAACTCTTAACTTTCTCGAGGCAAACGACCTGCGCGAGATGCTAGCTGCCTGATATTTCGAGGGAAACAGGGACACTCACGCGTAATCGCCGGACACCAGGCAGTTGCCGGTGAAAGAGCAATGCTGGACGGAGCAGGAGTCGGGGCTCGGTTGGTCCTCGGTCATCTGGTACGTGACGTTGAACCCGTACACCTCCAACAGGTCGTTGAGCACGCGTACGTGATTGCCCTCGAGCCTGTCCAGCTCGAACTCCACGACCAGGAACGGCCTGAACGTGCGGAGCCAGCGGAACTCGAACACGTTGCCCTCGGTCACCTCCTTCACCAGGGCGGCGCCGAAGTTCGTGGCCTCCGACTCGTAGTAAGCGTACTCGGTGAACCGGAGCCCCTTGTATACGTAGACCTGGGTGAGGTAGACGACGACGGAGCTGTTCGTCGCGGGTATATCGGACACGTCGATCACCCAGCGGCACTTTATGGGCACCGGGAACGGGCCAGGGAAGCTCGGTGTCTGAACGACCCCCCTCGGCGCTGTCAGGCGACCGCCGCACGACACCTCCGTCGTCGTGGAGCCGTCGATTACAGCCAAGAGCCAGGCCAGCAGAAGGATGCTGGTTGACCTCATCTTTGAGAGGGTTGGAGCGTCTGAAAGAGAACATTGGTTGGGATTTTTCTCAGCGAATCTGTCATAACTTATAAGTTATAATTTTGTTGGTCTCCGAAGGTTCCTCGTTCCCGTTTCGATCGGAGTTACCCGCAGCTCTTTCTCCCGTATAGAAACACACGCAACAGTAGCAATAGCTACTGTCGGCCGAGCCGCGGCTCGAGGACGAGTAGACCAGTAACGCTCTGGTTGCTTACACGTAGAATCAGAAGAACCGTCGAGCTTCTTCTCACCACCATTCAGAGTACGCTTGTTCCTCCGTCGGCTGTGACGTTGCACACTTCATTCTGGCACAGAAACGACACTCCGGGGGACGATCTGGCTGGTGAATGAGGGATGTATCGTCGGGGAGGACCGGCGGAGCTTGGGGGGGTGTAAGGTCATGGTGTATCGACGGGGGAGGGGGGTGGTGATGGTGATGGTGGTCTGGATGATGTGCAGGGAGGAGAGCGGCTGCAATTGGGCTAATCGTGAGCGAGAGAAGGGCTAGCCTGAGAACGGTGCATGGTGATCGATCTTATCTGGCGGCCCGAGACGATTAAAAGTCGAATCGAGTGGTTGTCGCGAACGCAGAAGCCCGCGATCTGCCGGGCAGCTGGGCGTTAGCCTCTTCCGTGCGACTGATCTCACCCAGCGCGCACCCTCCGTGCACCCCTCGCACACAGGCGAGCAAGCTGTCGCCGACCATCGCCGACAACCCCCGCTAAAACGAGAGGCTGCTGTTTATGGCCGAGTCACGTGATGATCCTGACCCGCTAAGATCGGCCGGGGTGGACTCGGGAGCATCTACCAGAAGATCAGAAGTTTCTTCTAAGGTCGATGACCCGGAGCCTCGGAGGCAGCAGACTTGCCTGGACGTGTCAGTTTCAAATACCGCAGATGGGATCGACGTCTCCAAGATTAGATTTGAAAAATCAGCAGGGGGGAAATATTAACGTATCATGCGCGATAAGTGATTCATCGGTATCTAGACTGACGCGACAACCACCGGTAAAACAGTGTCGATAGCGATTCAAATTCAAAGTACGTGATAAGGAAAGATAATTGCTACGCTGATTTGAATATAATGGTAGGAGGGGAATTGTCTTGTTTCGGAACACAATAAAACGACAGGGAACTGTTACTCCTTTGTCATAATAAAACGTTGCAAATATATTTCTTTTATTTTCCTCGTCCTTAAAATAAGAATAAGATAACTTACTTATCTTACAGTACTCGGTTGTAATTTACATACAACTGTAACGAGAGAGGCAATGGTAGCTGGCGTATCTTCTCTTGCATGTAAGTGGCAAATACGTCGCTGTCCACGTGACGGTTCGTTGGAGATTGTTTTCTGGCTGAGCCGAACATCCTTACGTAGTCTATAATTAAGAAACCATTTTGTAACCATCTGTAGTCGCTCGTATTGTTCAAGTTGACATTGTTACCCTTATGTCGGCGATTTATGTACGCCATTTCTCGGTCCATTCTAGTCGAGCCGCTACCCGCACCCGCACCCGCGTTCGAGACAGATCCTTCACTGCAGAGCATCTTTCTTCTTATAGAATCCGCTAAGCACCGATTGAATCTGCTCCTATCCCACCAGCTCTGAGCCATAGTCATCTGCTCCGCGTGTTCATTCCAGATATGTTGCCTCAGACGATGCCTAATGTGTCCTCTGCATAATGCTTGCAAAGACAAGGGAACGCATTCGGCTGTGAAATATTAATGAATGTGATAGAAATGCATCACGGACAGTATCGCTTTGATCCAGAGTAGCTGGACGTATGTGTACGTACGCAAACGAAATAAAATCAGCTCCGGAGCAGCTGGCACGACCACAGAATCGAACCAATCCTCTTTTACTCTCTTTACACAAGTTATGTTACCCATGCCCGACATTATAAGGATTCCTCCGACACGGACAAACTGTTTAATAAATTCTTGCTGTTCTACCGAACACTTCACACCACAATATACTCTATCGTAGCGTTTGTCAGGCGCAACGTCGAAAAAGTTCCCTGTCAAACATATAGGTACATGACTTTTCCGTCCCTCGAGGAGTCACTTGTGTGCATTATTAAATTTCTCTATGCGTCACCTTGTACAAAAACTGGTTCGCAAAAGTCAAATACATCCATGGCTGGGGACTTCATAAATTTTTCTAGTTGCGTGTACGCGAATTGTACGAAATGTCTGTACAACTCGACGCCATGATTCGTTCCAAGTCGACCTAAGGGAGCCACAAGCAGGTCAGAAAATTTCTACACAGACCCATTGAGATAATAGTGTTCTAACCCAATGCGAGTCCTGCCATTGTATTGAGGTAACCAGTTTCCGACCCAATATTCAAAAAGCTCATCCCTGGTTTCAATAAAAGGAATTGTAACACCTTGACGTAATGGAACGGTGAAACAAGATTTGAACGTCTGACAGGTAAAGTATAATCGGCTCGATCGACTATTCTAAACATCATTTCCATTTCCTTTGTTTTAATAGAACCACGACGAACCAGCATATCGACTAGCTTATCGTTCTCTCCTTTGCGCTTATCATCGTCCATAGCTCTGTAACAAATTTAAATACTGTGGGTTAAACTTTCACCTAATTTTATTTCAATTTTAAGCAATACAGAGAGCTGTATCGTCGTTGTGATAGCACAAACATCTGGTACTCGCACAAGTATTACACAATACTCGAGACTTATTACGATGCTAACGAATTCTGTGCCTTTTTTTAAAATATAAGATAACATAGAGGTAACGAGCAGGAATCTCCAAAGCTGTTTAAAACTTACTTTCCAGGTCAAAGTATGATATACTAATTGGAATTATCAAAGTTCGTGTAAATATTCGCTGGAAACGAAATTCCGACGAGCTTTGACCCCCGTGTAAGTAATAAGTAAAAATATCGCGTTCGACTCGCATCGTCGTTGATACATTTCGCTGTGAATGCTCGAGTCGAGATTGAAAAGTTTACAGAAAGGATTAGAGGCATTAACAGTACCTAGCTGTAAGCGACCATCGCAGTACTTGGCGTGAAAACTTGTCCCTTACGAAGACGCTATAACACATACATAGTTCAATGGCAGTGAATTGCAGTAAATAACAAAGTAAACAAAGTCGGTGTTATACTGGAGTCCAGGAAGAAAGGGGAAAGAAAACAAAGGACGAAACTGAACTTTCTATTTAGTTTCGAATTACTGTATTACGACCGACGATTCAGTATCGCGATACCTCGACATGGTGTTTCGCCAGTACGGTTTGCAATTGCCGATGGAACGTCTTTTGTTTTGCATAAATGGTAAATAGTTAAATACAAGATCCACCGAGTCCGTCAGCTGACAGCAAGAACCGCGCCATGTGTTTACGTTTACATTATGCGCCTTCGGCACTGAAATAATCAGAAATAATGCAAGTTTCACGGAAGGAAACGAGATCGTTTACAGTCCCGAATTTCATCATTTTATTATCTTCCAATAGTACATTCGTAAAATTCGCCCTGACCTCGGGGGGCACGTAGTTCTTAGTTTTTCCTTCTCTTTTATTCGCAACGAGCCGTGCACGCGTGTTAATCGGCCTGTTCAAAGCGTACGATCATCGAGCGCAAGCGTTACATATTCGTTGACATATTGCCACAAATGTGTATGGAAACACGTATGTGCGTAAACACACACATACATACATACACACACACACACCATATATATACATATATATGCTGCAACGATTTTGAAAGCTGGACTTATTTCTGCCTTTGTAATCGCAGAATAATGTTACACGTCCGATACGCATCGAATATACGATAAAGAATATCTGAAAGTAATTAGATACGCAAAAGTGTAACGAGCGTGTGCTGGATATTATTGAATTATATGGTTAGAAATACGTGGCTGTTGCTACGCGAGCTTCGCGCAAAATACGCTTTCCACTGTATTCATTAAGCCTGCTTAATTTCTTATACACCACCTCTATTTTTTATTTCGATCGATACCGAAGAACTGCAATGTCTCATTCTGATTTTGCGTAGCCGAAAGTGTGCGAAGCACGCTCATCTATTACATTAGCGTGGAAGAATGCGTGACGTTGTATTTCGAGTCTGAAAACAAAGGAAGAAGAATTTTTTAATCGTTACCACGCTTGTGTGTGGACATGAGGGAAAGAGTGACCGCAACCGTTCGTTAGTTGACCTGCTACAAACAGTACAAACGCGAGTCGTGTATTGTATACACGTATGATATTTCATTCGATAGGCTGCGTTTGTGGGGGATCTTGAAGTCTCGTTCGCGGGTCGGCGACCAACGCCGAACGTCCGTGTGACGAGAGATTTCGTTATGTGCGCCCATTAAATATGTATATTCCCGAAGTGGTTGAACATTTTTATCTCGTTCCATTCTGGCCTGTACGAATGTGAACGCGTCTTTACAGCAGAAGCAACATGGGTCGATGCGCACGCGCATTTAGAATGATACCGTCTCCTCGCATATGATGGCGACTGACAACTTTAAAACGTGAGTTTATTATCATATAATTTCTTATGTGTACGATGTGCTGTTCGCGTGTAAAATCTGCCAGCGATACCATTAAATATCCAGATCCCCGTCGGGCGAGTAATTTTTTTCCACGGGCGGCGCTCGGTAGAGTGTATCGTTAAAATTACCGCTCATAATTCGTTAGACCAACATTCACTTATCCTAGTAAGTATACCTATAAAGCTTCCCATAACTTTTGCCGCTGGTGTAGTTGAAGGAAAGTTGCAAAGTATTCCTGAATGGTTCGGCTGGCGTAGGAGCGTTTGAACGGGACGTGGCACGGACGTACGCGTAGTCTTTGTTTATACACTTTTTCAATTTACCTCCAACTCGTGTACTCGAGATACTTGAAGCAACATTGTGACTTCGGCGGCGACTCGATAAGGATTACGTACACATATTCGTACACGATCAATTTGTAGCGTGAAACCCGACTTAAACAATTCACGCTTCCTCCCGTTGACGACTTTAGAAACTTTTTAAATAACCTCGACGCCTGCTACGCTAAATATCGCGTATCCAGCAGAAACATAAGTCCCAACCATTTTTTCGTCAAACGCCAGGGGTATCGTAATGTTTATTACGTTCCGAAAGAAAGCCTGCGATTAAAAACATGCCTTTACTCGCGCTGAGTGCCATTTCCGTCGTATTCGTGAATTTTTAAAGAAATTTGTGGCACACGATAACGTCTTATTGTTAGCGTTGTTATTAAATCGTATCAAATCTATCAACTATTAAGACGCAAGAAAATTACGCAACTTCTATTGTTTATTATAATTGATTTTCAGCCGTTTCGAGCGAACAGACGTGCGAGATCCATGTACCGCAATAACAATTCCTGCTGCTTGCAAATTAATTCATTACGAATCGATAATGCATCGAGCATCATGGGACATTAGTTTCATATTTTGGAGGTTAATGCAGAAGTATATCGAAATCGAAACTCGAGCCTCCGTTCGGTCCGCGAAAACAGTACCCCCGTTAGAGTTTCCTACGAACAGACTCGCAGCAATATTTTCACGCGTGGTACAGTGGAAAATATTGATCCGCGAATTTACTAATTTCACCAAGGCTCGTCGAAATTCTTGTTTCAAAGGCAAGAATCCTTTTTCCCCGATTATACGTACTGCACGTTCGACCAATCCAGCCGCGATAACAATACGACGTCACGCGAGTACCGGTCGCCATTGGCCGAGGCTTGGGGCCTGCACAAAAATCGAGCAACAAAATCCAATACGTGGCTGTACTTGAAACAAACTAATCGAGCCCAGCCGATGTGTTTTAATCACCTGGAATCTATAAAAACCACCACCGAAGGATCGAAACCGTCGAGCTTGATCGAGAAATCACGGCTAGCGTCGAGCAGCGACATTTCGAGATTTCGAAGGAACTTATTTGCTCGGCTAGCATCGATCAGCAGAACGTGAATTGCTTGTCCTTTTTTCTCACGGCGATATTTGCGCGGGAGAATGAGGGAGAGCGGTGGCAGGATAAGGAACGGCAGGCTCGCGGGTAGGATGGATTGGATCGGGTCGGATCGGATCGGATCGGATCGATCGTGGTTTCGCGTGTGCTGCCTGCCTATCGATCGGCTGGCCGCGATCCTTGAACGATTTCAAAATTCCTTGTAGCCAGGAAAAATCTGTACGTCAGAAGTGTGGTTCAAGTGGTGTGCATCGAGGAACGCCGCGATTGGCCGGCACCGCCGAGTTGTTCCTCGGTGCAACCGCAGCGGGCCAATGGCGCGAGGCCTGTTGCGCCGTCGCCACTACAGTTGGAGCCTATGAGGACGTAGCTGTAGCGTACGGAGAATGAGGGTTCGAACGCTCAAAAGATACGTGAGAATGATCGTTTGAAAAGCCATGGAACTCCGGTACGCCTCGCCGCTGGTTTGAGGCGTATGAATTGGCCGCGCAGCTCTCGCGATTCACGAACGCCGGAGAACAATCGGTTTTCACGCAAGCGGCTCGACGTGAAATCTTATTCCCAGTGAAAAGTGTGCGTGCGCGTTCCGTTCCTTCGAGTGGTTCCGTGATGCGCGACGGACGGACAGCTCCGTAAAAGTATTTCAAACGAAGGTATCTGCGCCGCAACTGCTGGGGAACACACGTATTCGGAGGGGCCCCGGGTTCCCTATCGAATGCTAGGTAGAAATTCCTCGCCGTTCGCCGACTGGTTTGAAACAGCGAAAAATAATAACGTAACTCTACTCGGCAATAATAGTTGGGCGCGCGTTTCAAATCGCGTTAGGGGCTCTCTTAACGCCCAGTTATGGCCCTCCGCGGCTCCGCGACGTTAGTTGTTAAACACTGCGAATCCGTCTCACGCGCGTTCCATCACAGTTTTCCCGCGTTGCAATAAATAACCATCGATATTCCACGGGAATTATGTAACTAGCAACAATTCCATTTGGCGATTCGAGGCATTCCGTACTGTTAGGATTCTTAAAATTGCGATACGCTTTCTCTGGCGTCTTTCCTTTCGTAATTCATTCCGCGAATCGGCTCCTTTATGCATTTGACGAATTTCTAAACAAATTCCTGACAATGATCTTTGAAGATTCGAATTTTCAATAGAACTTCAGAAGGTCCCTTTTTGTGTAGTTTGTATTTTATTCTGCTAATACATTTCTGCTTGCATTGCATTGCTGCTTAATTGAAAGGGTTGTAGAGTCAGCGAGAGTGTAATTTACAAAGTATAATTCCCTGTACCCTTGTCTCGCCACTATAAAGGGATTTATAAATCGATGTAGCCGGAACGGTGTCTCTGCATCTGCGTCACACTGCGTTATGTTTTCTCAGCAGAATGGAGGAAGAAATAGTTGTAGACGATTTGGACGAGAACTGTAGCATGGACATCCCTCAGTCGGACGATCCAACGACACCTGTTATGCCTTTGTTGTACATTCAACAAAGCAAACTACGCTCAGCGCCTACAACTACGAGTCAAGCTCTGGTGTCGCAAAATGCTACTCAGCTCGCTGCCATTATTAACCCGGTTAATAATCAGGTACCTCATACAAAATTCTATTTGAGCATTTGTTGGTAGACAATATTTTCTCCTCGTGTTGCATGTTCGATGTATTAAATAAATATTCCTATGATACTCGCGATTGCAAATGATTTTATGTTGATTCTTACATAAGGCGACGTATATTTTGTGCCGCAAGGTATAATAAAGCGTACAGTTTCATATATAGGTCAGAGTAACCTACAATTGTACAAAAATGAAGTAGAATAATGAAGATACTTTCAGTGTGCTCTGTGAAAAGTAGTCGAGTTTCACTTTGTCACATGTGAATTGACGTGTAATGTACATATAGATATCGTGATGTCTCTAATTGGATTTCAGGTGTAGGCGGTAGTAGTGAGCTAGCGAGCATCTCATAGTAAATATAGATTTGTCCGATATACTTGCTATAATAAATTGCAAGTAAGAGAGCAGAAATTAGATTAAACCTTATACTCCTGAATATTTGGCGGTTTTTTATTATAATACAATATTTAAATACATTTATTTGAAAGCAGAGTTTCATCAAATTACACAACTGTTCATCGCGTGAAAGTACACAATCGATTTAAACCAAGGAGTCGAAAAGAGTGAATCAGTTTGTTGAAAAGGTGCAAGTTGCTCCCTTGAAATATCGCTTTTATGTTTATTCTAGATTGTCGCTGGGCAGAATAAAGTGTTTATACAAGGGCCAAGTCAGGTTACTACTTCCCAGAGTAAACAGCACATTGTGATACACAGGCCGATTAATACTGTCAGCACTACGACAACTTCCCCGGGTCAGAAACACATACTGCTTCGAAAGTCCAACGCGTCCACCGCTCAGATCTTGCCCTTGAATACCTCTCAGGGAAATCAGAACAACGCACAAGCAGGGAAGCATACGTTCGCGTATCTTGGAACCCTCATTAAACCGAATAAGTCACGTGAGTCTGTTGTTATACCGGCAGGTAATTGATTTAAGCTGTTGTCGAAAACTGTAGGTAACGCGAAGCTCTTTCCGTAAGAGCGGGTTTAATCGCTGTCTCTTTTATATTTGTCGACAGGAGCGTTAACAACAAGTCAAATAGCCAAGCCGAAATTAGTGATTGCTCCAGTTATATCACAGCTAGCTCAAACATCGACAAGTACCACAACGGGGTCTCAGAGTCAAACCTCCAAGCACATGGCGAACTTGTTACTACCAGTTAGTATCCCTCAGCAGACCGTGCCTACCAAGTCCAGTATGTTTAATTTGAAAATCAATAACGGCCAAATTAGCACGGAGAGTAAAGGAACCATTACAGGTACATATTCGAAGCTTGTAAAAATGGAGGGAACGTTCTACGATCGTGGGAGCCACGTTAATTCGTTCTCTTTTTACATTCGCAGTCTTACGGGAGTCGAAGACATCGAATTCGGCCACCCATCCGCCACCCCTGCATCCCATCGCAAAAATGAGTTTGCTCAGTGCGAATAAGGGGAACAACAATTCCACGGATAGCATAAAGATTACGGAGAATCCGGACTCCGCCGTTATTACTCCTATCCCGAAGAAGGACGACATCACGATGCCCGAGAAGAGAAAAAAAACGATAAGCAATATTCTAAGAGGATCCAACGAGAAGAGATTGAAGAAACAGAATCTTTCAAAATCCTCGCAGGAGGCTATCGTGGACGTGACCTACGCACTGAGTAGCCCTGAATCGGAGCAGGACAAGGACAAGAAAGGGCAGAACGACGATGATATTACTCTGATCAAAGTGATCCCTAGCGAGGACAAATCCGTGAAGCTTAACGCCACCGTGGACGATGATATAAAAATAGAAATTATCAAGACACGCTCGAGTTGCGGGATCGAATCAGTGTCGGACAGTAAGAACGATACTAAGATGAATAATCACGAAGATCTGAAGGATCACTTGAACTCGAGTCATCCACACGATTCTAGCTTTGATGCCACGAAGGTGTTGGATTGGAAGGACGGCGTTGGCACGCTTCCTGGTAGTACATTGAAGGTATGTTAAACAACGTCGAAACTCCATTCGTAAGTAATTTAATATTCTCAGGTAATACGTATACTTTACAGTTCTGTATGAACGAGTTTGGTATCATGGAAGTAGTGGACGAAGATGAAAACAATAAGCAAAGTAAAGATGGCATCGGGGACAAGGAGAATGTTTGTTTGATTCAGAATTCTTCCAAGTCCAGCCCTATAACCGTGAATAATGCGAGCACCGAGAAAAAGCGTGAGTGTCAATAATACGAATCACGATTCTATTCCGTAAAAAGTTTCTTCAAGGTTTTTTCTAAGCCGTGCCTCTTCCTACAGCGGACGATAGGAAGTCCAGGACAGTCTCGGCGGATACAATGTACCACTGTGAAGGTTGCGGGTGTTATGGATTAGCCGCTGAATTCGAAAGCCCGATATCCTGCGGCCCGTCGTGTACAGAAATAATAGAAGCCAAGAAGCAGCAGCCGGTTATACGAAAAGAGAAAGACTTGAAGTAGGTTCAACAAAGACCGTTCGAAAATTCCATATCTATTTAATCAGACGAATATTTAAAAAGCTACTTTTCGTATGTCCCGCAGAGACTTGCGGGCGAAACGGAAGCGTAAGAGGTTGCTGCAGGAACAACAGCAGCCGAAAGAAGCACTAGAAGAGAAGTGCGAGGAGAAAGCACCAGAGAAAGTGAAGTCGGAAACGGACGAAGACACCAAGGAATCTATCACGGGGATAGACGACGAGAGCCAAGGGGATTCCAATGAGTCGAAGGTATGTGAAACTGAGCGTTGTTTCAAAACGTATTGAAAGGTACTGCTTATAAATGTGTCTCTGTACGTAGTATCCTTGGCAGACAGGAAAACTCGGATTCTCATGGTCCAAGTATCTCGAGCATTGCAAGGCGAAAGCTGCTCCCGTCAAATTATTCAAGGACCCGTTCCCTTATAGTAAAAATCACTTGAAAGTCGGCATGAAGTTGGAAGGGATAGATCCAGAGCATCCGTCCCGTTATTGCGTCATCACAGTCGTCGAAGTAGTGGGTCAGTCGTGTAACATTCTTCGCTCCATATTCGGAGAAACTTGGACACCGTTACTAACTCAGTTTCACGCAACAGGTTATCGAATACGCTTGCATTTCGATGGGTACGCAGAGAATTACGATTTCTGGGCGAACGCTGACAGCATGGACCTGTTTCCTGTCGGGTGGGCGGAGAAGAACGGCCACAGACTAGACCCGCCAAAGGGCTACGTGGCCAGCAATTTTAATTGGAACGGGTACCTTAAAATTTGCAAGGCCACCGCAGCACCTAAGAATATATTCTCGAATAAAAATGTGAGTGACCGTTTCGAAGTGTGTTAATCATTTTCAAGGACTCGTGAGATTACCGCATCCATTCGTTACTTTCAGTCGGTTTTTCCAACTGGCTTTCGCGTAGGGATGAAGCTGGAGGCAGTAGATAGGAAACACTCTTCGTTAGTTTGCGTAGCTAGTATAGCAGGCCTAATGGATTCTCGCATACTGGTTCATTTCGATTCCTGGGACGAGGTCTACGATTATTGGGCGGACGCCAGCTCACCGTACATTCATCCAGTGGGATGGTGTCATCATAATGGTCACAGCCTAACTCCACCAAACAGTCAGTGGTTTTATAAGCGTTTCTTTCAGTCTAGAAATCTTCCCAAGGAAGGTAGATGGTACATAGATGGAATTCTTGTTTTAGATTACAAAGACCCGAAGTCTTTCACGTGGGACGCATATCTGAGGGAGACTCGTTCCATGGTCGCGCCGGCGAGGGCTTTCAAGCAGCGACCACCTTGCGGATTTAAGCGGGGGATGAAGCTGGAAGCTGTTGATAAACGGGTGCCCCAACTGATAAGGGTGGCGACGGTCGAGGATGTGAAGGATCACATGTATGTCTATTAGGAATATTTATTTCCTTCAAAGTTAACTGGAGTGGTGACTAGAATATATTGGTACTGTAGGTTGAAAATACGATTCGATGGGTGGCCAGAGAACCATGCTTACTGGGTAGACGACGATTCTCCGGATATACATCCTATGGGTTGGTGTTTGAAGACGGGTCACCCTTTGGAACCACCATTAAGTAAGATTTATACATATCTTCTTCAGTTTATCTATAGGTTATGCTCTTCGTATTCATACGTCGTATTTTTCTGCAGCCCCCGATAATTTGAACGACAGGCCAGAGTGTGGAACGTACGGTTGCAGAGGAATAGGGCACGTGAAGGGGCCGAAGTTCGCGACGCACAATTCCGCGTCTGGCTGTCCATATTCGCCTCAGAACCTTCACAAAGTTAGACAACTAGCTGACAGGCTGAACCTGAAACACGAGGCATGTGATTACGACGACGACATACTGGACAGATCAAGAACCGAAAAGACTGATAAAATAAGGATGGAGAAGTCTGAGAAGCTCGAAAAATTGGACAAGCCCGAGAAGCTGGAGAAATACGAGAAGTTCGAGAAGCTTGAAAAATTTGAGAAGTTTGAGAAGTTTGAAAAATTCGAGAAGCTTGAGAAGCCATTGTTCACGGATGATCGCATAATGAAGACTGAGAAAGATGTGAAGCAGGAGGATGGCGATTTCTCCGACAAGAATGACAAATCAGAGAATTCGGAACGGTGAGTTGCACAGATATTTCTCGTCACAGGTATTTGCAAATACATACAGGCTTTTCGTATGAACCACCAATCTATGATCCCCAGATCGAGCAAGTCGAAACATCACCACAGCGATGGACAGACAGACGACGATGACATTCTGCGAAAACGAAAGAAGAGGTCCGTAATTCTTGCTATTATCTTCCAGCAAAGATTTCAATGCCCTTTTATTCCCACAGACGACAGATTTCCGAGGAAGCGTTGTTTTCGCTCTCGAACTCCTACGGCGATTCGTCCCTAAATTCTATGCAGTACGCTGCGAACATGCCTGACAAGCAGTTGCGCACAGAGTTGTATCAGTCCGTATATACTCCGGGGTACAATCCATTGCCCGACGCGCCGCACATATGGGCGAAACACAGCAACGCTCTGAACAGGGTGGTGGCGAAACAAAACACCAATCCTCGACGGTGGTCGAACGAGGAAGTTATCAAGTTTATACAGAGCGTCCCGAATTGCAAAGAAATCGGGAATATCTTCAGGAAACATGTACGTATTGAAGGTTTCGCGTGGTTGTACAGGCGAGCTTACCTTGCGTTTAATGCGTGAATATTGCTTTGCAGAATATAGACGGCGAGGCATTTTTAATGTTGACTCAAGAGGATTTAGTGACGTTATTAGGATTGCGCCTAGGCCCCGCGATCAAGTTGTACAATAGCATCGTCCTGCTACGACGAAGGGCGACGTGAATCATGTGCGATGAACGCACATACAGTTGGATCTTGAAAAGTGCAAAGTGGCAGCTATCATGACGATAATGTCGAATTATATATATGCGAGAACTTTAACGCGAATCATCGAGATAGAAAGCGTATTTTCTATCACAATCGGGGAAACGTTGATTTAATTCTAGGGGGAAACGAGTGATGTAACGAAAGGATCACGCGAAGGACGATTATTATAGGCAAGAATAGAAGACGATCGTGCTTCAAGTTGAATAATCGACGATTCCACTTCACTCGTCAGATATATAAATAAAATTATATAGCTCGGATCTACACGTATGATAAGTACTTACGATTGTCCGTTCTAATTTTTCCTATACAGTGAAGTGCATTCAATCATGTACAAATGTAAATATTACGATCTTAATTAAATATTGTAATACAAAAATACATGAGACGTCTCGAAGCAATCCTCCCCGCCTATCGCATCACTGCAAGCGCAGCTTTATTTTAATTGAAAATTCGATACTTTAAGAAGAATTTATTAATGGCAATAAAATCGTGTATTCTCGCAAAATACGTTTTATATTTTAGCCATCTTGAGAGAATTCTAGATACGTCAGTACTAATATAATCTCAGAGCACAGGGACCATCCTTCATTCTCCCTTCGTCATACAAATTAATGTAACATTAGGAACAAAATTCAAACTATAGTTTATACCGTAAATGTACCGTAAATGTAGCTTATAGAAGGAGTCAAAGGGCCATTATTTAAAAAAGTGACCTAATACATCCATCCCATTTCTTCACAAAAGGAATGAGGTAATAACGAAAATATGTCCATTCGATATCGAAAGCTATAGAACGATACTAATTTTCACAGTACGCGGAAGAGGCGGTGCTCTATTTAAAAAGCGTTCCTTTTCCCCTCCACTGCCAGTATTGTGCCACTCGCTGACCGTTCGCCTCCCCACCACTGCGCAAAGTGGCCGCTATGGCGATGTTTACAGCGTAGCCACGGCGACTAGCCATGTGTTCAGTCGGTGGCTTGTCGCGCACCGGGTAGCAGCGAGTTCTTTAGCCTGTGTGTTTACCTCCCGTGTGAATAATTCCCGTACACCTTCGTCCCGCGAACGCGTTCTCGTCGTTTGACAATTGCGCGCGAATGTCAACCTAAACCTACAGAAGCTCATCCACTCGAATCACTGTGAATATCTCGCGAGCTAAACCCATTCCAACTGAAATCCACAGTGGTGCTCCGCGAAATTCTTCGAACTGAATCGATTTTTAAGGCCCAGTTAATGCACCCTGTAACGTAAAGATGACACTGACATTGTCGAAGGCTCGCGGTCACGAGATACCCTGCGTGGAAATTTCGTGCGTCACGTCGATCAGTTATTCGCGAACTAGAGATCGCAGCGATCGTTGATGGTGGTGGCGCGTTATCGCGTAGGAGAGTTTGCATGGAACGATATGCGTGACCGCGACAGTTTCGCGAAGCCGGGACGTTGGATTTGAGGAGCCGTGGAAACTAATCGGCAGCTTCCGCGACGGTCGAGGAGCGATCGGGAGTGAAAAGGGAAAGTGATCGGTGGTGTGTGTTATGACTGGTATATTTCTCGCTTGGCTAAAGGAGGGGAAGGACGATGCAGGGTGGCTGCCGTTGATGGTCGGCGTGCGTGAAAAGCGCGAGGGCCACGAAGAGGAAGGACGGTCGGTGAAATTAGGCGGCGGTGGGCCCCAGGCTCGTTTGTCGGTGGCTGCCGGCACCGCTGGCGCTAAAATGTCTCGTGGCCTGCCGACTAGACGAGGCCTTCAGGCGCTGGCACTTGTCCTCGCCACCGCGTATGCCACCATTCTCCTCTACCAGGCTGTTGCACCTCGTCAGGTCAGTGAATACTGAATATTTCAATTTCAATGGTAATAATAAAGAGAGCTCTAAGGGATGGGGAAAGTTTCGGGAGTAATATCGAAGTATTAAAACGTGCAAACTTTCGAGTATTCTCGTTTCATTCGATCCTTGCAGTTTTTAAACTTGTACACTATATCTCGATCCACTTCGACATCGTAGGTTTATATAATTAATATGAATTAGTTTAAAATTAATTTTACAAGAATCGGTATAGCAGTCATTGATGAACAAAACTTGTCGCGAAGCGCTCGAACCCATCGCTACATCCACTACTCTCATCAAATTAACTCCTACATTTGAGCGCTGCTTTCTGCGGACATTGAAAGCTCATTATCCCCAAATCCGCAATCCCTTTCAGCAAAAATATTCAAGTATCTCAAAATACTTCAAATCTTCCAGAATATCCCAGTACATTAGATATCTGAAATTATTAATTTGAATATACTCCCATCTTCGTCATCGCTGTCATCAGTGCCCTTTAAATGCCCCGCGTCGCTAATCGAGTCGCGTAGTTGAGAGCGCGGCTTAATTGACCTCGGTAGTTGCTCCTCGAGTGTCGAGAAAGGCGCGAAATAATTTGGCGTGTCTTCGATACCGCCAGCTAGGTTAATCGAGCGGATAAATTCTCGCTTAGTGCCGTTTGTTGCCGTTTGTTGCCGTTTGTTGCCGTTTGTTGCCGTTTGTTGCCGTTCTCCAAGCAGACCACTGCGGTTGTAAACACGTCGCTCGTGTTTACGTTCGCGCGTTCGTTTCGGAGAATCGGCCGGTTGGCGGTCGCCTATCGTGTTTACATCGAGCGTCCCGCGAAATGTTGGTCCTCGGTAGCGTAGTGACGCCCATGTACGTCGCATTTTCCAGTGGGTCGATGAGATGACCGTGGAAGTGAACAGCAGGAGCGTGCTGATGGAAACGCCAGCCGCGAGGAAGCTGGCCAACAACGAGGACTCGTCGGTGACGCCCGCGATCGCGACCGCGACCATGGCACCGTCCTCGACGAACCTCGACGACGTGTTCGTCAGCGTGAAGACTACCAAACATTATCACCACTCCCGGCTACCGGCGATTATCGGCACGTGGTTCCAGTTCGCCAAGGATCAGGTACGTGACGAGCACCTTCCTTCTACGCATGATCATGTTAAATGGCACCTTGGTTCCTTTGGCGCCAAAAGGTGGTTCGATACCTTTCCGCCGCCATATTGGTAGTGCCCCCTGTTAGGGTTCCCCACGCCAATGAAGCCGCGACGTGTCGTGTGCTTTGTTCGGTCGTTAAATTAGTGCGGTGAGAATTGTTTACTTCTCTACTAGAGAATTTTTGTGGCGGGTTTGAAACTTGGCGCAAATGGTTACAAGCGGGTAATGCATTATGGATGTAGAGATGCAGAGTTTTCTTGTAGGTAGTTGATGTAAATTGAGATAATTATGCTCGCAAAGAAATGCAATCATAGACCGTGACCGGTCATCTGTCGCTAAATAGACGTAGGTTTGCGTGTAGCCTTTGTTACCACGCGTTGTGCATACACGCGCGATATGCTCGACGACTGCCCCCCGTGGGAACGGGATTCACTCTACAATTTCCGTTTTACTGTTTCTGCTCCGCATATGCCCCTTATTAGCGTCCTTCCTTCCACGATCGGAATAAACATCAATCCCACGGAATTGCCCTTACCTGTGCCGCTAATTCCTGACGTCATAAATTCTTCGATTGTCCAACCTCGGACGGTTACATAGGAAATATTAGTATACGGCTGGTCGTTCACGGGCCATTACGAATTCACGATCCCAATTTGCGGAAGATGATTTACCGCGTGGTAGAGGCTAGAGTCGGGTAGTTAAGCCGCTGCCTGCAGCGCCCGATTGTTTACCCGGGGGCTCATTCAAAATGTAAATCGACTTCTTTCGGGCCAGCCCGAGTACCATTGGCACCCGCGGCGCGTTCGTGGGGCTATAAAGCCACGAACGAAGGACGTTCGCACTGTCCGTTCGATAATTCCTGGCGAATCCGAAGTGATCATAAAACGATGCCCACTGCCGTGTAAAAGTCCGTAACTCGAGCAGAGTTTCCAGGCCGACCTCAATAAACGTGCACGGTGGCGTTTAAATCGAGTGTATCGTTTAACTCGTCCCATTGTCCGCGCTCCAACTTCTAGAGTTTCACGCTGTCGGTCGGGGGAAAGAATGCGTAGCAATTGGCTGAGACTTGGTCAGGTATAGAAGCTGGAAAAGGTATAGCGAGGTCGTAAATGGCGGTAACGACTGACATAGCGGTTCTGATCTCTCATATATCTGTCAATTCCTTCCAACTTAACTATCTTGCTACGCAATTCAGCCGTGTTCGTTTATATTTATATGTGTCTAAGAATATTTCACGGTCTAGTGATGCTTTTAATATTTCAATATTCACATAATATAATTTTTAACGACAGTAACATAGTTTAGAAGCTCGCAGACGCGAGTTCCCGTATTCCAATCGTTCCAAGTAAAAATGACTGGTAACCCCCCAGTGTTTACCTTACCCTTCCACTGAGTTTGCAACGTTGCTGTACATAGGGGAGAGTTGCCAATATCGTACTGCTCTCTCCATATTAGTGTCAAACACAATGATCCCCAACCGTTATTTTTAGTTGACGATTTTTAGCACTTATTTATTTCAATACGGATTCATTGCTATACTTTATTAATGATGTAACAGTGATTTTTCATTAATGAAAGGAAGGAAATATTTACGCAGGTGATTTGAATATTATAAAAAGGGAAACGCTCGTCAAATAGGAAGTATATATTTTACCTTTTCCAGATTCTGTATTTAACCAATTGTGGCGTCGATCGGTAGAAAATTTTTTACGGTACTTTTCGCTCGTATTTAGCTTGAGAAACTTTCGACAAATTGTTGGCGGCTGCATTCTGCGACTATCTACAGTCCGTTCGTGTGCATCTGAACAGTCATCTTCTTCGATTGGCCTGTCTTAAGCGCGGCACATATGTATCCACTGGCGTTGATCCGTGGATCAGAGGGCCTCGTAGAAAATGTGCGGGCGGCGCGGGCGATCGGATGATTTGTCATTAGCTTCAGTGACTGGCTCTGTATCGCGTGTTCCTTCGCGGATAATTGCTCAATTACGCCGTTTATTTATTTGAAGCCTCTTGCAAGCCGCGCCGACGTAATTTTACGCGACGACGGTACGGCTCACCTAACTAGCCTCTCCTTTTTACCCCTGTTATTGGTGGCCGCCGGCGCTCTGGCCTTGGGGTTGATTGGATTTCTGGGCCCGATCGCTGAACGTCTTGCGAGCACTTACAAAGTAGCTGCGGAACAGCGGGAACGTTTTACGAGCGATACTTAATTTAATCAACATGTACTCGACTTAGCCGCACCGTGTAACGTCGGCTGTGCAATATCGTTTATGGAATATTCGCTATTTAACACGTTCCGCGTCACGGTGGAACTCCAGATATTTGGGAGCTCCGTAAAGAGCTAGAAACTTCTGTTATGTTGGTCGCAAATATCAGCTTCTTTCTGCTCTGATCTGATTTTGAGAAATGTAAGAGAGAGAGAGATAAAAGGAAAGAGAGATATTCACACATGTGCCGGTAGTTATGAAAGTGGACAAAAATCAAAGAAATTGAATTTATCACTTATTTTGTAACGTAAGGTGATATAATACAAATTACCTAAGTGAGGAATTCAATTTTTTTTAGATTTTTTACTTACACCGCTTTCATAATTACCGAAACACATACGAGTTCCATGACAGTTTACCGATCTCTTCGTCTCTCGACCGCGAAGAAGTACTCCACAGCTCCGCTCCGAAATTTTCCAGCGCTCTCACTGACGCCCTCTCGCATAACTCCCATATTATTATACATATAAACCCTCCTTCATTCGACTACGCAATACTTGAAAATCTCCAAGATTCCAAGATTCGCTGCGTATCGCCGGTATCAGGTTTCCGCTCGAGTGGCGGAGTAAACAAGGAACGAGCTGGAATTTCATCAGGGGGCCGTCGTCGCCACACAGCATCGCAAGCCCTCTAAAACGCAAGCTCTTCTGGTGGAATCGGCTCGGTCCCGTCTAATTCAGCGCGCGCACGCGAGCCTCTTCATTCGTGTCGCGTCGCCCGTAGAATTGGGACCGTCTGTCGGGTGGTTCGAGCGATTTCCTTCGAAAGCTGCGCCCCCCGGGGGGGATTGGCTTAACGACGCCTCGTACGTGCGCGGATTAACGTAATTACGTGGATGTAACGCGACGCTGGTGCCACTGACGTCATCGTGTCGCCTGGTCCCTCTCGCGTAGCTGGCCGCGTCTCTTGTTTGCCGGATATTCGTGTTCCTTCTGCGAACGCTGACGTCCTCCCGTTCGCCTCTCACCTCTTTTTCGTCTTTCAAGACTTGCACGTTGATTCCTTTCCCTCTCCGCGCCGGACATCCGCTTCGTTGCTGGTTGAAAGGTGGGGGAAGTTGGGACTCACTATTGGAGCGCGTTACTGTTATTACGTGTACTCATTGCGCAGGAAATTTAGGAGAACTATTTAGTAATTCTGATAGTTATTAAAAAAATTCTACATCGCTTTGAAGGTTCACTCTCTTTCGCAAACTTCTTTTAGTGGATCTTAATCGTGATCAGTGGGCCACCCAGAGGGGGGGCAAGGGGCCCTGGCACCACCAAAGTAGGGGCGTTGTAGGAAGAAAAGGAAACTGAATTGTATTCTTTTGAATTTTTGAAATTAAAAATTTTGAATTTAGCATTACAATTAATTCTTCACAGTTAAAATTTTTAAGATTAAGTATTAAACTTAATTTTTTAAAATTTAAATTTAAAATTAAGTATTAAAATTAATTTTCCAAATTTTTATAATCACCTAACGCATTTTATCGAATTTGCATTAAAAGTATTTTCATCCCTCCAACTCGGCTCCCCCAAGATTAAATCCAGAGCGCGCCACTGATCGTGGTGTCGTTTCCACGACTGCTAAAAATTTCCTTTGCTGTACTAATCGAGCGTAGCCACGAACGGTTAGGGGTTCCACGTCGTTGCCGCGCGGCACGAAAACGCATGCCGCCATGTGAAAATCCTCGAGACAATGATCGTGACGTCTGGCGCGCCACCGTTTCCCCTCTTTCCGCCGTTCTTGCGGCCATTCACTTCCTGAAGGGAACTCTGCTACTAAAAATAGGCGACTGCTTTAACACGTGCACTGCGCCGATCTTAACGACCACGACGCTGGCGTGCGCTCGTCCAGATGAGGGGGGCTTATCGAGAGACCGAGAGGAATTCGTCACACGAAGGTGTCGACGAGCTTCTTTCCCAGTCGTCCCAGCCGTCCCAGCCGTCCCAGCCGTCCCCGATAATATTCCCTCGCCATCAAGATTTCCGGTCGAATTGAAAACGCAGAAGCAAGCTTCGAGCAGGTTCTCCATGTTCCTTTTTGCTTCTGTTTCAGACGTGGTTCTTCACCGACAGGGACGACCCCTACTTCCAGAATCAAACGAGTGAGTATACATATAGTATTGCTTTCGTTACTTTTTAAGTTTAAACGTTTATTTGGAAGAGAATCAAATTGAATTAAGGGGGGAGGACCTGGTCTAGGACGCGTGAAAAAGGAGATTTTTCGCGATATTTTTTTTAACACAGAAAAATCATGTCCATCTTTTCAAAACTTTAAGCGTATTTTAATATATATTTATACAATACAACAAATATTTTAATTGAAAATTTTTGAAATGGTGGGAAAAATGGAACCCTTAATTTTTGCCCAGAATAAACAAATCGAAGTTTAGTTTTCGTGAACTTACAATACTTCCGAAATACTTTGAATTTCACTGTGAAACTTTAGGAACATATTCTCCAAGAGTATTACCTACTATCGATTGAAGCAAGAAAAAAAAAAGACTATTTCGACCCTCTAAGACTCTGAACCAGCTTCTCCCCATAATCTACGTGAGTGATTTTTCATCCTCGTGGGATGGAGGAATGGATATTTAATTCCTCGATCAATCCAAATCCCAAGTCGCTCCAGCGTTTCACATTCCCCCTTATGAGAATCACGCGTAACTTTTCCGCCAGTGAGAAAGTTGAGGGGATCCAAGACCCACGATCGTTGCCCCGCGTTAAGGAGCCGTTACCACGTCGCCGGGCTCCTTAATTAAGGAAGTAATTAAAGCTCGGGGCCGAAAATCGTCACACGAGAATATTCCTCTGTAGCGTTGCTTCGGCGGCGACTCCGTTTCCTGCAACCAAACAAGATAAATCGACGATCCTCGCTGACTTCGATGCCGATACTTGCTTGTAACCGAATTTAAAAGATGGCAGACCAAGTGTTACAGCCACAGGTAGTACAGGTTTCTTACTTGAAATGGCTCCATTATATGTAGAGGAAGCCCGGGGGAGAGCGGGTGAAAGAGGGGTGGAGGCGCGTTTATTTCTGTTGTAATACGAGTCACTGATAATTACGCTGGCCAGGGCTTAATGGTTGCCCTCGTTTATGCGATAATTGCCGGCGAAACGAGCGAGCGCGCGCGCGCGCGCGTGTAGGAGAGCAAGATCACCTCGCCTCCTTTACGCAATCCCTCTCTTCAGTCGTTCGAAAAGTCTCGCCCGCGTCTCCTTGCTCTCTGCGCGTGATCCCCCAGTTAATGGCCACCGAGACATGCTCGTCTTGCACAACTATCCAGGCAGAAATTAGTGGAGGAACGTTTCAATGGCGTGTCGTCCTCTGCGGCAGCAAGCTGCGCGACTAATCGCCGCCGCGCGGTCGTAATTAGAGCTTATGTAGAAATTGAGGAGCACAGACACCAGTAGACTCTTGGGATCAGCTCCTTGGATTACCTAAGCTTCTCGCTAGTCACTAAAATCTTACTTGTCAAAGTCTTGTAATTTTTACATCTTTCGAGATCATCAAAATTCCTGGAAGATCCAAATCTTATAAGCGAGGCTAACGCTGGTCCAAGCTGCGCCGCCAGTTTTCACCTTGTAATAGTGGATTATCGAGCGTGGACGATTTAGTATTCCCCGCGGACGGGGCCCGAACGGGTTACAATGCTGAGTGGTGCTGTTAAATTCGCGGTCTTGTCTGTTCTCGCTGGTAGCACGCCGCCGGAATATCCCCGCGCAATAAATGGCGATGGAGGATTCCGTTCTGGCAATATTATCGTGGAGCGTGCTGCTGGCATCGCGCATACTAACAGCAGCCTCGGGCGCGGATGCAAATGACGGGGGAGGAGAGGCGAGCTCTGATGGAGGGACCGTTGAGACGTTCGCATGGTACCCCTATGCTGGATCGTTCTTCCGTTTACTGCGTTTCGGTCGTCTTGTTTAAATTTAAAAGCTGGTTTTCGAATTTTACAAATTTATTAACAACCTGGTAAACACACTTGCTTCAGAATTTTCTACGAACGAGTAGCAGTTGAGTTCTCGAGCTGTACGATGGAGTTTTGAAAGGTAAATAGTCTATGTACGAATGGACCAGGTCCTCGGGAGAGATGAAGATCGATGGCGATCTAGGCTATTTGATATACTATTAGAGTACAGTTGAGTGGCTAGTAAAGGCATCGAACGCATCAGTTATCCGCGAAGCAGGAGCGTGGGTGGACGCAGGCCGCAGGCCGCGGGGGAGGATAATGCCAAGCACGGGATGACGAAGGAGGGCGAAGGAGGAGGGATGAGCACGCGAGCCCTCGGGCACCGTCCGACATTTGACCTCACCACGCGCTCTGCACCGGTTTGTACCTCCACCTAGGCCCTTTCTACCTGCCTCGCATAATCCACCCTTCGTTTGTCCACCCAGACACGGCTGACGAGATATATCGCCTCCTTCGCCCTCCTTCGCCCTCCTTCGCCCTCCTTCGCCCTCCACCCCTGTGCCGTCTGTCACCCCGAGTTTCCTCGGGGAGTTTCGGGAGATCGCAGCTCTTGGTCCAAAGAGTAGGTACCTCGGAAGAACTTGCTTCGTAGAAGCCTCCTGCTCCACCAAAGCACCTCCACTCATCCCCAAAATTCGTGAGCTAATATTGAAGAGGGCAGGCGAGACACTATCGTGGGAGTATGTAGATACTCCTCGAAACGTATCACGATGATCGTGTGCGCACAGCTCTCTGCCCCTCGCGGAACACGTTCGGCTCCTTCAGGAGCCCGGAGAGCCACTGGGCCGAATTAATTAAAGCCTGTGCCAGCCACGACCCACGAGGATGATTATTAACCTCTTAATTAATTGCACGCCCACCCTCTATCCGTCGAACCCACCACCGAGCCTCCACCAGCTACCTACCTCTGTTTGCTTGCAGACGGCCACATGATCAACACTAAGTGCTCGTCCTCGCACAACAGGCGGGCCCTGTGCTGCAAAATGTCCGTGGAGTTCGACAGGTTCCTCGACAGCGGCAGAAAGTGAGTACGATTCTCTGCTATAGGTATATCATCGCGTTGCCACCGGAAGCAGCCCGCTAACGATCACTTCTGGGGGATTAACAGTTTCACTGGCGTCGACGTCTCCTGGATAGCGTCCAAAGTATCGCTCAATTGTCCGCGGATATTTCCTTGAGTCAACCCCTTCGAAAGATTGCAAGCCTTACTTAAAGGCAAGTTAACTTAAGTCACGGCATTGGAGTACTAGACCAATTTTTTAATTATTCTACTAGACAATTAACATATTTAGGCTACGCCGGTATTTGTCTGCCTTTTAATTTAATTTAATATTTTGACGGTTTGATATTTTAATATTTTGATATTTCAATTATTAATTCAATAATTCTGAATATTCAATAATTAATATTATTAATTTAATACTTTTTCAAATGATGGAAAATTGAGGATTAGTACTTAAAAAAATTTCCTACTCTTATAAAAAATTGAAATAATAAAACAGATCTTGAGCTAAGTAAAACTTTCTCGCCTCGAACGAGCATTTCAAGTGTTAATCACGGCTAGATCGTTGCCGCCGCCAAATATCCGACTCCCGGTGTGAAAGTATCCACGCAAGATTTAATTAGAAATCTCGCAGCGATTGCGAAAGAGGTGCACAGAAATCGCCAACCATCCTCGTACGTAGGCAGATTGAAGCTCGTGGCGAGCAGGGGTCGTTAATTGAGAATTATCCGACTAATTAGCCGGGACACTTTGATCCCGCTGCGAGGCGACGCAACAGGTTGACCCGTCGCGATTCCTCCGCCACCGTTCCTTCTCCCTGCAAATTTATATTTCCGCCATCTCCGAGGATTAAGCTGCCCCCCGATTTATACGCGAATCGGTAAACATCTCTAGCTGAGCGCGTTTATGAGCCAGGCGTCTCTCTTCCGCCTTCCATTTCCTCGATCGGGCGAAAAATGTCGATTTATACGGCGCTCGGCTCGCCTAGGTGCTAAACACCCGGTTGCAGTCCCTTGAATCGCTGCTCGGGGCATAATTTATCGAGGTCGTTCCACCGGGGAATCGATGCACCGTGAGAGGCGGTCACTGAATTCCTTCGAGGCGTTCTCCATGGTGGACGCACCGCGTTGATCCCTTTTCCGCGGTTAACTGCGCGGATCGATCCACCGGTGTCCTTTTCACGCAGTGGTAATGGTTGCTTGGGGAAAGAGTAATAGGTGGTCGATTATTACTTATTACACACCTGGAGTTCAAGTCGCTTGAATCTTCTCGAGGAGAGGGTTGAGGTCGATGCGCGGACGAACTTGGGGGTTTGGGAATCGGGGATCTTTAGTTTAGAGTAGGACTATTAAACTTAGAAAAGCAGAAATATTATCTGGACCTACTTATTTTTACAATTTTATACTTTGCTTTTGCTATTTTTTTTTCAAATAAAAAGTTAAAATTGAAAGTGTTGTGGCATCACTTCCGGAGGTGCGACGTCTCTCCTAATAAAATTATGTTTTTGGTTTTAATTTTTTGAAGGTGATAAATATTTAAATTTTGATTTTCTTCGATGCAAGTAGTAGGTACTTAGGTAGCACATGTTCAAGTAATAATATGTCTTCTTGGAAAAAGTTTCCAAGTGTAAATTTTTTTCCAACTTGCCTACGTACCTTCTTCTACGTACACAGCAGATTTGTTTGCAGAATTTTGTATATGTTGGAAGTCGGTGGACGCTGAAAGTATACATATAGAGACAGGGTGGTAGAGAAAGCCAGAGGAAAGCGGAGTGGCCGATCGTGCATGCTTGAAGAGGCCATCGACGGGGACTTCCGGTTGGTACAAGAGACTCCGTAGACCGGCAAGCCGCTGGACGCTTTTTCCCATAACAATCCCTCGTCGAGTGGTTAAACTGTTTACCCGAGCAAGAGGCGAAACACGTAAACCAGCGAACGACGATGTAGCCGCGATAAGTGCGGGGATCAAAGAGCAGCTCGCAGCTCGCAGCTCGCAGGATGCTCGGGCGGGGAGAAGAGGAGCTGTAATTGCGCCTGTTAATCTGATTACGGGAGGCCATCAGCGCATCCGTTGCACGCCAGAATCGCCAGGCGATGGTACTTTTTCGGCGCGCGAGCCGCCGGACGCGGGGATAAGAAATGGCATAATCTGGGCATCGGGTCGATAATTGGATCTTCGGTGTGGTGCTATTGCGCGAGCCAGATGTGTAATTGGCGCGTTGCTTCGTTAGCTGGCCGAGGGAGAAAGATACTTGCTCTGGTAGGAGAAGGGAGGAGAATGAGGGATGGTAATTGGGGACGTAGTGGCTTAGGAAAATGGGAAATTGTGGGGACTTTGGGTTTTAGGAAAATAGGAAATTGTGGGCATGCAGGGATTCAGGAAAATCGGAAATTGTGGGGACGTAGGGGTTTTGGAAAATAGGAAATTGGAGACGTAGGGGTTTTAGAAAATAGGAAACTGTTAACGCTGGGGTTTAGGAGAGTAAAAATTTGTGAACATGAAAATCTACGAAAGTAAGAAATTGGTGGTCTAGGAAACAAAGAAAGTGGAGGTCTATAAAATAACCCAGAAGCCAAGAACGCCGATAAACCCCAAGAAAAACACTTTCCATTTCTTTCATCGTGAAGCTGAAGAGCTTCCAGCGCTACCGTAGTCGGCACTTCCAACGGAGCCTTGAAGAGGCAGAGGAAAATAAATAATGGAAAAGTCGGGCTGGAATATGTCTAGAGAAAACGCAAGTGAAACTCGGTAATTGGTTCGCGACGACGACACGTCCCATTAGCCGTGTTTTTCTAGGCGCCACTCGAGACCAGAGATAATATTTTGACGGTGTGATCGGCGGGCCCTGTCTAAACAGGGCATTTTCAACAGTCGAATCGGCGATCGCGTCTCTGTCGCAAGGAGACGCGGAAGCCAAGTGGGGCAGGTCCACTCGAGCCTCTTAAAGCGATCCAAGGAACATTTGTCCGGGCCTACTGGAACACTTACGCGACCGAAATGAAAGAAGAATATCCGGGGGCTAACGAATCCTTGACCACTCGAAGCTCCAACCTCCCTTCGAACATTCTTCCCCTAGATTCTAACCTCCGTACCCGGAATAATAATTATTCCTTCTGCTTCACTTGCTAGTCTCGAAATCCAAGTGTCCCAAGTAGAGAAAGAAGATCGCCACCCATCTCCGCCAAGCTTCAGAGCACGACGCTCTATTCCTGGAGTCCTGTAGGGTGGCCAAGTCTGGGGCCCACGTGCATGCGCAGCAGTCGACACTCGTAGGGGCCAGAAGAAGAGTGGAAAAAATAAATTCCACTTGGGACGGTCGCATTAGCGGGGACTTGAAACGATTCACTGTGGCACCGTTCGGAAAGCAAACAATTAACGACGATATGAATCTTCCTGCTGGCTCCAGCCCTCCAGCTGACGTGGCGATGCGTATAGAAGAGGCGGCGGGGGGGGGGGGGGGGGAGTTTAATATCGCGTGCTGGATAAAAAGGACCCATCTCTCCGCGAGCGTATTCGTCCTCTTCTTCGTGTTTTGCCCCCCATTCTTGCCATCGAGGGGGGCATTGGTCGATGGAGAGGGAGCCAGCCTCGCGTCGCCTGGATATCGGGGTATTATCGATGCAGCGTCAGGTGGAAGACCGGTATCGCGACTGGGGAGAGGTAAAAAGAAGAGGACAGGCGGGACGTATCAGATAAACTTGTCCAGCGAGAAGACGCTTAATGCTCAGACTCGTACCACGTGGATCTCCTAAACGAGTAACCTGTTCGTTGATCAGGTTCCATGGCTGCGTGTTTGGGTGTAGGTTGCGTAACTCGCGTGACAATTTCTGCTGGTACTTCCGGCGGAGCGGCGGCAGCCACTTTCTCCCCCGAGGGGGTTGCTCTTCGAATCGCGAGGAGCAATTTAGAAAGAGCTTCCCGTGGGGTGGTTTACGGATCTTGCCCTTAAAAGATGCTCGGTCAGTGGACCATTTAATTGCTCCCCCTCGACGCCCCTTTACACAGCCGTTCTACTGTGCCAGCAACGGCCACGCGTGCTTGCGATGGCCCCTTTCGTCCAGCTCCGATTGGCGGTTGCACGTGCACGAAGGGGATCCTTTTGTGCAGCTTGAGAAAAGTGTGTATAATAGGGGAGGCTCGGTCGCGAGGACGAAGAGGACGAAGAGGAGACGTATAGGGGGATTAACGAGGGGAGGGAAGAGGGAGCAGCTGGCCCGCTGGAGGAGACGATTCAATCTTCTTTTCTCTGTCTCCTCTGCCTCCTCTCCACGCAAAGCCATTCGAGAAAGAAGAGCCGAGGGGGACGAAGGGAACGGAGGGTGTCTCGAATGTCGCATGCGGGCTCGTTCCGTTCTTCGCGGTCCTCTTCTTGCCCTTTTTGGGATCCTCTTCCTCTTGTCCTCTGCAACCCTTCCTCCGTCTTCTGCAGCTCTCCTCCTTCCACCTCGAACTTGTTCCGGGGCTGGGAGGAGCGTGCATGATTTATCGGGCCGTGGAAACTTTTAATACGCTTTTCGACAGGTTGTCGGGAAGTCCTCGCGACTCTTATTGGGGGGACGACGGGTATTTGTCTCGCGCCACGCTTTCTTATGGATTTATCACTTCGGAGTGCATGCAGCAGTTTCTTGGTCTCGAGTATTCTCTGGTTATTACAGTGGGTGCCTTTTTTCAGAGAGCCGAAGCTCGAGAACCCACTCGATTTCCATTGGCCTCGGGTCTCCCCGGCGATAGATAGATATCGAGGAATTGTGATTCCCGCCGCGGCAATTCCTAATTCCATCCTCGCGGTAAAGGCCTTTTTACGCGTGACCAGAATCTGATTAGCGTCGCGCGACGACCCGCTACGCGACCAGAAATGGAATCGTGCTAAATTCACCTTCGACTCTTTCCACAACGCGGAGCCTACTTTGGGGACCCTTTACCCCGAGCTGCGACAGAATTCCAATCGATAGCGTCGCTAACATATCCAGCCCATCGATCCACTGTAACCGAAATTAGGGGAACATTTAATCGGGGAGAGCGATCTCCTTGTTTCCAGACATCGCTGAAGTCAAATCTTCCGACTGCGAATCAAAGAGGACTCTTTAGCGTGAACAGGGCTTTAGTCCCCATTCCCTTCGATCCCCCATTCGTTGCTCGACCAGCTCGGACAAATTTCGAGTTTGCTCGCGCGCATTTCACCAGCTGCCGTTCGTCGACCATTGTTCCGCGCGATAGAAGCCTAGATCGGTAACGACGATACCGTATGATTTATAGGTGGAAGTTGCGTGTATCTCTGGCGGCGTGTAGTATCGCGCTCGTGGCCGGTGAAAGGGCCGGCCGCTCGGATCACGAGGAGCGTGCGGCATTTCAGCTCGCCTTATCGCGTCCGAGCCGCGCCGTTTGCACAGCGATACGCCGCGCTGGGTATCGGCTCGTTCAAATAACGCGCACCGAACGACTCTCGGGATTCGAAGCCTGCCCGCGAGCTGTTTACTTTGCCGCAGGAAACGCGATAGCGCGATCAAACTTGTTTGCCGATCGGTCTCACAATCAGCTGAGATCTCGATGTCACCTTTGCAACGAACGCCCGCGTGGTCCGTGGAATGGGATTCGAGGAAAGTGCTCGTTGATCGTTGCACTTTCCTTCGCCGCGAATGATATCGATAAAGGGGACGTTGTAAAAGACAGAGCGTGGATGCTGGACGAGAAGTGGTCTCCGTCGAATGTCTCGAGGATATCCTGCGCCGTGGCAATTATGGGGGATGTCCGCAAAAAAGCTGCTCCGCTGCTGGACACGAAGAGTTCCTGGCAACGGTGGAGTGCGCTCGCGTGACTTAGTATTCTACATATAGGCAGGGAGCTGGCGGTGTAATGCCGCATAATAAGCGTTTAGGAACGCGGACCGGGCCCTCCTCCTTTCTGCCTCGAGTCCTCTGCTTCGACCCCGACCGCCCCGTCATCCTTGGCGTCCCTCCTGTCGACGCCCCGACGTCCATCTTCCTCGCTGACGATCACCTTCTCGTTAACTCCTTCGTACCTTCGCTTCTAGGTATTCCGTGTGGTAATTAGGCGGGCCCAGTCAATTCTGCAGAAATATATCTCGGTGGTTTCAACTTGCAATCCAGGTTAGGACAGTAAGCGAACTTGTACTGAGATTCGCAGTGCTCCACTCTGAATTCTTCGAGGGACAGTCTCGGTATAGGTTTCGTGAAACATGAGGGTGAGCAGCGTGAGGGCAACCTGAGAAAAAAACGCTTCTTTTTAAAAACTAATCTTTATTAAGTTTATACTAACCAAGTGAATATTTACAATTTATATTTTAAAATTTTAATTAAATCATGTTCACGTAGTTTCTGATATCTGAACCACAACTCTATAGATGTTTAACTACTAATATTGAAATTTGTAAAAGTTACAATTTTTTTTATATAAAAACTGATCAAATTTCAATGAAAGGAGTAGGTATTGGAATACGTTCTACGGACCTTGAAATTAACCCATGATTTCTTATATAGTAATTGGATTCTTTAGATGAGAATGGGAGTCATTCCAAAATTAAAAAAAAAGAGGTGTTAATGCGAAATTAAATTTGCGCCATTGAATTAGAGCTAATAGGAGACTACTTAGTCCTCCAACTCCTTCTCTAACTAAAAATTCCCTAAGACTTGAATGCACCTAAAACTTGCAATCCTCGTCAAAGACCAACCTCCAAAGAGATTATATCCCTCTCGGTACCAGCGGCTCGGTGAACGTCGATTTCCCTCGATGCCGATCCGGGGGGCCCTTAATCCCCCCGGCGGGCCCAGGAAGCGTGGAACGGTCAGCGCGGCTCCCCATTCCTGCTCGTAATCCCCGCCTGAGACGTACGTGTCCCCTGGTGGCAGGTGTACATATCTGGTGGACGCTGCTCGTCTACGTGATCCGAATTCGGCGATCCATTGCGTGTTCCCAGAACCGTGCTGCGGCCGGCCGTAGAATATTATTTCACCGACGATGCGGGACAAGAGTCCGGGTGTCGCTGGGGGAATAAAACAGAGGGGGTGGTGTTTGGGATGTATGATCGGCTGGCCCCGCGCCAGCTCCGTCGCCTTTTGTCCCTGCCTCTGCACGCGACCAGCCTTTCGACTCGATGCGTACACTGCCGTTCATAAGTATCGGGACACCTACTCTGCGCGGAGTATTTTCCGCAAAAGCATTGCGAATTTATTGAAGCACTCTAAGAAATTCGACATTATTTTGGTGCTTATAGTAAAAGCAGGGAAGAGTATTTGATCTGCCAAATATAATTTTCTACAAATACAGACAGTAGGTAAGTGTTTTCACTTTTAACTCGTGTATGGAAATTGGGTTCTTTTCACCCAAAATCGAGTCACAAATCCTCATTCCTCCTTTACTAATGTATTATTTGAAAAGAAAGCCCCTTCATATTCTGAAATAACTAATAACCCTCAATAATAAGTAATAATAATATTTTTAATTTTTCTTTTCTAATTTATTATTTTTATTCATTTCCTTGTAGAAATTTAATAAGTTCTCAAAATATTAAACTGTAAGAATTAAATGAGCTGAGTTTTATTTTTGTAGGCTCGTTTTTTCTAAATATATGATATTGGGTGAAATTGACCGAAATTCGTGTAACATTAGAAATTCCGTGTAAGGGTTAATACTTATGAATAGCAGTGTATATACGCGTCGCTGGACGCAAGCAACGGTCGCCAGGAATGCGCCGAGCAGCGAGCTTGTCGAAGGGATTCGCGGGTAGGCTGTTTAGCCTGCTCCGCAGTCGGTGCGTTCGCTTTGCGTCTCGAATTTTGAGCGTTGAACGGGGCGGGGGTCACGAGGGTCGGGCTTGTGCGTGGATATTTTTTAGCGAGCAGCCGTGGTAAGCGGTGGCATTGTTTCGTCCGTCTACTCCACGATCGATCGTTTAATCGATTTGACCCGACGCGCCGTCGGCGTCGCAGCGGCCAATTGATTTCGATGACGCTGGTCCGTTGCGCGGCCAGCCTCACGATTAGGCGATCGATCGTTGCGTAACCGCGTCGAATTAATGGCCATGCACGCTCCTCGTAGTTGCAGGATGGCCTAGATACTCTTTCATTCGTGAAGCATATGTTTTCCATAGATTACGACTCGTGATCCACGTTCCCTGTAAAACTAGGCATCTCCTTGGCACAAGGACTTTGTGGCAACTTGAGTAACTCGTCGTCGCACTTTTCGCTCCAAAGAATTATATCTGGTTACTGAGGAATAGGTACAAAAGTTCCTGTTGTTGAAAATTTATTTTTTCAGTTTTCTTTTCTGTAAAAATAGTCACACGCATCTGGATTAGTCAGGCATAATGAGCTGAGGCATATTTCGTCATCCAAGAGTTGACCTTAATTTGATATAAATTATGGATTTTTGTACCTCTTCTTTTGAACTTTGAGGGGTGCTTTCACCCCTCAAAACATGCAAACGTGGCAAAATAAAAAAACACGGTACCTAGTTGTTGTTTTTCGGTCCCCTACAATATATCTGAAAACCAAAGCAATCGGAGGCGGCCACCTAAAAACCTCTCCCTTTCAGTCCTGTACTCCATTTGTGCTCAGATCATTTCCCTCTCGTCGGTATATTATATTTCCAAAGTATAATCGGTGTACGATGTTTCACCCCCGAGATCCACATTCAAAACTGTTGACCACGTGGAAAAGTGTTCTGGGTGAAATGGGTTGGTGCATTGCACGCGTGGCGGAAAGTTTCGCGGATTAGCATACGTCGGGCAGCGATTCGTAAGCGGTTGTTCCGAGATGGAGAAGTGCGTGTCGCCATTTGCAGATCCACCGTTGCACTCTCCACTCTTGTATGCACCGAAACTGGTTTGCACCTGATACCAGCCTCGCGATCGAATGACGCGTTTCAATGCGTCCCCCTCCCATCCCCCGTGGCCTGGCCTGGCCCCCTATCCTTCTACATACCCCTTCTGTGTTCTTCACGAGCTTTTTTTTTTCTACTCCGTCCTTTTTTGAGCGTACTGCTCCTTTTTCCAGCGCTCACAAAGATGAAGCTCACGCGAGCCTCCCCTCCGATTCATTTTTCCCCCTGCCTCGGCCGGGCTGCTGCCCTCGCGAATTCAGGCCGAGATCAACCTATAGAATACAGAAAGGACATCGCCTGTCCACTCGCGCGCTGTTCCTTGGTGTACACTCCTGGGCTGGAGGGCTGGAGGGCTGGGGATGGCGGGGGGAAACATGGGCAAAAAGTAGATTAGAATGTAGCTTTCGAAGCGATCGATCCTTGTGATTATTGGGATTTAGAGGGGGGTTTGAGAATTCGGGGACTTGAGAATTTTGCTTTTGTGCGTTACACGCTGGACCCTGCACTTTGGAACGCCTTGCTACACTTAAAGTATATACCAATTTACATAAAGATACCAGATATTCAGGAGGAATTCGTATCCACATCGATCCAAAGAAGTTATTCCACTCGGAAATTCCCCAGCCCACATTTGCCCGGGATCAAACATCTGGTTCGGTTATCCAGCGTACACTGCGATCAGACATTCTCGTCCGATCGGTTTCACGGAGCGTGTCGCAACGCCTGGCGTTTGCGAAAGCCCCTGGCGATCGAATCGCACCGCTATCAGCGCGTCGAATAGTTGGCGCTTTATGGCCTGTGCATGGTTAATAGCCGAGCACGAGGTCGTTCGGTTAGCTGCTAAAGCAGATCGGAACGGCCAGGTCGCTACTCTCCGCTGCATTTCGCCCGTGCAACTCTTCCACGCTTCGCGGGCAACTGCTTCCTGGAGCGAGGAACAGTTTGCATTCGCTGAGGAATAAATTGGTCCTGCTTCTTGGAACCTGGCGCTCTTAAAAATTTAGAAATTCAGATCCTCCTACAAGAACACCCCTCCAGTATAACACTCTAAGTATGTTCCTTCATTAAGCCAAGTCGCGATTAAAGTCTCAGTCCTCTAGTTTCTCGACTCGATCGATCGATCGAAGCGATGGTTGCGGGTAGGGTACCACCGCGATAAGGTCCCCTGGACAGTATTCCTCAGCGTTTCAAGCGGGTGGTCGTCGTTTGGCATGGAGCCACGGGCAAAAACTTCCTCGAATTCTTGATAAGGTGCAGCGATATCGTCCGATTGGCGAGCCCCGACCGGATACTCGCGGACTTTTTCCCGACCAGCGTATCTCGAGAGCCAACGTGTACGTGTCTCCGCATGAATGATTCCATTCACCGCGAGGACGGGCATGGCGACACGCTGCTCGCGATCAATTCGCGAGATTCCAGCTCGTTTCGCGGAATCGGAGGTGCCGTGGCATTTAATTCGTCGAACTTGGTATGTGTACTTGCGAATTCATCACTCGAGTTCTCCACATGGCTGGTGTTATCTAGAAGCTGGAATATAGAATCTGGTATATTTAACGCTTGATTCATTTCGAGTAGGATGTAGGATTCAAATTGGAAATTAAGATTTCAGAGTAAACTGTTATATCGAAGTGAGGAACGCTTGCACCCCTCAGCCACCAGTTTAAACCTCTCGTCGTCGCGTTAATCTGTTACCAGAAGCTTGGATGCTTCATTGAAACCGAAAATGGTCCGAGCAGCTCCGAACATCCAAATTCAAACAGTCAGCCCTGGTGTCGGATAATCAGAGGCGTCTGTCGCAGAAAATTCGCGAAGCGGACGGCGCCGGCGCGCACGATAAGGGGGGGGGGGGAGGGGGGACGAGGTGGAAGGCGAAACGTCGCAATTATCAGATACGCAGGCCTTGTGTACACGCCAGACGAAGCGTTCCGTGGAACTCTTTTGTTCCACTTTCGAGTGTATCAAGTTATATTGTGTACCGGGCAAGCATCGTGCCGGATGTAGCAATGAGCGGCGCGGCGAGAGTCAACGAGCCATTTCCGGGGCCTCTGGCTGCAGAATATTACATTGATAACAGAAATTGCCTTCCAAGTGTTCGCGACAGAGAAGACGTTCTTCTCCTCGAGGAGCCGAAGAAGAAAGCTGAGCGAAGTAAAGACTCGGGCTTGGAACGATCCTCTTACGAGCTTTCTTCCGGTTGCTGATTTGCCTTGGGATCGATGTGCAGGAACGAAGAGGATTTCTTCTGAATCCTCTGTTCTGGTGCAGGGCTAGGGGAATTTCAGGAGTTTCTTGACTTCGGATGATCTATTTCTCACTTGTGCAAGTTTGTACCATTCTAACTGAAGGCTAGACTTGGGAAGGAATTGAAATTTCTTTAATCGGAAAGTCGACCAGATTTTATGTAGACGAAAAACGGAACCTCGGGCGACGGAACTCGAAACCAAGATCCGCGGGGGTCATTGGCAGTTCGCGTACTGGTCAGGCGCGTTACCAATTCCCCCAACGTCGACTCTTCGATGTTACTCTCTTCCGAACTCCACTTAACGGGCGCCACCTATGCCCCAGTCGCACCATAGGCCGATCCCGAGCGCCGAATGTCTACATTCGATATCACTTTTATTGAATCGCTTGGAGAGGCTTGGCGTGTTGCGAAGGGCGTTGGTGGCTATGGAAGACGAAAAAACAGAGGAACGGGGGACGAATAAAACGGGTCGCGATCGCAGCCGCGTAACAGAATATCCTCCGAGGTCGGAGAAAGAAAATCTTGCGGTCGTAAGTCTGGCCTTATTGTGTGTATCGGGTGTCCAGGAGTCCGACGTTCGGGACCGCTCGATATTCCCTCTGCCCCCTCGTCATCCACCTGAAAACGCGCTGTGCACTTTCGAAAGATCTTGCCACATGCGATATCCTCTATCTATTCTGGGCCAACTCTCAGCATCACCAGAAAGGCTCCTCCATGGCGAACCGAAGCGTCTTACCGCAGCTCGACCAGGCTCAACTCGCTGTATTAAGAAACTATCCCCAAGAAACACATCCCTGCGGTATCGCCTATCTACAACCTCCCATTCTGGCCTCCGAGCAGTTAAGAACCTGGACTACATCCTTAACACCCTTATCGAGGTTGCCTCGAAAGCTGCTGTTCATTTTACCATTTCTCCATTTTTCTATTTTACTGTTTTACCATTTTACCATTTCTCCATTTTATCATTTCTCCATTTTACCATTTTACCACATTACTTTCCACCACTTGATTCACTAGTGGCCGCAAACTGACATCCAAATCCAGGAATAAACCGACTCGTTCCGTCGCCAAAGGGTTGAAGGGAAGAGGCCTCTGCACCCCCATTATCCTTGACCCTAGAAGCATTACCCTTTCACGCACCGACGCGTATAAATTAAACAGCCTATGGTTGGATTGGTTGGCAACGCGGAGCCACGGGCCGAGAATTATGCGCGCCTTGGCAGAAATTAACCGTGGCCACCAGCGGGGGTTGGCTCTTGTCTACCCCCGACATAGGACTGCGCTCTCAGCCGCACATTCGCCTGCGCGCCTGCGTAAATGGAGCTGCTGTGGAGATTCCGCGGCATGCCGCCGCCACTGTGCACCCGTCTGCATGGCAATACCGCGGTGCAATTGCACTCACACCCCCTGCCAAATGAGCACCTCGGTGAAGAACTCTCGCCATGACGGTGTTTCCTGGCGCTGTGGCGAGGTCATAGCTTCGTGGAATCGTGCCATTAGGTGGGCTCTGTGTCTGGGAATCGTGGGCGATAGATAATTAAATAACCAGAGTTGGGAGTGTTCTAATCAAAATTGCTGTGAAATTTCATTACTGGGGCAGTTGGCCGAGAGCATATGTACTATATAAGTAATGCATTAACCCTACAATGCACACTTGGGGCCTGCAGGGCCTAGTGAACAGTTAAATGAATAAAGCTTTGTGTAATTCTGTTCTCATGATATTTTCTTAATAAAAATTGAGAGCAATAAATTATTACATTATTAAACTAATTAAACTCACGCGATTCGAGGATTCAGTATTCAGGATCATGTCTGCCGGGTGAAGGTTCCGAAGTTCCCCTTGGGTTTCAAAAGAGAGGTCATAGTTTCGCGGAGAATATTTCCTTGGATCGGAGCGATATGATCGATGTGGGTTATACAAGAGGTGCAGGCTTGGATCGTAGCCGTTTCTGGACAGTTACTGGGGCCCGGTTTAATAATCAATAATTTCCCTCACGGGGCCCGGGGGCTGCACGTGTGCGGACCGTGCCACGATCGTGGCAGCCAGCCGCGTTAGTTAAGTCCCCCGCCACGGCATCAGCGGCCCACTGTGCTGGACAATAGTTCCTCAGCGGAGCCTCCATCGAAAACTGCTCCGTGGGTCTTGTCGGTTGTTTTGCTCGACAAACAGCGCCAGAGGTGTGCACACTTCCTCCTGGGGAACATGGGGCAGGCAGCTCTGTGGGTCGATCTCTGAAATTTATTTATCATCACGCGTCGAGTGCACGCTGTGCAGGTATGGAGAACGCCTATGTGCGTCCGCCGTCCAGCGAGTCCAGCGACTATGGTGAACAGCTGAGACTAGAGGAGTCCCGCACGCAACCTCGAATATCTTTGTCACCTTGCCAGACAGGAAGCGGCAGAAAGGATCACTGGGTCTCGACGTACTTACATGGTCGGCGCTGGACTTTCGAAAGCTGCTAACGCGACGCAAAAGGCGGGAGGAAGTGACGGTCGACTTGGCGGAGAGGAAACAGGCGACAGTGGAGATGTTGCTCGTCACGATTTCGCCGATAAAGCGGCGTTTCCGGTCTCGCCTGGCCGCACCTGTATCGGGTGACTAATCGGTCGCCGCCTGCAAGATGTTGCCCGCACTTGTGGCCCTCTTCCTCCGCTCCGCCTTCCCCTCCTCAGTGATACTAATTGTCGCTGGAGATTCCTCGGGGCCCCTCGAGATCCTTCAGACCCGCGATCTTCAAGGTCACCTCTCCAGCTCTTCGAGGGGCCCGCGTTCGCCTAGCGTGCTTCCCGCACAAAATTTGTTTAAAAATTTACGATAGATCATCGATGAACGTAAGTTCGCTGCAAAAGGGGTGGCCGTCAAATTAAGATCCAGGGCTCGTAAATTCCTTCTATTTGCCGAGCAGGCGAAGGAACGGCGCGGCGCGCCGTAACGCGCGCCAAGCATTATCCACTCGATCTGCTCGGTATCGAAAAGGTCAGGGCTGACGTGTGCCGCGCGCTCGCCACGGGCGTGGCGATCACGAGTCGCGTATTAAAATCCTGACCCGTGGCCGGGAGCACGACCCTTTCGTGTAAAGTCGATCGCTTTCGCCGCGGCCCGGGCGAGATCACCTGGCGGTCTATACCGCCTCCAGTGAAATCCAGCCGCAGACACGCTGCCAGACGGATCCACGAGCCTCCGTCTTATCTATAATTGCTCCGTCGAGGTAATTACTCCGAGAACTCCCCTGTTCCACGGCAAGCCGTTGTTTCGTTAATCGGACCGATCGCTCGGCGAATCGTTGCTACGATATTATGATTCCGCCTCGATTTTAAGAGGACTGGGGGTGTCAGGGTGAAAGGAGGATCGCTCCTTCTAACTGCGAGGGGCGAATAAACGCCGCCGCGCATTTAGGCGAAGTGAATCCAATCCAATCGAATAAATTAATAATAATTAATTAATAGCGAAGCTGACTGCAAATTATACAAATTATATAGCACATGTGGCAGTTATCATCGATGTTTTAGGTGTATTTAAATTATCTTATTTTATGCATTTTTAATAAATGCATTTATCTATAATTATTATTGTTATTATTCTAATTAACGATTATTAATTGCGTAGATATAAAAAATGAATTGGCATATTTTAGGTTATAAAGGCGTAAAATCTGGTAAAAGAAAAAATTATATTAGAAGTCAAATTTAGAATAAAAAATTTTCAAACCTTTTATAATATTTTATAATTTTCTTCTTTTGTCGTCATTTTAATTTTGAAATCAGCAGTCACTCTGCGCTTCAATTGTTTATGATCACTTTTCTCTTTACTTCGCCGCGCTTCGCAAAAATGCATGACGGCCTTGAATCGACGCAAAGGCTACATCGAATTCGCGATCCCTGGCAGTACGATCGAGACGCGGGAACCGCAATTGCAACCGCGGTTCGCGTTAGTGGCAATGTTGCACTTTGCGCGCTCACGCCGGGGACAAGGGTGCAGGGGGGACGATCGACGATCGGCAATTTTCTCCACGTGTAATTTCACCTGTTGCGCGCATCCGGCGCGAATCTGATCGCGGGCTCGATTTGTAAAGGTAACGAGCCGTCTCTGGCTCGATAATCGACCGGCCGGCTACGACCGTTCGTAACTCTCGCCCCGTTACGAGTTTTCGAGCAACTCGGCTTGGAGAATAGCGACATGAGTCTCTCGTTTGTACGTAGCTTTTCCCTCCACCCTCCCCGGGCTTCCCTTTTTCGTGATTGGCGGTGTTGAAGGCTGATGATCGTGGATGATAAGGTGAGTGGACGTATATATCACTGTACAGTGTACGTACAACATCGTGGTCGTTATTCGTGAACGTACACGCGCGATAGCCCGCCAATTAGGCTTGTTAATTAGGCAGCCACTCGATTTCAGTTAACAACGTCGCCGGGGAGGAGACGTTTTTCATTTTAAGCTGGGTTGGGTTAGTGGTGGTTAATTGATTACACATGCTTTATCGGTCCATAAAGTGCACGAAAAACTTTTTTCGCAACAATTTTTGTATTCAATTATTTATGATTTTCTAGGTTTTTTAGACCATTGCACAAAAAATGGTCAGCGTGATATCTCTTTTAAACATCGATTGGTCTGAAGAATAAAATGATATTCTTGTGAAATAATGTTTTTTTTAATTTCAAAAGAAAAATAAACAATGTATGGCACTTTAAAGTTAAAGATCTAAATTTTTTTCGTGTGCTTTATGGACTAATATGGCCTATGGTTGCTAAAATCATTCATTTTTTACAGCGTTATACGTGGGTTACCTGTACCTAGATCTTTGCGTCAGAAATACAGTGTTCTCCGTGATTGTTGCAAATTGATGATCCCTTCGCTCCGCAGGCACTATTCAGGAAAGTCGAGCACCGGCTGCGCCGTCAATGCGTTTCGATGGGAACCCAGGCGGAGACAATTCCCACAAAGCGGCGCCGTGTGGCAGCCACCACCCCCATGATCGGTGCACCCCTGTATTCGCGCTGGGGCGCGACGATACGCGCGCGGTGGCGAAACGGAGGCGAAGCACGTGTCGCCGCACGTGTGGGAGCGTGGCCTCCAAAGCCGTCGTGGACTTTTTAAAGGGTCCCTTAACGGGGGGTTCCCACGAGCGTGGAGCCTCCTTGTGGACACTGGGGGCAAGTTATCGCGGATCGGTACACATGGTCGCATGCCGTGGGGTTGCGAGGTCTACGAGACTTGCTCTTGGCGCAGTTAGCTCGTGAGTCATGGCACACGCTAGGCTTGACTTCCTATCGCTAGGAAGCCGTTGTCTCATGGGTGGCTACTGTTGGTGGCTACGGGGCATGGGGAATGGGGAATGGGGGGTGTAGGAAATTCGGTAGGAATAGGTATGTAGAAAACTTGGAGGAAAATAGGGACGCAGGAGAGTTGAGGTCCAAAAGACTAGGGATGTAGGTAATTCGGGGCATAGGGAATTGGGGATGTAGGGAAATCGGAGCACAGGGAATTGGGGGTATTGGAGGGAATAGGAAATGGGTGAGTAGGGCACTCGGCAGACTATTAAGCAACCTCAATTAATTAACGCAAGAATTAGCGCCACTTCTTTCCCACAAAGGACTCGTAATGAAGAAACGAGTTTCCACAGCGCGTACAAGGATTTCTTGCGACCAGCAGAGGCAGCTCGGGTAATTGGCGCGAATCAAACACTCGTCGGCGCAGCTGCCGTCGTTTCTTTTCGCACCTCGAGCGCCGTTAAACCGGCCTCATTAAGGAAACGAAAAAAACGCCTGTTAACCCGTCGCCCGATTACCCAACTTTCGGTATTAACCTCCTAATAGCGGGCTGCTAGCATCGTGAAAGTTCGAACGGCCGTTTTCACAGAAAAACCCGCCACGCTCTCTGTTAATCGACTGATTGCTGTGAAACTCGTTCCTGTCTTCTTCCGCCAGAAATCGCTGAAACAGGGTGCACCGTACCGGTGTAGCATCCTTAATCCACGTCCGACGCGTCTTCAGGCTAATCAGGATGCATGCATTCCAAAGGCGTGTGCAGGTGAGGGAATAGCGAGGATATCACGGTAGACGCAGCCGAGAGGTGCCGAACAACTCTGTATACGGCTGCCCGCAACAATCTTTCCACCCGCGGATCGTTTATTCACGCACGATCGAATTCCGCGGTCGACCACCTCCAGATTGAGAGAAGCCTCGCAGGGATCGTAAGTAGGGATGGGATCAAGTTCGATGCGAACTCACGAATCCGAGGCAATTTTAGTACGGAAGTTTTGTTTCATGGGATTTGAATAGTAGGTACTACTTAGGTACTCGTCAGAGGTGATGTTTTATTCTATTTATTTGCAAAGTAGTAGGGTTGTACAATTTATGGGGTGTTTGAAAGATTTGGAGCCACTGCTGGCTAAACAGCAGCAGCAGCAGCAGCACTAAGGAAAAGTAATTCGGTCAAGTTTGCGCGTCCGGTTTTCAGCCACGCGAGCAACTCCACCGCTTGCACGGTAATTAACGGCTGCTGGTACACCCACGACTCGTTAAGTCTGACCAAGCTCGATGTTACTTTGCCAGCCCGGTGTTTGTCGAAACGCGCACGCACGATTCCCTCTGCGAATTCGGAGGTCGCTCGAAATGGTCCCTTGGAAGTGTTTTGGAAGGTGGTTTTTCGAGGAGAGGTGATTCGGGTGAGAGGAGAGCTGGTACTAGGTATTCGGAGCGCTGAGATAGAGAAGCTTGGGATTCTTGGGGCGTAACATTTTGGGGAGTTTGTGATCTCAGTTTTCTACGCGTAGAATTATGGGGAATTTGAGATTTCCGCGCGTAGGATTCTAAGGACTTTTGGATTTCCACGCGTAAAATTGTAGGGTGTTTGAGATTTCTACGCGCAAGATTGTCGGGAATTTGTGATCCCCGCGCGCAAAATTGTGCGGAATTTCTGACCTCCACGCGTAGAAATTTGTGGAATATGAATTTGCGCTGCATAGAAGTTTCAGTTACCTATCACTCCCATGCACCGAATGTTCGGAGCCTCGACATCTCTACTGGCGGAACTCCCTGGAATCTCCAATATTCCACCTACCGAATTTCAGCCACGCGGTGGCTTCCGCGCCCGAAATTTCTCCCTCATCGAGTTTCACATTCCCCGCAGCACGTCCGCCCCTGCAGTCAGCTAAGTCGATCAATAAAGATAATTATATCGATCGGTGGTATGATCCTTCACCAGCCGAGAGAATGATCCCTGGCGGAGCGATCGAATTCGGCAGGCTGGAATCATTAGTACCCATCTGAATAGTTATTGACGAGCACGGACCGGTCCTCGCCGTGGATCGTAGATCCGGATTTAGAGACCGATTTATCACGGAATATCGACGCACCGGTAAATCGTCGAGGCTAATGGCTTCCAATCGGCTGTGAAAGTCGTTTAATCGTTGCTCGAAGCGAAATCGTTGGATGCCTAGGGCTGGTTCTCGCCCCCTCTATACGTTGTATTTAATTAAGCCTGCCATTTCGGATGTTTACGAGTGGCCGCTGGGCCCGATCAAAGGGCCCGAAGTGTCGAAACTCTCAGCACGACGCTTGACCGGGCCAAGTTAATACATTTTCACGAGCTTTAATTAAGAACCGTCGCGCCTCGTACACCGCAACACGCGATTCCGACCTAAATAGTCTTGGAAAGAGGCACGAGGGACCTCCGGCACGTTATTTACGCGCTCGATCTTTCATCCACTTATTGCACCGCAAATTGCACGTATCCAGTGGTGGATCACACTTTTATTCATCGATGGTGTTGGGAGTGCACGCCCGACCAGCTTCCGCGGACAGAAATCGAGGCCAGGGGGCATAAATTCCCGTGCAGGATTCACAGACTCATTAATCTGCCCATTAAAAACTGCGGGAAGGGTGTTCAATTTCGTCGGGTATAAAAATGGAAGAGACTTGGCACCTTTATCTTGCGGAGGCCCTGGCGCGGCTTGGCCCTAATATATATGCAGATTGCAGGTACAAGGTGCGCTCGGGTTTTGCACGTAGCGTTGGGCCGGCTGTGATGTAACGTTTAACGCGGCACAGTGTTCCTTAATAAATATCATTTGCGGAGGGAAGGAAAAGTGGCGGGCGGCAGCGTGCTCTCGGGAAGGTTTTTCCTCGGCGCCGGCGGTCGGAAGTTAGCGCCCCGGCAAATTTCAAATTAGTTTCGTCAAACGGAGTCGCCCGTCCCCGCGGTATAAATGATTCATGCGTCCTGGTTCGTCGACTGTGCACGTAATACGTATGCAGATTGGAGGTTGCATCGCTCGGATTGCCCAGCCGGAGTATTCTAGTTGGGCTTCCTGTGCAGTTGTGGTGGGTGGAAGGGAAATTCGACGCGTAGGAAATTCGGTTATATGGGAAATTGGGACCTGTGAGGCGTAGGAATTTCGGTACCATCGGAAATTCCACGCGTAAAATTCGGTAGGTACCATAGAAAATTCAATGCGTAGGAAATTCGGTACCACAGAAACTTCAGTATGTAATTGCCTGGAACCTCGAGAATTCAGTAGCCCGGGAATTCGGCACATACCAGACCCCCGAATTCGGTATCGACCGCAATTCTATCGTTATCAACAGAATCGCCGGTCCACAGTCCCCACCGTCGTTCACCCTCATCTTCCATCGTCCGAGGAACAGTATCGTTCCGGTTCACGCGGAAGATACAATCTCGCGCATACTCGGCACGTAGTCAGCCCCGCGCCATTAAGTTGGAATTCAGGTGTATTAACGACGTTGCTGCTCGTTGCGCCTATCGAGCACCCGTGGCCACCCAGCATCGCTAATGGCAGGCTGGGACCGTTCGTTAGAAGGATTTTATTTCGCCTATCTAGCGCTCGGTACAGCCGCTTATGCTCCCTGTCAACCTCTCCTCTCGTTTACCTTCTTGGAAACGCCTCGACGATTGCGTTTCGATGTCGGCGCCTCTCGTGAACGATAAGATACCTTCTCAATTTTTCCTCACCTCCTCTTTCCTTTATTCCCCGCTCTACCGCTCTACCGCTCTACGCGGCGGTGCATCGAAAGCGGGCAATTATCAGTCGATAACGGTCGGTTATCGCCGAGTCACATCGCCGGTCCCGTTGCGGTAGCCAATAACAGACTCCTTCGATCAACCGCATCGTACGTCAGCCTCGTAATTGTGGTCCACGGCGATCCGTCCCCGCCGTCAGACATCCCCGATAACGATCGAAGATGCCTGGGTTAATGCCTGACCGGCGACAACGATGTTTCCATCCGCGCGCAAAAGCCACGGCGGATGTGTTTAATCGTGTACGATGTTGATGCGTTTCAGGTGGTTCTGCCACTTCGACGACGATAATTACGTGAACGTGCCACGCCTGCTGAAGCTCCTGGACAACTACAACCCGCGGGAGGACTGGTACCTGGGCAGGCCCTCGATACCCGCGCCCCTCGAGATCATCAGGCAGGGCCCGGAACCCTCCAAGCGACCGGTGAGTGTTATTCATTCGGCCCACCGCTTCAAATCAAACCTGTTCCCTCCCGCGGCCACTTTTTTCACGATTTCGCGAAACATGAGAGACGTGGACCACCTTAAATCCTTGACGCCCCTTGTTTTACTTGTATTACTTGTATTACTTGTATTACTGTGGCGCTGGTACGTGTTTCCTTTTCGATCCATTTCGTGTTTTCTTAGAAGCGGAGGTTCGCTGTTGCACCGGTGGTTGCACGCTTTACTTACCTACTACCTACTCGGTTTTGCGGGCTAATCTTCTTAGGCCCGAAGGGAATCTCCCCCTTCCGAGAATAATGAGCAGCCTTTTTTACTCGAGGTTCGCGGCTAGCGGCGTGAAATCTGTTGGCTCGTGGCTCGTGGCTCGTGGCTCGTGGGAGGTCCGTTGGCGACGCTAGGCTTCCTGGAGGAATGGAGTACCTTCAAGTGAAGTCTCCTGTAACGCGGCACGGAATTCCACTTGAGTTTGAACGCTTTCCTATTAACGCTGAAGAAATGGTCAATTACACAGAAGGGGTAGTGCCAGAAATTGCGGGCCTCTGGTTTGGCCTGGTGGGAGCGCGATCGGAAATCGATAAAAGGGCTGTCTTACCAGCGGTCTCGCGAGATACACGGTGCGATTTGAATTCCGCGATATGATCGGCCGGGCCCAGCAGCCGACAGGTAAAACGGGCTTGGAGATGCTATCGGCCGACAGTGTCATGCCATAAGCCCATTAATCCTTTTTCCCCTTGCCGAAAAAAATGAAGAGCGACAGGACGGCGGGTGGGGGCCTGGGGGAGTGGGAAATAAAAGGATCACCGTTGTCAGACGGTGGCCTTCCAGTCGAGGGCCTCTGGTTCGTGCGCTCAAAAGAATTCTCCGGGGCATTTATCATCCGCTTAGACAAATTAATAGCGGCTCTGATCCGCCTCTGTCAGTGGTACAGGCAACCAACCTGGAGGACGTTGCCTTTGCTAGCTTCCTTCCGCGACACGCGCTTCCAGCGCTAGTCAAATTTTAGGGAAATGGTGCTTTTCGGTTGATGGATTTGTGGGAGTTCGGGGTAATCTGGAACTTGTTGGAGCTGAAATTCAGGGGAGTTGAACTCTGGGAGAGATTGGACTTGGAGAGCTGAAATTTAGGGGAGTTGAAACTTAGAAGAGTTCAAACGCGAGGATACTCCATTTTGGGGAGTTGAAATTTAAGAGATTTAGAACTCGGGGAACTGAAATTTAGCTGAGCTGAACTTTGAGAGAGGTCGAACTTGGATCTGTTTCTACTGAGGCATCGAAATCGAAAGCGAAAGCATCTCGTAAAAAACTGGAGGACTCGTTCCTTCTCGCGGAGATTAACCGTTTCTTATAAGGACCGACCACAGTCATTCGTCAACCGCTCGATGGGATATATCTTTCTCAGAGTTCTCCAGAACGCCCGTTAAGTCCTCTAATCGCTGCAATTTCACATTTTTCTCCGAGCCTCGGCGAACTTGCGGCATTTATTTCTAAGTACACGTACACCTACCAGCGCGTAATCTCTTAATATTTCAATTAACTGCAGATTAATTAAATTCCTTAAAAGTCCATATCCCTCTGACTATACGAATAGCTTTTCCACGAAATCCCTTGGAAGAATAAGGAAGACCATGCTCGAATCAGGTGTCGATCACGCCCAGGTCTCGTTATCCCATCGATCGCTTCGAATATCCGTAATCCCGTGTAACCCACTTACTCCGATACGATGCTCCCGCGGAATTTAAATTGCCCTGGGTTCGCCATCGCTCGATCCGTTCCCGACCACTAAAACTAAAATTTCCAAAAGCATAAAAGCACCCAAATGAAGTCCCACACTGCCAAGATTCTTCCTTCCTTCACCTGAACGGTCCCTCGATCGGTAATCGGTATCACACTCTCCTCCCTCGTTACAAGCCAGTGCGCAGCAGACACGTGGGCCCATTGCGCAAGCCCGCGCAAAATCGGTGGACGCCACCGATCGAAGCTTTCCTTGTTCTGCTCTTATTGCCTGGATATTCGTGCAGACGGTCCGTTTCGAGTGAATGGAGATTGTTCGGCGGACATGGGCCGCATAAAGGGCTGGCCGACTCGGTGTTTTTCAGTTGTCCTCCGGCCTCCCCCCTGTCCGAGGGCTACTTCTCTTCATTCAGCCTTCTTACGATCCGGTCGGACCAGTATCGTTGCAGGGAACCCCCCTCGAAAGTCGATGGAGCAACGGCTATCGATAACGCGCGCACGGTAACCCACTTAAGCCTGCTCGTGGCTGGCAACGAGATTATAGCCGCGTCGTCCACGACCCGCTCTCCTTTTTGCTTAGATCCGCCCCGACGCGTATCGATTTTATTAAAGCCGGGCTCGAGCCTGGGCCGACCTGGCCAGACGGATGAACCTGTAATTTACAGTGGAAGCGTGCAGATCGTAGGCAGGGTGGCTCGGAGGTGGATGGAGCTTCGCGATGATCTTGCGAAGGAAATGCGGGGAAAGTAGGGTAAGGTTCGTTGGAAATTCGGGGAGGGGTAAAGGTGTAATTTTCCAGGGAAGGAGGTCAAGTTTCATCTCGCGTTAATTCAGGCCGAGTGTTCCCGGCGCAGTGAGCGAATCTCAGCTCACCTAGACCGTAATGACGGCTGGATGAAGCTCATTCCATGGGCTGTCGTAAATGCTCCCATTTTGTAGTCTTCGCTTGCATTCCGACGGAGATTGCGTGTATCTTCTGTGTAATTCGTGGTGGCCGCTTTCTTCAGTTATACTCTTAATACGTACCTTGGGAAGTGCTGCAACTTGGGAGTATTCAAATTTATTTAGGTATTTATGTATCTAAATTTTCCAATCGAAAGTTTCTTCAAGAATAGATATTATTCATCTTTTTTGTCACTATTCCTAAGTGATTTTCTTCGCTAGGTACCTATACTCGTGTGTGTATTCCAAATGTCATGCTTCATCGTACATGGAAAATTTCTGTCAATACCTATCATACTAATGTTTTGAGATATTTAACGTGTTACAATCGCTCCCCTGTTACTATCTACCCTACCAGAAACAGAATTTCAGCACTCACCACTCCCAGTGCCAAATCCCGAGCACCAAAAGCACAGTTTACCCGAGCGTTAGATTCGCAAACTGGCCGTCCGCGGACAGTGTAATATGCACGGGTGAAAGGTGGATGCACGTTGGCGCTGGACGCTCGACGTCTTTCGTCGTGCTATCCGCCGCCGACCCCCATGGGTGTGGTACCATCTTCCAGCAGAGATTATGGTCTCGGTATGGTGGACTCGAGCTCCCCGGGGGCTTCGCGTACTCGTATATTATATTTGCCCGAGAAATACTCGCCCTTCTCCTCTTTCTTGCACTCCCCCTCGGCCGCTCTCTTCCTCCTCCCTCCGATCGCCTCCCCCCCTTCCACCGCGATCCTATTCGCTCCGTGAGGCTCTGCACGTGCATCACACGAGAAGCACGGCGCCCGCGAATTCACCTAGCCTTCCCAGCACGGAAACCTGCTGGCGATCGGTTTCGTGAAAATCGACGGCAAATCGAAGTGGATTCTCCGCTGCGCGTAAAAATCTACCCACGCTAGAAACTCTCTCTCTCTCTCTCTCTCTCTCTCTCTCTCTCTCTCTCTCTCTCTCTCTCTCTCTCTCTCTCTCTCTCTCTCTCTCTCTCTCTCTCTCTCTCTCTCTCTCTCTCTCTCTCTCTCGTCCAGACACCAGTTGCGGCGAAGGTAATTAGTCCCCCTGGGATTGGAAAGGACGGAGGAACGGCGGACAAAGCGCCAGGGCTGTAATTACTGTGACTTTTGTTATTGCGCGTGGATTGAAATTACCGCGACGCACGGGTACCAGTTCGTTCGAGCGCAATTCCTCCCGTCTATTACGTCGTTAAGCCAGAAATTCTCGACGGCGTTCAATTACCGTTCCACGGATCGAACGGTGATTACGACAGGCCTTTGTCGATCCAGAAAACCGTGCTGGAAAACTGACCGCCTTTTTCTCCCCGCCCGCTTGCGCGCGGATAATTAGCCCCGCGGCGCGCGGCGCGCGGCGCGGACCCTCGTTCATTCATTTGCATTCTTCCGCGCGACCGGTGAATTATCGCGGCGCGTTTGATCGGGCGAAAGGCGTTCACCGGTTGCTAGGTAAGCGATGGCGAAACATCGCGAAAACTCCGCTGCGGGGTGTACTTAATTCGCTAATGACACGTCGCGCGCCCGCGAGTGGCATAAATCGGATGGTACCCGAGCCACCTTGAATAAATCGCGACTGGAGGAGAGTGGAATTAATTGGTGGACGTGTTTTGGAGTTCGGATCGCTGGTGTTCCAAGGGGTTTTCACAAAGTCGATTTTCTCGAAACTGAAGCGCAATATCAAAATATTGTATTCCTTTTTCTCGGCTTATTTACTCGTTATAAATCGAAAAGAAAGAGTGGGTAACTTTGTTCATGTCGCGCTTCATTTTCGTGAAAATCGACTTTGAAATTCTTAACGCTGCGTCCAGTCGCGTATAGGAGAAAACATATCTTCAGGATCTTAGGGTGGAAATGAAAGGTAGCAGGGCTAGAGAAGGAAAGGGGTATAGGGACGCAATTATGAGTGGTGGCTGGGGCAGTAAACTCCCTGGCGGTTAATGCGGTGGAATAATTCTCTGGGACAGGGGCAATTCGAACGTTTTATAACCGACGATTCCGACGATTCCGACGATATGGATAATAACGGTGGCAAAAAAGCTCGTGGCAAGAAAAGGTATTAAAGGCTTTAAACGTTTGCAGAAGAGACGCTGCGGGAACTCGTAGGTTCTCTGAATCAGATTCGTCCCGATTGCTCGCTGTCTTCTGTATATCTCGTGCCACGTGTATTAGGTTGCAATTAACGTGCCGTTGCAACGGCTGTCGAAAGCAGCGGGGAAAGAAGCCCCGTGCAAATAGCTCCTCTGGCTCTGCGATGTCTTTTTAAGTTGTCCGGGGTCGTAGAAACACGTGCAGCGCCTTGCGCTCTGCCTCTAGTAACTAGTTGGTAGTCGTAATAATAAAGCGTCCGCTGGCGCGCGCTAGCCCAGTACACAGCACCGTAATAAGTTCCTGGTTTACGGTTCATCGGCAGGTTATCCCGAGGCTGGATCGGTCTACCGGCCACCAGAAATCACTGGCTCCCGCGCGGACTTCACCGGCTGTCCACCTCTCCGTCTTTCTTTCGCTGCATCGGTATCTTCGCTCCTCGTCTAAACCCCCTCCATTTGCTGGATCACCCTTTCACCGGGGGCGTGGCGCTGCGCTGCGATATAGCGGTGCCGATGCAGCCGTAATTACACCACCGAAAAAGAATGTAAACCAACGATCGACGATCGCTGATTAGGGCCCCGGCTCTGCGCATGTTTTCTGATGATGCGCATAGGCACCGGGCACTGGGGAAGGGGGGGGGGGGGGGGGGAGTATCTGTGATGGCAGAGTTGAAATTTTGAAGAAGTCAAAATTGGGAATGCTCCATTTAGGGAGTTGAAAAATTGAGAGTAATGGAATTTGGGAGAAGTGTAACTTGAGCACTTTGGCAGAATGGAAATTTCCAAGTCCGAACCTAGAAATGCTCGAATAGAGGAAGGGTCGATTTGAGACTACCGAAGTCTAGAAGAACTAAACCCAGGAAGGAACCTTCGTCTTCTCTGGCACCTCGACCTACTCATCACCTCATTAAAGCATTCCAACTCCCTCAGTTATATCCTATTCCTCGTCAACCAGGCCCCAAAATCTACCCACAACCAGTAGACGTCGACGACCTATCCCGAAACTAATTAACAGATCCCCGTCTCCGCCTGCTGTCATAACTCCTGTATCGACCTGGCTTATATTTCCATCAGCTGTTCTTTCCACAATTTAAATACACTATCAAGCAAACCGTTATCCCAGAATTGACTTGGGATTTACTGCTAATAGTACGTCGAATCTATGTATAACGACACGCATATGAATTAATCAGTGCCCACAAAAAAGAACACGCCATTTCAGCGAATTCTCTTAAAACAACGACAACTCCTGATCACCCAGACATCAAATACACCCTCAGCTTCCATATCATTCGTAGATGATTCCAGAGATTCGAACTGGCTATAAATCTTCCCCTATGAAGATAGCGAAAATTGGTCGAGGAGTAAGCTGAATATCTTAACGAGATCTCTCGCAGTGTCTACGCTCACCCTCCGCAGATAGCACTCGATACTCTTCCCCCAGCAAAGACGTTTCACGCCGTTTCCTATCGCTCCCTCGCGCGCCATGTTTTTTCGCGTTTCGATGGGGGAAACGGCAGGAATAAATCGCGTCGCGTTTATCGCCGGGGACATGGCGCACAAAGCGCAATAAAAATTGATTACCTCGTTCCTCGAGCTCTCTAGAGCTTGGGGCCCGGGATCTAGGATCTGCAACCACGTTCCTCTCCGCCCGAAAAGAACTCTGATCAGCTCCGCTGAAACGTGTATCCGCGTAATGGCTCCATTGTGGCCGATCCTGCGATTTGCTCGAAATACGAGGAATTCCGTGGATACCACATCGACTCGTGAACTGGGTCCCCTCTCTTTTTCTTCACGCCTTCTGTTAATTGGCTTTAGCGATCTTCCAGGTAGAGACAAGTTTATTTTATGGAGGGACGATCGCGAGGTCGTTAGAAGAAATTCAGTGGGTCCAAAGGAAGGTTCAGTGGGCTCGGGAAAAAGGATAGGGCGGAAGTGTGCCGCGGAAAAGCGGAAATCCTTGCAGAAGCCTGCCCCAGGTCGAGGAAGGGAGACGAAGTGGGCTCGCTCGGTGGCGGTGGAGAAAAAAGGGGAACCGTAGGTGGCCACAGCGGGAAAGCAGTAAACCTGCGGCTCTCCAGTGGCCGTATTAATCATTCCGCGGACGAAAGGGGGACCTGGGGAGGCTGGAACGAAGAGGGAAGAGGGAAGAGGGAAGAGGGAGATACGCCGCACAGGCGAAAGGTGCACTCCCGTGAAATACGAGACGTTTCATTAAACCCATCCGTCGAAGCCTGCAGCCGATAATTATCCGCTACCAGCCGTTTTAATTGAGGGACCACGTGCTCTCGGGGGCTGGCTTGGAGTTTTTGACTAAAATCGCCGAGGGTATCGTTGTTTTTCCAGGATATCTGAATCACCCTTTGCAATTCTCTATCTCAAATTAATTATGCGATTCCGAAGGATTCGTGAATTTATTAATTAGTGTGACAAATCTGTGGATTGTAGCATAAAAAAAATATTACGTAGGTGGGTACCTGACTCTCTCTCTCTCTCTCTCTCTCTCTCTCTCTCTCTCTCTCTCTCTCTCTCTCTCTCTCTCTCTCTCTCTCTCTCTCTCTCTCTCTCTCTCTCCCCTTTGTAAGAAAACGTACAAAATTCGCGACTCCATCTCTTCGAAAAAACAGTCATGTAATTTAAGGACGACCCTTAATGGATCCATCTTATTTCTCTGTTCTCCGTTCAAAGTTTCTTTCGAGCACTAGATACTGTAGATAGCCTCCTAGAGTAAGCTGTTCCATTCGACGTCGAAGGGAGTGGCATCCTTCGCATATACGTTTAATTCCTCGGTGACCCTGGGCGCAGCTCGTTCTCCGCATTCTCGGTTACGTCGGCCTTGATCTTGCATTAGACGGTCAGCCGACGAAGATAGCCAACTGCTGATTCCCGAGGGAAGGCTGCTCGTTCTGCGGTTTTCCTATTACCTCGGCAAAAACGCGAGCAAACAAAGATCGAGAGGCGTCTAAACGACCAGTGCTCGGATTCTCGGGGGAATCTAAATGACGAAGCACCTTTAGCATCTTTACTTTGAGGTTCGTAGTGGTTCGTAGCTCCTCGGAAGCTGAGCAAGGAAATAAGGAAGTCGCGCGTTATTATAATTGGACGTCGAGTTGGCAGTGATTTTATCAGTTAAATTTACAATATTCTGCAAGCGATTAATTTCTTTTTATTATTTTTGTTTAATTATTTTATTTGTTCGCTTTCGTATTCATTTGCTTGGCTATGGCCACATTTCACGACTTCAGTTTTACACTTGATTTTCAGCAAATATTGTTTTAAAGAAAACAAATATCCACCAGTTTTTCTGAATCAGCATAAAATTCTTAACACATTAGGTTGGTTCTGATGAAATAATTAATATCGGTATTAGTTTTACTAGGTCGTTACTTTAATGTAGGTGGACCAACTGTCCCCGACTTACCCTTCATCCGCGGAATAGTTTGGTGATGCGGCCCTGGGCTGACACCTATTCCCCCGTTGGCCAGAAAATCGCACCCTGCTCGCAGGCTGCAGGCACGCGGATGCGCGCCACATGTCCCGCATTCTCTGCGCCGCATCTCTGTCCCTCCTTCCTGCCACTTCTCGATCCTGCAATCCTTTCTCCTCACCTCCGAGTCGTTCCCGGAACTATTAATTAGCCTGTTGGCTCGCCTGCCGAACGGCCACCGTTCCACCTAATTCTAGTCACCGACCGAGGAGGCGCGCCGACTTTCTTCCAACGGGGGCCAACACTCGTTTCGGGAATTCTTCTATCGTGGTCAAACTTCCAATCGATAGTCTCGCGACGCGCTCCGCTGAATTATTCCCCGTTCAAGGGTTAATCACGCGCCAGCGTGTTCATCTGGTCGGACACGCGTTGCGGGATATAATGAAGCGTCTTTCTGTCCATCGTTGGATCTCGTACGCGACGGATTTAATTAGAGCCGCGTCGCCTCCAGATGCACACGGCCGCCCGAAGATAATTTCGCCTCACCTACCGTCCCGCGGCTAACGAAATTAAGGCGCTCCTTAATAAGCGTGGAAACACCGCCAGACCCTCTATAAACCTCCCTCAGCCATCCTGTCGAACTTTCGAATTTCCAAGTACCTACCTAATGATAATTACTAGGGCCACGGCTCGGGACTCCGAAGACCCGTGCTCCAAGCGTCCACGACATTATTTCGAGGATTTTATTACTCACCTGGTCGATTAGACAAGCAACTCGATTTTCCAGTGGGGTTGCTTTCCATGGGAAACTTGGAAATATCTCGCAGGTTAGCTGGAAAGGAATTGAACTCTGATAGTTGAATTGATTACGTTGGAGGTTTTTAATTTTGTACATTTCGAGGTGTTTTAAGGATAATACTCTCAGGCTTTCACCTCAGTAGTGTTTCGAGCCCCAGAAAGTAGTATTCCACATGGGTTTCTGCGATTAGAGGGGAGGGAGCGCGAAAGGGCACCCAGGGCCCCTTCTAATTAATTGACGCACAGGGAAGACACGCTCGAAATCTCGCGGAAATCACGGTCAGAAGCAGAGCGGCGTTACGAACGTGGGAATGGTTTTCAGAGTGCACGCCGCCGTGAAACTATCGCGCTGATTACATCTGGCTGTTTACTCTGCCGGAAAATCAACATTATTTACGAGTGCGTCCGGCCAGGCCGCTCCGAGCGCGCCCAACAAAATTTCTTGCGATCCTAATTACATCTCGTTACTATTCTGCGATACTCCGGTCCTTGCTCTTCACTTCCGCCAGACCGATGCCGAGTCTCGTCGGTAGGTATCCGTGCAGCAGAAAAATTGGACGAACGGAGCGGAAAAACGGAGCCGTACCGCGAGTTTCGCGGGGTGCAAGAAAGGGTCGGGTGGCAAACACCGCGACGAAATTATGCATTTTTATCAGGATTCCTCGAGGCGGAACACTTTGCCTGGCATCGGGGTGTTTCCACGTTACGATTCCGCGATTACGATTCGAGACGTTTCCAGTATCGAAAGTAACCGTGATTACGGGTCCTCCAGTAACTCCAGTTTCTCCAAGAACGTTCCATTTGGAATTGGGGGCTGAGAATAAATTCAAGAAACTCCGTGAGTGAATAAATTAGCAGAGCATGCGACGAGATGCAGGAACGAATTCTTTCTGCTGTCGTAGATCAGAAAGAAGAGTTATTTCAACTAGAGCTTCCTAAAGAAAGCCACGCTGCAATTGCCCGTATTTATACGCAGGTACTTGCCGTCGTACGTGCGCGAACGGAGGGTCGCGTAGCTTCCTCGAAGCTCGTTGGCACCGTTCAATTAACCGGTGCGTTACGATCTGCCGATTATAGGCGCGCAGCCTGTTACGCGCCACTTTGTATTGCGCGAGGCCAGTTTCCCTGGGGATTTTTAACGAAGTTGCCGCAATTAGGGGGCCCATTGTTCGGGGAGGATGATGGGACCAGTTTGTACGCGTGACCCGTGACGACCGTGCGCCATTCTTTCTCTGCTTCCAGGGGAAAATTCAGACAAGCGGTCTTGCTGGAAAACTGCGGCCGAGGGTACAATGGAAGAGAGGTTAATTGGTTCGAGGGGCCGACTTCTTTTCAGATTCAATTGCGAATGTCGCGTTGGTGCGCCTTCTTGGGTTAGGGCAATCTTTCTGGGCTCTTGGATGCTCACGTAGATACCTACTGCTATGTAATGCTTTCTGAGCGCCTGTGCTCTCCCGCACGGACGTTTTCATATCTTCAAATCCCCAAATTCTCAAAGTCTCCAATTCTTGCAAACCTTCAAATTTGGTTAATTTTTAATTTTAATACTTTCCGAGCTCCAGGATTCCCAGACACTGACACTTTCCAATCCTCGAATTCTCAAATAATTCTTGCAAATCATCAAATTCTATTAATTTTTCTCAGCACGTTCCAATATTTCTCACCTCCTACGTTCTCCGACCCAATCTCCCAGCCCCAGAAATGCCGAAATTCCTCGCAGCCCCCAAGCTCTTGAAGCCCTTAAACTTTTCAAGCAGCCGCCGACCAAGCCCCAAATCACCCCGCATCTGCTGCCGTTACTCGCATTCCAGCGTAGTCTCCTGCTCAGCATAATGCAAGTATCGACTTGCGAAGCGTCCGCCGATAACGAAACCCGGAAGCCTAACTCTCGGCCCAGCCTTACCCTAGCACAGTTACTCGGTGCGCCGTCGGGCGTCTAATGAAACGGGCGTCGCCGTTGGAGGACAGGTGAACCTTTAGAAACGGCACTCGGAGCACTGCTCGTCTGAAGACGTGCTCGTGACCCATGACGGCCTCCATGGATGCGCCATGGAACGCCGTGCGTATCCATAGCTGCGCTGGGACCGAGCAAGGGGGAGGAAGGGGGAGGAAGGGGGAGGAAGGGGGACGCAGAGCTCCCTATGCCACGTACGCTACCTCCATTACCTCGATATTATTATACCTGCGGACTTTATATCTCACGGCAGGATCTTCGTTTTGCAGCGGCGTGGTGCGGCGCATCCGGTGCAGGCGGCCGCGGAATTGCAGCGCGCCTAGCTGCTCTCTCTCTCTCTCTCTCTCTCTCTCTCTCAGGTCCCTCCTTTTGCTTCAGAGACTTAAGGCCCCGCGAATGTATCGGCTATCGCCCCGGCTAGCACGTGGACACGCATGCAAATTGACGCAGCTTGTCCGCAATTATAGTTCATTAATATTCCTGGGCGATAACGTCGCGTTTATTGTCGTTATCGATGGCCGCCGCGGATACCGGGAAACGCAGGGGAAACCGTGCTAGGCTGGGCAATTGTAGGTACGTGCTCGTTTCTCCGCGCTTAGAAAATCGAAACTGACAGGGGGGGTCCTACGATCGGGTTTTGGAGTGGAGTAATTCACGTTTCTCCTTGTCAAAGAGGCAGAGGCCACTGTCACTGTGCGTGGAAGGTCCAAGTCGTTCGCTCCTTAGCACGGCAGTTGGAGTATCCGCAGTTGGGTTGGCGGAGCGATATCGGGGCCCCTTAATCTGTTCATTAGTCGTAATATATCGAGCGGCAGCCACCCACTCTCCATCAGATATTACTCGCCGTGTCATTGAGGGCCTGGTTTTACGACCTCGGGCATACGGAGGAGGATCCTTGATCGAGCTGCCTTTCGATCACTGCTTTCCGCTTTCAGAAGCTCCTCTGACTGATTAACGTCTTAACAGCCGCCGCTGTTTACACGACAATCTGTATTTCGCCTCGTTAATACTCATTAGCTCTCTGCCGCATGCCCACTCCCAGATGTTTATTTGGTTTATCACTGCATATCGATGGCTTGTTGGTAAAACTGAACAACTCCATATTTCTTAATTCTCGGTAAATGGAAAGTTACATAAAATTCAATCTGTTACAGTAAATCAGGTAAGAATTATTGAAAGCTGTTGCGGAATACATAAGTTTCCCCTCATATGGATTTTGTATTAATCTATTGTTGCATATTTTAAAAAAAGAAAGAGGGTAATTGGTTATACATATTAGGTAATCCTAAATATCAGAGTGGTTAGCATCGATACTCTCGAATCCCGGCGACTTTCGTGCAATACTCCCACACCATTCTTCCACGAATTCTGCCGCAGCGGGCCTCGCGCTTTCTAAACAACTCGCAATGGAACGGAACAGATAAGTGCCTCTCACCATAAACGATTTTCCCCCGAAAGTGTTTGGCGACCGTCGATGGGATCTACTAATTAGGACCAAGGACTGGGCGCACTAAAACTGGCCGTATCTCGGCGCGATAAGCCGGCGAGGCGGCGAGGCGGCGAGGCGGCGCGGGCGCGGCGGGGCGCAGCAATCAGGGGCCCGGTTTATCTCCGGATCGCTGCCAATCGTCGCTACGTAATTGGATATAGGAGCGTATAATCTGCCCCTACCCCGAACGTGCGCACATCAACCCCGTTCGTAGGCCCTGCTTTCGGAATGCAATTAGTCGGAGGGGGCAATCTTGGGCCAGGATCTGCGGGCCCTGTGTCGGCCGCTGGTCTTCGGGAGGTCGAGCGCGACTCCTGTCGGCTAAATACGCGCGCGATAATTAAAATCGGTGACTGATTGCCTCGCCGCAGCGTCTTCCCTCGGCGGCAGGTGTTGTCGCCGACGCGACGGGTCCTTTCACTTTCCCCCGGCGACGTTGTTGCGATCGAGGAAGACACTATAGTAAGAAACTTTTTGAAAATATGAACAGTTCCGTATGCGCTAGAAATTTCTAAGAGTAAAGGGATTTCAACCCTTTTTCGGAGGGTTGCTTTATGTTCCCGTTATGGGACTTCCCGCAGGGAAGCTGGATATGTAAGTGGCGGGAAAGCAGTGGTGATATCGGTCCAAGGACCGTTTCCGTGGTCACGTTGGCTAGTGTCAGGGTATGGTTGAAGTGACCCCTGAATTCCGCGCGATCCTCGTGACTGCGCGCGCTGTTGTGTTATTCAAATGCGGGCTGGAGGAAGCCGGGAGCACAGATCGAAGTCGCCCCCCTTGTACAGCCACCGACGATAGTATCTGGGCCCACCCCAATCGGCCGTGTATATCTAATGCGTTCGTGAGGTCCCATCCGTTCCTTCGTTTCCTTCGTTCCTCCGTTCCGTCGTCTACCACGTCCACGTCATATGTCCGTTGGGCACCTCCCTCTCCCTTGGTGGTTTCACCTCGCGCTGCACCTCCTTCCATCGACCAATAACCCAGATGTTTTATTTTTGCTTCCGTTATCTGGGCAACGAGCAATTAACATCGCCAACGGGCGATGCGCTCAAACCCTTTCTTTATTGGAGGACTTATGAGGAAGAGGAAGAGGAAGAGGAAAAGGAAAAGGAAAAGGAAAAGGAAAAGGAAAAGGAAGCTTCTTTGGTACTCTAAAAACTTGAAACTTGAGCCTTAAAACTTGAAAGTTGAAAGTTGAAAGTTGAGCCTTAAAACTTGAAAGTTGAAAGTTGAAAGTTGAAAGTTGAAAGTTGAAACTTGAAGGTTGAAGGTTGAAGGTTGAAGGTTGAAACTTGAAATTTCACCAATAGACCAAAGACTATTAAAACTGAAAATATACCTTAGATATTACAAGTTTTTACAATCCAACAGCGAGCGAAGGAACTTTTCCACCCACCTAATGCAACTCCACGGGAAAGATGATCGTTAGTCAAAGTGGAATAGCGGTGTGCAGCATTGTCGGGTCCACGACATGGAGGAAAGCGGTCCCATTGGCGATATTGCAAACACGCACGTGCAGCACCGTTCAGTTCATGGCTGTTCGTCATGTACCACGCCTAGCCTCAGGAAAACAGCACGATTTCCGAGTTCTAGACCAGCGCCGAGATAGTATCGGTCCAGGTCGCCTAGGAGTCCGGCTCTAATGGCCTGCAGCGACGGTGATCGGTCAGAAATCGACTGCGCGCTCGTAACTCTCTGTACTCCGCCTCGTGGCCATATTTGGCAGAGGTTTCCCTCTGCTCTGTGTCTAGATCGTGCAAAAATTCGCGCTTGTACGTTTCTTTATAATAACAGGTCACGTTCGCGCACGGCTTGCGGATACAGTGTCCATTTGCACTCATCCTAGATGCCAAACTGAGTTAATAGGTCATAAGTAATCCAGCATTTTTTTTTAGACATTGTCCGTACTTATGTGCAAAGCTTGCCAATACGTTTCAGGCGACGCCGACGCGACGGTGGATCGTGGAATGAGTCGATTTCAATTTGTGGAACAGTTGCTTAATAGTTACTGTTGGATTTTGTTCAACAAACTGACTTGGTATTATTTCTTGAGGAGGATAGGAATTTTAGAGGTGTGCACGAATGAAATTAAGGTGATGAAAGGGTTAAGGTGTTGTCGATCGCGATATCTGTATAACTTATATAGTGATCGTAAAAGTTTCTAACGGACTCGGTCGTTTTATCTGTTGCAGCAAAAGGTGAAATTCTGGTTCGCGACGGGCGGCGCAGGATTTTGCATCAGCAGGGCCCTCGCGCTGAAGATGACGCCGGTTGCTGGGTGAGTTTGCGTTCTGCCTTCAATTTTCCCTCGGTTTTTTGCACACCCTGGTCCAGTCCGTCGAAATCTCTCTGCTTATTCGACGTGACTCTGCGAATCGCTCGGGTGTCGCGGTAAAGCGTCCGATCTTCAATGGGTAGGAGCTTAAGCTCCCTCAAGGGGGATCGAAGCCTTTTATTTCTTGATGTATCTGATCTTTAATTCAGAGATCCAACTTTTCACTATCGAAAACTACAAACAGGGGAGTGCAATTTGAATTTCTAGATTCTAGTTCTTCACTGGAAGGCTTCATAGAACTCTTTTTGAACAGCTACCTATCACTTATTTATTGGAATCTCTGATCTTTAATGCAAAGATTCAGCTTGGAATTTAAATTTCTAGATTCTAGTTTTTCACAAAAATCTTGCCCAACAATTACATTCCACTTATTAGCCTCCATGTCTAGGTACTGACTAATACAGAATCCCGCAGTGTTTGAATCCCCAGCAGGTGTCCACCCACAGCTTCCTCTAATAGCCGCATTCAGGGGCACTAACGCGACTAACGTGTCGTGAAAATGCGCATCAGGGATCGTGTAACGGTGGAACGTGTCTCCCTTTCGTGCCCCGTGCTCTCCATTCGATCCCGTTTGTAGCCAGAGGATCAAGTTGCCTGGAACATGCGCCGACTCATCCTCGGGGATGTCGATTAATCGCATTTCTCGATTCCACATTACTTGCCCTGTTAATGATTCGACATACCGTCCCTCCCTTTCTTTTCCACTCGCGGTAGAAAGTTACAAGATTGCCTGCGCAATCACTACGCAGGCGTGCATCCTTGATCGAACATCCAAGGCTCAGGCTTTCTCGTTGGCACCTCCTTTTTTCACTTAACACTCCTAACAGGATTACGCATCGATTCTTACGTTACTCGTATAGGTACCTACACTCCGGTCTCAAATGGACTTTGCTCCTTTCAAAGATTAACGCAATGGTAATCTTTATTTATTTATTTATTTATTTATCATATATTTAGTAGTTTCTTTATTTATGGAAAAACGCTTTGGTACATAGAGAATAGAGAATAGAGAATAGAGAATAGAGAAAATCAGTAGAGATCTAATACATAAAAGCAGAAATACAAAAATGAACAAAATAAAAATAAAATAAAAGTAAATAGACTAGAATAGTAATCTAGGTAGAACATACGTCCCAGACAGTACAGCAACACAGTGCTCCGTTATTGAGGGAGTGTAGTGAAGAAAGAGTAGGAAAGTAGGTAGGTACCTTCTGATTTCTGAATCGCAAATACCTATGGTCACGAAATTATCCACCGATCGGGCGGCTGCTGCAGTCTTTTTGCGTACAGCGCGTATTCCATGGAAGACAAGGGGCAAAGGTTGTTGGAAGAAGCCAGCCACTGTGCGCACGACATAAATAATGATTTACGAGAGGCGAAGGAGGCCCCGGCCGAGAAGGCCCCTAGCGATCGCGACATAAACGTCGCGTTCGTGCTCGTCGAATTGCTCCTCGAGACGAACTTATTGATAATAACGCGGATAGCAGGCGACGTCGCGCGTTGCGATCAACGATTCTGATTGCGCGTCATTAACCCTTAAGTGGAACGACTTCGGGCCAGATCCGAGCGTCTCGTGTCCGCTGACTTGCGACCGATTCGATCGTTTCATAAATCTCGGATAATTAACGTCCGTCGCGCTGCGCCCGAGAAAGTCGTCCATCTTGCCCGCCAGGCTCATTCCGCGCGATGGATGATGAGGTGGTTAGTGGTTACATACTTCACTTTTCACCGTACCATCTCCATTTTTCTACTGATCTCTGGGTTTTTAGAACTGCCACCCATTAGGGTCTAATGTCTTTCTTTTTGAATTTATGTGGATTCCTACAATTGGAATTCTGAGACACTGTAGCAGAATAACGATTTCGAGGATTGCCACTTCCATCAAATTTTCAATGGTGACTCAACTTTCTCCCCCCAGCGCCTAGAATTCGAAGCGCATCTTCCCTCTTCGATTTAGATTCCTCCAAGTTCAACTCTCAGAAACTGTAGCGGAAGAACCTTCCTACTTCTTACAGAGGTTCTGAGAACTGCCACCCCCAAAAGTCCGAAATGGCGACCCACCTTCCTCCCAAGTGCCTAGAGCTCGAAGGCTCCCTACCCAAATTTCTTCCCCCTTCGAGTTAGACCTCTCCACCACGGATCTTCATAGATTATGCAGAAGAATGACGATAGGAAAAAGGAGCAGAAGAAGACTGGCGAGCAGGGAGCACGCGGAACGAATGAAACTGGCAAGAAGCCAGGGCACCTGGGAGGGCTTTCGAATCAGTCCGATCTCTCAGTCCGTTCTTGTCCACGCTCTTCCGTCCGTCCCGTCCTCGTATATACACGGTCCTGGCATTATCCTGCCTCCTGTACACTCGTTCCCTTCGTGTTGCAACACGTCCGCGGAACAACAAGCCAGCGACGGGGGGCGACGGGGGGCAACGGGGTGGGAAGGAAGCAGGAGGGAACGGCAAGTGCATCGAACCGCTTTCTCATTCAGGGACGTTGCCACTACTCCCTCCTTTCTTTCTTCTTTCCTTTGCCGGAGCCCTGGTGAGGACCGATTCAGCAGTAACATCGGATGCTCCACTTTTTTCCGCCGAGAGGTCCAAGGGTTACGGAACAGGGCGACCAGGGAAAATTCGGTGTCGATGGAATTTAGGAGTAGAGGATACAGCGTCGTGATTAATCACGCGAAGCCGAGTGGACACGGCGCTATTTTCAACCATCGCTGTCTCGTTATTTACGACTGGCAGCGTTCATAACGGTCCATTGAAAGCTGGCGCAGCTCGAGATCGTAACTCTCCAAGTGATTTTCTATTATCGCCTCTAGTATCGCGGCTCTATTAATAGCGGACGAAATCGCGGCTTACGGTTTCTCTCTGACTATAGCTCGGCTTCCTGTTCCAATCTGAGCCCCGGTTTGCTCGGTAGGACTATCTTGGGGTGTGTTTCTTCGTTACGCGATGGAGCATAAGAGTCTCGAGTGATTGGAAAATTATGAAGCTAGAAATTAATAATCTTTGAACTCAAACTTGCGAAGCTAGAAATTAGTTTCTGTAATTTGAGATTATGCAGCTAGAACCGTCTCCCAACTCTCGATACCTCCCCACACATATTTCTAACAGCACTCCCGAGCATGATTGATCGCCATCGGCGATCGATAAAAGCACTCGAAGGAACGTATCCCAACGTCTGTCTACGTTCCTCTCGCACGTTGTGGCTCGTAACGAGGAAATGATAGGGACACGGATATATTGTCGACGCGGAATCGCGTTTCCTGTGGTGGTGCGTGCACGTGGGTGGCAATCAGCCTGTGCAGGCCTATTGTGGCCGGACCTGTTGCGTTTGCCGTTAATTAAGACCCATCTCCGCGAGATCCTCGGCAAAACCAGTCGTCTCTTCTCGTCGATACACGGCCAACATTCTTGGGATTCCATTTGCGTCGAGATCCTGATCGACCCCTCTGCAGGTCCATAACAAATATCAACTGTCCACTAATCCATCCTTGCGCGATCAAAGTTACTATAAACATGCAACTCTAAACATGAATTCTAAATGGAATTGAAAAACAAATTTTAAAAATTTCCACACTCGTGTCTTCAATTTAAAAGCAATTGTCAGGCAAATCACTCATACTTGGCAGGGCTTCTTGGATCCCTCTGACTGTCTTAACTACTGGTAACGAGATTGTGTAGTAGCACAGCAGCGTGGGTGTCTCAACAATTGTTGCTTTCAACGTCTCCCGCTTCTACTTCGGTCTGCGTTAGGTTCGCCATCTTGGTCCCCCAGAAGCTTCCGTGTCCTCGAACAGTTCTTATTAGACACGTTTGGCCAGTTTTAGCGAGCGTCACGTTCGTTCGCGGCGAGATGGACACGAGGCGCCTGAAAGGGATCGAGACTCGCGTCTCGAGGGCCCCTATCGATGCATCGCGATCGAGCCGCGGGATGAAACTATCGTGCGCACGTACCGCCACTTCATTCGTCGGCGGACGAGGCAGATCGTTTCGATCAGAAATGGAAGTGAACGCGGAGAAGCACCGAGGGACACGATGGATCGATATCGATCGCGCCGCGGACGCATGAATGCCCCTTCGATTCCACGCGGAATTGAGACGCGTCCCCTGCTATCTCGCGACTCTGTCACGGCCTCCGTCCACCTTAATTCCACCAAGCGAAATCAAGGAACGCGTGCGCCCTCTTCGGCGCCCTGAAGCGATCTTTCACTTAGAATAGTCACAGTGTCGGTTGAAGCAGGATGAGTTCAAGAAGGGCCATTGTCAAAATTCACATTTTTCACCAATTGGCGTTCGAAAGTTAGCATAAATTATTATTATTATTATTATTATTATTATTATTATTTTCATACTTTATTCGGTTACTTTTGTATTGTGTTGGGGTAACGCTGTTCACGAGGAAGAAAATAAATATATTTTAATTCTGCAACGGGGAAACTTCCAGTTTTTTGTCCCAGCAGCTCGCACCATCCTTTCTGTGTATCTTTCTCATCGCGGTGATAAACACGTCGTTAAAGATCGTGGGGCAAACGAGGGCCGTAGGTTTGGTGATCGATTAACAGTCCACTGCTGATCCAAATTCAACGCAGGCCTCTATATATCCAAAGTTCTCTGCGTACAGCTGCGATTGTGACGAAACTACGACGATATCAGTCACTCGCTACTTTTTCCCTCGTCAGTGGGGAAGGGCGGGCGGCGGGGCGGTAAAAGGAATAAACAGACGTGTCGTCGAAATCCCACGGGTCGATGGAAAGGGAGAAAAAAGGGTGGGCCTGCGCGCGGGGGCTACAGCTCGCATCCGAGGATCTCTTTGATTCCATTATTGCTCGCCTAATTGGATTCCTCTCCGCGATCGCGGCCCGTACATCTATAAACCCGCGACTCGTGAAACCAATTTGGGCATTCCTACGTATATACGTGGGTACCCTGCTCGGCCCACTCCCTCCTCCTCCCTCCGTGATCTATAGATCACCGACGCGCTCGCCGACTCTCCGATCACGTACCTGGCTCTGTCTCGCTGCACGGAGCATAGCTGTTCCAATACACCTAGGTACTTAATATCAATCGACAAATCTCAATTAAAAGTTTAAACAACAAAGAATAGACGAGCTATCCGCAGTCACAATCTCTATGTTGAAGGCCATCACAAGCACGGCCAAGTATAATAGGTATAACCAGTGGCGGATTTAATGTGCGGTCGATGAGCAGTTGTCACCTGGGCCCGGGCGCAGAAGGCTCACTCACCGGGCCCCATCTTAAATAAACTTATGTTTTTATCCAACAGTACCTACATTTTCTTCTACATTTACTAGATACTACACTTAACCCGTCGTTAGTAAACTACTTCTTCATTTCCCCCAAAAATGGCCACCTCAGAACATTTGCCATCTGGGCCTCTTGCCTTAAATCCGCCACTGAATATAACAAAACTACTTAGAACCCGAAGCATCCCCGTTTCCCTCGTTAACTCGGTTTCCCCGCGCGAAAGCTCGCCCGGAATGCCCCCCCCCCCCCTAAACAAAGGAGAGAAAAAGGGTGAGCGCGGGGTACCAAAAGGGCCCGGGAGGGAAGGTATCAGCGAAATCTGTCCTCGGGTTATTTAGCACCGGACGAAGACGGAAGGCTAGCCCCGAAGGACAACGATTCCTTCGATCCCCTCGCCCTAGCCCCCCCTCGTAACCCCGAAATTTCGATTTCTCGTCTGTTGGCCGGTGGTATTTTAACGAGGCCGATATTCCGTGTCGGCGGTGCCGAAAGGACGGCGAGGTGCAACGGTAGGGCGGGCCAGCAGGGGGAAAAACGAGAGGCGAAACAAGGGAGGGGGAGGAAGGGGCGCGCGGAGGAAGAGAGACAGGTACAGGGGAGAAAAGGGTACGCGATTTCGGGGACTAATCTGGCCAATTAAAAAGGACCTGGAGAGACGGCGGATTCGAGAATCCGCCGATGGTATTCGCTAATGAATGCTCTCTCTCTCTCTCTCTCTCTCTCTCTCTCTCTCTCTCTCTCTCTCTCTCTCTCTCTCTCTCTCTCTCTCTCTCTCTCTCTCTCTCTCCCTGTTCCCTGTTCTCCGCTGTCTGGTGTCCGCGCTCCCATTTTCTCTCGTCTCCCGCGGACAGCCACTTTTTTCACCCCGCGGACGCGGCTCTAGGGCGGCCGATCGACTCCTGGAAAACGTTAATTAGACGTCGAAGGGATTCCTGCTAATTGGACGGGCATATCCACGGAAATTTTCGGCGAGGTCGCGGGTCCACGAGTCTCGCGAGCGTGAGAAAACGCTCCCCCCTCGGTCCCAGCGAGCTGCTGTCTGTCGCGAGGGGAAGCAGACTGTTTACGCCCCTTCGATTTTTCGGCGCCTTCACTCGCGGGGGGCCGTTTTTGCGGCCCGAGCTGGAATAATAAGTCTCTGCCGCGAGTCTGTGAATCGATTTCGAGTGGCGGGAGTTTTGAGAGGATAGTGGTATATTAGTTTTATTGGCTTTGCAGGCATTTTGCGTTTGGGAATGGTCTATGATGCGATTTACCTAAGTCGGCGTTAGGGGAACCGATAACGCGCCTGACCAGTACGCGGAGGACCCGTAGATGGTATAATCCTCCGAGTGCTTTATGCGACACGTTCCGATTTCCCTGGATTCCTCGATTTCGAAAAGTCTTACGAAGCCGGTGTGTCCTCCAGCTGCTTCGACGTATCCTCGTTTCCCTCGACATACCGGGCGAGAGGAGTGGACAAATCTACGATAGGCGGTGGCCGCCTGGCCATTCGGCGGCGACCCTTTGAGACATTTGTCCGTCGGTGTTCTCTCACGTCAGCCTGGAAGCGAAGGTGTGCTGGCCGATATACAAGCTTGCTCGCCGAACTCGCGACTACCGTTCGCCGCCCTAATTGGCACGATTTATGTCCGCTCGTGGCTCGTGCGTCTCTCGCCTCGAGGCCACGACGGACCGTCCATCGGCGTTTCCCGAAACCCCTGCCCCCTCGCCCGGCCGTCCTGATAAACCGAATTCCATTCGAGGCGCGAGTGCCCGCGATATCAAGTCCGCGGATCTTCCTGCAACTTGGGGCTTTATTATAGCAAATAGAAACTTGAAAATAGGATGCACTATTGATAGCAGTCGAATAAAACCGAAAAATAGCTATTGCTGCTTTGGGAACAGTTTTTCGACTCCCCCTCCGGAGTGCCAATATACCCCTTTGTTCGGTGACGGGATGCAGGCAAAGTTCGTGCCTTTCACCCTTTAATGAGGCGTTAGAGTCACCAGCAATTCTACTTTGTCACCAAACAGACAGCTCATAAGAGAAGGGTCCCTCAGCCCAGGGCAGATCCAGGGACTACCGAATCGGGGAGGCTTTTCTCACACGCTTCCCACGAAGCACCATTCAGCAGCCATTCAGCAGCCATTCAGCAGCCATTCAGCAGCCCGCGCAGCGTTACGAATCGATCCGCCGAGGCTCGCTTGAATTCGAGGGCCCGATTCGCGACGTCACGAAGTTAAATTGAATGTTCGCGGAACGTAACGAGAACCGTCCGCGGCCAGCGTGGAAAATAATTCGAAGCTGTTGCAGGCGTGTCGCGGCGTATTAACGAGCGTGACGCTCGCGTGCCTGTAAACCTGCCCTCCCCGTTCGTGATCGAGGGCACGTCGGTCGTCCACGTCGAATTAACGACCGAGAGAGATCGGCCCAATTAATAGGCTGTATTATCGTGGTAATCGATGGAAATTCGTTAAAGCGGCGTGGACGCGATACCGCGGCGCGGCTCGGGGCTCTAATAAATACGCGGGGGGACTCGGTTTTAATGCGACCAACCAGTTCTCAAGGAGGAGGAGGGGGACGACGACAGGCTGGGACCGCTGTGTGCAGCAGGTGCACGGCCCGACGACGCGACGGCTAATCTACATGCGTGGAATGTCGGTAAATTAAAGGAGACCCTGGGCCTCGTCGCGCAATCCGACAATTAAACGATCCCCAGCGCCGAACACCGGCCCCCTCGTTACTTTTCTATTATCAGATTCTAATATTTCTCGCGGCCCAAACTCGCTGCGCTCCGATCCAGGCGGCTTGGAACCCTTGTACAGCGACGGCGAGGCTTTCGATGGCTTCTTCGGCCGATTGCAACTGTTTCTTTATAGAGGATTCTTAGTTTTTATTTTTTATTGCCCTTTCCTGGCGGAGACAATGAAGGAAATGCAGGAACGCGTTGGAGGGATTCCAGCGGCCGGTGTTTTATTTTATGGAGCAATTAACTGCAACCCCTTCGCGACGGGCTTTTGCGTATAAATTACGCAGCACAGAGGCGGGAAAGTCACGCGATGCGGGGCCTCTCGCGTGCTCGCTCATTTCCCTGCGAGCGATCCGTCCTTGCCTTTTGTGCGCAAACCGAGGCACAGTTGTCGGGCTTCTTCGGTGGTTCCACTGCTGGGGTCTCCACGTCTCGCGAAACTTTTCGAACAAGTGTGGGGTGAGCATTGGAATTTTCGTTTTGTCTCTGTAATCTCTGTATAATTGTATAGTTATATCAAGCGACGGTGAAGTGTGAAAGAATTGTTTGTAGGTGAAAAACAGATCCTCGGGTGATATTGAAAAAGTATGACCAGCAAGTTTTGCGCTTGAAAATCTATGATAAATTTAATATTTTCGAAGAAAATTGCGATTTCCCCGTTATTATAATGTGTGATTGACGTTTTTCCTTCACTTGTTGTGCCTCAATTCCTATAGATTTTAACACGCTGAATTCAAATCTGGCCGCAGAATTTGTCTTGCCCCTTAGGATTCTAAAAAAATCCACGAGCTCGGAACTTCTTTCCGCGCTTTGCTAAGAATAAGCCGTCTAGCTACTTTCATTTACTTCGTCTTGCCACACATAGAGTTCCCTCCTGGCATCTGGTCATTCAATTCCAGTACAAGTCACCCCTGGGTTCACCCATTTCTCGGTATCGCTAAATAATATCCAGTGTTACTTACGAGCCGCGGTTCCCGCGTTTTTCGATCAGCCCGCGCACGCAAGCGCGCCAGCGTAACGCTCGTAGGGCCCAGGAATTTATTATCCTTGAAAGTAACTCGTCCCTTTTCCGCTCCTCTTTCGCGCCGCTCGCTGCTAGGCCACCCGACGCGCGCAGGTGATAAACACTGGATAATCCTAGGAGCAAGAGCCGGCTATCCTCTGCGAGAATCCGCCTCGAGGGAGGCGGCGGGAATATATATATATGTATATATATATATATATCGCGTGCGATATATTTCATACAACGTATTCGACTGCCTGGCTTTCGCTGCAAACCGATTCCGTTCTCCCCAAGACACTTTATGGCCAGTGCGAGAGTGTAAGGGACGGTGCGGGATTGTTCGATGCAATGCGTATATACAGTATAAAGTAGGCGCTGAGGGTTATTTCCGTTTGATTGCAGGGGCGGAAAGTTCATCACGGTCGGCGACAGAATCAGGCTGCCAGACGACGTGACGATGGGCTACATCATCGAGTACCTGCTGAAGAAGCAGCTGACCGTCGTCGAGCAGTTCCATTCCCACCTGGAGCCCATGAGGTTCCTCAACAAGGATACGTTCGGTGAACAGGTAACCAGAACCTTTGGTACCCACTGTTTGTAAGGTCTAAACACACGCAGCGATAAGTGTGGTTAGACCTTTATATATCTTGGAATTGCTCGTTTTCAATGTTTTCAACGGTCCGAAGGTCTGAACGACCTCTGCGGCATTACATCCCAGTTGCACAGGTTCGGTTCGCAGCGCGACTCGGGCACGCTCAATCTCGTACCGCGTTCCACGCGATGATTAATTGATCCGGTACGAGCTGGGGATTAAAAAAATCACCGAGGCAGAGGGGGCAGCAGGGATTAAGATCGTACGGGCCGCGCAGTGTGAAGTCTAATCGCAAGTAATAGAATAATCTCCGCGGTGAATCACCGCGGCTGCTTTCCTCCGCCGACCACAATGGCCATTATTTAATCGTCCCGTTCTCGTCTGTTGTTCGGAAATTGTCGTCGGCCTCACTGACTCATAGAGAGCAGGGAGAGCAGGTGACCGTCGCGTGATCCTCCACCAGGTGCCCTTATCTCTTCATCACATCACCCCACACGAGACTTGTCCCTTGTTTCCGAGCCTCCGATAATTCACGAAAACTTCTTTAAAAACACTGGTCTTACACAAATTTCCACTTTATCACAACTTGCTTTCAGATTTCTATGCTGTAATATACGATTGAATTAAATTAGTGGAAAATTAAGCCAACTCGCAGCTAACTGATGTGGTATGAAATTCTTAAAGATATATATATATAAAAAAGAACATCTGAAATATTGAAGATAGCTATTTCCATCGCAGTTCAGTATAATCTCCTCGAGTTTCTTAATCGCGCGTGGTATCGTCGACTCCCCTCTCGCAGCTGACCAAATGGAAAACGATCCCTCGGACATGCGAACTCTTAACGAAGGATAAATCGAAATGCTCTGCCGAAGAAATATTTCGTTTCTGATCGTGGGCAGAACTTGATCGGCCTTTCGTTCTCGCGTTTCACGCCAGCCAGAGCAGGCTAGCTGATACCGTCCATGGTATGCGAAAATAAGCGATATCGCGGCCACGCATACCTTCTCTGCGATCGTGTCACTCTTCATACGCATCTAACCCTTCTTCCCATTTTTTTTGCAGGTGTCGTTTAGCTACTCGAAGGGTCCGAGGGACGAGTGGAACATCCTCAAGATCGATGGCTTCGACATGAAGGACGACCCGAAGAGGTAAGTTCCTCTTACGGCACAGTCTTTCAATTTCACAATTAAACTGACCCCGCACCACGAGAGGCAGCAGCAGTGCAGAGGATCGAGCGCGTTGCCTCGTTCGTTTCCCCATCTCCCAGGACTTCTTCGTTCATCATACGTTCCCAACGGAAGCAATTCAGACAGAAAAAAAGTGACAATCGACCCGCTATCCCACAGCAGTAATCTGTCTCTCTGGGGGCTGATCGCGGGAAAGCAGGAGGAGTAATTAGCTTCGGACCTACGTGTAACCGAAGCTGCGCGCTCTCCTGGTTCCTCGTATCGTTTTCCCGTTTCTTTGACCCGCCTGGCGTCCTCCACAGCTAGCGTTCCTCTATAAAGGCCTGAATTGCTTGTATAATTGGCCGGCTCCGTGTAGTTAGACGATGAAAGCGGCCAGGAGATCGTGGCGAGAGGCTAATGACAAAGATGCCTCCACGCCACCGTGCTTGCTCGCCGTTTTTTAATTGACTTTATCATAATTACCAGCCCCCTTCTCAGGCTCTGCGAGACACCGATCTCTTTCTCCTATCACCGTTTTACTCTCGTTCCACGTCTCTCTGCCCACCTTTCCCCGCCCTTTTTCCCCTCACTGACACGGAAAAATGGGGGAACTTTGTTTTCTTGGGACGCCAGCTGCCGCCATAACTCTGTCCTCCACCGCCCTCGAGAAATAAGGAAACTTCCTGCTGTATGAATATTAACGAGGAAATGCCTCTAAGCGTGTTGGTTTCTTCGAGAACTCACTCGTTTTCTGCTGGCTTCTTTGTTGATTTATCGGGGGGATTAGAGAGTTGCGTGAATGGAGCAGCTCGGTTCGGAAATTCTCACTAGATTTTACGTTATTTCTATTAATTTGTACGCAAGTTAATATTCTAGCTGGATGTTTAAGATATCTAGGTACTATTATTAGGCGTTCAACCTTTCTTTCAAAAAGTAATTAATTAGGAATCTTTTTATGACGTTTTGTGTTTCTATGTAGATTTGGAAGACTTTCAGCTAAGAAGGTTACGTTTATACCTCATCAATTTCTTTGTAATTCATAAATATAGTAAAAGTTTCAAATACACGAGTAATGAGAGATAGAAAGTAAATGTCGTAAAAAGATTTCTAAGAAATTAATTAGTTCTTGAAAAAGGGTTAAACGTCTAATAGAATGTTAACTTGCGTACAAATTAATACAAATAACGTAAAATATAGTGAGAATTTCCGAACCGAGCTATATGCGCATACTTGAAATCCCGAGGCCAGTGGTTCTTAATCTTCTCCAAGTCCCGGAACATTTTCGATTATAAGGAAAATTTGCGGAACACCAAAATCATTAAAGCCATGTAACTAACGACAAAAAAATGCATCAACATACCTTTTATTTGAAACACATATTTTCAATTAGAAACATATTTTCGCGAAACACTAGTGTTCCAAGGATTTAACCCGCGCAAAGTCCAATCTCTTTCGCCAGCATCTTCCTACGGTAACGACGCAGCATAATTCGCAGCCCTCGACCCAGGATCTCCGCTACGACGTGTCGATGATTTTCTAATTGCAGATTCAGGTCGATCCACTGCCATCTGTTCCCCCACGTGCCCAATTGCCCGCACAGATGATGACCAGCTGGATGAGCAGCGTCGAGCCAGCCAGCCAGCCAGCAGGAAGGAAACAGGGCCGAAGACCGCGCGCGATCCCGTTCCTCTAGTTTCGTATGAACAGACACTTGGGTCCAGGGTGCTCCGTTGGCTCGGATCGTCGCAGTTGTTGTGTTTGTTGTTCCCTCTTCGTTCACGCCTGCACATAGGCGCGTAGCCACATACGCGATCGGCCCAATCGCGCTTGCAGCGAGGCAGATTCAGCGCAGCACCATGCAATTGGATATTACTGGCAGAGCGAGGGATCCAGGCGAGCAGATCGCCGTTGCGTGGATCGAAGGCTTCGCTCGAGGCGAAAGGCTTTAATTTCCAAAAAGAAACAGATGAATTCTAAATACGTAGACGCGCTCTCGGTGGCCTGCCATCGACGTCTATCGAGATTAGCAAACGTAGATTTTATTTATGTATGGCCGAAAGGATTTGGATGTTTCTTTAGAGAATTCTGTTCACTGCGTCGCGACGGGGAAATTGCAGGCAAGGTTTCCCCGTCGTGTATAAAGTATTCCAGGCATAGAGATTGTATATAAGGAGATAGAGTAATTGGTATTTGTATATAGAGCGCCGGGAACACCGGACGCCGTCGTTGGAAGTGTAAAGGGGATCGCGTGGATGAAAGGTAGCGCAGGTGGTTCGAACGATGTCGTCGGGTGTTTCGGGGATGGGGTTGTATGATAAGACGAGAGACGCGAGGGTCGTGTGGCGATGCTCTCGTCGCCGTGAAATGAAATTACCTTAAGCTAGTCTGTTGCGCGAAGAAACGGATGGCCGTACAATGTGATATTTAATTGGCGCGAGCGTAGTCGCGGTTCCCGTGCTTCTCTTGCGCAACGGGAGCGAGGAATCGGGCGGAAAACCGTCGCGGGTACTTTGAACTTTAATCACCCTACTCTAAATCGAAATTCCGAAGAATATTTCGAGTGGAGTAACTTAAACGAGACTCGGCTTTAGAGTCTAGCCCGATTCCCTCGCTCTCTGCGCGCTCCGTAGATCGAATCAGTGTGCAATATCGAGGGAGAGGGAAGCTTGTCCGTGGGTTTGCATTTAAACGTGATGACTGCGAGCTGATTGTTCGCTCCTCCCGTGAGAAGTCGCGTGATTTCTACGCCTGTTGCGTGAAACGTCGGGAGGATGCGATGGAAGCTAGGATCCTGGCGAATCAAACGGGTGAATAGAGCGAGACGTAGGTACGATTATACGTTGTAACAACGTGTTTTATATAATACACGATATCTATATTGCAGATGCGATCTCGTTTCTTTCCTGTCGATTATTCTCTCCACGCCATTTCCTGTTTCCCTTCTAGCGATCTTGTTTTTCCTACAGTTTCTTTTGCATCACTTCTTTTTGCAAGTGGCTTTGATTTTTTACAGCAAACGATGGGTGATTGTAATTGAACTTTGATCGATGAGGACTGAATTCAGTTGAAATTCTAGATCTCCGCGATTCAGTTTTGTTACGAAGTATCTTTAAGCAAATTCAGCAGAGCTAGAGAGTTAAAAGAACGGAGGAACGTCGATTTTGAAAGAAATAAAGTTTGTGCGTAGATCGATGTCTCCGAGGATCCTCGAGACGATCCAGAGATCGAGATCCAGTTTCATGTATCTCCATCTGTTCCAACTCGTCAGAAACAAATCACGCAGTCGGTAAAGCTGTTCCCTTCCTCCCACGCCTTCGATCCAAAAATCCATTATAATTATCTGAAAAAACCACTTTGAACCAATCACACGCGATTTCGGTGAACATTTAACCCCTTCGAAAAAAATCGACAGCGAGTAACATCGATTGTCATCGATCATCGGCCACGAAGGGACTGGTTGGTAAGTCAGAGCTCTACCCGCAGTTCCTACCACATTAAATAGCAACCCTTCGAATATAATTTTTCCTTCCACTTCCTTCTATTTTTCTGCCAATCGAATCAACGTACTCTTACTTCCACAAAAACTCACTCAAATTACCCCCAATTACAAGCTACCCCTAAAATCATCGATCTCCACAGAAACGTTCCATTCCCTATCGTTGTACCTCGTGCACCCCATTTTCCCCCGACTCCAATTGAACGGTGTCTTTAATAACCAGTGAAAAGTCGCCTACCCTTTCGCGAATTTCAATTTTTCTGGCCCTTTCGCACGTCGAGGCAGCTGCGGCGCCGGCGTCGCGTTTATTCGAAAGAGGAAAGTTATCGTTGCGCGGTCTCGTTACCGCGGCGGGACTTCTTTCTCGCGATTGCTTTTTCACGAGTAGTGGATACGCGAGGGTGGGTGTGCCAGGGGTGAGGGAAGTGCTATAAGGCCGTGATGCGGTATGTTCGCGAGATACATGCGCCCGTACATACGTATTTACCTGGGGCTCTTTGCAAAAATTTATTCGCCCCGTCTCGGGTAGATTCCCGTCGAGTATCGCGGTTATATCTGCTCGCGTTTCACGCTGCCGCGCCACCCCCGAGGACTCGAATTTTTCCGAACAACTCGCCCGCTCGATATACGAGCGGAAGCGCGGCGAGCACGCGATCCTGGGGCCATCGAAACCGGGCCCTCGCGAATCTTGCGATAAATGCCGAAAGGAATATCGTGGTCATTTCTTTTAAATCTAACAGGGGGAGAAATTGTTGAGGGGGGTGTTGAGGGGGGTTTCTAAAATTCTGCAATCCTTCTCGAGTTCCTCGTCGCTCTGTACAAGTTGGTAATTGAAGACAGCGTACGAATGGAGTTTTCTTTTTGAAGCAGCCTGTAGAAAGGCAGGCGATCGGTTCAAGCGAGAAGCGAGAAGGCAGCGTCGAAGCTGCAGTTGGATACGTATTGCCGGATGTATTCGGACAGGAAGGAAAGTTTTCCAATAAAAGATGTTTATGTCGACTGACGGGGGCGATGCTCACCCCCTCGCCTACCCCCCTACGCGGCTCACGTAACGGAGGGAATATCGCGAAGAAATTTTTAGGCCGCCCGGAGCACGTTCATACCACTGCACTGTCTCCGTTTTCCCGTAGATTATTTATGAATTCTCAAAGGGAGGACGCGACGCGACGTGGATGCGGAAAAACGCCAGTTTCACCGTTTATTCTTTTCCCTTCCGCCGTTTGCCAGCGCGTGAGTTACATTCGAAATGGGGACCCTTTGCCCCGGTTTTCGGCTCGATTTCACACTACCTCTGTTTTCTGACGCGGTCGAACTTTTTAAGGGTTCGTCCACTGTCCTTTCGTCAGCAACCTCTTAGACCTTTAAGCGCTTTAACCCCCGAATGGCGGGCGGGTCGAGTGAAAGGGTTTTTTGTTTTAATGTAGGTACTATTTAAGACTAGAATTGCCAAAGTTTAATCTACCTAAAACTGCCAACACCGTTCATATTGACAGGCACTAAAATACATAAAATCAATTTCTACTATTTATTTCAATAATTTTTACGTAGAAGCACAGACGAGATATAGGAAAGACTTATCACCCAATGCATTTTTCTGTCATCGGTTTGTGGGGTCCTGCGGGGACCCATTACCATTTTAGCGTCACATGTAACGTTACCGGCCAAGTCTCCAAACAAATTGTAACGCTACGCGTGGTAGGAATTAGAATTCAACACGGGTAAAACTACATAGGTCATTCGAAACCCGCCATTTACAAATGATTCTGTTAGAGTAACAATTTAAAGATTGTTTTATAAACGTATTCCGTTCAACGATACATAAAGAAGATTCACAACAAAACAAGAACACAAATGTTCGCAGAATCAAATTTATTTAACATAAAAATTTATATAAACAACGACATTATTTGTGGAAGATATGCTTTCGTGATGTAACGTGGAATACCTCGCCAAGGAATTCTAACTTGGTATATTTCAATAAGGTGCCGAAGCAGAGAGGACCTTCGAAATTGTGAAAAAACCATCAGTTCCAGTATCTCGCTGAAATATTCCAAGTTCCATTTATTCTTCTATCTTAACACTATACTCGTATTCTGGTGTCGGGTAGGAACAATCGATCAAAACATCAAAACAATCGAACTAAACAGAATATTTAACATTCACAGCTATAGGCTCGGTTCTCACCGATTACCAGGTCTCACCACGAGGAGGTTGCTGCGTTTCGATACCCTGTACATGAAACCCTACTAAATCAAAGAGATGGATGAAAACAAAGTTCCATCGATCTCTTCGGTTTAGATGTAGAATCTAGGGAACTGCCAAGCAATTACTCGATTAAAAGAAATTCAGGAAAGAAGGAAAGACGAAGGGTAAGCATGAAACGAGTATTGAATGGCGCAGTTCCTACCACCCTGCTGTCCGAGTCGAAAGGGAAAAGCGCTCGGCGCCTCCCAGACGATTCCTGTTGCACCGATGCGACTCGTCAGGAGCAAACACTTGACCTGACTCAAGCCGTCCAACACGGAGATTGGGTAATCGAACCGGGGGACTTACGCAGGCAGTGTACCAAAAGGTACACCCCCTACGTCCGAAACTTTTCCCTTTGGACAAGAACACCAAGGGATGAAACCGATCCACCCATACCGATTCCAGGCTCACAATCAGTCACTTGCTTCCGAAAACGGACGCAGCGGTGACCTCCTCACCCGAGATGAGGAGCCAATAAGCAAACAACAAAGCTAATGATTTAGTGACTACTTGGCAATTTTACATGAGGCCTTAAATACTTCATGCTATAATAAATTAACCTAGGCTTCCTTAGATGTCTTCTTTCACTAACACTTTGTACTAAAATTTTGCACTAACACTTTTCACTCGTATCTTTTTAAATATAGTATTTTATTAACTCTCTTCCCCACGAAAGGATGAACCTGAAAAGCTGAAACAACCGCTACGTTATGTTAGTAATAAAAATGTGGTCGTCTTGTAAGGAAATTATGAAGAAGCTTATCGTTGTTGCCGATCGAGATAATTTCGACCAATCGAAGAGCACGCACGAGCATGCAAAACCATCGTGGAGATGTATCTCTTCATGTATGAAGGAGAGAGCAGGAAATGTAGACCCGTCGACGAGATGCATGACAGAATACAAGAATACAAAACCATCGAAGGAATGCATGAAATAGGGCAGATGATGAAAAACAATCGAAGAAATCGGTTGGAAAGGGAGAGAAATCAGTTTTGACCTTGGCAGAACAATACAATTTTAAATGGCTTAACGAACCCCAAAATTTCATCGGCACCAACCGAATAAGATACCCCAGGCCAGGGGGGGCAGGGGGGCCAGGGGCTGGAGCAAGCGCCAGGGTTGAAACCTTGACCAGGTACGCAGCAAGTCCAGCGAGTCCAGTAGGTCCGAATGTTCCAGGTGGCTCGGGAGCTCCGGGGGGTGGAGGAAGCACCAGGGTTCAACCCCCACCAGGTCACCATCAAGTCCAGCAAGTCCATCAAGTCCAGTAGGTCCAGGTGGCTCGGGAGCTTCAGGGTCCCCGGAGGTCCTCCAGGCCCGGAGGACCGACGACGACTGAGTACATGGAGCACCGTGAACTCCCTACCTAGACTTTGGGAAACGATACATGCGATCAAAACAAGGTTGACGGTTATTAACTGTCAATTGCGAAATCCAATGAATTCTTCGGCAAAAATGGATTTTCCGCTAAAATATCGATTCCCGTGGCTATTGCTATGACAAATAATGTTAACAACATTCACACTAACCGCCTAGTATAAATTATTATTAACTATAATCGACACAACTCGAGATATCAAGCAATTAATAACATTTGGCCTTGGATTTGGAAATGATTTTCTATGCCGAATGAATTCTCTTTTATTAACAATGTTTAACCATTCGATAAATTAATGTTAATGCTTATATACGTAGTACATAGTATTAATTATAATGAATAAATACATTTTAGTTGAACTTGGTATAAATGAATAGTTGCAGGAATATTTGCAGAAATATTCGCAGAAATATTTCGATGAATAATTTTGAGTGGCATACTTGTTTCTCCACCATAGTTACTAACTTCCATAAAGAATAGGATAGACCTTTCACCTTACGGGAGTTAACGTTCACATCACTAACACGCAGAACCACACACAGAGGTACTCTATGAAACAATATTTCGCAGGCACTGACTCTACAATCAAGAATTAGATTTTACTGTAAACAACTATTCTACATATACCTCGTCTGTGGTAGAAGTAATGTAAGTACATGTTGGTATCCTAGCTTAAGTGGTTTCCAAGATCTTCTACCAAACACGTTCCTCACCCTCATCTTTGAAAAGGAACCTTGATTTTATTCTTTAAAGAAACTTTTAGAATCACCTACTTAGTGAATTTTATGGAATTTGCATAAAACATATTTTTACCCGTTGAATTCGGCTCCCCTAGGATTAAATCCCGAGTGTGCCGCTGTCCCAGCCTCAACGAACTTACCCCCCATGGAATAAAATATTCCAAGTATTTGCTGACATCTCGAAAAGTGGATGCTCCTTGCGATACCAAGTGACTCGCTCCCTATATTCGGCTTTTAAATCGATAGCGTGCTCTAGCGTCGTCGGAAATTCTGCTGGGAAAATGTCCACCACCCTCCGCCCGAGCCTTTCCACGAACAGGTCAAAGGTAGAGGAGGTTTGCACGAAACTAGCCCAGCTTCTTGCTCCTGGACACGTTTTCTCGCGCCGCCGGCCTCGGCGAAATGATATTCCTGCCTAATCAGGGGTGCTGTGGGTGATTGTTGCGCAGCCACGCGGCTCTTCCGCCGAGAATCTCATTCAGAGAAAAAAGTATGCGCGCCTCGGTTGCAGCCAATGACGTAAGAGGCTGCAGCCAGCGAGGGGTGGCGGATAAAGAGGGATGCTGTAAGAACAGGGCTGGCTCGACGGTCGCCCGCACCCTTGCGACACTCCTTTTGCAGGAATCTCTCCAGTGGCGAGTAGCTTCTGCGTAAACAGCTGGTGATTGCTGGAAATCTATCATCTTTGAAATTCACGAGAAAGAAGTGGAAAGCTATTGAGGAGGTGGAAAGCTAAGGGTGATGGGGTTTGAAGGGTTGAAGGCTGGAAGCTGAATGCTCGAAGGCTGAAGGCTCGAAGGCTTGAGGGTTGAAGGTTGAAGGGTCGCAGGTCCAATAAAGATCACAGGAATGCCTAGCGTGGGGAAGCTTCAATCTCGCAAACAGTAATGGAATTCAAAGCCGTCACTGGGGCCTCAAAACTACACCAGCAAGTAGTAACTGTCGAGGTTCTCGCGCCGCTTTCGATGGCTTCGGGCAATTCGCAAGTTCCCCGGGGCGTTTCTCGAAGAAATTTCGCGGGGCACTGCGAAACTCGACCGTCAGCCCGTCACTGAGCAACTGAGAAGCAGCGATAAGGAGGGGGTGCAATCGTATGTAGGTCGTACTGTCAGTGCCACGACCCGGTTTCACCCACGCCCCCGGCCCCGTGCCGCCCGCGTACCCAGAATCATCCCCAAAACCGTCGTCCTGCGTCACCCCGGCCAAACTGCAAATCCCTAAATACATTTCCACCCTCTTGTCCACGTCATAATGCTGTATTATTCACGGCACACCCCTTTCCCTGACCAGCTACCCGCCGTGACCGTAGCTTTCTCTTTTTCCTCCCTCTCCGTGCAATGAATTAACTATCTCACCACATTGTCCACGAATATCCCCGGTTCAAGGAGGGCTGGAGATTTTTGGCAAAGGAGGCTGATACTTTGCTTGAAAAATTAAGGGCGAAGATTTGATTCGTGACCACGATTATTCCATTGTCCCAAAGTATTCCTTGCCTGCGGGCCCCTTTATACGCAAGGCCGGCCCTAGTTACAAGCGAGGACTTATTCTGCGTATTAAAAATGTCAAAAGTAAGACCAGATAATTATTCGACGTATTCGCGTTCGCCGTTGCGAGATAATTCGAGCACTCGCTACGGAGGTTCTTTCGAAGCGTCTCTCATTCGTGCCGAGTGTCTCATCCCGATCCCATAAGATCTAGCGGCGCCCTCCCTAGAGCACGGCGTAATTATCCCGAATAATTGCTGGGTTCGGATATCGCGCAGTAATTACGCGAAATAGTTACTGCCTCGAGTGCCGTGGCGTTCGTTCACCCCCGTCGTCGCGGAATCACTCGAGTGCGTTCACCGATCATCTATAGTCAGGAATCTCCGTAGAATTTTCACGATTACCAAAGGATGGAATACTCTGTTCCCAACAGTCTTTAAATCCCTCGAAGCCCTTGAAAGCTACCTTGGAACCGAACCCCAAGACTATTACCATCACGATCGTAATTTCACAGCGAAAATTCGGAAAGCTGGTTTGCCCCAAAGTCCAACAAGTCCAGAATCATTCCCCCCGAAGCGTCAAGAGGATCGAGGACCAGGTCCGCCGCGGCATTAACATTCACGAGCGTGATCGAACAAATTCATCGGAGCCGCGAGAGTGTCGGATCACTTTCTGATCCTTTGCAAACTGTGCCGAGTGGAGTGTTCCTCTGTCTGGTAAGCCGTCCGGGGATCCGTTCCCCCCGACGCCGGCGAGGCGAGCAGATCTGGGATATGCGGGCGGTGTCAGGGGCGACGTCCTGAATATTCAGAGATCCCAAGGATCGTTTTCGTGAATTCGAATGGACCCACGGACCCACGGCACCCGTCCGCGGGCGCGATTTCGCGCGTGTAGGTATGCCACGGACGCGTCAGCCGTCATTGCCACGGGGAACAATGCCGCCCGTAGCTTACTTATTTACGCGGTGGACCGTCGGAATTGCGAGAGCATCTCCCGGAGCTCCGCGAAGCATTAAGGAATCGTAGGCCAGCTGAAGAGCCCTGGATACCACTCTAATCTCAAAGTACAACAACGGGAATAGTACTATTATTTTCAGCCACTTTAATCAGAGATCAAGGGCTGCGGAAAGTTAACCCCTTGAATTCAGCCGGCGGGCGGGAGAGACACAATTGCACAAATGCAATTAAGAGGCGCAGCTCGTTCTTTCGTGGAGGAAGAAGCACCGTCGAGCCTATCAGAAATTGATCAGAATGCAGGTCGCGTGCAGCCTCTGGGAAATCGAGCCCGCCCACTGGTTTAATTAATTTATCGCGGCCAGACGATGTCCCGTTGATTCGAGTCGATGTTCATTATAGATATCCCCGACTGGCATTATTCCTGTTCGCGCCCACCTTCTGGGACCGCCTGCCCTGCTCCAGCACACCGCCATTTCGGGGAACCGCGAAACCGCGCTCGGTGGACTTTCCTCCCTGAACCATTTTTCCCTCGATTCTTTTCTATTTGCTTTATATACATTTCAGTAACTTTTAGGGCAATAAATATTTTAAAAGTACCGAATATTAGACTTATCAGTTCGTGTAGTGAACTATCTTTTCCAGGATGCGTAACGATGCGATCATAACACAGTATTTTTATAAATAGCTGTGGAAATAAGGAAATACAATTTTGGGATGTAGCCCATTTCTTCTTTACTTGTAGCAATTATTTTTTATGAAAAAAATTGTACCACTAGACAAAAGCAGATTAATTCTATTCCTAATACCTATTATTACAATTACTAAACACTTATTTACTTTTTGCTTTTTTCCCATAGGTAATAATCACATGTTTCAGTAATGACAGTCCAGCTACTCGTCCTACTTCCCTTTTCACTCGATCTTTCACAACTTTCCCCTTTCCCGCGCCGAAATCACGTTCCAAGAAGCTCCACAAATCTGATTTCCAACCCACCCGGTTTATTCCTCCATTCGATGTAGCTGGTTACAACTTACAACGACGAATTTCGCGAAAAGTGGTTGCGATAATAGTAGAAACACCAGGGAAATGCTGGTTAAGAAGCATTGCTCTCTTTTACCTCGCAAACGAGTTCGTTTCCTGTCCTCGGCGACAGGAACACAGGGGGCTAACTAGCCCCGCGGTTCTTCTTTTCTCGTGAATATTCCACGCGCGCTTTCTGGGCGGGGCAGTCGAAACAACCGCCTCGCCTTTGCCAGGTATCTTCTCGTCGCGTGCTTGTTACATAACCTGAGAAAAATAACAGTGCCTGCGGGTCTTTGGAATTATGCGGAACTCTCCACCACCCCATAACATGGGGATGAATTTTCGAAAGTAACCGACGGAAACGTTGGAAGGAACAATCTTGAGCACTCTGTCGCTCAACTGAACCAAGGGAGCGACTGGAGGACGTCGACCCCTTCTTCGTTAACGCCTATCTTGGTCCAGTGGACGAGGGGGTGGTTGGCAGCCTTGAGGGGGAGGCGATGAAAGAAAATCAAGTGCATCCCCCTTCGGGGGATTACACGGCTCTCGAGCCTCCCGTCAACTCGACCTTCTTCGAAATGCATGTCTCCGCTCGCAGATCCGCGGCGCCGTGAAAAGGACCGAGCTTTCGCTTTCGTTCGCCAAGGGAGGCTTCCGAAGCGGGGCTTAAAGTCGCTGCGGGGCCCCGTATCCTTTTACCCTCCGACCGAAACCGCGAGTACATATACCTTTACCACCCTTGAACGTCGATGAATGGGCCAATGAGGAAGCAACTTTCGACCCCTTCGTCTGCTCTTTGACCTTGCGAAGGCACTCGGGGAACGGCACCCCTTTCACCGCCGAAACTGGGTGACACGACGAGTAGCGAGGCAGCAGGGAAGGAATCAAGGCGTCGATTTGCTGGTACTTGGACTGGGGGCAGCATTAAGCGCGTTAGAACTGTTACAGAAATTCGTGGGGTCTGTTGGAACTGTATTTTCCTCAGACCCGCCGTTTCTTTTCTCTGCCTCTGCCTTGGACGAAGGTAGTCGTAACTTTCAGCTCGTTGCAAGTGCGCTCGACTTTATCTCCAGACCGATAGTAGCATCGTCGCGCGATATCCAGCGTTCCTTTCCTTGGAACATTGGCTCTTGGCAACTCGAGGCGGAGCTGCAAGTAGTACAACTCAATGATATCTGACACTTTTCTTTCTTCCACTGCGAATGCCTACGGTATCTTAACCCCCGGGTTTTGTCAACTCTCTGGGATCCCAGAGGCTTCATTCGCGACGGAGTTTTCTTCCGATTATTCCGCGTGTCCAGAAGTCCATCCGCGGCCAAGTAGTACCGCTCAATGATATCCACTTCTTTCACTGGTGGAGGAATCTTACAATTAGAAATTTCTCTTTCACCTCCAAGTAGCTTTACAATATTCGTCCTTCCAATTACGACTGTCAAAGGAACTGATCCAGTTTCTCGAATACCTTAAATATCAATATATTATAACTTAAAGTTTCTGCTGCTGCCCGGGTTATACTGTATGTATATCTTCTTTGGTGAAGGGGAGGGAGTTTTTGAAAAGATTTCTTAGATCTACTTTTCATGGTCATAGGATCAATGGTTTCAGAGGAATCGTGATGGGTGGGTGTGTGAGACTTTATACACAGTAGGTGGTCAAATTATTACACTCAAACAAAAAGGTTTGAGATTTTATAAGTTTAACCAATGGAATAAAATAAATGTCTCGTGTTTAATGTTATTACTTTCACCGATTTTCACGAAAATGTTTTGAGTACAATAATTTGGTCACCCCCTATATATACATAAATTATTTAAAAAACATAAGAACGTTAAAATCTTCCTCTTGTCAAGACGAACAAGTGATATACCACACTTTTGAGTACAGTTAATATTTATTGGGAAAACGCATTTCAAATTTACACATAGATAACAAAATACCAAATAACAATAGCAATATCCAGACCACTGGAGTTCCCCTTGATAAGGCCAGCGAAATCTCCTGGCCCAGCCAAACAACAACCTACAGAGCGATAAAAAATCCCATTACGTTGTAAATGGTAAAAATGGAAAATGCCAATTTACAATTCCACGCGCGATCAATCCTCGGCGGCCACTTGAACGCGCTTTCGAGCGGACAGAGGGGAGGCTATTTCAATAGAGAATGGTACAATCGCTTTTTAATATCACCCTCGCTTCCACCCCCATGCCCGTGCACGCGTATTCACGAACAATAAAGGAAGACAAGCCGTGCATTTCAACTCCCCAAGCATCCAAATATCTCATTAACGGTTACAACTGTCCCCTGGCGCGTTAATCGATCGGGCTCCCGTAATGAGCGAGTTGTTAGGGGCGAAACCGATTCTGGGGAAGGGGTGGAATTGATGTGTTCTTTGCAAATAGCGACCAATGGCCAGCTCCGCGTGTAATGGGTCGGGAAAAGTACCTACGGAAGCTTGGGGTATCGGGGGGCACGCACGCGGTTTTAATCAATTAATAAGCGCGCTCGGTTCACACCTGCGTCTCGTGGTCATTGCAGGTGCGCGCGCGCGCCAGCGCCAGCATCCGGGATCCAGCTGTTTATCCCGCCAACTGTGTAAAGTGCCATTTTCGTATTATACGAACAGTCAATTAGCGGGCCTGTCGATTTCGCTAATTAATGGGCCAGGCTGGTGGCTCCGGTTCGGGCTAAGCTTCCTTTTCCTTTTTAAAAGGGGGCGAATGTGTACGAAGGAATTTTTTACCATCCCCTCGCTTGGTCTTCTTTAAAGGAATTATTTATGAAAATGTCCCCGCGTATGCAGCCCGAAATAATGCCATCGCCGATGTCATTTCGCTGCAATTTGCGTTATACTGGAGTTAGTTGAAAGCCCGAGGGGCGCCGGGATGTGCAATCTCGTTCTGAATTTATAATCGTCGCCGCCATCGCCTCGCGATTATTCCGAAATAACTTGGACAACGTGGAATAACGCAGTGCATCGGAACGGAGGGGCTGGAAAATAACCTCATTCAAACGATCCCTCGACCCCTCGGTGTTTTCAAACACCCCGATGGTCCACTCCACTGGAGGACACCCTCTGCTGGCCTCTTGGAAGGACACACGCACCTCGGACTCGTCAACCCTTCCCACTAAAAATAAAAGTTAGCGCATTGTCGCGAGGGTGTCTCGAATTTCGGGTTTGGCAAGCATGTCGACAGCGTGTAGCAGCGGGCTCCTCGCTGGATGCTGTGCCGGCCTGCGCGCACTAATCAATATGGAGGGGAGTGTGTTCGAAGCGGTAGGGGTTGCTTTCGAGCTTTCGGAGTGGGGTGCTGGTGGTGGCTTTCCGCTAGCACCGCCGCGAACTTGTCTAGCGGACTCGCGAATCGAACTCAACATGTCCGAGGCACTTTCAGGAGGTACAGTTTTACTTCCAAATAAAAGTTCTTCCAAATTTCCCAAAAAATGAGACCAACTCACATTGAAAAAAAATCATTTTTGGAATACACTATTGCTACTAACTCAATTGTTTGCTCTGAATGCCTGAACTATCCAGTGCATTATCTTGTAGTACCTACCAAAATTGACTAAATTAAGAAACATGTGCTTGGTCACTTTTACCAGCGAGCCAACGATATTTACCCCACTTGCCCCTGTTCTCAAACGAAACACGGGGGGTGGTTGAACCTCGCAGAGGGCACACCACTTGACAGCCTCCGAACACGCAAAACACGCAAAAACAACCCCCTTATCAACCCACACCCCTTCAATTCCCGCTGACGTGGACGATGATTTGAGGCCTGTGGAGGTGAAGAGGGAAGGGTGAAGGGAGGATGGGTGTAAGATACGCAGACAGTAAAATGATTAAACATGGACGAGGAGGGGGAGGAACGGCGTGCCACGCTGCCAGTGGTGGTGGGTCGAAGGGGGTCGAAGGGGGTCGAAGGGGGTCGGAGGCGAGGGTCCGCGCAGCGTAGTCGGCTCAGTAGGTATCGCGACGTGCTGGCGTCCGTACCGCGCACTCTCCAGCCCTGACTCGAACTGGGTCAACCCCTAGGACGTCGGACGCTGTTTTCCCCGCGAGACCGCGGCCACCGAGGCCAGTTGCGAGGCGCGCGCGCGACCAGCCATCACCGAACGCGTCGCCGTTCACCCTCTACCTTGTGCACGCTTCCACGGCCCCGCAGAGATCGCGGACCAACGGTCCGGTCCCACGCGAGTTCTGGGACCAAGGGGGTAGGTTTCGCGCCTCCAGGTGACTTTGGCTTCAGACGTCGGACGTACCTGCCGAAGTTGTATCTCACGAAGTGGTGGTGAATGGGGCTCCGCTTTGAAGTTTGTGCGTTCGTTTCGGGGACTGGGGCATTCAGGGAGCACTCAGCTTGGTGTCGCTGAAGAGGGTAGCTTCTGAGAGTTGGACACTCTTTTTAGCCTCCGCTCATTGTGACGAAGCGTTTGGATCGTCTTGAAAGAACAGAGGCGGCTTTGAGCTCGACGAGCACCCTTCCGAGGAGAATTCGTTGGACGGACTTCGGAGGCTCTTTGATGTTTGATCAAGTAATGGAGCGTGTTACACAGCTCCGCGGAATAGGGTGTAATCCGCGATGCTAGTTCCTCCTCGGATCCATCAGTCATCGCGGTGATCTAAAGTTCCTTTTAAAGAGGGTGTCGCGGTAGATTTTTCATACCGAAGGAAAAACGGCCCTTTCACCTGTCAAACATTCGCTGCTCGGAGCTCGCCGTGGCTTTTGCCTCCGCGTCGGTGTGTGTCGTCTGTCTGACGGGTTTTTCTAGCGAGTTGGTCGTTTGATTAATAGGTCGCTCTTAGTCTGGCTAGCAAGATCTCGCGGTATTAAAGATGATTCCGCGGGTCCTGAGACTTCTCTCTGGCGGACAGAAGTTCCAGCAATCTCTCTGATGAAGGCTGCGCTGACAAACTACTTTCAATCAACGAGAGAATGCCGCGGCGGGCCGCATTTTCAGATTGCCCGTTTCCTTTGCGGACTACTTCCTCTCCAGCTCTCCGTCACAGGGGACGCTCATATTTGGGCCGCAACATTCTCGAATTCCTCCAACTTTCAACTCTGAGAGACAAACAGTTTCAAACGCCCTCAAACATCTTCAAACCCCCTCTCACAATCTTAGAAACCTCCACTCCACTGTTTCACCGAAAATCCTGCAGGTTTCATCAAAATGCCAAGTATTCCTACCCTTGTAACAGTAGAAAGAAGAAGAGCAGGTTATCGAAGCGTCTCAGAAGCCCGATTTCCCTGGGTGTCTAGCTCGTCCTTCGCCCCTGCAACCAGGTCAAGAGTGCTTGTCCCGGCGATGACCTTCACGGCCGCAGGACGCGGAATTCCTTCCGCGCCGCGCGCCGCGCGCCCTCCCAATCTCCACAAACACGCGTGCCGCCCTGCCCCGCTCTATACGACGCTGTCGAGCCGTTTCTCTTGACCTTTCACCCACGGGACTCTCCAGCCTTCTCCGTCGCTCTGTTTCTCATTTTCGCCCTGCCACTGCTTCCGCGAAGGAGCCCGAGCTATCGACTGGCAACTTTTCCGTGCCGGTCCTCCCCTTCCTCCATCTTGATCTAACCCAATTTTTCCACGGACGTCTCTGCGTGCTCGCAGTCGCCCTCCGCTCCTTCCACCCTCCCCCCTCGAGCTCTTTTTATCGGCAAAGCTTTCGCCCGCAGAAGTTTCGGGGGGGCAGCAGGAATTCTGCTAATATCGGTGAATGCTTTTTCTGCCCTCAGTCGCGCGTCGTTCGAGGCTCCCCGTAAATTAATTTTCAGCTGATTTAATTCCCGCGGAAAGATTCGAATCGATCCGACTGTTGCTCCGAGCTGGCGGGGGCCTCGGGAAATCTCGGCGTCTTAATGCTTTCAACGGGCCGCGCTGTCTCGGAAACCGTCGAAAGTCTCCGGAGGCTTAAACTCTGCGAAACCGAGTAATCAACTGTCAATTAAGTGACGAGGTAGGTACTCTTTCTGAACCGAGCAACGGGAGCCGCTCCGCGGATAAAATACCGGCGATTGGGGAGCGGCGGTGCGTCGAATTATGTATCGATCACGGAGCAGAAAATATTTACTCCGCGCGATTTTAATCGGCGCGTTTACCCCTGCAAAATCGGACACTCGGCGCGACGCCGTACGCGCTCGTCGTGGACAAAGGCGAAATTAATCCGGAGCATGGACGCGAGCTGGACATAATACAAGCAAAACGATCAATTAAGCTCTCGATGATCCCGCTCGCTAGATAACATTTGCCACGGCTGCACGGGATATATATATATTTACTCCCGCCATCGAACGAGCAGCCTTTACTCTCGGGTACATAGTTGCGGAATTGCGCTCGACCAGGCCGGAACAGGAATGAAATTAATATCAATCACGAGCGGGGTCCTGGACGCTCCGAAATTGTTAACAGGGCTCGAACATTGTTTATGGTCTTATTACTGCGCTCATTAACGGCGGGTAAAAACGAAAGCTCAAAGGCAATGTCCAGGTCCAAAGTTTCGAGGAAGCTTGCATCGTTCGCGCAAACTTCGTAGTGAAAAACGGGACGGAAGTGTCTGGATTACGGCGAAGGCACCGAGGCCACTCGTTGATCAAAAGAAGAGGACGCTCGAGGATTTCTCAAGCACGAGGATTTCTCTTTCAAGAATTCCTTCGAGATCGCCTCGCCGTTTGTCTTTGACAATAACCATCGGCCTCCAGACATCTCGACTGTCCTGCTCAGGAACGCGAGTTACCCTTCCAAGGCACAGGGCGAAGCCTTGGAAGCGTTTTTCAACGCCTGCTGCTGAAGCAGTGTTCCAAGTATTTCACCAGTTTCAGGCGGAGGAAGACGATTAAAAACTCCTCGATGGGGATGTTCTTAATTATCAGAGAACTGGAGACTCGTTTAACGATTGCTGGGGCAGTAATTTAATTTTATAATGGGTCTCTGAGATTCTACTAATTTCTGAAAATTTCTTGGATGGAGGTAGTGACCGGAGAAGTCTTATTCACGTTGAAGGGGTGAAAATGGCCCCTATAGTTGGGGGTTGGAGGCATATTTTTTTAATTTTTCTAAAAACTGAGCAAGGAGTTGGGTTCGTCCTTCAAAGACACGCGCTTTAAAATAAAGAGATTTGTTCTACGTCTAGTAGTTCTAGTGAGATTCTAGTGAGTTTTCACACCAAATATTTGTCAGTATTCTGCAAATCAGTATGTCTAAAAATTCTCCTTTATATCGCTGATAAAATAAATAAGTACACCCAAGGTACATATTACATCAACGCGAAAAGTTCGCAGAGGTGTGACGTCAGCGTGAGAAAAGGGTGGAAATGCAGTGGATGGAGCGTGGGGGAGGGTTGTTTGGAAAAGTCCAAGGACGGGCCACCCCACTCTGTTCCTCGTTAAACGATCGACCGTCCCAGCAATCGCTACCTGCCTCGTGTTTACGTTATTAGAAACAGGCAGCTCACTCGGCCGAGGACGGTTGTTGACCTTCCAGGCATTCGCAGTCTCTCGAGGCGCACACAGTCGAAACTGTAGTGTGTTCTAGTACGCACCAATTGCTTTCTATCATTCGCATCGACTGTGTCAAGTCTGTCGAAGCAGATGAAGAGAAGCGAGCTTCTTAATTTTCCGTTCTCCTTCGTGTAGGAGTTGGGCGTTTAGGAACGACCTATGGTGCGATTGGCGCATAGGTGGCGCCCCTTAAGAGGGGAATCTCGTGTAACAGCCCCCCAAATTTATGAATTTTTGGGGAAAAAACTATTGTTAATTTTGCATTAAACTGTTTTGGGATATAAGGAGGCATCTTTAAACTTGTAGAATTTTTTTTACTATGTCGTTCCTTCTTATTATTTATTAATTATTGTAGAATCGTGTTAACCTCTTCGACGATGTTGGTGGCAGGTGTAGCACCTGTCACAGTCATCTGATTGCAAAAAGAAGAAAATGTTCTTAAAGTTAAATAACTTACGCTGGAACTAGACCTAAAATTTTAGTTTTAGTTTTTATTTGTAATACTTTTTTCGTCGATATAAAGAATAATATGAAAAATTTGTCTAAAGAAAAAAACTTACATTTTCTTTCAAACGCTATAACTCTTTGAATTTTTCATTTTTTTGTCGGTTTTCGAGTCCCATCGCCCCGAGGATCCTTTTTTCTTTCCTACATTCGTCCACGTCGATGTTTGGGATGTTCCAAAGAATTCGGAGCACCGATTTACTGATTCAGAGCGTGCTCGCTCCCGCACAAAGAGTGTCTGAAACCTTCCACTGTCCTTGAAAAGAATCTCGGGAAGCAGTCCGTCGCGAGGCTTGTTTCAGCAGGCGTTGAAACGAGTGAATTTACATCTCGTCCCTGACCCACTGACTCGTTTAACGATCCCTCGATCGAGCTTTGAGCCAGATTAATGCGGTGCATCCTCGTTGCAGCTAGAGGAGCAGACGGAAACAAGCCAAAGTAGTAGCTGGAGGTGACCGAAAGTGATATAAGGTCAGGCTAGAAGGTATCATCGACCAATCTGGAAGTTCGCGAAGTGCGACGTTTGTTGATGGAATCTCGGGCTGGAGGGGATCGAAGGGGGTGGTGAACGATCGGGAGATGAGAAGTGCCGTGGCGGCTCGCTCAGGATAGCTTCTTCTCGGTTCGTTCGCGAGCGATGAAGCTGCACCGTGTGTTTTTGTGACGTGTCTGTTCCCTTGGCGCTTGTGGAGCTCCTGCCCCTGCAATCTTCGGAGGTGAGTACTCTTTTCCGCAATAATTCCGATGTAAGCCTTGACGGAAACCTATAAGAGCTACTTCATACTGTCTGCTTTAATACTTTGTGTGTATTCCTGGGTATCTTTACCAGTGAGTCTTACAAAATAATAGTAACAACGACAAAATATTCCAACAAGTTCGTTAAATCGTAAAACCTTTTAACCTTTAACTAAGTAGTTTCTTCTCTTGGTAGGAGGTTGAAGGTGTAATATTTTTCCAAAAGTAATAGGTACTTCCAATTGTATAAGGTAAATTGAAGTAATTTTATTACAATATGACTCTGAGACGATAGAAATGTATTTTTTCAACGTCAAATCAACAAATTAAATTGACAACGAATTATCCACAGATAGGTCACGAATTGCACTAAGTAGATTTGGCAAATTAAAATATTTCTATTGGCAATTTTGGCCAGCTTCTGGGGCAAACTCGTAGACCAGTAGAATCGTGATTTTCCATGGGACTTGGGGGTTCAGCCGCGGGGGTCTCGTAAAAATTTTACGTGGGCGTGGGCGGAGGGAAAGGTGACGTCTGCTGGTGATAAGTAGACGCGGTGCAGCTTCGCCGAGGCATTCTACGGCCCCCCTGTTCCCCTTTTTCGCTTGTCGACCCGCGGATATTTACGACGATTACGCAGTAAGCCTCGCTCATAAATTGGCCGGCCCCCGGGGACCAGCCCTACGAATTTCTGCCCCCGAAGGTGCTGGGAACGCTACAGCCTGGCCGCCTTATCGGATTTCCTTTCGTTTCGCGCGATACCCCGAGGAATTTCATTATCCGCGGCAACTTGTGCGCCGAATGCTTTTTACTCGTCGCGCGGAGTGAATCAGCCCTGCCAGTGACTCGCGAGAAGTTTCGTTTCGACAAGTTTGAGGTGGTCCGCAGTTCCGTTTCTGTTTAGCGTAGCGTTAAGAGTAGTTTAAAGACCGTCGAAGAAATTTATTAATAATAATTACTTAACGGACGCTGCGCTTCGGCCATTAGTTGTTTATAATTTTTTCTTTTCATACCGCTTCGACAAAATATGCCACGGCCCCTTAATTCCTCCCGTAGCACATCGCGTCCCCGGCGTCGCAATTTTATTCGCGAGCTCCGCGCACCTTGTAATTCCGGCTCAATGCAACACGAACTTTACTGCCGAGCAATGGTAATCTTGAATTTGGCGGCCCTCCACGCGTTAACAAGGTCGGCCGCATGGAACTCGATTCGCTCGAGCGGCCAGCGAGGCACGGCGCCCGCCACCCCCGGGATAATTACATTCCCCGTTAACCGGCATCGAAGTTATGTCGCGGGAGAAATGTGTTTAACAAGTTTGGAAAAGGCACGCGGCCTGGTAATATAATTTGCGAGGAGGGTCGAGGATCTGCGGGAGTCTCGAAAAAACGAGGGGCCTATTTAATTACTCGCGACTGGGCGGACTTTTGCGCGGCTAGGAAATACGCCGTGAATACGGGACGAAAGGAAAAATGACCGCGCGGGGGTGGATAAATAAAATTGTAACCTGTAGCGGGAAACAGGGTAATCCTGGTAAATGGGATTCCCCTTTGCGGCTCGGAATTCTGCCACGAATGTGAAACTGAAAGAGGGATAAAAACAGGGGGTGGGGCTTTGTGCTTTAGAATTTTCGTGTTAGAACGAAAAACAGATTATCCGAGTGACCTTTGCAATTCGAAGAATTCGTTTGTGGAACGAATTCGGGGAGTGGGCGATTGTTTCGTTAATTTTGAGTTTTAACAATGGCACTGTTTGCATGTTGCAGAGAGTGTGCCCCGTTGCTGAAGCCTGCGAGCGATCGTTTGTGTGCAGTTTCGTGATCGAAACGGTATTACGTGTGATCGTGAAGTTCGCAAGTTGTTCCTCGAGCGTTTCGGTAGTTGTGCGAGGGTGATCGACGAGGCGTCGAGCCGAGAAAAGTGTCCTCGAACGGAGGTGGGTGCTGGTCCTCGGCATGAGGGGTGAGTCTTTTGAAATTCTATCTGCATGCTCCATAGGAGCGGTGTTTCTATTATCACCGTATGTGTTAGGAAACTCTACCGTGACTTCTGGGGTTAACCGAATCGAAAAGCAAAAGATTCGTCTTACAGAGGCAAGACTGACTTTTCTATGGCTTGTCTGATAATTAAATATTCTAGAAGCAACTAAAGTCAAAAAATGATTTTCGCTTTAAAATTAAATAATTCGGATGAAAAAAGTTGCACGAGAAATACTTTACTCTGTTTTTACACAGGAAAGTGGTCGCTTTCGATTAGTATAAATGTATCTGTGTAAAAATTTGCATTCTCCCCGTGGAAGATCCCAAAGTTGAAGAAAGTTTTTTAAAATTGGCAAAGTGCTCTTTATATCGCTGTAACTTTGCTGAAAAGCAATACAGTTGAAATCTGAAGAATGTAGGTGAAAGAAGAAATTCCACACTTTCAAATGATATTTTCAAGATACCGTTACGACTTATTTTACCAGAGTTATGACCATGTGAACTTGCCCCTAGTTTCGGGTCCCCGGAGGTGATCGCTTAATTAATGTGAGGAGTGTAGTACCTATGTACTTGTCTCCTTCAAACTTAAATTAGGTGAATGGTAATATTTATAACAAGGGAAAGAATTTGACAAAACTTGACCCTAATAAGAGGAATCTCCTTGGGTCGAACAGAAATTGGTGCCCCTCATAATTTAAATTAAAATTGAAAATTGAGAGTTTGAACTTTAAAGCCACTCTCCGTCGAGCTTCGAAGACCGGTGGAAGGTCGACGAAGAGACATTCGATGGACCTCGACGCCCCCCGACCGAGCACAGGGTGCAGTTTTAATTCCGCGCGGCTCGCTGACTAATTAGGTTATGCAAAACAGCTGTTACGGCACACCGGAAGCAGGCCGCTGGCTATCGTTCGCCCAGAGATTCTGGAAATGTTCGCGAAGCCCGTTGGGCGATTTTACCCCGTCATTTCGTCGGAAACTTACCTCCCCCCGATTTGCATTTTCAATTTCGCCCTTTCAGAGCCCGAGTTCCTTACTACGAAACTGTTTCTTCGCACAATTTGCTCCTGGAACTTGCAGTCGCCTTCACGCGCCGGCAGCGTGAAACATAATTCCTCGGCGAGTTCCTTCCGTCGCTAAATTAGAGAGCATTCCTTCAGCGTTCTCTTCAATCGTGGCCACCTTTCGCGCGTCCTGCCTCCGAAAGACACATCCGCCGGTGCCATTTCCCGAGATAAACTGCAGTCGCGATAAAATCGGCAGTCGCGAGCTTAATCTCGCGATCAACCATTCCCCCAATGGAAAACGAGCATCGAGATCGGTTTCCCCGATAATGGATTGCCGCTCCTCCCTCGCACAGTGCCATTTTCTATCGGGCAAGCAATGAATCATCCAGCTGTCGTTTCTGACGAGGCCACGGGTCGCTTTAATGAACTCCATATAAATTCAGTAACGATCTCCATCCAGACAATTTCGAACGATAGACTGCCATTCCTGCGGTGTCCGAACGTTGAGAACATATCTAGCTAAATAGTTGCGAGCAGAGTTGGGCATTATTCGAATAAAAAATCGGTAATTATTTACAAAAGGGTAGACCTCATCGATCTCGATGACGATGGCAATTTAATTTAATGAAATATACATATACATATACGGGATAAAGTCTCATTAGCCATTAGTGTACAAGAGAAAGCAGAGAAAAAGTAACTTTTTCTTATCCAAATTACCACCGCGCGGCTTCAGTTTTCGAGATATTTGCAAAAAACTGTGATTGGTATAGTCGGTTTGGGGCAAACTGGTAAAGGAGGGGGGCCGCCAACATTTGGTAGATTTACACATTTCTTATCTTAATAATTATCATTCGTTAATTATTCGTTTTTCTCTAATAACTTCATTTTATTTGAGAATAAAAATTTATTTGTAAAATCCTAATTCTGTTTTCGGGTAACTACACACAGAATCCTCTCCAACAGCCAGTAATTATTGAATTCAAGTAGACCCGCCAGTTCTTCCAGCGATTAATCGTTAATTACCACGGTCCAGGTCCGGTTAATTAGCCCCGCGACGATCGTCGGTCGGCGGAGGTAGAAATGTAGGCTGGATTTTCAGTTTTTTTTGCTCAATAGATGTTTCTATTAAAAAAACATTGAGTACATTGAAAATGCTATATTCCTGTCTATAAAATACTAAATTTTTAAAAAGAAATTTTTAATAGGAACAGCAGGGTGGCCATTTCTGCAGAACGATTTTTCAATGAAGGTATCTGCGGTAACCGGTGTAACTTGGATCTTTCTTATCGGAAACAAAAAATAAAAAATTCTTGCTAAAGGAGACGAAAAAAACTAGTACTTGTAGTAGCCGATTTTTGTTTTTTCAATTTTATGCAGAATGGCAGATATTTATTCATAAAAGTTGATTTTTAAGTCGAAAATATGAGAGTCTTTAATTTATAAAAAGTAAACTATGTATTGTATTTAGAAACAAAATCCTACGTGAAAAACTAGATAATCATATCTAGAATGCCTGTATAAAATTTCAAGTCAATTGGTTTAGTAGTTTTTGAGATATAATGGTTACCGTTTTGAAGAACATCGTTTTGAGAAAAACGCGTTTAAAGTTTTTAGCGTACGTAAAATTGGCATAAATATAAGTTTTCATACTTACATTGCATCATCAATGCCTGGACCATAAAATTCATCTTCTTGAGATGTTGACACCTCCATTTCATCCCTTCTGGCTCGTAAATTCGTCAATTTTACGAATTTTCTACTCAAACTTTCACAGAGCACAGATAAATGGATATACAATCGAATAAGAATATTTTTGAAAAATCGATTTTTTTTATATATCTAGGTGTATGTTGCCCCTTAATAGAAACCTAATAGCGGAAGGCTGCAGGATCTGTTTTGCAGGTTATAGGCAGTGTAGGCGGTGGGAAGCGGGTGTCGCGCAAATATTTGTCCCAGCCGTTGGCTCTTTGAGGCTGGAAAAGTGGCTGTTTAACACAGCGACTGCTCGCGCGCCTCGTTTTTTATATTTGCCCGCCAACGGTGAAATTAAAATTCCATCTAGCCAGGGGTGGCGACCCGGCGGGTGACCTTCGAGCCTGAAAATTCCCCTCCTCTCGTTCCCTCGTTTTTCGCCGGGCGACACGCTTTTGCTTCCACGGGGAAGCGCCGCAGCAATTAGCGGCCGGAACCGCCGGCTTCTGGAAAGTAAAAACGACGAGCTAGGTGCACAGAGAATTTCGCTCTCCTTTGCTCCCATTAGAAGCACGTGCTTTGACAGTTCGCCCGCGCGATTGTGCTGCTTCGAAGTCGGACCTGTTTATTGAATCTTGTTTCGAAGCGTTTTCTGAAAGTGTTACGTGATAGAAGGAACCGCAACCGGTGGCTCGATTGGAAGCCCCGCTGAAATTAATGGAATATTTTCGCGAACCCTGTCGAAGGCGGTTGGAAGAGAGCCACTCCATGAGCTGGAGCTCGAGCTGGCTTGAAAAGTTCTCTTCGTCGCTGGGTGCTGTAATTCTTGTGTAACTTCAACCGAGACTCTTTTTGAACAGTAGAAGTACCTACCATGACATACCTATACCTATGTATTTTTACCAGGAGGGGTCAAAATGATTTGTTTTTCAAAAGAATTTCATTTAAAGAAGTATGTATGTTTATATATTTTTCGTGTAAACAACAAAATCTTCAGATTTGGATTGAAATTTCAAAAGTTCTTAAAATGGCTGCAATTTGAGAAAAATAAGGCAAATATTTTGGCCTAATTATGGTAGTGTGCACAAGATGGGCCCAATCGGGCAAGTAGAATTCCAGATATTCGTGACCACTTTCTAAACAACCTTTAAGGTGGAAAACACATTTAAAGTTTTACAAACGGTTCTGGTGAAGAAAAATCTACTTACACCTAATCTGCCACGCCTGATCCGTAATAAATATCTTTCTTGAACTGCATAAAAAAATGTTCCTAAAAGAAGTTAAAAAAAAATCTCATGTCATAGTGGAATAAAAAAAAAGCCACTCGAGACACGAGTAGTCGATGTTGAGCACTCGAGGAACCGTGAACTTTGTTTCTCCGCGCCTCCGCTTCTCATCTACGCTCATACGGTTTCACATTTAATTCCTCCTATCTCCACGCGTGTTCCAAGCTCCTATCACATTTAGTTCACCTACATGAAACGCAACGTGTTTCTCCACCATCCACTCTTATTTTCGTTAACTCCGATCCTTCCCCTGCCGCTCTCCTTATTCTCGCCAGCGAGCACAAACAGACTCCAACGCAGCGAAAGAGCCGCAAATATTTGGAAGCACGGTACACACTTTTCATCCACTCGCTTCTCCAGTCACCTCCCCCACACTTAATTTCATGCAACTTGAGTACACTTTCTCCACCGTTCCCTCTGTTTCTCCCTCCGCTCCCTCGGCTGGTCCCGCGGCGCTCGTTCTAATCCAGCGGCGACCCAGCAATCCTGAATATGTGCTCGAGTCCTCGCGACGCGTCCTGCGAGCTGAGATTCTTCGCGAAGGGCTCCGAGATTTTCTCCCCGTCGCGCCTCCGCTGGCAAAGCTCCCAGAGGGGACAACGAAGGATCATAAATATTAAATACGATCTTAGTCACGCGTGCAGGCCGTCGCGTCGCCCGAGCTTCCGAGCCTGAGCTTTCAAGCCTGACTTCGCAACACGCGCGCTTATTAAGCGGGAAATAATTTTATGGCGCCTAATGAATTCGAAACTCCTCGCCGCTTGGGGATTCGGGGCGAACAAACGGTGGACAAATTCGTCGGGAGGAACTTCAAGGGAATTTGCTTCTTTCCATCTGCGTAGCTTCGAGGAGGTTTAATATCTCGGAGGTTTTTTGAATTTTCTGGGAGGGTGATGTTGGAAATTTGACTGGAGGAATGGAATTTCTGTAGCACCGAGCGTGATCAACCGCCCCAGGGGTTGTGTCCATGAGAAACTAGTTGCGGAGCGGCACGGACCTCCGAACTCGCTGCTAATCGCGTTAAAACGCGCCGAGCTACTCGGACCATCGTTAATCTGTCCCGATGAAGCGTAACGGGATGCTGGATCACGGGAAGATCCAGGCGGACGTTTGAGAAATTACCGCGGAATATGTCGATGGCGCCTAAATAAGATAGGTACTAATTAATTACTGCCCTGCCGTTTCATTATTCTACGTACGCCTGTGCACGAAATTTCTGGATAATTCTCGTTAAGGTAACTAAGTAGGCAGTCAGATCGCTCGAAGATCAAGTACTTTTTATTTATTTGTTTATTTATTTATTTATTCCACGGGTAAAGACCCTTCAGTTTCCAATATACAATTAATAAAGTTACCAAAGAGACAAATGTGAAAGAGAAGAAAAGGAAAGAACATCCAGTACAAAAATAAACAAACAATAAAACGTGGAAATAAAAGTAAAATTAAAAATTATAATAATTTGCAAAAAGTACTTGATTTTCGAGCGATTTCACTGTCTAGTCTTCTTAAGTCTTCTGAGTCTTCAGTCGATCATATATTTAATCAACTCCTTCAACTTGAATCTTTCATCCTAAAATGGCCCATCTCAGAATTCTGAATTGCTCAAAGGACGATCCCCCGCTTTCGCTGGATTCAACCCATTAAGGGACTTATCCGTGATTTTTAGTCGCCCCGACTAATGCACAGCAGGTGGAAGGGAGAGCGGTCGGTCGGTGATCTCCGCGGTACGTGTTTTCGCGCGTGTTCCATTTTCGAGGCTGGATCGATAGGCGCCCGATGAAAATTCCCGGCCCGAACAGTGCCGGGAAACCGTGGAACGTTTCCCGTAATGCGTCGCGGTTCTCGGTGAACCGAGACGAACGCGGGCCAGTAAATAATCGATCGATCGTCGCGGGTTGCACGGCCGGCGCGACCAGTGCGGCCAACAAAGCTAACGATGCACGATACACGAGCCCCTGGATTCGTGTGCGCCTCCAGTTATGCAACACCTCGGGCCCCGCACCGCGGAGGAACGCATCCAACCCCTTCGAGCACGCCGCCGGCCATTCCAATCGTTTTCGGAACACTGCTGTGCAACTGTCGGCCCGGGTGCTTTAATATCGTTGAAGCATCCCCCAAAGCGAGCATCCGATGGGTTGCGACCCTTTAATAAGCTTGGGAAATTTAACTCTTTCGTCGGGAGTGCGGAACGATATTAGCACCAGTAGAACTGTTTCAGCTAAGTACATAAAATTGGTTGAATTATTCAGTGTGAAGAGAATTATTATATGGTGATTATTTATTTATTTATTTATTTATTTATTTAAGGGGCGGTGAAGTATTATAATATAATTGAGGTACAGCAAAAAGAGTAGATTAATAAAATTCTGTATTCATTTCAATAGCCATTTTCTGCTAGGTGTACCGACTGTCCCGGATTTACCCTACGTTTTACCCTATTTTTTATGAAGGACTCATTCTTAGAGTCCTGCGTTTAGAAGTCACCCTTCCTCAGATTTTTCCGAATTTCATTATCGACGAAGGTGCAGCGGTGATCCTGGTCCGAGAGAAGCGTGGAATTTCCCCAGTCATCCCAGATGGACCTTCCCCAGTGGCCAGCCAATCGACACTCGGATCTCCTTGATGGGACATTAATTAGCCAGGCGATCGATGCCCAGGCAGGAAAACTCGCGCGTTCTTCCTCGTCGTTGTGTTTCCCCATCGGCAGCCCCTTTATTAAGCCCTGTTGCCCGGGAGTGGCTTTTCATTCCTGCAGCCAACTCCCCTTCCTTCCCACATACCGCCGGCGCGGCGCGCTGAAAACCTCCACTGTTCGCAGCTACTTCCAAAATGCGAGGAGGAATAGGAATCATTTTAAAACCCTCTCCAATCACGTATTGCAAACTGGCATACATCTGTCTAGCACTCCTATCGAGGAGCAGAACCACCCTTCAGAGCCCGGAGTAAAAATAAAAAGGCAGCAGACCACAAAATTACAATAAATCAATAATAATTAATCAGTCCTACATAATACCCTGCGAGAGCCCTCAGCTATCACAATGGATCTGCAAAGAAACTCGATATCCTCTCACCTCAAATCCGCCATATCACAGATCCTGTTAGAGGAGGAATGGCTGTTCGACATAAATGAACGGTAAGGGGAATGTCTCAAAGCAGCTTTATCGAGAAAATTAACTTTTAGTACTTTAGTCCACCAGTGAAGAAACAAGGTTCAATGAATATAATTTTTTTATATAATTTTCTTCTTAAATAATTTATTGTTTTGGCACATAGTGGGAACATTTCGTATTTCCTGGTTTTAACCAGTGTAGGTAGCAAATCTTTAACGTTATTTTACAGTGGCAAAATGCTAGAAATCGCAGAATCCCCAAAGATGGACATTCTCAGTTTCCCGCCTTACCCTGCAAATATTGATACCTGTCTAGCCAAACGTCACAGAATAGTATAGTTTCTTTATTAAATAATTGGCATCCAAAAAACAGAGGGTGCTTATTGGCGATCATTCAGTCAGCCATCACAGAGACCGTCGCTCAGCAGCATGAGCAGCCGAACGTTGCCCGAAAGATTATCCCTTAATTGGTCACGGGTCGGCTTTATCGCGCCAGCAATTACTGATAATGCACGGCCTGACTCTGCTCGGCGCGCGATTCGTCAGGGCCTAACACAAGCGGCCGCCCGCGTAAAATATTGTGATACACGCACCCCTGGGCTCAGCCCTCGCTTTAATCCCTCTATTTACGCCCGCGCGTATCGGTGCTGCTCCACCCCCCGTTCGTCATTCTTCGTTGACTCTCTACCCCCGTCGCGTTTCATCGCTGGCTGTGTCGCGATCGTCCTCCCTCGCGAAACACGTGTCACAAGCGTTAATTCGCGGCAGTGGCCCGCCAGCCTTGCAAATGGCCGCCGAATCGAAGAACAGCTGATCCTCGAATCCCTCCTCAGGGAGGCCTTTAGTTTTATCTGCAAATCAAATTAAGGATCCCGCATAATGTTCGCGCGGAAACCGCTGGGCTCTTGCTTCCCGGCAGCTTTATTTCCTCTCCCAGGCTTCCTCGACGAGCTTCTTCTGTGGATTCGCGATGCGCATTCGATAGTAGCTGGGCGGAGGTTGGTTCCACCTGGGGCTGAAGTCTCGGTACGACTTCGAGGAAGTTTATAATCGAGGGGTGGTTAGTTTGGAATAAGGTGGCTGTTATTAGGATCGACATTTATGGACGATGTACTCGTTTGAGGTTAGGGGGCGCGCACGGCGGGCGTCGGAGCGTTCAGGGGCAGCTGAGGCAGTTTACAGTTGGCAAGTTCCGAAGTGTACTCTGTCAGGGTGATTTAGGTTCGTCGACAGTTAGCCACGCTTTGATAAGTTGGGACAGGTGTATCCAGAGTGGGTGAGTTCGAAATAGTCTCGAGCGTAGAATTACTCGTTTCCTGGTCACTTAAATGCAAGAACATTTTTGGCGCCTCGAATTTGACGACCCTAATGTTTGCACCTGTTTTCTGTTTAATATCTTTTTCCTTTACGAAGTACCTACAAAATAAAAGAATTACATTTACATTTTCAATTATATTTCACATACAAAACTGTAGAATGTGTAGGCATTCGGCGTTCGGCGCCCCTTTAAGTAGACTTTGAAAGAGAGTAACCTCAGCCGGAGTAAGGCGGCTGAGCAGCGCGTAGTGGATTCGAAGATCGTGGGTTCGAGTCCCGTTGCCCTAGAATCCCTTTTCCCTCATCGCCGCTCTAATCATTTATGGCAACTCCAACATAAGCGTACCCTAATCCCATAAGAATTCCCTTCCTACTCAGCCGAAGGGCAATCGAAGTTACCAGAAGACCGATTCTTTCAGGCACGCAGATTCTGCATGTTCGTCTCCCGGGGTGGCGGAACAGGGAAGTGGGCGGACGGGTAAGTTGCAGCCGCAGCGAGCACGTAGGCGGTGTAACCCCCTTGCAGAATGGCGAACGAAATAAGCGTGCCTCTCGGATTCCTTGGTAGTCGGTCCGGAAGGATAAAAGCGGCTCGATGGAAGCACGGAAACCGATGGCCAGTCGATCGGTGGAGTGTAACGCGGATATCCATAAGTCATGAGGTGTGGAGCACATTCAAACGCCCCTCGACAAGCTGAACAAGCGTAGCCGGGGCGAAGAAGATGGAGGGGAAAAGAAGGGGAAGAGAAGGAGGAAACTGGGAGAAGTGTTTGCTCCAGCGGTGTGTGCCCTTGCTCCCTTGCCACGACACACCCCCTGTGTTATCTACCCGTGCACCCTCAATTACTGCGATCACTCGGCTCCCTTTTCACCCCCTTTCTGCCCTCTGGATTCTTGCACCTCAGTCATGGACGAATCCTCTCGCGGGAATTCGGTTAGTTAGCTGGAGCACGAGTGCTGCGAACTCTGCACCCTAGGTTGTGTTTAATTCCAGCTGGGGTTGCTCGGGCCTTTGAGTCGTTTCGGGTGTAACGCTTTAAACTTTCCTCTTTCTATAGTGGCGTTAACTGAATGGAATCGCAGGATTGTTGGAATAGACTCTCTGCAAACAGACCGTAGCTCTGAATTATTTCATACGAGATTAATTCCGTTCTCTAGTTTTTTGTCGATGTTGTGATTGAAATTAGGGACGTAGCTGAGAGGGATGGGAGCAAAGGGTGAGTTCGCGCTTTCCACCTCCGGTTGGAAACGAAGTCAACGATCATGGAATACAGGAGATACTCCTGGATATTGGATTAAGATTGCATGGATGCTGAACCATTGAGTTATTAAAGCGTTCGGGCCCGGTGAATCCCTTCTGTTTAACGAGCTTCCACCAGCTGCACCGCCGAAATCGTGCTCGTCGAACGCTGCACGTCGGGGAAAAGAATGGCTCGTCTATTTTTCCCTGTCGACGGTAATCGTACCGGCTCGGTGATTCGGCTGAACGTTTTCAAATTTATCTGCTACACAAATTGAGAGTCGGCTCGCGAACTCGCGTTCGTGCAGTCTCTTCCTCTAGCGCCGTTGTTGAAATGTTGGACGGCTGGTAAGGGGTGCGAAAGAGGATTGATGAATGGTCGCTGCTTCCTTGTGTAACGTTTTCTGCTTGGGTTCTAATTCTGGCTTGCGAGGGGTGTTTAGTGGGATTTGAGTTTTTGGAATTAGTTGTGGTGTGGAGGTCTGGGTTAGAGTTGCACTACGTTATCCTAGATATACTTTCCATTAAGGGTGCCCTTCGGTCAAAACGCTTGAAAAATACGTGATTTTCATGAATTAAAAAAAAAGAAACTGAACAACATACACTGCAAAAGCTTATTAGACTTTATTACTGTATATTTGAAGAACAAACAAAAATTATTGTTTCAATTTTATCAATTTTTGCATTAGATATGCAGCATTTATTGTACCACTGTACAAATTAGTACTCTTGATGGGCGCCTTCTGGAATAAAGAAAGTAAAAATATTGTTAAAATATTGTATGTGAATGGTTATCGCCTTATCTACAAGGAGTAATTTCGGATCCCCCATTTTTTTATAGGCAGATTTATGGATTGAACAACTGCTTCTTTGCAACATTGTGTTTAAACATGTGCTAAAAATTGCCGGAATCCCAAAAGTCTCTCTTCAACAAGCCGACTCGTTCACGGCAGTCCATCTTCCCCTCGAAGTCTCTCCAAAAATAAAATCTCCCTAAGATGTAAAAAATCTCTTACCCTTCTCCTCCTCTCCGCCCCCGCCATCTTCTTGAGCCGACAAAAGCGCACAAGTCGAGGCAATTATTTCCAGCAGCGTTCGATTACCGATCGCGATCACCCGCTGCGCGCGCCAGGCCGGAGTGGATCCTATCGTCTTTTCCGATAGCAATCAGCCACCTTTGTCCCCCGACACGATTCATTCGGCTCGCGAAAAACCGTGCAACGACTTTAATCCGCGTCGACGAACGGATTATTGGAACGCAGGCGTTTGCCACGGCTGCTCGTCTGTTTAATCGATCGCGCCAGCGATTCAGGCAGGCCGGATGCCCCGAGGAACAACCATAAGCGCGATTCTTCTTTCCTAGAAGAAATATTCAACACAGTAGAAGAATTTCGCGAGGAACGCTCAGGGTTTGGCACACCCCCTTCGATCCCAGCGCTGGGAAGCTAGCAGGCTTTAGTATTTTCAAATGCTGGGGGGGGATAAAGGAGCAAAAGGAGGGGCCATTACCGCAGCCATGCTTCCGCCAGCGGATACGGAAAGGTCTTTCTAAATGCTGCGGACATTACGGGCGATAATTAATGAAACTGTACACCATTTTGCCGGCATTAACTCGTTAAGGGAGAGCACGCTGGAAATTGTGCCTGCCTGGCGCGGAGTTAGGGCGCAAATGGTAATGAGCGGGCTTGGAAGGGGAGGAAGGTTATATCGTGTAACTTGCATTCTCTTGGGCCGCGTATTTATGGCTGTTCTTGTCGAGTTTAACGGGGGTGCAAACGAGTCGTGTAATGGTAGTCGGGCCTTGGATGGGCCGGGGTAGCCTTCGAGTTCGGGGGGGAGTTGGTATGGTTTAGATTTTGGGGATTTTGGGGATTTTGGGGCCATTTTGGTGTGGAAGCTGTTGTTGAGGTGAGATGAGGTTGGGGTAGGACAAAGTGGATCACGGTGGGAGCTCTGAGACTTCTTCTCTTTCTAGTATCTTCGTATTGGATTAAATGGAACTTAGGAACTTAGGAACTTTTTTATTTATTTATTTATTTATTTATTTCTGTTTTTCTGGCGCTCCTTAAGAACACTTCGAAACATAGAGATCTCGTAGATTCGGCTTTGGTGGAATCGGTTAAGGGGTCACCTACCGTCAGGAGGTAGAAAAAGAATCGATTCTTTGGGAATTTATTTAAGAAAGTACATGCATATTTTTATGTTATGGTTTTCGTATTCAGATGAGGGACACTTTAACAGGTTATTATATTATGTTTTGGTATAAAAATATTTAGTTATTGCACAATTACAACTGATTTCCCGGAACACTTGATCTAGGTTATTAGAAATCTGTAAAATTAAAAATCGAAGCTATTCTCGAAGTCTAATATCCGAAAATCGAGGCAATCTTATATCTGAAAGAGTTCACCTCAGCTCCTTCAATCTCTTCCTCTCTCCCTTCAGCATTCACAGCAGCCAGGAATCAACATACTCCGCGTATCGACCACCCGCTACTCCGTAAAACCATCCCCCAGTTTTCCCTGCACGATTATTCGCGGTATCTGGCTAATATCGTTCCTGGACACCCTCGAAACTAGTTTAATTTCCGTCGCTGATAAACTGGCTCGCGGTATCAGCTCTCACATTGTGACATCTCGCTCGGCGGGACAGATCGCGCGGCGCGGAAACGAGCTCTCGACAGCGGTAACGGGGCGACAGGAAATTCGACTGCGTTCGACGTTGCGTCCCCGACGTCGCTCCCAACACACCCGCCTCGAAGAAAGCACGCGAATTCCGGCGCGACGTTCCGCACCACACCCCCGTGAAAATAAGCGCACATAACTCCACGTAAATATTAGAAGAAAGGGGAAAGGGGCGGGAGCTACGAGAGGATGAAAACAGGAACATTCGTCGCGAAAGGGGGCGAGAGATAAGGGAAGAAGGGGGCTGGAATGGAAATGCTTCCCGGGAACGTAGACGGGGTGGAGGGACTCGCGGCGCTGTTTTTCCCCTGGCTTTTCGCTGAGAGCGAAAAACTTGCGAAGAAGTAGCAGCGGAAGAAAAGCGGAGACACTTTTTACGACCACAAAGAAACTGGGGGAGGAAAGGGCGGCGGGGGAGTGGGAGGGTGAGCTGGTCTGGGTTCGACGTCGGCCACGTCAGCGGCCCTTTGTTAAGAGCAACTTTCCTCTCGTGCCATTCCTTCTTCCTTGAATCCGCGAACACCGGCCCAGGGCTGATGATTGATGCCCTGAAAAGAAGCCCCGATTCGAGTCGCGGGTTCGGCCGCAGAACCGGAGCATCGCTGCCCGGAAACTGGATCGATTTCCAGCTTCCACTTTGCCGCCAAATAGAGGCGTATTTTAACCTGTCATTGTCAGGCGACACCCTTTTTCCTGGCCACCTAGATTCAGACTTGGAGTTACATATTTGCCGCGGCAGATTCGACTATCGATGACACGGTTCCCTAACGAGCGAAATTGCGTGTGATTAATTCTAAGGAACGCGAGAATGTTCTCCTCATAACAGTATTAATAATAACAGTACTGTAAAAAATTTACCGTTCTAATAATGGTACAAAGCGACCCCATAATCTTTATACTCCATTTTCTCCCGTTGCATAATTCATTGACAGCTAATAATCTGTATACTACATAATTTTTTCATTATCCAAGGTTTCGAATTTACGTACTCGAGAGACCTCCCGCTGTGAATATTTCCCTGCAAGGCAAGTCGACTTCCCCGAGTGAGTCGATCGACAGTCAGGCATAGTAAAAAGTGAGCGCTGGAAAGCGACAGACTTTTCCCAAGCTTCGATCAACTTCCCGGTGGAAAGTTGTAATTGAATCCGGCGTGACGCGGTAGTACGCCCCTTTGTTTAAATTTTAATCGACTCCCCGCGCCCGCTGTCGCGAGCCTTCCTCGTTGTTCCGCGTCGTCGGGCGAATTATAATAGTTCGGGGGATTTAATGGGCTCGATTATCGCCGGCATAAATCGAACGGTGGCAGGAAGACGCCTCCCCCAGCCCTTCCGCATAATAGAGCGGTTCCATGGATTTTTCCGCGGGCAGAGCTCCAATTTCTCGGTTATCCTTGTTCCTCGCGGGCCGCGTGTCCCGCTGGTCCTTTGGCCCACGTTTTAACGAGATCGTTCGCGGCTAACGGGCCAGAAGTTAATTCCCCGTGGAGGGAAACCACCCCCTTGTCGTTTCGGACTCCTCCAGCCTAGAGAAATTTTTCCTCGTCCACTTTCCCCTTTGTCCACCGCGTTTCGATGACACTACGGCGGCTTTTCTATACGTGGACGGAGCTAATGGCAGGACGCGGACGATACTGCTGACCATTTCGGGGGCTTTTTGCTTTGTTTTTGTGACCTTTGAGTTATTTGCCGCCCCTTTGCACCTTAGCGCACTCGCCAGCAGGGGGATGTACGTTAGAATTACCTGGTGAAGTAGTAGCTACAAGCATGAAGCGTGTACTTAAACTACAACACTTGGATTGGCCATTTTAGGTGTTCACACCCATCAGGGTGAAGGAACTTGTCTCACAAGGGAACACCGTGAACCCGCACTCGTCGATTGGAACGCAACTTTGTGGGTTTATAGAGTGACTCAAGACTAGAAGAACAGTATGCTTCATTCGTACCCCATCGCCCTTTAAGAGTGAGAAAACTAACCTCAAAGTCAAATAAGCGCTCCCACTTTTTCGCGTATAACTCCTAAAGTACAAGAGACAGAAAAATAAATTTCAAACAAAAGTTTAATGATACAATAAGCGCTGTAAACTCGCGTTAACAAAATTATGAAAAGAGTTTAAAAAAAATACCGGAAGTCGGAAAACTTTTTCCAAAATTTTGTTAACGCAAGTTTGCAGAGCTCAGTGCACCATTAAACTTTAGGAGCTATACGCGAAAAAGTAGGAGTGCCTATTTGACTTTGAGGTTAGTCCACACCATTAAAGGGCGATTGGGCACGAATGAAGATAATTGTGTTATTGTTTTTAAGTTCTTTAGTCTGTTGGTGCAGTGGCTTGTTAATCGTTATTAGAATTACGAATCTACTGTTTTCTTAGCGGGATTGTTCGTTAATTTGGGCTTGGGGGTTTCGTCGGCAAAATTATTATTTATAATTTGATAACTGTTCTCCCATTTTTTCTTCATGATCAGGTGATTTGGGGCCGGGATGAACTTAAAAGAACTCGGAAGATCGTGTAATTTATTTTATTACTCAAATAAGGGCGGAGAAAATCGAACGACTGGAGCGGTTCTGGGTCTGCAGATTGAATTCCTTCGGAGGGAAACGATTGCTTTGGCGGGAAAGATTTCCCTCTGGGAAATGTTGATGAAACGGCGCGGCCGGAACGGTTGGGGCATTTTTTTTACGGCGAGCCCGAAGCTTACACGGACGGCCACGGACTCGGCCGGGGCGCGAGTTAAGATACGTGCGAAACGACGAGTGTAAAAAGACGATTTCGAAAGTTTTACAACGAGGGAAGCCTCCCCAGGGGAACTCGGACGAATTCTCTTCCTCCCATATTTCTTTCGGCCCCTGACTTCCGGCCGCCCTCGCCCCTCCGACCTGGAAACCCCCGTTCTTCGACTCGGCCATTGTTTCTCCCGACGTAAAACAGCGAGGCAGCCAAGAGGAAGGGAGAGAGAGAAATAACGTTGGGAATTACGCGCACACTGTTTACTCGCTGTATATTAAAAAGCAGGAATTCTTTAGCCGGCGCTTGAAATTGGACGAGGAGGAACGCACGCTCCACCTAACCCGGGGCGCGGGGACATTCTAAGGCCCATCTATCTTCGCATCTTAATACAATATTCATAAGATCTATGCATCCTCTCGGCTTAATGAAATATTTTAATTCCCATCCATCCATTCCCGTCCAGCCTATCTTCCCGGGTTAATAACGCACCGCGAGATCCATTCGCCGCAGCAGGCATAAAAAATATTGCCAGCGTTATCTCGACCGAGCACCGCGAGGCCCATCTAATCCCATCGCGGCAGAGATTTATGAGTGATTGTAAGTTTTCCGAAACCACTGCGCATTCCGCGTTTCATCCCCTAACGGCCCAAACGCCACGCGGCCCATCTAGTCTCGTATGATACAGGGAAATGAGTGATTGAAAATTCGCCGAAACCACTCCGGACAACGCGGGGACCTCGCCACGCTCCCCCGAATTCGGTAATCACCGCCGGTGGGATGCTTGAAGCGCGGGGAAGGGAACAACGGGGCTCCAAATATCCAGCGAGTCGAGAGAGAATCGGCTGACAGGTGAACGGGCAGAGACAAAAAAAACGAGGGCGAAACGGGGCGGGCGAGAACTGTAGCGAAACGGTGGCGTAGGGCCCGGTTCCCAGCGGATCGTTGCTGATAAGGCGCGATAAGCGGAGAGACGGGACGTTATGAGGACGGAAACGATAACGCCTGCACGTTTCCAGGGGACGTCGGCTCGCTTTTCCTCTTTGCGCTTTTCGAGGCGTGCGCGGCCGCTAGCCAGCGCGGCCGCTAGCCAGCGCGTCCCTCTCTTCCCTTCCTTCTCTCTCGGAGCAAGACTCGAAACCGGATACGGGGTAATTGAATGTGTCCGCGTTTGTGCTCGGATATGTTAGCCCGTCGCGGGTGCTTGTAACGGTCCGCGCGGTTTTCGAACATTTACTCCAAGTCTGTCGGTCGTACATGGAAGTTTTTTTACCTGGAATTGTTCGTCTCTGAAAAACGAGCAGAAAATGTGCAATGGAGTTTTCTCGTACGAGCCTTCGTTCTCAAGAGATTTTGGCTTAAAGGTGTTTACCTACGTCGCGGAGCGCGCATTCGTCTTCCAGGTGGATTATCTCGAAAACGGAGGCTCGCACGACAGAATGTTATTCCACCTGTTTGTTGTATTTTTCAGAGACGAATCATTTGCGCGTAGTCTGAGCTCGCTGCGCCTTGTTTAGCAGGCAGGGGAGCCGGTCTTCTTAATTGAAGCAACGCTAATTACAGCCACCTATCGCCTCCGACTAGCGATAAGATGAACGCGCGGATAATTAATGAGCCAGGAAACTCAAGTTACTGGTACACGCCAGGGGTTGGGGTGCAGGGGGATGGTCGTTAGACAACTATTTCACGAGTCGACTGACAGTAATCCTGAATCATTAGGGGGCTTCTGGCTGGCAACAATGCCGCCTCGGGTGGGGGAGGGTGGCTTTTGTGCCCGGACAACTCCACGGAAATTGGGATTTCTTTGATACGAGCCTGGGATGAGGATCGGTGGTCGGGCTGATCGTTACCAGGGCCCGATCTCGATGGGTGTGATTGTTAGTCGAAGGCTGCACGTGACTGGGGCGGGGGTGGCTCGCGTTTGATGGAGGAACGAATAACTGGAGGCTATGTGGGCGCGGATGAGGATGGATGACGATGGTGTCGTTACGCCGGTCGCTCGATTGATGGCTAAACGATCATTTCTGAGGGCAGACACGAACAGCAGCTTCTGCTTTTAGCTTGCCACGTATGCATGGGGAATCAACTCGTCTTTGAAGCACACAATGCCACCCCTTTTTTCCCTATTCCTCTTCACCGTCACGTAATTATCCGCCCCTCGCCAATCAAAGTGCCGTAATCGCGGCGTGCAGGAGGTTGCAGAAATATCAGCCGCGAGCTAGTCGGGTCGAACACGACAGCGGCTCGTTGGTATTCCCGCGATCGCCCGGGCTTCTTGTTGGCCACAAATCAGCCGTGAAATATGCGCGTAGTTGGGCGCAAACGGGTTGCACGGGCCGCAGCGACAGTGAGCATCCTATCCGGAGAGTAATGTATTCCGTCGGAAGGTTCGAGGATTCCTTTGGGACCGCAGAAATCGACCTTCCTCCATTTTACCTACGTCCACGTATCGCGCTCAGTTCCCTGCCCAATTTATTGCTGCCAGCTACCCTGCTCTTGGCACCGTCCATTTTACTTCTTGGGCTACTGATGGCTACAGAACGCCCTGCAGCTTACGAGCATCCGCAAGCAATGGGGACTCGCCGCAAACTGCTCGAGCCATTCGTCGAGCTACACTACTGACTTGTAGCTTCGTTTGCGAATAGTTCGTCCGCTTTATCGAAAGATTTAATCCTGGGGGAGCCGAGTTGAAGGGATGAAAATATTTTTTTTAATGAAAATACAATACAATTTAGTAAGTGATTAGAAATAATTTAAAGAATAAAAACCAGTTTTCTTTTTACAAAGCTCTTCTTTCACTTAGCTCTTAAATTACTTCATTCGTGGTTACAATAATCTCCTTTCTTTCTTTCTTTTTCTTTGCGTCGCTTAAAAGTGAGCGAACGAACGTTTTCATCCACCCTGTAGAATATTAAATGAATCTACTCGCTAGTCACCAGCAAAATTAAAGGGTGGACCCGCTATATGTAGACCGTGCACTTTACAGTAGCACAGCCCTGAAGTGAACTACTAGAGCCATCCGTTGACCTGTACTACTGAGTTACTTGTACCTTCCAAGGGAACACGCAGCGCGACAACTCCCAGCGGCCATTTACATCCCCCGTTGCCCAATTCCGAAAGCAAGCCATCAGAAGCAGGCTTCCGGAATTCCCCTCGATTTTTCATCAAGCCCTTTGTGGGGATCGGTCGTCTCGGTTCGAGCCATTCGAATCGGCCAGACGCGGCACGCCGCTGAATTACAACGCTCGAGCAAAGAAGAGCCCAGCCCACTCGAGGCGCCTTATTTCACAGGGCGAGCGTGGAAAATTGCGTTCGATCCACGCCACCCCTCCACCCCCTTTGTAGCTACAATTACCGGCGCGGGCGTCGGCGCAATTTTGCAAACCAGGGGGAGAAAAAGGCAAAAAGAAAGGAGCGAACGCAGCGACGTAGAAGGCGGGCTCTCGCGTCCAATCAGTCGGGCGGCCTTTCAGCGCGGACGAAAGAAATAAAACAGGTAGAAAGAAAACGTAACGTTAATAATCGCACTTCGCCCCGAGCACCAGTGTCTGTTCGAGGGATCGACGAACGATGTCGACTCTCTCTCCCCAGCTGTAATTCTCCTCTCGTGATCGCGATCCTGCCTCGCTCGGAAGCAACCCCGGAGGGTGGATCCTGCGTGCCACGGGTCCTGCGATATTCTACGGGCGCTAGGCCGATCTGCAAGGCGGTGAATTCCGCGAGGATATTTTTCAACCGTCCTGCACATCTCACTGACGAGCGACAGTAGAAAGGACAGTGATTGTCCTGCTTCGTTTGGGGAACGTTTGTTGATCAGATAACCGAGTTGTTGATTCAAGGGGCGGGCTCCTGTATTTGCATACCGGGATACGTATGTGTCCCTTTTTCCACCTTGTGTTTTCTGTTGTGATACATTTCTGTCATGATACGTATCAGTGGGGCTTTGAACCGGGGAGTTGAAACGGCAAAAAGGGTAAATTATTTTTTTTGAGAAATTATTATTACAGAACTGTGATCATCGGGGTGGTCCTAATATAGGTGTCCATTATCCTAAAAATTGTGGGAAGCACGACAGAATTATATATACAGTAATTGTAGGAAATTGAATGTTTTTTTTAAATATTATTTGAACAAAATTTCGATAGGGCTTACCATTTCTGAGATATTATTACTCAAAATTATTTTTTATATTTAAGGCCCTTTCCTGTTGTCCGATTGTAATAAACTTTTTCAGGGATTATTTTCTTGTGAAATAGAAGCATTCTATGGGGTGAGAGCAAAGTAGGGTCACCCTAGTAATCATAACCACCAAAGTACTTACTGAACATTTTTTCTCCCAGCATTTACTCATTTACCATTTCAACTCCTCGATTAGAATTTGATTAGTCTATTCATCGAGCGATCCTTTTTCTATCTCACGCCTAGCAGGCATCCAGCAGGGTCTCGCAAGTAGCACGCAATCCCCCTGCTAGGACACATCTAACCAGTAGCTTCGCCGTTTGTTGCAGGGAGTGCTCCACGTTTCTGCGTATCTTCCTGATCGAAGCAGGCCCAACGAGCGATCCCTGGACTTTGGAGGCAGCTCCTCTCCAGCGTGTATCGATAGGCGCCGCGGTACGACCGGAACCAACCGGCACAGGAAAGTGTCCTCGAGAGGAGGAGAGCGCAAGTACTCGGCATGAAGGGTGAGTCCTTTGGAACTCTGCTTTCATGCTCCCACATGCTCCCCACCGAGCTGGGAGTCGATGACCATCGACGATTCCTCCACTCTTGATCGCGAACACTTGACCGTCTCCACAAACAGGAAACATTCGATTCTCCGTTTCACCATTAATTCCTTTATTTCTCCCCTTCTAGGACGAAATGTTTGTGCAGGGCTCGACCTAGCTCCTCCGCTACTCCGGGCAAAAAGTTTTACTTTTCTGTTGGTTTTTATTGATTTTAATTTTCCCTTTCTACCAATTTTACCGCTCTGGGTAATTGCCTTGCTTGAACCCTCCTTGTTCAGCGAAGGAATAAAACACTGTGGGTTAAAAAATCATGCTGAATCTCCAAAGCGAACGCAGCAGAAATCGGAGGATTGATCATTGCCCAGGATGTTTCGTTTTCGAGGATACAAGTTTGGAATGCGGTGGAGCATGCGTGGCAGTGTCGATGCGCCATCGATTTTCAAGCTTAACTCGAAAACCAAGCTCTTTACGAAAACCACTCATTCTACAACTTCGAGCCAATGAAAGCGTACCAACTTTCCTTCAAAATTCTGCCAGGAATATTGCATCAAAGGGACTCCATCCCTCCCACGAACTTAGTTTAAAGAAACCACCCAGGAATCTCCAAGGCGTTAATCCGTTAAACCCTCCATCGACCTTCCATCTCCACCAAGTTATCTTTTAATCCTTCGACCTAGACGGCTCGCAGCGAATGTAGATAGACTCAGGCCCCGCGAGCTCCCTTCTCGCATCAAATATTTCCCCGTGAACAGCTACTTCGGGAGACCCTGCAAGTCTAACCAACAACCTAGTCGGCTTCCACTTCGACTCGCTCCCCGAAAGGGGCCATTTCCGCGGAGCCTCCCGCCCCGGCAAGCCCCTCGTGCCGCAGCCGCGATTCTCACGAGCTTATCGTGATATTATCCTCGGAAAATACGCGAATTTCCCATTTCCTCGTACGAATTACCGCGCGAGGGCGCGTAATGTATGCCGCGACGCGTGCACACCTAAGTAGCTCCCGTGGATTTCGAGATCCCGCCGCGTGACTGCCGCGTTTCACCGCCGACGGTTGCAAGCGAGTACGCTACGTATCCATTACCTAATTGAATTTCTTTCGCAGAATCGGGGGACGGACGATCGTTTTTCTTCGGGATTAATTGGGGAGAAGGGGGTCGCCGCGAATGTGGAGCGGACGGTTGCGTGCGAATGATCTGCGTGCGAGCTCGATCTGGGTCGCGGGGATCGCTGGCAACGTAATTCCAGGATAGACGTTCGACGCCCTCTTCTCTCATTTTCGCGACCCCCTTTCCGCGATCGTTACAATGGCCACGCTACCCGTTGTCTGACGGTCCCGAGCGTTTTAGGCGCGGAAGCACGGCTAGCTGGGCCTCTCGCCGAAGCCTTCCTCGAGCTGAACAATCAGTTCTACCTATCGCGGGTCGCTTCCACTTTCGACCTGCCCCAAAATGTGTGCCTCGAGTTCGCTGGATTTCAGCTTAAGTTAAAAGATCAAGTTACAATATTCAATAGTTACTTGCGTTCAAATTAGTACCAAATATGAAATACCTATAATGTAAAATATCTTAAGTGGTACGATATCGGTAACCCTCCCCATAAAACGGATAAAATACATTGCCTTCTTAATTAATGCTTCCTTGTTAACCAATTATTATTTTATAAAAGGGGTAACGCTTCTTAACAACTTATAGTCTAGAGGAAAAACTCTAGGAAACTGTAGTAACTATTAGACGCTGCACTTTCGGTGACCTTGTCAAAGTGACTTTAAACTTGAATCGTCACGCGGTTCTTCTGCCGCAATTTTCCTTGCCCCCTAAAACTCCCTTCGCAATTTCCCTCGGCCCTATCGGCCCGCTTTAATCGAACCGCTGTTTTATTGGACCGCAGGGAAAACAGCTGAACGAGTATCGTAAAAGCGGCCCACCCGCAGCGCCGCGGTACGCGTGTAAAACGCTCGAAAATCGACATTTTCACCCCCTTGCTTCAGCCCGAAAATCCCAATCGACGTTGTTTCGTGGTTGTTAAAAAAAGGGTGAGGGGGAGGGCACCCAAAGGGGAAGGCGTAGTGACACAACTCGGCGGAAGCTTAAGTTCGATCCGCTCAATGTGAATTAAAATAATTTTACAATTAAAAACATTGTAAAAAACACTGTAAGTGTCAAAACTCAAAATTTTCAAGAGCCAGAACAAGCTTCCCCGACTTCAAATTATTTACGAAATTTGATTTGTTCTGATTGCTAAATATGCTCAAGTAGACAATAACCCAAATGCATCGCAAAATTTTCTATGTTTTGCATTAATATATAGGCATGTAGAACATTTTCTGACAAATTTTCATTTTTTTTTCAATTTTTGTCACTTGCAGCGTTTTCTACGAGGACTGTTCAATTCTTTGTAAACGCGCCTGAATCAAGGACGCCCAAAACGAGCTCGGATCAATAATGCGTCGAGTGAAGTGGTTTTAATCCTCTTTCGAAATTAGTCTACTCTATTATTATCTCGTCGTTGAATTTCTCGTCGCGATTAAGGGTGGCCCGAAGGGCGCTAGAAAATGGAAGCTGTCGAGGGAAACGAAGCGCGAGGGTGTTCTTTAGCACGCGGGAAAATTACCCAACTGTAATCGATTTAGGAATGATGTGCCCTGGGACTGTTGTAATTTTAGCAATTAAATAAATCAAACACAAGAAATGGAGGATTCGAAGAAAGTGAGTCCATGAAATCCTGTGGACGAAATGAGCAAGGCCGATCTAGGAGTCGATAGTTTAGCTGTGGCCCAGTGGATATCGCAGCGATTTTCCAGGCAGGGCTCTAAGCGGAATCGGGGTTGCAGCCCCCTGGGCGGGCGAGCAAGGGGTAGCACTGACACCACGACCCAGATACGGGCCATTGTGCACCGTATACTGTATACTCGGATTGCGTCATAGCTCGGCACAGTCGCAATGTCGACTCCTGATTCTGGCCGAGAACAACTCGATCGTTTTCGAGTGACGCAGTCGTGGCCTGGCTCTGCTGACGTTTTTCCAACCCTTTCCCCCCCCCCCTCCAATTCGCCCCCCGATTCTTGACCCACTTGGCTGCCACGTTTTTGATAACCGAGCCATCTACTTTACCGTCAGTCTCCCACGATCTTAGCAATGCTGAGTATTCAATGTGACAACGAGGATTTTAAGAGATTCGAGTGTGGAGGTAATTCGAAGGTAGTGGTCACTGGTCCTTGGATCGATTCGGAGGTTCTTTGGGGGATGCGTCCTGTGTCGCGACTTGCGGGACACCCCGTGTTTAGGCGGCGGTCCAAAAGCAGCCGAGGAAAGCTCGCTAACGACCCAACCTAAAAGCGTTCAGTCGTTTAACCGTGGAAAACTGGACGTTGCGCCGCGTAGGAGCTCGACCCCGTTGCTTCGTGACCGCGGCCATTAGTGAACTTGAAATTGAGCGGATTTACGGCGATGCGGACGTTCGGACGGGGAGACGAACGGGGTGAATGGGGGGCAGTCGAAGTTGCTGGATTTTGCTAAGCGTTCCTAGGAAATGACTCCGAGTTTGGGACGAATTTTCAGTTTTTACGGACTATTCCCTTCTGTGAAAATCTAGAGGTGCTAGGGTAACGCGGGGATGTGATGAGAAAGCTTCTTTCAATATATCTTTGGCTGTTAAATTCGAAAATAAATATTAGAACTTAGAAATTTCTCGAAAATTATCAAAGTTATCACCCCAAATTTTGCTACCCTGTGTAATCGATAATAGGTAGGTATTTGAATACCTAGGGTGGTTTAATTTCAATTAAATTCCCTGCTGTATAAATGAAAGCGGGTGGAGCTTACGGGTAGAATTAACCCTTCCTTCTGCATCTTCCGAGGTCGCTGGCCAGAAGCTGCCCCCTGTATTTACTGCTTCGATCGCGGTCGAGGGAGCAGGCAAGCTCGATGAGGTGGACAGATACGGATGCTCGAATTCGCGGGGAACGATTTAAAGAGACCGAGAACTCCAGCTACCCTCGGGACGAGTCGTGTTCCGTTCCCTTAACTTTCCCCATCCCCTCGCCAGGACCCCTCGCCGCTTCATCCCCCTGCTGGCTCCTTTTTCTTCGTCCTTCCACCGCTTCTGCAATTCTGCGCGTCCCTCTGTCTCTGGTTACTAACCCCCTTCCGCGTCTGCGTCCCTTTCTTTTTTCCTAACTTTCTCCTCCCTCCGCAATTCTTTACCCCGCTCCGGCCCATCCCTCGTACCCTTTTTATCGTCTTCTCCGCTGGAGGTGCACGCTTTCAGCCTCCCCCGAAGCAGCGCCGACACACGCTCCAACGCAGAAAGCTGGAAACTCGTGTTTCCATCGACTTTCCGCCCAGAAGCCACTGTTTCCACGACGGCATTCTTGTTGTACTTTCAATGGAACGGTCTGTCTTCCCTGGCCCTTTCCAACCCTCCCCCGTCGATAGCGACGGGCCAACACACGCTCCTGCGCTTAGGATAGCCCGCAGCTTTCTTATTTGCGAGATCCTCGGACGTCCAGCCTCTTTCTGCTATTGTTTCGTCCGTTCGGACCGTTTAACTGCACGTGCGTCGTTTCCCCACCCCTCGGTACAGTGGAATTTTTTAATGGGGCTGGGGTTAACGACTGTCCTTCCATTTTCAGAAATAATTCAAGAGTCCTTGTAGAAATCGCTGTAGGTGCCAAAATTGAAAAAAAATATATTTTATCGGAAAATTTGCTACTTGTCAATGGTGATACTGTAGTATAAAATTTCATTTTTGGCACTTGAACTGTTTTTTACAAGGACTCTTCAATTTAGCATTACGATTGTCCTCATATTTGGGGAGAATTGTCGGATGAACGTGTTTCGATTATAGTTTAGCCGCGGCAAAAATGGTTTTTAGAATTTTTTTAGGTGTTTTATTGAAAAGAATAAAACAGGATACTTATTACACATGATTTATTAATCCATAAAGCGTACGACAAAGTTTATTTACGATAATCTTTGTATTAAATTATTCATGATTTTTTAGGATCTTCATACCACTGCAGAAATAATGGGAAATATAAAATAATATTCTTGTAATATAACGTTACCATTATCCGCTGAAAGCCAAAATGTTTGATTTCAAGAAAATAAACAATTCATAGCAGTTTAAAATTTAATGAATTTTTTCATGCAAAATTTTACTCTGTAATTGTGCATAAAAAATGAATTAAACAAAACATACAAAAATGGCTCGTTATCACAACAATATCATTTTATTTTAAACGCATGTAGCTCCTTAATAATAATAATAATAATAATAATAATAATAATAATAATAATAAAAATAATATTAACGAAGCAAGTTGAGGGAATAAATTTCACGATACGAGCTAATGGCTGAGTGCAACCAGGTGCACCCCCTCCGCCATCTTGTTACACCCAGCTATCGTCGCGGACGTTATTGTGATCAGCAACTAGAGGAACTTTCTCGCTTCCGTTTCTCCCCCCGTGACAAGGAAAACCTGCCCCTCCGCCCCTTCAGAAGTAGGAGGAGACTTTTCGCGAGAATCGCTCGGCAAAGTTTCCCCGAGAATCGAGAACTCTCCAGGTTCATGTTTTCCAAGTATCAGCTCGCGAAGTTCAGCTCGCTCGCTCGTGAAATTTCGTGTCGAACGGCTCGCGACGGCCTTCGGGGAGGCAAACTCGGTTAAAAGGGCTCCTTAGCTCGGCGCTTGGCTGGAAATTAGCATTGGAACACCAACGGTAGAGATTGTCGCTTAAAAAACGAATCGAAAACTCGCTACCAATCCCGCGGGAGACTTCCTCCTTAAGATAATCGAAATCACTTTTTCGGCGCAGTTCCTCTTCCTCGAAAACGAACAGCAATGCCGCTGAAAATGCTCGAAGGATCTCGCGTTACATGCTTCGTCGTTGCTCAATCGAATCTCGATACGGATAATCGACTGTACTCCTCTGACGATCTATCACCAAAGCCGACCCGCAGCAGATGATTGGATCGTTCCGCTCGAGGGTACCTGAAAACTCGTGGCTTCCAACCCCTGGGAAGGCGAAAAGGGGGGTCCAGATCGCGGAGGGGGGGTCTGTGTTCCCGGCGCAGTCGAGGGGAGGAACTGCGACCTGTCGCGGCTCAAAGGAATTCCTCGCCTCTTTGAAGATAACGTCTCGGACCTGTTCGTTATCTAAGGGCGTGGGAAACGTCGGAAGGGGGTCGGGGCTGGCTGGCTCGATGCGCTTTGCATCCCTCGGAATGCCAGGAAGTCCTTTGAAGATCCACCCCCGCTACATTTGCCCGCGTATTTATCCGTTTCGCCATCCCCTCGCGAGAGGGTTCGATCGAAAAATTCCCGAGGATTTTCCTGTCGACTGGCGCTGAAAGGGGAGCCCCTCTGGGGAGGAAAAAATGTTTCATTTAGCTGGAATTCCGATGCTTTAATCCTTTCCTCGTGGCCCACCTAGCTCGGCGGAGCAAAATACTTATTTCGTACTGGCTGCCTTTGCGACGCGCCACCCCCTCGATGCGGGGTGGTTTTTGTTCGCCGGACACCGTACACGAGGATCGACGGTCGAGCATCCAGGGGCGCTGGATTAATGAAAATGGAGCTTCGTCCCTGCGACGGTTCGCTGCCTTTGTTCTTCTTCTTCATCTCTCTAACGACGTTTGTGGCCGCTGTTTTCTACTCCCCGTGGATTTGTGACACCACGGGGGAACCATTTATCTCTAGGATGTATAGAGTTTTCGGGGATGAAGACCCCCTGAGGCGGTAGATTTTTAAAAGGCACATCTATCTCGAGTTTTTAATCGGGAAGAAATGTGACCATAGACACAAGAGGGAAAAGTGTGTAGCTTCTTTGGGTGCTCAAAGATTTTCAAATTTAATACTAAAAAGATCGCCCCCTTGGGCCTTTAGCATTTTGCAATTTTAATACAACAAAAGTAGCCTTTTTAAGTGCTCAAATATTTCCAATTTTAATACCAAAAAGAAGCAGTGGAACAAGCTCCCCGGACGTTCGACGCTTTCCACTTCTAAGAACTAGTAATGCAGTCCACGATAAGTCAGCCGGCCGTACCCCAAGCCTGCTCGCTTCGTCAAAGTGTCAAAAAACTCCGTTTACAACAGCATCCCCGGCAAGCTTTCACCGTCCACACTTTTATTTCGTCGCCCTCGTTCTCCATTTCCTCCCCCTACATCCCCCGCGTTCCAGCCTCCGCGCGATGTCCGCACAAAGCGTTTACCCGCGTCGCGTATCGACTTTCGGCGTCTCGTTTGCGCGGATATCGAAGCGTGCCGCGCGGATGTATCAAAGGTGAACAGTTTCGAGCTCGCCCAACCGTTCAGGGGGATGGTAACGAACGTGTAGGAAAAGACGCGCCACCCCCGAGGAAATTCGCTCGCTCTTTCCGATGGATTCGTTAGCGAAAGCGTATCTCTGCTCGACCGGCGAAAGGGGAGCAGTTTACTGTGCCCCCTCTCGCTTCAACCCCGTGAATCAGGGAATCGCCAGGGGGCGTGAATTTCCCCGCCCTGGATTTCTTCGAACTCGACTTCGAGTGAAACTTCGAACGATGTAAAATCGCAATCGAGGGGGTGGTTCCTTGCTGAAGAACGTCAGAGCAGTGGGCGGACTCGGTATTTCACCTCGGGGGAGCCGAGTTGAAGGGATACAAATATTTCTAATGCAAATTCAATAAAATTCCTTAGGTGAATATAAAGATTTTATTTAAAAAATAAATTCCTTTTTTTTCTTTTTACAAAGCCCCTTCTCTGAGTCTGAGGGGTACCCCTTGGTCCCCCTCGGCCCCCCTCTTTATGCATCGCTGGGTCAGAGCCACACTTTTCGGTTTAATTAACGAACGGCATCCAGGCTTTCGCGTCCTAACGGTTATTTACACGATCGAATAAATCTCTTTTCGATGAAACCCGAAATTTATCCGGCCGCCGCTCTGCAGCCCTTAAATATGCAAATGCCACCGGTCTGCTTCGAACTCCGGCACGAAAAGACACTCACATTTCCCAATTAAACTGTGCCTCCTCTGTAAACCTACCCCGCCAAAAGTTGACGCTCCGCGGGAACTCTGCCCGCCGCCGATTTTTCCTTGCGCAAATTCATTCAACACCCCCGGGATACTCGCGGGGCAGAAGGCAGATGGATGAACGGTGGAATTGCATCGAGCGGGGCGCGGGTCGAGTGTCGAGGATGCCTGGTTCGCGGAGGGGGCTGGGTTACCCCACGTCGAAAGTCAGATGCGTCGAAAATCGGGAAAACAACCACCCCCTGCGCGCCCGCTCGTATGTCTGTATGCACGTCGGAAAGTAACCGAGCGTGGCCGTTTCACAAAGAGCCCCGGGGCCAGGATCGCGTGTAATTTAATTCGTGGCGTGCTCGGAGCGGCGGGCGAGGGGTGGGAAAGGGGCGGCTAGAGAGAGAGGATGGGAAAGGCAGAAAAGGGGGCCGCGGTGATGGGAGGTTGGTGAGGGGGGTGGTTTAAGGTAGATGTCGTTGTCAAAGTGCACCTAGCCGTAAGACATACAAGCAGCTCTCGTCGGTGGGGCTGGTGAATCCCCGTGCACCGTCACGATTTCGTGGTGGTGGTATTGATCCACCCCCAGAGCTGTGACCGGGGGTTTGCTCTCGGCGTGCCCTCTCTCCGTCCCTCTTTCTTCCACGCCACTTGCCTCTTCTTACCCCCCTTCGTTATCGCTCTCTGTCCCTCCCCGTGCCTCCTTTCAGGGGGCGCGTTGTTTGCCCCTGTTTCACGGACTCCCTCCTTACACGGTGTTTTCGTAACTTCTCCATTTCCAGACCTCGTTGTTGATCGCTGTTCTTTACACGTTCCCTGTGTCTCAGCCTGATCGGAGCCTCCCCCTCGTTCCAGTGCTCTCTACCCCTTGCACACCTATTCTCTAGGATCCTCTTCGTCTCTGTTCTTTGTACAAAAAAATCCTCCTATTCGCATTCCCAAAACTTCCCTTCTTTATTCTCAGTAAGTACTATTGCGCAAGCCTACTATTGGAAATCCTGGTAGAATAGATAAAGCTAAGCCAGACCTTGCACTTTCAGAGTTCACCTTTTTTTCCATTTGAGTTTCACCATTTTTTTTCATCCCTAATCCTTTTCGAGCTTGAAAAATTCAACTGTCGGGGGGGCGCGAAGTTTTCGCCCGAAACGCGTCACGTGCTCGTAATTGAATATTACTGGCGAACATACTACACAGCGTATCGCCAAGCTTCCCTTCTGGGAGCCGTTCGGAGGCTGCTGCAAATCGACGCACGGCTAATAAGGGATTAGAGGTGCTCGGGAAGCCCCCGGGTTAAGGCGTAACAACTGGTGGTCCCGGGGCAGCCTGGCTCTGCGCTTTAATTCGACCATCAGGAACCAGGTACCTTTTTACCTTCTGCTGGCGATCGATCCGCTGCTAGACTCGCGGCGGCAGATTGCTCGGGCGCGTACGTGCCGGTGTCTATCATCGAGTGTCAGGGAAGACAGAGCTCGTGGAATATTCATGCGAGTCGCATTATGGCCGCTCGTTGGCAATAATGTGACGCAACTGCGCCACGTGTGCGGCTGACAGCCGTCTGAGTATACAATATGCATACGTGCGAATACTCCCGCGCAGGAAGCCTTTAAAGCAATCGACGGGAAAATAAAATTGCGCGCCAGAACGCCTCCGTGGCAGCCACCCTCCAGCCACCCTCCAGCCACCCTCCAGCCTGCCTCCTTCTCGAGCCACCGAATATTCTGGCCACCCATTCGCTGACTCTGTTCACTGACAATGCAGGTATATACCGTCGAAGGACGTAACTGTAACCGTGAATTTAGATTTTAAAACAAACTGCATCTTGACCCATCAGTGGAAAACAGGCATATGCCACCATTTTATGATTTCAGTGGCAAGCAAATCGAAGGGAAAATTCCTTTCGTAGGAAATGCGGTGCGAAATTGTAATTATTTCTTTTCTTTCCGCGTGAAGAAAATTTGATACAATTCTACAGCAAACTCTCATTGCAGCAACGTTGCCGCAACACGTCCGCCTCCTGCAACGTTTCGGGTAGTACGGCCAAAAATATAAATAACGAAAATTTTTTTCCCCCAAGCGGATTCGAACCGGCGACCTGTAGCGTCGTAGGCGAACACTTTACCGCCGCAGTTACAACCACTGATTGATAATATGTAGTCCTAACGTATTTGAATTTATACTCCTACCATGTAAAACTTTAAACTCAAATTATTCAAAAACGAAGACTCACTTTGACACACTGCATTAGGGTTTTGTAACACTATGTAACACCCTGTGTCATTCTACACATTCAAATATATACAGGGTGAGTCACCTAACATATAAACTTAAAATATCTCCTTTGTTTTTAATGATACGAGAAAATGTCTCAGTAAAAAAATGATTGCTAGACAAATAGGACAACATATTAGATATGGTTGAATTTGTATTTTTATTGGCTATAACTTTACAGTAATGAAAATACGTCATCCCATTAAAAAAACCATCGATGATCTTGAAATTTCGGGAAATATAACCTTGAGAAAAAAACCGTCTTCGTCAGAATAATTGTCCCTCTGAAGCAAATATTTTTTTTCCTTAGACATTTTCTCGTATCATTAAAAACAACGGAAATATTTTAAGTTTAAGTGGTAGTTGCTGTAACGTTGCCGCAACGTTACTGGAACGTTGCTGTAAAGTTGCTGCAACGTTGTAGCAACAATTCTATGTCCGCCCCGTGCAATGTTGCAGCAACGAAGTGTGCTATATGGGTACATGCTATTATATTAGATGGTGGTGAAATAAATTACATTAAATTGCAGGAACAAATTAATGGTACAAAAAAAACGAAAAATGCCCACTTTCCACTGGGTCCCGGAATGATTAAATTTCGACTCCAGGACCTCTTCAAACATCCACTAGAAGTCACTCGGAATGCTTGACTCCATCATCTCCCCCGTAATCGACCTCACAGCCGTTCCGCAACCATCCCCCTCGCTCTGCATTAACTGCATCGACGCGTGGTTAATGTTTATCGGATCGATAGTGACTGGGGCCCAATCCGCCTCTGTAGCATCGATATCGACACGGAATTGGCCGGTCTAAGTCTCTCCATTAACCGAATGGCCGAAGAATCGTTACCGCCAAGCATAACCGAACGACCGCGTCAGCGTGTCTGGCCACAAACATCCGAAACTACTTCGCCCGCCGCGGTCTGGCCGAAACCGTCCTATTCCAGTGATTCGACGCTGGCCTCTCTCGATCCGGTGGCTTGATTCAAGCGTTAGATCGCGTTCAAACATCCTGCGGCCTCCAGTGCCCCGAATGGCATCTGGTCGCCCTATCGCCCTCAAATTTCGGGATATCTCTGATCTTATCTGGAGAATCGGGTGGTCTAGTATTTTATCAATCGTGGGAGAGGTTAGACGGGAAGTAGCAGAGGGGAGGATTAACCCTCTGTGGTCATACCTTCTCATAACCACAAATTGCTCACATGGGGTACACTGCACGCAATGTCATTTTATGATTTACCATTTTCGTCTTTTTTTTAATCTTTTTAACTTTTCAGTGATAGTTTTGTCTGATAGTCTTTTTCTAGAAGTGTAAAATTTGATATGTTGAAATTTGTATTTGAAAAAATAGTTGTGGATAAAAGCAAATGTTTTTCTTAAAATTCCCCAAATTTGTAAATTTCATTATATTAAGGACTAAAAATTTGCAGAAATATTGCCAAATACATATCCTGGAGTGCGATATACCCCCGTGTGACCACGAAGGGTTAAACTTGTATCTGCTCCGCTTACAAAAGCCTAAGTAGAACATCCACGCGAACAGAGGATCTACTTCTCCACCCTCTTTCGCCCAACTTCCAGCATCAATCAAATTCACTCGCGGTTCCATCCAGAGCACTTCGCCCACAATGGAAACTTGATGTTGGAGGCTGGATATATGCACGATTCTAATCCGGCATTCTAATTACGAGGCACCCAAGCGGTGCTCGCGTGTCTCCCTTTGACGTCGAAATAATCGCAAGCCACCCTCTCTCTCAGCCACTGGAAATCGATCCATTGTTCCCCCATTGCTTCGTTTAATAGACAAGTAATACTCGAGGAACAATACGGCGTAGTGGAAGTTACAATTAATTTACTCGGAAGCGGGCTGCGCTAGATAGGAGGTGGCTGTTGCTGAAAAATGGGAATGGAGGGTGTGGGCGGAGAGGGCGGCGAGGGCGGCGACGCGATTACCGCCGCGGCGCTTAATCCTCGGCGCATTCAGGCGATCCGCCGCGATTCTTTGTGCCGGCACGGCCTCTTTCCAGCGACGAGCGATTAATTAGGCTGCCAGACGCGCTGTAGTCGGTATTAATTACCGATGCAGCTGTATAATGAGCCGCCGCTTAAGTTACAATCGCGTTGGAGCACGGGGACGCGTGGCGTCGCGACGCCGCCACGAAGTTCACGGACGCTGACAGTAGAGCACCTGTGAATGGAGACACTCGTCTTGCATCGGCTGGGACGAGGGTAATTAACTGGGGACGGGGGATGTGGTACAGGGAGAGGGAGGCTGCCTTGTTGCGTGACGTGCTTGTGGAATTGAGCTGAGGGAGATTCCAGAAACTTGAAATTCTCGAGATTTTGGAAACTGTTACTGGGAATTTTCGGTGTATTTGATTGTGAGTAATACGCCAACGGTTTTATATTTCTGATTATTTTGCAGAAAGAGGGCAGTTCGAAATTATGAAAATTTAAGCTGCCATGGAGAAAAGATATTTTTACTTATTGTACTAACGTAGTTTTTAAGTGTCACAGATATCTCGTTAACACTGCATTAGTTTCCCAAAAGTTAATATATTAAAGTTACTCCCTTCCCGCTGCAAAGTCTTCAATTCATTCGAGTCCACTATGACGTACGAGTCTGATCAGTAGAAACTTCCAATAAGTTTCCAATTTCCCGGAGGAAAAAAGGCCACACCTCGGCTGAATGGAATTCTGCGATCAGCTACCTAGGGTGTGGAAAAATTAATCGAACTTTGGAAAAGTTTCGCAGCGCCTGGGCGGCGGTGGCTGACTGCCTTTAATTTCTCCTAAGTGGAATAACCGTACGACTGGGCAGACAGCGGGATTTATGGCCGCACGGCTCGTTTCAATATTCCCCGTTCCGTGCGTCACATCCCTTCCTTCTCTTCTTTCCCACGGTGCACCGGGCTGCTAAACTTTCCCCGATAAATATTACGAAGCTGTGAGAAAGCTCTCTCTCTCCCACCCTCTCTCTCTTCTGCTAACTTGCGTCGTTAATGAAAGTAATTATTACCCGGCTGGGAAGCTGATTTGAATAACGATTTGAACCCCTCCTCCTCCTCCTCCTCCTCCTCCCCGTCTTCGATCGAATCATCATCGGTAAGCCGGACGAGAAGAGCTGCTTGAAAAAAACTCTTACGACTCCGCTGAGGGATTTCTGGAAAGTTAGTGAAGCGCAACGAAGGGAGTTCCGAGGATCTTCGCGCTCTAAGTGTCTTGGCCACGCAGCGAGGCGGTGCAGTTGCATAAATCACAGCATGTAGGATCGCGTGGCTGTTAACCTAGCATTTAGCCGGGGCCTCCCCCAGCCAACAAACACACCACTAATTCCGAGGCTGCTTCTAATTTACACCGTCTACCACCGACAAACGGAAGCTCGCCTAATCCCTTAATTATCCGGCTCGATATCAACGGCAATTAACGGTGATAACTTACCGTCTCGGGGTCGCCAATCCCCCTGACATTCTTACGTCCATGACTCCGGCAGCGATTCCGGCAACCTGGTGCTTGCAGCGCTCTGAAGCTGTGAAGCCGAAGCTGAGGGGAGCTAACGCGAGCCGGTCGACTGGAAATGCGGACTTGGATGGAGGAGGATGCTGCTGGGAATTACTTAATTTTGGAAGTTGGAAACGGAGTGGAGTAATCGGTGGGGAGCGGGTAGAATTAGTGTTGAATTTTAAAGTCCGATATCCAGGGGAAGTTGAGTTAGAAATTTGAATGAGAAGAGGGATTAGCCTGGATTCGGAATAACAGAGGACTCATCTTTCGCTGGCGGAGGAGCGCTCAGCACAATTTATCCTCGTTACGTAATCCTTTTCGAACACCCCCGGCAGGGATCGGCCCGAAGGATATTAAGAGTCGAGGGGGTAGCGCGGATCGCGTCACACGGCGAACGCCTTTCGAGTTTCACGCTTGGAAACGCGAGGGCAAAGGTCACGTAGCCGTGATTCCGCGCCTTCTCCCCAGCGCCTCTCCGAATGCATGAATCAATTACAGGCACCTGCGCAACTTTCCCATTATCGTTCGCACCCCTCGCTGCTCCCCTCCACCCAGTGAAATCCAACCCCTGAATTAATTAATTGGAACGCGTCGAACACTTCACTGGCGGAATTAACAAGAAAAATGGTCCCTGCCCAGAAGGCCCCTCTAATGCCCCATCCTAAAAAAAAAAAAATTATGATTTTATCTAAACACTACTTAGGTATATTTTATTCAAGAATGAAAAATGGGTCCCTCAGAACATTTGCCACCTATGTGGGCCTTTTTCTTTTTTTCTTAAATTTGCCATTGCATTTCTTGCAGGGTGAGCTTGGAAACGGACGCAGGCTCGAGTGTTGACCACTCGGGATCCAAAGAACGCGAAATAAAATTTTTCGGTCGGATCCGAAGGCTGGTGGAAAACAGAGGGAGCGTCGAGACGTCAGCCTCGAGTTTTTCGCGTTTAAAATCTCTGGTTCTGGCGAATTTCTCGCGCAACACCGACGGGGCCCCGTGCACTTTGAATCTTAATGGCTCGATCTGTATTCACAACGAGGGGATGAATTTTTCATCGGTGCGCGAAGGGAGGCTGGCCCGTCCGTCGCATCACCCTCGACGCTTCGCCCACGAAAATGACCGATGACGAGCTGACGTGTGTTTCTTTTCCTCTTTTCCTCTTTTCCTCTTTTCCCCTGGTTCCTTCCTCCACGACCTTGATTGAGGGGGAGGAAGGGCCTCTCGTGGGTAAGGTAAGCGAAAAAAGGAGTTCGCAATTGGACGTATATGAATATATAGATCATCATCGCGAAATTTCTGGCTAAGTAATTGGACTATAGGTTATATCGGAGAATTTGTTGCATTGAGCAGCGTAATGTGTTTGCTTTCGCACACGAGATGAATGGGAGCGTGTTTGCGAAAAAGGCTTTCTACCTGTGGGTAAATCACAATTAGGTTGGAGCAGAACCAGCGGATTTCAATGGCCGCTGGATTGAAAGGCCACTGAATTCACAATTATTTATTTCGCCGCTGTTATTCGACTCCATGGCTCAACCCGCGGGGAATAACCCCTAATTATATCCGTACAATGCGTTCCACTTCAATCCAAGCCACTTTGTGCAATTACCTTCAATATCTCGTATCACAATATCAACGGTGCGTGGGAGTTCCACCTTCGCCGTTGTAACGTTCGGTTTACTACAATAACTGAAATCCCCCATCATCATAGTGTGTACCAAATGAAGTGGCAATGACCCCGAAATCAGGCTTGCCCCGCTTCAAATCCCAGAGTTCCAAGTTTTTAATTAAAACTGACTTCTGTTTCGCGAGTCACCTCTGAGGGCAAGCGCCACCGGCTTCTTTCCGTTAATTTGTCGCCTTCGATCAAAGTAATTCGCTGCAGAAAATAAGTGGCCAGTGGGGATGAAGTGTGCTGAGTTTCAATTTTCTGATCTCCCTCGGTCGACGAAGATCGATCCCAGTTTATGAAATTCCCCGCAATTAAGCGTTAAGTTGTCCCCGTTGGAGGATCCTTTTTAGCCAGGGCTTATCGGAGGGCATTATCAGCCGACGGTGGACACAGATGGCGGGAAGCAGAGGGGAATCGTCTCCGTTTCCCTCGACGCGAATACGTACGCATGCAAATGGTTTATCGGGACGAAATATGCGGCTGGGATTTGAATAATCGCATATTCATCCGTGAACTCGCGAAACTTTCCATCTGGATAGGTGACTGGGTTCTTCCCTCGTGACTCGGCGAATTATTTCAACGCATCCTTTTGTCGGCGCGTATCTGACGCATTTAATTGACACCCTGTGGATAACTTAACTTATTAGAGAGTTGCGCCTAATTTCGATTTAAGTTGAGCCTGATTTGGAATCAAGCCAGATTAAAACTTCCCATTTCACGACAGCAGAAATCCCCGAAAAGTCATGAGATTTCAATAAGCGTGAATCGGAAAATATCGTGGGAAGCTGCAGGAGCAATAGTTTGGATGGAAATTTAACCGGCGTCCATGAATTCGAGAGGGGAAACGTTTTTCGAAATGAGTCACGTGTCCGGATTAATCGCTGGCCCAGCCGTGGCTGTCCAAATTGAGGGATTTATATTTGCGGGCGGGCCGTGTCTGGGAAGCCAGTGACTCCCTTTTCGTCGAAGCTTTATTTCACTGCCAACCAGCCCAACCCCTTCAGACTGCCAATTAATTTAATTGGCAAACCGTAATTATTCTCTGTGTCCGTCGATTTCGGGACCCTCTGTCGCGTGGATCGATCGCTCTTGCCTTAGAAATTCATCCTTTGCCATTCGACCGTCAAGCCGAGCCACTCGAGTCCTCTACAAAGGCTATTACCCTTCCCCGATTCGAAATCTCCTTCCACCGCCAGGGTCTCTCAAAAACCACACCACAATGAAACATCCCACTCTTCTCAACTACAATTTACACTCAAAACCCCTCTGCGGGAGAGCTGGCACCGAAAACGACAGAGGCTTTTAATACCAGCGACTCTCTGCCAGCCCCTGGCGTCGTTGCAACGCGTCGCAACGGTGCGGGAAATAAATATGAGGCTCGAGAGACGCAGCGCTCCCGCGATCGCCAGGAGCGTTTAATACAAGTCGCACAATTTCCTGGTTTCTCTACGAGCCGCTTGTTTGCGCCACCTAGCCGGGGTACCTATCTCGATCCACTGGCAACCTGTTTGCCCCTGCCGTCTGCAAACAGTGCAAACAGAAGAAATCGTGTCGCGGCAGAAGCTTCACGCCCGAAACAGCGGCGCGGGCCGCGTGGAACGCGGGAGGGTTGCGGCCAGTTGCGGCGTTCGCAGCCCTCGCTGCGCGCGCAGCTGTTCGGCCAGCTACACAGTATACCCACGCGAGCGTGAAACAGAGGCTGCGGGATTACAGCTGAAAGCTCGAAGCCAGAAGTTATCCGCGGCCAGCGAATAAGTATAAGTTTGCCCGCGTATCGGCGGAGGTGGAGCTGGCACGCTAAAATTTTCGAGCTCGCCTGTTTGCACGTGCTCGCTTTCCATCGCGGTAAGGGCGGGAGGGATGTTACTGTGTAGGCAACCAGACTTTCACCTAGATTCCGCCGGCTTCAGCCAGCTAGGCACGCTCGAAAGCAATTTCCTGCGGCTTTTGCGTCTTTGTTTGCCCGCTGCATCCCTCTCGCGATCCCATCCACCCCTGCTCCACCGCCTCCTGGAGCTTGGATCCGATCGAGCACGCAACGTTCTTCGGTCGCCCGCTGCTAGAGAGGAAAATTAGGATTCACAGGAGAAGTGACTTTAATTTTCGAGCTTCTTCAAGGGAAGGTTTTCTGAACTGTCGGATGAATGCCCAGCAAAGAAGAATCTTGGCAATCTAATTCCCCGTGTGTCTTCAAGACAAACCCTAAAGACTTTACCTTGAGGGGTCTCCCGAGATTGACGCTCTGAAAATAAGGCACATTTGGTGGAATTTTTTGAAAGAAAAGTATTCAGTATTATAATTCCAAACTTTGTACGTTTATTATTTGACATTCGAAGGTGCTCAAATTTTTCTATACAATAATAATAATTCTGTTTAAAATTATAATGATAAAAGTAAAAAGAGTTTGAAAAAATGTTTGTTGCTGGCTACCATTCTGGCTGCCACAGTTATTTGAAACAAAAATCGTAAAAGTTCTCTTGATCTATATGAGAGTGGTTGTCGTATATGAACTGAAGAAGCTCAAAAACCACGATTACTGTCGCTGCGAAGCCGCCCGATTCGCGAAGTATTTTAGCAAAAGTATTACTACTCAAATAAAACTGAACCACAAATCTACAATCCAATCAGTGTCGAGGTAACCTCTGTCCCCAACTCCCCACCACTTCACCATCGAAATTCAAGAATCTCGTGATGCGATCGATCGACCAGTCTCCGTGGAGCAGCTAACCCGCGTGCCGCCGCTTAATCAGCGTCAGGCCGGGATTCCTTCGTTGGAAACAATTTATCAGTTGCTGGGAATCTCGCGAAACGATCGTGGAATGCCCCCGAACAGGCTGCAGCCGGCGCTACTAATGAAACGCCTCATGGTTGCTGCCCCTTGAGCTGCAGCCAGCTCGAGGTTCCCCCTTTTCCCTTGTTTTTCCTTGTTTTCGTCGTCGAGTTCTTCGGCCTCTCGAGCGGCTGTCGCTCGCGTCTCGTCGGCATCTTAGCATTTTATTATCCTTGCACCCAGCTCGTTACCCTCCAGCCAGCCCGGAGGATGAGTGGCGGAAACGAAACGATTATCCATTCGCTCGCCCGGCGGCTCTTTGTCTGCAGTTTCGCGCGCCTCGTTCTCTGGGTCGTTCAATTTCGTAGACGTCGTTACGCGGACCGCAAGAGTCCACGCGTCTGGGGAACGCTCAATCTTGGGGACGACAAGCTCCCCTCGAGGTGGCTTCGATGATGATTTCGAGGTGGGAACTAGAGGGTGGTGGCTATCTTGATTTGGGATCGAATGTATTTCGCGAAAATTGTGGAGGCTTCCACACCTTGACGCCTGCAACTGCTGGGGCAAAATCGCACCCACAGTCGATCTTTCAAATTTCTCAACATATCATAAATCGGATAGCAATCCTTGAATGCAAGGATATTTTAATGTAAAGGTAGATATATCAACTTTTGAATTTTAAAGAATTAGAAATATTAATAAGTATAATTTAATTAATAATTATAATTTTTAATACTAATATTTTGAAGAAGTATTTATATTATAATAATTTAGAAATATTTAGAAAAATTTTAAGTTTCTATATTTAGGATATGAGTCTAACAGCTTAGATTAACTTATATATATATTTTTAAATTAATACAATTTAATAACAATTTTTATTACGTATATATTTAATTAAAATATTCCTTTCATCAAACGCGTTACTTTGATATAAATATAGCTAAATTGACAAATATGAAATAAAATTTACTTCTTAGGCTCGCGGAAAGTAGCAAATGAAAATTGAGAAATCAAGCATACGTGGCATTAGGTCTCCAAAGTGTTAAGTATGCTGGAAAGTGGAATAAAGAAAGGGGGAGGATTAGGGATGAGAGATGGGTATTGCTGGAGAACTGTGAGGACAAAAATTTGTAAGTTTTCTGAGGGCTAGTCATAGATGACCCTGTTAGCTTTAAAATAGTAATTGACCTAACCGTTTTACCTACTGGAAAGTTAGTTAGGTGAAAGAGCGTGAAAACTCGCCCAGAAGCCAGGTTTTCCAGGTAAACGCATGGGAACAGTTCAACGACGCCTCTACACCGGTCTGATCGATGGTCTAATTTCTATTCAATTAAATCCGCCGGCGGTACGAACTGCCATTGTTCAAAGCCCGCCAGTGCAGCTAGCGACTAAGCTAGCCTCGAAGGTCTCTCTCGCGAGTCAGCAAACTCCTCCAGGGGAAGTGCTTTCGATTCCATCCTGGAAAAAAGGCACGCGTTCCTCCTTCCCTAGAAAAACGTCCCACTCGCATTTATCAATTAGAATATCAGAATACTACTTACCGAAGTGTCTTCGAATCATAAAACTCTACCTCCAAATCGAGATTGACTCCAAATTCTTTCCACCAGAAACCTCCCCAACCTTCCACGGGCCGAATTCCTGTTTACCCCAAAATTCGAAGCCCACTGAGCAACCGAGAACTCTCAACAACACCTACATCAAATTTCTCTTGATCTTAGAATTCTCAATGACCGTTGAAATTCCTCACACGAAAGGACCTAGAATTCCGTGCCCTTTTTCAGGATTAAAAACACACGGCAAACATGGGAAAATGGAGGAGAGTAAAGAGCAGCGCAGAGGTTTTTTAATCCCGTTCTCCTCGAGGGGGATGAAGAGTCGCCCCCAGCTGGCTGTCATCGTCCCCCGCGGCTCTAATAACTTTGCCAGTCAGCAAAATTCCTCTAATTGCTCGGGAGCCTGGCTCGTTCTTGCACGCGCGAAACTCTCGCTGCTCGCGGGGAAATGGCTGGTAGGCGGCTGGATCGAGAACTCGCAAGTATTAGATATCGATTGCCATCCTCCCTTGAAGCCCCCAGGGGGATGACAGAAGGGTGCAACTTCCTCCTGCTCTGATGGAACGATGAAATTGTTCTGTCAGCAGCCAACGGCTATATCGTGTCTTCACACTCCTCTCCCTTTATCTCCGCCACCCCTGTCTTGCGGATTTCCATCCCCCCGTGAGCTGTCGAAAATGAAGGTGTGCTAGATGGGCCAAAGGTGACGAGAATTCGTGTCGAAGGGAAGCTGAGGAATTTGTTTTCTTAGATTCGAAGCTTTGTAATGTCCCTCTTAGTTAGTGTATTTAAGGTGTACAGTGTAGGTTCCGTTTGAACTTGCCGCCTCGACGTTTCGCTTGCCTTTTTCCTCCCATTCAAGCCCGCTCTCCCTTTTGTCTGCTTATTCGCCCACGCGCCTCGCAACTTCCCTTCACGAGGGATCGAGCGACTTCCGGCCGAAGCTAATTACCGTTCGCGCTCGAGATCGATCCTTTCGGATTCCTCCTTTCTTCTCAGCTTGCCCCGCTACCCTTTCAACGCTCCCCCGCCCCGCGAGGGCTGAGTTCAGCCGTATCATCGATACTTCGGCCCCTTTGTCTTCGGTTTATCGAAGGCCTTTCGTCTTCCGTCGCGGTTAATCGCCTCTGGTGTTAAAGTTTCCCTTTCGTGTCTTCGTTCCTTATCGGGGGTGCCTCAATCGACGACTATGCCGATACAAATTCAACTCTGGGCGGTTAAAGCAACAGTGGAATTCTATTGGGATTACTGTGAGGGTAACTAAAGGAATATATTTGACAATGGCCTCATTACGGCTAATTTCAGGTGGACGCCACGAATTCTTTTCAACCCCTGTTCTGGGATTTTAAGGTTTCTATGGTATTAGTGGTATTTGCAGGGCGAATAAACTTCCCCGCGATAATTCACTCGGCCACCCAGTGCCATTGTCTCGGGATTCATTAAACGTCTCCCCTTCGCAGCGACTCGAAAATTCCATCCCGATAATGGCCGCGCCTTGTCCCGTCGATTTTCCTCCGTGTCGCGTCGGAAGAAAGGGCGGCTGTCGAAGGTGAAGGTTCCGGGGATCTAATTTCTGGTCTGGGGACAGGGCTGGCTGGCCGCGCACGTAAACTTGGAAATTCAATCTCCGGGGAAGCTCGTCGCTGAGGGATCGAACGGGGGGGATGTCTCGGGAAACTCTCGCGCAGCTCACCAACTTTCCAACTTGGTCCTTATTGCGTTACTGTTACTATTACGTTACGTACCTATTGGAAGATTTGTCGTTCTGTTAAGGGAACGGAGGAAAACTGGAGCTGGGATCTGGGGCAGTCTATGATTACGATCTCTTGGGACTGGCGGATACGGGGAGATTGGGATTCACCGTTGCGTGGGCCACAAAAGGGTGTAGGATTATTAGGGGTTAGATTAGGAGTATCCTTGGTTCGCCACGGCTTTCGATTGGGTGGCAAGGAGAATAGATCAGCTATGAATCAGCCATCGAGTAGAGTATGTAGAAGAAATACAGATTTGTAGATACAGTCAAGATACGGAGTAGTACATACCATGGGTCCACCACAGCTTGGAATTGGATAGTAAGGAGAATAGGCCAGTCATATCTCAGACATTGAGTAGAGTAGAGTCTATTATTGATTAGATCTCGGTAGAAATTAGTACTTATTTTAATTTTTAACCAGAGGTCCAAAGTAACAGTTATTTGAAACATTTTTTGGAAAAATGTCCTTAAGTAAAAATTGATTTTTATTTAAATGGAAGCCAGTTATCATTAAATCTCAAAAAAATTTCCCGAAAAGTGAAATGATTAAGTATTAGTTTTTAATTGTTCTGATTACGATCAGTAATGATAATAACAATAATGGATAATAAGCGAATGTAATCGCGGTATGTAATCGAAACAATTTTAATCATTTATAATGATTATTCGCAACCAAAATCATTTAATTAAAGACATTAACACTTATACCATAACTTTTAAAATTGGTCTTATAACACTTATGTTTGATTTTAACTTTTCAAACCCAAAATATCCTAGATACTTAGTATCATAACTTTTGCACCATACTCTAAAAAATTTCGACCTACCTCTCAGACCTCACGTGTACCAAATCCTTTTTAGATACATCCTGTGCTTACATATCAGAAAATATCATTCCATCCCAATTATACTTCGAACTTCCCACTACGCTGTATCCCAACGTCACTCCAACTCCCAATCGCACTCCACCGAAACGTCCCCAAATTACCTGCAACCCCCTCAACCCGGCCGCAGATCCCTTCGATGCGTTCGTCGTCGGAAATCGAATGACTGCCTCAATAGCCAGGCTGCACCCGTCTTATCAGTCACCATTGTTCAACGACCAATTAAATCGACCGTCTGTCCCGCACACGCGCGATTGTCGCGCCCTGTCAAGGGCTTCCGACGATTTTGAAACGTCCTCGTGGATCTTAGCCAGGTGGAGCAGCCGCGGAAGCGAATTAATTCGATCAGACGAGCCTGATTTGACCGACTCGTCGTAGTAATTTCGCCTGCCTGGGGAGCAACTCTCGAGATACGTTGCTCTGGCTGATATATCTGACAGGGAATTTGTTGCGCGCCCTGACACGGCTGCTAGGTAGACGGACAGGGGCAGATTTTCGACGCGGAAGACTCTCGTCGAGATAAATTACGGAATCTTGGCAAATACGAGCAAGCGAAGGTACCTTTTCCAAGCTACCCAACGAAGCTTCTTGGAATCTTCTACTTTGCACGCAGCTAGACCTTCGAGGCTAAGGGGAGGCCGCGACATCTTCAACGTGGATTTTTATGAATTTCATATATGTGTAGTGTTGGTGTAATGGCGCAAGCGTTTCCCAAATATTAATAAAAAAATATTGTAACGAGGAATAACGGCTAACCATAATCAGTGTAAGCGATGTATGTATTTTCAAATTAAATCAAATGTAGTGTCCACAAGAAACTAATTGTAAAATTAAAAAATATAACTGTGGTCATACATCTTTTATTAGAAAAGAAGAAATAAAACAATGAAAAATACTCTGCTATCGTTTAAGTTTTTGCCGCATCACATATCTTTTTTTATTAATATTGTGCAAACACTTGAGTGTTGTACCCAACAGTGACGTATAATGATATACTAAACCCACACTATAACCTATATGAGTTTCGTTAAAATCCGAATCCCAGATGTCGCGACTTCCCCTTTAAGATTCTTCCCCCCAGTCATTCAAAATGAAGAACACTCTGCTCAGTGGTCCATCGATTGTCCAAATTAAACAAGCCATTAGCGCGAAGCACATTTGACTCGGTTTATGGACAGACAGGAAACGAAGAGTCTCTATCGCGGACATAATTGCCCGTGGGCCCAGTCAATACGCAATTTCGGAATTAATTAATGCCGGGACGGGGATCGTTCATTTCGGACACTGAAATGGCTCGTCACTAGGACGTTATTGTGAAGCGGCTGATTCCTCCATACAATGTATGCGTTCGCCGAGCGCGACGGAAAAACGTAGTCGCTCGAACCCCATCCGCGCTTTTATAACGGGGGCAATTAGTTGGAGGGTAATTCCTCGTCGGGCAGAATTTTGATTACCCCGAATCAATTCTCGAAACATTGGCAGCTGCGGACGCCAGCGGAATCGCCGCGGGCGAGCCGGTCTCCAAGGCTGATCGACGTTAATTAACATTTGCGCGGCCGAATCGGGAATAAACGTGCAATACGGACGTTGAATTCAATTAATTCCCGGGTGTGATTCCGCGATGGCGTTAATTAATGATGTCTCGCGATATTGAAACCCTCTTTGCAGGGGAGCTCGTGGAAATTGTAGGGAAGCTTTTAGAAAAACTACGAAACTGGTGTTTAACTTGATGTGAAGAGAAGATTGTCGACTGCTAACGGGAAATTGCGGAGGATTCGTAGCAGGTGCAAGAATTTCTTTCATTCAAAGTTCACGATCTTCGAAAGATAAATGTGGGATCAGGATCCTTTATAAGTGGGGCCCAGAAAATAGAAAGAGAGAGACAAGATGCGTGGCATTTTTTGGGACGTAACAGGAATATACAGGGTGGTCGGCTACGCGTGAGAATAAATTTAAGGGGTGATTCTCGACACCATACTAATTGTAAGACAAAAATCAAGAATAACCATTTGTTAGTTATAAGCGTTTAAAGATATGCCTAAAAGCAGGTCGAGCAGTAGTATTCAAAGCCATTGCCGCATGGAGTCACTCACCTTAGAGAAGCTACGACGCAAATTTCTTCTATATCAATTCATCCAAAAGCGGAGAGTATCGTTGAATTACACCAGACCTGCCTACCGGGTAGTTGAGAGAGAAGCTGCGAGAAGTGGGATCGGTAGAAACGGCACTCTACGCACCTAACAGCATCACATGCTCAGTAATTCAAGTAAAAAGCCTGCTCCACCTGAAACCGTGCTCCATTAACGTTTCACTTTCGCATAACCAGTGACCAAACTGCGCGTTGAACTGCGTCAACCGGAGGATCGCCAGCTGGAGTTCTAAAAGTGACGGCGAAATAGATGACCGCGCGACGAACGGTAAAAAACTTTCCGTGGGAAATTCAGACGGGAGTCAGAGTCCCTCGGACAATCGACTGTCGGCTGGGTCCTCCAGCCTCCAGCAATTTCCCGATTGAATTAATCAATGGGCAGCGGTATCGAAGCTCATCGAGCAAAATTCAACGCGGTCCGATCGCGGGAATAGATTCAGCGACGTAATTGCCGCTAGCCGTATCAGCGGATAGATTATGTGCCGTATCCTGCGCGCATCTCGCTTTATTAACCACCGCCGCGTGTACCCTGCACGTTTTACTCCGCGGTGGATCCGGTGTCAGGTTTATCCCGCGGCTAAAATGGCGCGTGCCTCGGAACACGGGGCTGCGAAACAGGAGATACATGTATCCTCGGAGTTTACGTGAAACAGGATTCGATTACCCGATAAATGGGCCTCCTTGATTATAACTACTCTGGTTATCGATCAAATTACCGCTGTTTAGTAGAAGCGAAGTGGTCGGCCGTGTAGGTGGGATGGAAGAGGTGTTAAGTTAGGCGGAAGGTAGCCCACTGGTTACCTATATTCGCATGGAGCTGAAAGGTTTTCGATATAGAAAAGTGTTAAATCGTTTAAATAGTTTCACCTGCAGATTGTACGTCGTCCTAAAATAGGGAGAGTCAATGGTTGGATCATTCCGATGGTTGGCCCGGACCCGCGGGGGACGATCCGCGAATAGGAACGCTTGGCGGCGAGTTATCGTCCAGCGTGCCAATAATTCGGCAATTTCCAGGACAATGTCCGCGGCAGGGATCGCGGGATCTATTCACCGGCAGCTGTGTAGTATTAATTAATCAGTATTATTCATATTACGGACCAGCGAGCGTGTAATTGGACGGTGGCTCGTTTGGAATCATTTCGATTCGCGCAGCCGGCGACCCCCTTTTTTAATTAATGCGCCTCGCGACGCTTTCGGCCGTAAACAAGTGTGCCAAATACGACGGACTCTTTCGTACGGCGAAGCTAAATTTCTGGTCGAGAGCGGCGAGGTGTAAAATAGTGAAATAACAGTTCAACCCTCCCGATTCCTTATGAAACGGAATTCGAGGCGCACAGATATCAGGGAAATTAAGATAACGCGATCTGATTCTGATAATCTGCGAGGGGTGAATCGTCAGGGGTTGAAGGGGTGCGTACCCCTTTCCCCGTTTGCCATCGGTGGATAATGAAGCGACGATGGCACAGAATAATGCGGTTAGCGCAAACGATGGTGGTTGGATTTCGGGCCAGGAGAGCTTAAACCAGTCGTGAAATAAAACGGGGTAATGGATTTCAGTGGCCGCGGCGAGAAAAATTGCAGGGAGAGAGCGGGGAAAGGGGAAGGGGTCGCGGTGGCTTATTTTCGTTGCGAATTGGACGCGGGACACGCGGAAATTAAATTGCGAGGGAAAGTGTGGCCAACGGGGGAGAGGATATAATCTCCTTCGAGTTTGTACAGCTCGATTTTCCTCGTCGAACTGATGGGATTCTTCGATTCAACGAAATCTAGGCGAATTGTACACTATATTCCATTTCCCCGGTATCGCCGGGAATATTTCATTTTTCTTTCATATCGCGCGCTTGATTTAAGTCAACGACTTTCGAACAGAATTAGAGAGAGGGGCTTCGGGATACTTTTTTCCATCTTTTTCCCATCGATATATTTCTAGTAATTTCTCGATACTCGAGTGTGCTCGATAACTCGTGAGCGATGTTACGTGCATGCTTCCCAGGAATATCCTAGCAAGTATCGATCTTCTCGCAACAGCCATTTTCTTCCAGAATATGCCATTCACTGGAATTCCCCCCCCCCCCCTAACTCCCACTCACCTCTTTCTCTTTTCCACCGCGCCATCGCGACGAAGAAATTTCCACCCTCGCGATTACACGACAACGGACTGTCTTTTTCCCAGAGTCGTAAGGAAGACTTTTAGGAATTCTCTTTTTTCCTGCACTGAGTTCAATAATCAATTAATCAATTTCAATCAATTTTCTTTTCTTCCTCTCGCTTCTCCATATTTTTTATAGCACCCAATGCAGAAAAAATGGAAACGACTATTAGTGGGATTCGAACCCTGACCCGTTGCGTGGCATCCACGCGCCGCGCCAGCTCAGCCAAAGAGCTTCCATTACTTCTCCCCCGTATTTCTCCATTTTCATCGCTGTGAATCAATTCCCGCGGAAGATCCCGGCCGTAACTCATTCTTTTAAATTAAAAACTCGATCTTGCGTAACCAGGCTGCAAGCGCGCCCTCGTGCAGGTAATATACTCCCCAATTTCCAGGAGAAAAGCTTCCGGGGGCCTGTATTTAATCTCCGACGGGGTCGAAATAGTTTTCTCTGGCTGTTGGCCGAGAGAAGCTTCCCGTGGATCTGGGTTAGACGTGAGTTTCCGTGGAATATGGGTTCTCGAAGGACCCAGGCGGTAAGTTTCGAGCGCCGCGAGAAGGTTCGCGGCGAAAGGCCGCAGGTGTAAGGGCGACAAGAATTCCCTTTCCCATCTTGTGTCGCCACGAAGGAACCCCCTCTGTCTGCTCTAAACCACCCCTTGGGCCACGTATCGTCCTCGTTTACTTCTCTGTTTTGTTATCGTGAACCCCACCACGCTTTCCGTCCCTCGAATCAGCCGATAGCCGCGTTTTTCCAGTGCGAGTGGTACTTCCAACCGTGGAGTCAGCTCTCCGTGTCGTGCGCGCCGCTGGGTCGCCGTAATTTCGAGTATGAAAATTGGCAGGGTTCCACGGACGCCGGGCGCAACGGATACGCTGGGTATATCGATTCATATCGGGTTAACACCCGGCCACGATAAATCCGCTCGCTTGGTTATTACCGCGGGCTTGGTAATAAGTCACCACACCGAATGGTAATAAACGTTGTCACCTGGGCCGATGAAAATGACGAGGCAGCGTTTCTCTAGTTATTACGTGATATTTCCCATCGCGCCCCGGTTATTGTCCCCTGCACGCCTGCGTTACAGCGACAAGGAACGAGGACCAGGCGTATTTCTCCACTTCTTACACGTTTTTACCAGTTTTACCATTTTCACCATTTTTTACCATTTTTTATCTTTTTTACTTTTTTACTTTTTACACTTTGTCCCGTGTAGAAATGACATACGATCGAATAACAGATCGTAGGAAAAATGACAGCTGGCCACTGGCGTCCAATTAGAGCGATACGAGTCGAGCCACGCTCTCGCTGATAAAACAAATCATTAAGGGAGCGATTGGCCCGGAGAAGCAGCGCTAGAAGGCTGTCAGATACACAGAGACTTGGAACGCTTCCAGTAGACGGATCAAACACTCGTTTCGCCGTGAATCGGCTCCTTTCTCCTTTTGTCGCGACCTTCGCAGCGATCGACTAATTGAAAGCGAGTCGATTAACCCACCAGCCCAGATACCATTCCCGAATTCTACGCGGAGAAAGGAAAGAGGTCGGGCAGCTCGGATGAACGGCTAGAATCGATCGATCCCTTTCCACTGTCCCTTTGTTGGAATTTCGATTCTATTTATGGTTCGCCGAGGTTCAAGGGGCTCGAAAAGCAGACGAAATCGCGCAACTTCCGCGGACACGAGAGCACTTAGCGCGTCGTCGTCGATTCTCAGACGTCCCGACTTGATCAATATCCGCGGAAAGAAATAGGTCGCTCTTATTTCCGGTCCCCGGCGATTCCATTTACAGTCTCGTGATTCACACATTCCATGTATCTATGGGCTAGCTTCTCAACGTTTCCTAAAATGTTGCTGTGGCACGGCGAGCTTCTATTAACAAAGGATCTAGGATATTTCCAAACTAGGTGGGTACTCGTCGAATGGAACTGTTAGCTTTTATAAATAAAAGTTATTTCTCGAAATTTTAACTTTCAAATCTTCTTGTCACATCCTTAACTTTTTCAGAGCACAATAAATGTTGCCGTTTAACCAAAACCTTTATCTACTTTTAAGAAACTTAACGTTTCTTATTTACACAAAAATGTACGGAATAAAAGTTTCGGTTAATACACTGCATTTTATAACAGCTCTCTCGCAACAGAAAAGATAATAATCATAAAAATACAGTTTTTCCATAATTATTTTAAAATTTTACCTGTTTCATTCAACCCCTGATTTAAAGTCAATCTTTTCTTCGCGGATATAAAAATTTGGACGCGGCGAAAAACAAATAGACCAAGCTGCTCTTAATCCATCGTCCTTTCCTCAATACGAGAAACGGAGCACATTTTCGTCCCGATAAATTGGAGGCTGTCGTGAGGCAAAATCGCCAACTTACTCTAGCGACTATGGCGTCGATCCAGTAACTCCTACTTTCTCGTAACGAGTAGCATCGAGCTGGGTCTCGATCGAACTTCCCTCTCGAACGTACACCTCCGTTCGCCGAAGGAAAATGAAGGGAAGTTTGGAGTCGGGACGGCCCTAGTTCGTAAGCTCCGTGCCATTATGACGCGAGGTATTCAAATTCAAATGACGCTCCAGCCGCAAGCGTCTTCATGCTCGCTTTCCTCGGAAACGAAGCCTCGTATCAAAAACCTTTATACTACACTTTCGATCCCTTTTTGAACGCTGAATCGCCCCCTGTAATCCTCATCGCGAAATACCTCCGTCCTGCAATTTTACAACACTTTATATCACCCAGCGATTCTCTGTTCTCTATTTCTACTAGAGCAAAGAAATTGGCACTCCAGTCGAGACTATTGAATTCCAAAGTAAAATGCTATCCTTCGCGAACGAAGCGCCAGAAGGGGAATCGAAGAACTTTCCGCTCCAGCGATAAGGGTTGATCATAAATTCCATATTCCTCGATATTTTTTTACCGTTGTAGCCATGAAAGTTCGATGAAACGAAAAAATCTCTCGACACGTCCCTCGCGGAACGATTCGAAGGAAGCTGGGAGCGGGATCGATGCGTCTGGACTCTGGATGATCGCTCGAAAGATTCCCGCCGCCAGCTGGCGGTGACAATTTACGCCGTCCCTTGGACGTTTGCGGCGATAAAAGCGTGAGGACGGTGTTGATCACGAGACAAAAAGGGCTCCTGCCAGCTGTATCGCCTCGAAACCTACCCCCCACGCCCCGCCCTTGGCATTCTTTATCGCGCGAGCGATGACAAAAGCCAGAGGCTCGAAAAAGTCGCGGCGAAAAAGCTGCGAGAGGGACAGAAGGAGGGAAGGAGTCGAGGCAGGCGATTCTGATCTCGAATATATATATATAAAATCTTTTTTCACCAGACCCTTTGTTCCCGCCACGTTCCCTCTGATTTCTTCTTGGCCAAGAACCGTGGCAGCAACACGTGCTCGTTTTAAATCCATACACACGCGACATTTCGCCGCAACGCTGGTCAAAGGGAGCTCTGCGAACGTGGGGAATGAAATAAAAGGCTGTGCGATGCAGATTCCACGAGGACAGAAATGGCGGCCGAGAGAAGACGCCCCCGTGGGATCTTCGCTGGCAAAGCTCGCGGATGTGCTCTTTAAACCACCCATCGTTTACTCGCCGTGGTGAGATGTAATTGAATCTCGCCGCCCGAGAGGGAGGAGTGAAAATTTTAGCGACCACCTTCCCCAACGCCAACCCCTTCCTCCTTGGAACAGTACGTGTGCGCCAGGGCTCGATGAATCTTTCAGCGATGGGGGATCGATGCCTGGCACGCTCCCGATCGACGATTCTCTTTCTGCTTCCTCCTTTGCGGAGCGGAGTTGTTTGTCTTCTAAAACATGGTGCATGTTGCGAGATCTTGCGGCTATTTATTCTTCTGCACGAGGGTGTTTCCCACGGGTTCAATCGATTATTTTATTATAGATATGGATAACCAGAGTGGGGAACAACTTATATCGAATAAAACAACTATTCGTTATTCTGGAATAAATTTATTTTATTCGAAATTTGTATTCGAAGATTATTCTAATTATACCTAACTATGTGGAAAAGTCCCTTTACATGTAATACAAAAATTTACAAATTACACAGATGCTATGTTAGCGGCCACGACTCTTCGTGATTGCACTCTGAAGGAAGTACGTATGGACTCGAAAAAAGTTGATTGTGCTAGCACAGGTATTGGCTAAGTTGCGGGTCCGAGTTTGAATTTCAATAACGAAAAACCCCTAACTCGTGTTTCTGCCGCAATTAGATAAGATTCTCTGATACTTTATTCTGCATTATATCTTCGTATTTGCAAAGCCACTCGTACAATATCGAATCGGCGAAACGTCACTGGATCGCGCGTTCACCCGGCTGGAAAGAGCCCGGCGAGGAGTGTCGGCGTTACATCGTTTCACAAAAAAAAAAAAAGTTTCCTCGATAGTCGTAATTTTCGAGCACCCTCGAGCACGAGTGCAGGGTGGCGCGAGAAAGAGGCGAAGTATTTATTTCCAGTGCCCTCGAACCGTTTAATTTCCCACGTGCCGTTCGAGTGGCCCGAATAATTGGCCTCTGAATTCTCCATTTTCATCCCTCGCCTCCGCGCCCACCCTCGTCTCCCTTTTTCCATATTTTTTCCCCGCCCACCTGAGTCCCTCTCGTTTCCCGGCGAGTGGCTGCCAGCCAGTGCTCGAAAAGGAATTGCGCGGAGTCCCTGGGACCGAAAACAGCCCTCTGGTCCCACTTATTCCAAGATCTAGAGAAATCTCTAAAGAATGCCTCGACTTCCATGCCCCCGCAGAATATTCTTTCTGAAATTTCAGCTCTGACATTAAATCGTGCAAAGATCCATCTCCAAGAAGTGCGATTAATTCTTTCCTTTTCCTCTCTGGTATTTTCTGGCGTCCAAGCGGAAACATGGAAAACGATAAAGAAGCTCGAAGATTGAGAGAACGTGACCCAGGGTTCGGTTGGAAAGGTATATCGAGAATTAATTCGACGAGTTCGTACGAGGAGGATCGCTGAAACCAGATACGTGACCGGTTAAAGAAGTGGAGGAAAACGGGCGTCCAGGGCAACGTCGACCTCCATTGGGCGAACGACATCGTCAACGCTCACAGACGACGCCGGAAATCGAAAGGACGCGCCTCGATATCCGTTCTTGATCGATTCCTCCGTCTTCCAGCTCGCCTTTAATTCCACGAAACACCTCGGTGACCTCCACTCCGCGGCTTTCGTCTTCCATTGCTCTCGGACTTGCAGAATTTCTCCACCGTTTGCGGTCTCCGTGAACGTTTCTGTGAGAAAGCGCAGTAGTAGTTAAAGGAAAGTTGAAACTGCAGATGGTAATGAGAAGGAGATCGCTCCTTTGGAAAGAATTGAAGAGTTCATGTAGGAAACACTGTAGGTGTTAAAATTAAAATTTTTGTACAGGCCATTTGGTAATACTATAATAGTGCTAAAAGATGGGGAAATAATAGAAAATTTTGTGATGCATTTGGGTTATGGAATACATAAGCATATTTAGCAATTAATCGAAATCAAATTTCGTAAATAATTGGGGGAAAAATTAGGAGATTATTAATATAAAATTTATTTAAATTTAAAAATTACAAAGTTGAAGAAGTTTTTTCTCTCCCCTTCAATCGTATCTTGAAATTGATGTATCTGATTAGAGGTGGCTTAGAATAGAACAGCGATAGCAAGATAATATGCAAAGTACAGTATGAACTTTGAAGTTTGTTTTTCACCCCTACTGTGTGCGAGAGGAAGTGGGAAAATTCTGAGTTCAAAGTTACAGCGCCATTGCTTCTATAAAAGATTCTCATATTTTTCAATGTACCTCCACGAAACGAGCACCCCGAGTGTCAGAGAATTTCATCCCCCGTTTCAGTATGGATTCGTGGAGATGGAAAAAAGCTTGCGACGAAGCTCCGAGGAAGTGGGACGTCGTCGTTAATTCCAGCGATATCCTTCCGATGCGGAATTGCTCGGGGGATAAATCACCCGCGATCCATTCCGCCATCGATCAAACGACGAAATCGTTTATCTTATTCTTTCGCCTAGGGACAGGCGGACGCTACAAAACGGGTTAAATCAATCGGAGATAGAGGAAGATATTCGCCGTGGCTCGAAGGAAACTGGTGGATGATAAATCCTGCGCGCCCCAGCCTCCCGAGCAACAATGAAGACGAATGCGTTGTTTGCTCGCGGGGTGGTTGCCTTCCCACCCCTTCACAAATAATACTTCCCCTCGATATGAATTGTCCCTCCGTGAAAACACTGGAGCTTTTTGCTGAACGCTGGGCGATGTGATTGAAAGCAACATTGGAGAAAATAAACACTTGATAATTGTTTACTCTGGTTATTTAACGTTAATGATTTGTTCCTTCTTTTTGGGAGATGGGAATATTTATACAGAAGAAGTATTTAATATTTTACAGTGAATTATGATATAATTCATAGAGTAAATGGCGTGGTTGCAGTGTAATAACCAATAATAAGCTTAAAAACAAAAACTAAAACTAAAACTAAAACTAAACGAAATAGAAATAAAAATTAAATTCTAAGAAACAAAAGCTAAAATCTAAACGAAATACCTACCTAGGAATAAAAATTAAATTCTAAGAAACAAGAACTAAAATTAAGCAAAATATAAATAGGAAATAAATTCTATCTTCAACGCTCTGTGGTTTAATTCAATGGGTGCTTAACATAAGTCTACCAAAGTTTCTACAGCTTTCCAAGCCTCTACTAATGGCCCAGTGCGAAAGCCTATTAGGACTCGCAATATTCCTTTGAATTTCCAAAATTTTCGTGAGCATAAGAGCCATCGAGCAGGCTCCTTGAGTATCCTTGAGTAAAGGCTTTAGAAAATAGAGGAAACTGCGAGTTTCCAAAGAGTTCTAGGAAGATGATCTAACGGACGACTGTTTTCTCGTTTCAGACACGCATTGGCCAGCCTTCGCCTGCGTTCTCATGGCGACGACGGTACTTTCGTGCAGGCAGAGCGAGTTTCAGTGCAGCAACGGCCGCTGCGTCGCCCTGAACAAGGTGTGCAACGTCATCGACGACTGCGGCGACAGGAGCGACGAACCACGACAATGCTCTCGTGAGTAAAACTTTTCCCATTCTACCTTCGATCCTATACCCATTCGTGATTCAAAGCCCTACGCAAGAAAAGGAACAGTAACATAGCCAAAAAGTGGCTAAAGGTGAATTCCCACTTATCAGTTCCGTGGTGAAAAATATCGCTTTCCTGTTTTCAAATGGAAAACTTTGCCCTTGTTACTCAGTCACTCACACTAACACAGACAGACCATTGACACTGACAGAATTCATACGTGTGAATCCACCTTAAGCCATTTTTTCGCCAGCCCCAGCCCCTAGGCGGTAGGCAACCCACCAGAACCGGCCGTAATCGCGCCACGTACACGCCGTAATTACACCGAGTTACGAGGCAGGTTCGTGGGGATGCGTGCAAACCCGATCAGATTTATCCGCGGTCGTGACTGCGTTCGTTCCCTTGCAAATTCCTGCGCGATAACGATGATTTGTCGACCTAACCTCGCTTTGCATCGCGTTCCTCGCGCCCCTGCTAAGACTACTGTTTCGACACACACGTCGACACGGTTGCCGTGGGCTACTAGGCGTTCGAATAAAGGATTCGCCATTAATTTACTTTCCATGTCGAGAATCTGGATACCGAAGAGTACGAACACGAGAAAGGTCCCTTTTGATTTGAAAATAAATTCGCGGCGCGATTGGAAATCATTTGTCACGAGAATTCTTTACCCCACGCGTGGTTGCGATGATCGACGTGGGCCACGGTAAATCCAGACCCTCCTGCGCGTTCTTCCGAGGATTGTCCCGACCAACGCAGGTATAAATCACGAAAATTAGGGGTCGAAGGGACCCCTTCTTGCTCGCCGATCTTCGGGGTCGAACCACTCCGTTCTATCAAGGTCTGTCGATAGCAGGCCGTGCGAGTAAGGGAAACATCCCCGAACGACTCCGTCGTGGATCTCGGGCGAGGGGGCTGTCAGGCCACATTTTCGAAAATTAATTTCATCCTTCATAGTTTTATTTTTCGATGAATTCCTGTATTTTTTTCGAGGAAGAAGGATCAGCGCCCTTGAATATTTTAAATTTGGCATTTTTTTTTTTTGGAGCTGGAGGAGAGAACAGTGAGGGGCAGGGGTGGAAATTTTTAAGGGCGCAAATATTGGGTGAATGAAATTGAAAAAGTAGCAAAGTGTTTTTGCCTGCAACTTTTTATTTTTTCGTCGACAATAATAGATTTCTGTAGGGAAATAAAATATCTATCTATTTTCCCTAACACCGACAGGGAAGAGTGGTCTTTAAACACAGAGGCTTGAGACAATTTTAAAATGAATCCACTTTCTCATGTAACAAATTAGCAATAAGTCATATATGAGTTGTCATATTGAATTAATTTTAATATTCTCTCAACCTTTTTAAATTACAATATTTAAGGATATTTCGTGGAAAGGTAGACTCTGGTACCCTAGGTATGCTAAATCTGCGAATCCGCCCCTGATGAAGAGGAAGGGTAGGTCTCTAACAAAGTGGAGAGACTTTCTGCCACATTTTCGAGCTGCATTTCGATGAATACAGTTCCATCGACAATGGGCCGAACGAAATGCTCGTGGACCCGTTGCTCGATGGAGGAACTCGACCCTATTCTTGCCTCCCATCGCGCCATCAATAACGACGAATTCGCGACTAATTATCGTTTCGTCTGGGAAACAATGCTGCAAATTATAGAACCTTATACACAAACCTATATCTCCTCGCAATTGACACGAAAATACCACCCACAATAATGGGTATTCCATAAGTGGGTCTTCAAGTCCGAACAATAGTCGATGTTACTACTGAAACCTGATATCCCACCCTCAACACACGACCACTATTCCCCATGGCTAGTCAGCTTCAAATATGCCTCCAGTTCCAAACACACCCCAACTATTCCATCGCTGCCTAAACTTCACGAGTTTCTCCAGCGAGAGCCGCCAATCCCGCGCGAGCCCGGAAACCGAGATCCCTCGAACTCCCTTTGAACAGTTGATCGTAACTACCGCTGAAAGAGTCGCTGGGTCGTTTTCGTTTTAGAGGGAGCATACTGAGCTGAGTCAGTGTCTGTCCACGATCCCCATTTTTACACCGCGCTCGTAATTCAGCGAGTACGGGTCGTAAAACGCTGCGCGTGCTACCTGATTCAGGCATCCCGCCGTTTTTATTACTTAATGCTGCCGGGAAGAGGCGCTTATAAAACAGCGAGCACGGTGGCACAGTGGCCGAGCCCCAATGAACTTGTACCGCGCGAGCATCCGCGCGGAGTGGTTGCCTGGCGCCCAGGGGCAGCCCGACTCACGCTGCCCGTCTGGGAAGCGGCGTGCGGCGGGTTGCCATGCAGCAGGGGTCATTCCGCTCACGTAGCCCAGCGACCTGCTCCAAAAGTCCAGCGCGAACGGGACGGAAATTCGAGGATAGGGCAGCAGGAACCGGTGTCAGCGGAATTGTGAAAGAAGTTGTCCCACGGACGTGTCGGTTCTTGGAGTCACTGCGCCACATTGGCTATAGGGCGGCAGAGTTGGGCATTAAATAAATAAAAAATTATTTCAATGACGGATCGAATAATAGTTACTTTTACTTTAGATTATTTGACGAATAAAGTTAATTTTTTTATTCGCCGAGCGTTTCAACTTTAGCGTCAACTTTAACTTTAATAACTTTAACTTTAATAACTTTAACTTTAATAACTTTAACTTTAAAAACTTTAACTTTAATAACTTTAACATTAGTAACTTTGACATTACTGCATTGTAACGCGCGCGCTATTGTAACTTTATTCGACACATGACGCATAATTTTTTAACCTTTATTCGTTCTTCGAAATTTTGTCCATCTCTGCAGGGCGGGCTAACGGAATTGGCAGTGGAATTGATCGTATACAAAGTCGAGGTTCCTCCATTTGTCATCGTAGGATTATGAATCCCCTTAAACCCTCGCAGACTTCGTCCTTCCTTGCTTTTTATTAAACTAGTGAATTTCTTTCTCGTCATGGAAACATAAAGGGATGTCGTCCTCGGGGAAAGTTACGACAGGCAATAACAAACTTTCGTATTCTTCCTGCGTCGCGAATTCCCCGCCTCTCGCTACGTCGGTCCAGTTCGTTTATATCAATTATGCCGGTTAGAGTAATTAAACGTGGGAACGAGGGCGGAGGCAGCTGGAGCATCGAGTTTTATTAAGAAGTTACCTATTCCTCGGCGTGGACCTCGCGCGTCTTCCCAAGAGAAAGTTTCTGGAGGGATGGAAGGAAATTTATGTTCCAGCCTTCTTATGCAATTATCGCAGTGCCTCTCTGGCTGGTCGGTGCTCTGCTCTATTGATGGATTTTTCTACTTTTCTAAGATGGTATTCTAGTGTAAGATGCGCTTTTTCTTACACATTCTTGGGTATTTTTTTATAAAGCATCTATACAACTTTTTCGGCCACTATGTGGTTCATATATTTATTCATGTTTCAGTAATGTTTACAGATTTTAATAGAGAGAAGTAATTAAAATTTGTGGCAGTGCAAGCGTTTGAACGCATTCGCTAAAAAAGAAAAGTCTCTCGATGGCTTTCATAATTCCGGCTATTCTGCTCATCTGACATAAAAAACCAAAATGATTCTTAATGAGGACGAACTTGGCTATAGCCGGTAGGCGAATGAAAGAAAAGAAATCGACATTAAAGAAATACCACGTTTGAAGTTTGACTGACATGATTTTGAATTAATTCCGCTATCAGCTATAGCCAAGCTCGTCCTCATTAAGAATCCTTTCGGTTTTTTTATTTCAGATGAGCAGAGTAATCGAAATTACAGCAACCATGGGGGACATTTTTTTAGCGAATGCGTTCAAACGCTTGCACTGCCACAAATTTTAATTATTTCTCTCTAATAAAAGTTGTAAACATTTCTGAAACATGGATAAATATATGAACTAAATTGTGGCAGAAAAGGTTGTGTTAGAAAAAACGCGTCTTCACTTCCATTGGCTTGGTAAAATTCTCCACGTTCATCACACCATCCCAAAATTCTTAAAGACTACTGAAAGCAATTACCTTCCAAGTTTTCTACACCAATAAATTAATAAAAGTTTCAAAGCTTCCATTTATTATTTGATTTATTATAGTAAACTAAACTTCAAATTTGCATTTACTAAAAATTAAGAAACATAAGTTCGGCCAGGTTTACCAACAAGCCAGCAATATATTTCCCCGCAGCATTTCCCCCAGGCATCAGCATCATCGGCTCTTAAATAATTCATAAACATCCAGACGCAGATTAAATGTCGGTGGCAATGGTCTTTAAAGAGTGGCGCACAAAGGGGCGCGCTTTAAAGGACCTACTTTCCAGTCGTCGAGAGCTGAGTGCTCTTCCTTTCTCCCCCTGCCACCCCTCTGGCCCACTCCGCAGCCATTCTTTTTTCCCTCCGCCCCATTCTCCTGCGTCTTTCGTGTTTCCTTTCCCCGGTTTCTCAGGGCGGAAGCGAGTAGCCCGACTTCCTCCCCCGACGGTCTCTTTCAGTCCGGGGGTAGGGAATGCAGAGGTCTAGCGTAATTTCGCTCTGAATATTATTTAGCCGCGTCACGAGGCGTCTCTCGAACGAAAACGGACACCCAGTCGGGCGTGATTAAACGTCTTTAAGGATGGTCGAAGGGAAAACCAGAGGCGTGCAATGGAAAACAAGATCTACTTTTTCCGCGGGGCTTTATTTCAAACACAATACACTAAACAGGAGATTCAAAGGAAAATAGTATCGTGTCTTATTGTTGGAGGCTTCCTGCGCCTTATTCCTGATTATGGAGCTGAAGAAGAATGGCCACTTTAGAAGAGCTTCTGCCCTGAATTGTTCTTCAGAAAGTTACTGAAGTCGAATTCTGGAATGAGAGGGAGGTGTGAGCAGAGGCAGGGCTGGATTAAGACCCTTAGAGGCCCTAAGCACTTAAAAGATTCCGAGGCCCCCTTATACAAGGTGATCACTTCAACGCAATGTACGATTTCTTAGGCATTTTCGATAATTTGACTAAAAAGTGTTTCTAACAAAAGTTGTGTTTTAAAATTCAGACAATTTCTATGGTGCCCGCCTTTCTCTTGATGCCCTAAGCACGCGCTTATTTTGCTTATTGGTTAATCCAGTACTGAACAGAGGCGATCGTATAATACGTAAGAAATTACGTGGCAAATTCTGGGTCCTCCTGGTGGAAGAGACGATTTCTTTGGGCTCCTCGGCAGAGTCCATTTCGGGGTTACCCAGTGGCATGGACATGTTCGAGCACCGGCAGAGGTCGCGTGCAGAGCCACCGTACAGGGATATTTGGTCCTCTGGTGGAAGAATCAACGAGTGAAATTGTGACAGAGGTTAATAGGTGGATTAGGAAGCAGGCACCTTTCAGGCCAGCCATGTTGTCCAAGCAGAAGCTCATGCTGCTGTTGTCGGAGAAGTCGTAACGGTGAGGGGTGAACATACTGGCTGGGTTAGGGTTCACTTGGTTCTGCTTCGGCATTGGAGACACGTAATGGGACCTGTCAGCCTTGGTGAACTTTGGGCTAGGAGATGGAAGAGCCAGCTGGCTACCTTTGGAATGAACTGATTACAATCATTACTGTGTTATTCACATTCAATTTGGCGATGGTATACAGGAGTATTCAAAAGAAAGTTTAAACTGTGATCGATAAAACATAATTTTATTAGAAAGAATCCTATTTCAAACTTTATACCCTATACTAGATCGACAGTAAGGTGGGCTTTATGGAATATTTTTTTATTCTTTGTTGGTCTCCACAAGCCCGTTTTTTGTTTCTTATCCTAAAAGAAGTGTGTATATAAAAAATGGCCCATATGAACCATATTTGTCGGTTGCTATGATTTGCAACATTACTTTACATTATATTCTTTAATAGCGTAAAAAAATGTTGTGTTTGTATCAGGTATACAAATAGCTCTCACTAGTATCCCTAACTCTACAAGAACATTGGCTGGAGAGTCGTTAAGGGGGGCTTCTCGTGTAACAGCCCCCGAAATTTATGAATTTTTGTTTTAAAAAACTATTGTTAATATTGCATTAAACTCTTTTGAGACATAAGGAGGCATATTTAAACTTGTAGAATTTTTGTATGTCGATCCCTTTTATTATTTATTAATTATTGTGGAATCGTGTTAACCTCTTCGACGACTATAAATAAAAACTGAAATTAAAATTTTAGGTCCAGTACCAGCGTAAATTATTTAATTTTAAGAAAATGTTCTTTCTTTTTGCAATCGGATGACTGTGACAGGTGGTACACCTGACGCCAACATCGTCGAAGAGGTGGACAAGATTCCGCAATAATTAATAATTAATAAGAAGGATCGACATAAAAAAAAACTTCTGCAAGTTTAAAGATGCCTCCTTATATCCCAAAAGAGTTTAACCCAATAGGACCAACAGTTTTTAAAAAAAAATTCTTAAATATCAGTTACTTTCAGGGCTGTTAGACGAGAATCCCCCTTAATTGGAAAACAGACAGAAACTCTTCCCCTAAAAACGATTAATCCTTGCGACCTCCAAATAACGTCCGATTAGGCTCAAATGTTGCACAAGTGTTAGTTAGCATATTTGGAAGAAAAGCAGCCTTGTGGAAAACCTACATTTTATACTTGGAAAAATGGCCCACCCTAATCGGCAGGTTACCAACAACCCAACACAGCTCAGTTTCAGACATATAAAAATGTAAGTTTCAAACTTTCTTTCGACCACAGAATGCACATACTGGATAGCTTAAGGTTCTCCCGCTTCATGTTCCTCATGGGCGATGCTTCGTAACGAACAGGCACGATCTTCGTGATCCTGGGCCCAGCAGCTACATCGCTTATCTGGTCCCACTTTCTCTCCGATCGAGCGCTCATCGTACCCATCATAGGAGCTCCACCGTTATCCTCGTCGCTGATCAATTTCGCCCTCTTCGGTGGAGGATCCTCGCCATCCCCCAAGCGAACCTCCGCCACCGTTTGCTTATCTCTGCGAGCGCCGAACGGCAACGGGACTTCCTCTGCCTGTTCCTGCTCCAGTTCCTCGGCTTCCTTGGCCTCCTCGTCGAGCTGCGAATCGATCGCTTCCGATCCCATATTTTCGTCTATCTCGCTGCTGACTGCCTCATCGCGCTCCATTTCCTCCTGATCCCTGCTCGGACAAGGACTGCTAGCAGCCGGCAACGCACCCTCGGTCGCACCCTTCCTGCTGTTTGGAACTCGGTCCCAGTTCTGGCGGTGGGCTGCTTTCGGCTTCTCGTCCGACAGACACATCTCCTCCAGCATCATCGTGTCCACGGACAGAGTGTCTGAGGTGATTATCTATTCTTATCGAGGATTGCTCGAGTGGGACTTTGTTGGGGAAGTTTACTTAGAGGTGAAAGGGGACAACACTGTGATCGGTAGAAAGTTCAAGGTTCCTTGAAGAATTCCTTTATTTTTAGGAACGCCAAGAAACTTTGAGCAATCCAAGGTGAATTTTAGTGCTACCATGTTTAGGTCTGGGTTATTATTATTATTATTATTAAGACTTTATTACGATCACCAATTTGTTGTAGAACTCGAAACAGGGAAAAGCCCGCGAAAGAAAAATCGTTCAGCACCTATGGAATTCTCGTCGTTTCGCTTCCAGCCGTCCACAGGGCCATTTTTCGATCTGCGCCCGTAGATCGTGCGCATGTAGGAGAAATTGACCGTGGGCGGGGGCATTTCCAAGAGTTTCAACGCGCGAGCGCTTTTCTCCTCTTCCCGCGTCTTCGCTCTCAGCGCCAGCTGCAGGACGTAAAGCAAACGGGAGAGGGTCGTAGGCAATTTTTAATAGAAGATCGGTGGGAAACACAGTGGCAACCTCTCTGTCGACGCTGCTCAATTCTTCTTTGCGACGCGCTACGCATTCGAGCAAATCCTCGAGAGTCAGATCGAGTTTCCTGCTATTGGAAACCGCGCGGCAGAACTCGACGATTTTCCCGCGTAATCGCAACCATCCGACCTGTCCTCTCTGTCTCGATATCTTTTCAAACTTGCAGATCCTCTGCTCCAGCAACATTTCCTCGATACGAAGCATCTGCAGCTTTGTCCTAGCTTCCCTTCTGAGTTTTGCCATGGGAAATTCCTCGTACTTTGCCTGGTAGAAATTCTTGTATGTACTACGGCTGTAATTGTGGTGTTATAATTGGGCCAGGTTATGCAGGAGGCTACCTCGATGCTTTGAAATTAAGTAAACGTAGTTTAGAGATTTTAATTGTTAAAGAGAAGTACATAGCTCTACATATTTTTTTGGGGTATATTTTATTTTTAGTGTAGTATAGTTATTATTATTATTATTATTATTATTATTATTATTATTATTATTATTATTATTATTATTATTATTATTATTATTATTTCGAGTTTAATACTTGTTAAACAGAAAATATAGTACATAAGGAGTAAGTAATATTATTTTTAATTTTCTGAACTTTTTGTTTTTTTAAACCTAAAATGGAATTATGGCTTGGTAGTTTTAATAACTGTATAATCTAAGAGTTGTTCTACGGATTGGTAATTTCTTGCAAAATAGGGATCACAAAATTATGGGATCCGCACTATCTTTATATTATTTTTTGGCATTTTGAAGGTTGGTAGGTTTCCACATAACTCGGCTCAGTTAATTCCATTACGCACGTGATAATCCAGCCAGGTTTTCTCGTATTCTTTAAGAATACCGCCGTGCTGCTGGCGCTGGAGCTGCATGATCTTGTAATCGTTATCCAGGTTCAGCATAACTAGCTCCGTTTGGTCGGATAAATCGTTCACGTATCTGTAGTGCCTGCCGCGAGTGCACAGGCCACAGATTATTATTAAATTTCACGCAGCTGGGATTATATAAATTAGCGTGGAATTAATGCGCTGGCCCAACATACATGTTCGAAACGGCCGTTAAGGACAGCCTATTCTGCTGCATGTTTTCGATCCTCTCCTTCAGATCTTTCCTCCTTCCCAATTGCGACTGCATCTTTACCTTCAATTCTTTTAGCTCCGCCACGAGACCTTGAGAGAACCCCGTGCAAGCAGGGGTATAATAATAATCATAATAATAATAATAATGAGTATTTATTACAATAAACTATGCTAAAATAATATGAGTCTATTTGCATGAAAAGATGCAATGGGGGAGATTCAGCAATTTGCTGCTCTTAAGTCTAACCCTGATAATAATAACAAAATACTAATAATAATAGAGAAAAACATATGAGTAATTACAATAAAATACAAAAACAAACAAAAATCGAGTAGGTTATTAAGGAAAATGTAAACGTGAGCGTTTATTTACCTAACAATGTGTTATTCGCATTGTCAATTTCTCCGCGTAGACAAGTCTCCAGCATATTCATGAATTGCGGATCGTCGCAGCTTGTTTCGACCTCCATCTTTCTTCCCAATCGTTGATTACCTTTATTTATCTTACTAGGTAAACGAAAGGAAAATAACGCGAGAGTAGCGTTGACTTTGAGTTCGCAGTGGAAAAGGAATCGAGTTTCCCGCAAACGAGGACGCCCTCTGTCATTGACTAGGGATGGAGCGCGCGCAATTTGAATGGGTTTGTACCATTTGAACGTAATAATCGAGATACAAAGAGCTACAGCGCCTCTAAATTCACGAAACTGTAAATGCATAATAAAATAAGATATAAAATATGAAAAATTAATTTGTTTTAAATTTAAAACCACGTGCTATAACGAAATCACTTTTTAGATTGAAGTTTTCTGGCGACATCCGTGTGCAACTGATTAAAGTTAAATGGAAAATTAATTATGTCTCCATTAGGAAGCATTTGGAAATATAGCAGAAGCTAAAAATTATGACTGCACTGACAACAAAGCCTGCAAAACAAAATGCTGCTGAAAATTATGTGAGATACTGGGAAGAGAATGTAAACCATATAAATTATTTTCCATTATAATATTTATTCATGAAATATAGAATTCTCCTTTACATTCGTTGTAAAAAATTTTTAATGTAAATCACGTGCCTCCACCATTCGTCTCAACCTTTCCAAATATGAAATATTACGCTCCTTCTGTACCATTCTTTTCCACCATGAATTCTCAAAGAGCATTTAAGCGCATTTAAGCTTCCTCTCCCTGCGTACAAAAACATTCCAGGAGTTCCCCCGACAGCTCCACAGCGAGACGTCGCAACCAATTGGCGCTGGATTAATGTATCGAGGTTGAAAATTTATATCGTCCCGGCTCCCTGTCCCGCCTCGGAGAAATATAAGTAAAGGCCTCGATGCCAAGTGTGCAGACACAGGGAACTGGCTGAACGCCAACCGAGCGAGCATTTGGGTCAAACCAGACCACCATCCACTTCTGGCTTTCGTAAATTCTTCTGCAGCCGCCCCCCTTCCACGCGTTCATCCCTTTTCCTCCGCCCTTCTGCCGTGCTCGCGAACTCTTCCTCCTCCTCCACCGCCATTTCCGAATATTAAAACACCGCTGTCAAGCTGCCGAGCGGGTTCCTAGCTGTCCTCGCGATGGCGATTTTGGGGGTGGAAGATCTTCTCCGCACATCTCTTTTGAATTTAAGGTAGGGGAGTGTAACGTCCGGTGCCGCTGTTCATGGACGAGAAAAGGCTACAGCCGACGGACCCTGCCCTTTTTTCCAAAATCTTATAGATTTAAATCGCTTTTTGGGGGGAACCTTATCGAGTGGTTCTTGCAATTTGCTTTGCTTAAATTGCAAGTTTTACATAAATTCTCACGATATTTATTTTTGTTTAATTTATGCCCCCGAATTAATTTAAGTAGGCTTAAGGTTAGGGAGAAAAGGGCACTTCTCTGGGTTTGTGCTAATAAATAAGCTTAAGAATAATTTACATTGCTATACCTCTATGTTTTGTTACTTTAAGTTTAATTATTCAAGTCTAGATTATAAGTTTAGGTTATACTAACTTATTTGGCTGACAGGGGAGCGTTACGTGCTAGGTGGGGATTGGGAATAATATTTACAGACGCATGGAGACCAAGAGGAAAAAACCTAGAACTTGTATACCTACATATATACGAACGAGGCTTGAACTAAAAGGACTCGCGTGAAAGAGTTAGGAAGATTGGACCTCTGGTGGCGCTGGCGAGCACTACAGAGCAATGTTGCTTCTCCCCAGTCCCCATAGAAACTACTCATGACATCCTCCCACCAACAGGCACAGTTCATAACCCAGGGTTCCTCGACCCCCTAAATCATCCCCCAAGGCGCAACACCGAAATGGCATCGTGGTATAAACACCTACGCGCTGGAAATTCTGCAGACGCCGTTCAGCCAGCTCTAAGACGAGTTGCTGAACCTCGCCGCGTTAAATTGCAGCGTCGATCGCGACACGAGGCGCGCTGGCTTCTGGTTTTTGTCTGCATAACGAGGCGCGTGAATCGGGAACTCGAGAGGAAACGAAGCCACTCGTCGCGTCGGCCGGGATCGTCGTATTTCGCGATACGAAAAAGACCAAGAGGGGCCTCCCATCCGAGGGAACCTATAAGTCGAGCCGGGAGGTCGCTGGCTGAGAGCTGAAAGGCAGAAGGAAGGAATTGAAGTCGGTGCTCATTCTTACGCGCGCACAAAAGCAACCCAGCTGCACCATTACCGGGACAAAACGGCTACGTTTCGCGTCCCGCTTAAATACAGCCGTGGTATATTTAATATGAATCGCGAGCGCTGCGGAGGATCCCCATTCTTTCCGCGGGCCCTGTTGTTCCCTGGGAACAATCGCAGGAGTTCCAACAAGGTTCGCGGGTTTTAGGATAATGCGTGCCTTCTCGGGGCACACGAGTTCTATTTCTATATATAATACTTCTGTGCTATCACTGCGGTATTCCTATGCTCTCGCTACCTTAATCTCGAATTATGCTGCCAAGCTTTCTATGCCATGTACGGAGTATATATTCGTACAGCATTTCTGCACTACGCTTCTACCACTTCTACACCGCTCTCGTGGTACTTTCGTACTACTGGTTCGCAGCATTGTTGGAGATACAGACAGCGTTCAGTATGCTACGATGTGGTATATCTATTCCATGTTGGTGACAGACTACTTCCACGGTAGTTTTAAAGTTCTCCCGCAACATTTCTACACCATTTCTTCGCTATTCCCACAGTTGATACTTACGTACACATTCTACACTTCTGCCATGTCAATTCTATACCTTTTCCACATCACACACAGACCTACACCTTATCTCATAGATGTACACCTCTTCTCTTCAAGGTGATACACTATTTTCGTTCGTGTCCTTTTGTTTTTATTTTAGTTTTATTTGAGTTTCATTGGAAATGAGAAAAACTCATTTTCCAAGGGAGGATTAAGGAGAAAGGGTCGGCGCGATCGCCCAAGAAAGGACAAGGCAAGGAGGAAGGGTGGTGTAGACCGTGGGTACGTTTCTATTGAGAATCATGCGTTCTCCAGTTGGTTGGTCGTTGCTGGTAGTGAAAAGGCGTCGAGCACTTGCTGGCTTCGCAAATTGTGCGCAGTTGCGAGCATCTGGCACGCGAAAATCCACCGCCCATTCCCCCCAAGCACAAAGCTGCGTGCACGCATTTGTAGGGGCTGTCGCCCCCTTTCATCTTCTGCTATTCTACCCTCTTCTCTGCTTCATGTCTTCCTCGTGTGCGTCGCAGTCGTGCCTTTGACATCTGTCTACGATCATCGGGGATATGGGATTCTTTATTGAACAATTTTCTTGAATAATACGCTTTATCTGTCTTCTTATATCCTTTCTTTATTTTTCTTGTATTAAACATAGTGTCCTTATGTTACATATGTAGTATTTCCATTTCACTCTTACACCATTCTCAGACCACCCTCAAACTACTCAACGCTTCCCTCATAATCCCTCATCGGTGCTTTACATAGTTGGGCGAAATGTGATGTAATTTCAATTACAAATTACGATTAAAATTTAATTGTGTAGTTGAATTGCACGTTACTTTCTGTAATTGCAACATTTCCCAACCATCAACAATCTAAATATCTCGAAACGAAGAATACATGACTTGGAAGAGGTGAAGAGGGAATGTTTGCGAGGCAATAGATATTAGTTACAATTTGCAAAGGCAAATTCTCTTTACATACCACTCTCCCAGCTCGTACATTGTACGTATCTACTTGCAGCGGCGGAGAAAAAAGGTGTGAGCTTTGCTGGAGACGCGCTCGATTCCGTTCGGAACAGCAACGGTGTTCGATGCGCGGCGAACGATAGACTGTGCATTCTTTTGAAAACGAGCGCTGGCTGGCGCTCACAGGGGTTGTTTCCATTCCCGGACGCCCTTGCCGAAGCTCGAGCATCGCCTGGTCGTTTATCCATTCCGCAGCTCGCGCTTTATTTCCATTTTTCCCCCTCGGACTCTTTTTATTTTCCGCTTCGATCCTCGGCGGGGCTCGCTCGCGCGTCCGCTGCCGCCGGCGTGTTTGGACGTTTCAAACGAGAAATGATCTCTGAATTCTCTTTTAGCCGCCAGCGTTCCCCCGATAAACGAACAGGCTTCAATCCCCTCCGTCCGCTCCGCGTCCACGGGAACGTGGAATTTGCGCGTGACGCGTTAAGGCGACGCTGTTCGGGAAGGGGGTGCGAGACGAGGGGAGGGTTCGCGGGGCGATTCTTCAAAGGGGGTGCTGGTTCGCGTTGGATATGTATGTGGGAATGTTAATTTTAATATAGCGTGCGAGCTTACTCTTTGTCTTCCTTCTTAAAAGCGGCACAAAGCTCCTTCGTGTTCTATAATTGAAGAGTCTTTGTGGAAAACACTGTAAGTGCCAAAAATCAAATTTTTCAAGAGAGAAAAAACTTCCTTGGCGTTAAATTATTTACAAATGCGTCACAAAATTTCCTATTTTTTGCTTTAATATAGTCGAAATTCATGAAAAGGAATTGACGACTCCTTGTAGAAAACATTGTAGGTAAGTGCCAAAAATCAAATTCTAAACTATAGTATTACCATTGGCAAATAGAACATTTTCCGATAAAAAAAATTTAATTTTGTCAATTACAGTCTTATCTAAAACCACTCTTCAATTATAAACGAGTCGAAGTGAGAGTTTTCAGTATTTTCTTTTCAAGCAACCGTAGAAATTGAAATAAATTATTCTAGCAGACGCAGCGTTTACCATTTCAACTGCTCAGTTACTGTTTCCCTTCTCATGATTTTAATTTCACTAACGCGTTGCAATTTGTTACAACATCACTAACAACTTTTGCGTGGCAGCTACATGCTTCTCCTTGACTCTCACCCTTTCGAAATCCACTGAAACCTGTTACTACTTATCATTCTCGACCGAAATTAATCCCTGCGAATGTGGCTAATAGCACCCTCTATACTTTGATATAAATCCGCCGTGTGCAAAAGCAAGTTGGATGAATGGGGTCCGCGAAACATGGCGCCATTGAGGCATGGGAAACGAGAAATCGGGTTGTAACGGAAGGAGATCGAGAGGCAAACGGTCGCAGACGTTTCACGTTCAAACGCTACACGGAATGACTTTCTTTCCCTATTCAGCGAGAAGCCGCAAAAAGCACTCGGCTTGATAGGCAGCTGATCGCCGGCTACCGTCTGCTGGCTTCCCCCGTGGCTCGGTGCATCCCTTTCGCGAATGGATCCTCGGAGGAGTTGCTTCCGCGAAGCCTGCGGAAAAGATGGACGACCATATTAGACATACCTAGCGAGCGATTCAGCGAAGTCACTCGAACGTACAAGGAAGCCCACGAATATCCAGGACCCCCGATATAAATCGATCCGCGGGATCCCTGGAAACTGCGCAGCCCGAGGAGGCGACTGCGGGCCTCGTGATTTAAGCATCCCGATCTCGCGGGGGTCGCGATCGTCCGCGCGATAAATGGAAAAGCACTGGCTGCCGCGAGGAGTGCATATTTTACTGCGTAATAAAATATTAGCCCGCGGGGAAACCGTGGGAAGCTGGCTCACCTGCCGTGGATTTATTGAAGGTGGCCTGCTTCCAGGAAAGGGGAATGAAAAATTGAAGAATTAGAAGAAACAGGTGGATCCGTGTTAACACAAATGACCGGTAAGGAAATAAAGGTCATACTTTAGCAAATTGGATATAGGTAATGGTAATTTAACATGGGAAACAATGCACAAAGGAACTTTGAGATAGAAATAGAAAAATGATATACTTTCATTTTTACTTTTAATATAAAAATAAGAAATATATAATCTTTGATTTTTTCCATGTTCAGAATTTAGCCCTTCACTGATTTCCGAACACTTCATTTACGTTATTTATTTCTTTCACTAACTTTCTCGCTGAATAACTTGACATATTTGGGGATAAAACTCAGAAATAAAATAAAACAGTACAAATAATATATAAAACTAAATACTGAGTAAGATTTGTTCACTTCGATGTTATATCTGAAGCTTTCAAAATCATACAGTCTTCTAATAAGTAATTTTATAAAAGGGCGTTAATTTATCGACCGGTTGCGTTAAATAAGGGAGACTATACACATTCTTCATCGAAAAATGAAACAAAAGGGACGAGAAAGAAAGAAAGAAAAATTGATTAACGGATTAAAAGAGCAAAAATGAATGCAGAATATTGAGCGGAATTTTAAAACTGGTCACGGTTTAAAACGTGGTGAGTTTAGTGTTAACATGAGCCTCCGCGTGCAGGTTGCGATGCGAGCGTCGATATTTCAGACGGCGAGGGTGGATGCTGAGACGCCGATCCGGAGGAAGCGGACGCCCGAAGATCTGGGACAGCTGGAGAGACAAAGAGATCGGAGAAGCAGAGGATTATTAATTGCTGCGCCCTAGAAAGTCCCTCTGTTTTTGCGCGGGCCGGTGTCTGTGCGAGAGGGATGGCCGACTGCTCCCGAGCAGTGACAAAGGCCCGTAATTCGTCAGACCCACGGCGGACCGCAGGGATATAAGCGTCAGGCCGCCCTGGCTGCGCTGCGAACGCGGCGAAGTAGTTGATGTCAGTCATTAGTCAGCCGCGAGACGCTGCACGGAAGGGCTTCTCCCACGGGGAAAGGGGGACGGCTGGCAACTTTCGTAATTTGACGTAACAGATGCAACCCGTTGAATTCGTAATACTACGGGGGCCGAGTATCGGTTTCCGATACCGAATCCTGTCGTTAAACCTAACGACGGACAGGTGATATTGAATTACAACGGCCGCCGCCCGATTTTGCTCCTCAAGAATCCGCGCGCACCAACGACTCCTCGGGTACATCCCCCATGAGTATTTGCCAGTGGGGGAGATTATGTTGACGCGGTTGCTCTATTTTTATTTTAGAGTTACTACAGAGTGGAAGTGAAGAATATTTTTTGAGCTTCTCGTGTTATTGTAAAGAAGGAAGAGGGACCAAAGTGTTCTATTATAAGTAGTGGTGAAAAGAAACAGCATGAATTGGATCCTAAAATTCATATGCCCATACAAGGGGGTTGCTAGAAAAGTGGTTCCCAACCTGTGGAACCATGGTCCATTACCCATAAATTCCCTCGAGCTGCAAACGGAAGGAAGTATCCACGACACCTTACGCTGGAAAATGAAACTTGATTCCGATGAAGGGTGGATCAGCCACCGTCCACGATGTCCGCGCCTCCAGGAATCGATTCGCGGGGCAAAATCGTCCGACTATCGAGTTACGCAACCGGCAGAGGGAAGGAGCAGCGGGCAAGGTGGCCAGATTTCAGTCGAGCTATTAGCCAGGCAAACTGGTATTGTGATTAGGAACGAGAACCCCAATGCTTGCAAATGGCGTGCATTGTGCTCCCCGATCCATTCGCCCTCCCAGGCCCCTGATCACCCCCTCCGATCTCCGTCCCATACGTCTGTGATGAGCCCTTGAAGCCCCACAATGAACCGGTATCGTAATCAAAGCCGTCCTGTACGATGTGAATCTCTGCGCGGAAGCCAAAGCAACTCTCTCGATCGTCGGTCGGCGTTTCGCTATCCTTTCGATGGCAATGTCTTTTCGAATAATTAGAGGCTGCCGGAGGCGACCGCCTGTCGAGCTTGATCGTCGAAAGGGTAGAGATGGGGTAGAGGTTAGCTTCATGGGCTACGGAACCGGGAAAGAAGTGGACCATTCTGTGGGAATTAAGTAGTGTGTTCATCGAATTCAAATTGTCCTCAGGGGGAAAGAATGTGGGAGAGTGTGGTGGAGCAGCGTTACTAGGAGAAATTCCCTCCGAGGGAAATATATTATTTTACTATGATGTCACATTTTACCCCTACTACCACACTGCACCCGCTTATTCCTTTTTTCCCTCGAACCTGGTAAACGCCGGTGTGGAGTTGGCATGCATTTCGTGAACTCATCATTAAGGCTTCTACCAAGCCGACGAAACAGTAGTCGAAACTTGTATATATAGGAACCGGTAGCTGAGCGAAGACTTGCGAGAAAGTGGTATTGTTTGAAACGCCATCTCGCGAGATATTGGTGCAATCCTTGGTAACGTGGATAGACTAAAAGGTGAACGGGGGCCGCGAGACTGTAGAATAGGAAACGATCTAGCACTTGGAACCCAGTAATTCATTTAATCCCACGGACCCAAGGTTCTTCCATTTCCAGCAACTTTAATGGAGTCATCTCACAACGTTAATTTAAACTCGACGCTGCCCGGGGCATACGTAGAGTGGAAAGTTGAAGCTCCGTAGTCCCGGGCGTGTTCGTTATATCTATTTTGCGTGCAAGATTCCCCAGCATCGCAGAAATACTATTACTTGCTACAGTTAGTTTCCAGGACGATGCATCTACGATCATTGGCAGCATTCAACTGTTAATACTGGTACTCTTGTCTATGAACATAATCTAATTAAACAATACACATCGATCTTTCAAGTGCATTAAAACAGAAAAAGCTTTTGATTGCCTTTGATTTCGTACGAAATATGTCTGTAAACGGTTTAACTATTATTACTGGTTTAAATAGGGGCAATAGTTACTTCTCTCGGCATAATAACGGGTTTTAACGTTTTATATTGTTTTTTTTTACGCAGGTGCATCTATCCCCCAATGTAGAGAGAGATGCGCTTTCCCCACGTTTTTTAGAAAGCTTATTGCAATATTCGAATAAACGTTTTATAGACTTAATGTTATATTTTGTTAAAGAGATTTAAATAAATAATTAAACTACGTTTACGTATATGTACTTCCAGTTGTATTTATTTAGTACTTTACAAGCAACAGAAAAAATGTGTTGCGTCTCTCCCGAAATGGCTCTATTAGCTCACCGAAAGGTCCCTCGCCATTTCGACGAGCAGAGTTGGTGAAATCGTATCGCCGGGAATCGTCCACCGAATCGCGGCGTCCTCGATTGGACAGGTTTCAAAAACGATACGGGTATTTACAGGCGAATTAGCGCGGAGGACCTCGATATCCACGCGACGCGATGATTGCCCTCGATAACCTCGCGTGATCGATGCCCCACGACCAGCGCAATGCCAGAAACGCGCGAGGTCCACGTGTAACCGGCTCCCCCTCGCCTGGCTTTCCTCTCCGTGTCTTCCCATTAAACTTGAACGAAAGCGGGCGAGAAGACGTCTCCATTCGATTCAGTACGGAACCACCCGAGGGCATCGATAATTCATCCAACACTTCCCGCCGATTCTTTACCTTGGCATTCTCTCTGATCTGGCTGCAACCTGCCTCGATAATCCACCCCCCTCGCGATCCAATCGACCCGCGATTACACGGGGCGCTTGGTACAGTGGTTGAGATTTTCAATGGAAACGAATCGGTTTGCTCTGCTTGTCGACCAAGGGAAAAGTAGAGCAAGGTATTTGCTTTACTACGTTTGTTGTAATAAAACAGTTCGCTTATAACAATAACATTCAGGAGATTAAATAACGACTTTTGAATACTAATTTTAACGGACATGCAGCATATGTAAGTGTTCATTCACTGGACAGGTGACCTATATTGACTCCTAACCAAGTACATAAATTCAAAATTCAGTTTCTCTATTTATTGCCCCTCCCTGAATGAAATCAGGGCGCACATAGGTGGCGCTCCGTTAAGTAGAGTCGGAAAAAGAGTAATCTCGGGGAGTGGGCGTTGGGGAAATCGGTAACGCGGCTGCCCAGTAAGCGGAGGACGCGTAGATCTTGGGTTTGAATCTCACCACCCGAGGTTCCGTTTTTCGCCTTCAATATTCAACTTGCAGAAGCAAGAAGCATGAAATAAGGACTTCCCAGCTCTCCAGTAATGAAATTCCCGAGTAATAGAAGACTCTGAGCGATTACGAGCACAACTTTCAATTACCTACCCCCTCGATCTCTAGAAGCTCTGCAAAGTTGGCTACCCCCGATCACGCGGCCCGCTGATGAGATTACCCATGGAAAAAACCAAACTGTGCAATAATATCTGCAGCGCCGTAGCCCAGCTTCTGATAGAAAGGCCTAGGCCTTTGTATCCGAGTGCGACTAAAAGTGCGCGCCCCTTTGTACACCCCGCGCCTTTATCCGCGTCGCGTTAAAAGAAGAATTCCGATTTCAGGGTAGAGTAATACTTTTGATAGAGACCTCCCCTGAAAGATTGAGACTGAAAGACCGCGCCCTCCCCCAGCCCACTCTCACCCCGCCTTCTCTTTCGTGTCGCAGCCTGCAACAAAACGTACTACGGCGACGTGGGGAAAACGTACGACCTGGAGCTCCATCGACCGAAGGAGGACAAGGTGCCTTACTATTGCAAGCTCACATTCAGCGCGCCCGGTGGCGATCTTGGGGACATAGTTCAGGTAAATTCTCCTTCAACGCCTAAGCAATTCCCTGATATTTAAACTTTCGAGCGGCATGAACACACTAATTGTGGACGTGGAGAAAGAAAGTGGGAGCTCCGTTTCAAGATGAACATTTTATCTAACCGGAGATGAATTAAGCAGCGAATGAAGATTCAAGTGGCGCCACTTTTCGCGCACATTCATCGAGCAATTTTTCTCGTTTATACCTGATAAAGCAGTGTTCTTCAACCGCTGGTATATAAGAGTAACTTAATAAATTCAAAAAAGATTTTTTTCGCTATATGTTGCATTCATTGAGAAGAAATCTTTAAAGTAGAATGACTCCTAAAAATAAAGAAAATTAAATTAAATTAAATTGTAATTTTACAATATTATATTTAATAAATAAGTTTCTATATACTTTAGTTGTGTTTATTTGTCTGTCTTAGCCGTCTCATCTTAGCGAAATGTTTCTCCTATTTTGTAAAATGGTTGAAGAACGCTGGTACCTATAAATGGTATTAACATTTTCGTGACGAGAAGTACTCGCGCAAAGGGTATCCAAGTTTCTTTCAATTCAGCTTAATCATTCAAAAGCAAACACGCGGCATTTGCGCTAATTAGAGGTTCTCTTAATTCCCAACGTGCTCTGCCCGCTAATTTCGAAGGTCCTTTCGTCTACTCGCGAATTAGAGGCAACATAGCAGTGGCCATTAAAGGGCGCGGGACGGTGGTTTCCGTTGCAACAGCGCCGGCAAAAAGGAAGAAATGGAAGTTGCCGTTCGCGGGGAGAGGCGGAGCCGTTGGCAGGCGAACAAGAACGAACGACGGAATTTTTAATAACGGAAATTGCCGGGATTGCCCGGGTCCGACTGCGAGAACCATCCGCGAATAGCTTTCATGCCCGAAAAGTTTCGCCCCGGGATGGAACTTTGCCGTGCACCCTGCCAAATTATTTACACGGCTGTTCTAACGTGTTTGCCGTTCCCATCAAAGGCAGCCTCATCCATCGTTCCGAAGGAATTCGATGAGAAACAACTGCCGGGAGTATTCGAAAACCGCCCCGCGCTTTTCCCTTTCCTTGGCGGCTCGGGGCACGCTTCCAGAATGTTGGGAGCCACTTAGAGTGGCTCTATGATCGAGCATCCCTTGCCACTTGCAGTTGAAGGGGAATAGAGAATAGAGACGACATTGATTTGTCTTGCATGTTTGTCGTGACACCAATATCCTCATCTATAGAGCGGCTCACCCTCGGGAGGGGAGCTTCCTTGATATCGATGCTGCACAAGGACACTGCTTCTTGCTTCTGCAAACTACCAATCGAGCACTGATTCACCCTAAGAGAGTGAAGAAACCGAATGCAACTTTAAGTTAAAGTAGAAGTTAAAGTTACAGTTAAAGTTAAAAAATTTATCCGACGCTGAACTTGAAACGTTTAACCCGGGTCAACTTTATTCAACACATGAGGAATCATTTCTTTAACATTTATTTGTTTTTTTTTCTCTGACACAAAGTTTTTGGTCATTCGAGGGCACGCCCACCTGTTCTCCCTGATTTCAGTTGACGTTCGACAGTTTCACCCTGGGTAAATTCGTGTCGTTCACGGCGGAGGGCTGCCCGGATGGGTCCCTGCAGATTTCTGAGGCCCAGCGACCGGACGTGGGGGGCCTCTGGTGCGGGACCTCCTGGGGCCCGGCGATCTACTACAGCGAGACGCCCGCTGTCTCCATCTCCCTGAAGCTGCTCAGGCTCAGCAAGGATCAGACAGGATTCAATTTCGACTTCAGGATGGCGTACAAGATGATCAGGAAGTCGGACGCCGTGGTGCGCTACGGGAATCCGTTCGTGGGTACGTAAAACTCCGCGAGGTAGCATTCCTTTTCCCTCCCGCATATTCCAAATCAGCCTCGTGTGGTTTTGCCTCGACGAGGGTGATCGGGGGTGGGTAGGAATCGGGGAGACACGTGTCCGCTTCGCGGCTTTCGCGAAAATTGGATGAAGGTGGTCTTTTGAGAGATAGAGGTGGTATTGGGAATTGAAAAGCAAGGTGTGCATTTCGTCCTTAATGGCTACAGATAGATTAGAATTGTGAGTAAGAAGCTATGAAAATCTGAGACCTACTAAAATCAAAGACACCCCTAAACGCTGAAACTATCCCTGTCCAGGGATAACGCACGCGACGGGGACGCCAGCTTCGACGGAGCCAACGACGTCCACGTCTAGTGAATTCGCCAACAGCTCGATGGCGATGCCCGTGCAGATGGTGGAGCAGCCGGCATCGACCAGCAAGCCCAGCAACGAGCAGTTCCTCGGCGACCTGATATCCGGGACCTACTGCTCGCGCATATTCAGCGACTGCGACAGGAAGAATTGCAGGCTCCAATCGCCCAACTTCCCGGGGCTTTACCCCCGCAATCTCACCTGCTACTACGCCGTGAGTAAGCCCGTCGGGGATACCCCCCTGAAAACTTTTCAGCTGCTGCACCCGTAAACAAGGGATATCGAGAGGGATAAGTGGCAGCTGGGATACTTTAACTCTTCTCCAGCGCCAAAGTAGAGCCGCTGTTGCGGGTGGACTGACGTGGACGATCCTCCAGGTGGATCATAGTTCCCGGAGGACTGCTTATTCCCAGTGGTTAACGGGGAACCCTCTCATCTTTGGGGTAGAAGGGTAGGAAGGCTGAAAGTGGTAGTACCATTGGTAGGCATTCAGCATTTGGGAACAATCTATGGTGCGATTGGCACATACAACTAAAGGACAAATTGGTTACCACTTTTTCGAATTGTTCTATTTTTGTTATTTTTTAGCATACATTTGGGACTGTATTCTGATGGAGAACTTAAAGCTGTATAAAACCCAGCTAAAGTTGAATTTATTTAACTGACAAACAGGGTAACACATTTTTCGGACCGACAAAGAAGCTACCACGTTTAGTAACTTTTTAGGTTGTCCTAAAAGCAAAAGCTACCCCACAAATTATTAGATTTTTTTTATTAATGTTCAAAAGTGGTAACTTTTTGTTGGCTTTAAAAGTGTGTTGTCTTGTTTAATGTTATGTAGGGTTTTCGTTTGTTAGTTAAATAAATTCAACTGTAACTAGGTTTTATACAGCTTTTAATTCTCTTTCAGAATATGTATATTAGGCACATACTGCAGTTTTGAGTTGATAAAGTAGTTCGAAAAAGTGGTATCTTTTTGTCCGCTACTGTATTCTGCTGGACACTATTTTTGTCGGTCACTCACGCGAGAAGGTAAACGAAATTCATGTAGAGTAAATAATGTGTCATCTGATACATAGACGGCATTGCTTTAAATTATATAGTTAGAAGAACATGGCGTGTTGTTTCAAATTTAAAAGTTAGTAAACGAGTGGCGCAATAAATTAGCCCTCGTTATAAGTTTTCTAAAGTTGTACGTAAATTTCGTGTATTCAAATTATTTACTTCTTACATGATTTTTAAGAACACTGTGTATGCCTTTTCTTGAACATTTATGTTTCAATTAATGTATACATAATCATATATCTACTCGGCAAAAAATTGTGTGGAGCAGCGTTGGGGAATCGGTAACGCGGCTGACCAGTTAGCGGAGGACCCGCGGATCTTGAGTTCGAATCCCGTCGCCTGGGTTTACATTTTTCTCCTACAGCCTACAGTATTCTAATACGAGGAGCTATTTTCAATTTAAATAGGTCAGCGTAATATGAGTCCTATTCTTTAAACAACCATCATTAACCCAACACCAGCCCCATAAAGGGAATAAGAAAATTCAATTGAAACAATAGAGCCCAAATTCGCCCGAGTTATTCCCAGGGAACTACGATCCCCTGTACAGCGAACGCTATCAAGCCCCTAAATAAAAGAACACCGCCGCTGCAAAAATGGGTGGGCTGGGTCTCGAAAGAGCACAATTCCCGTGCTCGTTCCATCTGAATCGCGTGTGATGCAGGTGAGGCAGCACGACGTCCCGGCGGGCAAGCACGCTTTAATTTCGGTGAAACAACCCCGTGGCCAATTGGTGGCCATAAGGGCGAGGTCGGCCAGCCAGGCGGAGTCGGCTCCGCGGGAGCTTCGGCTGTGGAAGGACTGCGACGAGGTTCAGGTACGTGGGCCCGCGAGGAGAATTGGATTAGCCAGCCACGCGTATAAATTCCAGGCCACCGAGGCCGGAGGAAGCGGGCGAACGTGACCGTTCCTCGCCGATAAAATCGAACGCGAGCCCGTTACTTTGCATGGCCAATTCCGGCGGGCCAGTGGCCTTCTTAAATCATGAATCGCTCCAGCCGCTCGCAAACTCGCCGATCCGCGCGGTATAGGGGGCCACCGTGCAACGGGGGCGAGTAAATTTGGGGGCCATGCCCGCAGCTGTGTGGGCGCGCAAGATAAGGGCGATTTATCGGCCCTCCGTAGCTTTCGACAGTCTGCACGAGGTGTTTCTAGAGCGGCGGATATGTAGAGGTGGGGATATTAGAGGGCTTTGACGAAGTCGATGAACTACATCGATTTCTCTTGACGCATGAATGAACACCTAACAAAATCAACAATAACAAGGCTTACCTTGAACTAAATGAAAAATTTAAAAAGAACTTAGTTGAATAAATCCACTGAGAGGGGCGGGGGGGTTTATTCACTGGACAAGCCAGACAAGTTGCTTTTTCGAGAAGTAATAGAGTCTCTTATAAAGTTTTAAGGGAAAATCGCACTTTTATCTGACTATAGGAGGCGACACTGTTTTTCCACTTTTTTTATGCAGTAGTAAACCAATTTTACAAACTTACAATTTTTCTTAGAATAACTCAAGGGCGTTGAATATTAATTCGGTATACAGCGAATTGTGAATGGCAGGAGGACTCTATTCTCCACAGGACTACGTGACCGTGTACGACGGCTACACGACCCGTGATCCAGTGATCCTGAAATTCTGCGGCGGTGGGGAGCCGGTGCCAGAGGCGACCAGCAGCGGCACGGAGATCCTCGTCGAGTTCACCACGTCTCCTTACGGCACGTTCCTGCACCCCACGCCTCCCCACTCTCTCCACGGCTTTCAATTAGAAGTGCAAGTACGTGGTAATTCTCTTCAAACATTCAGGGAGCCGCGGAACAGGTGTGCTTCGCACCTACGCCTCGTTAAAGCGCCGCCTGCATCATGGATCCAATTTAAATGTATAGCCCGAGCCGTGGCCATTTTTCACCGGGTACGGGGAGCTCTAGCACCCTCCTAACTGACTTGTAATCAACTCCCGCAAGTTTCTAGTTCATTCTGAGACTGAAACCGCTCGTGGACTTCATTGGAAAAGGATTAATCCTCCTTCAGCTATCAAATACAATTTCTGCAATCACCAAATTCCATCCACTACCTCAGAAGTCCAGATCGAACTCTAATATCAAAGCAACGAACTAGCAAGAACCCACTTGCAAGTTCCATGGGTTAACTACCCCTGGAGGCCAGAGTCTAGGCTCTTCAAAGGTTGAAAGGACGCGATTAGATCGAAGCACGCGAACTCCAGACTGTGAAGCTAGTTGCAAGGAGCAAACGAATGCGGTTGCAGGTGAAGTTCGTGGACGCAGACACACCGACGTACGCTAAGAACAAGCACTGCGAGTTCTGGCTGCAGGGCAGCGGAGGCGGCGTGCTAGCGTCGCCGAGGCACTCCCTGCCGAGGAACAGCACGTGCCTGTACCACCTTCGCGGGGCTGGCCCGATGACGCCCAGCCCGACGCCGCCGCGCCCTTTGCCGAAGTTCCCGGAGCAGAGGCCCGGGACCGTGTGGCGGAGGCCAGCGCCGAGGCCGCCGCAGCCGCAGTTCCGCGTCTGGCTGTCCATCCTCAAGTTCCACGTGGGCACCAGCCTGACCAGCGGCGACGAGGACTGCTCCACCACCCTCATGGTCTGGGACGGCGAGATGATGCCTTTGTCTGAGTGCAACGACCTTGCCTGGTCTGTTCCGTCGTCTCTGATTAACTGTGGATGGATTAGAGTAGTGGTAGGGGATGGGGGTTGGTTTGGTGGTCGCTGTGGTGGTTGGCGGGAAGGAGTTTCCTTGAATGCGGTAGGTTTCTTGGTTTTCTCGACGGAGGGGACGTGGAGGTTGGGCTTTTTATTAGGTGGCGTGAAGGAGTTTGGACGGTGCGGTTGAGGGAATGCTTTGATTGCAATCTTAACTGTGGGATATGTATAATATATACTTTGAAGTTTGAGGTACCATGACTCTTGAAGACGAAGGATAGGTAACTCTGGGAAGACCACCACCGCGACTGTTTAGACCACTTCGTCTTTGAACTTACCTAGTGTACTTGTAAGCTGGCGTGTAACTAGTTCAAACCCTAGACGAGTGATGAGCAACCTTTGATGTGCCAACAGTGGAAAGCTAATACTCTACGCGGACCGCAATATTAAATACCTAAATATGCTAATCAAAGAATTTTAATTTATGAGGTGAACTTGTTATTTCTGACAAGGATTTACAATTAAAACAATTGCGGGTCAGTGGCTGGCGAGCCAAATATAGTTCCCGGGATGCTCATCACTGCCCTAAACCTATCACAGCCTACACAATATAACCAAAGAACTACTGTCTCCTGCCAACAGCGAGAAGGAGCACCAACGACACTCGGACAGGTCAGGCGAGCCCTCGCGCCTCCTAGTGGCACGTCCCTCGGGGAACACCACCCTACTAGCACGCTATTGCAAGGACAAGGTGCCCAGGACCTGCGACCACGCGATCCTGCAGAACACAAGCCGTCCCTGCTCGCTGGGGGAGAGCTTCGTGTCCAGTGGGAGCAGTTTGACCATCGAGATGCGAATGGTCGAGTCGACGGCTCTCAGGCGAGTTCTACTCGATCGCGGACACAGAGCGGCCGAGTGCGCCGGGGGTGGGTCGATGGAAAAAAGTGGTTTCCGTTTCAATTACAAGCCCCCTCTGCAACACTGCGCGTGCCGTTTTGTTCCACCTGCGTTTCGCGATATCGATCGACACACCGCGCTATTACGCTTTCCCTCCATTGAGCTTGTAAAGAGATTTTCCACGGGAAAAGGCACCCTTGCCCTTGTCTTCCTCAGTCCAACCCTCACCCCCTGCCAATCGATCAAAAATTCACACCCCCGCAAGGTCAACACCCTTTCAAATTACGCGATATTTCTATGCACCCCCCAGCCGTGCCTCCACCCTCGCGCGTTTCTCTTTCGAGCACATCGGCGGTGGCTTTGAATGCGAATTCCGTGGGAATTCGCTGGCGACATCGACCCATCGAATCGATACAGAACGTTGCACGCGAAGAATGCAGCCGGCTTTACGGCGACACGCGGCAATATCTGCGCTCCCCCTCGTCTTTCTCCCGTTTCCTCCACCTAGTATCGGTTATTTATAAGGAAATGTTTCAAACGTATCGGAACAAAGAATCATCGAGGAGAAAACTTCCAATTCGCCCGCGTTAGCAGTGAACGCGAATTAATTCCCGTTTAATTAGCCGACTCGTTTCTTTTCCTCCCCTTAGTCAAGCATTTCGTTTGCCTTTCTCGTCAATTAACGTGCGAGCCTGGGGTATTCGAGCCTTCCTCGTTCTTCGCTCCAACAATCAAACCTGTTAATTGAAAACTATACACTTGTACACATTTTTTGTCGATCCTTCGCAGAGCTGCCTGGATCGTTGGTCTTTTAAGGGTGGTGTTTTTGCAGGGGGAACATAGGAGGTTCCGTCGGGGGTAGCTTTACTGTTAGTTGATATGTAATCCTTTTTCTTTAATTCTTATCATTGTAACTAAAGGGTACTATACCCGCGCAATGATAATAGGGTATTGTAAACTAAAGGGTACTATACCCGCGCAATGATAATAATAATTATAATAATATTCAATGCAAAAGTCCAGAGGAATGTTGACGCGAGTGAAAGGGTACGTCTCGCTCGCTTTTATAAATTATAAGTAAACCTTCCGCGAAGGGTCTGCACGAAGATCAGAGGGTGAAAAAGTGCAGCATGGGGGTGCAAAGTGCATTCCGATCGTTAAAGCTCTGTGTTTTATAAATGACGAACAAATAATCCGCGGCGGGGCAGCAGATGTACGGGGGCCGTCGAATATTTTAATATCTTGCCTCCGCTTGCGAGTGGACGGGGCCATTTTTAATCCCGGTTCACTCGCAGCGCGTGAAACGCGTCCAGAATAGCTGATCCATCACCCGTGTCGCGCATAGCGGCGTGCATCGATGGTTATTTCCGTAATTATCGCGGGCAGGTTGTCGGCATCGCGGCGAGGGGCCACGCCAACGGGTTATTTGCATTTTATTTTCCATGGAAGCCCCTGAAGACACCGACGAGGAGAGCGGGTGGTCAACCGTGGAACGGGGATGCGTCGCACGGTCTAGTTAATCCTTTCCGCTTGAAACCACCGCCACCTCCCCTGCCACTTATTAACCCGTTAAAACTCCGTAATTTCTTGATCGAGAAGTTCTACCCTCGCATGGAGGCAGAATAACTTTCCTCGTAGCAAAACTATTTAAACTGCAAGGGACTCTAAGCGAAGCTTCAAATAGAAGTAAATCGAGGGCGGAGGAGGATAGTCTTCAGACGACGCGTGACAGTCCCGCGTCGCGCGTAGGGAATTGCCTGGCAACTCTGATTGGGACCTAGGAGACAGAGCTATTACCCTGGGATTCATTTATGCCCCCAGGCCAGTAAATTTCCGCGCCCTGTACGAGTTCGTGGATCTGCACCAGGATGGGGACCCGTACGGGAGCGGGCCCTGCTCGAGGATCTTCTACAGCCGCAGTCGCGATCATTACTCTGATCGAAGGTTCCAGGCACCTCGCGATATCTTCCTCTACGGCCGTGGTGGGGCGAAAAATATCAGGTAAGGATCGCGTTCCTCGAGAATATTCAAGTACAGAACCACTACATCGTATTCCATTAGAGAAATATTCCCGTTTACTCCCTTCAACACGAAAGATCAATGAAAAAGTAGAATCTGCTGCATCCAATCCCAGCGTGTTAGCAAGCAATAGCGCCGTGCAAGCGTTGGCAACAGTGGCTAAGCAATTCTTTTCGTCCAACTAATGTGGGATCAGGAACGAGGAATCTCACCCGAAACCCTCTTTTTCCGCGGTTCCTCCCCTCGTTCCTAACCACGAGTGAATGCCCCAGCGACGAGTCAACTCGTCTTGCCTAGTTAAGGTGCGATCGACCACTCCGCGCGTCGATCTCGCAGGAAAGCGTCGTCCGTCCGCTCGAGCGCGCTTGATAATCCAGCGGGAAGCTCGCCCATGCCTTGTCTGACATCGGAGTCGCTTTGCCCGGTCGCCGATTAACGTCCTGCTCGGTGGAGAAGCGGCGTGCACCGCACAGCAATCACCCCCGGGCGCCGCTATCGACCGGGGAAAGCGATTCCTTTGCGCGGCCGGCCAGCCGTGGCCGAATTCGATTAACAGGCGGAAAGTGCAGCGTTGGAACGGATTTTCCAGCTGCGTGTACCGGTTCGAGGGCGACCACGACGAGATCGTAAAGCTCAGGTTCAACAGGCTTCTGAACGGGAATCGGACCTGCCGCAGCGTCTCCAGCCAGGACTTCAATCGGCTACTGTGCATCGGCACCGAGAACTTCTCTGTGAAGGTACGAGGCGAACCACTCCCCTGTCTTTCCACCCTTTCACGCGAGCCTACCGTCCACATAATTACAGAATGCAGCTGGACTTTTTTCTTTCGCCAAGCGATCCCTTTCAGCAAGATTCCGGGAGCTCGCGCAGTTCGCGAGCGCCTTTATACTTCCCTCTAAACCCACGTGAGGGGAACTTACACTTGGACTGAGCATCCGGTAGTTTAATCAAAGTCGTCTATAAATCGGTTAATTTTATACGGGTGCAAAGTGAACCCTGTAGATTTCGGGTGATCTGAGATTCCAACGCATCGAGTAGTGCCGTTAATCAATCTCAGTAAGCTCGTAACTAAAAGACACGTAACAAGTTTGCCATCCCTTGGTCCCGGCGATACTTCCTCGGCGCCGATAGCGATTTTAATTTAAAGTTTCCCCGCCGTCGATAGTTTCCCCATTAACGTTCGCGCTGGTGTAATTAACGAGACCGCGTTCTCCTTGCAACTTCAACGGGGATTTGCTTCCTTGAACGGTGATCAAATGGGACCGGGGAAACTGTGGGTGAAATAAATTGAAGGACCGCGGTGTCAGTTTTGGCTCGTTATCGATTATGGGATCGCGCGATAGAGGCACGATTAGCTTGCACATGGAAGAGGATATCGAGCCCCTCGGATCTATGTTCGCAGGTGCTGGACTCACCGTGGTCAAACGCGCCCCCTGTTCAGAGGGACTGCTTCTGCTCGAATCGCTCCCTGCCAATGAACGTCAAGTCGACGTCGAACATAGTCGAGGTGCACTTCACGGTGCTGGCTATGGACGCCCTCGACGACTACAATAACCTCTTCTTTGAGGGCACCTGGGACTTTGTGAAGGCTAGCCCGTGCCTGCAGAAGCGCAGGGTCAGGGGACCCTCTGGGGAGATCAAGTACAAATCGCCTATTCTTGATGAGGATGAGGTGAGGGGTTGTAGTGGGCGGAGTGGGAGATTTCGATTGTAGACTCCGAAGAATATAGACTTCGCTCGGTAGCTTTGAATAGATTGAGTAGATTCGGCTGTTCAATTGTAAGGTGCTTGTTGGAGAATTCCACGGAATCAGTTTCTTCGACGATCAATTCTACGTCTGTTGCAGAAGAACTGCGAGAAGCATCCCTGGCTGATCGACCCGGGCCCCAGCCAGTATCTCTACGTGAAGATGCACGGCACGATAATGTCGAATGCGAGCAAGTGCGCTACGAAGAACCGCATCGTGGTGCACACTGGGGGCGCAATTCACGTGTCCGTCTGTCCGAAACCGCCCCCAGAGTACAGGCACCACGTGGTGGAGGTGTTCAGCGACGGCTGGGCCGTCAGCAGCAACGCCATGATCCTTGCGCCGGGTCAGAACCCTGTCAGGACCATCGCTGTCGAGTTCATTATCAAGGAACCCGACTCGTACTCCATCACGTGGCTCGAGCTCACCAGGAGGTAAGAGATTCGATGCTTTGAGGAGGGGAGATTGCGTTTCGATTGCTTCTAGGTATGTTTCTTGGGGAATTATTCTGTCCCATCTATTTCTGATTAGGGGGATTCTAACTTTTCTTCCGCATAAAGAATTCTTACTTTTAAATTTCCAATTCCCAATTCTCACTTCCCCGTTTCCAACTCCCAGGTCGTAGTTCTTAGTTCCCAATTCCCAATTCTCAATTCCCCAAAAGATTTTCCTATTATCCACTACATAATAAAACAGCGTCCTAGAAAAGACGATGAAGGAGCCCCGAAAGTTCTAAGCACAGCCCCAAGTCCCCCGCAAGCCCTGAGGACAGGCACATGTGCTCGCAGGCCTTCGTCGACGTCCTCGGCAGGGCTGCAAATGCTGCGGGACTGCGTGCAGCGGTGCCCGGAGCTGGACGCGTGCATAAACGCGTCCCTATGGTGCGACGGTATTTCCCACTGCCCTTCGGGCTACGACGAGGCCCTGACCCATTGCTCGATGCTCCTCCGACTGCCCCCGCTGCACCTGGGCCTGGGTCTGCTCGCAGTGGTCACGATCCTTGGCGTCATCTGCTTCGTGGCATGGCGCATCTGCAGGCAACGGGCGAACCGATCGATATCCCAGCACCGGCTCAAGAGCATCTCCTCAGAAACGGCGATCATCGACGGGAAGGAGGTGATCTGCTGACACAGCGACAGTTCTGTGCGCTACGTCGAGGTCGATCGCGTCACCACCGTGTGACGATCACCCCTGGCCATCCTCGCCCGTCGTCTGGCGTCCTGAATCGGACGCTACCACGGCGACCATCGCCTCCACGTAACGCGCAGAACTGTTCCCCTGAACGAAGAAGAAGAGAACCAAGGGTCCGCCTCAGGGGAGGCGAACCCTGCTCTATTCGATGGCTCGCTGCTCGATATCTCGAGCACACTTTCCTCTGGCTACTCTGCTCACTCTAGCAGTGGAAGATCGGCGGGTTTTCGCGGAAGCTTCTTGGTCCTTTTGCTTAGCCGCCCGCGGCACATTTAGAGGCCGCCAGAAACAGGGAAACCTTAGTTGCTCGATAGGAATTGGACACAGTGCCCCTTTCCAGCGCGGCCACTTTTAATATCCCCGTCGTCTCTGTAGATGATCGATAAAAATACAATAGGGTACTTAAAAGGAAGGACACAGAGGATCTTGAAATTGCCTGGATACCAACATTCACCGCTTGGAAAACACACCAGAGACGATAAAAGTACAGAGAGTGGCCGCACTAAAAGGGACAACCGCGCGAAATCTCGCCTCTGGGCCGCGTTGCCTCGAACCTCACGCATTATCCAGTCACAACGCGCTCCCAGAGGGTTATCGAGTTGCTTTAACGAGGACAATAAGTAATGAAATCCTAGGTGAATATCCTTTCGTTGGTAGTGTAGCTTAGCGCCGACCGTGGTCCCTATCGATCCTTCCACAATCAGAATCCAGATCCATCAATCTCAGAGATCGATCGATGAGGCAGTTGACGCGCGTCCCCTAATCCTGGATCGTAGTCGATCGAGAAGCGCAAAATTCCGTCGAACCTCCCATTCCAGAGGGAAGGCTCGAGGCATCAAGCAGGATCGAGCAAGGAACTCGCACTAGTCGTTCAATCGCGATACCGATTAATTAGAACCGACAACGGCGCCATTTTCAGCGCGAGTCACTCGACGCTGGCTCCTGTTTCTCCTTCACCTTTCCCCGTCCTTGTTTCGGCGAGCCTCGCGGAACGATCCTCCGCGGGACCACCGATCCAAGGATCGAAGATCGACGAACCGTAAGCGACGGTCTTTGGGTGAATCGAGGCGTTGCGTCGAAGCAGCGCAGATCGGCGGTACCGTTCGATACCTCCGTTCCCTGTTCCTTTATCTAACCCTGAGGACTCGGGATCCAACTCTTCAGAATGAGAGGCAAGGTTGTAACTATGAGAGGAAACGGGAGAAGGGATCGCCGATCGCGCGAACATCGTCGGGACGGCCGAAGCAAACTTCAAACTAATAGATACTGACCAAACTGTTTCGAGTGATTACCGTTTAGGCGACTTATTTATAATTACATTACGCTAGGGGTAAGATGAACGAGTACGAAAGGTAGAGACTATTGGTAGCCTGAAATTATGTGATATATACGACGAGGAAAAGTGGGAAAGTGGGAACGATGCTTCCCCGCGGAGCTGTGCTCCGTTGAGAATTGTTACACCCGGCCGAGGGTGGTGCACGAGGATCTACGAGGTGGCGGGATGATGGGCTTGAGGATCTGACGTTACCACCCGACGCCGTCACTTGTACACCTTGTTCATACTTGTACATAATTGATTATTTATCTATTTGTATCGGAATAACGCTGCCTCAGCACGCGCCTACGTTCGCACGCGACTCCTCCTTCAGCCGCCATTTTCTGTCAAAGTTGATGAACTCAAAATTCAATACCTAACAGGTCTAGCAGTTGGGGAAGATTTCCAAGGAACGTTCAGAGTTCCAAGAATGTGGCCGAATGTGGTGAAGTTAATAATGGATTGGTCCAAAGAAATCCCAATGAAGACGCCCTCTGAAAGCCGATTTGTTCACTCGCAATAAGGGAGTCGCGAACGGAGGCCCGTGCAAAACAGCTTTACTACTAGCCAATAAGCATAGAACTGGAGAAGACTAAGGAAAACATAAATCGAAGGACCGGAAAGGAGGTACAAATCAAAGCTAAGGGAGGAGAAAGAGAAAAAAGAGAGAAACAGCGTCGCAATAGAAAGGTCGCCGTCAGCTAGCCGGAAGCACCGCCATCTTCTCGCTGCTTTCACACCCCCGTGCACTCGACGATTATTAAGAGACGAAAAAGAAACGGGGAGATCCGCGAACGAAAGCCACAGTAATCGAAACCAACCCCTCCATTATACGTTCACGTAAGACAATCTTTACAACGTATGCGTTTTTTCACTCGAATTGATTGATTGTATGGTTTAAGTAGTGCCAAAAATGGCGGTAGACGTCCTCGGAAGGCGTTCCGTAAACCGACCCCTCCTGCGTGCGAAAAGATCGCGACATTCGCATGAGCAATGGTCACTAACAAATCTCTCGATTACCAGAAGGTAATCCCATTATGGGCCGAAGGTTCTATCGTGGAACATTCTACCAAAAGGAATTTTTTTATAAAACACGAGATCTCCTCGCGCAAAGGAGGTGTCGCTGGATTTTGTCGAACGCGCGCGTTTCACGCGAGCATCGAACCGAGAGCACAGCATTGTGACTCAAGAAAGAGAATTTTCCTCGACGCTTAAACGCGTCACACAATTTCGTGCTCACGAGAAGACTCGTCATAGGTGTGACGAGCAATGAACTTTATGAGAGCAGTACGTGGAAAATATCAGCTCCATCTTGTTTTCGCGCATGCGCGCACTGCTCCATCTTGTGTTCACGCATGCGCAGACTGCTCCATCTCATGTTCAAGCATGCGCAGTACGAAGATCGCTGTTGCTCGGCACAACTGCATCGCGTTTTCTACTTTATCGAACGCGGTCGATAATTCGACTATTAATCGGCGAGGTACTGTTTACTAAGAATCTACGCATGATCTCGCTCGCTCGTGCAACGAATCAATTTTTTCATAATCGATCGTCGTGTTTCTCGCGTTGCGGGGACCAATTGCGCGCGACCGCTGTGCTACGGCCGTGCCAAACGCGGTGTTCGAGGGTTCCCCTTGGTTCGATTCACTCGCGTGATACATCCCGGCGCGATCGATGAAACTGCCGTCGGTACAATCGATCCAGAGAATCGAAGACTGAATTATTTCCACGTCCCCCGTGATCGCGCTGCTGTACCAGGAAATAGGCCGGCAATCGTGGTGTCGGTCAAGAAGGATCTTCCTGGTATTGGCGGGGACTTGAGTTCACTGCCATTTTTCCGTTTTCTTCCGTACCTTATGCGCCCTGAGTTCCAACAAAACTGTACAAAGAAGATGTGTACGGAGGATTTTCTTGAAGAAGGGTTGTTTCGTGAAATTCATCAATGGTGGAGAATCGTATCGAAGCGGGCACCGATCAGGAAGATTCCGTAATTAATTGTAAGTCACTTTCGTGCGATGCGGTGTAATAAAAACTGTTTTATTCGTTAGTTGAGCGGGAAATTGTCGCCTGTTGGATAAGTAGATAAGAATTTGAAGGAAAAGTGTTCCAAGCGAAAAAAAAGTATAGAAAGCTATCGATAATGAAAGATTCTCTTGAGAAATTAATTTATTGACTAAAGATCATTTCTGTGAGACACGGCTTCATTGATTTCGCGCTAGATGGATGAAGAATCAGATCAGCCTAATTCAGTTACAATCGAATTACGGTTTCGCTCGACCCCTGCAGCTGAAACTCGTCAGCTGCAGCCAGAACAAATTCAATCCTTCAAGTATACCCCCGAATGGTCAATTTCTTTCCTTCAAACTCCCCAAAAGCTTCGAATCAAACAATCACGAGCGCGGTTCCCTTTCCTCGAGTGTGACATTCACCGACAAACGCGCAATCCCGCTAGAAATCTCATTGCCACCACCATTTTACGTGCGCATTCGTGTCGATTATCCACGATACCCTATACAGGGTGTTTCAGATAAAATATTTCTGCTGTATTTAAAATTACATGAAAATACTTCCTACCAAAATTGCATAGTTTTGTAGGTGGGGGGGGGGGGTCCTTCAAGGTCATTAAGGTCTGTTAAAAATCAATAAAAAAATAAAGTTGCATCTCGTTAACCCCTCCCAACAGAATGAACAATGCAACTTTCGTACCAAACACTTTCCTGAAATGTAAAATATACTAGAAATACTTAAAGTAACAACACCCTGTACAATTCCCACGAACTAATAATCGACAAAACGGACACGAACGATCCCCACCCCGATCTACGAGTGTTCACAGAGTCGCGGCACTTTGAGAAAGTGAAGAAAACGAAGAATAAAAACCGCACAAAAATATCTCGTACGTCCAAGTCTCCTCAAACGTTCTACATTTTTAGAACACGGAGAAGCGTAATAGAAATCTATCGCGAAGACGCTACGAAGTAACGACGAAAGAAGAAACGAAGATGTAGAAGCGAATTAAAATTGAGGGGATGCGGAGAATCGAGTTGTGCGCGCGAAATACCCCCCACTGCGGTCGCGCTCGCGTGCACGTTAATGGTAAAGGGTTCCGTCGCAGCGACACGCAAAACGGGCCGATCGTGCTGGTCCCGGTGGCGATTTATCCAGCCTTTATTGGCATCGTGCACGAAAACGCGGCCCTTGTTTAGAGACGGCCGAGCGCGAGGGCCATTGATCGATAAATCGCGTGTACCGCCCTCCGTGCTCGTAACTTGTTTGCACGATGGTCACTGCGTTAATTGGCCCGCGTTCAGTGCCTCCGGTACATACACCTTCGATGCCTGCCCCGTTTTTAGTAATTGGCGATAGGAAGAGTGAGCTATGCGGGCTGTGGGAGGTAGTAACGACGATGCGCAAATCGGGAGATCGATACTAATGGAGATTCGTCAAAAGAGGCTGGATGGATACGATCCCAACCCACTGGTTTGGGTGGAATTGTATTTGGAGGGATGAAAGCTAAAATACGGTTGAATTAGTGCTGCAAAGGGGATGAAAAAAGTAACTGTAGATTTTCAATACACTTTCAGAGGAATTGTTTCCCCCTGTGCGTCACTATTTTGCAACGTCCTGTTACGTGACGGTTCAGTGGCGCCAATGTCAGTGGCCTCTTTGTTTCTGTGTCGGTATGTAACTCCCTTCCAAAACAGAGAAACGATATTTTTTACCATTTACACTGACGGCACTCAACCGTCAAGCGATAGGTGTGAATCCGCTTTAACAGCGATCGAGAATTTCTCTTCTCAGAAAGTGACCAGAAATTATGATTCTGTTGGTAAGTGACGCGAGTAATGAAGTTACTGATCCTGCCAGAGCTTGAGATCAATGGCCCCCGCGAGCGGTACTTGTAAATAAATATCGAGGTGGTCGCGAAGCAACGCGTCACTCACAAGCGACTCGATTGTAAATAAACGTAAGGTGTACACGTATGGATTTTAACTAATTTCTAGATCACGATCTAAGTTACCGATTAACTAACGTAGCCGATTAGACGTTACTAATTACGATTGTAAATCATATCCGTGAGCGCGCTGGGATTAAGTGGCGGAAACGCTGTCAACAGGGAGAAAAAGAGCCTCTTCTGACGGTACTCAATAACCCTGCACCTTCTCACTTTCTATCAAAGAGCAGTTAACTAACCGTCGACGGACCATCACACGTGAATTTCAATCACCAAACATTCCCCCGATATTCGTTTGAATACACTAAACAAATGTGCCCGTTGAGTACCGGCAGAAGATAACCGTAGTTACGTGATAAGCGAGAGAGTGCAAGCAAAATCGAAAAAATTCCATGTACATAAAGTAAGCGTTAAGTGTTGCCGAAGCGATAATCGTGAACACCGAGAAACTGCACAACACGATTAAGTTAATCATTCCTCGAACCGTTTATATTATATACTGGCGAAAGAACGTAGAATGGGAAGGAGCTAGGTACGTACATATAGGGGAGAAAGTAACGTATATAAGCAGGGCGTTAAACATTCACCGACTGACTCGCGGAGCGTTTATCTCAGGCCTGTCCACCACTGGACCCTCCGTCGCTTCGCAATACACAGATTCTTGTGGAACCGGTCGCGTGGTAACGTGGAAACACTGCACTGAACGACATTATGCCACAAAACTGAAGAATTGCGTGAATTGAGAATAACTGACGGGCTTGAGGCGGACAATCACGTGTGCGACTCCAAGGAACGCGGGAAGCGTGTCCCCACTCCGCTTACGCTTGGGTATTTCGTTTATGGCGCGTTTGATTTACGAGTTCACTATTTCTTTATTACCAGTCGTGATAAAGGGCCAGTTGGGGTACATTTGAATTTTCCCGTCCCCCACTTTTCAACGCTCAACCCCGTCAGGTTTACTCCAGGGAGCTACGAATTATTTGGGCTTTACTTTTTAAAAGGCTTGAGCTATTTGGTTCACGGGAACTGAATCAGTGAACAGGCCTGGTTTATCTGCTCGCGCAGAACTCTTCCCGAATACTGCCGAGAACTCTTATTGTTTCCGAACGCTTCGGTGCCCCGCAATAATCATCGTTCCGAACGATTTAATATAACGAGTAAGCGTTAAGTACCGCTTTCCCCTATCGACTCTCGCGCGTGAAACCGAGGCGCGTTTCCGAACAGTCGGTACATCAGTGCGCTTTCTTTTAACGGAGAAAAAGCTTTCGCTACTTTTTGAAACTCCTCATCCTGTGTTTTTCTACGTCTCTTTTCCTCCAACATTCGACACCAATTATCGCACTTCTGCTTTAAATAATTACGGAGGTGACCACGGTGTAACCGATCGTCGGTATACGAAACTGTCCTCGGTAAAGAAGTTCCCGCGCAATTTACTCGCACCGCAGTCGACATCTTCGAACTTCTTTCTTTACATGCACAATCTCGAATCGAAAGAATGATTTCCAATAAATCCCTTCGGATCAACCGAATCGTTTTGTATTTGCGTTAACGGAGGACACGGTTCACGGGACCGTGAATCGTTTTAATGATTTCGAATAGGTTCGGTCGCTTCACGATGCACGAAGATTATGAAAGAGATGGAACGCTCGATACCTCGAGGCCCTGAATTTCTCTCGATTCCTGACGCCAAGCTATTCCAACGAAATGATCATTAACGGGATGCTAGAACGGGGCAGTTTCACGAACGGAGAGATTATCTGGTTTACGGTGAGCCTGAAGTCAGGAATAGGACAATAACACACGGTGCACACACGCATACTTACACACACACACACACACACACACACACACACACCCCTATATACAGACACGTACACGAAATGTGGGTGTCCTACAGGTCGACGACACGCATCGAACGTCACAGCCTAGAAAACGTATTAAAAGTAGTCTGAATGCCTCATTCATGATTCGTAATTCGTTATCACTAATGAACACGAATCCCCGCGGAGACGTCATTACTGAAAAGATGAGACACTTCTGTGACCCGGGTCGGTTCAATGACGCGGTAGTTCGAACGCTTTCAGCATCTTCCTATCTAATTTCATTTGCCCGCTGGAGAAGGGGATCGATTAATTAACGCTAATGAGATCGTGTCGCTTGACTCGAAGGACACTCACGGGGATGACTGGTAAGAACAATAAGGGGATCGACCACCGCCAGACGTAAAATATGAGAAAACAAAGATTTGAACAGAACCTCTGGAGACATGCTCACACGACATGCGTATAGTTACTAATTATACCATTATTGATTACCGATTCGAATATCGAGTATGCGACATTTTTAATAAATTATTTTGAAGATTGCTCGAATGCTTTGTCTCTGACGCCGCACCTCTCACCATGCCTCCTGTTACTCCCCACTTTATAGAAAAATTAGATTCAACATATCACTGCTGCAATGAAAAACGCGCGAGTTCAGCTCTGCCTTGGGCCGCCATTGTTGCTTCCATGCTGGGCAACTATAAGAACTGAATAGTTTCTACGAAAAGATGCTACTCTCACTTTATATACAATCTTTCCAAGCCTAATATAGCCCACGATCATTTAGGAGCAATAATTATGGTTTCGTTTAAGAATCTTCTTTTATGATATCGACTTACTTTCCTCAGAAGAAGCCTTTCGAGCGCTACCGCGTATTTTGTAGAATCTTTCTTGCGGCTAGCATTTTTCGTAGTCACGTTGCCAGTACATTTTACTTTTTCCCGCCCGATGGAACAATTTTGTTGCTCGTTGAGTCGTCCCTACCACGTCCCTGGGTTTTCCGCGGTACTGTGACGCATCTGACGTCTGTGTGACGTCAGCAACCGGTAAACGATCGCATTTTTTCTTTCCTCCCACTACCTAACCACATCCTTTGATAAAGCGACGAACGTTTCCCTTGCATTCGCGTAACAATCTGTCCTAACTTTAGGTAGAGCCTTACAGTTACGCTGCACTTCGCTCGAACCAAAATTGCTGGTATATATAGCATCGAATTCCGTGGAAACTTAGGTAAGCGCCAAAACTTATCGATAGAGTTAAGAGCTTTAGGTATAAAGCACGGTAGATTGTTTTGTTTGCCAGTGTTTCGTAACTACAATTGCGCAGATCTACACGTAGCTTCAGTTACCTCGTTGGGCGTCTCCAACCTATTATTCCTGTTTGCCCGCAGGTCTCTTGACCATTTTATTTCAACTCACGATCGTATCCCGCGACCATCATTCCTTACTTAATTAATCGAATTATTTTCTGTTTTTATTTACAGCTCTCTCGCGTGCTGTCGTTCGTTTGGATAAAGCAAGAAAATGAGTTACGGCTACCAAGTGAGTATGGCTGCTTAGTTTATACAGTGTTATTCATTGCAATATGTTAGAGTTTGCAGCTGGAAAATGATTGAACAGCCTGTCTGTGTGCGTAGTATGAGCAATTAACAGATTCATGAATGAAATACTTGAGCAACAGTAAAAGGCGTGCCTAGGGATGCAAATGTACTTGTCTAATTTGCACATTAATATCAAAGGGACCGCCAGTGATACAGTTCGCAGGACTAGAACCACCACCAACGTCATTCGGGGCTCCACCTGGCACACCATCCGCCCCTAGCGCTGCCTCTGGTGCTCCACCTTATTCCCAGAGTGGCAACATGGGCTATGCGAACAGCCCCTCTATTCCCGCTGGGATGCCTTTCCCTTCCTATTCCATGACCCCTTATCCTACGCAACCGAATCATCCTCTACCTGGACAGTATCCCGCACAGGGAGGTCCTGTGCAGCAGACGCCTTATCCTGTACCTCAATCCATCCCTTATCCTCCCCAACGAATGTACTCTGCTCCACCCTCTGCATACCCACAGCAACAACACTACAACATGTATCCCAACGTTCAACAGACACAGGATACACGAGCATCCTACACTTCTGGCTCTTCCCCCTACCCTTCCGTACCGGAGAGTTACTATGTACCGAATACCTCAAGCTATTACCAAGGCAGAAGCTATCCTGGGGGGCAGGGTGCAGGATCTTACTCTCCATACGAGGGGAACTCAACTACTCTTCCCCAGCCTCCTCGTCCAGCCCCAGCCCCCCGAAAAGATCAGTTTACGCCTAAGGTGAGATTGAGGAAATACGTACCAGCAGCTGCGCTACTGGCAGTGCTTAATTCCTTCGGAATTATAGTGTTCCATGAGTAGCATAATTTTAGCATCATGAGGTACCGATCTCTGTTGCAGTTGTCTCCCACCGTCGTGCCCTATCCGGACTTCGATCCCCGGGCAGACGCGGAGGCCTTGAGGAAGGCGATGAAAGGGTTCGGCACGGACGAGAAGACTATTACTCATGTGCTTGCCAATCGCAGTAATCTGCAACGCCAGGAGATTGCTGTTCAGTTCAAAACTTTGTATGGGAAGGTGAGACGGGAATGTAAAGTGAATATCAGGGGCAGCGACTAATGTGTAATATTCATTAAACAGGATCTCATAAAGGACTTGAAGTCGGAACTGTCGGGAAATTTCGAGAAGCTAGTTCTCTCCATGATGATGCCGCTGCCGCAGTATTATGCCAAAGAGCTGCACGACGCAATGGCCGGCGTCGGCACCGACGAGTGCGTGCTCATCGAAGTGCTATGCACCATGTCTAATCACGAGATTCGTGTGATTAAACAGGCTTACGAAGCGAGTAAGTTCCACACGCAACGATTGCATAGCAATTAACGGAGCAAATGTTCTCATTGGACGCTTCGATTTGTTCAGTGTACGGGCGGTCGCTGGAGGACGATCTGAGAGAGGACACATCCGGTAATTTCAAGCGTCTAATGGTGTCGCTGTGTTGTGCCAACAGAGATGAGTCATTCGACGTGGACCACGCTGCCGCGATGAGGGATGCCAAGGAACTTCTCAATGCTGGTATATATACGCTGTACAATTTAACAATGACGATAGTTCCCCAATATGTATGGAATAGTCATCGCTGACGCTTCTAACAGGTGAACTTCGCTTCGGAACTGATGAGTCAACCTTCAATGCGATCCTGGTTCAAAGGAACGTGCCCCAGCTGAGACAGATATTCCACGAATACGAAAATATAACTGGTCATGACATCGAAGACGCTATCGAGAACGAATTCTCTGGCGACATTAAAAAAGGTCTCCTTGCGATTGGTACGTAAACACGTCTGCTTTTTAAGGATGTATCGGACGTATCTTCCAAATGCTACCAAGTTTATGAAAATTTGTGAGATTGTGTTCTTTTTAATCTTCCTGATATGCTCCAACAATTTATAACGAATTCACTAAACGGTTGTTGAGTTGTAACGATTTTAATATTCATTGATTTTACACGTACTCTTATGGAAAGAGACGATCTTGACGGATAAAACAGCTGAAAAAATGTTGAAGAAATGGTACCAATGTTCTCAATTTTTTTACATGTATATGGATAGATGAAAATATCTGCTGAGTTTCAATTGTTTTCACTGCACCGTTTTAAAGAAATAAATTATAACTTGAGAAAATTGTGAATGCAAGGCATTTTCACTGCCAAAAGTTTAGCAAATAATGCTTGAAAAAGCATTTGTAAAGTGACAGATACCTTTCTAGGAGTGAAAATAAGGCTCCAACTGTCGTTCGAGTTCCTTACATCTAGATTTACTATGCGTAAGACGTAGATATTCAAGTTTTCAAATTTCATATACTGTCTAATATTGTACATCCGATACATCCTTAACCGTGTGTGCAGACCCGGCTGGTTGCGTGTGCAAAGTGCACGATGCATACAGGCGCCGCAAAAAGCGCGTAAAAGACCTAAAAAAATACGAGATAAATTTTTTAATTAAAAGTGAGTGGCGTGTTATGATGCTACAGATATGATTTATAGTCTTATCATGATATATTGCCGGTCTCGGGTCGCGGCAATATATCAAGAGCTTTAATTGCAATTTATTCAGAAACATTGTTATTGAAAAGGCGCCAAACTTTTATCGCATGCAAGAAAACCACCGCGCGCCGGGCCTGTGCGTGTGTGTGTGTGTATAGTAGTACTCTTAATTTATGAACGTATGTATGCCAATGAATCACTTCCGCAATAGTGAAATGCGTGAAGAACAGAAGCGGGTTCTTCGCGGAGCAGTTGTACAAGAGTATGAAGGGCCTGGGCACGGATGACGACCGTTTGATCAGACTGGTGGTCACGCGTAGCGAGGTGGACATGGGAGAGATAAAGGAAGCATTCAAGCAACAGTACAACGAATCCTTGGAGGACTTTATATACGTTAGTAATGCTTGGCGAAAGACAACTCGCGTGAAAACAAGTGAGAATTTACTCTAACGATGGAATCTTTTCTCAGGGCGATTGCTGCGGCCACTATAAGAAGTGCCTTCTGGTTCTGGTTTCTTAAGAATCTGAGTTAACAATCTCCCTCGTCGCATTTAATGGACAGTCTTCAAGCTTCAACGTTTGCAGCCCTATTTATTGCTGACTTGTTCATGGATATGTTGCGAATGCCAGTGATGCGTGCTCGAGTTTAAGCTCCACGAGTACAATGTTCCTACGCAAGATAGTTTCTACGCGGTTCTTGCTAATGATCTGAAGCTTTGTACGTGTTTTAGATTGAATTTCTGCCTTCATTCAGATGTTTACAGGAAAGTATTCCATTAAGGTTACGAGCTGAGCGTATAGATGAATTATTGATGAATTTACGGTGGCGACGTGAGAAATACGGCCCGAACGATTCTCTTATACTATACTTTCTATTTTATATTGTTATATATTCACACACTTTATATGTGACATTTACCTACATTAATATTCTATAGATGTTCTATATGGATCTGAATATACAAATTCTATTTTAATAATGCTCATTGTATATGGTGGAAATAAACTGAATTCGCCGACGTAGAGCAATTACGTGTTTTAATGACCAATCTCTCCGATGAGTCCAGAAGAGACTGATATTCTGCCGTGTTAATTCAAGTAGGCGTATTTACTCAAAAGATGGTTATGAGAAAAATGACTTAGTATTTTGTTTTATGCCATCGGTATTTTATATAAATCGGATTAGGTTCATAGCCGGCGTGAACTTTTGCGGGGCCGGGGCCAAAAAAAAACGTATTTATATTGTACTACTAAATTTTATAATATTAAACATCTATCCATAGAGCCCCGCAAAATTTCCGGTGAGCTTTTCGTGGACAGCGGGGTCTTTTAAAGAAATTTTATAATAATAAATATCTATACAAAGAGCCCCACAAAATTTACGAAAAATTTTTCGTGGACCGCGAGGCCTTTTAAAGCGCGAGGAACCCGCCTCGCGTCGGCCCTGATTAAGTTAAATATTAAATTTGGATAAAAAGGGTATGTAAATAAACAAAGAAGAAGAAAAAACCATAAATGTGACGCCGATACAACGCTGCGCGCCAGTGAAGGGCGGAAATCCTGTACGCCCGTACCGGTGAAAGCGCCGGGGGAAAGCCAAGCTACCTTGGCGTTGGTTGGTTGACGTCGCGGTGCTATCGCGCGCATGCGTGGTGTTCCCCCACCGCGGTACGGGCGTACGGCACTGATATATAACTATGGATTGCAGATGCTTGAAGCGATTTGAAGAGTTTTTGACATAATGCGCCACCATCGTTCGACCGATGTACTTTGCTTCCCTTTGCCCCACGATCACCCGCAGTGCTCAACACTTTGTCACACTTTACCTAATAGAGGATCCCTACTTTGCCTAATGTTGCCACCATTTACCACGCCAATTGACGCTGAAACGAGTGTACTTAGCTGAGTATGTATATAAACTGTGTTTCTTGGCAAAAATAGTTCAATTGTGCAGTGTGTTGTGTTTATGTAAGTAAAGTTCTAAATTGGGCAAATGCGTATTTTGTGGGAAACGACAAAACTATTTAAAAATATTTCAAATTCACTTTTTGCGAACTTTACTAATCATTACTTTAGTTTTTTATATTACATTTATAAATTAATTTCACTATTTTCATGAATTTCATTTGCTCTGAATAACTTTTATGAATTTCAACATCATACAAGCATCGACGAAGTATAGAATAGACCTATCACCTTATGGGACTTCGTGTCACCACCCAAACTGTATTACCGACACATAAATCAAGGACTGAATTTAGCGGCCTCTGTTCATGAACAGCGTCCAACTCCGAAACTACTCTGAAATGTGTTGAAATGCTGAAAGGTGCGCGCGGGCTTGTATACGTGTGACTTGTTTCGAGCGAGAGTTTGACATAGAGGGCAGGCTTTCGTTACGCTAGCGCTACGCTTTGGCTCGGTTTGTCAGCGACTCACGTGGATTCACGTGGATTTTTCTCCGAAAATCTATTTCGGTGATCTGGAAACTACATGGCGCCGAAATATGGTTCTTCTTGAAAGCTTATACAAGCTATAAATTGCAAGTTGAAATTGATTGTTAGTACTTTACGTATAGTGGAACACTTAACTAACATTTTTGCGTGTCGTACGTCGAAAAATATTAAAAATTGAAACTGTTACTGACATTCCCGCAAATCTCTGCACTCCGCGCATGTCTAAATAGACGTTGCCCATCCTACGACACCTATGTATACATGCTAAGTTAATTATAAGATGAGATTTTTACAGTCTCTGTTTCGTCTTTATTCGATCATTTATGGCAAATTAGTGAAATTTTTTTTAATAAAAGGAAAATCAAACACGACGTCATTCGGGGAAGTATATTTATACATATGAGATGGTGGTGAAAAAAATGGACTGTTTTATATATGAAATATGCCCTTTTTATTTATTTATTAAAAGCGGTCATACAAAAGACAACAATAATATAACTGTATAATATTTGTGAACTCCTTTTCTTCTCACGGTCATAATAATTTTCTTACTTATATGTATAATGGGCGACAAAAATCACATTTGCCCAGAGCGACGGAAGAGCTGGTTCGGGCCTTGAAACTACATGTGTCCATCCGAGGGTTCGAACACATCCCCTGCTGAGACACGTGTATGTAGAATGCGTGGGATGCATAGCTGCAGTTGCGAAAGGTGCAAATTCGGGAATCAGCATTGCTACGTAAAATTATTTGGGGCCTTGACGAATTTCAAGTTAGCTGGGAGTCGTTGGAGCGAGACAACAACGTCAACAACCTCTACCAAAGTCGCACCACCGAGGAGCGATGTAATTTGTCAGTTTAACTTTACCCGCGACAGTGATCGGATCTCAGTGAACGCGTGTGCATATTATTTCGTGATATCTCGATTCGTGGATTAATTTCATCGATTAGTGGACCATGCGGGAGCTCGCTTAACAAGATTCTACTGCAATTCACCCAGTAGCTAGAAGACTTCTCGAGGCAACACTTTTCTCGAGTCCTAGCATGGGTCCCCAGTATTGGAAGACATACGGAAAGTGCAGTTTGTAATGTTTGCATAGCTACTGCTGCAAAACGTGCAAATTCTGCAATCAGAGTTGCTACGTAAAATTATTTGGGGCCTTGACGAATTTCAAGTTAGCTGGGAGTCGTTGGAGCGAGACAACAACGTCAACAACCTCTACCAAAGTCGCACCACCGCCGAGCGATGTAACTTGTCAGTTTAACTTTACCCGCGACAGTGATCGGATCTCAGTGAACGCGTGTGCATATTATTTCGTGATATCTCGATTCGTGGATTAATTTCATCGATTAGTGGACTATGTGGGAGCTCGCTCAACAAGATTCTACTGCAATTCACCCAGTAGCTAGAAGACTTCTTGAGGCAACACTTTTCTCGGGTGCTATCATGGGTCCCCACTGCTCAGGGACATTTAAAAACGTGCAGTGCTTTGTGTTTAAAAACATGAGATGGCTGTGCGTGTTAGTAGTGTCAACGCGAGTGTAGAGTCAGTGTTTTACGCACCTAGAACTATTTAAGACTAAGCACCGGTGCTCAAATTGCTTTTTGATCGTGAAATTAAAGTGACATATTTGTGAGTGTGATACATTCTATTCGATACTACTGACCTTGGACTGTGAACCTGCTGAAGCGGCTGCCTGTCTGCATTCATAGCATTGAGACTGTGTTCAACGATCGGTGAGTGGTACATTTTAATTTTTTCAATTTTTCTGCATTCTATTGAACAAATGATTGCTGTAGCGAGCACTGTGACCACGATTACATACTTAGTAGGTACTCGTGAATAATAAGATTAACGCGCGTGCTTCCAAATGTTTAATACAGACAAAAACAATATGTAAATAAATTTCAAATTCGAGGTCAAAGTTCTAATATCGCGGTTTAAATATTCCAAATTATTTTTCTTGAATTTTATAATGAAAGCTTGATGCTTTGAATAGTATCAGCTACTAAACCTAAAATTGTATACATGACGGAAGAACTTGCACGCGGCTTAGTTTCAACAAGCCATAGTCCTAGCAATAAGTCTTAGTTTAAGAACTTTAGACGTAAGACTTTTTCCAAATTTTCAAAAATGCATTGGTCGAATATGGACCAGAAATATTTCGTAGAAATGGGTTACTTTCGTAGGTACCTCCACGTTGGTGTAGCCTGGACTTGGTAACGTTTTCCAATGCATTGCGTCTTGCAAAACGTTATCAAGCTGAAGCCTACGATCTAGTTTACGGGTCCAGATCGAGCCAAACTTACATTCGGTGAGTTTGGTTCTGTCTGGACATCTATTCAGAAATGCACTTGCGTACTTCGAGCGATAAGCTTCTGTTCCGCCTCGTTCTTTTTAAATATAAGAGTGCCAAACGCACTCTTCTAGAAATACAATTCGCCTTCGATCGCTGATTTCGATTTCGCGCATGGTGTGCTCGCCCTTCATAGGCCGGCTGTGCTGGGTACAACTTATTACGGCTTTACACAGAGGACCATTGTTAGACGATGATGTGCGCCAGTTCGTGACCATTCTGATTTTCTAGTTATCGCGCCGATACCGGGCTTCGGTCCACCTCGGCCCGCTCTGTGGTCTCAGATGGCTCGTTCTCGGTCACGCTCGCCATGGCAGTGTACAGTCGTGATATGGAGTACGCCATGTAGAAACGAAATTTCGGTGGATCGAGGGTGAATGTTCGCGCTGCGCCGCGTCTTTCGGTCCTTTAGTCGTTTAGTCTCTTTTGCAATCTCAATCGGGAGATTCTTAGCTTTCGCATATCCCTCGAAAGTTACGCAAGTGCATATTTGCAATAGATTATGCCACTAGGGCCCATTGTAAAGAGTGCGATAGGCTAGATTTAAGGGTGGAGGTATGCTTGCTTGTTGAGAGTGACATCTTTTACTTTTGCTTTCGCTTACAATTAGCTTCACCGTGCATCGTATCGTTTCCCATCTAATATACTTTTAGAGACTTGGCATAGTGTCTCTTTTATTCCTTACTTTCAATTCTCTTTACCTTTCTTTCCGGAAATATAACTCGCTCTCGGGAGAGATCTTGAATTAGCACAAAATGCTCGGGCACGATACACTCGCCTGTGCAAATTGTCGGCTTTGTGATGGGAGCGCGTATTGCAGCTGCATGTGATTTAATTGTGAGGCGGGCTGCTGTGATTCTGACCCCTCAGGCGCGGCCCCGAGCGGGGAACTCCCGTTAATGAGGGGGCTGGATGAATGGTGGTACCGTATTAGCGTTTTGTCTGTGCAACTGCAATGCGTGAGTGTATCGAGCAGCTCGAGATCTCTCGCGACGGCGAATCCGTGTCCGTGTGTCAATTATTTTTCTATCTCCGCAATGAGATACTTAGAGTCTATTTGTCACTTGAAAGCAATGCAAGCGTATCTCTAAAATTTACGAAAGAAATTGTAATGGGATATGTGTAGAAAAATTGACGAGAATGTCTGTTACGTGCGCATGTTAACCCTTTGGACTTTAAAGTAAAGTCTTTGGAAAGAATTCTAGTAGTCTTTTACCTTATAGTGCAATCATGGTCCAAAGGGTTAGTATACCAAAGCATAGTCTGTTATGCTTATTCTGCGAAAACTAAATGTAGAGTGGCGTGTGTGGCTGCGAAACTTAAAAAATTAAGCAAGGCGCGTCTAGTTTTAAGCGCATCATCGAAGCATTCGCCGAGGGATTCGCCGAGGGATTCGCCGAGGGATTCGCCGAGGGATACGCCGAGGGATACGCCATTGTTTCCTCTGTTGAATTCTTTAATAAAGATGGGTTTGCCTGATTTATTTTATTTCATGCATGTCTTCTATGGGTTTGCATCATTTATTCGATTTTATGTATTGCTTCAATGGTTTTGCATCATTTATTCCCATTTTATGTATTTTCCTAGTTTCCTCCCAAGGCTATTACACCATTACTAATATACCATATTTGATTATTTCAGCATTTTTTCAAAATAGTGAAAAGTGATAGTGAAAAGTGGTAGTGAAAAGTGACAGTGAAAAGTGACAGTGAAAAGTGACAGTGAAAAGTGACAGTGAAAAGTGATCGTGTAAAGTGACAGTGCATGAAGTATTTAAGGCCCCATGTAAAATTGCGAAGTAGTCACTAAATCATTAGCTTTGTTGCTCGTTTGTTGGCTCCTCATCCGTGATGAGGAGGTCGCCGCTGGTTCCTTTTCCGGAAGCAAGCGACTGAGCATGGAATCGGTATGGGGGGATCGGTTCCATCCCTTGGTGTTCTTGTCCAAAGGGAAAAGTTTCGGGCGTAGGGGGTGTACCTTTTGGTACACTGCCTGCGTAAGTCACCCGGTCCGATACCCATGCTCCGTGTTAGACGGCTCAAGTCAGGTCACGCTTAGTGTTGCTCCTGGCGAGTCGCATCGGTGCCCAGTCTCCGTGTTGGACGGCTCAAGTCAGGTCATACTTAGTGTTGCTCCTGGCGAGTTGCATCGGTGCAACGGGAATCGTCTGGGAGGCGCCGAGCGCTTTTCCCTTTCGTCTCGGACATTAGGGTGGTAGGAACTGCGCCATTCAATACTCTTTTCATGCTTACCCTTCGTCTTTGTTTCTTACCTGAATTTTTTTTAATCGAGTGATTGCTTGGCAGTTCCCTAGATTCTACATCTAAACTGAAGGGATCGATGGAACTTTGTTTCCATCGATCTCTTTGGTTTAGTAGGCTCCATGTACAGGGAGATCGATGGAACTTTGATTCCATCTAGGAGAATAGGAAGAGGGACAGTAAAATAATATATTTAAAACAAAATAGTGAAAAGTGACAGTGAAAAGTGACAGTGAAAAGTGATCGTGTAAAATGACAGTGCATGAAGTATTTAAGGCCCCATGTAAAATTGCGAAGCAGTCACTAAATCATTAGCTTTGTTGCTCGTATGTTGGTTCCTCATCCGTGATGAGGAGGTCGCCGCTGGTTCCTTTTCCGGAAGCAAGCGACTGAGCATGGAATCGGTATGGGGGGATCGGTTCCATCCCTTGGTGTTCTTGTCCAAAGGGAAAAGTTTCGGGCGTAGGGGGTGTACCTTTTGGTACACTGCCTGCGTAAGTCACCCGGTCCGATACCCATGTTCCGTGTTAGACGGCTCAAGTCAGGTCACGCTTAGTGTTGCTCCTGGCGAGTCGCATCGGTGCCCAGTCTCCGTGTTGGACGGCTCAAGTCAGGTCATACTTAGTGTTGCTCCTGGCGAGTTGCATCGGTGCAACGGGAATCGTCTGGGAGGCGCCGAGCGCTTTTCCCTTTCGACTCGGACAGCAGGGTGGTAGAAACTGCGCCATCCAATACTCCTTTCATGCTCACCGGTAGTCTTTCCTTTTTTCCTGAATTTCATTTACTCGCGTGATTGCTTGGCAATTCCCTAGCTTCTACGTCTAAACCGAAGGGATCGATGGAACTTTATTTCCATCCATCTCTTTGGTTTAGTAGGGTTTCATGTACAGGGAGATCGATGGAACTTTGATTCCATCTATCTCTCTACGGGTCTCGAAACGCAGCAACCTCCTCGTGGTGAGACCTGGTAATCGGAGAGAACCGAGCCGATAGCTGCGATTGTCAAATACTCTAGTCGTATATAAGAATTTTTTTAACTTGCACTACTATGGTACAATGTAACTTGGAATGTTGTTTGATTGTTCGTACCGGACCCCAGAACACGAGTACAGTGTTAAGATAGAAGGATAAGTACAAGTTGGATTATTTCAGCGAGATACTCGAACTGATGGGTTTTTGACCTTTTTTAAAGTCCTCTCTGCTTCAGCACCTTATTGAAATATACTAAGTTACAATTCTTTGGTGAGGTATTCCACGTTACATCGTGAAAGCATGTCTTCCACAAATAATGTTGTTTATATAAATTTTTATGTGAAACAAATTTGTTTTGCATTAAATAAACCCGAATAGGTTAGCAAAGTTAAAAGGCGTATGAGTTCTTGTTTTGTTGTGATCCTTCTTTCTCGGTCGTTGCACGAAACTGGTTTATAAAACGATCTTTAAATTGTTACTCAAACAGAATGATTTGTAAATCGCGGGTTTCGAATGACCTAAATATCCACTTCTTGAATTCTAATTCCTACCACGCGTAGCGTTACAATCTGTGTCGAGACTTCACCGGTAACGTTGCACGTGACACGAAAATGGTAAGGGGGCTCGCGAGCCCCCACCTTCGTGTCACATGCAACGTTACCGGTGAAGTCCCGAAACAGAATGTAACGCTACGCGTGGTAGGAATTAGAATTCAAGAAGTGGAAATTTAGGTCATTCGAAACCCGCGATTTACAAATGATTCTGTTTGAGTAAGAATTTAAAGATCGTTTTATAAACGTATTCTGTGCAACGACCGAGAAAGAAGGATCACAACAAAACAAGAGCGCATACGTCTTTTAACCTTGCTGTCCTACTCCGGTTTATTTAACGCAAAACAAATTTATTAACATAGAAATTTATATAAACAACAAGATTATTTGTGGAAGACATGCTTTGATGATGTAGCGTGGATAGGTGATAGGTCTGTCCATCCTACACCTCGTTTGCGATATATTGACAGGTGGTCCGGTCGGTAATCCAGGGCGCGAGGATGGTCGCGTGTGATTTGATTGGTCGTTGGGTCGCGTGGCCGCTCCCTCATTGGCTACCGTTCTGGGATGTTTTGCAACCGCTGCGAACGTGGCGCGCGTATCTCGCTGCGCGGTCATTTACAGTTGGCGCGTCGTTGGGTTCGTGAGTGTTGACGCGTGACTAGTGCGCGGCTAGTACGGAAACACGTTGCCGGCGTCGGAAACGCGCGCGACATTAAAATGTGACGCTGAACGGATCGCGACGGGAACCGGGACCTAAAGGATTCATCAGCACGTCCGCGGAGTGAACTTGACCCTGAGTGAAAGTGCTCTGGCATCAGTGACCACTTCTGGGGAACATGAGATTCCCGTAACAGATCGAAGGTAGGTCACTCCGTTACGAATAATGTAGGTACCTATTGTATTGTCTGTGGCGTATTGCATGTGTGCGTGTGTTACACCGTGTGTTTCAAGAGATGAGGGTCAATTATGCAGGCGAGTGTCCCGCGTGTTAGCGAAACCGTCGACACTGTACAGAGTTACAGACCACTCGCATTAGATTCATTCATACATATTTGTGCAACGTTCGCGACATTCCTCGCCGGTAATGTTTGGGCCGCAGCGGGTGTCAAGCGATCTACCATTGAGAAAGTTTCCGTTTCATTCATTCGTTCGCCGGGCCCGCTAATTCAACTTCTGCTCGTAATCTTAATCTCGGCGAGCATTTCCGGGAAACAGCGCGTTCCACCGAGTTCCTGGTACCCGGGAAGAGTTCATTTAGTCGAGGAAGGTTGTTGTTTACATCGTAGATAAGGTAAAGGTTACCAGTAGTCGACCAGTTAAGAGAAATCCTTCGCGTAAACAATAGTAACTACTTGCTCTGTCATTAAATAGTGAGAGTCGATGTCGAAAGAAGTCTACTCTTTAAGCTTTCTAAATTATGTAATGAGAACGATTTTTTAAAAAAGTTATCATAAGAAATTTAGAACCATTTTTCAATAATTCCGTAACTGCTTCAGAAGTTGACCATCCTTGGAAATGAAAATGCTAGTAGTTGACCCTATGTCGACGAGTAATTGACCACCTATAACTAGAAAGAGAATGAATTATTTCTAAAGAAAGAAAGTGAAATTAAAAGATTTCAATTCCATAAGGAATCCAATTCCGGAACAGAGTCGACATTTCGAGTTTTTTTGTTCAGCAGATTGTTTTCTTCGCTGGAACTCCGGAACTTTTCCTCGCTGGACTCTTCATTCCACTGAATTTTTACAGACTCAGAAATTCAATAGTCACCCACTAAAACGCAGTATACTAAACACTTTAGAATTACGTTGTGTACTTCTAAAAAGGCTCCTTAGGGACCCAGTGGGTACCTACATTATAAATGATAAAGAAATTTAAAGAACTTGTGAGAGAACACTGTGAGAGTTTAAGAAGTGAAGTGTTCAGTCATAAGGAGTTAATAATTTACGATTTTTTTCGCCTGAACCATACACCTGTTATTAACAAAATCTTTAAGGAAATAACGATGTAGGAACGCACTACTCATCTTGATGAAAGTAAACGTTCGCCAATACTATTCATAATTCACTTCACACTTGAGTCTTTTAAAGTTTGCGTTTTAAAGTCGGCAAGTAGATGGTTTGGCACGTCAACTGCACTGTTCTCAAGAGATCGTCACTTCTAAAAACCTTATTTTTCAGTTTTTTTTCTGAAAATTGGTCAACTACTGGTACCTTTACCTCGCATAATCGATCATCTTAACAATTCTATTTCGTCTACGCAGATTCGTTTGCCCGCGACTGGAATCGATGCAGGAGAAAATGAAATTGTTGGAAGAAATTCATATTTATCTCCGCTCCGGCGAACGATTATTTTATCCAGCTATGCATGCTATTGGCCGCAAACTGGCACGGTTTATGCATATTGCATGCGTATTCGCGCATAGTGTCAGTGGCAAGAGGGTTTAGCTCGTCCCGCGTGCTCGCAGTACCTACACGTATGTACCCATCGAGTTTCCCCGTGCCTCTTTGTTTTCACGTGTCTCTTGGACACGCGTTGCATCCGATGCCGCGATAACGCCGGGGCCGGACGCGTGGCAGGTCGATAGCGACCACCGGCAGATCGCGGTGAAACATTTTCTGGACAGGTATTTTTGAGGAGCTTGCCAATAATTAATCGCCGATCGAGTTACGCGCGCGAAGATGACTTTCCGAGGGCGGATATCGATTCTGCTGGTTGCCCCGTTTGAATTGTGCGCAAATTAGAGGAAACCGGCCGTCATCGGCCAACGTAGCGACTCGATTTAAGGACAGAGTAACCGCATTAATATCGAATCGATCGTCGCGGCACGATAACAGATTACAGTCAGCTTTTGTCGTAGTTGTGGATGGGGCCTGGCGGCTGCCGCGAAGACGCTCGCGGTCGTTCCTCGACGGAACAAAGAAGTTCCTTCATCGTTGGGAATCGTCGGTGCGGCGGAGTGCTCGAGTGCACCGAGCACTCGACGAGTCTGAAAAATTCGGGGCGAACGCCTCGTTAGCGTGCCTCGTCAATCTCTGGTCGAAAGTTCACACGCCGCGCTCGGAATTAAGAGGCGAGGTCGGGGCCAGCCACCGAGTTGCTCCTGGAATTCTAAGCGGAGGACGATCGGGCTGGTCGCGATTAGGATGAGCGAGAGGATAGGTAGAACGGAGGCTCTGTTCCGCTGCAAGTCACTGGCCCAGCCACCGCCAACTTTTCCTGGATTCGGCCGACTGACGCCGCCTATTTATATCTCCGTGGTTGTAACTGGCCGCGATATAGGTAGCCGCGCGTAAGTCGGCTGAAAGTTTGCTTAGGCCTCGGCGGCGAATCAAAAAGGGCACGTGAACGCCGTTCCCGTAGTCTAATAGCCTGGTACTGTAATCGATTCGCCAGGATCATCGTTCGCTGCCAATTACGAAAGAAGGGAAATGCATACAGACTATAGGCGAGTGGAATGGTGGAGGAGCTGAGGGGGGCGAAGGGGCCGAGAGGGCGCGTGGGCGCTTTCGCTGGCAAGTAAGGTGTACGCGTACCTTACCGCGCCAGGTGTAAATAAAAGCGAACGCGTTAACCCTTGGCTAGCGAAGCGCGGCCAACCGTAACGTTTTCTCTCCTCCCATTGTCAGCTGGTCGCCTCTCTTCTCTTTACTCCTCTTTCCTCTCGGCCCCGTGTATGCTCGACATTCCTCAACCTATCGCCCATTACCATAAGAATCATTCTCGTCAATGCTCAAGCCAGCGGCGGGCCCCTCGAGGAAAATCCCTTTCTTCCACTTGCTTCCACTCTCTTCTCCCGACGAATTCTCCGTTCCCGGGAACGCGCATGTCTAATCGGCCGCGTCGCGGTTGCTCCGAGGATAATGGTACCTATACGCGGTTCGGATGGCCAAAGGTGGCGGGCCGGAAGAGGAACCTGCCTATATTTAATCGCGTTCGCCTAACTGAAATAGACGGTCTTTATAATTGGTGGCACTCGAGGCGCGGTGGCGAGGACATCTGGCCAAGGGACCACCCTAGGACGCGTTATCTAACGATTAGGGGCGGAAAAATGAAAACAGTCGAGCGGCAGCTGCCTCCTCGTCGCGGTCAACTGTACTCTAGTTACGCCCCCTCCGGGTATTTATATCTACGGCTGCGATCAAAAGAGCTGGAGAATCGCGAATGCTCGCGAACAAAAGGAGCCTTCCTCCAAGCCCGTTTCTCAGAGATCCGCTGCAGCAATCGCTGCAACCTTCATCGTAATTGACGATTTAAGAAAACGCGACTGTCGCGGGAACCTCGGCCCAAGAGCATCGTCAGAATCAGGAAGCCCTCTTTCCGAGAGATTTATCGAGGGAGGTTGGAATCGGCGCGATCCCACGTAGGCAAGCGCGCGCGCTAATTGGCGCGATAATCTCGACGCATTCCGTCGGGTAAGCACGAAGAAACGGGGGATGCGATTTCGCGTGACTCCGACGCGAAACCTGCTACACCACGAATCTCAAGCTCGCCGCCGCGGATTTGCGCGATAGGTACTACGAATCTGTTGCCAACGCGCAGATCATCGAGGCCCAGCGAGGAACGCTGAGTCGCGTCTCGTGGCTCTCGGGTCCTTTGAATCCGTTCGAGCGCCCGGGGTACACATGTGTCGAGAGATGAATTGATAGTCGTGTATAACCGATTACTCGGTGGTCGAGTCTAATTACGCGACGCGACGGATCGTGGTCGGTTCGAGCGCTTCTCGTTGCGCGCGCGCTGTCTTTTAACGCCCGAAAGATAGAGAGAGAGAGAGAGAGAAGTCCCGACCACGGCTCTCGTAGCTCGTCGATCCGAATTACTCGCGTCTCGCTTTCCCTTTCAGCCTATCTTCTTTTATGCCCCACTATCCCCACTCGTGTTTCCGTAATTGTCTCCTCCTGATCGTTGGATATCGAGACGATGTTTGCACTTTGGTCGCTGCTCGCCGGTTTGCTCCGAGTCGGTCGCGGCCCGGCGCGGCCAGTTATGAATTTTATGATTTATTCGTGTTGCTCGTGGCGAGGGTGGCGAGGGCGCCGAGGAGGAGCAACACGGCCAGGGCTGGTCATTATAGCCGACTGTATGAATTACGAGTGTGTGCATGCCAGTGACGTGCAGTCATCGGGCAATGGTCAGTGCCGATAGCCCTTCGTTTTTCGACCCTATACTTAGCGGATAATCGACGCGATATACTACGCTTATTAGTGGATATAATAAGCCGAACGTCTGGACCCCCCCGAGAACTATCCCTTTCCGAATAGTTCGCTCCTTCTCCTCCAATAAATCCTCCGCGAGCAACGGAATCGTAGGCCAGCCAGGGGAACGGTGTCGAGATTAGTTGTCATTCCATGGGGTAACAGTGATCGTTGCCTGTGTCCAATTGCCACCAGCTTTCCTTTCTCCAGACTCTAAACACACAGAACTATCAGCCGCGGCCGAGCATTTGTCCAGCGTCCGTGAATAATTCACTTATAGCTGCAAAGGTACGTACACAGGAATAGAAAAAAATGAAAAGGAAAAGGAAAAAATTAATGGAGGATCTGACCCCTGCCGGGGATCGAACCCGCTCACCTTCCGCACGCAATGCGAACGCTATACGGCGCCGATTACGTGCTACGTACTTACATTCTACCTGACGTAACACGTAGTAGCGGATCGCGCCCGGCCCGGCCCGGCCCGGCCCGGCTCTCTCCTTCCCCGTGCAAAGTCGTAAACCATCGCGATTACACGACGCAACGAATTAATAGCAAGCGGGTTTTTCGTTGCCCGCCAAGAAGCTAATAATTTCGACCCGACCGACGAGCAAATCATTCTCCAGCCACAGGAATGGCCCATTGTGATTTGAATACTTTATACACCCTGCGCCGCAGACGATGCTGGAATGGCCTGTGCCTGTGCTCGCCCTTCCACCTTAGCTATTCAAGGATTTCGACAGAGTGCCCGGTGCCTCGCGAGTAGAATTTGTCCACGGTGGAGAAATATCTGCGCAACGATAAGTATCTTTACGCGCTCGCGTAGATAGGAAATATGTTGGCACGTACTTACTCACGTAGCCCGGGGGGGGTTCGGTGTTTGTCAGCGCGCGCGACAGCGCGCGGAGTGAATGAAATCCGCGCGATGGAATTTCCGTTCATTAAGAGCGTTCCAGTTCTCGTGGCCAGGGTATCGCAATCGATGCATCGAACACCTTGTTATCGAACGTTTTACATCGCCGTGACGCTGCTTTTTCCGCGATCGTTAACTGTTGCGCTTTTTGCGCGCCCATGGGCGACGCGGCGACGTTTCCCACGCGGGCTCTCCCGCCACGATGATTCACGAAACGGGCCCGCGTTCGTTTCTGCCACTTTTTCTTCCATCTCCTCGTATCATTTCGATACCGAGCGGCCAGACGCGAAAGTAGTTTCCCTTGGATCGAGGATCGCGGACGCACGGTGATCCGCGGCGCGCGAGCGTTTCCCGATCGACGTCCACGTATCGGCGAAGCAAATGTGAGTAAGGCAACGGAGATAATAAGCGCACGGCAACGAGACGCGGGAGTAACGGCGGTGATCTGGAGCCGTGGAAACGGAGAACGTCGCGTCGTAGGTAATCGCGATATCCTCTCGAGAAATGCCGAGCGAGTCATGGCTGGGCCTGGGCGAAAGCCGGACCACGCTCTCGTATAATGCGCCATTGTTGTTTCCCCGATATCACTGTACACGAGATTGGAATAACGGCGAGGAATCGGCGCGGCGGCTATCGTTGCCGAAGAATCTCTCGGTAATGCCCCCGCGCAGGGCACAGTAATTCCAGGGGGGGTGTGACTCGATAGCCCCTAGTTCATCCTTTCTTCCTTCTCCGTGGAGTGTACAGTGTAGAACTGTGGAGTGCAGACTATTTAGTGATGGCGATCTTTTGTTGGATCGATCTAAAATCGATCTTTTTGGGGGAAATAAGATCGATCTTTCACCGATCTTTTTTAATTCCGATCAATCAAGGATCGATCCTTTTTTCTTTAGGATCGGTTAAAAAAGTGCAACGTACAAAATATGCTATGTAGCCTATAATATTTAAAATATAAAATATATAATATAATATATAATGCAATATATAATATAATATAAACTATGATTCTATACTTATTTCCTAGTCGTTCTTGTTTTGGTTACTTTATTGCCCAATTGTCCAATTAGTCAGTTACATCTTAATGTTCAATATTTGATATTTGATATTTTTTTAATTAGTTATAACTGAATAAAAATCTGAAGAATCTAAGGATACAATTTTTTCGATGAACATTATAAAAAGAGACAACTTGTGTACATATGAAAAGTTATCGTTAAAAGTACTATATTATTACTATATAAATGTGACCAATAAGAGCGAGAATAAAGTTAAGTATCCTTTTTAGGATCGATCTTTGAAAATCGATATTTTTTTCCACGATTGATCGATCTTATCACCGATCCTTCATAAACGATCGATTCTTAAGATCGATCCGATCTTTGTCCAGGATCGCCATCACTAGTGCAGACGATGCACGTATGAAAGGGCCCAGTATAGGGGAGAGGTGGGATGAAAGGGACATTTCTGTTTAGGACCAGATAGTAAAAAAAATAAATAACCATTCGAGTTCTAATTGGTCACATTAGAAAGGCCAGTTATCTGGCTATATATAACAGTACACGGTCCTATTGAGCTTCTCTCTATACTTACACGTCTTATTTTTCGCTTTCCAAAAGAGTGTGTTTTGTCCCTTTCATAAATTGGCCGTATTGAAAGGGACATGGGTGTTTATGAATGAGACAGTGTAATGAAACAAGGTAATATTAATATTATTCCTTTAACTATTATTTCTGCTGGTACTGAAATCGCAGTATTGATGTCGACAAGTCTACAAAGTCGACGTTTTTCGCAAGTTACATAAATACCACGGTAATGCCAAAATATTTGTAACAATCTTTACATTAAGCTTAAATACTTAAATAACAAAAAATAATCCTCGCATTAAAAAACAATGGATAATACTTTCATTAAAAACCAAACACATAATCCTTAAATTAATCCCAACTATGTTAATTAAACGATCTTAATTGGCACCAAAATTGATCAAAAACATCTTGATATGTGATAAATATTCTTTTACTACCAATGTTCGGTTTATCATAGTAAGATTTTGAAGGGAACACGTAGGAAAAGGGTGTCCCTTTAATAAATACTTCTAGTGTCCCATTCATAAATATGACACAATTGAAAATCTAATCTCTACAGTTACAATATTAAACAAACGATAATTTAACATATGTCTTATTGTTCCTGAATAAATATCAGTCCAGATGTAATAATAAAGAAATCAGTCATTGGTAACAGCACTTGGCAAAACGTTTCGAAAGAACATAAAAAATTTTACATTTGAAGGACGAAAAAATTCAATCGTGTATCACCGCCATTTTTGAAATTGCAGCGACTTGCAGTTAGGCGTGTTTGGGCATGTATTAGTGTTGCTACAGAATGAAAATACTTTCGTCGTGGGAAGATCCTTTATCTTTCAGATAATTGCAATGTCCTTTTCAATACGTGTCCCTTTTATCCCACCTCTCCCCTACATATTTCCCTACCGCCGATTCTTCCTTCTTTCCTTCCACTAGTTCCAGCAGCAGCTTGCGCAAGCATTCTTTCTCCAACGGGGCGCGCTCGTTAATTAGCTAGAAATACGAAGGGATCGGCGGCGGCGGAAACGCAGGTAAGCAGGGCTCGTTACAGCGATCCGGTTTTCGAATAATTTCTAGTCGGGACGCGTCGGCATGTCTAACCGCGATGGATCGCATTAATAACGCAAAAATAGCCGCAATTAAATCGATACCGTTGGCGTTTGATCGCGGCAGCGCAGCAGGCTGAATAATTTCCTCGGGATATCCTTGGTTCCGTTCGGTCGACCCTTGGACGTAACTCGTGGCGGTGATCGGTGTGTAACGTTAACCCTTGACCACCCCGTGCACACCGTACGTAGGTACTTGTGCGGCGACATATGGCGTGACACGTGCGACCGAACAACCGGTCTCCTCGGCCATGCATACGTTTACGAACCACGCCACCAAGTATACTCCTTTTTCAAAGATTTCTTGCGAAATTCGAAGCTCCGTCGACATCGGTGGACGCCGAATCGAGGCGAGCCCTTAAGGCTTAATAAGCCGTGCCTATCCGCGGGTGGATGGTCGCGCGTCGCACGCGTCTTCGCAACGTGACTAATTGCGGAACCCTGCGTAACCGCACACGTGCACGCTCTCCTCTGCTTTCGCCTCGTAATTGTCCGCTGCGCGCGAACCTAACCGCCGAGATGGGTTCTCGATTAATCACCGGCCGAACCAATTACGCCGCACGCTGGACCGGAACGAATTCGGCGAGGAATCGGCACGTCGAAGGGGACCGGCACGCGCCACGACTCTCACGAATTCGTACCCGCCATCGCTCGTCCCTGCAGTCGTCTTCGAACGGAATTTTCTTCCGCATTGTCATTAGCTATCGATCACCGAAACGAAATTCACGGGCTCCGAAAGGTTCAGGCGTCAGGTTCGACGTTGCTCGGCTAATTGCTTAACCTTTAATCGAGTGCGCGACAAATAGAGGGAACGCTAGAGCGAACGGTGCGGTGCAACGTAAGGAGAGACGGCAGCCTTAGAAGCGTAGATGGCAACTAATTAGCCACCGGGCGACTTGACTGACCGATTGGCGCCTCTGCTCCTTCCTGCCTTTCACCCACCGCAGGACTCGTTGACTCGTCGACTTGCCGACTCTTTGCAAAACAACGGATTGTCCACGGTCGCGTTCCTAACGCGCACTACCTATCCTCGTTAGATATAATCGCATCGACCACTGCACAGCTGAATCATGAACGTAAAAACTTTCGGCAAGGCTCCAGGGAAAGTATCGTGAACAATTAGGTTCGTACGGAAGCGACCGCGGGTCATGACGTTCGTTCAATAATAAACGATCCGATTATCCGTTGACGTGTACGGTGTATACCTACGGCTACGCTTGGTCACGCATTCAAGTCGCACGGAGTCGTGCACGCGGAAAAGGCCGTCCCCGGTATCAGGAAGGAAATCTGCAACCGGATGTAGAAACTTGGACAATAGACGCTCGCGGATAAGCATTCGTCCTTTCTTCCCCCGGTGGCGTCCATTAGCTCTTCTCCCGTGAGAAGGCGGTTCCGCGTGGTTAGGAACGATGTCACCCGAGTTGTCCTTGGGCGGCGCAGGTTTTCTTCGTGCCATTCGATGACTCGTCCCGTCGGAAACGCGTCTCACGCGTTTTCCACGTTAAAATGCAGCGGGCTACGCGGGATCCTGTTAGATTCGCGGGTGCGTCACCGATAGCTCGCGGTTGACTCATTGCTAGTCCGCAGAGACACGTGGAATTAATCCCGGATTGGCCGCGGATTGGCTCGAGAATCGAGATCCCTTCCTATATAATAAGAACGCGGTAAACTCCACGGGAATTTCATAACAGGCAAACGATTAATTGCACGGTGTACGGCCGATCTTCCTACTACGAGATTCTATTTCTCTTCCATTATATAGGTACCCTCTTTTTTTTCCTACGTCGGCGCCTCGACATATGTTGCATCTATCTGTCGACTATAGCGCACATACTGAGTATAGAACTGTTGCTTAATTACTACTTTCAGTTGCATAAATGCGCAACCAGCAAGAGCATTGAAAGAATATTCAATGGACCTGGGAACGTTGTGTAAAGTCGCCGGACTACTTAGGTATTAGAAGTATGGAAATAGATAGGGTTAAACTAGTCAATACGCCCCATCTGACAAAACGACCCACTATTGTTTTACGAACACAAACAACAATAGAGTAAACGTAGGTAAAAGTTCGCATCATGCCAATTTCATTGTTTGAGTTGTGGCAGCGGCCAGTGGTGATTAACAGTCAATCAAGGTAGAGTCACCAGTGTCGAATTGTGTAGCTGTGCTTCGTTTTGTTATCGTACAATGCGGTAAGTACTGAATTCGTTACTTCTGATGTAATATTCTCATTTTTAGGAATCAATAATATTCTTGTAAATTGGTCAGTAAATATTTTAATTAATACGTCGCCTGGAAGAACTGAAATTCTTCTATTCAAAAGTACTAATAGAAGTTTTCAGTTCTCCTCACAGATAACAGGATTGATTAAACAATGGAAAAGTAGCTGTGGGGGCAAGAGTTCGCACAATGCAGTGGGCCAAGAATTCGAATGAAAACTGCCTATTTAAATATCAGCTTGAAGTAAATGAAGCAATGAAAAGAAAATCTGAATGCGAACGTCCAAAGGAATAATTAGGATAGCAACAAAAATCCAAAAAATTACATTTTTTCAAAAAATAGCGTTTACAAATTTTTAAAGGAACAACACGAATCGGTTCCAAAAAGAGAATAACCCAACCATCAACGTCTATGGAAAACAAATTTGCCCTGCGTGTGAAGAAGAACGCACTGATCCTCAAGAAGACTCATGCCCGCGCAAACTACGAAGGTAGGGGTAATGTTATGTGCTATTACTGTTACCTTGATTAAAAACAAATGAATTGTAAACTATCAGTCGTTTTGCCATATTACCACAACTATTTTATGCAGGGAAATAAAACACTTTTTTGAGAAAATTTCTCGTTGCGCTCTTTTACCCCATACATGCGAACTTTTGCCCCATATATTGGGTAAAAGTTCGCTTTGACACTTTTTGGAAATATTTATTTTATATAAGTTGTAACAGGTACATTTACATGAAGCCACTGCCTATCGAATAATAAGCGATAGTAGTTATTTCTTACACAATGATATGACTATTAGTTCAATACCAAGGATTTTGGGGAAGTCTAAACTTTAAGTGCGCACTCTTGCCCCACAATACTCTACATCGACGCTATCGTCAGTTTCGAACTTTCCCACAACTTCCGCAATAATAATACGCGAAAATACTACGGCTTTTGCAAAAATATACCAGAGTTTATACGTTCTGCTTTCGGACAATTCGCGGGTGAGTGCGAGAGAAATTCAATTTTCTAAGTCACTATTGTTTTTTGCGATAAATTCACACACATATGTTTCGAAAGTAAACGAACTGACCTGTTTGAATCGTTATTGCCCAAACCTTTTTTCACTACGTTGTTGCTAAATTTAAGCCGGTTTTGTACTCCAGAATTTACAATAGGTATGCCCCAGCGGAGAATTTACAACACGCCCCACCTCAAAATCATATTGTTCACGAATAACGAATTTCTTTTTTTTCGTTGGTATCAGAAATGTCATGTAAATATGTAAGGAGTAGATTAGGGGCATCCTGGTCCGAAAATGATCTTAACGAAGCGATGAAGAAGGTGAAAAGTAAAACAACGGGCGTTAATGAAAGTGGCAAGGACGCTATGAAGGCACCTACAAACAGGAAAGTCTAAAAAGAAAAGAAAATTGATACTTGAAAAAATAGGAAAATTTTTAAAAATTGTATTCAATATTGTTCTGTTTTTGTTAATAATATCTTTCATAACATTTTGTTAAAAATAATAAAAAGTAATTAGTTTTACCTGACGACTGTGCTACAAAATGGGAGCGACGAGAGGGCGCGTTGAGTGGTGAACGAAACGTTAGGCTGACGAACGATCTTCGCGCAGATCCGTCCAAGATCCACGAGGTCGATGACGTCAGAGGCTTGCTTGCTGGGATCAATCAGAGAGTCAAGTCGCGATAATTGCGACAATCGTCGGGATGCTCCCCAACGAGACGCTTAATTCCGCTCCCTCGTTCCTCGCAACTCTCGCAACTCTCTTTCGCCTTTCGTTCAATTTACGGACCCTCGCGCGACTCATCCCGCCGTTTACTTAGCTGGCAAGATTGGCGATCGCTAATTGCGCGCGTCCCGACGCGCGTCACCACGGGCTTCCCTCGATCGAGCAGCGCCCGCATTCGACCCGAGGGTGGATCTACCGAATCCGCAAGTTGGTGACACGGTCTCGTATATGCGTATGTCGTAGGTCACGATATCGATTAATGTCACTAATGCAACGGTCATCGGGAGGCTCGAATCGGTTGCACTCGTGGGAGCGTCTAGTTATTTCTCTACCCACATTCGATAAGCGAATCGATGCCGCTTCCTCGAGAGAGCCGCGTGGCCGTTGGATAGAAAAAAAGACCAGCCGGCGATGATCGAGGACACGGTAATTGGCGAACAGAGGGCCGGCCGCGGCCCACAAAACGTTTAATTATCTCCGCGACCAGAGGCGGCTGGTTTTTCTTTCGTGGGGGAGCATAAGCTGTTACGAATCGATCAAACTGCTCGTTCAGACTCGAAATATGACGAGGAACCGGGCCCCTGCGCGAAAGACGAGGCAGACGCAGGTGGTTGGGTTAGAAATCTATTATTCAAACCGATACCATTCCCTGGAATTCAGATGGAGAACCAAGCCTTCGAGGAGGAGCACCATCCGAGGATCCAAGAGGCGGCTACCTTTTCGCAACAGCCTTCGTCGCCCCCCTTCCGCCCAGGGATCGATCTCTTCGCTGACCTTTCCGTCTCGAACTCGGATGGCCACGTGTACGAAGACATTTTGCCCGGTGTCGAGGAGGTGTCCACCCTCTCGGGCGCGAGCGTTCGGCGTTTGCCGTGCGAGCCCGCGGCAATGTCCCCGGAGCAGCAGGCCGAGATCTCAACGTTTCGGCGCAACCTCACGCTGCCTTTCCGTTCGCGTGCCGGCCTCGATGCTTCCGCCGCTAGCTGCTCTTCCGTCCGCGTGCCGAGCCGAGAGAGAAACAGCTGTCCGGGGGAAGACGCGGACGACGCGGAAGCGGCGACCAGGAACGACGCGAGGACACCTCTCGACGATGCGTTCGCGTCTAGAGAGGGCCAGGTTCGAGCGCAGTCCGGGTGCAGGCCGAACAGGAGACGCAGGAAGAAGGACTGCAAGCACTGCAGGAGCAAGGCTGCAGCCTCGGCGAGCTCGCGGGTCTGCGACGCCGAGCACAGGGAGCACCAGGAGGCGGCGCACGGGAACAACCAACAACCCCGGCCGATTCCGGACCCGTGCAACCTCGGCATGCTGCCCGCCGGTTCTCCAGGAGGAATGACCGAGCGAAACGAACTTGCTGGGCCGGGAACCGATCCGACGGTCTTCACGATTTCGGAGAACGTCGGGGGATCGCCGGGGAACACGCTAAAGCTGATCGAGTACGAGCGCAACGGCACGGGCCCGATTCGCGAGACCAACGATGGCAAGGCTCTGATCACGCCGGAGAAGAACCGAGCTGGCATGAGGGTGAACTCGATCTACTCGCAGGACCGCTGGTACGCCAAGGAGGCGCCGATATTTTCCACCAGTGTTAAAGAGCACGGCACGTTTCAGGTGAGTCTCTTCTATAAATACATCCGGCTATGTCTATGGGGTCGTGCTTAAATTACGTAAGGCTTTTTTTCAGGGGGGAGGAGGGGTTCGCGAATTTCTTACGTTTTCTTACAGCAAATTAAATGAATTATATAAACCTTTAGAAGAATTTTGATAACTGAAAAATGCAATGTAAAAAATATTACGTAGGAAGGGGGGGGAGGGGGTTGGAGTATAAAATCTTACGAATTCTTGTACTCGGGGAGCGAGGGGTAAAAACTCTACATAATTACACTTACGCAATTCAAGGATGGCCCCCTATTCTATGAAGTAGGAATGGGACCTCTACTCGCTAGGGATGATGCCAAATAAATTTGTACATTTATGGTGTAAAGCGATGATTGCATCAATCTTATCTGTATGGATTAGGGTGGCTCTTATTTTCAACTGTAGAATTTTCCTCGGGGCACCACCCAGAATAGTTCCAAATAATTACAAAAAAATCTGTGTAAAGTTTGAGCCCGACCAGATAACGGGAAAAGATGCCCCTGGGCGTTTTAAAAAATTTTTACCACAAGTAAATAAGAGCCACCGTAGTACGGATAGTAAGATAGCAGATCGAGAGCCACTGGTCAGGCAACAGGGGGCTGTAAGTTGAAAGCTTCTGCTGGCGCGCGGCAGTGTAGTTCGCGCAGCGCCGCCAGGTAGCGCTGCGTAGCGTAGCTTCTCGCTGCAGAAAATACGCCCTGGTTAGGATAAGTAGGAAGCCCGAGCAGAGGAAAGCATACTTACCTGGCGCAGAGGTTACCGTGATCAAGAAGGCGGTTCCTCCAGGGCGAGGCTTTTCCATTGCACTAAGGTTAGGCTGACCCTTGCGAATATCCCTAATGTGGATATCTCGGGCGTATAATTTTTGGTAGTCGGGACTGCGTTCGCGCTGTCCCGGACAATTCAATTCAAAGAAAAAATCTTCGGATAGCTAGCGACTGCAATTCGTAGTTAATAGTAGTAAAATTAAACCTACTAACTGCATACGAATAAAATGTTGGAAAATTAATTTGGGTAAGTTCATTTTCGTCGTTCTCAGACACGTGACGAGGAAATGGGGCAAAACAAATGGTTGTGATTCGTATTCTCATCCTCCAGTAAGAAGGTAGAGTTACTACAAACGCCCGCTAGGTATCCTTTGAAGTGAATCATGGCTGAAGCGTGGGGGCATTCTCTTTGAACCTGGGCGTCGCGACGCGACAATTTGTAGTATACGACTGCGCGGCGTCGATCTTAGAAATAGAACGAAAGGAGGACGATTCGAGGAGACGAGACCGCTGGTCGACCTGGCCCCCACCTGCGAGGCGATTAAAGCCTTCTGGCGAGAAACTAAAACAATGCCACCCTTTTCCCGGCGTCTAATCTTTTTGTCATTCTTCTCGAGTCGAGGCCTCGGAGGAACGCGGCACGAAATTTTCGTTGAGAACTGTGTCAAAGATCGCATAAATCTGCGCGACCAAGTCGCAGTAGCTTCGATCGCGCGATCCTTGGGATCTCGTTTGTATTCTAAAGACTGGTCTCGCGACTCTGATATCGCGTCATTTCTTTTCTCGTTCCAATGTACCCGGCCTCTACATTTCTTTTCTATTTGTTTATTTTGGGGTCCCAGTCTCTACTTTTATTTTGATCGTTATCTGGACGCCGCGTGATCGTAGATGGAAGATACTGAATCCGATTTCCGCGACGACGGAGGAAATAACCGGCCAACAATTTCACGAAATAGATAGGTACATGGTGGGCTTAATTTAGACTACAAGTGCGTTTGGCCTGTCATCGTGGCGCGTTTCCTCGCGGAGGAGTCTGCTCGGCCAGACATCCCTCTCGAGGAAGCTGCAGGGCGGACTCGTCGCGTCTGGCGCTTGTCCGCCCTAAACGAACAAAACGGAAGAAAACGGAACGGAAGTGGAATACGTCTATCTATAGCCAGACGCGATGATGGTCTGCCTGTAGCGCGTCGCTCTCCTCGCTCTCCTCGAGCCTCTCGTAACCGAACACGCGCGAAATCCAGCGGACCGCAGTCTCGTGGTCGAACGATGTGGAAACGATCGAGAAACTCTTTTAATCCAGGGAGGCCCTTAATCGCAGAGATCGTTGGAACGGTTTCTCCGAATGTGTAGGGCTGTAGGGAATACACATAGGGAAACGAAAGGTCGATCGAGCGTCGATAGCGTTTCACGCGGTCACGTAAAGCGCCGCCGTGAGCGGTAGTCAGTTCCACTCGGACCACTGCCTCGATAGGCACGACTTTTTCTTACGCTCGGACGCGTTTACCAGAAGAGAGAAGTTGATTAGAGACAGCTATAGTAGTTTGCAGTTCTGTATGTCGTCCGAAAACCGAGGCACAAAAGAGTACAGACTCGTCTTCTTACTCTTGCTGCCGTTCTTAACGTCGGGCCTACATTTATCGCGAAACGAGAACCAATAACGAGGCCGTAGCTCGTTAATAATCGAAACGAAAAATCTATCGCCGAGCAGATAAACGATTATCGTGGATTTCAAGAGAATGCAGCACGGATGGCGGAACTCGAGGTGAAGCCTATGGAACCGGAAGCCTCGCCATGGGGCGATGACAGATGTCACGACAGAATTCTCCGTTTTCAGAGGGCCTACTCCCTCCCCGCGCGAACGCAAACGCCGTCCTCTCAGAATCGCGCGAATTTGCGGCGAAGCGTGAGAGGAGAGCCGCCGCCGCATCCTGCCAGGCTGCACAAGCACCGACGCGGTTGGACTCTGCACTTGGCGAGTCCTCTGGAGTCGTCCAAGCGCACCAGGTCCCTCATCCTTCTGCTGCTCTTGATGCTGGCGCTTCTGGGAATCGGTGGCGCCGCTCTCTATATCGTATTCGGTAAGTGCACGTACCCGCGTACGTAAGTTGTCAGTGCTGAAAGCGACTCGAATCGAAAGCGCCGCGCCGGTTACACGCGACTAGGTAATTAAGCGCGCTCGCGTCCAGCTGACGCGCGGGAACGACTTCGCCGAGGTTTAATTCGTCGAAGAGCGAAGCAATCGCGGCAACTGGATGGATTTAACCGTTGGGTCAACAGTGCGCTTTCCTCGGCACGCTCTCGTTCTCCACAGACCGATATTCGAGTCGAGTTAAAGCGTAGTCGCGTAGACCAACCACGTGGAGTACACGTATGACGAGTTTACTTGCCGAGCAAACAGTTATTTCTAGCCAGTAAGCTTGGACGCGCGACACTCGGCCATTCTTTCGCGAGGACGCCGACGCTCGTCGACGTTCTATCGCTGACTCACTTCTCTCGCGTGCCCGCGATTGAAAACCTTGGTAACGCGAGACCGATCCGTTGTAGAGCCTGAAAAGCTGCAGATCATCCAACAGTACCTGAAATCGTCGGCTAGCACCGCGTCCAGACACAACACCTTATCCGCTGGAACTTTCTTCTCGAGCCCCAAAAGTGACCAAGAGAACGACACGTCCACCGCGACGCCGGCGAGCAGCAGCCTGCCCGCGAGTGTCGTTTTAAGCGACGACCAGTCGTTCCCGGATAACAGTACGGGGACGTCGACGGTGTTGGAGTCGGAAACGGAAACGGAAACGGAGGATAGCAGTCCGTCGAGCCTCAACTCCACCAGATATTGCGACGACTGTCTAGCCGAGGAGGTGTGCGTAGCCATCGTGGACGAGCCAGTGCCCATCTGCAGGATCGGCATCGATCGCGAGGATCCCACTGGATGCGCTGGTTTCTGCCTAATCAACAAGCAAAAGTGCCATCGTCTGGACGTAGATGCGTTCAGGTCCCTAGACATTTTCATTCCAATTGTTTGCACACCTCCTTCTTTGTCCGCCTGATCTCGTCTGATACTTTGATCGGTTCGTACAGGTGCGTGGAAGTGGAGCATTACTGTCTGGACGACGAGTGGGCGTGCTCCAACACCCTGTGCATCCCCCTAGAGAAGCGCTGCGACGGGCATATGAATTGTTACGACCACTCGGACGAGTACAATTGCGGTACGCATTGTGTGTATATCGCATTAGCCCAGTTTTCCGCGACCCATAACTCTCTGTTATCGGCTTCGCCGGTTTGTCACAGTTCGCGGGGCTTCGGTTTGCTAATTTTCGCGTATAATGATCCCAGTAATCCGCTGGGTAAGGAACCCGCGCGTGCCACGCACTAACGCGCACGCTCCTCTTCGGTTTGTGGCTACCCCAAAGCAACGCGGTTATTCGTTGCCGCCCGCGCCGTGGATAATCGCGTTGATTCGGGACAGCCTTTACTCGAAGCTCCATGGACACAGAGAGGCACCCGTGAAAAAGGGGTTCTCTTGGACGGTGGGGCAGTAGAAGGTTCCAAGTGATAAGACGGGGTTGACGGGTTTGTTGCAGTCTGCGATCCAGAGACGCATTTCCAGTGCGGTAACGAGACTTCCTGCCTACCATTGGAAAAGAGATGCGACGGGAAGATAGATTGCTGGGACGCGGCCGACGAGATTAATTGCACGTTAGGTAAGATACCGCGTGCTCGCTCTCGCGAATTATCCACTGGTCAACGCGATTAGCGTCTCCTGCGTGAGACGAAGCCCACGGTGGCTGGTCGTCCACCGGCAGATGTGTTCGCGTACCTTCAGTTAGCACGATCACCATCCGTCTCTCTGTCTCTCACTGTGGGTGAAGGTCCTTTATCAACTTCTTTTTCTCTGTTCTCCTCCGTAGGTCGTAATCTCGGTCGGTGTGAGTACATACGTTCGTTCCTCTGGAACCTATTCAATTTTCGCATGTCATGCACGCTTTACCCTTAATTACCGGGGTACATAATACCGCCACGCTGCACCCGCTGTCCTTAGCTGTTGGAGGGCACGCGCACGCACGGATCCCTTCTCTTTTTTTTTTTTATTTCACGCGTACAATGCCGCTTCTCATTTTGCCCGACCTCGAGATTCCCGAGAACGCTCCGAGGAAAAAGAAAATAGCGTGGCTTCGCTTAACCGATGACTCCACGCGCTCCACCGCTGCTTGCTTCCACTCTAACGTGAAAACTGCACGCGCCTCCTCTGGCTTTCTCAAGCTTGATCCAAACGGTGCCGTGTCGAGTATTCACAACGGCGATTGTGTTTTGCCGGACGATCAGCTTGTCCCTTGGATAACGAGTTCACGTGCAGCAACGGCCAGTGCATATTGAAGGCTCGTTTCTGCGACGGGCTGCCGGACTGTCTGGATGGATCGGACGAGCCGCACGGATGCCAAGGCCGGTGCAACAAGCACGAGTTCACGTGCCAGTGAGTTTCGCGGTACCAAGAGATCGGGCGGCGGACCCCTCACACCGATATTTCTCCATTTTCTGATTTTCACCCATACAGAAACAATCGATGCATCGCGAAGGGGATGAAGTGCAACGGGATGGACGATTGCGGCGACGGAACGGACGAGAGGCATTGCAAAGATCGGTTCCCTTAATTTTACTACTCCCGCGTTCCCGGGAACGCGCGTTGTTCCCTGGGCGCGATACGCTGCAGTATTTTTTACCACAGAGACGAGTGTAATTAATGTATATATCTGTCTGTATAGGTATACAGTGGTATCGTGAATAAAGAGATTAGAAGGCGGTAGAATCGATCACGGAGGATGTATCGGGAAATGATATATTTTATTGGTGTATTACAGGTTTGATTACAGATACCGAGTTTTAATGTAAACAGAGGTATATCTCTGTCGTCGCGTGTTGTTTTAACAGAACAGTACTTTCAGACACTACCAATAGATAGATTAGATAGATGTATTAATATACTATATATATATATATATATATATATGTGTATAGTTGTAATTGTTTTATACGATACATATATACATGTACCGCTGTAAATGGAGATCTTGCTGATCGATGCGCGCGTTTTGCTAATGCATCGCGTTTGTACACATCTAATGATTACGCGTACGTAACTATGTATATTTTTGTATTACAGTCGATTGCATCGTTTCGCGGAACTCTTCCTAGTCCCTTATCTAAATAAAAAGATTATCGGCACGATATAAGTATGTACAGATGTATGTAACGCACAGTAATTCCCCTTGGATCCTCGACAGCGACGAGTCGCCAGACAGATGGGATTTACAGGAACTCGTCCGGCTCTCTCGGTGCGTCGAGATCGCGATAATGAATGACTGGTCGGAACTCTCCTCCACCGCCGCTGTAACGTTCAATAAAAATTAAAGCGTTTCGCTCTGATCGAGCTGAACGTGAAACGTGCGAGTCGTGCGAATCGTGAATCGATCAGAGCCGACAGCTACGTAAATGAATTCTGATAACCGGATCGGTTGTTATGGGTGCAACGCCCCTGACGCGTCATGACGTACGACCAACTGGACATAGGATTCGAACGGATATATGGGATGTAAAAATGAAGGCACATGTGAGCAGTAACAAATAATTTTATTTGTTATTTCTGTCGTTTCATAAAATTACAACATTCGCCGACTTTGCATTTCTCATTTTGATAGGGAGCGCGATACGGTATTTTTCTTACTAAAATATACGTCATGTATTATATACTATCTTTCTTTCTTTCTTTCTTTCTTTATGTACATGAGCAGTCAAGTTTATGTAACGTAAGAAAATGAGAGAACTGTGCTGCTTTTGTAACACAACCACTTTGTTTCCTTTAGGAAAGTCTCTATCGCGCTAAAGAGCAGTTGTGGCGTCAAAGCTCGTTTTTTTTTACCAAGTCTTAGCGCGTTATCGTCTGGTATCGTTTAAAATTTATCTGATTGCCTTTAAGCCCGTACGAATGACTCGAGAATGGTACTCGATAAAACTTAGAACATGTCCATGTCTGGCTGGTCCAAGTCATTATAACTAACAAGAGCCCTCGAGGTTGAGTCCGGGGCAGCCCTGTAAAACAGCGCATCGCACCATCTTCAGAATGTCTCGCAGAAAAGAATCTCGAAACGCGAGAGCCCCGATCGACGGTCAAGAACCGATGGTTTTTACGCTCAGGCGACAGAGAGCTTGGACGCATTTTATCGTGTTGCTGAATGACTCACGACCAGTGGTCACAGTGTAGCGAGCTCTACGAGAGAAAAAAGAAGAAAGAATAGTCTGTCTTACCGTCCTCTATTGAAACCTCCACGGCTAGGACGTGGCATTCCGAATCCTCCTCCTCCTCCTCCGCCTCCTCCTCCACCTCCTCCACCTCCTCCACCGAACCCAGAGCCATAATTCGACCCGTATCCTCCTCTGCTACTACCGTAACCGCTTCCGTAACTTCCGAATCTACAGAATTGAATTATAGTACTTTTTAATACACAGTTACAATTGCTACAAAGGCTGATTAGTCTTAGGATACTGACGTGGAACATCCATACGGGTTAAACCCTTCGCGCACGCCTTCCCTCGGCGGTGCTTTGTTGCCAGGATGCTCGGGAAGCTGCGGCCTCTTCGGGTCCTTCAGATAGTTGTTAAAATATTCCGCCTCCCCTTTCACCTCGGTCACCTTCTCCGCGTGTTTGTTGAAGATGTGCTTCCGAATGAAATCGGGTCCTTTGAACTTCTTCCCGCTGAGCGGGCACAACCACTTGTCCTTCGATAGCTCTTGGGTGTTGGCTTGAACGAATTTCTCCACCTCGCTGATTCGAGGGTTAAGGAAACAATGGGCATAATGAAAATCTGATTATTATCGCGTACGCTGGACAAGGATACTTTTCGGCATTCTTAGCGCCGAGCTTGTCGTACTCCTCTTGGGACAATGTCGCGACCGGTTGCAAGAACGCGATCATTTTACTCTCGAAGTTGCGACAGTACTCGGACAATTCCGTGCTGGACACTTTGGCGGTCGGAGGCGAGCCTCTGACGTGCATTATGCCGCATCTGTTCGGCATCTCGTCTTCGTTCGGATACTCGCAGTGATTGTAGTAGTCGACCGAATGGACTATTCGCAAGTAAAGGATCAGTCTGTCCAAGACCTGAGGAACCAACAGCACGTCAAAAATTGAACACATGTCCTTTAGACGGTGTATACTGTACGATACTGTACCTTGATTAGGGTTGGGTCTCTCTCGATCGGACTGTCTCCATCGCCACCCAGCTGCCCCTCCTCCTGATCACCAGACATTCCCAGCAATTCCTCTTCTTCGGCTGACGCTTCCTCTATCAAGTAGTCGGTAATGTTCTCCAGGACTGGATTTTTAGACGGCAATCCAAATGCCTAGGAAAGCAGAGATTGGTGAATGTTTGAATACCTTTCGCTCGCCTTCGTTACACGTACGAATTAAACATCGCCTTACAGCCTGTTCCATTTCGCGAGCATTTTGTGCGCTCTTATTTTCCTTGTTGTCGTCGTCGTGCTTGGACGCGTTATCGTCTTTCTTGTCGTCGTTCCAGAGACCAACCCTGTTGTCCAAGTTGTGAACGATTTTGGCACTCAACTTGATATCGTGTCTGACTATTTGCTTGTGAGACGTCAGGCCATTCACGGTACGGATGCGCCTCGAGAGATCCCGATTCACTATAGCGCCGAGTTCGCAGTCGCGGAGCTGTTGGAGTTATCGAATACTGTTAGAAACCTTCGCCTCTTTGCCAATTTATTTGTCAGATTTTAGAGGATCACGACTCACTCGAATATTATTTAAACTCCAGCAGATCTCCTTTATGTTCACTTGTCTTTCGAAAGACACCCACCCTCTTCTAAACCACCTCCTTTCCGGCTGAGGATCCGCTATGGCAACCCGCAAAAATCCCGGGAAGCGTTTGCACATCTGCTGATAAAGATCGTTCCATGTTTATAAAAGAGAATGCAACAGGCTACACGCGTAGAGGCAAGCAACTGACCGCTTCGACTTCCGCTTTGGTGATGGTCGGCGCTAAATTGCGCAGGAAGATGCTGCTAGTCTTGTGCAAAGCCCTGGGTTCCTTTTCCTTATCTTCGCTCGCTAGATCGATCACGGCCTCTGGCTCGATCGCAGACTTTTTAGCTTCTGGTGGCTCGCCATCAGCTTTAGCCTCCCGATGGTCGTCCTTACCATCCCGAGCATCTGATTTTTCAGTGCTGACATCCATCTTCTCAGCGCCAGCTGAAAGAGACATCGTAAGGCTGTAAGTTGCAATTCTCTGGCAACCGCGTTATCGAGACCTACGATTTTCCGTTTTTGGCGTGTCAGGTTTGTTACTGTCGCTGCCAGAGGAACTACTGCTGCTACTGCTGCTGCTGCTGCTAGTGTTACTGTCGGTGCGTTTCCTCTTTTTAGGGTTTACTTCCTCCGGTTTACCTGCTACACCACGAGAGAAATTGTAAATGCTAGAACAGGAAGACGGATTGCGAGACGAGATACCTGTGATTCCCTCCATATCATCCTCCTTCTTGATTTGCTCTGTACTCTCCTCGGGCTTCTCCGCCTCTTCCATTATATTCTCATCCTTTTCCACGTGTTTGATTTCAGCATCCGTGCCTTGTCCATTTTTGAACGTTTTCTCAGAGCTCGAGCCCTCATCGGCCTTACTTACATCGCTACTGTCCACCTTCTTCTCCGGCACAACTTTGTTCTTCGCCTCCCTCTTGTCTTTAGCCGAATCTTTAGACATGACCGTGTTCGCCGGCTTCATGTCCAGAATTTGCAAATCTTCCTCGGTGCCACCCTCCAACTTAATAACCACCGCGTCTAACAAGTGCAGTAAGGCATCCGCTTGCTCGGCGTCCACCGAAACTTTGTCTATTTCTTCGACATCGAGCATTTCCAAGAAAACTTCCACGCGTTTCTGGAAAGAAAGGCGAAAGGTAACAGGATCGGTCGACATTTTATGGTGAAAGTGTCGTTTAACCGAACGACGCGTACCTTAAGGGCCGCCACTTGCTCCTCCTTTCTCTTCACCGACTCTTCTGGATGGTACTTTATTTTGAACCTAGCGATCGACAGAAAGTTCCCCATTAGCTTGGGGTCGTGGAGGGAGTGTCTCGTCGGTTAAAAGCAAAGAGGCGTACAATTTGTGGACTCGTCGTTCATAACGTTCGGAAAAAGATTGCATTCGAATGAAAAGAGTATAGTTAGCTGTAAGAACTGGACGTACTGTACAACGCACGCGACGTGCTCTATCAATTGAAAGTTCTCGAGATCGTGAAGAAACTGGATCGTAAATGCATTTGTTTATAACCGTGATCGTCAGATCCGTCGCGACAGGTGTTGGATAAAATACAAAAGAGAAATCGTTATGCTTCCCATCCCTATTTAGAGCGAATCGTCGTTCGTGACTAAGCATTAACGTGTATCCCTTTCTCTCTCCCGAGAATGATTACGTAGGAAATTATCATTTTTACTGTGAACATTGTCAGTTACAGAATGAAGCCTCACCTGTAGTCTGATACTTTTACTCGCATTCAGTTTTCTCGTGGACACAGAGGTCTATTGTAACGATAGCATATCTTTGAAATGTCAGGATATATAATTAAACGGGTTTAGAACGCGGCCTACAGCGAGCATGCTTGGGCTTTGCGCGCCCAGCTCGCATTTCTTTCTTTAACTACCTAATGGACATCTCGATTCTTCTGCGATGCGCGAGACGCGATATGCATAAAATATCGTACGGAAAAATAAACGAGCGAGGTGACCTGTGCCCAAGACATAAGGCGTTGCTGGCTGTACACTGTAGGGATAGACAGAGCTGGTCATATTGCCTTCAAATTACCGATAAAATTGTGTCTGTAATTTAGCAAAAATTATAAAGCCGCTACACCCTCGCACCTCCTTCTGTCCAACCCAGCATACACGGTGCCCCGTTCAAAAGCGAGCCACTTACGTCGCCAACGGTTTCGAACATATCCGCGTGAATCGGTCCGAGCGGGGCACCTTGTATATGCGCTCCGCGCATACATATTTGGACAGAATTCGATAATTTCACTAGAACTGCATGATTACTTCCTACAGTGGATATAATGTATTCGCAATGTATTCGGATACTATCCGTGAGTAACACGGACGAGCAAAGGGTTACGCCACTGTAGAAATTAATTATTCTTATAACCATACTGAAGTACGACAGAGCTTCGCGGTACTCTATTTAGGCACAAGCTGAATAGAGGATAAAATGAAATATACCATTCCTCGTCCTTGTGCGCAACGAAAAATTCGTTCAACTGTTGCCTCCTGAACTCCAGTTTATATTCGTTATAACGCTTAATAGCTTCCTCGTCGGTAATAGTGTCTTCTTGAGTTCCGAGGAACGCTTTAAACGACATCATCGGCGGCTGAGTCTCGACATTGGAATTGCTAAAGTTGCCAGCTACTTCTCGACTGCACAAAACACAAAGGGGCGTTACGTGTGACGAAAGAAGTGGTGAATGCACAAGCGCTACCTCAGCCGGGCCAACAATCTTGGAGTGAATCGACTCCTCTTTTGCATGGTCGAAACACAACCTCTCTTTCTCATGGCAACGCCGATTATACGGTCATAACAGATGCGGAGAAGGAAAGAAGATCGCGGCAAGAAGTAACAGAAGAAGCACACACCTGCTGGTATTACTATGGTTTCCATAGTGATGATTGCCATAAAACGGTGGTGGATAATGGTCTGGACCCCAGGATGTCGCGCCACCTCCTCCACCACCATAATAATCGTGTCCATACCTTGGTCTATCGTCCCAATCAGCCCTCATTCTCTTCATAGGAGGCGTCATTTCCTGCGATCTGGCGGGGCTATATCTATCTCGTCCTCCGCCACCGCCGCCACGGTATTCTCTGTACTCTGGGCGTTGTCTAGGGCGGCTGGACCATTCCCTGGAATAGCAGCTAGCCGTTACAAAGCTACGAGATGCAGGCTGGCGGAAGGAGGCGCCTGCTCGCAGGCCCGACGGTTACCTATCCACCCAATCGTCTCGTCTCCTGTCATCTCTGCGACCTTCCCTCGAATAAGACTCTGTCCTCTCTCCCCTAAACTTGTCCCTCCGCTTCCTGTCGTACTCGTCATCGGAGTCACCCATTATGTGTAAAATTTAACGCTAATTCTGCAACACGCAAACCGTACAAACACGATTCTGAATTGTACTGCGGAACAACATTGTACGTCGGCGCGGGGTTAAGTTGGCGATCGGAGCGCGCATATTTTCCAGCACACGAGCATCAAGTACCTTCGATCGTTCTCCGTTCAAACGGCCGGCTGAAAGGGAACACGTCTCCACGGGAATGTTAGCCCCGGGACCACCGATCGTAAACGATTTTTCGAACGAAATATTCGAATAACGCGCGAACGGTACTTACTCTTGGAATATTCCAGTCTTTTACGTTTCGTTAATTCGTGGAAGCAGAGCGGTAGGGTACCGTGGCAGGAACGTAGCTGCGACGAGTCGGGCGCAAAAGGTGCTAGAAAGGGGATCGGAGAAAGCTCACCTAGTTCAGGTACAACGAAAACGAAACTCCACCATGCAGGATATTCGCCACCCGTTACCTGCCGTTACCGTGCGTCACCAGAGTGTCCTTCTCGAAGAAGTGCAGCGTCCGATCGTACCGATCGATACGGCTACCTATCGATAACCCCCTTCGATTCGAGAAGCCCGCGAAATTCAAACGCGTTTCACTGCCATTCGTAAAACTCGCGGCTGTTCTTCAGCCGTGCGTTTGTAAATGAAAATGAAAATGGAATGCAAATGTTTCTCCATACTTGTCCCGATGGAATCGAAGCAGGGTTGATGCGACGTTCGATACACCCTGTATTTCTCCATTTAGGTAAGTGTTATTACAAATTCTCTAGCGAGAATTTGTTAGCACAGACGACACGCGAGATTCGATCGCCCGATAGCATTGTCTTCGGCTTTTCTTCTCGAAGGAAGAGAGTTTGTTGCTCGCGGGGGCGATTAAAGGACGCGTTCCTGACTTGGTGGGCATCCCAAAAATCTCGCGTCGAGCGGAACAGATGGGTGATCTCCTGTCCAGGATATCGGCGTACGAAGGAGCGTCGTTGACGAGACGTAAGTGCGGTCTATAAATAATTCTTCACTCATGCGGTATTATTACACAACGGTGGTTGGTCTTCTTCTTGCTCACGGCTCGTGGAAAAACCAGAGTCACCTTACCTTGTTTCATCGATAAATCTGATTCTCTCTTTTTATTAGAACAACTCGCGGCCGGCGTAGTCGAGGATGGCGTTAACTCTTAACCAGGCATCGAAGTCACCGCACCGCTCCCACTATTCCTTCCCCGTTGTTTCCGCGCGGTCATTATTTTAATTCCCGTTGATGTCATTCGTACTGGCTCGTAAATCGACACATGCGTCGCATACCGCAATGCCTTTCCGTGCGAGCAGCTTTAAGTTTGGGTAAATTTGCATATTCCAATCCGAATCGCTTTCGTTCGTGCACGTTTCCGAGATTCGCGCTGCGTTGCTGCTCGGGCCCCTGCCCGGAAAGCCCGCCCGGCAGGGCCCCATCTGAAAAACAAAAATTATGATTTTTATCCAAACACTATATTGTTTCTTGTCTCCTATAATTGTCATACCACCGCGCGCGTAAATTCTCCAGCGTTCCAGAGACTCCCACTCGTATTCCGCTGCGTATAAACGGGCCAAGTTCTTATGGGAGAGTGGGCCACGGGGCCCAGAAGCGGCTGGAAACGTGAAAACAAAATCTACCGGGAGGAATGCGAGGCGCCCGCGCCGCAGCAAATAATAGTGGCGCGTCATCGTAAATTCGAGAGAAGCGAAGCTGTGTTACGCTCCAATTTGCATGATCCTCGGTTCGAAGGAATAGAGCGGCGAGGGGGATAGAGCTTGTTCTCGGGGAAACTCCTAAAGCCAGGATGACGTAGCGTGGACAAAGCCTGCCGGCTGGAGAGGAACCAGTCGACGCGACGCGTCTGGTAGAAAGAGCTGAACGATTGTCGCTGGTTTCATTGCCACCCACGTCGCGACCAGCCGCGCGTCCTCGCGGCCGGGGATGATGCTCGCGTGCAGCACGTCCTTTCACCGCCGGGGGTATCCTTATATATAAATGTATTCGACCGGGACTTGCTTCGCAAAGGCTAGAGAATCGCGGCGAACGACCAGCCGCTGGATCGCACCTGACAATCTCAACATGCTCAGGACGTCTCTCCTTCTGATCGCCGTGGTCGTTGTCGGCTCAGGTAACTAAACTTCAACCGTCTCTTGTTAGAGTATTCCGATCGCGCGCGCCTTTTTACCTCGCCCACTGTTACGTCGATTCGTGTTCGCGGGCCCCTTCGGTTTATCCAGCGTCCTCGCGTTCCTCGCTGTACTATTTATATACCTTGACGCATCGTACCTCCATGGTACACGGGGTTCACTGTTTTCAGGGGGACACGAGAGGAAGTTCGGAGATGGCAGCCAAGCGTACAGTGCGTAACTTGATTTTTATTCGTTTAGCAGGTACGTATATCCGCGGAACGTTTACACGGTTACTCTGTGTCCCTGGAGCAGGTGGTGCTTCCGCTTCCGCGAATGCGTTCGCGAGCGCGGGCGCTGGTCATGAGGGACACAAGGGAATACGCAGCTACGACAACGATGGGCCCCTTAACGGGGGTCACGGCCATCCCCATTCGGGCGTCGGCGGGAAAGGTGGTCGAGGTAGCGACTGCGCGAAATGCAAGTGGGAAAACGACGATTATTGGGAAAAGTCCGAGGAGGAAACGGAGCCGGAAGAATGGAACGAAGAGGATTGCGACGATGGAGACGACGGTCAGTACAGGCCGGAGCACGCTCATGGTCACGGACACGGACACGGACACGGACACGGACACGGAAGGAAGCCGGGATCGCATCCAACAGTGCAGAAATTAGGTGCACCTAATGGTCAGGTACCATCCACGGGAGTTGGAAGTCCCGCGAGTGGTGCACCGTTTGGAGGGACACCGGTCAAAGGAACGTATCCGGGAGTTGGAGGCCCAGTGTTGAGCTCCCCGTGGAACAACGGACCTGGGACACCGGGCGCTGGCAGCCAACAGCCTGGTCAGCAGCCTGGATCAGCTTGGAATCCTGGTCGTGGAAGCAATCCAAAGCCGAGCTGGAATCAAGGACAAGAAGGTGCCAGTCCTGGATCGTATGGACCAGGTTCGCAAGCTCCTGGTAGCTGGAATGGTGGCCCTGGTAGCGCGGGTCCAACGAATCAGCCCGTTGGAGGTTCGAACAATGGGCCTGAAACTGGTTCTGGATGTTCCGGCGGTGATCAAGTTGGCACGGGCTGCAATCAAGGTTAGCCAGAATTTTGATCTCCTCTTTAGAATGACAATTAAACGGATCTTTCGGGCGACTAGTTTCTCTTCTAGTAGTTCCCTCTACGCGTGGAATGTTAACGAACAAGAAGAAGAAATGAATGAAGAATATCGTGAATCGTAGAGCAGTCAGAGTAAAGTTAATGATATATTTAGGTTCTCGCGGGGGTCCTGTGAAGCAGGCCCCGGTACCATTTGGCGGACCCAACGCGGGGAACGTGCAGAAACAAGGAGCTCCTAACTATTCGACAGGCCCCACGGGTGGATACAATCCTCCGGAATCGCCAGCTGGATGTGTCGGTGGAAACTATGGCAATTGCGGAGGTGAATCGGGTACGGTTGGCCAAGTCGGGCCGCACGGCACCCCTGCTGATTCTAACTATCGACCAAGTACTGGACAGGGTGGGTATCCAGGAAGCGGATCGCCTCAAAGCAGCCCCGGTTATAGGCCTAGCACAGGTCCCTTGGGTGGAGCCGGTGCAGGTGCAAGCGCCGTGAGCGGAGCTTTTCCCGGAGCGGGCAGACCAAGTCCTGGTGTCGGACCAAATTCTGGAATACCAAGAGACGATGCAGCGGGTTCCAATCCCACATATTCACCCGGCCCTCGGCCTAGCAACGCTCCATTTGGAAACGCAGGCTCGCCAAGCTCCCCAACGCAAAGCGGGCCATACGGAGGGCAGCAGCCCGCTTATGGACTTGGCAGCACGGCTCCCAATGGATACCCTGGTGCGCAGGGAGGTCCTCCGGGACCTGCTACCGCTCCAAATACGTACGGAGATAAACCTTATAATGCAGACAAGAAACCTAACCATGAGAACGGACCGTCTGGTCCAGGAACGTCGTCCGGTAAGCCCCCTTTTGCTACCGAAAGTCATAACCCAGGGAATGTAAAGGATCACGCGTCTCCTGGTACGTCCACAACAGCGGCATCAGCTTCTGGACACCCTAAACCGAAGGGGGGCGACAGTCAGATCTTTTACATAAATGTGAATCCGGCTCCCGGAAGTCCTGCAGGAAGGAAGCCTCATGGAACTACGAGCGCACCTCATGGAGGACTTGGAACAACGAAACCTGCTCACCAACCAGGGCCTTACGGTGGAGCAAGTGCAACGAATACTCCTTCTTATCAATCAGGTGATAATGGAGGTGCTGGTACGACGAAACCTGCTTACCAACCCGGGCCTTTCGGCGGAGCAGGGACAACGACCGCTCCTTCTTATCAACCTGGATCTTACGGAGGACCAAGCGCAACGAATACTCCCTCTTATCAAACTGGTGATAATGGAGGAGCTGGTACACCGAAGGCTCCCTCTTATCAGCCAGGACCCTACGGAGGACCAGGCGCAACAAATACTCCCTCTTATCAGTCGGGTGGTTATGGCGGTGCTGGCACAACGAAACCTGCTTACCAACCCGGGCCTTTCGGCGGAGCAGGGACAACGACCGCTCCTTCTTATCAACCTGGATCTTACGGAGGACCAAGCGCAACGAATACTCCCTCTTATCAAACTGGTGATAATGGAGGAGCTGGTACACCGAAGGCTCCCTCTTATCAGCCAGGACCCTACGGAGGACCAGGCGCAACAAATACTCCCTCTTATCAGTCGGGTGGTTATGGAGGTGCTGGCACAACGAAACCTGCTTACCAACCCGGACCTTTCGGCGGAGCAGGGACAACCAAGTCCTCGTATCCAAATGGACCTGATGGAAGTGCTCCTGGAAGCAACAGCGCTGTGTGGCCAGGCGCAGGCAACCAAGCTCCGCTGGATGGGCAACCTGGTGGTGCAAGTAATTGCGCAGGTGGAAATCAAGGTTGCAGCAGCGGAGGCGGATGTGGCGGAACTATTGGATCCGCGGATTCTAAATCTTGCAATCAAGGCGGCCTCCACAGCGTTAACAAGAATGCTGGACCTCTGGGAGGCCCCCATGCCTACCCGAACGTCTTCTTGCAAAATCCTCAAAGCGGTTTTCCCGGAGGACCTGGCCCCTTAACTCCACCAAACCTTGACGAACCCAAAAGCGGGAACGACGTTCCTGGTGCTGGGGCGTACCCGTGGAATCCCTTTTTGACAGGGAAGGTTTCACCTCCCACAGGTAATATTCCTCAATTTCTAAGTTTAGTTCCTTCTAGTGAGTATCGGAAGTCTCAACTCTTCTTTGAACCCATCAGGTGGATCATTCGTAACGACTACCAACAAGCCAATCGGTCAAGGGAATCCCTTCTTTGGAGGAGCAGTGCCGGGGGGATTCGGCGACAGCCACAGCTCCGGACCTGGTTCCCCTCCAGGTGGTGGTCAGAAGATCGTTGGCCCTCTTGGAGAACAGACGACGAGGCCTATCGGCAAAGATAACCCTTTCTTGGGAGCGGGAGCCGGAATGGGACCTACGCGAGGTGACATGGGATCTGGGAGACCAAACTGTCTCATACCTGGAGGACCGTGTTCCGAGGGCAATGGCCCAAACAAATTATCCCCCGCAGGTGGGACCGGTCAATCCTACCATGGAAATCCATTACTTTTCGGCCCCGGCTCCGGTGGACAATCGCCAGGACAATCGACGGAGTACAATCACCAGCCTAGCTCCAGCCTAGGCTTCGGACCAAGTCCTTCCGGTGTGAAAAACCCGCTGGCCACGAACCGTGGCTCGGGAAGCGGAGGAGGAATTGGAATTGGCCCGAAGGGGATCGGTGGTTTCCCTGGATACGGCAACACCGATGCACTCGGGGCTGCGCTCTCAGGCGCGTTCAGCAGCTCGCACGCCGCGGCCGGGGCCGGGGCCGCCGGCTACGCCGGTGCAAAGAGTGGCTCGTATTCTGGCTCTGGAGGTACGTTTTCCTTTACGGAGGCTTTAATCAACGCGGCTGTAAACTACGCGTCGAATAGATGAAAGGGCGGTGAACTCGGGGATTCAGATTAATAGAATTGTATGAATGAATATTCCCACGCGATAAGAGAGCAGTTCAAGGTTTACTGTCGAACGGAGCGGACGATCCAGCGCGGTCGCTTCATTCGTGAAGCCTTTCTCTCAATAAAGTGTAAATCAAAGCCACGAGTTAATTACTTACAAGGAAACATATCGAACCCGAAAATTCTGATTTTAATGAAACTCCGTACGATTGTAGAGCATGTCGGAGTATGTAAGAAACGATTTTTTTTTTTCTGCGGAAAAACACTTTGAGGGGGTGAAATCTGCCCCCAAATTTTCAGCGAGTTTTCGCTTTTCGAGTATAACTTTGTAACGGTGCGAGGTAGAAGAAAACCGTAAATGGACAAAATGTTCAGTGTTTGATGCCGTATAACGTGCTGCAAAAGAAATTTTGTACGTCCAACAATTTATAAGTAGTTTACAAACAATCGATTGTCAAGTGGCAGATGGTAGTAATATGGACAAAGGCGGAAAATTTTTGTAAACAAATAAACAAATGAACCAAAATTTTTTCCTTTTACATTTTAGTAAACCATTGCGAATTATAACTTTTACACGGAAAAAGATCGTCCCCAACCCTCACGGTTAGAAATTATATGTAAAATAACGAAAATTTTAATTTATTTGTAAATTGTTGGACGTACAAAAATTTCTTTTGCAGCGCGTTATATGGCATCAAACACTGAACATTTGGTCCATTTACGGTTTTCTTCTACCTCGCACCGTTACAAAGTTATACTCGAAAAACGAAAAATCGCTGAAAATTTGGGGGCTGATTTCACCCCCTCAGAGTGTTTTTCCGCAGAAAAAAAAAATCGTTTCTTACATACTCCGACATGCTCTACAATCGTACGGAGTTTCATTAAAATCAGAATTTTCGGGTTCGATATGTTTCCTTGTTAGTGTTGTTAATTAGTGGTAATCGTCGACCCTATCGAGCAGCTTTCGCTTTCTTGGTGCACCGAACGCGCAACGTTGCGTGAGATGCGTCGTGAAACATTAGCGTACGCTCCTCTGATTGTCAGTTCGATACGTTTATCGCGAACTTGATCGAAGCTGTGTCAATGGTACATACACGCGTTTGTGGAATCTTTTCTGCTACGAACAGCTCGGGATAGGTAGTCTAAGTGTTGGGAAATCGAGAGGAGACTTTTGTGGTAACTTTTGTAGCGAGTGGAACGAAATTTGTGTGTTGCATAGAACCAGCTGCTGGCCCCGGACAAACGAACGGAGCCGGCGGAAGTTGGGCGTCGAGCGGGGCGGCGAGTCAAGCCGGAAGTGGCCCCTGGTCCTCCAGCGGAGCAGCTGCTTACGCGAGTAGCAGCGCGAACAGTAAGTCTCCGATACATAGATACTTACTATGTGTTCATTAATGTTATTCATTATGATACGCGTGCTTAATGAGAATATCGGCTTAGGCTGGTCAGGCGCAGGTGCAGCTCCGGTGAAAGGATGATTGGCGAGCCAAGGGAAGGAAAGGAAAGTGGCTGAAACGAGGAGGAAGCCGGAACGGATGATTATTGGATACGTACAATTAATCAGAAATTACGCATAAGTTGTTCGAACAATTATTTTATTTAACTTTAGCTTCAGCTTATCATGTAATTTATTATACTTGCTCGTCGTTCACGAATGCAATATCGCGCAACAAGTTACGCTGTTTGTCAGGTACGTTATTCGTGTTGATAATTAACGGAGAATTAATGCCGATTCCTCGAAGCGATAGCACTATTATTACGAGACGATTACCATCGACTGATGTTTGATGGATAATGACATAAGCGACGTATTGATTTTATTCGTGGAAAGGTTTAAACGTTTTTAATCAACAAAAAGAGTTAAAAAACCAGTTGCATATATTCTTATTACTTGCCCCTACTTACCTACCTTAAATTTCCACTTCCCCCTGCTATAAAGTAAATCGAACCATTTCCATATTACTCCCACACGACTTGCACGCTACTCTTACACCACTTCAACACCTATCTAACACTCTCCAACGCTACTTGGACGCCACTTCAACACTATTTAAACACCACTCCTACACCTCTCGGTGCCCATGTTGGAGAGGCACTGAAGTAGAGTTGGAGCTGTGTTGGATCTGTTGAGAAGGAGTTGAAGTGGGGCTTTAGGGACCTACTTCTACAGCTGTCCAGCCCGGACAGCTGTAGAAGTAAGTAATAGTACGCTACGAGTAGTACGGTAGTGTTCTGGGATTGGGACTACAATGGGAGAGACTTGTGTGTTGAATTGTTGTAGGATCGTTGTAGGAATAGCGTGAGATTGAATTGTGCTAGTGAAACAACATAGATTGGAAAAATGAGTTTAATAGCAATTTGATGTAACGAGTTACAAGAAAGAAAATAAACGAAAGCCTAGTCTGTTTAGTGTGCCATTTCCGTCACCAGGTTATCAGCAGCCTGCAGGCTTGCAGTCATAAGTAGTGCAAATATCCTTAGGAGAAAGTCCTGCGCCACCTCGCATGCCATTTCCATGACCAGCTATTCAGCAGCCTCCAGGCATGCACTCGCAGGTAGTGCAATTAGCAGGAGGTCCTGATTGGGCTAATAAGCCTTGTACGCCACTTCCGCGGTCATAGTTTTTGCAGCCTTCAGGCATGCACGCGCATTCAGTGCAATTAGAAGGAGGTTCTGATTGGGCTAATCCGCCTTGCACGCCACTTCCGCGGTCATAGTTTTTGCAGCCTCCAGGCATGCACGCGCATTCAGTGCAATTAGAAGGAGGTCCTGATTGGGCTAATCCTGATAACGAATCAACGTTTACATGTGAACTTATTGTGAACCACTTAGCAGCTAAAACACGCGACGCGTGCTGCAATAACTTTGTTCTTATCAGTCTACCTGGGTCTACATTATAAGGAATCAAAGTCTCAATTGCAAATTCTCAGATAAATGGAGGAACGAAAGGTAGGATTCATCTTACTACACCTGTGTATCTTCACGCAGACTCCGTTTTGTCACAGTTAGAAAGAAGCGATCGACGTTACGAATAATCTTACGCTAGAAAAGGAAGAAACGTGAAAAAAATTACCTTGTGTGTAATAGCAGGCAAGAGCCAGCACGAATAGCACGATCACCTGGTTCCTCCACATGATGTAGAATCGATTTTTCTATTCCGATTGCTCGCCAGCCGCTCATCTTTATATCGTCCCTCCCACTTCGATCTCCCGTGGTTCTTCCTCAAAATATCGGAGGGCAAAAAAAACCGTCTGTGGTACAAGGCTAAATCCAATAATAATATATACATATATATCCTCTAAAGGTTAACAACAACTGCATTCCTCATGATCGATTATTTTAGCCTTGTCCCACAGACGGTTTTTTTTGCCCTCCGATATTTTGAGGAAGAACCGCGGGAGATCGAAGTGGGAGGGACGATATAAAGATGAATATATATATATATATATTCTGCACTACATATGTATATATATATATTCTGCACAACATATATGTATATATATATATATTATATATATATATGTTATATATATATATATGTTATATATATATATATGTTATATATATATATGTTATATATATATATGTTATATATATATATATGTTATGTATATATATATGTTATATATATATATATATGTTATGTATATATATATGTTATATATATATATATGTTATATATATATATGTTATATATATATATATGTTATATATATATATGTTATATATATATATATATATATGTTATATATATATATATGTTATATATATATATGTGTAGTGCAGAATTAGACGACTTGACAGAGACCCAATAAGTGGTCCGTCTGGTTTGCCGGTCCGGAACGGTAATAACAGTTTTAATTTGTAGTCGGATTGTAAGAATATTTCACCTATCTAGGGGAAGGGGGGCATGATGGAGTAGCGAAGTAAAATGGGGTATCGTAAAAAACGGTATTAGAAAAGTGCTAGACATTTGGTGAAAGTACCGAAAGAAAACCATTGCACTGCACCAATTAGGTTCTTGGTAGAAATGAGTGTGGAAGCACGCGTCGTTGGTTTAGACCTGTGAAATCGTCCACACGCTGCGTGGACCTTATTTTGTGTATTAAAAAGACTTGAAATAAATATATATTTAAAAACGCTAAGTAAATTATTTTTGTTTCATTATAATCTCCATTCTATTTACTTTAACGTGTAATATTTTAAAATATTGCAATATTTCATTACAATTATTTAATAAATTTGAATTTTTATTTAAATGTCGCTCAAACTATGTACCAAAGGTTACAGTGTTAACTTATAATTATATATTGATTCCTAAAAACTTAGATAAAAGGTATAATTATCAATTTTTTGCGTGTATGCTTAGCTACCCCATCACCCCCCCTTCCCCTACATGGCAAAAACTGCCAGTAATCTACACGAATGAACACGTACTAGGGTTTATACAAAAACCGACTTTTCAAAAAACCGGTTTTCCACTATTCCCCAAAAAACCGGTTAAACCGGTTCTCGAATTTTAAAAAAAAATATAACTAAATAGAAAATAAATATCAGTACTTATTTTAAAAATGTTCAGTTTTCTTAATATTTATGGAATTACAAAAATATAACAAAATAGAATATACTGTATCTATACAAAACCAAATAAATAAAAGAAATTAAAATAACTAAAATCCGTACAATTGTTTAGATCACTTAATATTTCTGGATCTACAAAAATCAGCACAATAAAATACACTACATACAAAACCAAATGGGGGAAAAAACTAAAGTATCTAAAATTCCGAAAAAATATAATTTATAAATCTTTATTTCATTTAGTATTTTGCTCCTGCAAATATTAACTCGTGAAGATTAGTTTTACAGTAAACTGTTACGTACTACAATATGCTTGTGTCAGAGGCGATTTCAAGTCAAATTGTTAACGTTTTTAATCAAATAATCAATTAATTTTTCCATATTAAGTCTAGTATATAAAACCGGTTTTTACCAAATTTAAAAACCGGTTTTTACCAAATTTAAAAACCGGTTTTCGAATTTTACAAATTTATGGAAAAATCCGGTTCTTAAACCCGGTTTTTAAAAACCACCAAACCCTAACACGTACCAAAATTCAGAGAAATTCGCAGAATAAGGTTGAAAATCGCGAAATTCCCGAGATCAGCGATTTTCGACCTTATTCTGCAATCTGTTAAGCGTTTATACCTCAGAGCAACGTTAACCGATTTTGATGAAATTAGAGGCATGTATAAACAACTCGAAGCATGTGCAAGAAGCATGTACAACTTACTTCAATCTGTCTCCAAGTTGTGATTTTTCTTTTCTTATTTATAAATACGTATTGTAGACGTCTGTCTTAACACGAATGTGAAATTTTAAGGAATAAGTCTAAAGGACGAATGATGATATTTTGTAGAATATTTCGCGTCACTGTGCAGTTTTTATAAACAATTAATATTAGTATGTAACTAGAAATTAGAGATGTCTACAAGGAAGTGTGTTGCGTAGTTGCGACCGGCGGTTGCTTCGTAAGCGGAAAGTTTGGGTTCAATTCTCCGCACCGCGAAATTTGTTTTTTTCTAAACCAGTCCTGAAGAAGTCTTTACTACGTCTTTTGAAGTTCTTTAAGACGCTTTCTGGACATCTTTAAGACGTCTTTTGGAAAGAGAGCTTCAGTTGGGCCTGCGTTGGTTACAATCGTTTTTAATATTTGACTATGAAGATATTTTATTAAAAATTATTAGATTAAATTACCTTAGGGATAACAGCGTAATATCATAGAGAGATCATATTTATAAAGATGATTGCGACCTCGATATTGAATTTAAGCTGAACGCATTAGCAGAAACTCATTAGAAGAAACTGAATGCGTTACTGGCGCATCGTTCTCACGGCTAGTACCGAACGAATCTCTGAGCGACGTAAAATAACCTGCTGTCATCAAGGATTCTCCAACTTCGATTTGGTGAATGCTAGGTGAGAGAGAGATCCAGCCGGAATTCGGAAGCCGAAGCAACCGATTATATTAAAAGAAGAATGCTAAAAGTATCAATGTACGTTTATTGCGGGTATATCGATACATAATGTTACATAACGACTTACTTTTCATGCACGTTATGCAACTCGTTTTAGTCGAAACCGATACAGCCGTTCAGGTCTGATGTAAACGTACGAGCCTGCATTTTTTTAGACGCGCGCACTCGAAGAAGCTGTGAAAATGAGACCTGAATGAACGCGACGCGTCTTACACTCGCCAACGAGTACGATTTCTCCAGTACAAAACTAATTCTCTTTTCTCGTTTGCATGTGTGCCCACATACATATATATTAATTAAACTCTATGTTATAACAAAACAATCGTAGTAACCAAAAAATAGATAACCATTAAGGTACCGGCTGATTCTCTTTTTCGTTTAGTCGTTTACGTAGATATGCGTGTTTGGATCGCCACGTTTACTCGCATCGCGCGACAAACCTTATTCTCGAAAGCAAAGCTCGTGTTAGCCAATCGCGTCGGGCATCCGAGTGGTGCATTCTTTCGATAGAGTCCGTAGTAATACGTAACAAAAAAGTAATCGTAAATTTATTAAAATTCTTGCTAATAATAAAAGAGAAACAACTTCTCCTATATACGTTACGTAATCATTAATTCAACGACGAGGCTGAATGCTACTACGCCACCGAAATTATTGTCTTTTCTAAGACCGGGATCGTTGAATTTTATCTATAAAATTGGTCCAAGGTTTACGCTAGCGTGTCTAACTTTTCCATTATCGATATCGCGCGGCTTCGCCGTTTTAACAGGGGACAACAAATCCTTATCGACGATGGCGAATACATGCGACTCATCCATCAGATTCATATAAATTTTAAAGAAACGCGATACGCTTAGGTCTAAATAATTATATTTACATTCCAATTATCATCACTGGCTCGCGTGTCGTCGGTTACGCGTCAGTCATCAAAGTACAAGGAAAACGATAACGACCGGGATTTCATTTCATACCGATATTCCCTGGAATAACCGGGCTTGGGAGAACGAGCACAAAAAGCTTCCTTCACACGTCCTCCCAATAACAGTCTTCGTTTCATTCTCTCATGTATCATTTTGATTTGATTGTCGATTCAAATGTTGATCGTAAAAAGTTTGATTTCAGTCGTCGAGTAAGGCCGCAAGGTTCCGTTTCGCATAACTTCCAGCACGGATTCATCCCTGGAAAGCTTGAGATTTCTCAATTGAATAACTCTACGCGTCGCGATAATCGAAAATGCTTGACAGCAACGCGGCGAACGATGCCGCCGCACCGTTCAAACGTTTAATATCCTTCCCTTCCGTTAAAGCTAACCGGTACGTGGCTCTGCTGCGTCGCGCTTCGAATCACTTCGATCCACCTGCAAAAAAAAATTCACATGCATCTGTAAGGCTTCGAAGCGTTCAGTCTCCAGGCTCTCACGGATTACCCTCACCTTCCGAAGGTGTAGTCGCTCTCGGCCCGGAAAAAGTAAACGTGACTCTTAAACTGCAGCTTGAACACAAAGTCCTTGCTGATCCCGTCCTTCTCCGACGGCGTAGTGACGGTGTATCCCAGCAGCGGCAAGCTAGCCAACGGAAAGTCGTCTTGATGCGACTTGTAGAAGAACAAACAGAAGTTGGTGAATACCACCCAGAGCTTTTGCCAACCGTTGCTGTTCTTGAATTTCCGCAACAGAAATCCGCTGAGTTGGTTCTGAAACGAATACACCACGGGGCAAGTAGTATAATCCTGTGTGGGTCGTCCGGCGGTGCCGACCATGTAATTTCCACCTACTTGAAACGCTCGTAGTTGATCGCTATAGCTGATACTCGTATTTCGGTGCCAGCAAACGTGCACGGTCGTGTTGCTTCGCTGAGAGGCCTTGGCACCCCCGCAACTACCCCTTTCCGACTCCAATCCAACGCCGTCACCCACTTCGTCGGTCGAGTCTAGAACTTGAGGTAGGTTTTTACGACTAATAATTCGGCTCGTTCCCCCAGGGTCTCGTGGCAACACTTACTACAGGACTTTAGGTTCAAGTACAGCATCTTTGGATCGGCGTCAGCTTGCGCGATGGCCATGTTCAAGTCCTCCAACCATCTCTCCTTCTCCTCCTCGTTGCTCGCGGCAACGGTTAAACACCTACGCGGGAACGTCAGTGATCTCGAATTATACGGGACGAAAATACTTTGAGGAGTGCTTTGGATCGGGACAAGGGAGCCGGCGACAAAAGGGAGAAAGTGCTTGCGGCCAATTGGCCGCCGCCGAATTGTTCACTGATCCGACTGGCGCATTTACGTCGGGAGAATAGCGGGCTCGAGTGAACTCGCTACAGCCAATTGACCTCTTAATGACACCACAGACCGTCCTTTTAACACCTCGTTACGTTCAATAATTTACTCTATTCACGGTACTCACTGATTTCCTTGGGCGTCGATCACGAACGCAAAGTCCGAGCCGGTCTTGTTGTCGCCCTCCCGAATCTTTATTCCCTTCAACGGGAGCTGCCCGTGAACGCGGAAGCACTGCGTCGGTTGCTGAGTGCGGAATGTGTACAGTAATACGTCCGAAAACTGGAAGGCAGGTGTAAAGTTGACGAATGGGATTCGGGTTCGGGTACTGTTATTATGAAGCGACGGTTGAACGCGCGCTCACCAAGAAGAACATTCTTTGCTGAAAACCTTTGCGACTATACTTCTGCAAGCAGCCTTGTCTGATAAATCTACGGCCATCCTGGACCAAGTTGTCGAACCCACCGATGTCCCTCTGCATCTCGCATAATTGAACCAAATTCTCCTGCGTTTAAAAAGAAACATCAAAGGACGGATGAACGAAATTGCTGGGAAATCGATGTAGAATGCTTCCAGCTTATTTACCGCTTGAGTTATTATGCCAAGGCCTTCGAGCAACGTTTCTCCTAGCCGATCCCTCGCTGCCAGACAGTCCTCGAAGTCCGTGTGATCCTTCGGATAATGATCTAATAATCCTGAAAGAATAGAGGGTTAACGGCTGGAAGATTGCATCGAGGGGAAACCCATCGACGTACTATCGATAATACTGTTGTAGTGCAACAACCGTTGCAACGGTTTCAGAAGGAATGATGTCAACGGCAGATAGCAGTGTTTCTGCGCCTCGAAGTCCCTGCATAGTTGATCGAAACGTCGGGACGTCCTCGTGTAATATTCCATCTTCTCGAGGACGGCTATTAGATTCTCGAGATATTGATCGTAAAGCGGCAACACGTTCAGCAAGGTGTTGTAAAGGAAATCGCCGATATTGTGACGCGCGTTACTCTCCCACCGTGCCAATCTCGCCTCCATTTCTTGCAGGCAAGGCCCGTGGACGTCCGCTAAAAGCTCGATCAGCGAAACCACCGCTTCACCCTCCAATTCCGCCTCTCGAGATACCTCCTCCCTGAACCACTGCCGAGTAGAAACGGGACACGCGATTAACGGGCAAAATTCCACCACCGCGATGCCGATCTATCGACTCTATCGAATCAAAGACGAACGAACGTACCACGTTTATCACGTCCAGGTCCTTTTTGTAAGTTCGCTCGGTCATGAGAAGCTCCTTCGCTATGTAGTACGCCTTGTCGGTCGGCCATCTCTGCTCGCAAACAGAAAAGAAAGGATCATGCGACTGAAGCGACTGAAACGACCGATGCGAGCAGATGGTTCGTCCACTTACCTTGGTCTTTCGAACCTCGGCATCCTCGAGCTCCCCGTTTCGAGCATGCTTCACGGGGCTCAGATCCGGAGTGTCGACGATGCTCGCGTTGCTGGTTTCAACGAGGCCGTTCGTCGCGCGATTCTCCGGCGACGGTTTCTCGTTCGCGAACACCGAATTATTGTTCTCCCGTTTCTTCGGCGTCCCCTGCTTATCTGACTCGGTATCTGTAAACGAAGCCAGGTAAGAGAAGGAATTCTCGGATCGCGGCTTCCTAGATGACAAATAGTGAACACATGTCGGCAGAAAAATAATGCGAAATAAACGCTCGAGGAAGAAAGTACAGACTCGAGTCTCATGCTGTAAGTACGTGTGCACCGGGGCAGCGTCTTTCGACTAGTTTGCTTGCTTGGTCGACTCTCATCCCCGTGACCGTGGCATTAAAACGAAGAAGAAGAAGAAGAAGAAGAAGAGGAAAACGCAACAAAGGTGATAGAGAAGAGTCGAGCAAGGATACATCTCGGAAGAGAAATTCATTCTTTCTCGCGCGAACACCCAAGTTCGAGGGAAAAAGTGATCTTCTGGACCGAAGACGAGCGCTAATCTAGGATGCACGTGCGTGTCATAAATTTCGATGCTAAAGAAAAACGTTCTGCCGCTCGAAAAGAAGCATTCAGCTACTGGAAACGAATACTGTGCGAAATTCCGCGCGACGAATCGGGGGTAACAGAGAAAAGAATGGTTCTCTAAAGGGCCAATTGTGGAAATTTACGGAAAACCGATTGCGAGCATGCTGAGATCTTGCAATTACATGGCTGAACGGGTAACTGTGTCCTACGACGTGCAACTACGGTTTCGGCAGGGGTGTTTCGATGCAAAACGCACGCACACACACACACACACACAGGGCAAAACACTCGATAAACGATGAAGCCATTCCACCTTGCGTCCACGGACCACGAGAAAATCTGGATTTGAAGCGCGCGTTCGTTCGCCGAAACGCTAACGAGGCGTCGAGTGACTCTTGCGTGGATTAAAAGTGACCAGCGGCGATCAACGAAAATGCGATGCCTCATATCCAGACACGTGAACAGAAAATAGGAGGGGGTGCGACTACCGAGCAAGTGAACGAATAACCGTCGACACAACGAACGGCAACAAAGAATAAGAATAATAATAAGAATAAGAATAATAAGAGTGATAAGAATAATAATAAATATATCACTGACAGTAAAAGATTGGCACTGTTAGGGATTACTCACACATTGGTATTGTCATCCGGCCGACCAACGAATCCGGGAGTGCGATAAAAAGATACGGAAATGAAGAACAGAAAGAGGACGAACGCGCGGGGATCGGGGGCGATATGTCTATACCTCTAATGAAAAACAAACCGAAATCGGAAAGACGGATGGATGGGGGAGAGAGAGAGAGAGAGAGAGAGAGAGAGAGAGAGAGAGAGTTAGACAGAGTGAGAGAAAGTTGGGGGAGGTTGGCCGACAAAGGAACGAAAGGGGCGTCGGGATGGGGCTGTAAATCGAAAGAAAAATGATCGATGATCCGGAGAAACGAACTGTTCGTCGAGAAAATTGGCTGAAGAAACGAAACGTCCAAAAAACGAAAAACGGAGTTATCACAGAAGACCTCTGACCATGTGACTTTGTATATAATTTATTATTATCATAATTAATGTATCAATAATCAATGTACAATAGATCTCCTACGCTTGAAATGTCATTTTCCCTTCCCACGGAACGACGTGATTCCCTTCGTTTTTTTTTTATAATTTTCCGTCCACACCCGTGTTCTTTGAGTCACGAATAATCGAGAGCTTTGTCCTTCCTCCTAGGGGAGATCAGCGCGTAATTTCGGACCGTATATATATTGATATATATATACTCGTATGTATAATATGTATATATGTATATATTTTTGTATGTGTGTATATGTATATATATATATATATATGTATATGTATATATAGAGTTAACAAGTACGGTATGTCGATAAACGATCGAAAAAAGATACAGAAATTACAAAGTGGAGGAGCACCGACACGACGGGCACGCGTTGCTCCGGTTCGAAGCAACCCTAAGCTTTCCCTCCCTGCGACACTCGGCACCCGTTTCGATCGATCGTTTGTCCCCGTTTCGGTATGGCTATCGTTCGTTCCCATCGGGAAAGTAAGGGAAAGACAAAACGTGGAGCTGCGTTTCACCGGGAAAGATATATATGTAGGTATGTATTATCGATCGTCGAAGGTACGTGTGTCTACGGTTCCTGCAACTACTTCCTCCCTGTATAAAAAGTTTATAAAAGGTAGTAATCTCTACTGAAGTTCCCTTCGGCACGAAAGCGTGTCGTGGAAGACGAGGGTGTCTCCGTCCCTTCGAGAACTCGAAACGTACTCGTCGCGTTCATCCAACAGAAGGTCTTTCGTTCGGTCTAACCGGAACGCGATCGATCGTACTTGACTCTACGCAAAAAATTTGGCACTCGCCGTCGAGACTTTGTCAAAGAACGCGCAAAAGAGTATCGTGATACGTCGATCCGTCGATCCGTCGATCCGTCGCGGTCGAAAGGGGAGAGTGACTCGCGCCGCGGCGTTTCTTATCATCGAGGGAGATCGAAAGAACACGGCCGATCGCGGGAATCCGGCGACGGCGAATACGCATCCGGACGCGTAACGGACACGCGGAAAAGAATAGCGAGCGCGAACACCTGGAAGAAGGCCACATTAAAGACAAGTCGAGAGAGAGAGAGAGAGAGAGAGAGAGAGAGAGAGAGAGAGGGGGGGGGGTGAGAAGGGGTGAAACGGTGAAAGAGAGAACGTGGAATATATCGGGAGACAGAGACAACGTGTCTTACGGTGTAATGCGCATACGTTGCAAACAGACACTGAGGGGGCAAAGTCGCGCAAGGGTGTCGCGCGCGTATGTGTGTGAATAGTGCGCGGCGTGATTCATTGGGTTTCAGAAGAATTTGCGGGGATTTCTCGATGTGTATGAGTGTACGTCGGGTACGGTGAGACATCGTGACAGGCGGCAAAAGATTTTTCACGTGTTTGGCGGTGAATCGTGAGAGGGTTCGCTACGTAATGGTTCACAAGGTTCCTAGGTGAGCAGAATAGAGTAATTCGGGCGCGAGTGTGCGTACGTGTACGTGTACGATGCGGGAAAAATCGAGTACCACACTGCAACCAGAGATGTGAGTTTAGTCACCGCGCCGCGACTCTACGTGCCGGCTTCCACCCCCGCGCTGCGACGCCATCGACCGCGTTCCCACACGGATCATACCGTATGGTTATAGCGCACAGACTATACTCGCAAAAAATTCACATCTCCGCGCGCGCGCGCGCGCGACGGGGCATCGCAATTAACGGCAATCTATCCGGATCAACTAACTTCTAGGGCGGGAAGGGACATATCGACGGGACATCGACAGGGCCTCGATGCACTCGCTCTACTTTCTTACAGGGATTAGGCTGAGGGAGGCAGGTCGCGCAGGCGAGACTCCGCGGAAAGCATTGGGGAATCTGTCGGAGGATCGAACGGAACGAATCTACCGGCCAACTACCGTTCTTCTACGATCGTCTAAAGGTGAGGTGAAAGGTGCAAGGGGGCGTGAGAGATACGGTTGCTGTCGTGAGCATCGTGACAATTCTCTGCATGGTGTACACATGTACTCGGATGGCGAACGGGGTGGAACGTGGACAACTAAACGTGCCTGACGAGATCGGGACGAGGAAGGGCAGCTAAACGAGCTAAACGAGCTGAACGAGCTAAACGAGAGAAACGAGAGGCACGACTGGACGCGATTCTCCTCTCGGTCTTGACGCGCGGAAACCGCGGAAAGAGCGTGACCGTTGCGCGCGCGGCTACCAAATTTCCTCTCTATCGCCTACGATATCTAAGTCGAGCCGTCTAATCGCACGTGGTGCCACGGGTCCTCCTCTCCGCTGCCATCGCCCAGGGCTAAGCGACAGATCCGCCAACGAGGCAGGATCGGTGGCTACCGTTTCCGGGTGAACGTGAAACGGCGCGAGCGCCACCGAGCATGCGACAGCCGACGCATCTTCTCCTTGTCCGTTTCTTTTGTTCTCTCCGTTTCTTTCTTTCTATCGTTCTTTCATTCTTTCTTTCTTTCCCGTGATATCTCGTGATTCTGTGTACTGTCCGGTTCGCTACATATCGGCCTCGAAGCGTGCTAAAGAGGGCGGCCCGCGATTTTCTCTGGGGTCGCAGCAAGCAGCGTGGTACTTCTTTGTTAGTCCCGCAGCGTTCTCAACGTGGGTACGCCGGTATGAATCGATTGGTGAGGGTGCGTGGCGTAGCGTGAACCATTACGTTACGAATCTGCGCCACACGGAGTGGCACGTGCCAAGCCGGCGAGTTCACGTAGCCGTTCGCATAGCTCCAACGATTGCCGTGATCACCACCTGTCGAAAAGCACACGTAGAGTACAGAGAAAATGCGAGTGGAGCGCGTTCTCTGCTACCCGGTCGCGTCCGATCTGACGACTTCGCTAAGTAAAACTCGTCCTCCGGCGAGCTTAAATCTCATCCAGCGTCTAACAACCGTGTCAGTGTCGCGGCGCTACGTGAATTGCTCGCGAAACACGGAGAAGCGGGAATGCACCGAATCGAAGGCCGCGGGTAACCGAACGAATCGAACGTACACGATCCGTAACAACGTACGCATTACCGTACAAGTTATCTACATATATGTGTTTTACGTCTAATACCTTGATCCCTATCGCAGGTATCACGACCTTTTGCATGCTAAGTCTTACGTATATATATATATATAATTAAATATAAATACGTATACGTATCGTATGCAAGCGTGCACGCCTGTCGCGCGCGCAAGCTCGCGTACGGTGCGTATAACGCTTAATCGTAATGAATACACTGTGTTCAGTCATTTGCTAACGTCGATATAAACCGATATCAACCGTACCCCGCGTCTCGTCGGGCTCGAGGTTCTCGCGATCCTTCGATCGCCAACAGACTCTCATCTCGACTGTATAGTCGTATAGTGTATATACGTTTACGTGCCGCACTTGCACCGTGCCGCGACGCGCCGCGGGCCAAACAATGCGATTTCGAAGATAGCTCGGCTGCTTTCAGCGATACGAAAACTTCGAGCGCAACGATCTCGAGGCTGTGTGTACATACGCGCTGCGTAGTCGAGCAACACGCACGCGTACGAAACAACGATACAATTAAGGGGAAGTAGTAGTAGTAGTAGTAGTACTGGTAATAGTAGTAGTAGTTAGTAGTAGTAGTTGCAGTAATAGTAGCAATAGTAGTAGTAATAGTAGTAGCAGTAGTAATGGTAGAAGAAAAAGAGGGGAAAAAAAGACGAGAAAGAAAATCGTTCGATGAGTGTCGAGGGCGAGGGTAACGGCGACTGTGATACAGAGAGACAAGAGGGTCCGAGGCGTTGGGTAGGGTTGATAGGGGCACAATGGGGGCGATGATACGATGACACAGACAAAACGGAGAACGAAAGAATATACAGAAAAAACGGTGCTCGAAGAGACGCGTGCGTGTGTAATGTAATATCGATGGCAGGGCAGGACTGACGATGCACAAATGCAAGACGAGGACAAGTTAAGATTGAACCGATACAGGAACTCGTACGGAAAGATCGAGGGTACGACGATACTCTTCCTCCGTTCTAGGGTTGGGGGTTGTGTGCTTTCACTCGGAGCCGATCGCCCGAACCGTACCTCTGGATCTTCTCCGGGAACGTAAAACGAGAAACGAACGAAGGAACCGCGATTCGGGACGATCCGAGCAGCTGCGGAAGCAACCGACCAGATTTCTCTGCGACGATCGCCGAGAGAATGCGAGAGGGAGAATGGAATTGCAGTGACATAAGGCCTGACTCGATCCACGATCAATGGATGGTTTCGTGCGGAGACGTTGCGTTGCGGCGCGGCACGGCGATACGCCAAGAGAGATGGATCGTGTGCATGCAAACAGACGGATCCGATGCCGATACTGTACTCTTCCGCGGTTCTCTCGAACAGCTGCAACGTACTCTGCACACCGTTCGAAATATGTGTAGGTATGTATTGTAAAACGATCGAGGATCGAGCAGCGTGGTCCTCGTTAGTGATGGGACCAAGTATATTGGAAGTAGGTTCGAATCTGACTGTATAGTTTCGAACAGTTCACGAGTACTTCGGGGGAAAAAAAGCACTACTTTCAAGTAGACTCGAACCTTGACGGGAAAGGTTTGAACTCTCTATAAGAACCTTGGGAAACGTCAGCGGTACTTGAAAGTATAATCAAACCCTGACTATTTATAGATTCGAACCTTTGTTTTCGCCGAATACAAATCACACGTCTTGCTATATAGATTTTTGTCTTTCAAGGTTCGAACACTACTTATACGAGATCCGATTCTTTCAAACGTCGAAGTACTTAGAAGTACATTCTCGAACTGTTCCGGTACTTTTTCTGAGGTTCGAAACCGGCTTCTACAACCTAAGTACTTTTGAAGTGTATAGAATGAAACGCCAGCTCTTATGAATAGTATCCGAATCCTATGAAGTGAAACTTTTGTATTGGAATTGACTCGGGTTCATGATTACATATTGAACTTGATCCCATCACTAGTCCTCGTCCGAATCGCGATTCCAGCAACCGAACGAGAGGCCGTGTTTACAAGAGAGTTGATCGCCGATCTATCGCCATTTAATGGACCAACTTACACCTCGCCATCGTTATCGGCACTCAGCAACCGTCCGGCAACTTCATGCTCGCCCTTTCGTTTAATGTAGCGTTCGATACTTAGTCAGCGTTCCTTTCTTTTTGTAATGCTCGCTGCGCTCTACGGATGTAGTAACGGTAACCTTGCAATCAATTACGCGCAGCGACAATAGCGTAACAATGGCTAATGGAGTGGCGATTAATGGTTACGGTGGTGTGATTAACGATTATTCAACGACAACGTGATTATCAACGATCGCCCGTGCTTACGATTGACGATTTCAGACATAGCGGCCGGCCGGCCTCCCCGCCCTTCATTATTTTATGTATATACACCCTCCTCCCTTTCGCGTTTCTCACACGACGAATCCTTCGTGTAGGAGATTCGGACCGTTCGCGTCCGACGCGTCTCCCTGGTCTTTGGCGCTCCGACCGCCACACGCCTCTCCCTCAATTTTCCTAGCAACGCCAAAAGCCCAACGTCCAGGCGAACGATCCACTTTGCTTCGCGCGTTCCGATCTCGCCATCCTCCCTGTTCGCGATCCTGATTCGCGTTCGAACTTCAAACGCGGCCCAATCGAGTCGTTGTCAGCGAGAGACGCTCGCTTCGAGGTAACCCGGTGCGATATTACAAAATAGAGCGGTTCTTCGATATGCCCATGGTGTGTCTCTATTAACTACCTACGAGAAACGGAAACATTTATAAGCGTAAAATCGGAGGGACGAGTCAGACTATTCGTGGATACCGGACGACGTAACTACTACGCGTGGCAGCCAGAGGGTTTAACGGAACGACCCACCCGCATCGTGAATACGCGACAAACGGAGGATAAACACGTCCCAGGATACGCTCTCCGTCGGCGTCGCGGATAACTTGCTCGGCAATTTTAACGCTACTCCACTGCCGCAAATTTGTAGTTCCCTGTCTTCTACAAAGTGCGGGCGAAAATCAGGAAAATCGCGAAAACAGTTGACAAGCGCACTAGCCTTGCTCCCTTCGACGACTCGGCGCTCGTTATCGACCGATCGTTCCACGATCGGCCCTCGATTGTATTATTGCTTTCGAACGATTCTTTCCGACAACCCGCCGCGCCGCCACGGGAACGGGAAACTTTTCTTCTTTTTTTTTCCAACGCCGGATGATGCTTGGAGTAGAGTGTTTAAACGCGGCAGGCTGCCATTCCCTCGGGGAGCAGAGGAATTATTTTTAATCGACGCCCTTACGCTCCATGTAACCACCGCGCGTTAACAACGCCTTAACTCGCCTCCCAGCGGCTATTTATTTATCCCCGGCTCTTTTGCTCCCAGTCCGTTGGATTAATATCGATCGATCGACAAAGTTAGCACCGGTCGATCCAACCCTACGAGGAACATTGAAATAACCCCAGCCAAGGTATATCGTTGGAGCGAAACGAAAGTCGCGATCGGAAATAACTGAAACGACCCCTCCACCCTTTGCGTCTATTGCTGCACAGAAACTCGCGCCGTCCCTAGTTCTACGATATAGCTCGATGTTCGTTAGGCGACGTCTTCGGGAATGGCCGCAGCCTCCCATCGAAGGGCGATAGTAGGTACTCGAGCCACGAGAAACACCGTACAGGTCATACTTTCCAGCGTCCCCGAGTCATCGATGCTTTCAAATGGAACGAGACGTACCTACTTTCATCTTTCATCTACGCAACGTTGTAATTGACACCAAGAGGGGTTCGATGACCCAGAATTATTGCGGGCTTGAGAAAGTATGACCTCGACCGTGTGGCCGTTGCCAATATTGCCATACAATCTCATATTTCGTTGCAACACCTCTCCTTTTGCCCCTTTTTGCTCCCTTTGCACGCTCAATTCGATTCGGAAACCGACTGGTTGCACCGACAGACAAACGTTGTGGACCGTTCGATAATGTTCCTCCGGCGAAACTTTCGTACCGTTCCGCGCGCCCCGTTTTCGCCACTCGCACCGTGAATCGCAATTCCATAATATATAATACACGCGCGTACGTACGCGGCGTGCCAACGAAAGTACGCGGGACTCATCATTTATATAAGTATCTACGTTGAGCAACTTGTATTTCCGTTCTGAAACGAGAGACCAACTAAACTACGGTCAGAAGTTATTACACGACCGTCCATCGAGGATTCGATTCTCGAACCAAACAGACACCCTTTCCCGCCCTATCGATGATGCTGCCAGTAAGAAGTCCTTACTCCCAACTCCCAACAAATGATTGTCGTTCTCATAAACTCGAATAGCATCGCGTTATCTTCGCATTTCCCTTTCCCGTGTTCTCTCTTCTCCGTTGCCCTTTCCACCGAGAATCCTTGCGCAAGGCTCTCGTAGTTTCGCGGCAACCGGTCCCGCTACTGTGTACCCTAAATCCATCTCGGAACGGATCCTATACGTGATCGTGTTCGACCGCTACCGCATCTTACCGTGTGTATCGTACTTTTACAGACTAGTTATCGTTAGCAGCGTCGCGTCGCTCCGACTAGTTTTGACAAGTACCCCTACGCGGCAACGACCATATCAAAGTAAATCGAATTTCTAAAACGAGTAACAAACGTATTAATTATACTCTTAGGGATACACATTAGACTAGATTGTATACACGAGCTTCGAGCTTTCCACGTCTATCAATTCGACGAGTGCGCTCAATTCCGACTCCTAGGGATCGTCCCCGCGAGGAATGCGACAGACGTAACTGCTAGAGCGCCCGCGTGTTCACCTGCGCTCCATCTCGCTCGGCGTTTCTCAAAGGTACCGGTGTTGGTCGGTTGGCGTGCACGACCACTATCCGCTTTCGGCCCCGTCGCGGTCTCGTCAACGGTGCTGGCGTCGGTTCTGCTGCTCGTCCTTGGCCTCCGAGTACTCGTCGTCCTCGTCGTCGTCGACGTTGACGTCGGGGATCGGACGCTCGGCGAGCAACGGGGGCGGTATGGTGGCCACGTCGAAGCTCGAGTCGGTGCTGGAGAAGATCTGACCGTCCTTCACCTCGAGATCGACCACCACCCGGTGCCGCCTCTTCAGATTCTCTCGCCTCCTTCGACGGACTGTTACCTGGCCGCGAACCGGCGTGTGAACGGGACTGTCCATACTCGAGGACGTGTCGCCCTCGCTCTGGGGGCTCCTGCTCGAAGAATAAGGCATCGTTTTCGTTCGGATCTGCGTCCGGATCTGCATCGGGGGACTGGATGTGGTCGACTCGCCGCTCAGGCTAGTCGTCGAGTAGTACGGCGTGGATTTGGCCCTGATGGGAACGACAACGGGTCGCTCGGTGGATCTGGTCTCGTGGTATCGGGCAGCGTCCGCCGGCTCGGAAAAGCCCCGCTCCAGTTTGCCCACGTTTGATCTGGTGGCTGGTCCTCGGGCTTTCTCCTTCACCACTGGCGGCTCCCTGTCGTCCTCGAACGACCAGTCGTCGTCCTGGCCGCGGGAGCTTAACGCCAAGTCCGCGTACTTCTCGTGCATGTCCTCGGAGCTGTCCCCTCGACCCACCTCCATGCGAATCTGATCGCCGCTCGAGTACTTCATCGCGGGGACGTTGTCGTAAAACCGATCCTCCTCCTCGTCCAACTCCAGCTCCTCCTCCTCCTCGAGGATCGGCAGAGGCGCGTCCCCGTCGTCCGACATCACTCGGAATTCATCGTCGATGGTCTCGTCGAATTCGTTCTGCAGGGTTATTCGGGGTGGTGAAATGTCCACGTACGAGGATCGCGCGCCACCCTGCTGCTGCTGCTGTTCTTGCTCTTGCGCCTCCTCCTCCTCCTCTTCCTCCTCCTCCCCCTCCTCATCCTCATTGTACCGTCGCAACGAGAGTCGACGTTGTTCGTCGAACTGACTCTCGATAAACCTCCTCGCCTCTTCCATGACCTCTCGATCGGAGCACCGTTCGCCGTTCAACGCTCCGACGTCCTCGTCGAAGGGCGAACGGCGCTCGTCCACGGTAGCGGAGGGCGGCGGGGTCAAAGGAGGCGAAGGTGGAGGCGGTGGCAACGGAGACGAGGATGGAGCAGGCAGAGTACTGTCTACCGTTCTGCACTTGGAGTTCGGTCTCATGCTGGTCACGCTCTTGTCAGAGGTGGTCGTGTCGCTCTGACTCTTTTCCACGGTGATGGTCGAGTAGAACTGCTGCGGTATCACGGTCGTGCTGCCCGACCAATCCGAGATAGAGGCGCCGAGCTCCGCCAGGGAGTTGTCGTCGGACTTGGTGCCAGAGTACTGGCAGAACTGGCGCACGGTGTTGTTCGAGCTGGACCACTCGGACATCGACAGGCCCATCGATGTGTCCTCGCTGTGAGAGGAGCCAGTGATGTACGAGTTTGACTTTGGTTTCACCGCTATCTTGACGGTGCCGTTGGCGGTGGTCGCGGAGGTGGAGCTCTGTCCGTCCTCCAGCAACGTCGAGTGCAGATCGTCGTGCAGTGTCCTGTTCTCGTCGCTAGAGTCGCTGTCGTTATCCACCCGGCCCGGTGTCTCGGTGCTGTCCGTCACCGTCACCTTCACCGCCTCCTCGGGCTTGATCTCCATGTAGAACGTCTCCACGTGGCTGACCACTGGAGGAGGATCGAAGACAGGGGAACTTGGCGGGGACGGCCAATCCTCCGAGCTCTGAGCCTGTAGCTTCGACCTAGCCGCCGATTTCGGGGACCTCGCATCCTCCTCCTGTCCGCCCAGCACGTCTATCGGGATGTCAGGCAGCTCGGAGGAAGTACGACGGTCGTCAGAAACGGAGGGGAGAGCGGTGCCGGATGGTGGGTCGGAGGACAGAGAAGGCTGATGATCGCTCGACATCAGAGACTCGTCGTCCAAGCTCGGAGACCTCGAGCTCGGCTTAAACGAATCCTCCAAGTCGCTCTTGTCCTGCTCCGACGTGGTGGACCGTTCGGATATTCGCGAGAGAGTGCGCGTGAGCGCGAACGTGCCGCAGCTGGTCAAGATATCCGGCCCGATCGGATAGATGAAGCTGCCAGGGAAATCGGCCAAATCCTCCTGGAAACTGTCCTCGTCCTTCTGTCCGTTGCTCTCTTCGGAGTGCGACTGAACCGCGTTACTTTCGTCCTGCGGTACCCAACCATCCTCGGTACTGGAGCTACCCGAGCTCTCAAGGGGGAAGGACTTCCAGGTGGAGCTCATCTCGGGCCTGAATCCAGGCTGAGAGCCGCTGCTGTTCTCATCCTCCAGAGAGCCGCTACCTCCTCGGGCGTCCCTGATCGTAGCGATCTCTCGGCGATCCACTATCGGCTGTATCTGACCTATACCGAGGGGTCGCGCGATAGAGCAGGAGCTCGACTCGGGATCCTCGCGGTCCGGCGTCCAAGTGTTGGTCTCCTCGCTCCTCGAGCGTTCGCTGCTCAACCTCAGCTTCTTCTCTATCGACAAACGGTTTGCGCTCACGCTCGCGGTTCCGCTAATGGCTGGTTCCGGCGACTCCTTCTCCGCCTCCCCCAGTGGCTCGTCCTTTGGCAACTCCTCCGCGCCTTCCTCGTCTTCCCTTCTCATCTCCAGGTACTCGGGCGTCAATTCAACCTCCACCAGAGTCTTCTCGTCCATCCTGTCGACACCGTAGTCCGGCGAGCTTAGCGAGCTGTCCGCGCCCCTCATGTGAACTTGCGTGTCCAGGGCGTCCAAAGTGTCCTCGCTCGAGTCCCCGAAATCTAGTGGAGGATTGTCGTCGCCTTCGTGTTCCTGGATCTCCTGATCGTCGTCTTGGTCATCACTGTGGATTACTTCGTCGTCCTCATCGTCCTCTTCGTCGTCGTCGTCGTCGTCATCGTCATCATCGCCGTCTTCATCGTCTTCGTCGTCTTCTTCGACGTTTTCGTCGTCGGAGCATTCTTCTATGGAGATCTGAATCGGTGATTTCACCATGCCTTGACTCTCGTCGAGGTCCATCGATCTGGAGTACGTTTCGCCGTCCTCCCGAGCACCGCTCACCATCACCGTTACAGGTTGCAGTTCCACCTTGTCCTCGAGTTCGGTGGATTGCGGGCGATCCTCGTGCTCGACGGTCCCTCGATCGGGATCGCTCGTGGTCATCGACTGTCCTGGTTGGCAGGTGGACTCGGTGGTGATTCCCGGAACAGACCCCTCGATAGTCTTCGAGATCTTCGAGAGCAGCTCAATCTTCTCCGGCTCTTGCTCGCCGCAAGACTCCACGGAACTCTGATCGATGAATTTCGTTCTGTCGTCCACGCTGACAGTTTCTAGCGAGGTCCTCTGATCCTTGCCGTCCGTATCCTCCTGCAGAGTGTCCCTTTCGTACGGAATCAAGTCCGCGACTGCCGCGATGATCTCGTTGCACTCAGTCAATGGCGACTCCAGGTACTGCGCCGAGGTCTCGGTGACGGACAAAGAGTCGGTGAAGATCTCCGGCACGGTAGTGTGATCGGTGCTGTCGGACCTGTGATTCGGCGACGCCTCTACTTGGACAGACTGCGGCTTGGAACTGGCGCTCGCTGCACCCTCCGCCGCTACGTTCGCGTCTCGGTTCTCCTGGTCTTCCTGAGCCTCCGACATGTCCACGGTGTCGTCTTTGCTGGAGAACGCGTTGGCTGGAGGAAGCCTGTGCACCGCGATCACCGGAGCGTCCAACGATTTGGCTCGCCTCTGAGACGTCGGCGACTGGGTGGCGCCCTGCCTTTGCAGCGCGCCGATTCCGCTCCCTTCTGAAAAGCCGAGACGCGCGCGAGCAAATAGGACTGGTGTCTGACCTGCTTTACGCAGCACGACCGGTGGTTCCGTTAAGTCCTGCTGCTGGATGGCCATCTTTTTCGCTTCCTTCGACTCCTTGGTGGTCTCGGTGGCCCGATCATCGAGCACTTTCGCATCTGCCCTCGTTTCCTGCTCGGGAAACACCAACCCTTCCCCATCCACGTCCGACTTGCACTCGGTTTTCGCGCGCGACACCTTCCACTCTTGCCGGGGCGCATCTTTCGACGAGGTCGGTGATCTCATTTCCGTCGACTTCAGAGCGGCCTTCGCGGCGGCGATCATCCGTTTCGGCGATATCCTCTCCTGCGAGTCCTTCTTCTCCGTGCTTCCCAGACTCTTCGAGATGCCCAGGGACTTCGGTCGTGCCTTCTCGGTCCTCGTGGTCGCGGCCACTTTGATCAGATCCTCGTCCACCGAGGCGGACTTTGTCCTAGTGCCCCTCGTCTCCTCCTTCTCCTCCTTGGACGCGGAGAACTCCTTCTCGGGCAGTCTGGTGACAGACTTTGATCTACCCTTCTGGACTATACTCACTTCCGGTGCCACGTCCGTCGAGTCGATTATGATGATCTCCTGGGGCATCTCGCCCAGCTTCAGTTTCGACTTGTCGATCTTGGAGCTGGGCGCGGGCGCGCGGGACTCTTTGGAGCCCGCCTTCTTCAGAGGAGGCTTGTCCCCCTCCAACGACTTTGACTGCTTCTTAAAGTCCCTCTTCATCTCCGACTTGACCTTCCTCGCCTTCTTCGGCGACACGTCCGGCACGAAGTGCTTGTTCTCGACCTCCGGCGAGAGCAGCGTGTCGATCGGCGCCTTCTCCTCGGCCAGCGACAACGATTTCGATCGGAGCGGCTCACCGTGCGGTCGCGACATGAAAGGAACGAATTCAGGAACTTTCAGGCTATCCAGCTCCAACGCGGGCTTCACAGGCACTTCGTCCAGAGGCAGATCGGCCACCGGGTCCACGAAGTCGTCGAAGCCGGTGTCGATGATCTTCGGCCTGGCAACCTTCGTCGCAGAGTTCCTATTCACTTCGGAGAACCTAGACTCTATCTTCTCCAAGATACGCTTCGTCTTCTCCGGGATGCTCGGCTTCTCCAGCACTTGCAGGCTCTTCGGCTTCTCGGGAACTTTCGGCTTCCCCGAAGCTACGCCGGCAGCCTGGGTGCATGTAGGCGGCGGCGTTGGAGGCGACGGAGGCGTCGAGGGCGGAGGTGGCAACGTTAATGGCGGAGGTGGAAGCGGCGGGAACTCTTTGCTCTCCCTCTCCTTCAGGCTCTGCTCTTTCACACGATCGAATATGCTAGTGATCTCCTCGAGCGCTTTCTGCGGAGAGTCCGTGACGGGCGAAATCATCTCTAAAACCCCGCTGGACCTTTTCTCTTCCATCTCCTCCGCCGCGGCTGGCTTCGGAATCTCGGGTAGCGGTATCTTCTCGATGCTGTCTTGCTTTTCCAAGCTATCTTCCGGTGCCTTTAGGCTGTCCTTCTCGACCTCGGATTTAGCCTTGCGCTCCAGCTTCATCTTCATCTCCATACCAACCACGTCGGCAAAGTTCAACGCCTTCGCCTTCGAGTCGAAGGATCTCTGACCGCTGGTGAAGCTTTTGGACGTTTCTGGCGACCTCTTTTTCTGTATCACGGAGACGATCGTCAGGTTCGGGTCCGTCGGGGATGCCTTGGGCGAACGTTTCTCGATCGTCGATATGATGGTGACGTTCGGCTCGATCGGCGACAACTTGGACGGCGACGGCGACGGTTTCCTGTCGAGGCTAATCGACTTGACGAACGCTCGCTCCTGGATGATAATCTCCGTTTTGCCCTTGTCGGGAGACGGAGCCTTGGAGCCCGTCTTGGCGGGACTCCTGATGGTCGGCGAGAAGCTGCAAACTACGTTCTTCGCGTCGGTCGGCGATAATTTGGACGTGGGGCTTAGAATGCTCTTCGGCTTGTCGGATGGACTGAGTATCGACTTGGGTCTAGCGGGCGTGGTCGATGTACTCTTCGCCTTGTCGGGGGAGAGCTTGCTACCGGTCTTGTCTATCGAGGTGAGCTTGGATAGGTCGAAGGACGAAATGTCTGCCATGATTTTCAACGGCAACTTTGGCAGATCCTTGGGGACGCCGCTCTTCTTCGTAGCTTTGCCGCTGTCGGACTCTGACTTCTCGTCGGAGGCGGTGCCGTTCATCACGTGCCGCTTGTGCAGCGTGTAAGGTATCTCGGCGGCGTTGGTCTTCTGGATGGCAGCGGTGTCCGAGAACGGGTCCTCGTCCCCGGAGTCGGCGGGCGTCAAGTCGATCGACTTCTGGTGCATCAGTATGTGACGTTTGCTGTTCGAGCCTAGCCTCTGTCGCGCGGGATTCGGGTCGCTCTTGGTACGCTCGACGGGAATGTGGCCCGGTATCGTGTCGTCGAATCCTAGTACAACGCCACCGACGATTTTCGGCTCGTACTCGGTGAACACGGTTTTCGCCTTCAAGTGTTCCATCTCCAAAGGCACTCCTATCACCGTCTCCGTCCTCGACTCCAACGAGAGCCTCGTCTGCCGTTCCCGCTCCCGTTTCTCCTCGTCCTTTCGCGCCTTCTCCAAGCTCCTCCAATCGTCCCTCTCCCGCGGCTTCTCCTCCGACTTGCCCTTCTCCACTCGACCCTTGCTCTTCCTCGTGTCCTTGTAGTCGATCTTCTCCGCGCTGCTCCTCCTCCACTCGTACCTATCCTGCTCGATGCACTCCAGGCTCCTTCCTCCCCGCGACTCCAGCCTCTCCGTGTACTTTCGCTCGCGCGAGTCCAGTCGCTCAATGTACCTGCGCTCGCGCGAGTCCAGCTTCTCCGAGCTCTTTCGCTCGGCGGTGCTTCTGCTCTCTGCAGACGACTTTCGATCGTGTCCACCTCTGTCCTTGGAAGAGCACCGCTCCAGACACTTCAAACGTTCGATCGTGACGGGGTCGAAGTCGAAGGTGGCCCTCTCCTGAGAGTCCAGCCTCTCCGCGCTCCTACCTCGCTGCTCCTTCGCGCTCAAACGCTCGAACGGACTCCTGTTGCCAGAATCGAAACGCTCCAGCGTGTGCCTCTGATTGTAATCGATGGTATTGCTTCTGCTGGCTGGGCTCCTCCTCTTCTCCCTCGAGTCCAGCCGCTCCACGCTTCTCTCGCGATGTTCCCTAGCCTCGGAGTGCCGATGCCCGCCGCTCCTCTCCTTCGGGCTTCGGTTCAAGTACTCCGAGCTGCTTCGCAGCCCCTGAGAGTCTAAGCGCTCGAAGCTCTTTCGTCGGAGCTCGTGAGAATCGCCGCGGTGGAAGCTCTTCTCCTTCCAGTCCAATCGCTCGTAACTTCTCTCCCTAATCTCCAGCCTCTCGATGCTTCTTCGCAGCTCCTTGCTGTCGATGCGATCCACGCTGCGCCGCCCGTGAACCTCCGACTTCCGCTCGCGAGAATCCAAACGTTCGATCGACCGGCGCTCCGACTTCTTACCGTACTCCCGCGAGTAGTCTCTCTCGACGCGTTTCCTATCGTCGCGCTCCACGCTTCTACGCTCCTTGTCCTGCAACTTGGACAACGTCTTCTCGAGCTTGGCGTCGCTCTCGCGCAACTTTTTGCTGTCCCTACTCTTTAGAGCCCGACCTAAGCTACCCGTCTCGACGTACGCGCGCGGAATCTGATCCTCGAGGCTCGCGATGCTGCGCGCCCTCACCGTCTTCGCCCTCTGATCGACGATCGTACGATTGGTCGAGTCCACGGGGCTCAAGTCGTCGTCTATCCGAGACTTTGGCCGCATTATACCCTCGTCCCGTAAAATCTCCGAATCCACGTGGGTGATCTTATACTTGGGCTTCAAGTTTTTCAGCTCGTTAAGCACGGACATTTTCTGTTTCTGCACTTGCAGTACGACCGGGTCTTTCTTCGCGGAATCCTGATGCGGAAGGGGTAATTTGGTTTGCTGCTGTTGCTGTGGGGGTGGTGGCTGTGGCTGTGGCTGTGGCTGTGACAGTGGCTGGTCTAAGGAATTCGCGTGACGCGTCTCGAACTTTCGCTCGATCTGCGTGCTAGATCGTTGTATCCTAGACTCTATTGTCACGTAATCGTCGTCGAGTTTAGCAGTGACTGCTGAGTACCGATCGATGGACTTGGCCCTGGTAGCGTTCTTAAGGTCGGCGAGCACGGATTTGAAATGCTGCTTGTCGGTCGATTTGATCGATCTGTGTTTGACGAAGGAATCGGTCTCGGAATCCATCTGGAACATCTCGTGCTCGATTCCTTCGTCACTTCGATCGGATATCGGCTCGTTCTCGTCACCGTCGTCATCGTCGTCGTCATCGTCGTCGTCGTCGTCGTCGTTGTCGTCGTCGTCCTCCTCGTCCTCGTCTTCGTCGTCCCGCGGGCTCGAGTACGATTCCGGATACTCAAATTCGTGCTCGCGTTCCAGAAGCTCGTAGGAGTCGTGCGACAGATCGTCGTGGGAAAGATCTCCCGCCTGGCCAGACTCCTCGTGGCCAGATTCAGTGGAGAGGGACGATGTACCCGGATAGGAGCTGCTATAGACTCGCTCGGGCACCGAGTCGTGGTCCAGCGAGGGCAATTTCGAGCTAGCCGCGCTATACGAACGATTGCTCTCGTCGTACCGCGTCACCGGATTGTCTAGCTCTCCCTGGGATGGTAACCGGAAAGGTTCTAACATGGGTGGCTGTTCGCCGGAAGGTTTGTCGTCCTTGGATCGCGCTTTCCCTGAATCCTCGAAACTAGAAGCGTACAGTTCGCGGCAACTGGCCGATCGCTGCCAGGGATGTCTGGGCATGGGTCGCGGCGGGGGGAATTCGGGAGGACTGCTGTTAGAGGGGCTGATACGACCTGCTGATGAAATCCGTTGCTGACTGGTAACAAGCATCTGCCGCGGTGCTGGGACCTGGCTGGGTGTGGCCGGGGAATGGACGTCGATGGAGGTAAGTGTCCGAAACGACGTAGCTGTGTCTTCGCGACGGTGAATCGTCCCTCCCATCGAGACACTCGTCACAGTCGTCGGAGAATCCAGTGTCATCGAGCCGCATGATAGAGACAGAGCTGGGGTTTCCAGGGCTGAAACCATTCGCCCCCTTCAGTTTTAATCTTCTCCGTCTACTCTCTCACGAGCCGCTATACTCGCAACCTTTTAACGTTTCACTTTCAACGTCCCCAATATCTTTTCATTCGACTAGAATTGGACTAGAATTCAACTACAACTCGACTCGACTCGACTCGACTCGACTCCACTGCCAACGGCCTCTCAAGGGATATCCAAGCTTTTCGATATCGCTTCGACTAAACAGACCCGGAGGCCTTTGCAGACACGAGCTTGCTCGAGATACCGCTTGTCTATGGCAATCTCGCAACTGACTTCTCGTGAAATGTAATCGAGCTCAACAACTCCACAGCTCCAGATGATGATCGTTTAGAAGCGTTCTATTCGTAATACGCTAAAGCTACTCTACTACGCTTACGATACCTCAAGTACGATATACTTGGGAAAGAAAACTTGACGCTATAGAACGAATAAAGAGAGAACGGAAACAGAGTGAACGGAAGAGAACGGAAGAGAACGATAGAGAAGGAGGTAATCGAAGAGAAAGTGATATAAAACGAAACGAGAGGCAAAGAGCGAGGGTATGAAAAAGAAAGCGTTTCTCGTGGAGGTTGGTGTCGGTCATGGTACATACCAGGATCGCCGAGGGGCAGGAGGGGGTGGGCGGAGATGCTGGAGCTGCCCATAAGGGAGCTGCTTGGAGTGGCCCCACGATAGCCTCCCCCCTCCAAGCCCTGCAATGCCCTACCACCGCTAGTCTGCCGGAACGAATTGGACCTGCGAGCAAGAGAGAGTCAAGTTCAGCATCAGACTTAGGCTACCAAATGCCAAGCCTGTTCAGAACTAACTTAGAGGATTTCCTCATCTTCTCTGCCTTCTCTACCACCTCTGCTAAGATGGTAGGCTCTTTTTCACTGTGCTTACTCGATTAAAACTCGATTAACCGTTATCGCTTCAAGGGTTCTCGCTTATGTTAGTTTCGTATTCGTATTTTCACGTTTTCCGTCTGACCCGGCCACGCTTCCGATTACCGTTTAAAAGAACAAGCTTTTTAAGTCAATTATGCCCTCAAAACGATAAAAAAATATAATACATTACATGATAAGTATGTTGAAAAATAGAAATAAGAGTAAAAGTAGATGATATCGACGTATTTGATATGAAATCGTTAAACATCCCCTATAGTATAATACTTTATCCTATTTTTCCGATTCCGTTCCGAATAAAAATTTAAGTCCGAGTGGTAGTATCGCGCGGGCCAACAATTGATGCGCGAATATTTATTATTTATCATTTATCATTTGTTACGTTCGCATGCTTCGCTTAATCGCTTCAAGCGGAGACGGAGATTTCCAATCAAAGTGTGTACACGACGATGCTATCTCTCACGCTCGTTCTGCTGGCGCATTAGTAACGGTAATTTGTCTGAACACCGGTATCGCATGTAGCATACTCGTATACTAAAGTAAATCGTGTAAATCTTGTTAACTGCATGTATGTATGTACAAGGATGAGAATATTATAAGGAAAGTAATCTATTGTCTATCATAGAGTAGGCTACTGCTATGGATAAAAAGTATAAAATCTCGTTGGTAAGAACTGTCGGGACAGTCAAGTATATGGTATATACTTTGCAGTGTATCGTTAGAGGTGTTACAATGACGAAAATTAGTGACCACACTATCAAGAAGAGGGTACATTGATCATTCGGGTTATCGTGCCTGATGGTGAGCCTGACTCCCCGCCACCCCTGTCCGAGCAGGCAACACTGACAAACGCAAGTACAATACGTACGTACAGAGTGAAACACACTTCATTCTACGGAAATTGGAGCAACCACGATAAATACCAATTAATGTCCCGGCAAAAGCAAGACCGTGCCACCTCCCGCCTTACCCACGCAAGATCAGTGCGCTCGTTAATTAAAATATATCTCAATGGTATAAAACCAGCATTAAAGGGGGGTGGGGACAGTACATAACGGTACGCATGCACTATCTACACATTACTGATACATATGTACCCAAGAATCCGTTCAATTATCAAATGACACACCAAACCGCTAATTCGACTTACCTCTGAAACGTCTGCCTCTTCACGTAATTGTCTCGCACGAATTCCACTATTTGCTTCTGAGTTTTACCGCTATACCTGATAACGCGATACAAATAAATCTCATTAGCGTGCTCAATTTACTTCATTTACTCGAGCAACGCGATACGATCGACAAAACGACATACCTAAACGATGAGCCACGACTTAGAACCCGCGTCTTTTGCCGCACCACTCGTTTCACTACCGAACAACGGAAAAATCCGTGATTCTCCACGCACTTCTTCCAGAAATTTTTGCATTCGTTGCGACCCTCGAAAAAGAACTCCACGGTATCCTTGTAATAACCCTGCAATTATACGGATAGATCAGCTGCCGAATGCAATTCTTCAAATACGTTACGTCACACGTTATGTAGGTGCATATACTCACGTAACCCTCTGGATGCAGCTTGATTAGAAATCGCTTCCTTTTAAAGCTGATCTTTCGAATCTTTGCCCAACTAAATGTGTTTATCTTGGTGAAATTTTGAAAAACTACGATTCCCATGTGTGCCACCGCCAAATTCAGAGGTACGCCCTCGTGGTCCTGAAATTAGAAGTCGGCCGTAAAGTTTTCCTAGCCGTACGCGTAACATGCTCACATGCCAGTTCAATTTCACAATACCCACTTTCGCTGGATGCATTTTCATTCCGTATAATTCACAGCGACGTGCTGTTTCTAACAGATTCAGATCCGCTTCTGCCGGAGATTGACCTCTGGAAAGTATAACGATCACAACGAATCCATTTGCAATTGCGCGTCGAATAAGAGAGAAATATCTTACGCGTGTTTCTTATGATTCTCCATAATGCGACGTTCTAATTCTTGATCTTGGTGAGGCACAAATTTGTAAGTTGACAAGTACGTATGATCCGGATAATCCTCTATCACATAATCCCCACATTCGGCTGGAATAATCAATCGGTTATTATAAATCAATTATTGTCCCCGACACCCGACGCTACATTCGGCATACCTTGAACAATGTAGCTGGCCATCAATGCTGCTGTATTATCGTTGCATTGCAGTAAACCTTGAGCTAAATCTCGCTTGATTTGATGACAAAATAAATATCTGGTAAACTCCTCTTCCAATTGCGCAGGATCAGGTGTATAAAATTTCACGCAGAATCTTAAGAGAGGGTCAATTAAAGACAGTCCAACTTGTCTACAAACGGGCTTCTCTAAATCTAACCAATACTGCAATTAAAAAATATCACTAAGCATCGGCGAATCAACGGAATTCCACACAGATTTACAGCCGCTTGTGCCTTACTTTTGTTCCATTAGGTTCCTGATATTCGAGACCGAAATAATCAGCTTCCAGTAGATGCAGTTGTTTGCAAACTTGGTCAAACAATACCCTGCCTAACGCCTTTGCCTAAAATTTAAACACATAGACTATAGTTCTCTAAATAATATTATCCCTAAGAAAAGCAAAGTCTATTTTATTGGCATTTGTGTTTGCGCGCAGTCATTATGTATTAAAATTCCATCCAAGGTGACTGAAAATATGTTTCAGATGCTTTAAGTAAGGTGTTGCGAATAATCAATACATCAATATACCTACTTCGAGCAATATAGAAGAACCAATTATATGCTCCAATAGTTCATTTGAAAGCGTTACACGTGTACACAACACGTATATATACGTATCCATTATAAAGGAACAATTATTCAAATAATAAGCAAGATGAAATATACCTTCTGCAGTAATTCACTCTACATTGTCTTACAGCATATCGCGTTTACAATTTTACACGTACAAATTTCCCTATATAAATTACACTACTTCACAGTCATTTCTTGACGTAGACTCCGCTATGAAATTCTTATGTAAGGTGGTCCCCTAAACGCAAAAATCGACATGAGACGAGATCCTATGGATACGTTGCCGAGATATCGCCCGATAAATATTTTAGTAATTTTTTAAGAAGACGACCCGACGTTTTTGGCCATATGTCGCGTTAGAGTTGACCGATTTGATCGCGACGACTCTTAAATAAAAGGTAATTAAATTGCATACAACTTTTTCCTACAGTGTTTTCCAATCGGACCAATAGTTTAGGTGGAATCGAGCGAAACTTAAAAAAAAATGTAATGTTTTGGGGCCGAATTTGAAATCGAAAATTCACTGTAGGAAAGAATTGTATGCAATTTAAGTTAAGAGTCGTCGCGATCGAATAAAAAATGTGGGGTCATCTTCTTAAAAAATGACCAAAATATTCATCAGGCGATATCTCAAAAACGTATCCATAGGATTTCGTCTCATGTCGATTTTTGAGTTTAGGGGACACGATCTCGATCAAAAATAAATTTTTGGCTTTTGTAAACTAGTGTTATCTAAAAAATTGTTCACTTAAAATTTTATTGCACTTAATCGGTTTTTGTTTCAAGTACAGTCCAGTTGGACAAAATGTATTAGGTAAGTGTTATGGAAATGATGTCATTAATAGTATTAAAGAAATTCCCTTGTGAATGACTCTTGACCTCGATGTACCGAATCACCTCGACATGCTGTTCAAAATCAAGATGTGCTCGCACAGCAAATTTATAAAAACCTGCGTACAACATAACCCCTTAATACCTATATGCAAGAAATTTTTCTCATAGCTACATCAATAAGAGAAATTACTGGACCGCGTATTAACAATTTCAGACCCTTTGTAACACGCACACATTTACACTAAATCAGTTTCTATGTATGATGCTCGTTCGTCCTTGTTACATGTGCTACGGTACAAGCACAGTCAATTACTTCCCATTACAGAATCAATTCGACGCGCCAAGGTATTCGTCCACCATTTACCAATGTTTCTCAACATTTTAAAACTGTGCACAAATTCAAACTAAAAGTTTATTGCTTGAAAGTCATTGTATTGTATATGTTATAAAGCAAATTTGAAGTTCCGCTTTGGAATATAGCGGGCGTTAATTGATCGATATTAACTAGACATATCTTTTGTTTAAAACAATGTAAACTAAATATTACCTGAACTTGAAACATTGTGACCGTGTCATCCAACATTTGTACACGAACGGCAAGCATTTTTCCAGCTTTTCTAGGTGTTGTAGGAGGAGTTCTACTACCTCCATCCACACCTGCCGGAGTCGAATGACTATGAGGCATCTTAGATACCCCGCTGCCCTTCATGCTTATGCTTTCTATATCGTTCATCTTTGATCATCTACCTCGAATCGTAGAATAACCGTTTATTTCTGTTCCTTATCGAAAATTTTGCTTATAATTCTCTATTATGTTGTCATCTGCAACAGAGCACCAGGCGAATCTAAGATCATAAGAATATCATAAACATTTATTATATATTTAATAATTGAAAAACAAAATACGTTTAACGTTCCTGTTAACACGCTAGAAAAGTCGCGAAAAAGGAACATTGTCGTTCTCAAAACGTGCGACGTCTTTTGTTTGCCTTTTCGTGATGTGGGAGTAAAATGAGTAGAACGTATCTATAAGTATACCTACGCAGTACATATCGCGCGATGCTGTGCAAATTTAATCGCATAAAATTCTCGAGAGGCGGCGGGGAATTTTAACAGAATAATCGGAACGAAAAGAAGCGTATCCGCAACTATACGAAACATGTCAATGACAAGGATTATGTAAACGATAATTAACTGGTACATTTTATCGCGATACAGGCCGGAGGAAAGAAGCATTATCACCTACAATTGTTTACATTATTTGTAACGTTATTTATCATTCAGCCGTCCGCTCTCGGGTCGTATTTTAACGAAAAGGCTGAACGATGTTACGTCAAGCCCATCATCATACCGATTAGGTACACGACTAATCGAGCAGTGCTAATGGAATACGTTAAGAGATTGGCCGCGGTCGAAAGGGTTGAGAGTGTTGATTTCTCGATCAATGGGCGATCTTCGAATCCCAAATCCCGAATGCATTGTTGTACCGTTAAGCGTCATCTCGTTCCGGCCCCGCTATACGCGACGAAATCTCTAACACAGGATATCGAACTAGGAAGATAAACGATAAGGAACGGCCAGAAACTCGAGGCCTTAATCTTCTGATCGTAAGTGTGACGAAGGGGAACGCAGGATCGAGTGGAGGAAGGTGGGGCCATCCAACTAAAAGAATCGACTGGGCCGCGTTACGAAAGAATCAAAAATAATGTATGTGTCTGCATCGGATTATATTATACTATTATACATACGTCTGCCGGCTTAATAGGTATCAGTGGCAGCACGCCCCAAACACACAGCAACGCAGAGTTCATTGATCACTAAAAACAACACTGGTTCACCGGCACTCCCGTCGTTACGATCGTCTTCTCGATACCCGCGATATTAATAAGTCGTTCACGCTACCACCATTACTTCCGGCAGAGATTTCGCGTACGATCTCTGGATATCCCAGAGCGACGATCGAGCAAGTCTCTGAATTGAACCACATCACACACCTACGGAGCGCTCGTCTCCGCCTTGGCATGAATTATACGAGACGTCAGTGGTTCTCAGTATGCGACAAACCGCCCGATTGTTCATTGATGAACCCCACCGCGCTACGGCAATGTCCGAACCGTCCGAACGTGGCAACCCGTTACCACGAAAAGGACAGACCCGACCACGACTTTTTCATGGACACCACCACCTCCACCGACTCGAGGCCGATAGCCGACTGCACAGCTCTGCACAACTGCACAACTGCACGACTGACTCTGTTAGTGGTAGTAGTGGCTGTAGAGCGCGCAACGCACTCCAAGGGTGGAGCCACGCCGGAAACGTACAGCCAGTGACATCCATTAGAAAATTACGCAACTAGGGACGCCTGAGAACACCGCTGTACCATCAACTTTCGCTGCCGTTTAATCGCAGGCCATCGCAGGACCATCGCAGACGATACCCTCGTCTGTCACCCACCCATAAACGTTAAGCCTATTCTATATATGCATATACCTCGCCCCTGGTGTAAGTAACCTGTGTTTCTCGCTTTTGCGCAACATCACCCTTTTGTTCCTCCGCACTTGTAAGATGGCGCTACGAATCTAAACGTCACGACTCACGAGAACTGTCAATTCGCGTCTCTACTACCGCCTACCGCTACCGATCCGAACCGCAACTGTCAAATGAGCAGACGCAACATAAACAGTAATCGTAGTTATCATAATTCTGTCTCGCGGAAACGGTGAGTAACATGCTGAAACTCATTTCTACGTAATTCAAAATGATCCTGTACCCTGAAAATACGGATCACTATCCCTGTCAATGATGTCAATTCTCACTAAGCTTTTGGAGCCAATTGTTTAGTAAACAAAACACATTCGCAAACCCCGAACAATCTTGTGAACAATGGTAATGATTCGACGATAAGTTGAATTACAAATGTGCGCTACCGGCTGCGTGGAAGCTTAAAGATGCTGTCAAGACTTCTTTACATTATCTATGTATTATAGCAGTGCTTCGATGATTTTCAGGACGTAAGGGCAACCGGTTTCATGTGAATCATCTGTAACTGTCGTTCTATTAAAGAAAAATGTCGGACGAAGAGGACACTGCGATATTATTGAACAGTTCGCATAGAACCACGGAGACGTCTATAAGCAAAGTTCCGAACGAGGATTATCAATGTTTACCTGTGAAGAATCTAAGAAAACCAATTCCAAAGCCGAATGACAACTTGACCCCATTAACATCGGGAAATCAAAATGTTTTTGTTTCCACGGTCGCGATCCTGGCAGGTATTGCTTTTGGATGCGATATGGGAGTAGCTAAACCTATAGCTCCGTTAATCAAGCACGAGTTCAACTTGAATTGCTTCGAAAGGGACTTTGTTATTAGCATCTGGTTTGTTGGTGCGCTGCTTGGTGGTCTAACCGGTGGTATGTTCGAACAAATTTTGAAGAAACGACTCTTTGTCCATGGATAATAAGGAACCAAGAGCAGATACTAATAATCGTGCGTTACAGGCTTTCTTGTCGACTCGTTTGGCCGACGTTGGACCATGATACTAACCATGGTTTTCCTGACTTTTGGCGCTACACTATCAGCACTGGCAAATCATTATATTCTATTGCTGGTCGCACGAATAATTTGTGGATATTCTGGGACAGTGTCGGCAGTGGCGCACTGCATATACATGGCAGAAGTGTCCGACTCGAATAAACGTGGATACAATATAATATTGTACCAGTTAGGCACAGCTATCGGATTTTTAGTTTCCATTATCGCCGCTGCTGTGAAAAACATAGACTATCAATGGCGATTTTCCATCGGATTGACGGCCGTTCCGGCCTTAGCCGCCTGTATAATTACCATAATATTTCTCCAACGATCTCGACCGTTCCTGCTATGGAAGAGAATGCCAAATATGTCAAAGGCTATATTGAAGAATGCTTGGTACACGATCTTTAGAACACTGACGATTATGGTGTTTCTATTGATACTTCAGCAGGGTACCGGTAAACGACAAGTATTGCACTACGCGCCGAGGCTGTTTGCATTATTGGGCATCTGTTCGAGTAAGCGTTACATTCGTATGCGATATTCTTGTGTACGAAAACACGTCTCCTTCACTTTGTTCGGTTCGCAGATGTTGCTGAGATCACAGCTTTAATATCGCTTGGGGTCGTGAAGGTTTTCAGTACGATGCTGTCTCTAGTCATAGTGGAAAGATGCGGACGTCGAACAGCGTTAATCACATCGGCGACCATTTGCATGACGACAATATCATTATTGTCTTTACTCGCCACGATAGATAGGGGCGACGATAATCTAGATATCGTGAATAATCATTGTAAGAATCATAATAACCAGGAAAAAATGCAAAACGTTATGCCTGCCGGATCTCCGCCACCGTTTCCCTTGCTGCCAACTCCATTAGCGATAGTCGCTCCTAGTCCTGAAACATGGACTCAGATCAAAGCGTCCTGCGAAGTACGTGTGCTTCCTCTTCAGAGAATATCAACTGCAACAGCAACAGTAATTAACGAAACAGATTTTAACGATAATGTGTTAATTGCAGATGCAAAATATCGTCGTTTCCGAAGGTCTGACCGGTGGTTTACGAATTTTGGCTGTAATAACTCTGCTCGTGTACGAGGCAGCGTACGCATTAGGTCTCGGTCCTGTACCGCTGTTAAATCTTACAGAGGTGTTCCCCGTAATGATACGAGGGAAGTGCATCAGTTTTGTTTCCATTGTGATATGGATAACGCATATTATTGCCACAGAATCGGTTAGCACCATGACCAGTAAGTTCCTTCTGTGCTTTATATATGCTTCAAGTGAACGACGCGTTCTTCGTGTAACACAAACGATTATTCGATTTCAGAGTCGTTAACATTAGCTGGATCGTACCTGTTCTACAGTTTCATGTGCCTCGTTACTATTCTCTACGTGTTTCTGTTCATCCCCGAAACGAAAGGCAAATCTCTGCGTCAAGTTGCTCAAGAGTTGCGGAAAGTTTCTCTCGGAACCCGGATATGTAACAATTTGCGTAGCTTACCGCTCATTTGTTACATCAAATGGATCAAGAAATATGACGTGAACGTGAGTAACGAACAAGGTACTTTAATTTGAGGGCAAGATACCTTCGTGTAACAGATTAATTTATGCAATTTATATACATTCACGAAAACATTTTAAATGCCATCAATTTCCACCGGTTCCTGTACGACGCGATCGATCGACAATTCATTTAAACGAAAACTTGCAAAGTTCGTAATTTCCTTATTTATATAATACTGTGTTCGAAAGACATTGTACGCGAATAACGCGTGCGTGCGCATTTAAACAAAATTTCTTCAACTGCCAATCGTTATATTACATATCACACGGACGTAATGTGCAACGTCCAACATACAATCAAGTTTCAACACGGAAGACTGACTAGTTTTTTAATTTCTTTTATACATCGGTGAAATTTGTTAAGTAAGTTTCTGCTAAACTTAGTTCCTTTCTCGCGTTAACGTATGTACAATTCTTTACACATACCGCACGATGCAATCACTTCTATGAGAAATATATGTAAAACGATGTAATTAGGGACGAGAAAGAAGTATTAAGTAAAAAGTAATGACCTATAAGTTTTATAGTATAGTAAGAGATGCAGTGATTAAAGTTACGTTGACAAATGTATACATTAGACATTCAGATACATACACAAATGTATGCGTATGCGTGTGCCACTCGTTAATAAAAATAGCGCCATTTCTTTTGTATTTTATTAGAGGTGCGCTATTCCTAGGGAACTTTTAGAATATCATATTCGTTTGAATACTCATCGTAGTTTCTCTACGTGTAACCATGACATGCAATATTTTCCGGTGCCATTTAAAGTATATATTATTATGTAAAAAGTCTTTTATTATATATAACATTGTTGTATATAAAAATAATTTTCATATGTATAAGTATTACACATATCTCTGATATTGTATAATGTAATATCGTACTTGGCAACGATGTACTTAATTGATTTACATACCTAATAAAATGGATACAATACATAATAGGTACAATTCTCCTCCTTCTTTTCGCTTATAAAAATATCGCTCCTATTGCTCCTCATTTTATAAAAGATATGATTCGTTCGATAAATTGCAACGAAATAAATATACATACATTCTCCTTCTGTACTTGTCTCTTATCGATCAACAATGGGTGTAAAGGAAGGACTCTGATTCCGTAAACTAAAACTAAGTAATATCACTCTCGTAGAGAAGCTGCATCCTAATAAGTCGTGTGCGTGCATCGACTCAACTAAGACTACTCCCGGAATTTGAACTACATACTACTTTTTCACGGCGGATCCGACGAGCGATTTTCTTTTGCTCCAAGTTAAAAGTTTCGGAGGCGATAGAACTTGCTCGAGAAATATATGCCTTCTTTCTTTTAAATTTAAATCGGTATTGCACAGAGACTTGTCGTCCTCGGAAATCGTGTCGGTCTTCTCTCGACTGATTTGAGATCTATCGTTCGGAACATTTATCATACGGTTAACGTGAAGCAAAGGGGCTGGTGCCAAATTCTCTTTATCGTGTCTGGTAGAAACATCCGAGGTCTTTTTAAAAATTACCGACACGTTTCTCTTCGATGCATCCGAATCGGGGGAACCAGCTGACTGTCCTATTTTAATGGCGTTGTTCGGAGTAACAACATAAACCAGCTGCGACTTCGACTCGAATTTCTCCTTTAACAGAGAGAACTTTCGTTTCGGATAATTGATCGCTTTCTTACGTTTACCATCGCAAAACGCTTCCGCCTTCTTCGCATCGCTGGCATTCGAATTGATCGAATGCGCCGACACATTCGCGCCAGTATCTTTATCTTTATCTTTATCAGGGTCCGTGACGTTAGAAGATACAAGAGTCTCGGATAAATTATTATGTACAACTTTAACGTTTTCAACAGGTACCAAAGGACTCATCTCGACGTACAAATCGTTTTCCCTCGAATCGGCCTCGTCTCTTCGATACGCGATAGAGACCTGGCTCTGTAGCTTCCCTTTGTTTCCCAGAATCGGCGAATCCGAGAGTATCGCGTCTATCAACGGTGTGTTCTTAATCGATTCGATCGTACAGTATTTGACCAAGTCTCGGATCGCGTCTATCTCACATTTCCCACGAACGATACGGGACTCCGGCTCCGACTTCGGCTCCTCCAACCGATTAATGTAATTCCTGTTGTAGGCAGCGTTGTCCTTGAGATCGTTCTTGAACAGCGCTTTCGTGAGCTGCGCTCTTTTTATCAAATCCTTGGGATCGATATCCTCCCACTGGGCGCCCGTGGTGTGGTACACGTGCCTCGGCGAATTGTCGGCCGTGTACCTTCTGATCTGATCTATCGTGCTGACCAGAGTGCTAACGGAACCGCAGCCCGGTCGAGTATACTTATACTCTAACTTCTCCTCCGTGGGCATCTCATCGTGCTCCTCCAGAATGGTATCCAGTGCGAACATGCCGCCTTTGTCGTCTATCACTACCGGCTTCGCGATATAAAGGGTGGCGTTCTGCTCGTCAACGTCACAACTCCTTTTCGCGAACACATCCTCGCTGTAGAGCGCTCTTAATTCCCGGGGATCGATCAAGTCGTACGCGAGCGTGTCAAGATAATCATCTTGCTTGAGAATTCCCCTGAGCACCGAGCTGGCGCAAGTCGTGTCGGAGAACTCGGAGCTGTAAGTTGTCCCGGTGGTCGTACTCGTTAAAGTATCCCGTCTTCTGTCCCTGACCACACTGTCGTCGTGGATGTAAGTCTCAATGTCCGTGTATCCTTTCCAGCTACGAATACACCAAGGTGGCCTGGCAACGCCAAGAGGACAGACGTTCTCGTAGTCATGTATCGAAGTAACGCAACTCATCGTTTCGTCCCTTTGCTGCAACTCTTTCGTCAGCTTCTCCGTTTCCGAGACCTTCTCGCAGGCGTCGTTGAACATGATCGGGGTCTTTAGTCTATCCCTTAACACGGCAATACCGATACCGTTCAGCTGGTCGGAAGCTTTGCCGAGAGGACGCTCCTCCAATTTCCCTCCATCGCGCTTCACGCTTACCTCCGATATCAATTCCTTATCGATCGAAACTTTTCCATCTGCGTCCTTCTCCATCTCCATCTCGAGGATCAGCTGGTTCGAGAAACACATGCCTCGTCTCTTCTGCGACGAGGCCGACGAGTTGCAAACGGTCGAATCCTTGGCCGGTACGTCTTTGTCTATGTCCATGTCCAAGCCGTGCGTGGTCGGCAGACAAATACCTCTGCGCTTCTGACGATGGATATCCTTCTCGGTGGCATCGTTACACTCATTCTCAATTTCAAGATACTCACGGGCACCGTCCGACACGGCCAGTGGGCTTTTCGACAGCGCGTTCAACGAGGGGCTACACTGGTCCTTAGAAAAGTTGCTATGCGCCGACTCGCACTCCGCTGCAACGCCAATGGCAGCGCTCTTTGATTCGTTTTCGATTTTACAAGTTTGATTGATAATACCGTTCTCCGCGCATTCCGAATTCTGTACGATGTTCGTTAACAAGGATTGCTTGTCTGTGGTGACTTCCTCGGATCCAGGCCCCTGAGAATGCTCAACGGAGCACGTCGAATTCGGATAATACTGCTTGAAAGATCTGGGAGTAACAACTTGATTGGCTACAACCATCTCGGGCCTCTTATCGGTGTCTGTGACTGTACCTCCGTTCATCTTTGACGGATGAACCTTGCCGTAATAGAACAGCATACTCGACAATCCGATCATCATACCTCCGGCTATCAAGCTCGTCACTGTCGCGATTTCCTCGCGCTTAATCGCGTCTTTAAAGCATAACACGTAAATGACTAAACACGCTATGTTCTCGGTCACGAGGATAGAATAAAATATGAGTACTCTGTACCGCGATTTCCCTGCGCGTAAATTAAAAAAGTCGAAGCAATAAATTAATCCTATGATACAATTATAAATACGCTCCTCCCATACGGTGGGGCAGAAGTCTGTGTTTTGGAGAATTACCCAAACGCTCATAAATAGCCAATGGAGTCCTGTAACATTTGGAGAGAAATGTGCACCGTGTGAAAGACATAAATCTATTTTCAGAGCAAGTAATTTCTGTGGTAGTTCACTCGTACACTTACCAAGAAACAATAAAAACCATTCCCTCAAGCAGACTGCCGTTAAAACCAAAACAGCTATTCTGGATATCAGCATTCCAGCTCGCCAAAGGCCCTGAACTGCCAATGCTACCCACGTTGCCTCGTGATGACCAGGATTTATTTTGTGCATCGCTTTAGTATACGTGCCTATAGCCCAGCTTAACGAGCAAAAGGACACTACGGCGGACAAACCTGTTCGATTACCCATTTAAAAACAAATTAAATACAATTCACTCTCCACCAGTCGAACAGTTCAATGTTTTCTGTATATTCTTGTGCGCTTAAGATTCAGAAAGCTAGATATCTGCACTTCTTGAAATTTGTTTTGATCGGTAACAGTGACAGTTGGGAGTCATTTTATTTTTAGCGCTTTAAAACACCCACCCTACCCAGAGAAGGGAACATTATTTTTAAAGTGACCATGCTGTGAGCTTTCCCGATAGAATGCCTGGACGGTAGTCACCAAAGTATAATAGTTTCTAAGCTCGAAGAGCAATACTATCTGCCGGAAGATAGACCATTGTCAGCAATATCTTTGTTCCTGCCTCTGTTATCTATGGGGGCGGGTCAAAGGAAGTAAAAATATGCAGCCTCTCAACCTCAGTTTTCTCTCAAATTGCCAGAATTACATTGCCTCTGTCACAAAAGTATCATTCCCATCGACCGCTGTATTTAATTCAAGTATAAGAGACATAAAATGTCGATGATAAAAATGACAAAACTTGAAAGTCAAACGATGATACGCTCGTATTTACTGAAGGTAAAGTGTATACATGTTTTTAATAACATGTTCGCAGGGTTACACGTAAGTATCACTCTGCCTAATCTACACGGAGAAACGTGGATCCACTAAAAACATGCTACTGTTTCTTTACAGAGGCAACTCACATTAGCGAAATTAGTTACTATAATTGTTGTAGCGTTTATGTCGTTTATACTCTTATTGAATTTGTTATACAATTCGTGTTCACACAAGAACGAACATTTAAAGACTGCAAATTACGTAGTAGATATGGAAAGCTATAATAAATACAGCCATCCAGTTAGCAATAAATCTACATTAACTACTCTATCAATGGAAGAGATGAGAAAGATAAGGATTCAACTGAACGTGAGAAAAAATCAACTAGAACAATATTGTCAAACGATAGTCAGGAAAGAATCAAATTTAGACAATGTGTTGTCGAACATGGTTATCGATACGTAAGTATAAAATGATCTATATGATTTTCTATCTCCTTGCCGCGAATTAATCGACATTTATACTGCGCAGAACGCATGGGATATCGTGGTGCCCTATATACAAAGCAGCAAGTTCTACTTGGATGAAGCATTTTGCTACGCTTGGAGGAGTATTAACGGAGACAGCTATGGAGTTGATTCGGAGAGATATTTTACAGATTAATACCATTGTTCGGAAAGCATTCCCACGCGATCGAGTCGTCAAGAGAGCATATCAAGTACGTGATCACAGGAAAAATCGCCTAGTGCAACAGAGATGATAAATGGGTGCTATAAGAGAGGGCTTTTCCGTTGCAGAAGTTAAATAGAACGAAAAAGTTCTTGATCGTTCGTCATCCGTTTGAACGTCTTGTATCCGCGTACAGAGACAAGTTGGAACACATAGAAGGAAGGGATTACTACTACAAGAGATTCGGGCGTCACATTGCACACAAGTATCATCGATTTAGGAAACCAAATGAAACGAAACTGGAGCCCACGTTTGCAGAATTTCTTCGTTTTATAGTGGAAGAGAAATACTTTGACGAACATTGGGCACCATTTGTCGATACGTGTGAACCCTGCCTAATCAAGTACAATTACATTTTGAAGTTTGATACCATTGAGAGAGATCAGAAATTCCTAATGCAAGAATTAGGTTTAAGCGATTATTTATACGAACGGAATGATTTGAGAAACATAAATCCACGGGGGGTTACAACCGCTGCATTGGTTAAAGAGTATATGCAGAATGTTCCTAGATCGCTGCTCGATCAGATCAACAAAGTTTATGAAACCGATTTTAAACTTTTTTCCTATTTACCTGTATAATATTTTAAGATGTTTCTCATTAGCAATGGAAACATGAATGTGATAAATTATTGCATTTAGCCCCAAACTCGAGCAATATCTCTACCATCAAATTAATGGCTTCCATACTTTCTATTGGAAATAACTATTTTAATTCTCCTTACTTGTCCACAATGGTGTACGATGTAAGACTGCCATAACATAGAGCTGCAATATTAATTGCGGAGCGGCCCCCATGAATGACCCGAACAAGTGCAACATGCATATATCGCTCTCCTGTCTATACACCCAATTCTTATCCTTTGCAAAACGTTTGCTTCTTAACGAATATATCGTAGCGTAAAGTAAAATCAAATACCTAGAAGTAAAATCATCCACCCTCAAAAGAAACACAATGACTAATCGTAAACTAATAGCAAAGAAATTAAAAACAATACCTGTGCAACACTCCCAAGAAGAGAAAGTGTAATAGCCAATGTATAGCTTTAATAGAGCCATCGCTGTGATACCATCTCAAGCTAAACATTTGAATAACGGCTGCAGGTAGGATCGTGAAACTCAAAGCAAAGCATCCCCAAATAAATTGGCCTTGTAAAAAATACTGCACAAATACAATACTATCTACAAAAAAATATTTTATAATGCTTTTCACGTATTTCCTAAATGCGTATATTAAATGCTTTTCTGTCGTCAATTTAAAAAAAACATGACCTCGTCTTACAATTTATGTATACGACCGACATATGAACATTCAAACACGAATTAGACTGGATCGGATCCCCATTTTAGAAGGCATCGTGCAGCTAGAATCTACATTTGCTACGTATTACGTTAAAGGCATACAAGCCGCAAAAGTTGGAGAAACCTTTAATGTATAAGCATCGTATCGTCGTAATTGTCGTTATGTTATAAATAACTAGCAAGTACAAACAATATATACAAAATTGTAAGAACACACGTCTCGCTTTGTGCAATGAGCAAGCTATACATCTGTATAGAATCATCAACCACTTTTTATATTCATTAAAACCTACTATTTACGATAGATTTTATTGTTGTACATTGAATGAAAGAACTTGTTAGCGCGATACAAAAAGTATATAGTACGCTTTTATTCTTTGTTCACCTGTTGCTATGTCGATGAAAAAAAGACTGACAGAAGTCAAGTAGTAAATTAAGTCTAGCAGTCTGAACCGGTAGCATTCTATTTCTCTGTGCAATGTTATCGTCGATACGTTTCCTTTCACAGTTTCGTAGCACGATACAATATCATGTTTTGACTCTGCCGCCGCCATCTTCCCGGCCATTCTTCATTTAATTTTACACAACAGACCGAAGAACGCGTTCCAAAATCTTCCGTGTACTCTCCATCCTTTTTATTTACATATACCTAGGATTCCTCAACGCAAACCGGATTTAATGATTCTCTTATTCAATCGGAAGTATAATCGTCCAACAAACAGAAATGAGTTTCTTTCAGGACTGAAATTGAATGAAATGGTCCATCAAATTGCAAAAAGAAAACATATCAATCAGATCTAGGTGCAGAGTGACCACCAATTATAGAACCAATCCCGGCACGGAGTTTTAATTTTCGAACTGTACGGTCCAATGAGAAACGCTTTGCTGCTGCTAATTTATTGTGGATTGTGGCGCCTTGTATAAAAGTGTATAAAAGCAATTTTCACTTGGCGCTCTTGGCAGATAGTGATAGTGGTGATAGTGCTGTCCTAAGCATTATTGTCCCTCTGTTAATCCTCTTTGTTCTAGTCATAGTATACAACTTGCAAGCAACACTTTTATGATGTTCAAAGGTATCGATCTTCAAAACGTCTTCTGGCCGCGGATAAAATTTTTGCAAGGAATAATTGAAGAAAACAACTAAGAAAAAAGAGTAGAATCATGTGTACAGAAGAGAGCATATCGCATGTCCATACACTCACACTAGGATGGCTCTTATATTCCGCAGATTTCGGTATATACCCCCCTCCCCCTTAAATGTTTAAAAAATAGTCCTCGAAAATAAAAATTCCATTTTTTTTACCGCCTTCGTAATTAAAAAGTGTTGTAGAAGCATTTAAACTTTCAAAATTTGAGAAAAAAGTTTTCTTTAGTTTTTCGGACTTTTTTCGAAAACCGTTTGTCGCACAAGAAAAAGTAATAGAAAATAAAAGATGCTTCTTGTCCGGATCTACAATTTTTGTCGAACATATTTTTTTGATTTAATCAATAACTTGGGAGATATTATATAAAATCGATTTTGCGAGCTGTTAATGATTTAAATGTTTAAGGACCCAGGGGCAGCTTTTCCCGTTATCCGATCGAGCTCAAACTTTACATAGATTTTTTTTAATTATTTGGAACTATTCTGGAGGGTGCCCCGAAGAAAATTGAAAAGTCGAAAATAACACACTTACGTGCGCCCGTAAGTGCACCGTGTATGTATGGACTTGTTTCTCGAGCCTCGAATGCTCGATGTTTCTCACTCTCACATGACTGTGAAGAAATAAAGTATGGCGAGCATTTGATGACTGGACGTATACGTACATACATACAATCTAATATTAACAGCCAGTTATATTTTACTGACGTATCTTTCGAATAAATCAACTGTCGAATAGAATATATCTGTAATTCTATCTTCGATGTAAACTGCATCGAAACGTAAATCAAAAACATTCGAGGATTTTTGTGGACGTTAACCTTGTCGATGATAAAAAAAGTTTTTACTCTGCGCAACAGTAAATTGAAATTTTCAGTGACGCCAGTGATGCCATTGAGTTTCGAGTCGCGTGAAATATTCTGGAAAATGCAGGAATAAGCGGTGAAGTACACACGAGATATCGTGTTTCTTAAAAAATGACATTTTCCTGCCAACTATTTGCGTTCCACGCGTATCAGTAAGGCTTGTGAATTGTCAATTAAAAGTGCTATCGTGAGCCCACTCGTGCGGTAAGTAATCTAAATCATAATACCCGGTTACGAGAACGTCTGGATTGATCGAAAACTATTATTCCCTTTAGAGATAAATGTAGGAATGTTATGCTATTGAAAAGAAATCGAAACATCATGTATAGTTTTGAAGGAGATTACAGACGTAAACCTCAACAGAATTTAGCAGGCGCAAGCAGAAGGGACGAAAAGTCTGTACTTCTGCAACATGCCCAATTCGAGCGTTTGAAGCGAGAGCAACAACGTTTAAGACACAATGCCGCGTTAAAAGTTCAAGCAGCTGTGCGTGGCTTCATTGTTAGGAAACATATGAAAATAGCCAAGAGAAAAGAATTCGACGAAGATCAACAAACAACTGGTCGTAGAAATCTGAGTCTGGACGACTTGATAATATATTTTCGAAAATTATTATTCTTCTACGATCGTGACGTAGATGCTGGTAGATTAGTCTGGACGCTACAACATTTTTTAAAGCATCAACAAGAAATTACACAAAAATGTGTGTACTGTCCTGACTGGTTGTGGAGATTAAGGTAAGTTCGGAGGGAACCCGGTTCGATATAATTGCCCTGCCTTTGATTTCGTAACACGAGAAACATATCTGTCCACAGATGGATCCTTCGAATGTGTATGCAACATAATACGGCCTTAATGGACGCGGCTTACTCTTTGGCCATACCATTAAGAGCTTTAGAAACATTTACGAGTCGAGAAGACACGGAGAAGGTCTTGCGAGAGAATAGTTATAAACATCTGGAAAGCATCTTTGTATACTTAATAAAGCATAAATATTTCGAGCAATTAAGAAAATTGATAGACGAGAAGATCCCACCGATGTTGGAGCCGACTTCCGTCGCGCCGACCCCGATCTCAAAATGTTTAGTGGACATGATAAAACGACCACTGGACTTAATTTTGTTTCTACCACAGAAAGACGATTTTTCTATGCTGATTCTACAGGAGCTGTGTAAAAGTATACTATCTCCAAGAATGTCCGACCCCATTCGAATGTTCATTATTCCGTCGTTGTCTGAATTTAAAGAATTCCCGTACATTCAGTTAATCGATTGTATCAATAGAATCGAGATAGCGCCTACTATAAGTTTGCTATACTTCATCTTATCCCTAGAATCAAATCAAATCCGTGAGTATAGAAAGCGAACGAGATTTACTAACACTTAATCAGCAGGCATATAATTAATGAAATATTCTCTGTATTATAGCGACGTGCAAGTCTACGGAAGTTCTCATCAGTTATCTACAAGTTCTTGCGTCTATGAGTTCGACGATAATCTCGTTGATCTCCGAGGAGAACATAGAGCAAGCGGACGATTCGGACACAGAGTCTAACGCGACTATGATCGATCAGGAACAAGCCGAGACTTTGCAGCAGTGCATAGAAATGTTGAATGAACAGCAACGCGTTCAAGGAATACTATTGGCGGTGGATCGATGTAAAGATACCGCTGTATTGCAACCATTGTGCCAACTCTGCCATCATTTGCTAATCACCAACAAACTCGCCATTCACAAGTACAAATTGTTATACATGCTTGCTTTCAAGCCGGTATTTTTAAAGAATTTATGGACCGCCCTCGTATCAGTCTGCCAAGTGTCGTTATTTGGCGAAGCAACACCTCTTCTGCAGATTATATCCAGAGGGATTGGACTGTCCAGCGAGGACACGAAGAAAATAGTTCCACTGTTAGCCGTATTTTGTTCACTATTTAGTCTACTTATTGCAACGTTACACGATTCAGAGTTTTTCATTCAAATGACCGATCTGCCGTCGGATATTAACGGGCAACAGACGATGCCGTTTACAACCTCGGAATTGGTTCTGCTGTCCAGTCACTTGAAAGGCGTTTGCTTGGGTTTGGTGGAGCTTGCATTTCCCGACAGCCGACCCACCGTTAGAGACGATTACAAGAACGCTGTCCTCGGGCCGTCCTGTCCAATTCAAAATCAACAGGACACGCAGATGTGGACGCACTTGTTCAAAGTGACCGTCGGTTTGCTGCGTCAGCTGCACGTGCGAGACCTAAGGCGGCAATTCTGCCCGGAAGGGCACTGGATCGCCTCGAATATCGTGATACCGATAGATAAACCTCAAGATTTCACATTTCGCAGACGCAGGCTCAGGGGCTACGTGCCGTTTCAAGGGCTTCGAGTGTTCACGCGAGAAGAGCTGGAGGAAGGGCCGCCCCTGTACGCCAAGGAAGTTCGAACATTAACGCTGCTTCGGGAGATACCTTTCGTTATACCGTTCAACGATCGGGTAGTGGTATTTCAGTCACTGATCTATCGAGACAAAACGGAACAGCAAGGCGAGCTGACGCACTTCATGCAAGGACCATCGATACAGATATCGGTGAGAAGGAACTACCTCTACGAGGACGCATTCGAGAAATTATCACCGGAAAACGAGCCAGAGATGCGATTAAAGATGCGCGTACAGCTGTTCAATTCGGCTGGATTGGAAGAGGCCGGTGTAGACGGTGGTGGTCTGTTTAGGGAGTTTTTATCGGAACTGTTGAAAACCAGCTTCGATCCTAACAGAGGCTTTTTCAGGCTTACCAAGGACAATATGCTGTATCCAAACCCTACGGTACAGTTATTGCTCGATGATTTTCCCAAGCATTATTATTTTATCGGTAGAATCCTCGGGAAAGCTTTGTACGAGAATCTATTGGTCGAGCTACCGTTCGCCGAATTTTTCCTATCGAAAATCGTCGGCCGTCAATCGGACGTGGACGTTCATCATTTAGCCTCCTTAGACCCGGTCATGTACAGGAATCTCTTGTATCTGAAAAGTTACAAAGGCGACGTCGCCGATCTTGGCCTGGATTTCACTGTATTGTCGGACGAGTTAGGCGAACGACGTGTTGACGAGCTGAAATCGAACGGTGGCAGTATCCCTGTAAATAATCACAATCGCATCGAGTATATCCACTTGATGGCCGATTACAAGCTGAATAAGCAGATCAGAGCGCAATGCTACGCGTTTAAGCAAGGTATTGGCAGCGTGGTTCCCTTGGATTGGCTTCAAATGTTCAATAACAAAGAGTTGCAAGTCTTGATATCGGGCGCGCAGATTCCCGTTGACGTAAACGATTTGAAATTTCACACCAACTACACGGGGGGCTATGCCCTCGATCATCCGACAATAGCTGCCTTCTGGAAAGTTGTTAACGAATTCAGTGACTTGCAAAAAGGCCAGTTACTAAAGTTCGTTACGAGTTGCAGCCGACCACCCCTACTCGGTTTCAAGGTGTGTACGTTCTCCGCCTATACCTTCTCTTCCCCTGCCCCCTGCCCCCTTCTATTGTTTCGACTAACGAATAACGCATGCTTCTGTATGTTTCAGGAGCTCGATCCACCTTTTTGCATTCAACACGCTGGCAGCGTAGATCGATTGCCCACTTCTAGTACCTGTATGAATCTGCTGAAACTCCCCGAGTTTCCAGACGAGAAAACATTACGCGAGAAACTTTTATACGCGATACAAGCCGGCGCAGGTTTCGAGCTGAGTTAAGCTCGGTTATTCCTTGACTTTTATGTGAATCCTTTCAGTTGAACTGGTGATACCTGACTGTACATACGATCAAAGCGTAATCATGATTAAGTGCGTGTTCAACAACAAGAAAGCCGTCATATTTCAATAACAGATAAGCGGCTCGGTTGTTTCGATGTTCACTAAGTGCTCCACATGTACCACGTTCATTTAGTAAACCGGAGTATGTAATAGGTTTCCATTTCTGAAACCCGTCTTTCGCCCGTCGATAGTTCGACACAAGTCTCTGTCGGACGCGAAGCAATGGACGTGTAATATTTGTCAGGAGGGGCCAATTAATTAGGTGGTAGCGTCTAGGAAGACCACTACCCAATACAGAGAACAAATGTATTTTGTTTGTAAAAATACATTGTTTTTATCCTATTCGGTACATGTATACCAACTGATACACATGCATACATCATACATACATATACGCGTGTATACACACTACAGATATTTTTTTCTGTCTAACTTTTCTGCCCTTGGCCTATGACTGTAAATTGTGTATATTTTTATGTTTTGTATTCGTCGTAAATGTGAACACAACTACGTCTACTTTGAATGTACATGAGAAAATAGAGGACATATGTATTTATGAATTCGTTAAACTAGTGTAAATAAAGCGAACTCCTCAAATGTTATATGCATCTATTACAAATACGCAACTTGGCCTCCAATTATTTATGATGGATAATTATGCCAGTTCTTACGCGCGACTCGTTGTCCTCCGACAATAAGGAACAAGAGAATCGACGTCCACGAAACCGTAAATACTAAGTAAAGTACGCGCGATTATGTTCAGCCGGTGTATTGTCATACACCTCGTAAGTACACCAGTACCGTTTACGTTTACCGGGTCTTGTTTTCGCATACGCTTAACGCTATACGCTCGCCTCTAGATACATAGCTACATATGTATATGCCTATGAAAATGCCACACACGTTTAGTGCTGAAGCTTATGTCATTTGTGTAACATGGCGTCCAACGAGAATAGCGATTTTCAGAAAGTTTTGGAGTTTAAAATTTACAAGTACTCCAGTTTCTCTTCGACCTACGTGCCAGAGTAAGCATCCTCTGATATCCCGAGCATTTATTTACGAATGCAGCTTCGTAATTACAGGCTAAGAAGACGGTTGTTAGCCGATAATCATTCTCTAACCTAATGTAACGGTTATGATGAAACGGAACGCACGTTCTATACATGAAATTAGAAAATTAACAGCACCGATCGCGCCGGATTTCCTACCAAACTTCGAATTAACGTTTTCCTTTTCTATTTTAGAAATATCCTTGTAGATAAACCATCCGATCAGACGTCTCGCTGGTCTTCCGATATTGACAATTATCCACAGGTAAACATTATTCCGAAGTAACACGACACATACATACGTGTTTACAATAACGAAGAAGCCTTAAAGAAACCGTTCTGGACCATTCGAATCGTCGAGTTTTCTTCGATTCGTTTAATCTTGCTAGAACAGTTTACAACACAATATAACTCTGTATCACAGGAATCTCCATGTTTCTTCCAGTTTCTCATATTAAAGTTGCAATGTCCTTCGGTCGTGAAAACAATTACATTCGGCAAATACGAGAAGACACACGTGTGCAATATAAAGAAATTCAAAGTATACGGCGGCTTGGAACCGGAGAATGTGATGGAGCTTTTAGAGAGGTGAGTGGAGAAGTGACGGCGCAAAAGGATAATTTTATATGTAGAATTAATAAGTAATCGTACTCTTCAGTGGACTAAAGAATGATTCTATACCGGAGACATTCGAGTTGAAGCATATACTAGGAAACGAGCAGAATTATTTTCCAGTTAGATATATAAAGATTCTTCCATTGCAATCATGGGGCCCCAGCTTTAATTTCTCCATTTGGCACGTTAGACTAACAGGCATCGATGATTCCAACACAGTCAACCCTAGCATCGAATGGTTCAATGCGGTAATGAAAATATTAATGAGTTTCCGTAGACGTACGAATACACTTTGACGCTGCGTAAGCAGTAAATAATGTTTGCGCTTCAGTACCGTCAGAAAGAAGTAATAAGACTGTGCATGAAACACTTTAGAAGACTCGAACAACCAGAAATTGTAGAAACTCTGCAAAGGGTTACCGGGGTTCCGCTGGAGGATCCCAGATTGACAGGATTATATGATTTACTGGTCACGAAGGGGGATCACTTACAAGCTGAACGTTTCATAAGTAACGCAGTGATGGGTAGGTGCTTTCGTTCTTTGCTTATAGAATAGATGGGCGGAATCTCGGACGGTACTGTAATTCTCGTTGTAGTGGGTCTTTTAAACGACTACATCAACGTTCAGACTTATAGAACGGTCTGGACAAAATTGTCAACAAGCGATCCTAAGCCTGGAATGAGAGGAGGTCATCAAATGTTGCTCGATGCATCCGCTGAACTCCTTTACCTCTTTGGGGGATGGGATGGAAATCAAGACCTTTCGGACTTGTGGTCGTACAACATAGCGTCTAGCAAATGGACCGTCATATGTAAGGATACGGAAAGTGTGGTAAGTAGTCGAAGACGAATGGTTATGGTTGGTCGGGGAATTGAAACTGATTGTCTAATTGTAGGGCGGCCCGAGTGCAAGATCTTGTCACAAAATGTGCCTCGATCCAGAACGTCGACAACTGTTTACCCTAGGCAGATACCTGGACACACAGTACAGAACTCCGGAAAACTTGAAGAGTGACTTTTTCGTTTACGATATCGAGTCGAACAAATGGACCCAAATATCGGAAGACACAGGGGTCGTAGGAGGACCTCAATTAATTTTCGACCATCAAATGTCGATGGACGTTGAGAAACGGACGATTTACATTTTTGGCGGTCGAGTTCTTGTTTCCCCGACAAAGTAAGGTCAACGATATATGTAACGCTCGTGGGAACGAGCGTTTTAAAAGGTTTGATTAACTTACAGTTCCGATGAACACGGCATGGCACCCAGTTCGACCGAACCAATTTTCTCTGGATTGTATTCTTACCACGTACCAACCGGCACCTGGACCAGACTTGCCTGCGACATTGCCAGGCCATGCCCTCCTAACGTACCGACCATTAGATCTAGAGCCGGCCACTCTATGCTCTTCCATCCGGTACATACACATTACACTTACATCGCAAAAGTTGCCATACAAGTTTTCTCATCACTGCAATGATTCTTCGCAGAGATCGAGGAAACTGTATATTTTCGCGGGACAAAGGGGTAAAGAATATCTGAGCGACTTTTTCACGTACGAAGTTGACACGAATAACGTGGAGCACATAAACTTCAATGACCTCGGTACAAAAGATTCAAATCACATTCCGGCGCCAGGTTTTACGCAAAAAGCGACGATCGATCCTGAGCTGGGAGAAATTTACGTTCTATCGGTTCGTATGGTGAAATTCTGGCGATTGAGAGTAATAGATAAGGGTAATGGCCGTTGCATGTACACTCTCTGTTCAGGGTTTAAGTAAGAACAAAGACAAGAGAGACGACAATGTACAGAACTCTTTCTGGGTGTACGATATCAAGAACAATAAATGGTCTTGCATTTATCGAAACGAGAACGTTGGAGAAAAGTACTGGAGTAAAATGCAAGACTACGAACCGTGCCCGCGTTTTGCGCATCAGTTAGTTTACGATCACGTGAAAAAGGTTTGTCGGACATCGTTGACCAGCAATATCTCCGTCCATGTATCGTATTTCCCTATAATAGTCCTCACGTTATCTTTCGTTAGGTTCATTTTCTGTTCGGAGGAAATCCTGGAAGATCCTGTCTTCCAAACTTACGGCTGGATGATTTCTGGCAGCTGAAATTATGCAGGCCCTCGCACGAACAGATTCTTAAACGATGCAAGCTACTTATCAGGAAGCACAAGTTCGAAGAGCTGGCATTGAACAACAGCGTTGAAGCGCTCGAATATTTACAGACCAAAATATCGGAGATTATCGATCATAACGATGTGGAACAGACGAAAGAGGTATTGATATCTTTTATCAGTAACGGGTGAATACATTTTATTGATTTTGCATTTTGAACCTTATGCATTTCTTCGTTACAGTTTCAATTGTTAACGTCTATTCTATTCAGAGAACAAAACTCGTTATTAGGAGAATCCACGAATTCAAACTGTTCAGGCGGCGTATTAGGAAATTTAGTTAACACGGGCATGTCATTGTACTGTCCACCCACCCGCGATATTCATACTTTAAGAACCGAATTGTACGATAAGCTGACGGAATTCTTTCCCGAGTCGTTGACACAACCGCGCGCTAATTTGATCGATCTTTTACCCTTATGATCCGACACCGATTAAACTCCGATAGAATAATGTCTGAAAACATGAAACGAAGAGATTCCTTTTGCTTTTTTTCCCTCTTTTCATTTCTATTCTTTACTTTATTGCAGACCTATTTATGAATTATATGATATTCAAATGTGATTTTATCTTTAAAAAGGAAACGTTATTTTTATATAGCGTAAACTGTTCGTATCGTTTTAAAAGAAGCAAGAGGATCTACGCATAGAACGCAAATAGAAACAGAGACATACAATTTCATTTCTTTTCCATTAAAGGAGCTAGTAAAGAAGAAAGAGAATAATATATACATCATTGTGATACATTTAAGCAAAGAAGCAAAGAGTTAGGGTAATAGACATACGTTTTGTATTGAGTTTTCGTTTGCATTCGATTCTTCTATCTCGCGAATTCTGCTTTCTCGCTACATGTCTGTATGTATGTATGTATGTATGTATGTATCTATGTACATTGTACGTACTCACATACCTAGAACTGTTCAATTTCTTTCTAAACTTTAAGTTTTATTGTACGCTATTAAGAAACGCTACACTTGCCCGTGTCAAGTGCTATCAGTACGACCGCTTTCTTTTCGTAAAAAGTCGAGCCGAGTTACCTTGCCAACGCGTACTGCTTAAATATTTCTGCGAATGATGTCGACGATCATTATCGTCCGAAGATATAAATACTAATTTCTATTGCCCTTTTTGTATGAGATAGAGAGGACGATTAAGAGGCGACTATATTTTAAGAGACCGTCTTCGTTTGACGCTTTGTTGTTGTATTTGTATCGACAGAAGGTTCCACAGACTTTTGCGAAACGAAAACTCGTGAAACGGATGAGTAATGAGTAATAATGAGTAATGAATAGTGAGTAGCGAGAGTGAGAATATTCTATTTTGCTGGCTTCGCTCTGTTCACTAATTCAGATATTTTATATACAGTTTACGGCTGCGAGAGCATCCTCTGTAGATCATACCGGGTAGTTGCGTAGATCGATTAGCATCAGCGTTTGTATTCACGATGTAAGTTTACCACGAATGCCTCACTACAATTATTACGAGGAAACAGCGAGAGAAATCGTGCGCGATCCTAAATAATAATCTTCCTCGGTCGAGCTAGCTACGAATAACATATACATACATACATATATTTTTTCCTCCAACATACCTATGTACCTTAGAAGTTACGTTACAGACAGCTGTGCATCACTACTTAAGTATTTCATTGCCATGGGAAAAGAAACTGAAATGCCACACATTAGCTTGCGATAGGGATTTGTACAAAAAAAAGGCAACTTGTTGCGCGAGCTTTGTTTTTACCGTCTTGTACATACATATATATACATATATATTCTATACTTATAGGAAACGATAATCCGAAGTCACCATTCTATTGTTAACTCCTTTGTATTATAAGCGTTATTCGATGACACGCGCACGTTGTAGTGCTTCACGGAACATCTTGTATATATTTCATTGCTTTATACGGTGTATCTGTGTATCTGTTGGTAAGCAGCCGGTCGTCCCGCGACCGGCGAGAATGTAATTATTGGGAGGCAAGCGTATCGAGAGACCGTTCGAGATGTACGGGAGAATTATTCACACGCGTCCTTTGTACATAACATTACGCGAGCAAGCGAAGAACGAAACGATTGTACAATTCGGTTATAGGATAAGACGTTAGCCAAGCGTTGTAAAAAGGAACACGAAGCGAGGGGAGTTAGACTAAAAGATGGAGAGAGAGAGAAGGAGAGAAGGAGAGAAGAAAGATGCGAGACTTTCGTAAACGGACCGTGCCAGAGGTGTTTTACCCGTTACAAGTCTTTCTCAGATTGTCGGCGAGAACGGCAGCGATAAATTTTTCAATGGAAGGCTGTTAATACTTATCGCGTGATTAACGTGTACAGAACAAGGGTTTACCAAGTTTTATCAGCCGCGCTCGGGAACTATTTCATACACGAAAGGTGTTAGTTACAAATAGATGTTACGTTACAGTTACAGTTACGTACATGTATAGGCAGCGAGAAGCGTTACTTCCAGAATGTTATAGGTTTACCGAGATACCGAATATCAGATTTGCCTCAGGATTTTCTCCGATCATTTCATCCGCAAAATCGACGAGAACGATCGACAGAGTTCTAAAGACGTGATATTCGAAGTTCTAGTCAGCTAACGTACGACTACGAGATCACGTATTGTCCTGTACCCCGACGGGGTGGACACGAGCCGGTCAATCTCCCATTTATAACCATTACTCTACATATACTTCCATTCTATTTTTACGCCCTATTCGTTTCTATCCAACATCTCACAATCTTCTTTTCGAATTTATTGTTCATCTAATATCTAATGCGTACAATTTGTAAGCTAAAGATTCGTTGGTTCTTTTAAGCGAGAAGGGACTGATGCCGCGCAGGGCGTCCTGGCATTAAACTGTGCCAATATGTCTCCGCGAATAAGAGCGGGAGGTGAAAGCTGCTTTATCAATCGGTCGCAGGAAAGCTACTAAACAGACTTGGGAACAGTGAAACGTTATCCTGAAAGACGGAGGGGTTCAAGGGGACCAATTGCTGTCTAGAGAAACCTCACTTTTTTTTCTAACTCGTTGAAGCAGCATACTCGAAACTTAAGTTTCTATCTCGTTGCTGCTATTCGCCCTGTTCATATTACACATTGGCACAGTCTGATCGTTTTGGTCCGAGGATCCAGCCCGCATCAGCGCATCTTCGATTATATTTTACAACGAGCGAGCGTTTTCTATTTCTGTACCGACAGATTTTCTCGTTGTAACATTTAGGAGGTAGTCACGTTTATTTTTATGTTCAAATATAATCGTTTCGTTAACGTTGATCGAATGCATTTACTTTGAATCTTACTACCATTATGTCTACGTCGCTTCAAGTAACGCTATAGATTCTACAGTCTACAGGATGGGGCACGATTCGCCGTAGAACCAAAAAGAACGCGATATCTTTTATATATGCAATTTCTCGCTGGCTGGCTTCTACCACGGATTCTGGCCCACCTCGTACATACGCGTGCATATAGCCTGTAGAAGAGAAAGATTTCATGGACTTTTCGTAACCACTGTCGTCCATAACTGTAATTTTTTATATCTTTGACCGACCCTTTCAATGCTGTTTTGGTCGCGTTTATTGTACTATTTATAATTCTAAATATATTTCCCACGCAAATGGTACACGATGAACGTGCCTGTGATCATTCATTTATCCCCCACTGTGAACCCTACATTCGAAAAAAAAAGGAACAACACAGAAAGAAAGAACACATTCGTGTTTAACGTTTAAAGCACGCAGAGATTTTCCGGCCGTTTGAAATTGGTATTTCTATGTGGAAAAATATCGACGAATAAATGATGGGGTCGAAAGAGGGTGGAGATGCGTTTGACGGCGCAACCGAGGTGCAGGCCATCGACTCTAAACCGAAGATTAAGCAATTCCCTGAGAAAACGTTCAGGTTACAAAAGGTGCGAGCTTGCTTGTCCCACGAGTGCATTTGAAAATACATAAAGCATCGTTTGACTAATTGTTCGAAAGCTGGACGTCGAGACGGTGCGCAGCGTGTTGGAACTAGCGGTTACGCGATCCAAGATCTATCATGAAAAAAATCCAAATGTTTGCCGGCCCACTGTGGAGTGTCTGCTGGGGCAACCTCAAGCCTTCTACTTCGCGAAGATGAAAGAGTTCGCGGACAATTTGCCCGCCAGTACCCTCCTTCCTGTACGCGATTCCCGTGCTTTTACGCCGCTTCGAATTGTTGGAAATGTTACGATCCTTTCAGGAATGGGAGGAGAATATACGAGATCTAGTTCCGGCTCACCTACGACGGAAATACACGGTGATATTTGAGGAGCAAATGCTGGAAACGAAGACGCGTTATTACCGCGCGATACACGAGCTGGCCGTGAAACGGCTGATAGCTATAGAGTGCCAGGAACGGTGCAACGTCCATTTCATACCGATACCGCCGTTTAAACTCCCCGGGCGGACCGAACTCTACCCCAAATATTTGAAAAACCGCTGCGCGTTCATGAGAAGGTATTACTTACCCCACAGGCTGATGAGGAACATAGTATCCAAGGCGCAGCTCGTCATGCCGGAGTGGGTTTGCGACTTTGGACGTTATCGGCCCCAGGGTTATCTTGATTTCAACAGGTTCGTCATTCCTCCTTAACAATTAAGTCCCATCACTCGTGCGAATGTAGAAACGCGTGAGCTCCAGGAGTTCAAACTGCTCCGAACACAATAGCTCGAACCAGTTAGAATGTCATTGCCTATAACGAATCTAATTGCTTGACCAGTGGCGATAACCAGCACAATGTTTCAGGTTCTTGGACTTGGTCGAAACGGATACGAAAAAAGGCGCGCTCGCGATCAGTAGTGCCTACTACGGAGACATTGTGCGGCTCATCTCTGAACCACGCTACCTCCACGACGTGCCCTCACTCTCGCTACCCAACTTCCTCTGCTGCGCCAATAGCTTGCTCGGCCTTCAAGTGCTCGCGCGAATAATAAAAAGCATCGAACATCTGCTGGAAATTCTGAGCAACTGGCGAACCGTGCCGCTGTTAAAAGTACGCTATTCCTTTGCCTCGGCGAGCACCAGGTTCGAGTCGAAAGACGACCTCGATGATACTGTTTGCCCCCACAGTTGCAACTAAAATGCGAGGCGAACGAGCTGTTTCACAGCCCGACGATGGAGGAAATTTTTCTGGCTTTCCGCAGCACCATCGATCACATCGCTCGCGTGGGGCAGACGCTACCGCCGATGGAGTCTTGGGTCGGCGTGAAAACCGATCAAGATCGCATCAGAGTGATCGTACCCGAGTGGTACTTGGAGGAGGTGTATCAAAGGCTCGAGCAGATTTTGGCAGACACTTTCAAACCGATGACCGACTACGTCACGGAGCTGCGCGACAAATTTCAAATGGTTTTCGATCCGGAGGCTCGCAGCAACATCGTGGCCTACGTCAGCACGGGGCGCAGCTTTCAAGAGTGCGCGAGCAAAGTGGAAGATTTTAACCGGTTCGTTCGAGAGATCAACGGAATGGTAAAGCACTTTGACTGTTCGTTTAAAGTTTAAACGTACAGAGAAATGCTTTCAGCTGGATCACGAGTACTTCCCGATCGGAAGTATGCGCCAAGTGGAGGCGAAGGCGGGCCTTCTCCGCTACACGAAAGAGGCGCGCGAGTTAATCATCCAGGAATTAGTCAAGAGCCATCGGAACTTCAATCTCGGGATTTGCAATACTTTCGAAGAAATAAGAGAGCGAGCTTTGAACGTTCCTTCTACCACCAAAGAATTACTGGAATTAGGTGAATCATTGCACGCTTGAAGCTACTTAATTAACTTGATGTCTAATTACGAAAGTTCAGGTGCATACATGCTGGTTGCCGCGTCTACGATGATGAGGTCGTTGGAAGAACAGATCACGGAGTCGTTGCGCATGATGGCTTCTTTAATCGGAATGACAAGCCTGACGAAGGATCACATCGAATTAAACAACACCACTATTCACTGGCTGAAGAGCATCAGGCCGGTGTTCGAGCAAAACAGCTCCATATACGAGGCAACCAAGTGGGAGCTGGAGGAGAAGCTCCACAAGAGAATCGAAGAGTTAAACGCGGATGTGCAGAACATGTTTCCTAGGTGAATACCATCTGGGCTTATCCCCTCAACGGATAATGCCACTGTATGGTTCTATCGTGACCTCGTCGTTGCCAGATTAGCGATTATGAACGATATGGACGACGCGGATCGTATACGGGAGTACATCGAGGACATGCGAAAATTCGCGCGCGACTTGGATCGCATGGACGAGAGGGTGAAGTCGATCAACGACGAGGAGGCGCTCTTCCAGTATCCCTTGTCTGGATATCCGCGCATCGCCGAGCTCAAGGAGAACATAATACCGTATTACGCGCTGATCTACCGCGGTTACCAATGGCAGAGGCATCGCGACGTCTGGTTGGACGGCCCGTTCGAGTACTTGGAGGCCAACGATATCGACGACAAGACGAGCGCGTACTTTGGCGACTTCACCAAAATCAGCAAACAGTACAGGACGAGAATAAAGATGGAAAACGCGATGGGCTATATGTACAGGTAGCTATGCGAAATAAGGCAGAAGAATAAAACTTGCGCGATAAAAAAGCTTGTAACGGCAGCTACGTCCGTTAGTTTCGTAGGATCGCCGGACGATCCGGATCCGTTGCAGCAGCCGGCGCCTCTGAAACTCTGCCATCAACTGATCGAGGACACCAAGTTGTTTAAGGTAAAGCTCGCGGCGTGGAGATGATTCGGCGGAAATTCTTGCTGATCGCTGTCGTTGCGTTGCTGCAGAAATACGTGCCGCTGTTGACGGTTGTCCGAAATCCCGCGCTGAGGCAGGTTCACTGGGACGACATGTCCGCCATAGCTGGCTTCGATCTCACCCCCGACGCGGGGACAAGCTTTCGCAAGATCATAAAAATGAATTTGTTGGAGGACCTGGAGAAGTAATGGCAGCATTGTTGGATAGCGTAGGAGCGTAGGAGCATAGGTAATCGAATGTTGTACTCGTCCAAGCTACGAGATGATAAGCACGAGCGCCACCAAGGAACTTTTGCTGGAGGAGTCGTTGCACCTGATGATTGGCGAGTGGGATGGCGTAGTCTTTGCCACCGTCCCGTACAAAGAGTCGGGGGTGCATATCTTGACGCATCTGGACGATATTCAAGCCCTACTGGAGGAGCACATCGTGAAAGTACAGGCGATGAGGGGTTCCGCGTTCGTCAAGCTCATCGAGGAGGACGTTAAAGACTTTTACTTTCTCTTACTTCGAATGCAGTCGACGATCGAGGAATGGACGAAAGTACTTATAAAATCTTCATCGTACTTCTCGCTGACGTGCACTTTGAATTTTTCTAACCGAGACGTTGCATTACGATTAACGAGCCGCGCGACGCCAGACCCTAGCCGTCTGTTTTGTGCCAGGTGCAAGTGCAGTGGATGTACTTGCTGCCGATCTTCTCGAGCAAAGACATCGTGGCGCAATTGCCCGAGGAGGAAACGCTGTTCATTCAAGTGGACAGGATATTCCGTAGCGCGATGAATGCCGTGGTGAATGATTCTCGGGTTCGAGAGACCGCGGGCTCCGTAAGCGCAGACGAATGAATACGTAATCACGGACGCGGGCGCAAGACTAACGCGTAGGTACCTTTTACCTAGGCGGGTCTGTTAGAGATCTTGCAAGAAGCAAACACGCTGATGGAGAAAGTCAACGATGGGGTACTGAATTACTTGGAGAAAAAGAGGCTTTACTTCCCGCGATTCTTTTTCCTCAGCAACGACGACATGCTCGAAATCCTATCCGAAACGAAGGAACCCCTCCGCGTGCAACCGCATCTTAGGAAATTGTTCGAGGGAATAAACAGGCTAGGGTGAGCAAGAATCGTAGGCCTTAGAGAATGTAGACGAGCATTGGACATTCATCTAGCATGTTGGCAGGTTTAACGATCAACTGGAGATATACTCGATGATCAGCGAGGACAACGAGGAGGTGGCTATGCAAGTGAAGATTTCGACGGCTGCGGCGGGAGGCTGCGTAGAACTGTGGCTGGCTCAGGTACGCGACCAGGACACCTACGTGCACAGCCATGCGTGTAACTATGTACCCGGATTTACGGGGATTACGCGAGATTGCAGGTCGAGGAAGGAATGTGGAAATCTATAAGGCACGAAGTCCTTATGAGCTACTTGGACTACGAAGTAAACCAGCGAGTGGTATGGGTTCTAATATGGCCTGGCATGGTGGCCCTGTGCGTCACTCAAGTGTATTGGAGCATGGAAGTGCAGAACAGTCTGATGACTCGGATCCCTTCAACGATGGACACGCTCTATGGCAAGCTGAAAGAACAGATTATAGACATGGTCGAACTGGTTAGAGGTAGTGAATTGGGTCTGGCTCAGCTGTTCGTTGCTGGTAACAGCGTAACGGTATAGCCTGATGTTTGTCTCTCAGGGCCACTGTCCAAGCAAAATCGTACTACGATGAACGCTTTGATCACGCTGGACGTGCACGCCATGGACGTGGTGAAGGACTTGATCGACAAGAAGATCATAGACGAGACCGATTTCGAATGGTTGTCGCAATTGCGCTACTATTGGGAAGACGACGTGTTCGTTAGGATCATATACACCACGGTGCCTTACTCCTACGAATACATTGGCAACCAGTCCCGTCTCGTCATTACTCCCTTAACGGATAGGTAGCAAAGCCCGTTGTTCGCGCACAGGTTTGCAGAGTTTAAAAATCTGCCCGTCGTAGATGTTACCGGACGTTGATCGGGGCGTACTCGTTGCACTTGAACGGGGCACCGGAAGGCCCAGCCGGCACCGGGAAAACCGAGACGGCGAAAGATTTGAGCAGAGCGGTGGCGGTGCAGTGCGTGGTGTTCAATTGTTCGGAGGGCCTGGACTACAAGAACATGGGCAAATTCTTCATGGGTCTGGCCGCGTGCGGAGCGTGGTCCTGCTTCGACGAATTCAATCGAATCGAGCTGGAGGTGCTGTCGGTGGTGGCACAACAGATTCTCTGCATCACCCAAGCGGTACGCGCCAACCAGGAAAAGTTCATATTCGAAGGGATCGAGTTGAAGTTGAACCGCCACGTCTACATCTGCATCACGATGAATCCTGGATACGCGGGTCGCTCCGAACTTCCCGATAATCTCAAGGTTCTGTTCAGAACGGTAGCGATGATGGTGCCCGACTACGCGATGATCGCCGAGATATTTCTCTACTCCTCGGGGTTCAGTAGCGGTCGCGAGCTCTCCACCAAGATCGTCACCACCTACAAGCTCTGCTCCGAGCAGCTGTCGTCGCAGTCGCACTACGACTACGGCATGAGAGCCGTCAAGACGGTACTGACGGCCGCACAGAACATCAAACTGCAGTTCCCCGAGGAGGACGAGGCGGTGCTTTTGCTCCGATCGGTAATCGACGTGAATCTACCGAAATTCTTGGCCCACGACGTGCCGCTTTTCCAAGGCATCGTGTCCGATCTGTTCCCGGGCCTGAAGCTTCCCACCCCGAGTTACGACGTGCTTCTCAAGGCCGTCCGCCAGGTCACCGAGAAGCGGAATTTGCAGCCGGTCGACGGGTTCCTCTTGAAGATCATACAGACGTTCGAGATGATGATCGTTCGCCACGGGTTCATGCTGGTCGGGGACCCGTTCGGCGGCAAAACCTCGGTACTCTACACTCTGGCCGATGCTCTGACCTTGATGTACGAATGGGGCGAACCGAACGGGGCGGTGACCAAGTACCACACGATCAACCCAAAGTCGATAACTCTGAACCAGCTGTACGGTTCCTTCGACAGCGTCTCGTCCGAATGGACCGACGGCGTGTGCGCGGTCGCCTTTCGCAGGTACTCCACCGAGGATACGCCCGATAGGAAGTGGATCATCTTCGACGGGCCCGTGGACGCGCTGTGGATCGAGAACCTCAACACCGTTCTCGACGACAACAAGAAGCTCTGCCTGACGTCCGGCGAGGTAATTTCAATGTCCAACGTCATGTCCATGATCTTCGAGGCGATGGACCTTCTGCACGCGTCTCCCGCCACGGTGTCCCGCTGCGGAATGATTTACATAGAGCCGCGCGTTCTCGGCTGGCAGCCGTTCGTCCGGTCTTGGATGAACACGCTAAATCCCGAGTGGAAGGACCATTGCGCGGACAGCATCGACCAGCTGTTCCAGTGGCTGATCGCTCCCTGCTTGGAGTTTATTCGGAAGACGTGCCGCTTCCCCATCACCGCCGGGCAAATTCACCAGGTCATCTCTACCACCGTACTGTTCGAGATGTACATGGAGGAGGCGGTCGAGCAGAATCCAAACGCCTTCGAGCAATTCCTAGTGTCTTGGCTGCAGGCGACGATGCTGCTCTCGGTGGTCTGGGGAGTCGGAGGCACGCTCGATCTCGACTCCCGTTCAAAATTCAACGAGTACTACTTGAGCCTGTGGAGGAACGAGCACGAGGAGCATCCGTTGCCAGAATTCCTGGCCGAGGTGATGATTTCCATGCCGGCGGACGACTTGATCCACGACAACTATTACACGTACCGAGGTAGAGGCGCTTGGAGGAAATACACGGACCTCGCCAGGCAAGAGGAATTCCTTTCGACGGGGAGCATCGTCCAGCTGATGATTCCCACCGTCGACACCGTCAAGTATCAGGCCTTGTTCCTGAAGCATATCAAGTATCGGAAACGGTTCCTATTCTACGGGGAAACCGGCACCGGCAAGAGCGTCTACATAAAGGATCTGATCATGAACAAGCTATCGCAGGACGAGTATCTGCCTAATTTCATCACGTTCACCCCGCACGTCACGGCCGCGCAGACGCAGGAGCTGGTGGTGCTGAGGCTGTACAAGAGGCGCAGGGATCAGTTCGGCCCCATGCCCGGTACCCATTGCATCGTGTTCATCGACGACGTCAACATGCCCAGCAAGGAGGTGTACGGCGCGCAGCCGCCGATCGAGCTCCTGCGTCAGTTCTTCGACCACCAGACTTGGTTCGACCTGAAGCAACCGGAACCCCTCTACATCTACGACACCATGTTCGTGTGCGCGATGGCTCCTCCGGGCGGCAGCAGGCAGGAGCTGTACCACAGGTTTCTCAGGCACTTCAATCTCTTCACCATCAGCGCCTTCTCCCAGGACACTGTCATCCGAATCTTCAGCAACATCGCGTTCATAGGGCTGCAACGGAACGGCTTCACCACCGCGGTCATGTCGACCATCAACGAGATCGTCGGCGCCACCATGAATATCTACGTTAACGCTAAGCTGGAGCTGAGGCCGACGCCGACAAAGTCTCACTATCTCTTCAATCTCCGCGACTTCTCCCGCGTGATAACCGGCTGCACGATGATCAGAGAGGAGTCCATCGAATCCAGAACCGACTTTACGAAACTCTGGGTGCACGAGATCTTGCGTGTGATCGGGGATCGTTTGATCGACGGGACCGATCGGCAATGGCTGTTCCACAAGATCAAGGATGTGGTAGGCAGCAACTGGAAGGAGACGTTCGACACGGTGTTCGATTATCTGCCAAAGTACGACGACCAATTGACTGAGGAGAGCCTGCGGAGCCTGATATTCGGTAACTTTATGGACGTGGACACGATCCCCACGGATCGTCGGTACGAGGAAGTGAAGTCGATGGAGGAGTACTTGGAAGTAGCGGGCTCTTGCCTCGAGGACTATAATCTCACGCACAGGCACAAAATGGACATCGTCCTGTTCCGTTACGCTCTAGAACATTTGGGTAGAATCTGCCGTATACTGGTGATCCCCTGCGGTAGCTTGCTGATGGTCGGCGTGGGCGGGTCTGGTAGACAATCGTTGACGAGACTGGCTTCCAGCATGGTTGGCCACGGCCTCTTCCAGCCGGAGATCGGTAGCGGGTACGGCATGCAAGAATGGAGGGACGATATAAAAAAGGTTTCGGGACATCTCATGTAAACATCTCTAGACATGGCTGTATCTTTGTTAAAAAACATCCTATTTCGATAAGGTTTAACTCATCATAACAAGGCAAACGATCATATTTTCAGACAGTGAACATAAAAGATTGCAAAAAGTATTGTTCGCACTATCTAGCATTTGACAAACATCAACAAACTTTTGTAGTTGGGCACACTTGCTCTTTGAGGGCGGATTTTACCCCCTGGACACTCATTTCGATAAATGCGATTTAAAGAATCGAAAAGTAAAGAGTTTGAACTTTAAAATGCTCTTTGTTTTATCAACTTTGGATGAATTTTAGCAAAGTTACGGGACTTTGAAAATCGAGCAAATTTTAAATTAGTTCTGTCCAGTTTTCGGTACAAATATCCCACTGTGCGCCCGTCGTAACGTCTACGTCGGTGTTAGGTGCTGATGAATTCCGGCGGCCTGGGAAGAGATCACGTGTTCCTGTTCACCGAGGGCCAGATCAAGGAGGATATATTCCTCAACGACATCGACAGCCTGCTAAATTCGGGGGAGGTGCCGAACATATTCACCGTGGAGGAGAGGCAGGAAATCATCGAGAGCTGCCGCCTGGCCGCTCAGGGGGGTAATCGGAACCTGGACATATCGGTGCTCTCGGTGCTGGCCTACTTCGTCAACCGTTGCAGAGAGAAACTGCACATAATGCTGTGCTTCAGCCCCATCGGCGACACCTTTCGAGTGAGACTTCGTCTCTATCCGAGCCTAGTCAACTGCTGCACGATCGACTGGTTCGACGTGTGGCCGGAGGATGCTCTCGAGCGGGTAGCTATGCGCAGCACCACCGACATCAACGTCGAAGAGCAGGTGAAGACCAACGCCGTGCTAGCCTGCAAATACTTTCACGTCTGCGCCAAAGACATCAGCAATCGGTTCTACGATCTGACCGGTAGGAGGACCTACATCACCACCGCCGGATTCCTCGATCTCATACGAACCTACGCGGAGCTGATGAATGAGAAGCAGGAGGAACTCAGCCTTGCGAGGTATAACGACGCGGTTACGATATCTATTACCTAATCGCAGCGCTGCCCCGGTTATTTGGATCAGGGACCGGTACGTGAACGGATTGGACAAACTTGACTACGCGGCTGAGCAGATCAGTCAAATGAGGGTGACGCTCTCGATGCTGCGGCCCCAACTAGAAGCATCCGCCAAAGAAACCGCCGAGACCATGAGGAGAATCGAGACTGAGAACATCAGCGTGGAAAAGGCGAGGATCATGGTGAAGCGGGACGAGGACATGGCAAACGTGCAGGCCGAAGTCGCGATGAATTTGAAGACGGAATGCGAGGCCGATCTGGCGGAAGCTCTGCCCGCTCTGGAAGACGCCATCGGTACGTAATTACGTATCGGCTCCAGGCTCTGCCTTCGAACTCTGCCTAAACGATCATTCCGCGATCACAGCCGCCCTAAACACTCTCAAGCCGGCCGACATAGCTGTGGTCAGGACCATGAGAAGCCCCCCCGCCGGAGTGAGGCTAGTAATGGCGGCAGTTTGCGTCATGCTGGACATACCACCTGCAAGAATCGAGGATCCGAACACTGGTAAAAGGGTACTAGATTACTGGGGTCCCAGTAAACGTTTACTAGGTGACATGAGATTCCTGGAGACGTTACGGCAATACGACAAGGATAACATACCCCCCCACATTATGCAGGTATCGCGAATCCCGCGAACAATGCTGAATCTTGCGACGAGGTAGATTCTATACCTTCTCGGGATGTTTAGGAAATCAAAAAAACCTACATGACCGACAAGAACTTCGAGCCGAAGAAAGTGGCGAGGGCGTCTTCGGCAGCCGAGGGTCTCTGCAAATGGGTGAGGGCGATGGTCTTGTACGACGAGGTGGCCAAGGTAGTCGCGCCTAAGAGGATGGCACTCGATACAGCGCAACAAGACTACGAGAATACGGTCAAGTTCCTGAAGGAGAGGCGCGAGATGCTCGCCGAGCTGACCGCCAAGCTGGCCATTCTACACGAGAGCTTGAAGACTACCCTCGCCCAGAAGATATACCTGGAGACCGAGGTAATATACTTCTATTACTTTCCAATATTATGTAGTGTACATACTGTACGGGCTAAACGTCGACATGAATTTACCATTTTTCCTATTTCTAGGTGACCAATTGTAGGAACAAGCTGATTCGCGCGGAAAAATTGATCAGTGGCTTGGGGGGAGAGAAAGATCGTTGGACGTCCGCGGCGGAGAATTTACAGAAATCCTACGACACCCTGCCTGGCGATCTGCTCATCTCCTGCGGTATGATAGCCTACCTGGGACCGTTCACGGCGAGTTACCGACTCGAGAGCATGGACAAATGGATGGCGCACGTTAGGATGTTGAGGATACCCTGCTCGGAGAATTACGACTTCGTCGAGGTACTGGGCTCCGAGATCAAGATAAATTCTTGGAACATCTTTGGCCTGCCACGGGACTCCTTCTCCACCGAGAACGCCATCATTATGGACAACTCCAAGAGGTGGAGCTTGTTCGTCGATCCTCAGAGCCAGGCGAACAAATGGATTCGTAATATGGAGAGGCAGAACAAACTGGAAATCGTCAAGCTCACCGACTCGGGATACATGGACGTGATAGAACTGGCTATGGAGTATGGTACGTAATATGGTGCGTACGGTTGCTTGAGTAGCTACTACGAGACAGTGTTTGATTAGCGCACAGAAATGATTAACGCTCGCTCTAGGAAAGCCCGTACTGGTCGAGAACGTTCTCGAGCAATTGCAAGCAGCCCTCGACCCGGTACTGGAGAAATCTATCTACAAAATAGGCACCATGTGGTTCATCAGCGTCGGCGAGAAAGTGATCGAATACAGCACACGGTTCAGGCTGTACATCACCACGAAACTGCGGAATCCGCACTACCTGCCGGAAGTGTTCAACAAAGTGACGGTGATTAATTTCGCGTTGACCATGAACGCTCTGGAGGATCAGCTGTTGGGTATCGTGGTGGCGAAGGAGAGGCCGGACTTGCAGGAGAAGCGAGAGTATCTGATCGTCCAGAGCGCTGCGAACAGAAAAGCCTTGAAGCAGGTGGAGGACAACATTCTCAAGACCCTGTCGGTATCCGGCTCCAGTATCTTGGAGGACGAGGAAGCCATTGAGATTCTGGACTCCTCCAAGATTCTCTCCATCGACATAATCAAGAAGCAGGCTTCCGCCAAGAAGACGGAAATACAGATCGAGGGGTTTCGACAGAGTTACAAGCCGATCGCGGTGCACAGCTCTGCCCTTTACTATACGATCACCGACCTGCCCAACATCGATCCCATGTATCAGTACTCGTTGACGTGGTTCATCAATTTGTACATCAATTCCATCGAAACCGCCAACAGAAGTAAAATCCTCGAGAGAAGGCTGATGTTTCTGCGCGAAACCTTCACGTACAATTTGTACCAAAACGTCTGCAGATCGCTGTTTGAGAAAGACAAGGTAGAGGGCTTTATTGAAGATTTCTCGATTTATCGATGATACCGACGGCTTTCGTTTCCTATCGACCCGTTCCGATCAGGTCCTGTACTCGTTCGTATTGTACACGACGATCCTGCTGACGGAGAAGGCGATCACCGTGGAAGAAGTGACGTTTTTCTTATCCGGGGGTGTCGCGTTGGCCGCGATCCCGAACAATCCTGCCTCTGGTTGGCTCTCGGATAAATCCTGGGGCGAAATATGCAAGGTGCACGTTTTACCGAGCTTCGCCCACTTTCAGAGCAGCTTCGTCCGCGACCTGAACGCGTGGAGACGTTACTACGATCTGTTGAACCCAGAAAACTCACCGATCCCGTCGCCGTGGGAAAAGACGTTGACGCCGTTTCAAAAGTTGATCGTCACCAGATTGATCCGGACCGACAAAGTGATGATCATGGTAAGGATGCTCGGACACACTAAAATAAAACCTGACGGAGTGCCTATTACAGCTACAGAAGTTCGTCCAAGTCGGAATGGGCCTGCATTTCATCGTGCCTCCGCCCTTCGACATCTCCAAGTCCTTCGCGGACTCCAACTACTTGATACCGTTGATCTTCATCCTATCCCCGGGCTCCGACCCGATGGAGGCGCTCACCAAATTCGCCGACAGCATGAACTACCTCGAGAAGTTTCATTCCATCTCGCTAGGCCAGGGTCAAGGGCCGATCGCGCAAAGGCTCATCGACCACGGGCAGGACAGCGGCGAGTGGGTGTGCTTGCAAAACTGCCACCTGGCCGCCTCCTGGATGCCCAACTTGGAAACCATCTGCGAGAACTTTGACCCTTCCAACACGCACGCCAACTTCCGTCTATGGCTGACTAGCTACCCCTCCGAGATGTTCCCCATCACGATCCTGCAGAACGGTGTCAAGATGACCAACGAGCCTCCGACCGGATTGCAGAACAACATCACGAGGCAAGATTATTCTCGAAAGGAAACTATTCTACGAATAAACTGACTGAAACTTCTAGGTCGTATAAATCCGAGGCAGCGAGGGAGCCGGAGTTCTTCGACAAGGACCCGAAGAAGAAGAGGGAGTATTCAAAGTTACTCTACGCCCTGTGCTTCTTCCATGCCGTGGTGCAGGAGAGACGCAACTACGGGGCCCAGGGCTGGAACATAAAATACGGTGGGTACCACGCGAGAAAAGCTGAGCAGGTTACTAATTAGTATGAGTAATATTCCTCGGGGGCAGGCTTCAACGAGTCGGACCTTCAAATATCCGCCCAGCAACTTCAGCTCTACATAAACGACTACGAAGAGGTTCCGTTCAAAGCGGTCGTGTATCTGACGGGGGAGTGCAATTACGGCGGAAGGGTAACGGACGACAGGGATCGGAGATGCTTGAACACGATACTACAAGATTTTTACAACAAGCGCGTGCTCACGGATTCGAATTATTTTTTCGTGGACATAGGTCCCGAATACGGCCTGCCGAAAAAGTACTCGGGCCTTCCTTTTGGAGAGTGATCATCCATGCGCGAGCAACTAACTTTTCCTTTCCCTTTTCCATGCACGCCTCGCAGATTCGAGTACGATGACTACATAAAACAAATCGAAGATATTCCCTTGAATCCCCCGCCGGAGGCTCTAGGGCTACACATGAACGCTGGAATAACGAGGGATCTCGAGCTGGCGAATAATTTCTTTCTCTCGATGTTGCTGGTCCAAGGAACAGGAGCGGTGGGCGACACCTCGAAACAGGACGAGATACTGTTCAACATGAAGAAGGATATATACGAGCAAATGCCCCAACTGTATGACATCGAGGAGGCACAGAAACAGTATCCCGTCGTCTACATGGAGTCTATGAATACGGTGCTGATACAGGAATTGGAGAGATACAACACCCTCCTGCGCGAAATTAGACAATCCCTCGATTTGCTCGAAAGCGCGGTCCAGGGCCTGGTAGTGATGACTCCTGATCTCGAGGTAGGTATTTAAAAAACAAGTACATCAATAGAATGCGTGTTTATTTCCCTTCGATAAAATTATATTACAAGCTCATAAACTGTAATAGAAAATAACAAAATCTTCGATTTTCAAATAAATGTGCTTTTAAGTGGGGCATTATAAGTCATGAAACGGGCACGTTAATAAAAATGAACTTACTAAGTATTACAATTATAATTGTAAATCTTAATGACACAAAACAACGGCATCTATGAAAAAATTAACTCTTTGTACTAAATTTATATAGCTAGAATATTCAGAAATTACAGAAATTACGCATTCTACGAGATTACAGGTTTTAGCCATCTACATCCTGAGCGGGCGTATCCCACCTTCGTGGACGAAAGCGTGCGCCTATCCGAGTTTGAAACCATTGGCGGGCTTCGTCTACGACTTTCTCCAACGGCTCCAGTTTTTCCAAAAGTGGTTGGTCCAGGGGAAGCCGACCACCTTTTGGATATCCGGATTCTCGTTCGCGCACGGTTTCCTTACGGCGGCCACGCAGAACTTTGCGAGGAAATACAAGATCCCCATCGACAGAATTGATTTCGATTTCAAGGTATGCACATACCCGTGGCTTAATTCCATGGCGGAAGCTCGGTAAATATTCTCACCACTCGCTAGGTAATTGCCGAGTTCAAATCGGACGTGTCGCCAGCCGACGGCGTTTACGTGTACGGGATGTACCTGGTCGGTGCGAGATGGGACATGCCGAATATGTTGCTCGAGGAAAGTATCCCGAAAATCCTTTGGGATCCCATGCCTCTCGTCTGGTTGAAACCGAGCCCGGTCGAATCCATTCATCCGCAAGGCCGATACGAGTGCCCCCTTTACTTAACTTCCGCGCGTTTCGGCATCCTCAGGACAACAGGACACTCCAGCAATTACGTATTGTCCATCCTCCTCGACACCACTTACCCCGTCAACCACTGGATCAAGAGAGGATTAGCTCTGATCTGTCAACTGGATAATTAAATCATTCCACCGCGAATTACTGTAAAGAAACGCGTTGAACGCTTGTCGGAGCGACTGCTCATCTTTCGAACAAATTCGAACTAACGATTTATCGATTCGGTGAAACGATCGATAGTCCTGTGTACAAGTTCGATTTATCGATTCTATTTAAAATACGAAAAGACTTCTTACATATGTATATTGACATATAAATTGTACGAATTTCATGTAACCAAAATATCCATTTATTTCTTGATATGAAATTTCTGATTAATTTTATCGTTGTCGATTATGTCGCGAGGTTACTCACATCCACTTGGTATTTTCAAAAGTATCGATATAGGAATATGGTATATTCCTATATATCAAGGTATATTCCAAATATATCAATATCACATCTCGATATATCGAAATATCGATATATCGGTTCTTTTTTTTACATTATTGAGCTAATTAGAATTTAAACAAATTATGTGTTATTATTATTACGTTTATTAAGTAGGTAATATAAAAAATGTAAAAGTATAAAAATTAAGTAGGTATTACAAAAAAATACATAAATTAATTAAACCAGTATTTTTCAGAAATAGTTTCTAACGAAACTGTTTGTTTTATGTGCTCTCCTGTCAACCTACTACGATTATGGGGAACCACGTGCAGGTAAAATTAAACATTTTTGGCCAATTTTCGAAGGCACGGGTATAAAATGTCTGGCCACGCCAAGTATTTAACTTCCAGGCCCGGTCATCTTTTTTTTGTATTTTATTGTGTTACACAGTGTCGCCTTTGCACGTTGATTTCACATCTTTTTTTTATTTTGTAATTATTATTATCTTCTACTTTTTGTGATTTATTTGATTTCATGTACTTGGCGTAATTTTTTTACTTTTTTGAAGTTTTTTATGGGGATTTCAAGCTACTCGAATATTCGAGTACTCGAACAGCCCTACAACTTTAGCGTCGATTGGTTTGGAGTTGCGTGGAGTCGCGGCAAAAATCTATCGATGCCGATGTTACGGATTTTGGTGTCCACTTCCTGCTTTCGAGCTCTGCCCAAGATCTTTCCTATCAATTATATGCATTTCTGTGGCTACGTTCAAGCGATAGCGTAACACCGATATTGAGATTTTAATATCGAACTATCGAGATATTGGATTGAAAAATATCGACCGAAAGTATCGATATTTTATGAACATCCTAGCTCACATCAGTAACAGCACTATGGCGCCTTTTAGCGCTTTTCTTGGCCGCTTTCAATCATTGGCAGAGGAATTTAATTCATTACATCAAATAAATTTGATGAAATCGTTTCAACGCGCGATAGAAAAGAGAAACGATTTAGCTCCAGCTTATCGTTTAATCGTTCTCTCATCATGAGTAATTCCACCTTTGTTATTGACAATGGTGCCTGCACGGCAAAAGTTGGGTTAGCCTCTGACAGCCCAAAGTGAGTTGATCGAATGGGATATGATAAGCGAAAATGAAAGAAACCACAGTTTTTATGCATTTCCATTTTTAGATTAGTTCCTAATTGCATAATGAAAGCGAAAAGCGAGCGACGCAGGCCGTTCATTGGGAATCAAATCGAAGAATGCCGTGACGCGTCTGGGCTCTTTTACATCTTACCGTTTCAAAAAGGATACCTCGTCAATTGGGACGTCCAGAAAACCGTATGGGATTATATATTCTCCAAGGAATGCTGTCCAGTGAACCTGAGTCAGCTTTCCACCGTCGTCACAGAACCGTTGTTCAATTTTTCCACCATTCAAGAAGCTATGAGTGAGATATTCTTCGAGGAATACGAGTGTCACAGCCTTTTAAGAATTAACACTACTACTCTTTCTTGTTACCAGTATAAGGCAGAAAATCCTAATGCAAAATGTTGCATCGTCGTCGATAGCGGTTACAGCTTCACCCATATAGTGCCTTATGTAAACGATACTAAAATTAAAGAAGGTATTAGGCGCATCGACGTGGGCGGAAAACTTCTTACGAATCACCTTAAAGAAATAATATCTTATCGGCAGCTTCATGTCATGGACGAAACTTATGTAATAAATCAAGCGAAGGAGGATTCTTGTTTTGTCTCCCAAGAATTTTTCAAAGACATGGAAACCGCTAAAAGTAAATTGGAGAACAATCCTATAGCGAAAGACTATGTTTTACCAGATTATACGTCACTGAGACGCGGATACCTCAAAAACCCGGAGCCCCCTAACGAACAGCAGACCTTGCGCCTGGGCAATGAAAGATTCGCTATACCAGAAATTTTGTTTTATCCCTCTGACGTTGGCATTCGTCAAATGGGTATTCCAGAGGCAATTATGGATTGCTTGAAAGCGTGCGAAGAAGAGACTTGGCCTCACCTTTTGTCTAATATCATTCTTACCGGTGGTAATGCCAAGTTTCCAGGATTTCGGGAAAGGATTTATAAAGAAGTCAGGAGCCTCGCACCTGCGGAGTACGCGATAAATGTTCATTCATCCGACAAGTGAGCATCCGAGTTGTATTGACGATGGGGAAAAATTTCAACATATACGTAACTTATTACCTTCTTTTCAGCCCAATCACGTACGCGTGGCACGGCGGTAAAGCATTATCGAAAGACGCAATATTTTCCAGTCTTCTAGTAACTCGAGAAGAATACGAGGAAGAAGGACAGAACCTTTGTTTCGAAAGGTTCAATGTTTGAATTTAATAAATTCCACCGATCCAACGGTTAAGGATCATTTTGCCTTCTTTTATACGATAGGGAGAATTATAATGGACGTAATAGGTAAAAAATTATACAAAATGCAAATGGAATGCATACAGCGTTAGTACAAGTATTTATCGTGAACGCACGACATTCAAATGGATTTCATTTGTGCCATAAGTTCTTCTAAACTCGGCCCCGATTCGGACGACGCTTGATGGATCTGCGAATTGGCCGATTGCAATGGTATACTGTAGGCCTCCTTCACGCCCATACGCGTTAGAGGCTCATTCTCGTCCACATCTTGCTCTTGTTCATCGACAAGGGAAATTCCTATGATAAAATATTGTTTGAATCAATTATTTCGTTGCAGATATTTCATTTTCACAAACTATTAAACGCACCCCACTCGTTATCCTCGTGCAAGGGCTTATCCTCAACGACTTTTTCTACTTTCTCTTCCGGTTTTGGCTTCGCCGCGTATTCTTGCTGACGTTCCCTGCAATATTTATCCCCGCAGTTCGGATTTGGTCTTAAAGTCATTCGAGGAAAGAAATCTTGCATAGCATTGTAGCCCAAGTAGTAGGATACGTCTCCGAAACTTAAAAGATACTTGAGCGTGTTTTGAACTAAGAATCCAGCTACAATCCCCATGGTCGTGGGTAAGGATGCTGCGCATACACCATCTCGCTTTAAAGTCTTTTCGTCTATATTTTCTGCTACTACTAACGGGGGAGCACACTACGAATAGAACAAAAGTATATCAGGGACTTAAGTCGACGGGTCAATTTACACTTATATTTTGATTTCTATTCACCGCGAAGCAAGCCGTCTCTCCAGGAATGATAAATTGGATATGACCGGAAACAGCATTTTCAGAGACTCCACTTTCAAACCATTTCTGATCGAGCTCGTTGCAAGCGGTATTAATCGCCATCCTTGCTTCAAAATTGTCCACGCAACTTAATACTAAATCTACCTGTCCCTTATTCAAACTGCTGGTCCTAGAAATCAATTTCTCTATCTATTAATCCTTCAACCGGGACTACCTTTCGAGAATCTATACCTTATGGTATTCATGAAATGGTCAAAATGATCCACCGTAGTGATGTTGTAATTATGAGTTTCAATATCTACATCAGGATTAATGTTCTGCAGCGTTTTCGCAGCTGCCTCAACTTTACTTTGACCAGCTTGATGAGGTTGAAAGAAAAGTCTGTTCATATTTGCCATCTCCACCTTGTCATAATCGAAGAGAATCAACTGAAATATATAGTATATTTATCAGTTAAAATGTTCAAGATCCCTGATCCCTTATGACTAGAAAATTGCTACCTTTCCTATTCCGCATCTTGCGAGCATTTCTGCTGTTACGCTACCAACTCCGCCTACTCCAACTACGGCAATTGTCAACTCTCTTATCCTTTCATAATTATCTACTATGCCCATACGCTTTAATGCCATCAACCGACTGTGTAAAGGACAACAAGCATAAAAGTGTTTCAATACGATTTAGACACAAAACACCGGCGCCACAATAAAGAGGAAAATCACCTGTAAGGATTAGAATCGATCACTTCACTCGACATATGTTCTATCTTTTCTCTGGCTGTCGACGCATTTTTACGCTGTTCTTCAAGTAATTTCTTTTCGAGCTCCTTTACTCTTTGCCGTAATTCTTCTAATTTGTCCATTGTTGGAGTTAAAATTAATTACAATACAAAGTTAAGGCAACTGTGTTGCACGATAGCGCGGCCAGCGGCTATGACACCACACCATATGATTGCCGTATGACACGTCGCCCCGGCCCCCGCGCTCGCATGTTATCGTATGCAGGAAAAGGAGAATACCTCACTTATGTATGCTTGTTACATTCGGCGTATTCTCACGATCAAGAAAATATTTATTAAATATTTTACATGAATCAACTTTACTCTACGCGACTGTTTTTACAATAGGTATCGTCGGTTTCAAGGATTTTTAATAAAGATTGCATACTCGAGAACATAACCTGCCACTCCTAATCGATCCATCCTGAAGCAAATGAGCAAAACAAGTTACAGATTTCCTTCAATCTTGCAATAGTCTTTTTACCTTTATACGATTGAGCGATCGGGATATTAACGATTTTACTCAAGGTATATGTGATATCATGCATACATACATGTATGTATATTGGTGGAAGATAGTCGCGTTGGTTTGAAGAATGAAAGAGTATGTAATTGGAAAAAGAACTGAATCGTGGCAAAGACGTTCAATAATGACAAGCTTAGTTCTTTTAATACAAACGAAGTTGTATTTGCCTTTTCTTTCAATTAATCCTATACAGTACTGTTATTTCAGCGTTGTTACAACGGTACGTTGTTTTTTTTTGTTGTAAATCGTACATGTGTATCGTTACATCGTACATACTATATACGCACAGTCTGTAAGTATCCGTGACTCGTCTTTTATTTAGCCATCGTACCACCGCTAATCTCATGAATCGATATTGCAAAAACCATTAAAAACACGGGGTCGCATAATACAGGGTGGGTTATCTCTTTGTTTCTAACATGCTTTCTTTTCAGCGGCCGACGATGAGGTTTAAATCAAAGCAGTCCCGTGCACTTTGGCTAATTTTATTGTCATACCTCAACCATGTCAAAATAGTTTATTTTACAGTAATCCCGCGTGTAATTAAAAGAACTAAGAACCTTTCAGAGTAGCAGAGAGAAACAGAAAAACGAGCAAGTCTGTAAACGATTTCACGTCGTCGCTTTGGCATTGTAACTTGTAACCGGTAACGGAACGGTAGAGACAATTCAGTGCACTAATAGGTAATAACTCTCTCCAACGAAATAGAAACGAAAGAAAGAAAAAAAAATAGTGTAAAATTCAAATGACTGGCCTGTAATGCACGATAACGACAGAACGGCATTCCTTATGATTCACGTCTATTAACATCACATATCCTGCTCTCAAACGTTGAGCGCGCGAAACCATGACGTTGTTGCAAGACACAGTATCAAAGTTAAAATTCAGCATAATATATTAATTATATTAGTGACAATTCGTTATTTTAATTGGTTTTTTTTTGTTCGTTTAAGTTCATTTGCAGATTTAAATAGTAATTATTCAATAGTTTTTTTTTCTATAAAACTAAACTAGATTATCGTAAACTTAACGTATGAACAGGGAGGGTTGTCAAACTTGGACAAACAAGTACGTTTGCGCCGTTCTTGCCACGTAAAAAGTCAATTGAAATTAAACGGTCGTCGTGCGTTCGAGCGATACCACGATCATAAGCAGAATAAATAAAATGTATTTATAGTTTATACTCGTATTACACAGAGTATTCTTTTTTACATCTTTAATATCTATAGCGCGCAGCATCCACCTCGCACAACTATGTACCCTTCATATTTTCACTTATCCTCTGTGTACATGTATATATGTATATATATTTTTTTACGTGTCAATGAAAAATAAAATATACATATATATACATAGAAAATCTTAAAATACACGATAATAAGGCAAAAACGGCGCAGCGATCAGAATAAGAAGCGAACATTACTAGTTTTAGCCGATAATATTCTGGAGCGCGTTATCACTCTTCCAATCTAAATTCACACTCCGCTTGAATCGGGTACGCATATCTTGCAATACGCTGGCTTACGTACGTGTGTGTGTGTGTGTGTGTGTGCGTGCGCGTGTGTGTGATGATGGTGGTGGCGTGTGTGTAAATGTGTATGTATACATATATATGGCGTGTGTGTGTGTGCGTGTGTGTATATATACATATATACCGAATTGACCGTACTTTATGCGCAATTTATACGTATAGGAACTGACGAATTCTTTCGAAACAATACGAAAGGTACGGTGTACAAGTGGAGTGTGCTCTATTCCTATACATTTTTAAAAAGTACGTCTCTCTCTCGTTCGCTCTCTCTCTCTCGCTCTCTCTTTCGTTCTCTCGTTCTCTCTCTCTCTCTCTCTCTCTCGCTCGCGCGTGCGGTGAAACTTTTCAAATGTACACAATAAATTGGCTTATACTCATATATAAATAATTACATGTTCAATTTTATAAGAAACACATTGGTAATGCTGTATGTATGAAATAATTGGATCGATTTAATCGCGTGTTGACGACAAATTTTTTATCAGCGCATCGAGCGTATAGATGTACAGCAATACGAATGTTTTTTCACCTCTCCTTTTTTTCTTTTATCGGTGTGTACATCACTTTTATGTTCGTAGGCTTTTGCTGACGCCAAGTGTTTTAAGGTGTCTGTGAATTCTCGCTTCGATCAATGAACCTCTACGGTTCAACATGAGAAACAGAGAAAATATCAAAACGACCGTAGAAGCATGGAAACAGCAAGTGACTGCTAAAACTTTAATCGCGCCTCCAAAATGGTACTTTCAGTTATACCCTCGACTGGCGATGCCTTACCAACAGTCTCGATAGCATCATCAATTTACTGGATACACAGGTATTCACAGAGCACAAAGAGTACTTGGCTATAACAAACATTTTATTCAACTATCATTGTATCAGATATAAACGAACATTTTTATCATCGTTAAAAGTACTAAACCGAGCGGCCTAAGGTACATGTATAAGTGTCTGTGTCTCCGTGTGTGTACGTATGTATGTGTGTGTGTGTGTGTGAGAGAGAGAGTGTAAATGAGGATGTGTATGAAGCGCGAGCGTGCGCGACGACGTACAGACGCGCGGGTACGGCTGCAAATGTACGCGTGGTTTTTGCTTTGCATCGTCTTTGCCATGATATCTCGTGTGGTTACGGACGATCAGCTTCTGAACGACGTAACATGATCTAGTCGCATCTGTATGCATTTACGGTTTTCCCATGACCGTGACATTCGTGGCAGCGTCAGTAAAAGGTGGTACCGCATGAATCATAAATTACAAAACGAAAGTAACGTATAACGAATGTGTTAAATGGCACATGCACACCGACCAATATGGACGGAGCACGCACTTTATACTCGACAGATTTTGTGTCTCGTATCTTGTCGTTTCTATTAACATGTGTCGTTCACTCGACAACGATCTCAGAACACATCGATTACTTCCCATCTGTCGTTAACGTTAGACTTTGACCGTACACGGTAATAGATTACTTGCCTTACACCAAACGCAAATTATCATTCTTTTCTCTCTTTTTTTTTGTTCTTTTCGTTTGTTTTGTCCCTTTTCTCTTTACTTTCAAGTTATTCCCAGGCTGAAGGAGGAATGTCTAAAACATAGAACTGTATGTACTGTATCGAAACAATGGTCCACCCCCATCGTATGCAGCACTTTTCTTTTCTCTAACTTGGCGGGCTCGGGTGGAATGAAAGGGTCAAGTTTGATCAGTTCACGGGTCAAAAATTCTAAATCGTATAAAAAGACTGCAAGAGACGCGACGAATATTCCGTAGAGTATGCATTCCGAGTCCCATATCCAACACCTCCGACATTTCTCAGTCCGTTTGTTCCACGAACCGGTACGCTGCTCACAGTCACGCCTAGGGATGGGATCAAGACCCTCGCGCGAGCTATCGATACCTAAACGAAAATGTTTGATCTCTTTGCATAACTCCGTAAAAGATAGACGCGCATCGACTAAAAGCATGCCTGTTCTGAAATGACCGAGCAATTCAAGTCCAGTTGTCGTTTCATACGCAGATCGGATGTTCAAAGTACATACATCAGCATTGGTAGCTGCCACCCACTCACCCACAGATTATCGACATATTCTTGGAAAACGCCTGTACATACATCGCACCCTTTCCCCAAAAAAATGACAACACCTCCATTGCACGATACACAATCTATAATACAATCGACTTCCCTATAATAATATTTTGACTATTGGCTAAGGAGGAATCAAACATTTTCTTCCAGGTATGAATACTGACGCGTGCGACTTCATCCTTTTACTATAATAATAATTGTATCGAGAAGAAATGCAAGGAACGCGTGATTGGCGAGGCATCGCGCTACTCTCGATTCCCGATGCGACAACAGGTAGTAAAACATGGGCAGCATTTTGTACGTTTCGTTTGAATGATCGATTGGTCGACATTAAACGACACAGACTTGAATCGTTTGATTATTTCAAATCAAACATTGGTTTAGTCGCGTAGTCTCTATGTAACGTGAATGGTCACTCGAAACGATCTTCTTGTTAATAAAAAAAACACAGAGAGAGAGAGAGAAAAAAAGAGAAAATGTGGTAAAAAGGACAGTTGTCGCGAAAATGAGAAATTTTTATAGTACAGCATACCGGATGAAATAAAAGCGTACATTACTCGCAAAAGAAGATCGCTTTACGTTATTTAGGGCTGGTAATTACATTATTTCGTACGTTTTCTCTATCGTATTATTATAAACACCGCACCGATCATTCCATACTCCTGAAATTGTAATTCTATAAATCATCAGTGACAATGGGATGGTTTACACTACTTTTCTTTCGCTATTTAGGTGTCTGGAATGACCATGCGTAAAGCGTAACATAGTTTTTTTTCTTCCTCCGTTAACTTATTCGCAATGGGATCGGTTTTGAAACGACAGACATCTTATAGTAGCGATACATTTCAACCTAAATGTGTTTCCACGCTCAACGCTTCAACACTTTACACGAGCTGTGCCTGCCATTGCGAATTAGTTAAACAATTAGATGTCGACTCCGGGCGATATCGACGACAGCCGTTATATCTTATATATCTCATGCGTTCAACTGCGTGCCATCTGAATCGCGCGCGCGTATCCGCAGATATTGACAATACAGACACAAAGTTCTTAGCCCCGGCATTCTTTCGTTCTTTATAAATATCGTAAAATAGAAATTGTGAATCCGAATTAGTACGAACTTTACGGATGTTCGATCAATGCGCATCTTATTCGAAGATGCGAATGACAATTTATGGCGTTCTCGTGGTCGATTCAGCAATGCATGAATGATATGGTTAAATAATTATAAATTGGAAATTGTGGTGGTGACATTACCTGGGCCGTTACTCACCTACAGGCAACGGACCTGTCATGGGAGTAGGTGACGATGATACCATGTTTAATCGACCTTGATCTTTAACTATTGGATCTACGGAATGCAAAATCAAGTTATGAGAGAGAAAGAGTGAGAGACGAGCGGTTTCGATATCCTCCGCATACTTACAAAAATAGGGATGCTCCATAGCTTCGCGTGCAGTAAGTCTCTCGAAATGGTCATAGCGCAAAAGTTTGTCAAGGAAATCAAGGCTTTCGGCTGATACTAAATGTTGGTTCTCCGAATGCATGAAACGCTCCCAGCGTTTGCGCGAATGTCGGCCTAGAATGTCATTGAAACGAGGATCCAACTCAATGTGATACTTGTCAAGATATTCAAACAGTTCTTCAGTCCCGAGAACCTTTGCGATTCTAACTAGTTGGTCATAATTATCGTGTCCGTGAAAAAACGGTTCTTTCCTGAATATCATACTTGCGAGCATACATCCAAGTGACCACATATCTAATGAATAATCATACATCTGCAACAGGAGAAAAGCGGCATACATGTAATATCGAGAATGTGATTAGAATTTATATTAGTTAAAGCAATGAACGGTGTTGGGACTACAAACCTGATAATCTACGAGTAGTTCTGGACCTTTAAAATAACGCGAAGCTACTCGTACATTATATTCTTGACCGGGATGATAAAACTCCGCCAAGCCCCAATCTATTAATCGCAACTTTCGATTTTCGTGATCTATCATAACGTTGTGCGGTTTGACGTCCCTATGCATTATTCCCATACTATGACAATAATCCAACGCCTATAGTAGAAGAAACATGAAATAATGTCGTATAGATCTTTAACATTTCAGTGATCGTTATGTGGCCATAAATGCAAAGTGGTTTCAACGTTATCCGCCTATTACTTACTCAAACGAAACGTTTATGAGTCCGAAAATTATATTTAAAAATATTCTCAAGCTAACTATCTTTTATCATGTTTTCCAACAAACATAGTTACCCTCCTAATTTCCTTATACCCAACTTCGTCGACTTTACGTAATTGGCTGTGCACTATTTTCGCGTGTAATACCATAATACCATAATTTCAAATAGAAATAAAGGATCGCCAGTTCGCCAGGCCTATCCATACGTATTAATATGTTTGGTCAGAATCAATGATAAAAGAGAAACTGTTTCTGTATTCTTATACGAAGGAAGTTTTAACGCTATAGTAAATAAATTGTTTAACCTTTAAACTCTTTTGTAGTATTGAAAGGATTAAAAAGATGATCTGTAACAATACAGCAAACTGCTATTTCGATACTTTAATACGATATGAAAAAATCGAATGTTTTTGCTGTACTTGCACCAGTGATGAACTCGTATAAATTACACATTTTCGAACTCTTCCTTGAACCTATGATATACACCTACATCTATCAAAATAATAATCTCGAAGGTTCACATTGGACTGATACTTGGTTCCATTGCACTTAACAATACACGCACTTTTAATAACTCGTAGAGGTAGTATCTTATGTCGTAGTCTGTTAGCGTCTGGTACAATTGCTTGAAATCTGTGTTGTTGACATGTTCAAAGATCAGTGCCGGTGTCCTCGATACTGGATCTTTAACTACTGCTTGGAGTGTAATTATATTGGTCCCACCTTTAAGGTTTTCTAAGATTTTGATCTCCCTTTTTATCTTCTTCTTCTTTACAGGCTAAAATTAAAAGATTATATGAAAAATCATATTCGGCTATCTGCCGCGAGTCAGATCTATGTTTCCATACCTTTAAAATTTTTACAACACATCTTTCACTATTCGTTACATTAATGGCTTCAAATACTTCGCTATATTTTCCTCTGCCTAATTTTCTCACTAACTGGTAATCGTCTTGTTGTCTATATAATAAAGTAATACAGAAACATCGGTAAGTGCGCAAAGATTACGAAGCAACGAGACTATACGCGACGCGGAACTGTATAAGCGGTAAATGTACACTTACCCCCAATCAACGACATAGGATTCATAGTCCCAGTAATCTCTAGATTTGTGTGAATTCACATCTGTATAAACTCGCGCTCTACTAGGTAGTGCCATTCTCTCCGATATATCACTATTACTATTTGTTTTATTGATTGCTATGCTTTCACCGTTGTCTATCAAAAAGTTATAAGAGCTAGTTACTTTATCTCCTCCACTCACCCAGTTACGAATGCGCGAGGAAAAAAGTACACCTGAATCGTCAAAACAATTACATTAAAGTAGGAAAAAACTGAATATCTGTTTTAAATCGACAGGGAAACACAATAAATCCTTAAACTTATAGCATTACTCTTTCTCCTCGCAACCGTTAACTTGCAAACCACTATTCTCTTACATGTTAGACATGTTGTATCTATTAAAGTGCTTGAACATAGTATCTTTTAAAACTCTGAGATAGCAGAAAGACATTGGCACAGTTTACTTATAACAACTGAATTATATTACTTTCTAACTACAGATATCAAAGGTATAACATTCGCTCAAACTATGTACATTTCCTTCTTGGTGATATCAAACTATTATATATCCGTATCGTGGTCCGTATTTACACGTACAAAGATAACATACAATATAGAAAGACCAATCGTACCATTTAAATATATATATATATATATATATATGTAACGATTATGTTAAATATGCTGCATAAAATAGATGCGAATGGATTTCTACCAACTTACGATCGATATTTCTTATGTACAATTGAAGCAACAGTGTCAAAAGGTAACTCGATTACTTTATTAACCAACAAATTACAAGTTTTACAAGTTATAATATTGAAATTTTTCATTGCGAGCCCTCTATGCAACAGTATTGAAGAAGTTTTAATGAAAGTGGCCAGTTACATGGTTAGAAAAGTCAAAACAAGTTTAAGAGGAATCGGTGTGGGATTCGGAGCAGAATAATAAGTGGGCAAAAGAACGAGGCATAAAATAAGATATCGATAAAGGCGGAAAGGTAGAAATGTGTTCTCTGATTGCAACGAGTGAATAGTATATTCCTGAGATGTCTATTGATTGCGAGTTCGCGGAAGACTACCGGTCCGTTTCAACAATTTCTAATTATCACCACGCGAAAGAAGAATTCTAACTATACCAGAGGAATCTGCTCGTACGAGAAGCGATATTATCGTTAAAGATGAAAATTCGTAGTAAAATTTACTCTGCTATCGGTACATGGAATAGAAGCACGGCACGCACAAGCACAGGACACGAACACACATGTACGAGATAAATCACACGCCATCGCGATCAGGAAATTAACGATGACTTATTTTCGACTCACCTAATACATTCCGGACCCGAATCTTGGTTGGATTGACTGCAACGGATCTGGAAATTCGTCGTGAAATCACGCAACCCGCTTGCGGAATATGTGAGGCCGCGCGAACGCGTGAAACTCAAAGATTTTTGCGGGCGGCCGGCTTCTCAAACGAGCGAGGTCCAAGATGGCAGCCAACAACCCGCCACAAACCTCCATTCTACAGATTCGAATCTTTCAAGCTTTCAACCTCCAACCAGTCCGATGGTGGCGCTCCTTCCAAACTAACTTATCACCAGCCCGACCAGCCCCACTTTTCTCCAATACCAACCAGTTAGAACCGTTAGAACTATGTAAAATTCCCAACCACCTGTTTAAAAATCTTACAAAAATATTACGACGCTGTCGTGTGTCTGATACATTCCCACATTAAATTTCCAACCTATTAACTATTAATGACAAAATCCCGAATCCTTACGATAGTTAAGGACGAAGCGGGCAAGACTTTACATAAGTCTGTATTTATCCAGAGCGGATTTCTCTACGAAGGAATTTAGGAACGCTTCACATTGACCAATCGAAATTACTCTCTGAAAAAGGAAATGGTACAAATTTCTTTATTCCTCGCGTAGGATATTAAAACTTGTAATACAATATTTAAAAGAATCCCGCTATCGCACTGCTAAAATGTTCTATGACGAAAACCATTTATTTTTCACGATAGGCTGTTTAGTTTTTCACTAATGCTATCCCTACAATCCATGAATTAAATGAGTGGGATTCAAAAGAAACATTTTTATTTCAAGTTTAAGAGAAGTCTAAAAAATATGTAACTACAATATCCTGTATTAACATCTACTCCCATTTCGTGTTAAAGAATATACAGGATGTAATAATGACCAATCATCTTTCACCGAAAACCATTGCTCCAAAAGTTGCTCTATACTCTCTGCACTCTCCTGCAATCAATTTCGAAGAATTGATATGAACAATTATAGGATGAAGCAGCAGTATCGTTACATAGGTACAAATTACCTCATCTGTACTCGTATCGAGAACGTTTAATTCTTTTTTAAGACGGCCAGCATCTAAAATCCAAATTTGTGACGATTTGTGAACAATCCACAAGTTAGGGTATAGTGTTCCAACGACAATATTCGTATGTTTGCAGATGGGTCTGTAATATTTATATTGAATATTAAGTAAGGATAAATAGCTGCATAATCAATATAACGATATAGCAGCTTACTTGTCAAGAACACTTTCAGTTACTTTCTTTATATGCACGTCCCAAGGTACAATAGTTCTGAGTAACAAGTTTTCTTTTTTCTCGAGATTCTTCGTTTTCATATTTTCCAGTAATTTTAATATCCTCTTTCTATTTTTCTTACTCTCTACAGCGGGCTTCTCTTTTGTTTCCCGATTTTCTGTATCGCAATTTGTTTTCTCCTCGCGTGCCATATCTCTGTAATAGCCACGTTCTTCGGGCGATAACTTTTTCCAAAGATTCGTTATCGCATTTGCAATTTGTGGCGCTGTCATAGTTGGGTTCTGCTCCATTACTGGAAACGAAAACGTCGCCTGTACTTGCTCTGCGCGTAGCGCACCACAGATTACCATGCTTCTTAATTCATTTACCTTTCTGCCTAATGTGCTTCGAATATTTAAGTAAACCCGTGCATAAGTTACTATGGTATGAATCACTCTCCGGTGCTGCATCAGACCCTGCATCAAGGTGAACTTGTACGTCCGTACCTCCCTAACAAAATTAACACTCGCATTTCATAATGCTGCTATAGTTGTATTGATTACCAGGTTTTACCTTCAATCCAGGCACATGTCCTTTGCTCCACTTCTCTAACGTCATCGATTCTTTTTTTTTATCTAATTTGCTACCCTTTTGCCCGATCGCGGTATTTAAGTTTTGTATCATATTCTCTTTTCCACTTGTATCCTGGCCACAGTCATCCCAGCAGAAATCTTCACCGAAATCTACAATTGGCAATTGACTTAATGTTTCAGTCCCTGGAGGCATCTCTAACGGGGGACTATCATCGGTATTCTCCTTCGCACTTGCATTGCTGCAGAAAATAAAAAGTATATTGAAAGAATGGTCAAACAAGAGTGTTTTATATCGCGCTTAAGATACTTACTTTGAATTACTAAAAACGTCGCGTTCACTGGGAACTACTGTAAAGTTCTCGGAATCATTTGAATCACAGTCACTTAAATTTAGGGGTGGTAACCGAAGGTCAATGTCATTTGCATTTCTCTCACACTTATTACCACCCTCGTTCTGATCATCTGTCTGGTTTTTAGTAACTTCCTTCTGCTTGCTACATTCGGAATTACTACTGCTAGAATTTAAATTTCTGCCTACGTTGTTATCACATTCTTTAGGTGCGCACAATTTCTTCTCAGTTACTCTGTCGCCGCTTCCTTCTCTTTGTAATTTTCGTTTTTTGCACGCAGGCCACTCGCTTTCTACATCGTCGCTGCTGGTTTTATGGCTATAATCGTGGTAATCACTGAGCGACATGTCGCAAGCGCTTTCATCCTGCACTTCTCTTTGTATTCCATAATAATCCCTTATGCGTTTGTCTACTGTATCGAGAACTAATTTCTATAGTAGTATGCGATAAACATTATGTTCAAATAATATAATTAGAATTTCGACCGTATTTTATAGAATTAAACATTATGTTCGTATTTTAATCTGAATTCAGGTTAATGTAATTAAATATTTAATCACCTGATCTTTAAAGAGAACGGAGGTCTTATTTGGTTCCAGATTAACATCAATATTTCCTGCATTTGTTAAAATACTCAAAATAAATATCGGCTTCTTTCTCGATGATGAATCTTGTCCCAATGTCTCGGATATCGTTTTAGTCACTATCTAAAAATAATTTCCGATTTTTTTTAATCGCGGTATTTGATTAGGGGGGAAATGTAAAAATTCTACCTTCTCTAAATCCTTATGTTTAATAGGTCTATTATTTACGAAAATGTACTGTGCTCCAGACTGGAACACTTCAGACACGTTCCGTGTTTCTTTTAGTGGTACCATTAGTTTCGCATTCACCTGAAAGATATAAGTGACCAATTGAAGAATCGAAATCATACAGTAGGCTTTATAGCATGTACAATTACCTCTGCATCTTCAACAGCTATCCAAGTCATATTAGACGTCACCTTTTTACCAAGAATATAAGTTACTGCTTCCTCGATGGTACTTGTACCAGGTTTCGCGAATATAATGTTGCTATCAACTTTATAACTTATCCGTACAGAAAACTTACAAATTCCATAACTTTTGATCAATGATTCCAATATTTTAATATCCTGATGAGCTTTCTTTTGATTGGTAATCAGTTGTCTTTGGACCGGTACTTGTTTAAATAACTGCCTAACCTGGACAGTTGTTCCTAAAAGGATTATTTTGGAACTTACAGCAGTTTGAAGAATTGACTTTAATTTTTTACATAAAAATTTGCACTGAAATATTTGCAAAAAATCGAATAATTGAAATATTTAAAAAACCCTACAATTTTGTCTTTTGTTAGTGGTTTCAGGGTAGGGTCCCCCCCTTAATTTGTTTATGTACCTGTGGGTCTGTGACAAGGTTCAGACTTCGTAATACATCCGTTATGATCGATAGTGTAACAGACACCAGCTTCGTCTGGTTCTGTCTTCGATATAATCGTGACATCTGATATTGCGCTCAATGCATAGAGCGCTTCGCCTCTGAATCCATATGTCTCTAATGACTCTAAAAATAATGGAACCGCGACATTTGAATATAAACGATAGTGCAGATATTCGCCTACAATGAAACGTGTTGCTTACCCAAGTCAGAGAAGTTTAAAAGTTTGGACGTGTAAGACGACAAAGCCATGTAAGATGCATCTCCCTTGGAAATGCCGCAGCCGTCGTCCTTTACTTCTATTAAAGTGGCTCCATTGTCTATCTAACAATTAAGATACGAAGCTGACGTTAGAAAGATGAAACGCACGGTTTTCCTTTCAGAAACGAAATATGTTTATGGTTCACGAGAAGATACGCGAAGAAGAAAAGAATGTGAAGAATGAAAGCGCAATACCAAATTGATTTCAATGTTTCGAGAATTGGCATCCAACGCGTTTTCTATTAACTCCTTTGCAGCACTAGATATCGAAGTTATAACTTGAGTGGTAGATATAAGCTTCACCGTGTCCTTGTCCAAAGCCGAGATGATCATTTTTACGCAACATTCAACTCTGTCCACGAAATTAAGCGCACTTAAAGGTTATCTAAGCAGTGCATTTTATGGGTATCGACATAACCCAACACGAGGGTTATGTTTATTTACTGGGGACGCTTCGATCGATTCGGACCATAACAAAAATAGTTGGTAATAGTTGGTTAGAAAAGGCGCGCCGCGCGAGCGGAAGTTTGAAATTTTCTGCACGAACCAAATCAAGTATCTAGATTGTCCGCAGTTTCAGATGTGAGAGGGGCGACCGCAACGACACGTGACACGTCCATCATGATTGAAATTACATGTTGTGAACGTGCGTATCAGTACGTATCTACGTACTTAATTGTAAGCAGCTCGTGTGCAGCAGGTAAATAACGGATAAAGAGTTTTAAAACGAATCGAAATTGAAAAAGGAACTAGCCACTGTTTATTTCAGGATACATATATGTTGCTACAACATAACAAGGTACAAAACATAGTGACGCAACACACCGTCTCAATACTCGTCATTACCACATTAAAAGAAAAAGACAATTAAAGGTTTTATTTATATTTTGCCAGCAGAGTGTTAGCACACTCAATGTAGGCTTCTTTGGCGTCATTTTGCGTCATGTCTTCCCGCGATTGCCACGCGTCCCATTTCGCTTTTCCCTTCAAATCCAGCGCATTGGGTTTAGCTGCAATTTTACGAAGAAATCGTTATACATAATAGTTTGTCGCCGAATAATGATAAGTGGCATACAATAGAGATGCAAGATTGAGAAGAGGTGGGCGATATATTTCGAATTACGAAGGTAATCTTAATTGCGATAACTTTTCTTTGGAATAGAAACCAAAATCGTAACTTACGCGTATTCACCTTGCCCACAGTTGATTGTTTGAATAATCCATAAAGTTCCAGAAACTCTCCGTCCGTAGGACGCTTAGTGATGGATCTTACGGACTCTGCGGCTTCCTCGAATTTCTGCGAAATCGTAATATGTGCATATGCATGTAGGCCGGACACTGCGAAACGTTATATTCCGCTTTTGCTTACATTTCATTTATCGCGAATGCTGAATCGTTTATCGATTGAAATTTCTTTCGCGTATGCTTTATTATTAATTCGAGAAAATCACTTCTCCCAGCTGTTCTCCTTCCCCCCGTTTATCACCAGTTTCCAAGGTTCGTACATACGTACTGATCGATCCCCGGCGACGATTACGATACCGCGGAGGTACAAACATATCGGCAATTGGCGCATGTACATAGCCCGAAAGTGAAGTTTGATTCAAGTAACGTTTACTATAGATTCTGTTACACCATTCATCACGAAGGAATGCAGATACGCGTGTAGGGTAGAAATACCGAATTTGGTGGTCGGAAGATAATCGATTTCCCGTTTGTAGTGCAAGGCAGGTTTTACCACACGATTCGCCACAGAAGAGAATGACAGTTACCTGATCGAGAGACATCCTTTCGAGCAGTTGCTTGCAGCCTTCGCGAAACCGTTAAATGATCACTGACAATGAGCGCACTGAGCAACGGATCTACCCATGCATCGATTAAATATATACCTTCAGACTCCACTGCCCTCCCTCTACCGCCACTTATTTCCCTGCTACAAACCGTAACGATAAACAAAAATGCGATTGGATAGATGTCGCGATGCAGATATAAGGATCAATGTTCAAGTCTCTGTAATCGGTTGCAGAAATAATTATTAATCTACTAGAGCGTATATTATCATCGGATTACATACTCTGCACATTGACATTTAAAGCATAATACCTACTTCTGTCGCCCGTCTTCGATTGGTTACGTAAACGATTACACCGCAGTTTTTAGGACATCCTTTACATATCATCGTTCGCCGCGCCGCAGGCGTAGATCTCGCGCGATTACAAGGTTTTTACCGCAATGTTTCTTAGGGGCATTCGAGAGCGGTACGCGTGGATCGAGTATGCACCGGCAACAGAACATCCTTGGAGATACGAATATTGTTGATAGGTCCGATCCAGCCACCGAAGATTGCCGAAGACGGGGACGATGGAAGCGCCGCGACGAAGGGAGAATGAGGCCAGCGTGCCACATTATCGTCATCCGAGGCTCACCTGCCCAAGAATGTAGGAATTCTTGGGCAGGGCCGAGTTCAGGCGTACGCGATTTACGCGCAAGCTCGGTGGATCGGTAAAGCGACAGTTTTGGACGTCGAGAACGTCCAGACATACTTACTGTTCATTCATATATTCGGCCACTCCATCATACTGGATTGTATTAAGCAGAATGCGTGTTGGAATGGTAACGGCGGCACTGCAGGATGTACATTGACGAAAGTTGCAATCTTCCAGCCCGCTTTTGCTTAATTTCTCATTAAAACCGTCCCTGCCGACGGACGACTACCTGCAACCACCTACCTGGCTCGTCGCTGACGCACCGTTTTACCGCTCTCCGACTTCGGGTTACACGGGAATCCCTGATTCTCAGGGCTGTACTTTGAGAAGAAGTAAGAGAGAGAAAGGACGAAGGATTTAACACTGTTCCAAACGGTTCTGATACGATCAAGTATCGTGGTGTTATTACGGCTTGCTACTAAGTACACGTAGACGTAGTCCAATGAACGCGAGGAGCAACAGATAAAGAATAATAGTTGGCAGTGTCTGCGGTGGAGCGGGGAAATGCGTGAAAGCATGGGTACGGGAAGGGTGAATGGTTGGAGGAATACGGGAGTGGTCGACGAGCGGCGGCGAAAGTCGACGGAGACGGCCGATCGCGTACGCGGGATCGTACGGCCGCAGAGGCAGAGCAAACTGCTTTAAAAATTCAGTGAGTATGCATGATTTGTCACTCGATCGACCGGCTCGATCGTTCCGATTGGCTTAGTCGCGAGGGCAGTGCGCGTTTCGCGATCGTCTCGACCGCCTCTCGATCGTTCGCGATTTTGTTGGATTTTTTTATCGACAGACGGAATTTATTTATTGACGAGCGTCTTAATAAGCACGTCGGGTCGATAAATATCACGGAAATATATGCACCTACGTGTAATAAAAACAGTGGCACCGCGGTCGTGACAAGTGCTGTACACGTTTCGCCGAAGTTTGTTAACACAGGCACGAGGAAGAGGACGCGATTAATGAAAGGCTGAGGCAGATCTTGTGCAACAAGAGGAAAACAATTTAGAGCTTACGTGGACACTGGAGGAGCTCGAAAGGAAACAACTTCGCCACAGAAATGAACAGATTTTGGCCGATGCAGCGTTAACGTTTACCGTTCGTTTCGTAAGCTGCGGAATTTCGTGCAACGTGACGAGACTGAGAAGGTATTCGCAACGGACCGCGCGACAGCTATCCGCGAACGTGGCCTGTCACCGTCAACGGTCCACGACTTTAGCTAGAAAACATTCAGTCTTATTATGATCCAACGAGGATACGGACGCCTTACGATCATCGATATTTCCACATTAACGAGCACGTCCCAGGTCCTGCGTCAGACATCGTGACGGTTGCGCCGTGTTGTTGAGAAACTTTACTGTCAGCGAAAGAACGAGTCACCTACATCGAACGTTATACACTAGCACTCGAAAGTCCAGTGTCATCTGTTGCTGAAGGACCGCGAGTTTCTCCACATATTTCTGTCAAGAATCGCGTAATTTCTCGGAAGGTGTATTCTTCCAAATAAGTCAGTGAAAGTCGTGTGGTTTCACACTTTGAACGGCACAGCGTATGTATGTAGCTGCGAGCGTAAGCTACCACAGTTGCGGCGGCATGTGACGAAGTTTGACGCGTATGTACGTGCGAATTGGCTGGCCGATAACGGACCGCGTTTCAGTGGTTATCGCCGCTTCGACGGAGGCAGGCTCTTTATACGTGGTTTTTATATTATTCGCTGCAGCGGAAACGGAACGAGACCCGTGGACCCGCGATGCCTCTGCTTTTCAGGTGCTCTAGGGAACATTAGATGCATGTCATACATGGTTAGCGAATGGGAGGCGGGACAAGCGCAATGGTCTGACAAACGTTAATCCTCGAGAAAAGAATGAGTCTCTCACCAATCGCGAATAGAAGCTTCCTCCATGGAGATCGAAAACCATCTCCAAATTCCGCGAAAATCGTCTACGCGACACTGGACAGCCTGGCCCTGAAGAGGGCCAGGTTACCCCTACAATTGCTGCCCATCGATGCTAACAATGCTACAGAAAAAGCCACGAAGCCGAGGAAGAAGAGAAACGCTTCGGGCGAAGCAGCTACGAAGAGATCCAGTTTCAAGGTTCGCATCAATTCTCTATTTGGAGAAATGTTTTCCTCCTTCTGTTTCTCAGTAGAGCTGCTGAAGCCTTTTTTACTGCGATGGTGCTCGTGAAACGTCGTTAGTCTCTTTTCAAAGCTCAGCTGGGTATTTGATTTAGGGCAGTGGTCGCGAGTCACCATTGGACAAGAATAGGAGAGAGGGACGTGGTGAATACGCGTATATGTATCTTCCTTTCTCCTATCTTGTCCGATTATTTGCCGCAGATGTTTCTCACACCCTGCAGATACCCGAAGATACGCGATCGATAAGTTCCGAGCTACATCGTCGAATCGTTTTATTCTCTTAACGCGGCGCGGCGCGGCTCGAGATTCAAGATATTTCCCGATCTCTCTCGATACCATGCGTGGTTCGCGTACAAATTTTCCCGAAGGTCGCCGCAACGTCTCTTCTATCTCGGCTGAGACTCGGATTCCGTTTGAAACAGTTACGATTTCTATCGCATTCCGCGGAACTATTTCTGCAAAAACCGTTAAGAATGTCGTAGCTTGAGAAACGCGCTCGAACGAGCAACCACGATTGTATGTATGTCGATCGAAAGCTAGTTAATCGTACCGTGCATTTGATTTAGGACGACGCGACCAACGTTCGCACTGAACAGCAGCCAAAGTACTTGCTGGTAATACCGTCGGCCGCCGCGGAAGAAAAGCAAACGGAGAGGTCGGAGACCAAAGCAGACGAGGAAGGTGCAGGTACCGTGATTACAAGACAAGTTCGAAGAAAAGCTGACTTTATCCAGCGCCCTGATACCGACGATAACGATAATTCGATAAAAGTCGCAGGGCTCGATCCGATGCGCCACGCTCACTCGTGTAAAGCCTCTGACGACGGTAACTCGATATTTGCGGACGGTAGTTGCGAAAATAATGCTTACCCCGTCGATCGAAGCGTAAGAAGATCTTTGTCGGATGACTACGAGAGAATAGAGTTGATACCTAGCGCCGATGAAACGCTTTCGGCCGCCGAAAAGGAGGCAACCAAAGATAACGAAATTGTCGAGGGCGAAAAGTCTTCTTTGCCCTCAAAGAGCGTTCCGTTGAAATCCAAATCGGTCAATGATCTGACGGGAAAGAGTCTTTTGGACACGCGGCTAGACTATGGAGCGTATTTAGTGGAAACGTTGGACGAGGAAAAATCAACGACGGGATCGCTGCTTGGCGTAGAAGACGACACTGCTGGTAAAAAGAAGAAGCATTTTGCTAAAAACGTGTTACACTTCGTTCCAGGGTATCTCGCCAAGGGGCCAAAGAGAACGAAGAAGAAGAAACCGAGCAACTTGAGCTCGTCGTTGAGCTCTTTAAAACCGGTGTCGATAGACTCGAACATCGGCACAAGTTTGGACTCTAGGCACAGGTCTCGGAGCCTCTCCAGGGAGGAACTAAAGTATCTGAAAATCTCTTCGCCGACGAATTTCGTTCACGTGGCGTCCGCGACGAATCCGAGTCTGGTCTTGAACGAAAACACGATTGGATTCAGCCTGGAGCAGGTCGTAATTACGCACAAGGAAAAGTGTGCCACGTTGCCTCTCCTCGTTGCAAGGGACGAGAATTGGACGATCGAAAGTCGGGCCGAGCGACGATCGATGGTAATTGAGAAGATGCCCCTTTTAGACGCCAACGCGACGATTCCTGATAAACCGAACGAACGATTTGCGCGTACGTTTCAACTTCCAACCGGCGCGCGGCGCCGTCGATCGTTCCAGCCGCCAATGATATTCTTGAACGATTTCTTAAAATTTCAGGTAGGAATTACGCGGCCAATCGAGAGGACTTAAAACGCGAGTTATTATACGAGCTGCAGGCACGATCGGCAAAGATATTGGAACGCAGCCAGCAGGTGAAAACGAGCGAAACTCGTTGTGACGCGCGCCGCGGGGAAATCCACGAGTCGCTGGCCGAATTGGCTTTGACTTTGCCAATACCACGTGCCAACTCCAGTTTTCTATGGAGCAGTCGTGCTAAGAACCTTTTGAATTTGTCGGGACCCACGCCGGACGAGTGTGCCGAGGAGTCCGACGCCCAACAATACGACGACGTAGGGCCATTGGATTTTATTAATCAGGTGACTACGCATAATCGAAATGCACAGACTGCATACTTAGCCGGGCTTTCGTAGTGTCGTATTACGGCGAATCGCTGTTTTGTCTTTGGTAACGCGATCGTTTTATTCGCCACATGATTTCCTGTTGCACGTTTCACGATTAGGAGGACGACTACGACGACGTGGGTTTGCCTGCGAATCTTACCAATGGAAGCTACACCGCCGAGCCGACTTGCACGGATTTGGACAGCATCTACGACGACGTGATGGTGCCGAGCGACGCGGGAAACGCTCGTACGAGCCTACTCCCCCAAGAAGTGCCCGCGGAGAAAGACAGTGCAGAGAGTAGTAACATTGAGATTCCTGATGACAAATCGAGCGACGGGGACTGGCATTATCTATCCATGGCTAACGAATATTCGAGCGTGGACGAGGAGGAGATGGATGAGATGCAGGATGAGGAGCAGGGCGTATACGATGACGTTGGTTTGCCGAGCGAGGAGCGAGTCAACAGCCTCTATGCCGGCTCCACTACTGGCTCGATCTTAGGCAAAGAATCCGAGTGGGAGGATCTGGACGACCCGACGGCGGCGACGATCGGAAGGGAGAGCGATTTATCGTAAGTAAGATCGAGCGAGCCGACAGCGACGCCTAATCTTTCGAAACGCTTCCGAGAAAAGATAACGCGACCATCGCTTGTTTGTTTATTTCGTCGAAAAAGCGCAGGGACGCAGATGGTCTCGAGCAAAAAAAGGTGGGGTCCAAAATGGTCACGGAAGGTGAGAAGGCAACGATCCAGGGCATCCAGAAAGAGCTGGATATCGCTGAAAGTACCCGCGCAGAACTGCACCAGGAGTACCGCGATCGACGCCGACGGTGAGCTCGTACAAACACTGCTTTGCCTCCTAAACTTCGTAAACACCAGAATGCGAGAATAGGAGAAACGCGAAGTAAAGCTGCGGCGAAACTTGTGCAACAGTTGTATGACGTGTATCCGTAGTCCGTATCCGCACGATAATTTGCTGTCGTAGTTTCCGCGGTAACGGTTATCAGAGGATAATAGTTGCTGGATACCGTTATAATAACGCGGTGTACGTTTACGCATCGATTGGAATAAGTCGAGAGTCGCGGGATTTTCCCTCCACTTTTGCGGAAGCGCTTCGCCGTTCGTACAGCGCCTACTTCGTGTTCCGTTGTCTTCGTGAAACTTATTCAATTCGTGTACGAAGCATTTTACTTACGCAGCGTTAGCGCGTGAACAGACAACAGACGCGTAGCGGTAGATGCTTCCACTCGTTAGCCTATTTTTTTTGTTTCTGTGGGAAGATTAATGAATAAAACTGCTGTATCTGTCGGCTATACTTCTCACCGGTGGAACAATTCGTTTTGTCGCGGTCGAATCAACGGAACTCCTCTAACGCTTTCTTCGGCGTACCAGGAACGCGCGAACATCGCTTGTACGATAATATTTTGCCGTTTCATGCCCGCTCCTGTGTATGCGCGAGTATGTCTTACGTACGCCGCGTGCGAAGGAGGAATAAGTAGGCGGTATAATTGATCGGACGTGGTTTTGTACCTTTAAACGAATCGAGTGTCAAGGCCGTGCGAGATCGCGGCACAACAAAGCGCCTACTTCTCCATCGACTCCGACTTCCGTTGCATTCGTACGCGATCGGAATTGGAAACCGCGCGGCAAGCACGACGGTGGCAACTAATTTCCAAATTTCTATTTGACGGCGCGGCACGGCGTTTCGAGGTACTGCTTAAAGCGGAGCAGACCGATCGACTTGTCGGCAATTGCTGCGAGATTTCCGTTGAAAAAGAAACGGACTTTGTTCTTCTCGGGACCAACGTGCTGGAACAGCTCGCACGATGCATTGTACCGTGCTTATCGGCGAAGTGATCGCATAGTCGCCGCCTGTCCCGAGGTAAAAGTTACCCACTCGTCGTCGCGCGTGTTTCGCGACGCGGACGAGTCGAGTCGAGTCGCGTCACGTAGCCTGTAACTACCGCAAATGCATCTACGTACGCACCTATATGTACCTATACGTAAGCCCGCGTGCACGTAATCGCTCGAGATTCTGATTTTCCAACCGAACCGTCGCCGATTCTTCGTGCGATCAGCGCGCAGGAAATTCCTCCTATTGCGACGCGATCCTACGTTTCCTAATCGAAACAGAAGTCGAAAGGGGAGGCGTGTTCCGCGGCTTTCGCAACGTGCGACGAAGGACGAACGCGGCGGTCGGGATTTCTGGCCGATTACCGAATAAGATGGTGTATGACGCGTGTGGTGTGTCCAGCGGAGGAGCCCAGTGGCCGAGCAGGCGATGATTCGACACGCGTGAAAATATTTTATCGAGGAGTTCGGGCTGGAAACCGGACTCGAACAGATCGCCGAGAGGTGAAAGCAAGCGCGTATTGCGCCCCGCGCTCTGCGCTCTCTCATCGTCAGTGTCAGTCACGGCCGAGCCGCTGATCGCGTCGTACGAGTACGAGCGCAACAGGACAAGATTCGCAAGAGCTTCGCGCACGGCAAACATTTTCCGTCGGCTCGTTAGGCTCAGTGTTTTTGCTCACGGTACTCGCTCGCAGAGAGTTGAAATGTCGCGGAGATGAAACAGACCTTGAAAACATTCCGACGACCAAATACACAAGGTAAGTCACATACACAAACTTTCCTTTCCTTTGTACATACACGCGACACTTTCCGGATTCCTTATAATCCTCGCACACTTGCCGAGACTCAAGTTCCAGCGAACAAAGAACGAACCAAACGATATCAAGTGTCCTCCGCCCGTTCGCGTCGCTTCCATTCTCTACTCGAGCATAATGAATCGGCTAAATGTAATTGATGATAATTGATTTTTAATGAAATCGTTCGTCGCGGTGCTGGGCGATCTTTGTAGTTATACCAGAAACGAAGGGACACAGGTAGCTGAAGAATAAAAGGGAAATCAACGACTTTGTTTTCTTCGTTCGCTCGAAGCGGCAATGCGGCAGAGCGGCATACCTGGTCCCACCCGTCTCTTTCTCCTCGATCCCCCAATCCTCTGGTTAGCCTTCGCTCTTCGGCAAATGTCCAGCAATGTATTAAGTACCTATATACACACTCGCGCCGGTGCGGCGTGGCGCGCCCGCCTACGCTCGCGCGCGCGCGCGCACACACACACACACACACACACACGTACAGATCGAATAAAGAATGACATGGTAACGCTTTGACCGTGAACAATGATTTCAAGTGGCTGTGAGCCTTGGTAGCGGATCGGTGTTGCTCGTCGGCTGCACGGAGAAGATCGAAGAATGGAAGAAGGAAAAGTCCAACGATCGGGCGGCCCAGCAAGATTCGCAGAGGACACAGGGACTCGTCCAGATGAGGGTCATCGACCTAGACGAGGATATGGACACGCAGGAGACATCCTGCTATATTTACGAAGGTCCTTGCAAGATTATAGGGAGTTTTGCTGAATAAATAGTTCTATATAGTATATGTCGTTACTCGGTGTATGTGTACAATGAATAAAATGAGGACTAATAAATTCTGCGATTTACCATGAGACGCGCCAAAGCGGAACATCATTTTCCCAATTTCTGTCGAATAGGCGAGACCGCCGCCCGCCCTTTGCTTTCCCGGCAACTTAATCGCCGATGTTTTACAGACAACACGTCCGACGACAGCATCTACGAGAGCCTACATTCCTTCCAGCAGGATGACTTCAGCTCGGATTCGGAGACAGAGACGGAGATCATCGACGAGATGGATGACAGGAGCAACGCCGTTCAGGGCAATATCCCGACGAGTCAAACGGCAAACGCCTATTTGGAAGCTCCCACTAGACCGAATCCTCCGCCGCCGCGAGAAGCCAGCTTGACTGAAACGCTAGGTAGAAGGATAAAAATGCTCCGAAGGACGTGGAGCATCACGAAGGGGAGTCTCGGCCGCATGCGAAGAAGGACCTCGGTCGACGACGATCACTCCTACGGAGGAGAGGAGGGCAAAGATTCTTCTTCGAACGATCATGCAAGCTTAGACGGCGGCAGATACTTTGGCTTCGCAAGGCATTTTAAGAAAAGCGTTACTGGACTCTCGACCTTTTATTTAAACGGTTACACTACGAACGGTAGCAACGGTTCGACGAGCACGAGCACGAGCAGCGATCGTCTAAGCCAGGAACCAATACACAGCAATAGCATTAGCAACAGAGAGCTAGGTAAATAGGTAAATTCTACGAACTTTGCAAGCTGTCAGGTTTATAACTCTGTCAAATCTTTGCAACTCCAGATCACTACAGCGTACTCGCCGACCAAGAGCCCCTCTATCAATTTTACGCAGCGGCGGCTGCCAGAGTGGCCTTCGACTCCAACTCCGATGATTACGAGGAGGTAACCTACCGCCCAACCCGGGAAAACTCGTAAAATTACGTAAAGTAACGACAGCGATTGTCCATTACAGGTAGAGGACGCGATTCCATCGCGATCAACGACAAATTTAGCGAAGCCGGGCCACAGAACGCTGTGGTGTCAAACACCGCAAGTTCTAAGTAGCGATCTCTTACGTGAGTAACCATTATCGTTGCAACATCCTCCAACTCTAACTAATCGTTTCGTTTACACTTTCGTAGAACGCCTAAGTACAGAGGAGAGGAAGATCCAGGAAGCAAAGTTTGAAATCTTGACGTCGGAAGCCTCGTACTTGAATTCTCTTCGGGTTATAGAGAACGAGTTTCTGAACGAGTCCGCGATCAACGAAACGTTAACACCGATCGAGAAAGATAAGCTATTCGGTGGCATTCCTAGCGTGTTACACGCGTCCGAACAATTCCTGGCTGAATTGGAAGTGATATGGAGACACGATCCGATGTTGCAAGGATTACCGGACGTGCTGCTCAAGTATGCCGAGAAATGTTCCGATATTTATGTAGCGTACTGTTCGAATCAAGTCAGCATAGACACGACACTCAAAGATCTGAGGTAGGTGGGCCGATCCTCGACACGCGGATATTCCACGTCAGTCCATTCAGAACTCATGTATGTTCAATTAATTCCAGAACGCGAAAGGGTATAAAATTTTTAGAAACGGTATCGCAAATAGAAGCGCGCCCAACTTGCCAAAGCCTGTCCTTGCATTCGTTTTTAATGTTACCGCTGCAGCGAATAACCAGGTAAGATTACGAAATTTATATAGCCTCCAACTTGTACAGTTTTAAATTGCAACGATCGAGCACGCGAGAACAAATGAAACCGAATGGGATAAATGTTGTTCAGGCTACCGTTACTGGCCGACGCGGTCCTTTCCAAACTATCTGTCGCACACCCTGACAGATCTCAGTGGGAGAGAGTGCTGGCCAGTTTAAGTAACGTGGTTGCTGAATGCAACGAGGGTGCCCGTTCCGCGGCACAGCAAGTGGAAATGGAAAGTTTAGCTAGGTAACGGTAACAACCGATCTCTCCCGAGTAATCTTTAACGCAACGCTCAACATCCACGTTTTATCTAATCGATTCTTCTTCGACACAGGAAGCTGGAATATTCGGTAAAACTTAAGCCGATCGTTTTAAAGGGGAAGCATCTGGTGAAAAGCGGAGCAGTGGTGCAACTACTGACAAAGTCTGACACAGAATACAAGCTAACGTTCGGGAAAAAGTTTAATAAAACGCCGCTCCATCTTTTATTGCTCACTGATCACCTTCTAGTCGCAAAGCACAAGTCCAAGTATGAACGCTCGAAGCAGCACCCGCTATTTTTTCCTCTCTATCGCAACGTGTACGCTACTCTGTGTAACGCACGTTTCGTCTTCTTTTTTTTTCATGTCGTAGTACTCACGACGAAACCTATACCGTAATAGATACCTGCAAAAGGAGTCTGATTGCTTTAGAGTCAGTTCCCGAAGAATCGCCGTTTGCCGGCCGTAACGGAATGATATTGACTCTTTTGGAAAATTATTCTGGCCATCAGGTTGAATACATTTTAACCTGCGAAAGCAACACAGAAAGGCAGAGATGGTTGGAAGCTGTCTCGCCTTCGAGACGAGGCTTGGCAGACGAGACCCTTTACGAAGTATGGGACTGTCCTCAAGTAGTAGTACTCTACTCTTATTCTCCAAGTCAGCCGGACGAATTATCGTTGCATCCAGGTGAGCGATAATCTCAACGGTAGAATAATATCGAATAACATTCGGTCAATGATCTTCTAACTGACACGAACAATTTCTCTCCAGGAGATGTGATAAACGTGTTAAGAAAAATGTCGGACGGCTGGTTCCACGGTGAGAAACTGCTGGATGGCGAGCAAGGATGGTTTCCTGGCAATTACACGAAAGAGGTTGCTTCGGAACACGTTCGCGCGAGAAATCTTAAACAAAGACACCGTCTCCTCGCGTTAAACGGCAGCGCATTGCAACGAAAAGCAAAGCAACAGTTTGCCATTTACTAAAAGTATTACGTGTAATTTAATAACCAATTATTTAAATAATAGAATTTCCTTTGAAATCTTTGGCTACGACCTGTATTCTCCTAACTACCTTAATTCCTAATTACAGTCTTTCGTATCGGCAACGCGCTGTATCTTTGTGCTGGGTCGGATAAACTTGAAGACGTCCGTAACAAAAGTATGTCCTTATTTATTATCTCGGTATAAATACAATATAAACGTACTCTAATAAATTTATTTAATCATAAATATATAATTCATACGTCTGTATTAAAATGCAGAGAACTGAAAAAATGAGTGACAATAATGCTTGTGTGTCGTAAATGTTCAGTGGAATGTTTCATCGTTTATCTGCGCACGTATGAAGCAGAGTACAGTCTTATGTTGAATGCTTTTGCAGCTGTGTGTGAAAAACCAGTATGTATCATGCTGTTGTAAAGAATACAACGAAGGCGAAGCGAAAGGAAATACGTAATCGTCTGGAAGGAAGGATTCTACGTACTCTACTTGGAAGTCCAGCAAGTTCAATGTTATTTTATATCACAATAAACACAGAGAATGCCTCTATCGAGGAATTAGGCCCATATTTATATGCCTGCTCTGGAGTATTTAGACGGTTTCACCTCGAAGAATTTTCTCACAAAATATATCTGTATCGTTGTTGTCGCCAGTATAATGAATATCTGCGCGATAGACCACGTTTGGATATAAGAATTGTTATCCAACAACAAATTTAACCCTACCGCTTCCCCGCTTCTACTTAAATGTTGAATCTGGAGCATATCGTTAATGTTCCTTTCCACGTTCGTTATGGCGCTCTACGAAGGAAATAGGAAAACATATATAATGGTCTATATTTAAGTATAAACTTCGAGGAATACGTACCGTAAAATTTTCAACAGAGACATTCAAGTCCTCTAGCTCCTTGGAATATCTATCCCATTCGTCGTATCTATCGAAAAAGAACCTGTTGCTTACTATTACATGGATTAAAATTACATTATGCGGTTTAGATGTATTGGATGTATTACCTGATCACCGAGATGTACAAATTAACTAACTTGGAGGCGAACCTAGAAAACTGATTATCTACACATATGCTATAGTAACCAGCATTCTTCACGGTATCATAATAACTAGAGTCAGGAAGCCATTGGTACGGGTGAACTATTACTCCTTCTGGATTTCTTACAGCAAATCCAGCTTTTCCATCTCCACCGCGTACCACCTGTATTTATAAACATTCCTCGATGCAGTTGTTTCACCCATGAAAAAATTATTGCAGACGTTGGGAGATGTTCGGAAGCCAGCAGAGAAAAGCATATGGTGAAAAGCATGGATAGTCAACAGCTATCAAAAGACATTAAAACGATGAAGGGAAAGGCTTGTGAATGCTGGCTGAACGAAGATAGAAGGGTATATTCGGCGTAATTGCCATGGAAATAAACGTGTACCTGGAAATATACGTAGAATTCGGCGCCAACACTTCCATATTGAAAGTAACAATCCTCCTTTCCGGCATCGATGTGGACTTTGTAATTTAAGACGATCGCGGGTACGGCTTCGTACCCGCTTTGAGGCACGCCGGTGTTCGCGAAGCTAATAACCACCACGAAAACCAGACTTCGTAGAAGATTAAACATTGCACGCGGTTGATCGAACAGATCATTACAACAATCCAGCCGCTCGACAATCGCTTTCACGACGCGACTGACAAATGTCTTTCAATATCTGCTCCTCTTACCGCTACCACGATCTTCAGTGTTTCTCAACTATATTCCATCGATCTTTTCTCTTAACAGAAACTATAACGGACTCTGTCTATAATTAGCAACGTATTAAAAAATGACTCGCTTTGAAGTCATGCGTTCAGTTTAACTTAGAATTATTATCTCGTGAGTACCGAGTAGTTATTAGTGCATTTATTTGTATTAATAAGGATCTCATTGAACCTGAGCTTTGGCTTTTGTGTATTCAGATTTTCGGATAAGGATTTTAATCAATCATGTACGAAAATCGGTTGGCATTTACTTGTAAAACAAAACTCGAGTACCCAATACGGTGTAACGATAATGTATATATTTATGCAAAGAATTTCTACCGATTCATTTATAAATAAGAATATGATGAGAACTGTTTGTTTTTCGGGTAACGGTTAACGTGTTCCGTTCTACATGAAGGTGGCGAGAACCGGGTAACCAATAAAAATCCTCAAAAATTCCCCTATATTCGAATCCCAAGACGTTCCAAAAAGCTTCTTCGAAGTTGAGAAGGAATGTAGGTCAAGCATCGTCAAGCACGTTGTAGATTTTACCGTATGGACACGTTAACGTTATTTGTGACGTAGAACATTGCAACTACATTTTATGTCCTCAATTTAGATTCTAATATTAATACACAGACCAAAGAGCTTTAATAAATATGTTTTCCACCTCTACTTATTAGCTTCTCGATCCTCTCTCCATCGAATCTAGGGGATTCTTTTTCATATTGGCTGCCCTTACCCATATCCCGTGTACACCGTATGCACTTTTCAAACATCAAAGTACCACACGTAACTTCAGTTCATCGAGGCGTTCAGCTCGGTTCGGTTCGGACAGTTCGGTTATCGCTTGTTCCAAAATGAAAGTTTTCCTGTAAAAGAAACTACTTATGCAGAGAAATATCCGCAACGGTATGTGGTACGTTTGTGAGAATGGAAAGTATTTCGAGAATACTACAGTACAGTGAAGAGGAAATATCGTTGTTGTCTGTGCGGTGCATAGCATAGGAATGGTATCGCCGTCCAAAATTCAGCATCAGGACCACAAACAGCCGCCAAGAGAAAATAAATTAAGCAAACACTCACGTACGTGTAACATATGCGCATAGATTTTTGTCAACACACGATTGGTATTCGAGACAGCACATAATACACCGTAACCATGAACGTAAACGTAAACGTAACTATCTCCTTCTCATATACATGCCTAACAAGGGGAGCACATATTTACGTAAAAGTTTTCCTCCCGTTTGAGTACGTAAATGTATCTATCGCGTGACATTTGCATGACGATCTCATCCTACAACACATTCCTGTGGCTAACCAATGAAACAGCTTTTTATTTCATTTTCATTTCTCTGTTGTCTTTTCTGTCTTTTCTAACGTTACATACTTGCTGTTAGAAAATTACACTCCTAACGTCCATTTACCCTTATTAATTTGTGCAACATAACGCGAGTACAGTACAAAAGCATAAAAATAACCTTTCTTTTCGCGTCGGGCGGCTACACCCATCAAACAACGAGAATCGCTTTCGGAGAATTTCTTAGAGGCCATTTAAATGGAATACTTCGATAGCGTTTTAACGTCGTAACAACGAATTTCTGTAATATTTCAGATGTTCACGCAGAAAAAGATCTGAAACCGTTGGAAGGGAAGTCTTTTTACTTGGACATAAAGAACCATGCTACTACAGCCAAAATAGAAGCCAGGATCAAGGATTTGGGCGGGGTAAGTGTGTAACTGCGTGTAGATCGTATTCATAAAACCTTCACTTTTTACCCCCTACATTTTCCAGTTGCCTGTTGCCGATTCATTATACAGTTTCGGTGCGTTCAGATAACTCTTCTTTCATCTTCTCCCTCCCTCTCCCTCTTTCACTCGTGATCCGGCGCCTTCTCACTCGCGCTTGTCCATCGTATCTTCCGTCTCGCTTCCCGCCCATTTTCAATTATTACCGTTTCAATACCCTGTTGGCGCTAACTTGACGTGTAAACGCGCGTGTGCACGTAATGTGGATTTAATTTAAAGTGTTAAATACGCTAGTGGATATTGCGAAGATGCGTGGGTTAACGCGAAAACAAAACAGGATCGAGTGAACGATGAGAAACTGTTGACAATGAACGAACGACAGAAGAGACATCGGGCGCGTAAACCCGCGAAGATGTTGGGTCGCGTTGTCACTTTTGGGTTAAGATGAAAGGCTTTTATTTAGAAGCTGCGTGTATTGGACTGAGTGTCGATTGAATGTAATTGGCGCGTGGACTGGCGGATAGTTGTAAGTTGGAAAGTTTGATACACGGGATGAAGCCCGTGAGTATCTGTGGTGGAATATTTCTGTTGATAAACAATCGGTGAAAACCGGGTCGTGTCGCGCCATCTTTAGGAGAGCTTTAGAAATAGGAGGAAGTGGGCCGGATTCGTGAGGTTCGGTTGTTGTGTTGTCGCGGTTGGAAAAAGAAAAAAAAATGGACGTGAAAATACAGGGAAAAGGGATTTTCAGGTATCCAGCGAGAGTCGCGCGTTCAGTTTGCCGGACCGTTCGTCGACGGAGAGCGAGCAAGAACGCGAAGCGCCGCCTCCAGGCTCGTCTTCCAAGCTGTTAACGGCGAATGGCCATTTTGTGCGTGACAGTTCTCCCCCGCGAGTAACGATCTTGTCGCGCGTCCCAGCGATCTTTTTCCTTTGCCTCCTTCGTTTCATTTAATCGCTCGGGACAGATCACGGGAAAACGTGCACCCACACACCTTTCACCTCCGATCTCATTTCAAACAGTCCCAAACGCACAGTGCACGGTATCCGCGAATTCGCCAACCGATAAACAGTGCCGTTCGAAGAAGTTGTTTTCTCTGATGATGGTTTCGTGCGTTTCAAGACCGCTTGACAGTGACCGAGCGAAAGCACACCGATTACGTTCACTTCCGTAGATCTGGATCCAGTAATTGTTGCGCGTTCAGCTCCCGATCGAAACACCACCGATTATTCCCATCATTCGATCCCACGTGCTTCGTTATCGTCCTGGTTCTGCAACTCGTAGCGTATTATTAGAACGCGGTGTGTAACAATGCGGCAACCATTGTTGACTACGTGAACATTTCCATTAGCGCACGCATGGCACGCACTTGTGCGAATTCGCTTGATAGCGCGCTTAGCCGCGTTTGAGGAGGAACGCGGAGATTACTTGACGTCAGCATACCGCGATGTAAACGTGTGTGTTTGTGCGTCCGTGCGATCGTCGACGGCTCACTTATCACCGGGCGTCCACACTCTGCCTACCCCTTTTCGATGCAGCTAACAGCTTTTTTCTCGTGAGTTCAGTCATCGGACATTCGCCAACATTTCCTAAAACCCTTTGTCCTGTCCTCCTTCCGCCTTTCATTCGCCTTTCATCTCACCCGGCATACGTTTCATATCTTTGAGATTATAAGTGATTTTAGAGCCCCGGCGTACTCTGGTGTTTACAAATTCATTCTCTCTTTCTAGGTGATAGAATTATTTTTAGTACGAAGCGTTAATCTGGTAATTAGTGACAGGGTAGATAAAACCGGTTACGTAAACTTTGAGAAACATAAATGGGGTTGCGCCAGTGGAGGCAGCGGGGGACCTCCCTCGCTGAGGAGTTTAGAAACTCCAACCCCCATGCCAACTCCTCCGACACCATATTTTAGTCCCGATTGCCCTTTGTCTAATTCAGCCACTCTACGGGGTCAAACTACCCAAAGATCTGTAAGTATTCATTCTTGTCCTTTCTTTAATCCGTCTTTAATCTGCCGTTAATATTACCTCTTGTTGAAATTGTCTAGAAATCGCGAGTGGATGCAATGTTGGAACGTGCTCTGATACAGCCACAACAGTGTTCCGTGGATCCGCTTTACAACGCCCAAAGTTGGGGAATTCCTATTTGGGCAATTGATAAACTTCAGGCTTGGCTGGACAAAATCTACGCATCCGTCAAAGACACCGATCATTTAAAAAGGTCAAAGCATTCGAACCAACAGAGTACGACCAAAGATTCGAAGGTGAGGCACCTCAAGGGACCTTATCTAAAATTCGAGGCCTTTCAGAGGTATGTTGTTTTTCGAGAGTTTCGTACGATCCTGTGTTAACTTGTTCCACTCTCTACCGCCATGTATGTACCCGTATAGGAACACTAGACCGGTCTTTGTCGAGCTGCCTGTGTGGCCAACATTAAACTTTTACGGGGACCCAGGCTCCTGTCCTTTCAATACGAAACGACGAGATAAGCTGGAAAAATTACGAACAGAGGTGAAGGAAAACAGAGAAGGCATTCAACCTGTCAAACAAGAGCAGGTAAAGTCAAACATGCATTTTGCTTTGCACAAATTTGTTGGGACCAGAGATGTAACATTACCATGCATATATGTGTAGGATAGAGAAATGACTCGGCGACCACGTACCACCGTCACACGTGCTCGCAGGACTGAACAGTTAGTTTCTGGTTATTGCGAGATTTGTCGTATCAATTATCGGGATCTGACCAAGCACGTGCAAAGCGATCAACATCTCAGCTTTGTGCAAAACAACGACAATTTCTTGTCTCTGGATAGACTGATTAACGCAGGAGCGAATGTGGAGGCATTTCTAAAACTAAATAGAACAAAAGATATAGAGTATGTACCAGGCATTCTACAAGTTATATCTTTCGTTTATATTAAGTAGCTCCCACTAGCTGATATGCCTATTTTTCTTTTGTTTTCATTTAACAGAAAGGACTGCAATTTGTTTTCCAATGGGGATCCTAATCTTCACGACATAGTATTGCCAGAGGGAAAAGTGAACAGGAACGCCAAGAGCTTGGGAGATTTTGGAATCGAGGATGTGAAGATGGTACAGTGTAATGGCGCACGAAGGAATCTCAATTTAAAACTAAGTTCGCCGCATAATCTGCGAACTCGTGCGAAGCACGAAAGCGGGCACTTGTTAAGATCGAAGGGCAGTCCGTGGCACGAGGTTGATAAGACAGACAAGTTTTACGACAAGTTGGAAGGTTTTACTATAAAGAAGCGAGCGAAAGGAACAATTTGGATCGAGGAGGACGAGCCCGGGGACGATATAGTGCAAGAACACGAGTTGAAGCAGCCCAAACAGGATGAGTACACGATTAAAACATTTTCAAGGGAATTAGAAGAGAAATGCCAGAGTGAGAAGGGTTGCAACGCCCTGTGCAATAAACGCAACGATGCTAGCAATCCGGATGTAGAGAGAACGATAACTTGCAATAAGCAGGAAAACAGTATTGTAAGCGCAGAATATATTAAGCAAGATCGGGATCCTGTAAATCAGGGAAGTCACGGTCAAATAAATGGAAGCCTGAACAATGGCTGTAACGAGAATGCTGTTTCAAGTACAAACAATAATGGTTGTAATGATTCCTGCGATCTACCTAAAGGTGAAACTGTCGGGGGATTAAATTTTAAATTGCAGATGGATAACGTTGCATCAAGCACAAGAAAGTGTTCCGAAGAATACGATAGAATCAAGACGGATGTCATCTGTAACGGTCATACCGGGAAGGGCGAGGAGAAAGTTAACAAAGCGTCGAACGAGGTGGAAAGGGGCGAGGTAAAGGAGAATAAGCCCAAGTCTTTGAAGCCGGGCAGAAGGGGTGGTAGGAGCGCTAGAGGGCGACACAGGTTGTCCGTAGAGGAACGTCTGATCGAAGATAATCGTGCGTATTACAAAGTGGAAGTGTTAGGAAGTAAGTTAAGGTCAAGTGTAATATCAAACAATAACTCGCAATGTACAGTGCAGAGAGATGTGGATGGCGAAGAAAAGAAGGAAGTGCCATCTAGTGAAAAGCCGGTAGTCGTACGGTTTAAACGCGTAAGGAAGTCTGAATTGTCGTTACTAAGCGACGAGGCGGAATCGTTTATGTTCGGCGAGCTGAGGCGAGATGATTCGAGCGAAGCAGCAAGCGACGAGGAACGAACCAGCGTATTACCAAGGGACACCGAGAGCGAAGACCACGACACTGCCAGTTCCGTGTGTCCTAGTTCGTCCGAAAGCTCCAGTTCACCTGTAAAATCAGAGATTGTCGAGGAGGATTCGCAAGATTCTTTAAGCTTGGGTCGAGCCAGGAAGAGAAGACGGACCCAAGCCGAGGCTCTTATCAAAGACAATGTCGATTATTACAAGTTCGAGACTCCCGGGAGTAGACTGAGGTATCAGGCACCATTGACAGGCATTAAGGAACCGTTGATAGCCGAAGGAACGACGAAAGTGGAGGAAATATCCGAGAAAGTACAAGTAGACCTGGAGAAAGTTTATCCGTCCAAACCGTCGCCAGAGATTGAGAAGATGCAATTTTCTTTCGAGGCTATACCAAAGTCTGAGCCGTGGTATCAGACGTACCAGCGTCAAGACGAAGGTGCCGAGTTCTGGCATTATTTCAGCGAAGACTCGCAAAAGCCATTTCTTCTACCATATGAAATTGAGAATTTTCACGAGATCTTAACGAGAAATCAAAATAGAAGCGATAGTAAAAGGAAAGGTCGTGGTCGAAGCGCTGGCTGTACTGGACGTTCGCCAAGAAAAAGTCCTCGTTGTCACGCATCCACGTTAGCTATCATGTCGACGATAATTAGAAAAAGGGAACAGCAGCAACAGCAACACCACCACCAACAGCAACCATCCCCGAATTTGTATACGATAGAGGAATGTCCATCTGTTAGGTCACAGACAAACACGCCGGGGCTGGATGAGAAATCTGCGTCAAAGTCGGACGTAGACGAAGAACTAAAGGACATGGTAAAGACCATCGACGAGATGCTTAATGCGAATGACAATTTGGAATTGAACGACTCGTTCGAGCCGGATCCCACGCAAATGGAATTGAATGTTTACGAGCCGTGTATTCCAAAAGGACCTCCGCCAAACTTGCTGGAACTACTGGACAATTGTCACGAGCTCGCAAACTGTTTAGAAAATTCGTCGTGCGCGAGCTCGGAGTGTGGCGAAGGTAACGTTGAGTCACCATCTAAAAGAAGAAAAAAGAGGAAAAATAGAACCGGGTGGCCTGGGATTAAAATGAAGAGGAAACTTCAAAGTAAGCCCTTGTTGGACGTGGACAGTGAGAGAGAAAACATGTCGGATAGGAATGTGGAAGAGGAGGGGAAGAGTTGTAACGTGCCGGTCACGAACGCTCCTAGTAATACTAATAATAATGATACTAATACTACTAATAATAACAATAATAATAGTAATATCAATGATAGATTAACGGAAGAAGTGAATGTAAGAATAAGCACATCGGTTGCTGGTATCGTGCAAGACAGCGAGCAGTCGTTATCCTTCGGTCAACGAAGAGACGATGGATGCTTGTTGGAAACGTATAGCTCGAATGTCTCGTCTAATGCATGTCACGACGGCGACGAGAAGAAGCACGTAAGTATAGAGGTCGTCGATAATTGCGTGCTGCATAAAAGTACAGAAAGCTGCATGGATTCCCTTCCACCCGATTTAAGCAATCAGACTGACAGGAATTTCGTATTAAATAAAGATTACATGTTGAAAAAAGACTTAGTGGAGATTGTGGAGGTATCGGAGAACGATCCGGGGAACGACGAGAACCACGAGAACCACGAGAACGTGTTTCGGAAAGACGTAAATGTAGTAAATAACAGCTCTATAACGGAACGACGGCTCATCTCGAGCGCGAGCGTAAAGAAACGTCAACGCGACAATACGTCATCCGAAACGTGCGAGCCACGCGTAGAGCTTCACAATGAAATAGTTCCAAGGAATCATCACAACAGCTCGAATGGATTGCCCAGGAAACGACAGTCGAAGGGTAATTCGGGAAATCCCGAGTCCGAGATGGAACACCACAACAACGTGTACAAGAGGAGCAGAGTAGTGACGCCGAGGAAACGGATTTATTCAAAGAAGCGCGCGAGAAAAAATAACATATCTTCGGACGCGGTGTTCGAGGATGAGAATTGCGAGAAAGATCCCTATTTAAGTATTACCTGTAAAAAGCAAGAAAACATGAAAGGGGTGAAGCGACCGACTGACACGATGTCGTCCGAAACACAAGATTCCGAAGTGGAATGCGCTTTATCGGGACGCGTCACTCCGACAATCATAGCAACTACGGAGCTCGAACAAAGACGATCGAGCATTGAATTTCAGCCAGTCGTTAGGATGATGAAGATCGATGATCAAGTTGAAATGGACCACAGTATTCTCTCGGTAACAGTCGCGAGTAACAGACGGTTAAGAAGTTCCAGTTCACCGAGATCAAACGTTCAGCCACCGAAGAAACGTTTAAAGACCAATCGCGGTCAATTCGGACGGTGGTTGAAAAGTAGCTGAAATCCTCGATAAGATTTCGAATATATGTATGTACGTATGTAGCTTAGATTTCAAGAACGGGACGCGCACGCGTATCCTCTGTGTGCCAGGTCTCGCTGTTGAAATTTAATCTATGTCTTTCATCGGGTGTACATTATGTATAAAATATTATTTGTGTATGTAGAATAGTATTTAACACTATTGGCATCATCGATAGGATTTTATTAATATTCTCTTTAGTGTCTTTTTCCGAGAACGGTCCCGCCATCCCGGGAACCCTGTACAGTACATTCTTTAGGATGCAGTCTCTGTGTTCGCAAGCGAGAGGTATCTCGTCTCGTTTGCCCTATCTACCTGTTTTACAAAATACTTCATTTTAGTTTGCTTTACTCGATATACGCGCGATTACTCATACATACGGAAGAAATTGTTTTCATTCACAGAAACAGTTCTAAACTACATACGCAAGGCTGCATACAAAGCTTTACCGTAGCCGTAGCGTAATGATCATGTTCTGTTGCAAAACGCATCATTAAATGTATCATTATATATTAAATTCCCTTGCAAGGGTCCACGTAAATACTTTATTTCGAAGAAAAATAATGTAAGCCTTTCATGATTTCAAAGAAGAGATGACTATGAAAGATATGAATTTTCCATTAAAAGTGAAAGAAAGACTACTACGTACTTATAACTTTTTTCTTACTCTTTCGCGTTTGTCCCTTCCCACAACACGTGACTGCCTGATACATCAACGCTAACGCCAACGCAAAGGTGGTGTTGAGGTTTATCGAAGGGGAAAAAATCATACTCCCGCCCGATTTTCATTTCATTATTATTATTTCATTATTAAACGATGGCTCTTAGGAATCATTAATTTTATTAGAATGTATAATTATTCAAGGTTCTCGCGTCTCTCAAACGATGCTTTCAAATCTGTCAGCTTCTTTCGCTTTTGTTTCTTCTTTATGAAATCTATTTTTCTAAGTCGCTCCTCTTGATTTTGAAGAGAGTCCTCGACATTCATCATATTATCCAATTTTCTTAACATGATCTCTCTAGCGATCTTTCTGTTTTGTAACAAACTTCTGGTTTCATGGGATTTTACAACCAGCCCGGTAGGTTTGTGTTTTAAAACTACTGCGTTAGCTGTCTTGTTAGTTGCTTGACCACCGGGACCAGATCCTCTGACGTATTGTTCTTCCAGATCATTCTCGTCGAGTTTGGGCACTTTCGAGTGATCTAGAAAGTGATTGTACGACTTGTATCGAATCTGACTGTCGCTCTTTGATACGTTGACCGCATTATTATAGTTACTATGTGACAACCCATTAATTACATCATTAGGCGACTGTAATAAGTAGGCAGTGAAGGGCCGTAGGAAATATTTTCTGTTCGACAAGAACTTTAATGTTGTTACGAACATCGTAGAATTATATATTAAGTATATATTTATACGACGCGTTGATTCTGTAAAAGCTTCTGCCCTTTCTGCAAAAGATAACTTTCGTGAACACGAATACACTTGGTTTTAGGTTAGGGAAAATAGTTGTTCGTTTTAATAAGAAAATCAGGAGATATTCGCGTTATTTTACCTGTAATTGGAAATCAATCTCTGTTTGATCAGCCAACTGTTTATTCTCTTTGAAAGATTGACGAATTCTTTGTCGGAAATACCGCCTGTCTGTATATTTTAAATTCTCCCCATAACGCAATAAATCTTTGTACAGTTTTAAAATTGTTTGTCTCATTTTGTACTTTTGTAATAAAAGAAAAATATTTTCTTACATTCTGTTATTAAATTCTCATTACTTAATCACCGGTAGCAGCGACAAAACATCTAACGCTGCGATATTTGGAATATGTATTTATATATAACCTTATCGAGCCTTGCAGGTCGTTTTTCCCATACACGTATTCGTTAGCAGCGGACAAGGTATTGGTATACTGCTTTCTAATCGTATTATAACTAAAACTTTCCAAATTTTATTGTCCACCAAGAATGCGTTTAAAGTCCAAACACATGATTTATACAAGTACACATAGGAGACGTAGAGTAGTACAATATAATTTATTATACACGTGTAATAAATCGCGATTCTATTAATCAATCATAATAAGTGTTTTATCCGTTTATTGGGAAATGAGAATGTAAGCCTGTTACACTACTGTACTTTTCACTATTTATCAACAATATTATTAATTTCTAACTTTTTACAATAGTAACAGAGATTGAATTTGAAGCCATCTAGCGGACAGACATATGAACTAAAGTGCCCACGCACTTTTGATTACGTTAAAATTTGTATTCGGAGGATCTAACAAGTATATCGTAAATTTAATTGAAATTAACTTCGATTTTTAACGGATAACGTTAAAATTTTTAGTTGGAGGATTTAAATTTTAGTAAATTTAGTTCAAATTAACTTCGTTTTAAATTGATTACGTTACAATTTTTAGATGGAGGATTTAAATTTTTAAATTATACCACATTCCAATTCCCTGGTAAGGTATTCCAAGTTTCGTGTACCTATCAAGAAGTACATGTATTTTTTCATTTGCATACACACACGCCCGCTCGCGCTTTCGCTTTTACACTTCGGGGCATAGTTGTTGAACTGACCGTTGTCCGTGAACAGAGGACACTACAATCAGTTTCGAATTTCTAGATCGGTAAGGCAGTGACATTTGGGCTCTATACAATCTATACATCGTCAGTGTACAAATTAGTGTTTTTTTACTTTATGTGATGTGGTTTTTAACTACTTTCACGTTCGCTAGCATTCGTTATGATGCGTTATGTATTAATAGAATCGGTGACGTAAAAATAGTGTCGGCCCGACTTGCATGATACGGAAAATACTTTTCTCTTTATTTCTTTAGCTCTTTCGATGGCTGAATATCTTGTACTTTCTTTCTCAACATCTTCGAAAGACTCGTCTGAACTTTTAACGATGCCTTTTACTGTATATAACCTCTTACGCCGTAAGAGTATAGATTAAAGTCAGCCTCATAATTATGCATCTCTCAGGACGATATGAAATATTTCAATTGCTCCGCAAATTTCTTGAGGGCTTCAGAGTGTTGAAGGATACCTGTAAATATATACACTGCTCGAAGATACGTTACCATTGTCAATCCCTCTGTACGAGTGTTGTTTTCGCATATACGGGAATTGCTTTAGGCTTTGATCATGTTTCCAAACTAATAAGAGGATGTATAATTACAGAGTCCCCGCGCGTGGAGGCAATGCCGATAAATCTTGTTTCCACCGAAGATGGGTGCACACTGCTAGCAGTGACAGGTAAAAAAAACTTGCGTCTATATATATAGGAGAACTCTGAGCACTCGTAAATAAATCTTTTGATGATACAATTTTTATAGAACACAGAGACGGCGTATTGAAAATTGTTGCAACCCCGATCACATATATCGGTCACAGCGTCGAGGCCGCGTCATTGGTGGACGTGAAAGATTTTAGTGGAAATTTATTATTACAGTCTGTACGTCGCAATGTCTTGTGTTGTCTTTCATTTTGTATTTCACTATTTCATCGAGGAGAATTTCTATTCATGTTACACAACCTTTTAGCCTCTTTTTCAAATCAACGTGGAAGACGTCGATGGACCGGCACTTGAACAGTCGACGCAAAATATGGAAGATGGTCGTGATGTTTTTGAACATTCAAAATCAAGTTCAAATGTGGAAATGAAATGTAAAGTGGCGACTCGTCCATATCATTCCCTATATAACAATGATTTGTTGGTGGACGAAAAAGATGGCCAAGTTAAAGAGAAATCCGATGTATCGAGAAGGCATAGTCCGGGAAGACCCAAAAAGTGTACAGGAACTTGTTCGAAAGTAACTCGTTAGCTCTTGCATTTAATTATCTGTTGTACAATTGTATTTCTCGGTCAGAAGCGAGTTAATATTTTTCTCTTCTCTCTTTTCGTTTTATAATAGGGCAAAGTGTGTTCAAAGTGTGACATTTGCCAGCAAGAATTTACGAAGCAAACGTTATATCGAAAGCACATGGAAAATCACGCGCAGGAGAAACCACATCGATGTCCAAAATGTTCCGCGTCGTTCAATGTACCGGTAAGTTAATAGAGATTCCATTTAAGGATCTAACCCAGGCCTTTACGCAATATTTAATAAACCTTTCCAGACAAATTTTACGCTCCATATGGCGACGCATAATACGGGTGAACCAAAATGTCCCGAATGCGGTAGAAAGTTTGCAAGAATGGCTAGCTTGAAATCTCATATGTTGCTGCACGAGAAAGAAGAGAATTTGTTCTGCACAGAGTGCGAAGATGCTTTCTCGACTAAAGTGAGTTTAAGCGATGATAATAGAGTATCGTGATGGTAGGTCTGGATGGATTACTTGGCATTAATATATAAAAAGAAAAAAGGTCCCAAGGCATGCTACAGTAAAGCGTTGGCACGCACATTTCTCTCTTTTATTCCATTTTCTTTTGAAAGTTCACTATTTCTGATAGAGTAGCGCGTAGATTTTAAATTGCATATTGGTGAACGCAACAGGCTCAATTAGACGTGCATTTAAAACTTCATGGAGAAAAGTGGACAACCGAAGAGGCACGGAAGTGTAAACTTTGCAATAAACAGTTTGGTCAGCCGGCTTTATACAGGCTTCATATTCGCGAACATTACAGGGTAAGTCGGAAGCTAGCGACATTTGGCAACTGGCTTATAATTCATTGTGTTTTTCAGTTACAGACAAAAGTAGCGAAGCAAACAAAAAGAGGGGCAAAGCACAAGACAATGTATAAATGCACGATATGTTTAAAGTCCTTCCAGAAGCCGAGCCAATTGATGCGTCACATTAGAGTACATACGGGCGAAAAACCTTACAAGGTAGGAAATTCAACTTGAAGCCTGCGCAATCGAGTTTGAAATGCTGTTGTTTTACTTGGCTCGTGTTTAATCCCGTAGTGCACAGTCTGCGGCCGAGCGTTTACACAGAAGAGTTCTCTGCAAATTCATACATGGCAACACAATGGTATCCGCCCTCATGCCTGCGGACTTTGTAACGCCAAGTTCAGTCAGAAAGGTAATCCTACACGCCCTTTTCACAATACTAGTTATTTCTGTTCACATGATGCAAATCTCTAGTGAACGCTGCATGCACGCTCTTCGAATCACTTCTTGGAATTACTTACAATTAATAAATATATAGTACCTATACGTAACACGCGTAGAGCATCATTGCCGGAATCAGAACAGTTCTCTCACGTTAACACTGTACATCGGTTCGATTTTACTCGTAGGTAACTTGAATGCTCATATAATGAGAGTTCACAATATACCAGAGGGCGAGCCTATATATGGATGCAATTATTGTTCGTGCGTATTTAAAAAGCTCGGCAGTTTGAATGGTCACATGAAGCGCATGCACACGGACGTGGACGAGGTAAACTGCGACTAGCTCGAAAGCGGTAAGGCAAGCACGATGCGCTGGCACGACCAAACTGAGGATGAACCACTTTCAGGAAAGTGCTATTGTCAAAGACACCGGCGGATCCACATCCGATACCATGGAATCGGACATTCGAGCGACCGTGGACAGCGTGATGTCGCAATTGGCGTCTTTAGAATCAAGCACGAGTCAAGTTACGAAAGCACAAAACTACGAATCAAGTATGCTATCGGGAGCCACCACGAAGAAGGATATACTACAGCAGGCATTGAAAAACAGTGGTCTTCCCAGTAAGAACAGAACACTCTGCGAAGGTACGCACCTCGTTCGAGGATCGCAAGGTCGTTACAAGCTTACTTTTAATTAGTGCTTTCTTGTTCAAAAATCTCCGTTTCATCCAAGGTACGTTGGAAACGAAAAAGCTGGCGGCGCGTACGAATTTTGTAACCTTATTGGATCGGACACTCGATGGCGGTACAAGGTTCGTAATAAGTGAATTTAAGAAAGCTCTCCGGTTCTGCCGTACATCGTTGGTTTGTTGCTGTTTTAGAAAATATTTGACGATTAAGCAACGTTGCGTGGGAAACTTGAGGTGGTACGCGTGTACTTTTTGTCACAAAGAATTTAAAAAACCGTCAGATTTGATACGGCATTTACGCGTTCACACGCAAGAAAAACCATTTAAGGTAAGGGTAGGTTCCTTTCCTTTCTTCCAATGTGATACGTCATATTATCATATTCTATATCTTCAGTGCACACACTGTCATCGGTCATTTGCTTTGAAATCTACTATGATTGCACACGAACGTACCCACACAGGCACTAAGAAATACGCTTGCGGCTCTTGTGATAGAACTTTTGCGTGCCATGGTAGTTTGATTGCCCATACCAGGTGGGTCCGACAATAAGTTACGCTTTACGTTGGAAAATCGTTATCGTGTGATCAAGTTAGCCGACACGAATCTTGCCGTAGATTACACGCGAAATCCGAGGAATATTTCGGCAAGAAGCCAGTTGCCGGTAATGATGAGAATGCTGCTGGAATTAACACTTGCCCTAATAATCGGCCAAAGACCCACGCAAAGAGCAAGTCGAAGCTATCCCCAGAAGCGGAAAGATTAGTGCCTCAAGTAGTGTTGCAAGAACCGTTGGTCATCAGTGACACGGGGAACAAAATCTGCGTGGCACAGGTACCTTCGAAGGAGAAACGTGCTTTTGACGCGGCAACCGATCCAGCTAGGCCGCACAAGTGTTGGGTCTGTCAAGCGGCGTTTAGAAAGATCAGCCATTTGAAGCAGCATCATCTTCGACACACGGGGGAACGTCCGTACAAGTGCACCAAGTGTGACAGGTGTATACACTATTGTTACTATTCAATAATCGGCAATGCCGTCACTGACATCGCTCGAGATTTTCAATCCGGTGAACGTGTAATAACTTAATAATCCTTTCAGGAGATTCACATCGAAGAGCGTTCTGAAGTCGCATTTACATACGCACGAGGATTCCAGGCCATACAGCTGTTCCATATGTAACGCGAAATTTTCTGCTCAAAGCAGCATGAAAAGACATTTGATTACTCACAGTAACAAAAAGCCATTCATGTGCCCGTATTGTCATAAGACGTTTAAGACATACGTCAATTGCCGAAAGCATATGAAAATCCATAAACAGGAATTGGCGCAACGGGTACAATATCTACTACAGAAACACAACATTTCTAGCCGTATTATTCAGGAATTATCAATTTCCCTTTCTCTTCCTTTCTATTTCTAGCAATTAGAAGAACAAGAAATTGAAATGCAAGAACAGACTACAGTAAAGCCAAATTCCGAGTCGGGTTCTAAAGAACAAGCGGTTCTTGGATCGTCTTGTTGCCCCTCCTCCAATTTCACTGACACTAATACTACCACCGCAACCACAGCTATCGTTACAACACAATCATCTTCCACACGTTCCGATAGTTTTATACCCTCTCATCTTGGGACGGTTGAAATATCGTTTCAACCACAAATCGGATCAGTTCTCTCTCAAGCTTTCTCCGATCAATTTCACAGTGTAACCGGGGAGAAAGAGAAAGTAAGGCAACTTGTATCAACAAACTGCGATACATCAACGATTATTAGCCGTAAGTATCGTGGTAACTGTAGGCATTGAAAAATTCTCCCTCCAAACTACATCGCATTTGTAATCATTTTCAGAAAATACTGCGCAAGTTTCAATAACGAACCTTGAGAACCCGCAGATGTTGCATGCTGACGAAACTGGATCAGTTACGTTGCCTATTTATTCTGGCGATCAAGCTCTTACACCGGTACAGAAATAAAGAAATACAGAAATACCAGAGCGTAGAGAATAAGGTGTAGAAATTGAAGGAAAATCCATGTCTTACTTTACAGGAGAGCATACGCGAGATTGAGGAAACGTTGAATCAACAGTTGTTTAACATCAGGATGAATCTCAGTCTGGAAAGTAATCATTCGAGGCATTCGAACAGTGGAAATATGAACGTGCTTGATAATGGAAAAGAGCAACAGCAACAAACTGTATTGAATGTCATCTACGAGCCCAACAACAATAACAACAACAACAACAGTAACGGCGACGGTAACAATAACGGTGACAGTGATAACAACATGGTGCCGCCTGAGGAGCATGTATTCACATCGCAGTTAGATTCGTTTGAAATGGATGAAATCGCGTTGCAAGTGAGATCGAGACACAATTTTCCGTTTGATAGAGATACTTAAATGTCGTTGTAAAAAGAACTGGTGGATGGTGAAAGAATCTATGTTTCAGTCGGGCACTGAAATTGGACTGGATAGTATCGGACTGGACACAAGCAACTCGACGAATATGATAAGCATACTGCCCAGAACTGCGAAAGAGGAGCATCAGCTCTCCGTTTCGGTTAGCCCGCCCAGGAACGTGAACGTGAACGTGAATGATAATCAGTCAGGAAGGTGTGTGCAAACGGTAGTATTTATTTCTGAGGAAAATCTGCCGGGAAAGGGAGATATAACGAACGAGTTGGAAATGGAAGGAAGATGCACCGATACTGCCCGGGAGGAGTGCACGATCAGTCCGATACTCTTAACGTAAGTGTTGGTTATTTGATTATGCTATCGTGTATTCTTGTTTCGACGCATTATTATGTAGGTAGAAAGCAGTTCTCTTCGGTACGATAAGCAAACGTAAACGCTGAACAAATGAATAGCAAGTGTACGGGTATAATTTGCGTAGAGAAGAGTATCGAGGAACGACGCACGTTTCGAAGGTTCCGTCAAAAGTGCACGCGATGTCGTCCGAGGCTGTTTTGGAAACCGTGAAACTTGATGCGAGCGAACTGTGTGGAGGAGAATGTTCGTTGCAGTGCCACGTGTGTAGCCGACAAGGATTCACAACAATTGGGCTAAAGGTATACGCGCAGAAATAACTGGCAAACGCGTTTTTCTCTCCTCTCCCGTTTGCTTGCCTTGAACTTTACTGTGATTTCCGCCTCAGGAACATTTGAAGATCCATCGTGGGACGAAAGAGTATCGTTGTACGAAATGTTCCTCGAGATTTTGTACGAACGGTGGGCTGAACAGGCACTCGAAGATACACGTGAATAAACAGTGAGTGTTGGTCGAAGAATTGGAGGTTGCTGGAGCCTAGCCGGCCGGGCCGTTGCGATTAACGCTTGCATCCGATTCGTTTTTCCGCAGATTATGCAAGTGCCCGTCGTGTGAGAAATATTTTAGTAGCAGAACGCAGTTGCGTTCGCATAGTAAAATTCACGAGAGCTCGGCGGCATGGAACGAGATGCCTCGTTCGATAGTAAGCGATGCCGCGGAAGGTACAGTTTCAGCGCAAGTCCAGATGGCTATACAGCAGCACACTGTTGATTCACCATTCACAGATATTGCGATGGATCCGGATTCTACCGTGTCCGAAAAAGTCCTACTAGATACAGTAGCCGAAAAGCAAGTAATGGATCGAGCAAAAGTAAGTTGCCCGCCGTGCCCCTCTGTTATTGTGAGAGATTGAATTTTTTGAAGGAAAAGTAAGAGGGTAAAATCGGAATGATTCCTTAGGACGTTTCGATGGAGGAAAAGGAACGGAAGGAGTATACGAACAAGTGCAAATACTGCCCGAAGACGTTTCGCAAACCAAGCGATCTCATAAGACACGAACGTACCCACACGGGTGAGCGACCGTACAGATGTGATTATTGCAGCAAAAGTTTTGCCGTAAAATGTACGTTGGATTCTCACATGAAAGTGCACACTGGCAAGAAAACGTTCCGTTGCCACGTTTGCAGCAGTTTATTTGCAACGAAGGGTAGCCTGAAGGTCCACATGCGATTACACACAGGTGGGTGGAGACCAAGAATTTTGTTCGTAAAGCAATATTGAATGGTTTTTTTTCTATTGATCGATGATGTTGTTGATTGTTAAGGTTCGAAGCCGTTCAAATGTCCTATCTGCGATTCGAGATTCCGGACTTCGGGCCATAGAAAGGTACACCTACTGAAGCATACGCGAGACCATAAAGGTAACATCCCGAAGAGAAAGCAGAAACATTTCAAAGTCACGGCCATAGCCCAAGTTGCAGCTGGCTTTGACAAGTGTGAAGAAGCTGAAGAGAAGGGGAGTAGTTACGAAGGGGAGGTGCAACAATTACACCACGAGCAGCTCTCGCAAACGGACGCGAGTTATTCTGATTTGGAGGGAATTGGCGTGGAAGCAACCGCTGGCTGTTTGACGGATCAAATTACCTTCGATATGGACGGTAACATACCGAACAGTAACACCACGTTGCTCTCTGTAAACGAAGGCAATCAGTTAGTGGCAAACTTGCATTTTCTTCTGGCGAATGGCCTTGTTACTATTCAAACCGAAGAATCGTTATTGTCACAGTCTACGTCAATCGACAATTCGCATAATCATCGACCAGCAATCGTATCCGACTCCTCGTACGCGTCAGCGCTACACGTCTCTCCCGGCAACAGCAACGATAGTGCCAAGGATTCAATGAATCTAGGACAAATGTTAAAAGTACCAGAATCGCCGTCTCAATCGTCTGAATCGTACCAATTGCAATCAAATAATTGTCTTTCGGCCGGCGAAGCATCTTCGACTCGGGTGGAAGCATTCCCGAAAGTCTCTCTCCAAGCAGCCTTGCCAATGAATGGTAGTAAAAGCACGGTGACCAAAGGCAGCTCGTCCAAGAGAGAGTGCAATATTTGCGGAAAGATATTTACAAAGCCGTACCAAGTCGAGAGACATAAACGTATTCACACGGGCGAGAGACCATACAAGTGTGATTTATGCACGAAATCGTTTGCTCAAAAGTCAACTTTGCAGATGCATCAGAAACATCATACTGGAGATCGACCATATCACTGCCCGTATTGCGAGTATTCCTTCACCCAGAAAGGCAATCTACGAACTCATGTGAGACGCGTTCATCAGCTGGACACTGCTGACGCGAAGAAACTGAAACGTACGTGTGAATCCTTCCTCCCGAAGGTACTGCAGGACAACTTGACCGAGGTTAAGGCCCTAAATTTGGACGACATATCGTTCGTTGAATTTCTCAAGTAGTCATTTTTGTCTGAATTTTATTATTTCAATGAAATGGGATTCAACGAGCAGCAATAAGATTCGAGATTCTGCTTATAAGACGGTACGCGCGGTTTACGTCGAATCGTTAGTATTTGGTGTTCTCGCGAATAAAACGATCCATCATATTCAATGTACAGGGTATGTTGTCCGCTGATGTTTGTATGAATGTAAAAATATAATAAATTTCTACCCGTCTAACCGTTTCACAATTATACTAACAATAAGACACAGTACAGAGTAGACTAATCCAGTGATTGATGTTTGTAGTTACATTTTGTCTCAGTGGTGGGACAACCATTCGGATGATTTTCATGAAACCAGCAGCCCTTTAATTTCGTCCGAGGTGACAGAGAGTTCCTCCTTCTCTTTGATCTTTCAGCAATACCTTCGCTTCCAGGTATTCGAAACTCAACTTTCCCCTGCGCCACACGGAACACATGATTGTGATTTTTTAGTAAGGTTTGAAGACCTCCGCATTCTTTTCGCAGCCGTACGATAATTTCCCTTGGAATGGATTCGGTGAGTTGGCGCAGCTCGAGACAGCGACCTGCATTCCAAATTCTTTTAGGCGTTTCGTCGAGCGATATAATGCGGCCTTGATCGAGTAATTGTTTCGCCACGATATCAACGATAGTCGTGATTATCGTTTTGTCCAACTGCGTACAGTTTCGTACCTTTTCCACTGCGTCTCTCGGTTTAAAATCGCAAGTCCACCCATCGATACCCTCGACTACTTTTTCTATATCATTTATCTTTTCTTTTCGTCGAACCAGCGTTATCTTGGCGCTTATCATTTGCTGAATACGATTCTCCCTCGTGCTCGCCTCTTCGCGCTTACTTTCCCATCCGACCAGACAGATTCGTTTCGTGGAAGGGATTCTTAATTTGTCGATATGCGTTTCGAAACCACACTCGTTGCATATGTTCCTCACATAATCGATGTATTCCGAATACTGACTTTTCGAAGCACAGTATCGTTGGTACTTGGTGCCGTCGAGTTCGTACGGACAACACGGTAATAAGAAAAAGCGACAGTCGGTAGAGCTGCGTGCAGCGATTACTGGGATCCACGGTGTCAATTCATCCGAGTGATTTCCTATGATCCAATCAACTCCCGGATACACAGTGGCGGAAGAAGGGACGATGGTACGAACCTGTACAAAATCATTCGATACTACCTACCTATATTTTCTATAACAAATTAAAACTTGTTTGTTTGTTCCAATGGACCGATACGTACCTGCAGAGGAGTCTCGGACGGAAACAGGTCCCAAATCTTTCTTCTGCGCAAGTCGATTCCTGACCCGGGATAACCTTCGCTACATAAAATATGTACAAGTAAGCCGTTGCCGCATCCCAGATCTAGGAATGATTGTAAATCTTTAGTTCCCCTTTCCAATCTCTCTTTCTCCCACAATAACAACAGATAAGCAGCAATAGCGATATCCTCGTAAACAAACTTTTTCGGATCTGTATTCTCCGGCCAATTCTTCACCAATTCTGGGCCATACTTTTCCTTCAATTCGCAGTACAATCTCGCATATTTCTCGGGTGACACGAGGCTTAACGAGGACAATGGGGCCGATGTGCACCTCGTTTCACTTTTCATCCACCTCGATATAGATTGGAAGAGCTTCTTCTCTAACCATTCTACGCTGGGATCGCATGGAATATCCATCGACCGATACACGCTTATGGACGTGTAACCATCTTTTCCTTGGTGTATCATGTAGGCCGTTCTGGGACCAAGCGATCGTTTATCCAACTCGAGCGGCTTGTGAACGTTAATCACCCGACTCTCTTGCTTCTCTAACAATGAAAACTCAAAGCCAGCGGAAAATATGTGTGGCGTGCGTGGCAATTGTTTTGTCACGTACAAGCGGATCTTCTTGTCGCTCGATGGTGTCGATTGTTCGCTGATGACACGCAAATTGTCGAATAACATTTTCTCAGCAGCATTGTCCCCGTGGTGTTGCGTAGTTGAAAGTGAAAGATCCATGGCAAGGATCCGTTGGAGAATTTCAAAAATATCACAGTCGATTTCGATACTCGCTATTTCGACACATGCGAGAAGTCTGCGGTTAGCGATCTGAGGATTACGCCACCAAATATCGATAGCTTTGCAGAATTGTGACAGGTTTGCGCCAGTTTCTCGACATATTATCTTCTCAAAGTCCATGTTTTATCTCCTTTGCTAAGAAACGAAAGGAACTTGCTAGGCATCGGTGATCAGATCAGTGGTCGGATGCACCTACAGTAAGATTATTCGGTTTATCTTATTTCGCTTTACGAGCACTTGCATACTGAAAAGCAAATTGAATTAAATATTATTACAATGTATCGAGAAACATATTGAAAATATTTTAAGTATATATATATATATATATACTTATATATATATATAATTAGAGGAACTGTAAACCAAGTCACATTTTCGGACCGCAAGGTCGAAATTAAATATATATAATTTCGACCTTGCAGTCCGGAAATGTGACTTGGTTTACAGTTCCTCTAAACCTCACACTCGCCTACATGCACGCCACCTAATTAAGTCCCAAAACATTTTAAGTACTGGATGTGTAAGTATGTACCTTGTTGACGACCCATTCTGCATCCTGCACTGCTTTCTCCATGATTTGCCGAATACGTTGCTTATCTGGCTCGATTACATGCTGTTTGAAACTCTGTGAACGTGGTAAATTGTAAAAGGACCAGGTTAGGTTAATAGTACACTAATTTCGAATTCTGTATGTACACAAGTGACGAGTGACGAGTGACGAGTCACGTGTGATGCGAATACATACAACATATACTACATATCAGAGATAGAAAATAACAGTTATTTAAATATTTTCGAAAAAAATCATTAAGAAAAAGGTAATTTTTATTCAAATGGAGGGCAATCGTCCTTAAATTCTGCAAAAAATTTTCGAAAAATGAAGTGATTAAAAAATATTAAGTTCACTTATTTTAGTTATGAATAACCATTATTGTCCACACTCCACAGAAATATCTTGTCGACTGTAGGCAGGTATAGACGCGTGTGTAAGACTGTAAGAGTGAAACAGCATCCCACGCAATGCAACTATCTCTTTTTAACAGGGCGGCGCGGCTCCTAACTCCAAATACCTACCCACAGTTCGCATTGATATTTTATAGTTCAATTTTATATAATAGTATAGATGGTTTCACCGTAACCAAAAAAATTTTCGTAATTCATATTGGTTCTACAAATCCTCGTCATCGATAATGGTTATTCATAACCAAAACAATTCTCGTCTTCGATAATGGTTATTCGTAACCGAAAGCAATTTCCATCGTCAATAATGGTTATTAGTGACCAAAAAATATTTCCGTCGTAAATAATGGTTATTAGTGGCCAACAAATATTTCTGTTGACAACAATGGTTATTCATAACCAAAATCATTTAACAAAAGATATTAACTCTTATGTCATGACTTTTAAAATTTAGGTTATAACAGGTTATGGTCTCTGCTACATATACTTGCTTACCTGTTTAACCGAATGTTTATAAAATTCCTGCGCATCATTTGGTAATCTTGCGCATTCGCGCAGCAAAAATTTATAAAGCTGCCTCGGTGAATTCATAGCCGTTTCCCGTAGCTTTGCGCTAGCCATCTTGGCAGGAGAATAAAACTAAAAAGTACCTAAATATGTAAATATGTAAAATGATGGGAAAAATACCATTACTCGAAACAATAAACATTCATATAGAAATACAATTGCCAGCGAACTGTTAACGCGCTGAAAGTTAAGCTGAAAGGTTGCTTACGATCTTTGCTCCTTACGTTTTCTTCGATATTTATTTAAATTAGAAATTAGACAATTAGACCGCAATAGCTTTCACATTGAGTGCAATTATTGAGTGTTGGATTTTGGATTCGTCGAGAGTGCAGTCGAGAGTTCGAGACTCAAGTGGAATAGATTAATTATAGAATTTCTCGTAGCGATAGGTAAGATGTACCGGGTACGCGGGGTACTAAAGTACACACATACCTACGCATACCTACATACGTCACAGAAAGACGCGCGTGCGTCTATCATATAAATTATAAAGCACGTTTATTTTTAGAAAATATAAACACCTTCGAATAATACGCTAGCTACCTATTCGTTTTTATCGGAATAGGTGTGTATAGCTAATATACTTATAGGCTGTTATAATGGATCGGTGGCGTTTAGGTTTAGGGGCTCCGCTTCGCATGCTCACATTTCACGTTCTCTAGATAAGTACTTATTCGCGAGTATTCGTTAGCGATACTGTTGGTTGAGATTGTTGGTGATTCGGTGATTGTTGTTGGCGTCGACTGTCGATACTGTTAGTGGCTGTTAGTGGTAAGGTTAAAGCGTTATGATAAATATACGGCGATGCGTGGTGAGACATGCATCGGAATACCGTGTCCATGGGCAAATTACCATAGATAAAATACTGGTTCGAGCGAAGAGTAGCGGGGAACGTCCAACCGCCGGAATAATCGGTAACGTAGGCAAGCGTATCCCATCAATTATCGTACCTATTTACATTCTATTTAGATATATGTTTCATATTTCATCCAGCATTGGATGACTTGAATTTTTTTAGTCATCGGGGATGAAATTTTGAAGGCACAAGTCAACGATACCAATTCTTTTTACGCTTGCAAATTGTTGTACAAGCATGGAGTCAAGGTTCATAAAGTTAGTTTATTCATTTCGTATAACTTATAACTGCGCGCGTCACTGTACGCACCTAATGTACACTTTTTATTCTAACAAATTCTTTCTATACAGATTTCAATGGTACGAGACAATGTTGAAGATATCGCGAAGGAGATTAAAGAGTTTTCTAAAGAATTTAATTATGTTTTTACATCCGGTGGTATAGGACCAACTCACGACGATGTTACATACGAAGGTAATTATATCGAAACGTATAGGGCCATACATTTTCCTTGATACAGTTACATTTTACAGCTGTAGCATTGGCATTTGACGACGTGTTGCATTATCATCCCACATTGATGGACATTGTGAAAAATCGCTTTGGTGGTTCTCCTTTTCCTTCGCCTAATTACAAAATGGCATATGTAAGTGATAATGTAACAGCAACTGTAACGCAACAGTTTAAGGAAACCAGCATCCTACTTGCAGATACCAACCAAGAGCCAGCTTAAATTTGGGACAAATGACGCCACAGGGAAAGCCCTTCCTTATCCGTGCATAGTGATGCGGAACGTTTTTATCTCGCCTGGATCACCTATGTTTTTTGAAATATCCTTCCGGGCTCTATGCAATGTATGGTTTGTCACATTTCTCTTGCATCTAATGTGCTTCGATCAGACTATTTTATCTTTGTAGGAGTCGTTCGCTGAATGCAGAGCCTTCGTGACAGAGCAACTTTACATAAATGCGATGGAGGAATCGTTTGCGGACGTATTGAGCGAAGTCGCGCGAGAATGCCCAAACGTATCTTTTGGCTCGTATCCAGAACGTAACAGGTAACGAAGCGAGCTTAAGTAACAGTGATAGTAACAATAACAAGAACAAATAGAAAACAGATAAGACTGCGGGCGATGAGATTTGTTGGTTGCGCCAAACTTTGATGTTGTACAGCTTCAAAGACTATTTAGACAGTATCGAATGGTTTTTCTATAGGTATTACAAAGTGCGTATTACCATAGAGAGCGATAACAAGGAGGATACTGAAATGGCGAAAAGAATGTTCTGCGAACGTGTACCAAGCAACGTGATAGTGGATTACGACGAATTCGTATAATGCTTGTTCAACTGGAAAAAGAAATAACAATTGCTCGTATTGTTATCGCGTTATGTTTGAGACGCAGTCCAGTTTTCTTCTCTTCTTTTCTCTGTTTCTTCCTTTCAGGGATTATTATGAGAAGCCAGAAAAGGTATGGGTGTACTTGGACAGCAGCAAGGAGTCGATAATTATGACTCATCTTGCTCGTGTCGCTACCAATAAACTGCAACAATGTACTACGGAAAAATTGCATGCGGTTAATTTTACATTTGATTCCATAGAGCCGAGTATCAGTGGATTCTTTCGGGAAATTAGTGACAGGTAGCCGATGCTCGTTAAAGCGAATTAGTTGGTACACGTTTAACTACTTTCAACAAGCGCAACATAAATCGGTCTATTGGGAAACATGTTGGCCGGTCTTGGTCTTAGATGCGATGTCGAATCGTGTAGCTTACGCATAAAATTACGGATAAAATCGAATAAAATCGATGCTGACCTAACGAATCAACATATTTTCATTGCGTTCAGGCCGGAATTGCAAATATTACTGCTGGGGAAACGATTGCACGGTAATGAAAGGGAAATTTACTCATGCGTGTCTGTACGAGCACATTTCCCCCATATCAATTGGACCGATGAAGATGTCGTAAATTTCGTTCACTCCCTTTTTTTACCCCATCACACCACGGAAACTCGATGAGTTCGGTAAGCAAGAATAATTCATTCTTCCTTTCCCTTTCCCCTCTCTTTCCTGTACGCGTCTTCTTCTGTTTTTTCCTGCGCTTGTAAACAGAATTTCTTATCTGCAGGTAAGAGACGGATGACAAACGGGGGAAACATTAGGGGGACCTGGAATGTCACTTGAAGTAGAATCGAAATAACCATTCCTCCTCCAATCGAATTTCGTAATTGTCCTTGAAATAAATACAATAAATAAACGTATAGAGAAATTAAAGGTCATCATAAACAGTTATGAAAATTCTTAAAAAACGATTTAAAGCGATAAACTTTTCTTCTTAAATTTGTCAACATTTTTTATCATCCAGTTTCGACGTTTCGACAAGGCCACAGACTGAGTACTGATTGTGAGTAGTTTGTCTTGAACGTTTACAAAGGAAATGGACTCTCACTGGAAAGAGTTTGTTTCTCAATACCGCGAAAGATAAGAGGAATACCCTTTGCAAGATTTTCGTTGGCGAGTTTGAAAATGTGTAGGACGGGTATCTACCAAAAAAGTAGAGAACGTTTCCCCAGTCGGTAGGGGGAGAACCGTTGTCCTTTTGAAATTTTATTCCGAGTTAAAGTATTTCTAGCTATTTTCCTTTAAAAGATTAAAATACCGGGTCGCATAGGAACTGGTCGATCCACAAAATTAGGAAACGCAAACTATTTTCAATATTTTCCATTATCTCCGGCTAAGCTTTTCCGCAGCATTACCTGCCGTCTCTAATCTAATCATTCTCTACTCCTTTTTCTGCGTTCACTCTATGCTGGTTTTTCGTTCTCGGTTCTGGTGCAAGTTTTTCTCTTTACTCGGTTTTCACAAAAACTGGTGTTTTCGTCTGTTTACGTAAGAAGGATTTGAATGAACAATAAGAAAAAAAGGAAGGAAGATACTGATAAACATGACGAATATATGTAGTTTTAGAAGTGACCGGGGGCTGGGGTTGGGACAATAGTCTCATATTTCACTCAAGCATCTCCGTCGAGTTTGAAATTGATCGTACGCTACCTACTGGCGTAAAAAGAAATTGATATAAAGTTGGCACAATATAGGAATCGATTGGTGAAATATAGCAACGGAACGATAGGCGGTCTGATCACGAGAGATAAATTGATAAATTCACTCACGGATGGATATGAATCCAGAACCATCTAATAAGAAATGCGCACCATAGGAAAAAGTAAAAATTTTCAAAGATAACAAAGGATGCGTGAACAAAATTGGCCCGTTGAATAAGTGCATACAACTGGTGAGGATTGGCATGTACATACAATACCTATTTATAGGTAGATAGCTATCCGACTTGTAATGTATTATTCGCAATGCTGTCACATTCACATTTTTCTACCAAGGGATATTCGTTTCCGTTGTCGTTTTTCTTGGTCGTTCAGTTCTCCATTTCACTTTCCTACGGATTTCGCATGTTCGTACGTAGTACGTACCTAACACGATTCCTTATAGGACATGCGACATTGGAAATTTGAAATTTCTTACGTTCAAAGATTGAATATTAATGTGAAAGATCGGGTCGCAACCGAAGCGAATGGTTGGCCCGGTCCTCGTGTAATTGTCGATGAAGCTGATGAAGATACATAGGAGAAGAACGGAGGTGGAGGTGGTGGAGGTGGTGGCGGTGGCGGTGGTGGCCTAGGCCGACGGCGCGGGCGGCGGCGTGGTCGACTGCAATGGTCGCGTGCTGGTCGCGTGCCGGAGGCGGAGCCAAGCTTCGACTCTCTCGCGTGCCACCGCCACCCTAAAGTTCGCGGTCCCTGTTGCACCCTCTGACACCCTCCCGGCACGGTAGGAAGCTCTTCTACTCGACGCGACGCCCCTTGGTACTCTTTGGTTCCTCGTGTCTCCCTTTCCCTCCTCCGCTATCCGAATCCACAGTCGCTTCCTCGTGGGTTATTGATTCCCTCGGGTAGCCAGTCCCGAAAAGGGTGTTAAAATAGGATGAGGACCATCGAAAGAACGAAAACGCGAAACTAAATCCTTAGACCGAATGAGAACGACTATCGAAGATCCCACCTTTGCAATTTCAGGCATACCAAGAATTATGCGGATTATTCTCCGTGCCGGGCATCGATTACGCGTTTCTTTCAGCGTCCAATTCCACTTGTCCCACCGCAAATTGCATGATTCTCTGGAACAACAGGGGCAGACATGATTGTAGAAGGATTCGACAACGAGCTTTCCTGCTGTCGTCCAATAGCACTTTCTCAAATGAGTGTTTGAACGATAGATGGCGGATTGTCGCGAGAGCGCATCTTGATTTATCCACGGCATTGTCGCATCGAGAGCATGGCTCCTTGAATCTCGAAACTTCGTAAACCCTCTCATCTCTGTCTTTATTTCACCGCCGCGTCGTAGGCTGTAGTCCTCCCCTTCTATTGTTCGTCGTGTAAACTTGCAAATTGATGTACATAGTACACATGTATACATATCTACCTGCTTGAAAGCAGGCGGGCACGTATGTATGTCACCCCACCCTTGTCCTCATCTGCTTCTTCGTTTTCCTTTTAATTTCCGTCCGTTCCTGCTGCTCGTCTCACGTGTTGCCGTTCGCAGTCGTACATAAGTACAAATGAACGGATCGATAGCACCGGTACCTAATATAATACACACTGAAGACGAACAAACGGATAGAAAGAATGGAAAAGGAGAAGAAATGAATGCGAACGATATCGTTATCATCCGCATTTCCATGCACAGTACATACAAACGTGTATCTCTCTATCAGTGGTTTTCAAGGCGAACATGCAGACCCGTCGGAGTAGAATCGATTAAGATCGAGTAGCCGGCAGGGTACCATGCCCGCCATGCCGCGGCCAGCGAGCGACAGGCTGCGTAAAAGCAAGCAGGTATGCGCGCGTATACATACATACCTATACCACGCCACGCGATATCGAAATACTAGCGATCGAATCTTCGGAAAGAGTTTCGGGTTGCGGCACGAGACCGTCAGCTGGTAGGCAGACACCATTCGCTTGTTTTTCTCTCTTTCCTCGCTCTTGTTTTCGCAGGATTCCTCTTCTCGCATTTTCGTCGATCCTCTACGCTCTATGCTCCACTGTACCCAGTACCTACGCACGTGCACCCACTGTTACGTTTTCCTTTTGCTGTTTTTTCGTTTCGTCTTTCGATCGACCTTTCATTCGCGAGCAACGAAACAGAGGTGTCCGCATTTCTGCCAATCCAGTTAGGATACATACGTTTTAGCGCAAAACACTACAAGGTTTAGTGCGATTTAACCGCTCGGCCGCTCGACCGAGAAGGGCTTTGTAGAGCAACGGTGCGGTTGTGTTCTCTCTCGCCTGCCTGCTAGCTAACGACGTAACATCTCTTTTACGAGATTAGACAATGCTCGATTTAACTGTATAGTTCGTTTCACCGAACGCTTGGCCGAAGCGCATTAGCATCCCGCGTAGCGACGGCCATACACAATACCAATATGTGCTTGCTTTATTGTTAGACTTTAAATCACTTGATCAGAATTTATTAGCCGTTGATGGTCGTACGGTTAACCAACTTGGCCCGTAAACGAATCTAGGGGAATAAGAATTTTAGCGTTACCGCGATAATGACCTTGACACCGAGCGTGTTTAACGGTGGACGAGAAGAAAGGCGCGGGACTTCGAAGATGGAGAAAATGATGAGGGATCGAACGTTTGACAGGTTTGAAACGGTTGACTTTTCCCGTTTCCAGTTCTTACGTCGCATGGGTTATAATTTGAAAATAACAATGAAACATAAATGTTCCGAGTATCATACGATTCTTTCGAATTCTTTTGATCTGGGGTGCTTGTGTTATTTCTGATGAAACGGACGAGACGGTCAAAGTCATGCCTTGCGTATATATGCATGCATATATGTATAATCGCGTGTAAATAGTATCGGTGCCATCTCTGTCGAATCCATCGTCAGAGGTGGATTAGAAACTGAGAAGGTTTACGCGAATGACTGTACTCGCGCTGGAAAATCCATTTCGTTTTAAGTTTACGTTGAAATTGACTGTTTTGTAGCTGTGTGCCGACTCGAGTGAAAGGTACCTGGCAGGAATAGCGGGAGGAGGGAGAGTTCGTCGGAGAGACGAGGGCACGGATGAGCGGGGAAAATATGTGGTACGGTGAGAAAGAGAGGGCAGTGACTACTTAGCGAGTAGCGGAGAGAAGATGCGAGATGTGTCGACGGAGGTTAGGTCCCCGGACCTAACCCATTAGGTTCGAGGGGCTATCGGGGGCTACGCAGTACGGAATACGAAGTACCAAATACGAACACTGATCTACATCCCTTCTCTAAATCACGTTTATCAGTGACGGATGCACGGATGACGGAGAGCTCCGCGATGCAGTATCGAATGAGGCGCGGCCATCCGGGCCACCTGAGGAAGGAAAGGGGACGGTGTGCGTGTGTGTGTGTGTGTGGGAGGGGGTGGTAGTAGTAACAAGTGAGTGAGCGAGTTGATAAGTTGTCGGGGGAGCGGAGCGCGGAGGTGCGAGGCGCGAGTCGCGAGGTGCGATGCGCGCGGCAAGCGGCAAGAGGCACGAGACAGAGTACGAGGAGGGCGGAGAAGGGCGAAGAAGGGAAGGGAGAGGAAGCAGAGGTACACGCGGATATTGATTCCCGCGGGATATGCGCGCGCTCGACGAGACTCGGAAATCTAAACGTATGTACGACGCTTTGGCAGACATACAGGGAGATATACGCGTACGCAGAGTATATACCTGGCAAATACCTCGGTTCGACCAAAGGGTCAGACGGGGAAAAGGGCGAATTGCCTGAAACGAAAGTTAAAACAATTTCCACGGAAAGTCGAACAATGTCTGCAACTGTAGAATTATAAAATTTGTCGCTCGACTTAAAGAGGTAAAGCCTTGAGTTGTTAGACGTTCCTCGTGAGAGACAGAGCAGCGTGGTTAAGGCAGGCAAACCTCGGATTTAAATGCCAAAGGTGGTCAGAAACGGAGTAAGAAAGCAGAGAGAAAGGAAGGAGGGTATGTTCGTCTCGATATTCCTCCGTTTTCGGAATCGAAATCATTATCATCGTAGCTTCAGTCGTTAGGATGACTGTGTTTACGTGTTACCGGTTACTTACCACTACAAAGTACAAACCACCAACAAGCTTGCCGTCGTTCTGAAATCACTACCTCTATCCTCTATCTACCGCTGCTTACCATTACCTACCACTACCGTTACCGCAGCTGACGCCACCACCGAGACCTGCGGGCGACGTTCATGAATGAAACCCACGTGAGATCCACGTGACCGTTCGCGTCCAAAGTTGCTGGATTAGCGGGATTTGTCATTAGATTAGACTGGTCTATCGAAACGAGAGCCAGGCGCTATATGTGCCTACATACCTACCAGCATATATATGTACTAAGGTGGCACTTATTTTCGACTTTTGAATTTTCTTCGCGGCATCCCCCCCCCAAAATAGTGACAAATAATAAAAAAAAATCTGTATCATTTGAATAATTATTGCCTCCAAGTTACTGATTGCATAAAAAAATATGCCAAATAAAAGTTGTAGATCCAGGCAAGGAGCATCTTTTATGTTCTATTACATTTTCTCGTACGGCAAACAATTTATACAACTTTTGTTTGGCATATTTTTGTATGTAAACTTGGAGGGTATTATATGAAATCGACTTTGTGAGCTGTTAAATAATTATTTAAATGTTCAAGGGCCCAGGGGCACCTCTTCCCGTTATCCGATCAGGCTGAAACTTTACACAGATTTGGGGTGCCGCGAAGAAGATGTTGACAAAAAAATTTCACCAAGAGTATATAAAAGCCACCCTGACGTGCACACATACATACCTATATTACCTATGTGTACACACATACATATGCACAGGTACTCCCACTTTGCTTTCCCAGATTTCCTACCTCGTTTCGGAACAAGACCGAGCGCTCTACCTACATAGAGTGAAGGCGAACCGATGGCAAGCTCAGAAATGTGTAAACGAAGTACAAACTTGCAAAACGCACGTTTCGAAGAGCAGGTATGCCTGACGCGCGTGGAACGTAAAACTATTTCTATCGCGTAACTTTAAACGTTGTCGTTTCTTCTTTTGTACCTGTTTGATGCACAATACCTAAGAACCGGGTAGACACAAGAACGGAGGGTGTGCATGCGTGTGTGCGCACGAGCGAGACAGAGAGAGAGAGAGAGAGCCGTTACCACTACCAGTGTCACCGTTACGTTTGTCACCATCCCCTTCGCCCACAACTGCATTGCCATCCACCTAAACCCCACCTTTACCACTATCACACAGCTACGGCGGTGGCGGCACCACCACCAACCTCACGAACGTTCTCTCGTTGCTTTCGCTCTCGGCGTCGTCGTTGCCATTGCCGGTACCGGTGCGCAGTTGGTGGCCGTGGTCCGTGTTAGGTGGTTAGAAGGAAATAGATTCGACAGTGGATCTACGCCTGCGGACGACAATAGCGGCTCGTCCACGTGCTCCGGCCTAGCCGCCGGGAGCCGAAAGCCGATGCTGGAACGGTCGCGATCGTGGAGCCTTGCTTTCGATTACCTTTCAATCGGACTGGACTAAATCAGCGTACTCGAACAGACAGCGGACGGTGGCACGAGCGCGTAAAAGACGAGCGGGAAAGAACGTCCGGCTGCCGACACTTCCCACGCGAGTTAATATCACGTTCGCAACATATTCACCGGTTTCTTCGAGAAAGCCTTTCGAAATTCATCTTAGACTGCCAATGAAGAGGTGTTGTAATAGCGTCGGGAAAACGGTTCTGTCAACCCGCGATGCCACGCTCGGAAGAACCGGCGGTATGTTCGCGACGTAGGTGCTCCTACTAGACCGATTGTGGGCAAGATCGATGCATAGGCACGCGCGACTCGATACGTTGATTTTATAGATTGTTCTCCTACGATCGGGCCGTGCGAATCGCGTAGATAGGTATGCGCGCGCTGTACGCGCCCGAATGCAGGCAGGCGGGCAGGCACGCACTCACGCACGGATTTACGAAGGCACGCGCGCGAGTCTGCGTCCATCGGAACGGTTGAATCGATCCATGATCGGTAGTCCGGTAAGGAAACTGACCTTCGGCTTACCCACGGCACCGCCGCGCCGCGCCGCACCGCACCGCGACGGTCGGTCTTTCGAATTAGATCCTGAGAGAAAAGCGCCAGCGAAAGAGAAACGAAGCGACAACAGGGTGCCAAGCTGTTAGATGACTACGGCAGAAGCCGCGGGACGATGGGCGACGGCATAGTTGGTGCAATCGCGATCAGTTTGTTCGGTACTGGTCCGTCCGCTGCGCCGCTCTGCGCCGCGAGAATCCTCGCGCGATTCAACGTGCGACTGTCACTGACGAAAGCTTCGTTCCAGGCAGCGAAAAGAAACGTCGAGACATCATGGACGCTGGTTACACGATACTCGGCAACGACGTCGACGTGTGCAGAATGTTTGACCCGTTCGCTTACAAGGTCAGTCCCTTCTAACTTGATACACATTTCTGTTTGCTCTATTATTTAAACGGTGCGGCGCGGCGTGGCGCGGTAACACTCTGCGCTATGTTTATGGGTCTTGGCATATCACGGCCCGACACGAAACTTTCGTTCTTCCTATTCGAATGCGACGACGTCGTTTTCGTTCCGACAAAATGAACGGCAAGGGATCCGAAAACACCAGACCCTGTATATACCTGCACAGGTATAGAGCTACGAAGTCTTGTCTTTTCGGGCGGGTAACCATGAATGAATAAATAAGGGTAGACCGACTCAACATTTGGAATTCAGAATTTAGATCGAAACAAAACTTCAAATCCACCTTGCTAATTGGATTCGCCAATCGTATCCCGGCTGGCTAGATTAAAAAGGCAAATTAAACGGGAAAAATCACGCATTCGACCGGAGGCTACGTTCGCTTTCCCTTTCGCGAGTGGATAGTGATGAAAAAACGTACGAAGAAATGATGCCTGAAATGATTCGTGCCGGTTCCATGTTCCATGGGCTACCTACATCTATCATTTACCAGCAGTTTCACCGGATTGGTCACGAACGAAAACTTACGATGAAAAATGTAGTTGAAGATGAAGAACGGAAATATGTATCGGCCGCGTGACATTAAAGTATGAAGGTCCACGCACACATATCCGTTCCGTGTCAGTTCCGTTCCGGCGTGCCAGTAGTCAGAAGAAGAGGGGCGTAGAGGGTCTCTTCTTCTTACCACTGGCACGACGGAACGGAACTGACACGGAACGGATATGTGTGCGTGGACCTTTAACATTAACCGATTATAAGTACTTTGCACGACATAACTTACACGTTAGAAACGATTTTATAAAGGGTTGTAAGAAACTCGCTTCAGTTCGTCACAGTCCTCTTACCGAAAGGCATAGCCTTATCCCGCTTCGAGGCCAGATTCTTCAGGCACAGAGTCCCTATTCTTCAGCAATACGCGTCAGTCTGCTTGCCATTCCCACATTCTCTATCTCACTCTGAACAATCAATCCTTCGACAACCGATAGCTACGAGAGAGGAGACCCAACGTGGTCATCAGCCATCGCCCGTCGCCAGGGCTGTTTAGTCTTCCGTATGTACTTATATGTATACTATTATATCCTCTATCGGGACCGCGCGCAGGCTAAGTCACTGCCATAAAATCCTCGAAAGCAAGAGAGCATTCACCCTTAAATTTGCTCACGCTACGTGCAGGTTAGAATAGATAACAGGATGGGGCAGCCGATGAGTATTTTAGCGGTAGACCGCATCGGGTAACCGGACGGACGCACGGCCGAAGGACGGGCCGAGACGGGACGGCAGCCGGCTAGTTGGTCGGTCGGTCGGTCGGTCGCAAACCCACTGACAAAATCATGAGCCACTTGTTGATCAGCGAATGACCGTTCGACTATCGTATTATTTGAACGCCGTCGCAGGGAATACATATATCCTGTCATCGAATATGTACATACAATATAGGTGCATGCGCCGATGTACAGTGAATCTTGGGCTAATTCAGCTAAATTGGTCTCTATTGACCGATACGAATTGTAAGAAACGTTGAAAATGACGACGGCTGGGAATAGCGATGCTGACCTAAGAAAATTAAACTGCTATTAGAGGATATTCGAAAAGGCTCGATCCTGAAGACGCGTTAATTATTCCGTTCAGATTGTCTTTCTTACTGAACGTGCACATATCGGTACCGTTCTCTTTGCCTTTCGTACCGCGGGGCCTCGCGCCGCGCCGTGTCCCTGTTCTCCAGCCACCGACGCTATCTTACCCTACCTTACCTTGTTCTACCCTACTCCATCCACCGTTCCCGACCTCGCGAGCCAGCGAACCCGCGAGCTCTCCTCTTCCCCACCCTTGCCTAGCCTATTCCGCGTTACTCATCTCCTCTCCATACCCACTCCCTAGCCTCACCCTGTCCTCCCCCCGGGCCTCCTGCTTGCGACCCCACGACCACCTCCAGCCTCCCCCTAACCACCTCGAGCTTCGCAGAGTTTCCCCGTCCACGGTTTCCCCCTATTTCTCTTTCGCCTCTTTCTCTCTCTCTCTCGTTAAATCAATAAGCCATTCGGTTTGCTGCCACTCTAGCGACAGGGCACTTTGTCCGATTCTGTTTCCGATCAGATTCGTTGTCGCATGCTCTGTGTTAGGGTAGCGACAAATGTAACGGCAGAGATGATATCGGCGATAAGAATGACGACGAGGGCAAAGGTCCAGCGAAATTGTCCCATAACTATTCCAAGATTCTTTCAATCGCGGCCAGATTTGCGTTGAACGGTACAACGTGCAATGTGCTCGGTGAAACTCTTCATTAATTCGTCTGGTCCGTTGAAAAGAGAAGCAGGAGAGAGAAGGAAGGGAGGGACGGGACCACGCGACGAGTCGCCGCGAGGGTAGACCAGAGAGCAACAAAGACCGCGATAGAGAATAACGCGAGGCACGGGTATGCGGCGGAGTACGCGCGAAGGAAATTGGAGAATATCGAGAGGAAAGAGTAGGTAACCGTAGGCAGCGACTTGGCAAAACAAGCGAATAAAGCGTAACGGAGAACCGGAGAGCTCGTTCGTATTCGAAAGTTTTGGAACAAACTCGGTACTCGGTAGCGAGGCAGTCGAATACAATGGCCGGGCAGAAGTTTCCGGGAAACTAAACAAGTTTATTTAACTTACCTCGGCACACCGCTTCTCACCCCCTAGACCCCCTCGGCTCTCCTCCAGTCGCATCTCCGAGTAGAATCTACCCTGCGAACTCCTTCCCCCAATTTCTCCACCTCCCAACAACTACGGTTCTTCTTCGCCTAGTCACCGATCTCCTCTCTTCTCTTCTTTTCTCTTCTCTTCTCTCCCCTTCTCTTAATATCCCTCCTTCGCCCTTCACTTTGCTTCATCTTTACGCCGCTCATCCTACATGCATAGGGCATAAGCCCACTCCATGTAGCTGCAATAACGGCAAGTTTTCCAAAACTTTCCGACAGATTAACGAATATTGGAATAGTTTGCGAGATATGGATGGAAGAGAGATGTATGTACGAACCGAGAAAGGGTTCCGATCCCTCTTTACGGACGATACACTGGCAATGGTGAAATGTCGGAATTTTCATCGATGACTCGGAATTGTTGTCAGCGGCACGATGGCAAAGGGTCCCGCGAAGGGGGATAGGGATGCTTCTTTTAACTCACCGATCAAACAATATCCATCATAATTGCGATCGACAAATCGAAGAGAAGGGAGTTCTGTTGGAACTCTGCAATTCTGCTGGAATTGAAGAAAATAAGCGACAAGGGAGGGGAAAGGAAATGAGTACGGAGGAAGCAGAAGAAATGAAATGGTGGAGAAGGGTGAAGGAAGAGGAATAGAGGAATATACGCGAACAAGACAAAAAGCGCCCTATGAAAGGCAAACGAAAGAGACGGCACCAGTAAATGCAGTTTTTGCGTTTACCGGGCGTATGTCACGAAATGGGATACATATGTATGCTATATATCTTCTTTATGGCAACCATTAACATATTTTTTCCTCTGCGTATTACCATACAATAGTGGGGCAAATATTACAACTTATGGTCGTAAATCAAACCACCGCGTCGCGCCGCGCGGGGAAGGGGTGACTTGGAAGACGAAATACCGGGGCCAGAAGGAGAACCGAACGGGGAATATGAAATCGGGCCAAGAACGGGAAGGGAAATACGCAGCAAGGATACCCACCTACAATAAGTATAAGCTTTGGGCTCGGTGAGGAAGTATGAGGGTTGCTGCGTTGATGCCTACGGAAGGATGTTGATTACAGATACACCCTTTATCGGTTGGTTATACGTAGGTACCTATTACACACAGGTATTACACATTACCGAAACACAAGAACGTTTGTTTGCACGGTGCCTTTCAACGTATAGAAAAAAAAACTGACGATACAGAACAAATATGTAGTAAGGTACCTACTTATATAGATACAGCTCTGTTTACAGCAGGTATATAACGTCGTCGCTTGGAGATTGGAGAAAAGGTGAATAATTTAGGAGATATGAACTTTTTACAACGTTGATGGATTCGTTGTTGCGAACGGTAGAATTGGCATGTTCTCCCGATAACGACAACAAGCAATTCCCTACTCATTCTCCCGAGTGGTCTCATGCATATATTCCTCGCCGATGTTCTGTATCGCATTAAAACGGAAATGTCGGAGAAATTTTAGATAATGCTCAATAGTAAATTAAGATATAATATCTTTCGTGAAAGTTGCAGGACGGCAAAGAGATGGAAGAGAAGAAAAAGGTGGTGGAAGAACCAGGGGACGAGGAGGCACGGAACTCCATTAACTTTTATTTCTCCGGGAAAGTAACTTTGCCCTCTTCCCCGCCGCCAACCCACCCCCACCCGTCCCTCCGCCTCCTCAACCTCCCTGCCTGATACAACCAGCTCGCCTCCCTTCATCGTTCCACGTACCCAGTGCCTCCCCCGCCGCCCCTTCTCTTTCAGTCCCTCTACCCCTTCGCCGTGCCTCCGCCCCCACCATACCTCACCGCACCTCACCTCACCACACCACACCCCACCCCACCCCTCCTCCTCGTCAACCATCTCGTTCGCTTCCCCCGCCTCTTGAACCTCCACCTTCGCCTGCTTCGGCTACTCGTCCCGCTTCTTCGAGAGGAATCCCCACCGTTTCCTCGTTCGTAGCTCCCACCGTGCCCCCTGCCCGCCAAGGGGTACGCGATTGCCGTGTACGTCGCAACCCCCCCCGCCGCTCTCCTCGCCCCGATGCTTCGGTGCACCGGTGAAACTTTGTAAAGCGACTTAGTCAAACTTTAATAAATTCCTTCGTGGAGTTTCAAAGCGGTTCTACGCGGGATTGCAAATGATTACGTTTCCTCGCGCGTCGCCCGACCACTGCGATTATGCCTGACTCAAAACTGATCGTGAACATTCGGGAACAACATAGGGAACACCTACACGACGCTAAAACTCGAGAGCTATAGAATTGGTAGGAAGCGTATGGTTGATCGAGGTAGGTACTCGAGGAGAACACGGAGAAAACAGGGGCCACGATTCCGTCTGGAGAATCGGGTAGATACCTATGTAGGTAGGTATGCGGTACGTTTTAAGCGTGGACTTTCAGTTTCGAACAGCAGGCAATTGTCTCGTTAAAAATGCCAGTTTATCCTTTCGACGATGTTTGGCGACGATTTCTGATGGCGATTAGTGGTCGCGATGCGAGCAGTACGGCCTGAAAAAGCTCTCGTGACAGAGAAGCCCACCGTTTACGATACAAACGAATCGATTTTGCCTTGCATCGGTTCGAACCGAATCGAATCTTGTACGCGCATTCCCATGGCAACGATCTCGATCAGATAGGAACTAGCAGAACGGAGAACAGAGAGCGTGGTAGATAATGTATACGATACAGGTAATATATAGCGCTCCAGATACAATATTTATGTCTCGATGTATTTCACTAGCAGCCCATTACTCATTCTGCAGTGAATAAGCATTTCAGAGTGCCTATGTATCGCAGCGCGTTCGGCACCGGTAACGTGCGTCTACCCTTTCTTATGGCTACGAATCTATAATACTATTCGACCAGCCAGCAACTATATGGTAAACGCTCTCTTAAAATCGTGTCGAGCGGGTACTGGATTAGAATTTCGGGACTTTACTATCCGGGAAAAACGCTACGAGATACCAAAGTTCGAACTGTCGTGCTTGTAAACTGCGCATAGCTTTTCGTCCGTTCGATTTGGTAACGGTTGTGTCCACAAAGGAAAAGGTAGGGCTGCGTGTGTACGCGCGCGAAATTAGAGAAAAGAGATAAATAGAACGGCACTCTTATCGTTAGAGAGGAAGAAAGAGTGTGGATTGGAAGGGGAAAGGTAAGAGTAAGGGGAGAGGGAGGGACGAAGGGGGTTGGGGTAGGAAAGTAGAGAGAGGAGAACTAAGAACGGTCCGATCCGCAGGGTAGACAAGATACACACTTGTTGCTCCCTTCTTGGTTGTAACGTGAAAAGCTCGTTTATCCGAAGAATTTCGTAGGGCCGAAAGGTCGTGTGGTGTAAAATATGTATACTCGGTATTTACCTTTGGTCACATTTTCACGCCATATTTGTCTGCTTCGTTTTTCGCTCTTCTACGATGCGTTTGTCAGAGTATTTATGCATATTATCTGCACGCAAAGCATTAACTGGAGAATGCGCTTGACGGAGTAGCTGAAAAGAATTAGAATCGAGGAAGGGGCGAGGGGGATCAGATCGCGGGAACGGTGGAACACTCGCTCACTGTGACCGGCAATAAGAGATCTACGCGAGATAAGCGAACGCTCGCGTAATAAGTAAAACCGGTTTAAGAGAGCGTCGACGATAGATAATAGAAATCGGTGTACGCGGGATAAAGACGAAATGCTTCTGCGAGTTGTGCGATTCACCTCGATTCGCTGCGTGTCCCGATATGCACTTACGGCGGAGACGTGGACGGGGACTGTAACACGCGAAAGTGTAAACTTGTCAAAAAATGAGAAATTTATCCGACCAGAGAAAATCGCAGTTCCGCGATAAGCCTTGGACGATTATGAGCTGTGCAAACATTCGCCCAATGAAAATTTGTAAAATCAACATTTGTTCGAGATGGCTGAAAAACACCGTTAATGGATTCTCGAATAGGTAGGAAAAAGAAGCGTCGGTATCGCGTTCATCTCGGCAGTCTCCGTTCGTGGTTCGGCTTTACTCGGTTCGGTACGACTCGACTTGATTCGACTCCGCTCGGCCCGGCTCGGCTCAGCTCAGCTTGACTTGCAAGGGAACATCCCGAGCCCGGAAATTCAAAAAAATTCTGAAATTCACTCTAAGGAGGGGTAATTGACCCCTGAAAGTCCGGTTATTTTCCGATTTTGTGTCATAACTCGCGAACTGTAAAATAATTTTTTTACCAAATGATAGACCTAATTAAAAGAAGTAACTTTTGTCCTGAGACTTGTTTTCTATCTCTTACAATTCGCGAGTTATAACACGAAATCGGAAAATAGCCGAATTTTCAGGGGTTAATTTCACCCCCTTCTAGTGAATTTGGGTAGCAAACAAAAATTACGCTATAATCAGGAGAAAATCCTCTATATATGCACAAAGTTTCAGAATTTTTTGAGTTCTCAGGTTCGGGATCTTCCCTTGTTAACGTCGAACACTGTTTTTGATGACATCGTTTCGTCGCAATCGTTGAAGAGGGTCGATGGCGCTACCTATGTACGTTGAGACGACTTTACTCCACACGGTTGGCAAGCCTGTAGCGGCTCTTCATTCCTTCTGCTATCCGACTATTACACCATTTCAACACCCCCCCCCCCCCCACACACACATACACACACTCTTCTCGTCATTCGCATACTAATAAAAGCAACAAAGAATAATTAAATCCTTAGGCTTGTGCATCTGCTTGTACGCATGTTCTGGTACTTTGCTTAAATCGACGTGATGGCGACTGCAAATCGACAGGATCTAATCCCGTTAGCGTTGATTTACTTGGATCCCGAGTATTTGTGGTTAAATGTTGCCGAGCGTGATGACGAAGACCGCTCGTTAGCCGTAATCTCGGCTCCTCGTGCATGACGCAAAGGTGAAACGACTTTAAACAGGCTCGTTTATCGCGTCGTAGACGCTCGACTCAGAAACCGTTTAACCTTTCTACAATCGCTTTACCGAGCCACTCTACATCCAAGATTCGAACAGAACTCGCAAGATTTAGAGAGCCGTTGCGCACCGTGTCGCAAGTTGTTTCGAAAAATGTGCATGTATCCTCCCACCACCTCTAGTCTTGTTAACCTTTCCCTCTGCGCTTAACTTTTCTATGCGTTATCCGCTCTCCGTTCGATTTGAATCTCATCCTTGTCAGAATGCATCGCCCTTTGGGAACAGATAATTGTTTAGATGGATCGTGTATTGTTCGCGTACCGGACGAGCAGTTTAGACATTCGTAAAACTATGGAGAAGAAAGAAATAGGGAGAAAAAGAAAAGGACTCGCATCGTTCGCACGTCCGTCTTTCTACGTCGAAGCAGCACCCAACTGTCCCGCAAAAGAATATCGATCCGTCCCGCTCCAAGCCTTTCTCGTGATTCCTAGTTTTTCTGCGCTTGTCTTAGAGCATATAAACATGGAGGAAGCATGCAATGAGCGAAAATGTAGACCGCGGTAGAAAGAGAAAGATATACATTGGGGGCACCCTCTCTCTTTCTAACATCAAAAGAAAAACACTGCCGCCCCTGGCGCTAGAGAGGGAGAGGGTGTCCCTCATGTATATTTTTCTCTTTTTACCGCAGTCTACATTTTCGCCCATTGCATGCTTCCTCCATGTTTATATGCTCTACGGTGCTTGTCCATCATTCTCATATCTCGCAGAGCTCTCGTGTGCCATTCGCGAAGGAGAATCAATTTTATCGTGCGAATAAGCATCTATTCTATCGTCTTTCGGACGCTGATTCCGTCCTTCCTAACGTACTTCCTTGGTTATTATCCTTCACGATGGATAAGTACATATTAGATACATAGTGAGTTTACGGCGAGGGGGATGTCGGGTTACGAAACGTGTGACCGTGCTACGATCGCCTAACAATTTTCTTGTCGAATAGACGATGAGTTGCCAGTAGATTAGCACTTCTCGCTAATACGAATACAAACGGGTGCCATGGTAGGTAGGGGTATACATATGTACATACATTAATGTGATTGGAATGCCAGTGAAATTAAAGCCACCTTTCTCGACAACGTAATGACTCTTTATAAACTCCGACGTAACCCCAGTTCCTCGCACCGCGGGTCCTCCCACCTGCTACCATGCCCTACTTTCCTGCAATATTCGAGTATCCGAGGTATATCAACAAATAATGCGCCTGTGACAATTTTTCAACCGGTTTTTACTTGCGCCGAAGCGAAAACCGTCCGACCGTGGAGACACCTAGTTACAATAATTCCGCTTCCTTTCGTTTGCTGCAGCTACTCTCGCTCTCGAGTTCGCAAATCGATCGATCGATCGCCGGTGCTGTTTGTTAGATCGAGAAAAGGTGCATGAACGCCTGCGACTAGCGAACGCAGATAGGTACCGCAACGCGTACACCTAAAAGCGTAATCTCTTTCGACACCGTCGGAACGCGTTTGTCATACATACGACGTAGCAAGATCTCTTTCCTTTATTCATTACGCCACCCGCCTTTTTCAATTGCCTGAACTCCTCTCCTCGCCCTGCAAACTCCCGCACCAACAGTTCGTTCCCTCCCATATTCATCTCAGACCTCCTCCTCCACCTCCTCCTACTACTACTACTACTCCTCTTCCCCCGCAGCCCCTTTCTTTTCGAGTGTTGCGTTCACAGCTCGTTATCTGGGCCACGAAGCGCGAATGCTAGTTCCTACGATGTAACATTTCCAAAATAATGTATGTATGCCAAGTGTAAGAAACGTCGCAGATTTAACCTTATCATCTTGGGAGTTTCTTAACCGCCAATGTAATGTACCGACAAATATCAGTAGCAAAAGGAGCGGTCGGTCGACGTTTTATGACTCTCATCGTTGGTCTCGTTCGAACCGAAACGCGCTCTACCGTGGAAAACGAACAGCTTAATAAATCGGCGAATGACCATTCATTTCTGTGCTTTGCCTCTCGAGTTGTCGGCGATTATCCGGTCCTCGAACACATGTCGCGACAAGCTTCGGGCGAGCGTTGCGAGCGTGTTCCAAATAAATTGGAAATTCGAAAAATTTCCTCGAGTTGAATGGTGAAATTCGGCAAAATCTTACCTGCATTTTAAGGCGCCTGCGTATATTGTCAATTCCCGAACGTTGCCGTGCTTCTCGAATTTCTTTCCGCGTTTATTCAATGTTGTCTCGTTTTCTGTTCGGTTAATCGTTACGTCGTATCCTTTCGTTACGCAGGAACAGGAGGCGCGCGCGTCGGTGCTCTCTCTCTCTCTCTCTCTCGCTCTCTCTCTCTCTCTCTCTCTCTCTCTCTCTCTCTCTCTCTCTCTCGTTCTGTCACGAGTCGTGAGATTCATCCCCACCAGCATCGTGTGCCACGAACCGAACTTCTTCAATCATTCCCGCGCCGGCCGCCGCGAGGAGCCCGCGTCGTTTTGCCACGCTGTCACGAGTTACGCCACGAGTCGAGAACGTTGTATACGCGTTGCATAGAAATCGGAGAGTTTGTTGTGTGTTGCCTGTAAAAAGCTAACGGTCGTGTACGTGCTTACCTACGCCGACGTAATATCGTAAGACGCGTGGTGATATTGTGAAAACGTGCTGCCTGACGAGTCCCACGGCTTGTTTCGACGATCGATTGGATCAGAAAGGATCGCCAAGTTGCATCTTGCCCGTTTTTACGATCCCTCGGAATTGGTTACTGGTGAACTGGACCCGAGTATTTCGACCAATCAAAACTGTGATATACGAGAAAAGAATTCGCCGTGTTGCATTAGCAGTACCTACTACCGTGGAGCGTTGCACGTTGCACGTCGCACGTGCACCCGCACCTGATAACCTGGATCTTGTCCCGTCGAGCAGTTGGTTCGCTTGCACAGTAAGTCGCATATTGTTTCACCGTTTTGTTCGATCCTCGCGATTTCTGTTTTGTCAAGTTGGATTACAGCCATAGTGCACAGTGAGATTACGACAATTCGCCGTTCAAGGAAACGATCTTATTTGCTTTCGGACATACTCGTGGTACGCGTGCGTGGCGCCACCTCCCGACTGCCGTACAAAATATACGCACCACGCCAACTTTCCCACAGAGTGCCTATCAACTATCCTCGATCGCTGAACGTTTTTCAAACGTGTTTCTAATTTTAAGATGTAGTGATTGCCGCTTATAGAAAACGACCCAGTCCCCGTTCAAAGTTTACAGGGATCAGCCCGAATAGGCCGAACGATATATCCAGTTGATGCGAAGATATCTCGATCTGGGTTTTCGAAACGCGGAAGTCAAATGGAACAGACGCTATTCCTTTGCGATGCAACTCGTTTCACACGTAGGTCGACGACGGTCGTGAATTCCAATAAATTAGTGTACATACATATTTTCATTTCGAGTTTTTCTCTAATTCACGATTCGAATCGAATCGGATCGATCCAGTGCGCAGTAGATGTGGTGGTAGTTTCGTTTTTAATCGTAACGGTCGGATTGCTCCGGAACCGAGTACACATGTATTTGGAACAGAATGAGAAAGGATTCGTTAGGAAGAAACGGTGAAGGAATCGGCTATGGCCATGGCTATAGTAGGCTTCAGAGTTTAGGGGTTGGGCGGCGTGGTTGTCGTGTTTGGCTGGCGAAGCAGTGTGAGCGAAGTGAGCGATGGGGTACGCGAAGAGGAACAGGTTTAACATCGCATCGGTTACGCTGAGTAACAGACCTGTTCGGCTATATCTATTAGATTTCCCGATTTCGTTGTGCTTTTCTACCTCCTCCTTGTCCATAATTATCATCATCATCATCATCATCATCATCATTATTTCTACATTGCTTAAGTAGATTAAGATCGATTCTGCCATGTTCAGGACACGTGTGAAGCATGAAATTCGCGAATGCCAAGTAGATTAGAAAAGCAGTTGCAAAAGTTTCGTGTCACTTACGTATTCGTAAATGTTGTCGGAAGCAAGTTGGAAAGTTGTAATCGAGGCCCCGGCTCGCCCCTATAGGCAAAATTGGGCAGCTGCCTAGGGCGTAAAATGGTAGTTTCTTTGTTGATATTTTTTCAAATGCAATAATGTTTTAAATGAAATATTACAAGTTTTACTAGAAATGTTTGAAGCTACGAATAAAAATTCAAAGTAAAGTTATTCAAGAGCTGAATAGAAATTTATCAGGCATAAATAGAGAGCTCAATTTGGCAAGTTTGCCTAGGGCACAAAGAAGGCTCGAGCCGGACCTGTGTACATACGCTACATTTCTGGTTAGCGAAAAGCGGTCGAAAAAGACCGTAACAGGAATCCGTTTTAGTCACCATATCCAGCGATTATATGCGACAGTATCGAGGACGGAAAAAAGCGTATTGCAATCACGATTTGCTTGCGTCACATTAGAAATAAGTAAGAGCGAAATTGCTTCTGTTTTGCCCTCAGTCCGATTCGATTTTACTTATTCGTCCTGCCGGCGACGTCCATCTACCTATCTACCTACCTGCTTGCCTGTTGCTTACCTACCTACCTACCCATCTACCTACATACCTACCTTCCTACCTGTTCACTTTTCTGTCTGACTGCTTTCCTGTTATCCTGCTGGCTTGCCTGCCTGCCTGCCTGCCTGCCTGTCTGCCCGCCCGCCCGTTCGCCTGCCTGCCTGCCTGCCTGCTTGCCTGCTGTTGCTTCAGCTGGAAAAGTAAATGCTGTGCTCCTGTCTTCTTCCTTCTGCTCTTTCTTTGTCCGATCGTACGTTTCGTCTCTTGATCGATCTTTTACTTCCTGGAATTTTGCTGGCTCGGTTTTAGCCGTCGTACGTGCCTCTGGGGAGAATGATGACTGGTACACGCGTGTGTGCGCTTTTTCACGGATACGTTCGTTCACTTCTCCATAAACTTTCACTGTTTCCAAGTATCTTGAGGGAGAATACGCGTTAGCACCTGTTTGTCGTGCTTAGATGAAAATCGTGGCAGCCTGGCCAGAAGTGGGAGCTATGGGAGCGGCAGGTACGGGGCTAAGGGGGTCGTGGTGTGCCGTCTTCCAGATGGCGAGAAACAACTACATATAACTGTGGAAGGAAGCGTTTATAAATTTACAGCTCCGCTAGATATCTCTTCTTTTTTTTTTGCATTTATGTATTTTGAAAACGAGAAGGAAGTGCGTTAGTACGTTACGCTAAACCGTTGCTAGAAACGCGCGTAACGATAAGCACTAAAGGCAATGTTTGATTGAGGGTGGAGAGGTGTTGACGATGTGGTTACGACTATGGACGAGGACGCCGATGACGATGGTAACAACAATTTCGAATGTACATACAGGGGGAGTTGGGGAAAATCGAACTTACGGCGCATGGTCGAATCTGAAGGATCAGAAACTGCTTGTACCTACTTACATACCTACGCGTAATAATTGTCTCGGGGCAGAATATATTCATTTGCCCAGCGTACTTGGATGGATTGCCGTTCTCGAGTGATTGCGAGTTTGAACTAGCGAGCCGACCGGTCGGTCGGCGGTGCATATTTGCACTAGATTTCAGGAAATGATGCGTGGTGAAAAAAGTTTCGCAATAAGAACGGCGACAAAAGCATAGGGAAAACAATAAGGGAATGAAGGGAGGAAGAACGGCAAAAGAACCCTTGTTTAGTCGTTGCTCGGAACCATTAACATCATTGTTTTCTCGTCTGTTTCAGAGGAACGAGAATCTGGACTTTTCATTGAACGTGCCGCAGCATCATCATCAGCAGCAGCAGCAACAGCAGCAGCATCAACATCATCATCGTCATCATCATCACCATCAAGCGTGTTATCATCACGAAGGCTACGCGATGGCCGATCAGGTGAGTTGGTGCGACTTTGAATGTTATTTGTACGATGCAGACGACGGCGCGGCGTCTACGTGGACGGGAATGAGAATGGCAATGGCAACAGCAATGGCAAAAGCAACGATAACGATGATAACGGTAACGAACGCGTGCCTCGCGATCGTATGTAAGCTCGTGCGATTTTTCTGGTCCTCCCTGCCGTATTGAATGTATCCCTAAGAACCGGTCTCTCCCTCCATACCTCCGAGCTGGTTCCTCGAGGTTTTTACAATGATGCGCGCGGTTGTTCGGGTTCGAAGAGCGTGGTCGAGACGTAAGATGTTTAGGGCCGCGTGTAGTTGGGACTGGAAGTTATCGTCGCCAGTCGTGAGCGCTTCTTTCAGGCAATGTAGTGGCCGTCGTCCTGGGAATGTTAGGTGATCCAGTAGAGACGGATGTAGCGCAGAGAAAGAAAGAAGGGAGCTGCAACGAAAGCTGCGGAATATGTACTTCGCGAGCGTGTTTGCATTGTGCGTCGACGGTCATTGATGGCGGCGGCGCATCGCATTCGAATCATTCGCGTAAGCGACTCGGTAAGGAGCAAAGAAGGCGCTCGCGGTCCGGTTCGCGAATCTGGCGAGGGCCGAGGTGAGCGGGTGTGGGTGTGAGCCAGAATGCGGGCGCGGGTTGGGTCGTTTGTTCGCGGGGAACGAGAGGAAACAGACGAATAGGAACGCGAACGAACCGAAGGGGGTAGGAAAGGTAGCACTATCTTGGCTCGGCCGGATAGGCAGCAGGGGGTGAGAGCAGGATCCCGTAGAGGGGCACGGAGCAAGACAGAGCAGCGGCAGCGGGGCGACAGGGTGGCTTGGGGGCTGGCGAAGGGGCCAAGGGAGAAAGAAAAGTTTGGAAATGGTGGAGGAAGAAGACGGATAGACGCGTAGTCGATTCGGGGGAGATGGAAAGGGCGGAGTGAGAAGTAGGTGCACGAGGGTATTATAGGAGCAGTGGTTGAAATAGGACGGACTGTACGCGTACACAGAGGCGGGGAGCGGCGAGTGGGAAACGGGGTGCAGCGCGCGGCGGAAAGGGATGAGAGAAGAGAAGAGAAGCGAGTGCGGAACGATGGGGAGTAAGAGAAACACCGCGAGGTAAGGGGTAACGCGATGGGCGTGGAGAGGGAAGGGGAGTCAGAGGTGTACTCGATCAATAGGCAAGTACGTTCCTTCAAAGGAAAATTCCTGATGCTATTAAATCCAATTTAAAAACTTTTATTCCCCGTGGCCCGTCCGGCTGCCGGCTGCACGGCAAATGTATTTTCCATCGTTCCCCGTTCCCCCCAGCTTCGGCCTTGTGTCCCGAAAAGGAATAAATTGCTAAAAGTATTTCCAACGATACAACGTCTCGTCTGTCATCCGGCGGGAGATGGGGGATGACGGGTTGATGATTGGTGTACGCGTGGGGTGGCAGGGGGGGCGAGATGCAAGAGTCGCGCCGCGCCGAGCCGAGCCGCGTCGCATCGTGATGCGGGTGGAACCAGGCGAAAACGGGAATGATCGAGCCGAACGGATCGACTCGCACGGTAAGGAAATTACGAGTAATTTGCGAGTCTTTCGGTCTCCGTTTCCGTCTTCGCCTCTGCCCCTTCCTCTAACCCTAACCCGTACCCCCGTACCCCCGTACCCCCGTACCCTTTTCCTCTATGGCAACCGCTCTCGATCTGCGATCAGTGCTGGTTCGTGTCCAGCGATGCACGCCCGGCCACCACCGTTTTGCGGCAACCGTCGTTTTCTTCGCAGACCTTTCACACGCCTAGCTTCGGCGACGAGGATTTCGACATTCCTGTGATTCACTCTCACTCGCATCAGCATCCGCATCAGCATCAGCAGCAACAGCCGCAGCAGCATCAGCCCCAGCAACAGCAACAGCAGTCGCAAAGCGATCCATTGCACGGCTATCAGGCTCAGGTAGGCTGGGACGGCGTGAGAACCCGCGAACGCGCGAGGACGCGCCGTCTTCGAATAACGCGCGTTAAAGATACCAATCGCTTTCGCAGATGATGCAGACCGGCGGTATTCAACAATCTCCAGACGGGTTAAATCTCGATCCCGGTGGGTATCAGCAATCGCTTTACCTACAACAAGACCACCCGATACAGCCGATTAGCGCCAGGTGAGTGTACACCTCTGGATTCTCCTCTCGATCGAATTCCGCTCTTTCTCGCGTCTTCCGCGCCCGCCCGCCCTCTCCACGATCGTGCCCGCATTCCTCGGGGACGTAGAATTTTCCTCGCGGGCGTCTGTTATTCATTATTCGATAGAATTTGGTCGGGAATCCAGTACAAAGAGGACGGGCTTCTCCAGGTCCATCCTTTCTCGCGGAGAGTTTAGTGCTGCAAGTTGCAAGTCTCAAGTTGCGATATGTCGCGAGGGAATTAGCGAGTAGAAAATTCTTGGAACCGGATAAGTCTCGAGTCCCGTCCATTTCCACCGTTACGAAACAGCAAAACGTGCTTTCAGGTAACCAGATTTTTCGGTAAAGGAAGGCTGGTGGGAAGGGCGAATGAGAAGAAGGAGAGAGAAAGAGAGAGAGGGGCGGGGGAGAGTGAGAAGAAGAGAGAAAGAGTGAGAAGAAGCGCGGCTGATCAGGATAGCTTCTTCCGTTTCCGTATGAATGAAATGTATCGAGATCGTGATCAAGAGGGTGTTGCGCGTCGCACTCGCTATAAGCAGGACAATCTCGCGACAATCACTGGAAACATTCATAGCCTGCAACCAGAGATAGATAGAAAATAGTAGAGGGAAAAGGGATGAGAACGCGGCTGAGTACGGCTAGGAGGAAGGATGTAAAAGACGGGAACGACGAGCAACCTCGTGATGTTAGCGCGTTCCGACCAAGGACGCTAAAACGTACAATTTCGGGGAGAAATAGTTGTCACGTTTGTTTTTATGTTGGTTGATGTAAAAGCGATTCGCACGGTGGAAAACTCGCCGTTCCTGTCGCGATAACGCGCACACGGGCAAGCGGTCCCTTCGAGACGCATTCATAATTTTCACTTCATCTAAAACCGGAGCACATATCTGATCACGCGTCATCTCCATGTTGTATCGTAGCTCAACGTACAGTAACTCGCCGCAAGCTTCTTACACAACTGTGAGCTCGCCGCGTCAGCAACATGGAAACCAGCAAATGATGTTGCTTCAACAGCAACAACAACACCAGCAGCACCAACAAGCTCAGATACAACAGCATATGCAGTATATGCATTCTCAGCAGCAGCAGCAACTGCAACAGCAGATTCAATACAGGAGTCCCACGGGGAGTAGTCCGCCCGCGATGCAACCGAGTTCCGTTTCGGAACCGAACAACAACACCACTACCAGTGAAGACAGCGACGACAGCACACCTCATTCGGGGATGGTAAGTAACCGCGCCCGATCCAATTTGGCGACGTCCGCAGTTTGTTCGAGCGGATCCAAGAGATTCGCATGATTCGCCATGCCTATTGTCTCTTCAGATTACGGGAATCAAGCGGCCTTCGCCGGAGCCGGCTGACGTTGGAACCAAGAACCAGAGGAAACCGAAGTCGCAGAAGAAGAAAAAGAAGAGGGATCCTAACGAACCGCAGAAGTAAGTAGTCTTCTTGTCGGCATCCGTCAAATATTACATTGTGGACATTGCAACGAAACGAAACGAATTCATTGCTCACTCACGCGTCGAGTAACGTGCGGTTTCATTATCGCCGGAAACGTTGCGTACTCGTTTTCTGCCGCTGCAAATTAAATTGAACCGATTCCGTTACAAGATCGTGCGTGTTGTTCCAGGCCCGTTTCGGCATACGCCCTCTTCTTCAGGGATACGCAAGCAGCGATAAAGGGGCAAAATCCGAATGCGAGCTTCGGCGAGGTATCCAAGATTGTTGCTTCGATGTGGGATGCTTTAGATACCGAACATAAAAACGTGAGTATGCACCTCGCCCTCTTCTTCTTCTTCATTTCCGAAATTGTGTTTATTTCGTGCAAATATCATTGCGGCATTTTAATTAGCTGCGGATTAAAATACCAGCTCAAAAAAAGAACGCACGAGAAACATGAAAAAGTATCATAATAGTCGTAGTCCGAGAGGAAGGGAGATAAATAGCCAGGAGGTGTTTGCGTTGGAGTAGCTAGGAGCAAGACGACGATTCGACATCTGTTCTGCAGTCGTTAGAAGGGGGACAGAACGGACAGATTTCGGATCGTTACTTTATGGAAAGATATACTTTGTGGATAAGAAAAGGTTGCTGGCATAACGTAATGGGACGGGGCACATTTGCTGGCGTCGTAGTACTAAAACTGTAGTATTATATAGTCGCAATAAGCGCTCGTTGCTGATTCTTTATCTCAGTCAACGTTCGCATTGGTCGGCCTCGATTTTCTTACCTTATTTAAGTTCGAACGATGCACATTTGTAGGTCTACAAGAAGAAAACCGAAGCCGCGAAGAAAGAATATCTGCAAGCGCTCGCGGCATACAGAGCATCTCTCGTTAGCAAAGGAGCAACCGACACAGAGCAGCAGCAGCAACAACAACAACAACAACAACCATCGCCGCAACAGCAACAAGTTCAATACGCAACATACGGTAATTACGCTGGAAACGGAACGTCTGGAAACGTTTCGTATCAAGTTTACAGTCCACAACCTCAACCGCCATCGCCTCAGCAGCAACACGCACATTCACATTCGCATCAGCATCAGCACCAGCATCCGCACCAACATCAGCATCAGCACCAGCACCAGCAACAACCGCCACAAATGCAAATGAAAAAGTCCCCCCATCATTTAGCAATGTCCGGGAATCCTCAGCAACAGCAGTCGCAGCAGGTAACATTTCTTTCAAAATATGTAAAAAAAAATCGTTTTTTGACACTTTCAAACGGTTACACCCCCCTTAAGTAAAGCAAGTGCCTGCGCCACGTTGATACAAATCGAGAAGCAGAAATAATTTTCACGTGTCACTTAGGGCTTGATAAGCAACCCAATGGCACCGGCACATATTCCCCAGCAACCGCAACAGTCGCAGCCACAGACGCAGCAGCAGCAGCAGCATATGCAGTCTCAACAGGCCGCGCAACAGCAGTACATGCAGGTGAGCAGTGACATTCAGCCGTGTTTTCTCCCACACTTTTCCCTTTACTTACCGTTGATTTCAGCTTGATGCGAGTGTCGCCATGCTCCCTTTGATCAAATGTTTCATTTGGCTTTACACAGGTACCGCAACAGCAAATACAACAGATACAAGTGCAACAACAATCGCAGCAACATCACCATTCGCAGCAGCAGCAGTCACAGCAACAACAAATAATGCACGCGGCTCCGCCGAAAGGAGATTCGCTGTCGAATGCTTCATCGGTAAGCTCTGCGACACAGGCGGCAATGGCCGGTCAAAGGCCTACCTCGAATGCTTGTATACGTCACGGGTGTCCGAATCCGGCGGTGGCCAACAGCGAATGGGAGGACGAGTACTGTAGTAATGAATGCGTGGTTAGCCATTGTAGAGACGTGTTCAATACGTGGGTTACGTCCAATCAAAATACCCAGCAGAATTTCTCGACCGTGAAATAGAGTACTGGGCGACGTTGAAGCGCGATAATTGAAACGTGTTTGCAGCCGAAACGAGTCCGCCTGATATAACTTGTATATAGATTGACAAAGAGGTTCGCGTAGAATCAAAAAGCCACCGCAACGACAAGAACCTGCGTTTAATAGTCTTCTCGAAAGATTGCTGTTGGTAGCTCGATGCTTGTGAACCGATGTTTCGGCGCGACCACGAGCACCGTTGCTATTTTCGCAACAGAGTATTAGGATCGCCAAAGTACCCGATGAAATCGGACTATAGTTTGAGAGAAACGATATCGTCGATGTCACCGCCGTTACCGCCGTTACCGCCGCTTGCTTCCGAGCTTGTGTACACATGATCTGTAACGAAGGAACGATGGGCGGAGTGCAAGTGAATTTGCATTCGTTAAACGTTTAGTTAGCGACCATGTAACGGTACAACAAAGGTCATTGCCTAAGAATATATTCGTAAACGAAATTAAAGAGCGATGGTTTAGTGGCTCGAATGAAAGGGTAATTGGTTGCGACACCGTTTTGCCATGCGGTGATTAAGTCGTGGGCGAGAGTTTGGGCATCGATGACGCGCGCTTTGTTTCGAGTTTTTCTTTCTTTCTTTCTTTTACGTTAACATGTACCCCGTTCTATCACCTTGCAATGATGGGATTTAGCGGTTAAACGAATTGAACGTAATGACGAATGAGTCGGTGGAATTGAATCCCGCACACGTTGAAGAAAGCTCGTAGAGAAAGTCGAGGTCCTGGTTTATTTTGCAGAAGGCTCATTATGTTTTCTTTTTTATAGAATTTTTCAGATTATCCATTTATACATGTAATTAATGCAGATTTGTAAAAGTGTAGCGAGATGGACTCTCGCAATACCAATTAGCATATATGATTTCGTTGGTTCGTTTAACTGAAAAGTATCATCGCAAGAGAAATTATGAGAAATTCGAGAATATTTACCGTGGCGTAATTTGAACGTGTTGGTGCCAACGCCGTTGACAGTGGAACTTGGAACTCGTAACTCGCGAATGCAAACAACAAAACCGTGCCAACGTTGTTTAGTTCGAAGCAATGCAGCCGATATTACAATATTTTGCAATAGCGCGAGTATTCAGTTGCTCGAGGCTGTAAGGTAATTAGGTATATTGGATGAACGGTAATCGGTTCCCAAACTTAAATTTAACTGGGCACGTACCGGGGAAAACCGTGCGCAACGGAAGTCCTATCAATCTCTTGTCTCCTCGACGGTGATTCTACAATCTCTGATCCCAGAAATATTGGAATAGCGTGCTAACCTTTGTATCGGCAGATGTAACGTTTCCGTAAAACCGTATCGATGTAAGTTTTATAAAAATTTTTTTTAATGCCCCTGTACATAAAAAAACAAATATTCCACAGATCCTTAAGTCTGCGATGTAAACATAAGCGATAATGTATTATACTCTGATAACAATCTTGGTTATATAGTAGAAGCATATAAATATAAAATATACATGTAGACGCAAAGCGATCCAGCACCGTGCATGAATGTATACGTTTATACGTGCGCACGTGCCATGATTACGATCTACATACTACGTGCATCTCGACATACACACGTACACGCACACGCCAATGTAAAAAAATTGTAATGCTATCCAGCAAAATTCTGAACGGACATTGATTTACCGAAATTGCCCGAAACGATGGGAATCTTGGAAGAAAATTTCGCAAAAATAGGTAACATCGTGTGTTACGAAGCGAAAGAAAGGAATGTTTCCAACGTTAATCGTAATGGCGTCAATCTGTATACTAAAAAGGAAAAAAGAAAAGAGAAAGAAAATAAATTTAGAAAATACCGAGTTACTTATCGTAATATTAGCACTCTGCGCCAAATGCTTTACTATATAAAATAGTAATTTGACACGAGTTTGCGATAATTCTTGTCGGTTCCTGCAGAAAAGTACGATTAAAGTGACGTTGAGTGTGGGAAACACGAACGTGCAACTACGCCGAGTAGAAGGCGGGAGGGCGAGTATTTTCCACCAATGCAATTAACTGAACCAATCACTGCCACCACATTAAGATCATGCATACTGCCCGGTAAAGTATGCGTAACACAATGACTATACCTTTTATTTAAAATTATGGAGGTACATTTATATACATAAAAAAATGTGTGACTAATACATTTAAGCTTATGTAATATGGACATTTTCGTACACGTGCAATAACTTAATCGTAACATCTTTTTACCGTCGATTTTAGCTTTTTACTCTTCTTTTATTATTCAATTTTCCATACGAGTGAACCATTTACATCTAACTTGTATCGATTTTTTAGAACGATATCGGAATGTTGCAAGTTTTTTCTTCCGAACCGCATAAAACTCGCGAATGTCGACAACTTCGAAACGTTGGTCGCACGAGAGAGGCGAGAGTCAGCGTCAACGAATAATTTCGGTCGAATCGAGACGAGGAAAGTAGCGATAATAGTGAGTTGTGTAGAGAGAAGGAGGAGAACACTTGGGAAAATCCTCATGCTCGTCATTTCACCGAGAATCGGGCAGGTGCGAAGAAAACTTGGTTGGGCTGATCGTTCGGAATCTGGGAATACATGAGAGAGGGAGAGAGAGAGAGAGAGAGAGAGTGCGTGTGTTGGAACTTAAGACTCGAATCGACCGAAAAGTCATTGCGTGCTTGACAATTTTATAATTTTTGGTAAAAATACGGGACGATACACGACGAACACTTGAGATTCTTGCGGACACAGAAACGTATGTTGTATACATATTCCTTGTACTGGACGTTCATACCCGCGCTTTTTTCTCTCTCGCGCATAAACGGCAAAAACATTTGCACGTTCAAATTGTTTATACGTACACCGTACACGTATAATGTATATACGCAATACGCAAGTTACGAATCAGCGGAAATCGTGTATCGATCAATCGATACATTTAGGTTTCTCCGTGTTCTCGTAAAATGCATGACACAAAAATAAATGCTCCTATCTCAGGGAGAGGGAGAGAGGGGGGGAGAGAGAGAGAGAGTGTGCGTGCGTGTGTGTGTGTGTGTCAGTATATCTCTCTTTCACACTCGCTCTCGCTCCCCCTCGCATGCGTGCACGTATATCCTTAATTAACAATATCTCGTTAAATTTCCTCTTTTTTTCTTTACAAAATATCACAAGAATCACACCAGCCTTTGATCGCAATGAAACAACCAAATGTCGCTATGCCGCCTGAAGCAGCGATCGTTGGCTGCATCCTAGCAGTGCGACGAAATGCTACCTGACGATGTTCACAGGCGGTCCACTTTTTTCTCTTTTCGCTGCGCGTTCACGCTTCATGCTCCGTTGCGCTATATATTCCCAGTGAGAATCGCGTACCGATAGGTGCGAATACGCCCGTTAAGCACGCTCTCAGGGCAACGGAGACATGAGAAGCACGAGACTGGATAACATCTAACACTACTGTCTTTTAAATAGATTTAGTCGACAAATCCGTCCGTGACCGGGACACGCGCAATTTCTGTCGGTTCCTCAGGAGTCGTTGGAGAGCGAAAGAACATAGCGCGAGTGACGCGAAACGCACAAGAAATTTATAATCTCGCCAACCTAGTTGCTTCGAACGTCGTTCGGCGTGTGTTGATTATTGAAAACAACTGCTGGGCAGAAGGCAGATTTCACGAACAGGTACGAATTTCAGACAACGCGTCTCTTACGAATTCCCAAACGGTACTACTTTCTTCTCCCCGTTGACATCAGTTTGGGCGAAAAGGCGGAGAAGACGGAGAAAACGGTTGTTCATTCACCGAGGCCACACTGTCCCGAGATTTCTCGAGGTTCCGCGATTTGTTCGCGGCTGCGAGATAAATGCTTCGAATCGTCTGTTGCGAGCAGAACACGTTTAAACGTATTCTATCCTCGCACGGCCGTCGCGCGTTGCTCCCCTAATAGCGTTTCTTCAACGTGACCATCGTTCGATTCACCGTGTGAACGATAACGCGTGGTGTTGCAAACGAAGAGGCCGGGGAGGATGTGAAGAGCCGCCTACAGGCTTGCTGTTGCCACGCCATTGCAATGCAGCGTCGATGTTGCACGAGTGATGGTGTTTCGTGTTCCCGATCGCCGTCATTGCCATTGCCAGTGCCATTATCAGTGCCACTGCCACCGCTACCCCGTATAGTCGCGGCAGTATTTTTCTTACAACGGGACGCCAAGGCGATGGTTGTGTCGCTACAGTCTCCCGAAATGATAGTGTGTACCATAAATGGAGCAACTGCGATCTCATTTGGCATCGTCTTGTTCCATGGGCTCTTCGGAAACTTCACGGGAATGTTCTGGGGTAGTTCTGAAAGAATAGTAAGGCGAGCGAATGATTGCGCATCGAGCTACGCTTGGGTGTGACGAGAGAAGCCAAGTAGACAAACAACTCACGTTAAATTGGTAGGCTGTTGCATTGAAAGAGAGGCCATCGCGGAGACCGTATCCGATTCGTCACGCTCCTTTTGACCGGCTTCGATCGCACTCATCGCCACTGTATGAGCATTTAGTTTGACGCAAGGCCAGTGGGACATCTGCATCCAGATGGACGGATGAAAAATGTTAGGGAATTGGTTAAAGAAGAAGAGGAGGAGGAGGACGAGAGGTTCGCAAAGAATCCTACCTGAATGGCGATAGTCTTTTGTAACGTTTCGATGGCGTTTTGACAGGGAGTCCTGGTGAGTTCCTCCTCTCGAAGTTGGCTGGGCTCGTCGGCGAGTAGGGCGCGGACACATTCTTGCGCGGAATCGCAGATCGCGGCCAGGTCGTAGCCGCCCTCGAGAGCGAGCACAACCTTGCCGTCCGCGAGGCTTAGTAACTGCTGCGTCATCTTTCCGAAGCAAGCCGGGCTGACCTTGTAACCGCCGAGGGGCGGCGAGTGGCCAACCGCGGCGTCGAAACCCGCCGAAACCAGAATGATGCTCGGATCGAACGCCTTGGCGATTGGCATGACGATCGTGCGGAATGCCGCGAGATACTCGGCGTCTCCCATTGGCGGATTCAGTCCGCCGGACCAGGCTATATTGACGTTATAGCCGAGGCCCTCGCCAGCACCGCACTCGGTCGGACCACCGGTTCCTGGAAAAAAGTTACCTTCGTCGTGCCTGTGTATCGACAGATATAGCACCCGTGGATCGTCGTAAAACATCTGCTGCGTTCCGTTCCCATGGTGGACGTCCTGCGAACAGAAAATAAACGAGTTGCGGATTCTTGTTCGGGTTGTTTAGACGCCGCGCCGCGCCGTCTATCTCTTTCTCTATCCCTCGTCTCTAGCCTCTCTACCTGACTGACTCTACTCTACCGTCACTAGCTTCACTAGAGTCACTACCGTCACTACAGTCACTACCTCTCTAAACATCTACGATCTCGTATTGCTCGATCCGCGATGGATAATCGATTCTGGTCGCGACCTCTTCTCTATCTCCCTCTCTCTCTCTCCCTCTATCTCTCTCTCTCTCTCTCTCTCTCTCTCTCCGTCTTTCCTCTAGATCCACCTTTTCGCGACGGCTTGCGTTTGGCCGTGCGTAACGAGGAGGGGAAGGACCCTTACCCAATCCAAGATCAAGATTTTCCGAACGTCGAGCTTCTGCTGGAGCAATCGCGCAGCGATCGCAACCGAGTTGAAGAAACAGAAACCCATGGCTTGATTGGTTTCCGCGTGATGCCCCGGCGGTCGTACGACGGCGAACCCATTTTTAATGTCGCCCATGGCGGTTTTAAGAGCCAGATCGACGACGCAGCCGACAGCCATTCTAGCAGCCGGCGCGGTATTCAGTTCGTTCCACGTCGTGTCGGAATCGACGCCCACTCCGCCGCAGGGAAGTCGAACGAAACTCTTGATGGGCAGTTGCGAGAGCTTCGACACGTCCAACTTTTGTCGGTTCATCGGATTCGTCCCTGCGCGAAGCACACTTTACTCTCTGCCCCTGTCGCGGGCAAACTGAAGCGCGGGAAGGCGTAATAAAGGCGACTCGGTCGGAGCAACCGAATGGGGAATGGGGATGGGAGAGAGGAAGGACGCGAGAGGCCGATGAGACCGCGGGTCCGCGGGACGACTCACCGAAGAGTAGTGCGTGCGCTTCGCTGTGACACGTCTGAATCTCTTCGAGCGTTGCCTTGCGCGATCGTATACGATCGCACCTCTGCAACAATCCCGTCTCCGAGAGCCGGGCCCAGACGCTTTGCAACCTGCCTCCGTGCTCGGGGTGGCCACGGACCGTCTCGCCGCAGACGCAGGCGTGTTTCAGCATCAACGGATCGTAGGCCAAGCCCGTGGTGGGTCGGTGGGAAGATGACCGCGCGAACATGTCACCAGCGCCGGCGGCCTGAGGACCTGAGCGAGCAGAGTACGATTACACGATTACGCGATTAGAGGTCTCGCGGGAGCAGCCAACTGGTACTTTTCCGTGTCCAAGGTTAAACGAGCGCAGCTGCGACTGCGTGTGCCCACTCTGGATGTGGTTTGCGAGTGGACGCCGGCGAACGAGCTTACCCAAGTGAACCAAAGGACTGGAGAGCGCCCTGGACAATGGCCTCGCGCACGGCTGACTGCTCCTACTACCAGTCCCGCTGTTGTAGGCCGTCGACGACTCGTTGGACATTTGCAACGTGTGTCGCATCATCAGGTCTCTCTGCTGTTGAAGGAATTGCTCGCGGTCCCGTTGTTGCTTCGAGATCTCACTCTCCTCGGGCAAATCCTTCTTCCCTCCCGTCAGATCTATAACCTCGGACTCTTCGCTCTCCGGCGCCTCGTCCAGCTGGTTCGCCTGACCCCGGGACCCGACTCGCGTCAACACCGTTTGCCGAATCTGTTGTTTCAGGTAATTGTGCGCTTGTTGTTGATCGTGCAGCTGCTTCTCCGCCAGGTACTCCTCGTAATGCGTCTGCGGGCTGATGATCCCGCCCTGCAACATCGGATGACCCAACGGCAACGGGGCGGACTGAGTCCTACCTAGAGCGACGAGCAAAACAACAAAAAACAAAACCAGATGGTCGCGTGAAGAAAGCGCATCCAACGCGTGCCGCGAATTAAACTGGAGGTGGCGCGTGCCGACCGCCGACCGTCGGCACGCGCACCAGGAACGGATTGCCAGCAAGAAAGAGAGAACATACTACCTAAAGGCCGGTGACCAGCCTTTTGCAGCCTCGCGTGCGCTACTTGCGTGTCCGTGATGGGCGTCGCTGTTGCTGCCGAGGTGCCGTGATACATCGGGGCCGGATGTTGTTGCCTGTTTGTTAGCGAGGGATGATCCAAATTTTGCATCTGCTTGTGAACGTAACCGGCGGCCGGTGATTCCCCCTCGATCACCGTCAACGACGGGTAGAACGGCAGCGTGCCGGGCAGCATCTGACCGGTGAGCGGCATTCCTAGTCGCGCCGTGAACGCCGCCCGCACCTCCGCCTCTGACACGGTCGCCAACTTTGTGCCGGTCTAGGTGAACAAGAGAGAGAGAGAGAGAGAAAGAGAGAGAGGGAGAAAATGGCCACAGATGAGAAGGTTAGGCTACGTCGCGGAATGTAACGCCGTGATTTACGGCTGTTGGCGAAATTTTCTCCACTCACCGTGCCAGTGCCGGATGGTACGTGAGGCCTGCCTAACGAGATGTTCGGCATGGACGGTGAACTGAACAGCGAGAGATCCGAAAGACTGCCCTGCTGGCTGCCGCTGGTCAGCCCGCTACCGTACCCGGTGTTCTCCGTTTCCTGCAAACAGACGTGCGTGGTGATTTCCCAGACTCGCGATTCGGCGAAGAGTAGACGGTAGGCGAAGATGGCTACTCACTTCTTGAATGGCTGCCGCGTTGCTTCCGGCCGTGGGACTCGTTTGAGAATTGTTCACTGTCGGCGGGGAGTTAGGCCCAGATTCCGGGTTGCTGCTGGGATCTGGAAAAGTTTCGATGAGCGAGTGACGGTGAGCGGCGTTGCGGTTCGCCTGCAACCGGTACCCGCCGCGAACGAGAGAACGGAATTCGAGAGGGCTCCGCTTATGGCTCCTCTCTCGAATTCCGTGGCGCGAGCATCGAGCGCGAGCGCGATCGCGACCCTTCCGGCAGAACAGCAGCCACTTTGCTATTATTCTATAGGAGCGGATAGTTGTTTCGTCAAGGGTAGCCGCGAACGCTACGGTATGCCACAACGGGACACGGACGCACTCGGCGATATACACTCGCTCGTTTATGTTAATCGGTAACGTTCTCTGTTCTCATGCTGTTACTTGACACTGGCAAAAAGGCAAAAATCAACGATCGATTAATCAGAAACACGGGTGCAGAGACTCGTTTGCTAATGCTCACGCAGCAACTGTCGGAAATCGACAATCGGAACGAATCTTGATTAAGCTCGATCGAAGGACGTACTTGCTAGCTGTGACTTCCGCTTCAGGTGCAACAGCAGACGATCCTTCCGACGTGCCATCAGGGGTGAGTTTCTCGACGCGGCCATGTTCCTCTCCACCCGTTGCTTTAGTCGCACCTTGAGCAGGTTCGGCTCCGAGGCTGGCCAATTTTAGCCAGGGTTAGTTGTCGGTTGTCGTCGTGACGGGTCGTAACGGGACGCGTAACGGGGTCGTAACGTGGGGTAAAACGGCGGTAACGATAGCGGTGATGGAAACAGAGCCAAAAGGGAGGAAGCGGGGAACGCGGGGACGCGTCCAGCAAGATCAGCGCAGAGCGTATGCGCGCGCGAGAGCGTGAGCGTGTGAAGAGGAGGAGCAATGGAAGATGTACGTGTTAAAGACTGTAAGACAGAAAGAAAGAAGACGGAGGCGGCGCTGTCGGCTTGCCGGTCCCGAGAATGCTCGTGGTCCGTCCGGTAGACGGCCCAGGACCTGCCGGTAAACGCCGCTCGTGCGCACCTCAGAATTCTTTCTCTCGAGAAGGAGCTTCCCGAGGGTCAATTGATAATCAACCTTCGCGCAGGGGAGGACCGGCATATTCGACAGGCAAGATCGTTTGATCGCAAACACCATGCTTTAGTAGGCATTCTACCGTACATAGGCACACATAGAGATAGGCTACCTTTCACCAAGTATGCGAATCATCTCACACGACACCATGGACATATCGCGTAGGATATATCGCGTACGACAAGTATTTCTGTTCGCGCGAGCATATGTACCTGTTTTTCGAAGGGGAAAGTCATCGGCAAACTTTTCCTGGAGCACCTGCGGCATGCGGTAGGGATGCGAAGCGTTCGCGGTGCCGGCCGATTCCGATTGCTGTTGTAACCTGCTCAACAATTTGCCGACTTTTTGTTAGATCTGCATTGCTGCCCGGCTCGAGTACACCCCCGGCTGATTTAGTCGAGAGTATGGCAAGATAAGTGAAACAGGTGGAGAGAAAGCCAGAGCGCAGCGTTACGGGGGGTTTACTCAAGCTACCCCTACAGGTCTTACCAGCTTCTGTATCCAGGTGTACCAGGTACGGCTCCATTTGCCGCAGCCGCAGCCTCCCTCTGCTTCTTGTTCACCAGGAAACTCTGAAATCGCGAGGTGTCTCTCTGAGCGAGTATTGAACATACGTACGCAGAACATAGCCCTTCCCTTACCCCCAGCTCAACAATCCACCCTCTGCGCGCACTCTACGTACAATCTAAACGCGTATTAGCGTTAGTTAAAGGGCCCGGCCGCCTCGCGTTAATGTACCTGAAGCCGTTGCTTCACCTCCGTCGAGGCGATCGCGCTGTGATCGTGCTTGTCCTTCTTCCTAAGAGCTTCCAGTCTCTCTTTCTCCCTCCTCTGTTCCTCCAGTTGCTTGTGCTGCTCCCAGAGCTGCGGAAAAATTCCAGCCACATGAGTTTCTTCTCAGCGATAACTTGTATCGCGGCAATCTAATTACGTATTTCGCGAAGAGTAACGAGAGAAGAGTAAGGCGCGGCGCGGCGGCGCGTACGCAAATACCCGTCAATCTTCCGGAAACTAATTGTCAGTAGGTACCTATATCCTAACTACAGTCCCTGCATATGTATATGTGATTAACTTGTAGGAGAATGAAAGGCGGTGTAAAACGGCACGAGACGGGAGGAGTCCCTCCGTAGCTGCGTACCCTCCTCGTTCAAAGGGTGTTCCTTCGGCTGGACTGCCGACTCGAATGCGCGTTTTCGAAACGGGATCGCGACTCGCGGGCAAAACGATCGTGGAGGAAACGGCGCCGTACCTTTAGCTGATGCATCTGCTGCTCGTGTAGCTCGGCCAGCTGCCGTTCTTGCGCTTGATACTGTTGCCGCAGAATCTGTTGCTGAAGCTGATGATGCTGTTGCAACTGAAAGCACATACCGACATTGCCAGCGAAACGTTTCGAGGAGATAACGCTGGATGTTGCCGGCGCACAGTTCGCAGATCAATTGGTGGTGGCGTAGGCCGTGAATCGACTGAATTCGAGAGAAACGGCAACCGAGAAACGTAGGGGAAGAGACAACACTGCGGTGGGTTGCGGTTTCGCACGCGCGCGTTCAAGCCGCCGCCTTAAAAATAATGCGCAGGAGCGCGAAAGAGCGCGACTTGTGTTGGAAGCGGCGCGACGTGGCGCGGCGGCGGCGGCGGCGGCGGCGGCGGCACCGGCGCTATTTATAGAACCAAATATACATATATCCATTCGTCCCGTGGTCGAGAACCGAATCGTTGGAGCGAAACGTGTACCAGACTCCGCGCGGCTAGGCGGAAGCGAATCCTCTTCCGGTGAGTACGCGAACGTGTTAGCTCTCTAATACGTACCGGGGGAGCGCCGCTTTAGTCACTTGCATTATTTTCATTGAAGACACGGAAATGGGAAAGGGTGCCGTGCCGTACCGTACCGTCCCGTGCCGTCCCGTCGCCGCGCCGATCCGCCGAATAGAAGCGGGAGGAGAATTATACTTGGTGGACGAGTAGCGTGAACACCTTACCTCCAGTATCTTTTGCTGCAATGCGTGACCGTGAAGGGCGTTCGGGTCGCTGGAAGCAGCATGATACGCGCTGGACGTCAAAGCGGCCGCAGCACCACCAACTCCGCCGATCAAGTCCCTCGGTCTAGACATTGGCGAACCCGGCGTGTCTCTGGCCATTTCTACGCACGCAACCAAACACCGGTCGCTTGAGTTCCCGAGGAAATGACGACGACGGCGACGACGACGTCACCGTCCGCGTCGCTGCGCCACCCCCGTCGAACGGGACGATCGTCGGAACTTGGAGATACGCGGGGGCACGAAAACCGCAATGAACTCCGCCTCGATATTTATCATTATCGTTCAACAATCCAACGACGATCGATAGCGTGGCTATTTTTAGATGCGTCACGCGCCTAGCACATAGCTTATCTTTCCTTCGCAACGCGTTCGACTAACCTCCGAGACGTTGCGGCCACATAGGTACGTACTCGTACTATTTCTCGTTTCATTGCCATCAAAGCGATTGGTCGGCCCGGAATCTCGAATGCTCTAGCCGTCTAGCGCGAAACCAAGCAACGAGACCGATAAGCCGTAGCGAGAAAAGGTAAGGCGACCAACTTTCGCGAGTTCTCACTCGACCGGTGCGATAGGAAAGGTGTAAGGCAAGTTGATGAAATGTAAAGGGAGCTGCGAAACGAAAAAGAAATCGGTGCCTTGAGAGTAGGTACATAAAGTATCCGAGTAGAAGGGTAACGGAACGAAAGGGGAAGAGCCAAGGATCGCGATCACGCGTAGGTATGTAAGTACCGACATGCAGTTAATGCGAAGTAATCGAACCGTTTCGCTTTCTCGCTCCGATTTTTACCTTTCTGTGGTAGATGCGTGAACGCGGACGCGATGTCGACGCTTCTGTAGCCCACGTCTTCTGAAACAAAACAGAGAATCGGTTTAGCGATCCCGAGGCGTTTGCATCGGCCAAGCTGTTTGCGTCTTTAGGCTTCGACTTTGCGTTTAGAAGAGACGCGGCGAGGTGCGACGAGGTCCGAAACTCGGGACGCGGAATCGCGGGCGAAAGAAATCGCGGATAGGAAATCGCATGGGACGCGAAGAACAGGACGGGACGGGGGCAGGAGTCGAAATGGAGGAAGCATTGATCGGAGGTGAGCGAGAGCGAGCCGATGAGCGTCGAGTTAGCGAACGAGCAGAGGTCACTGCACGCTGCATTCCACCGAGTCAAGTCCAAGGTTAATCGGAGGAGGGCCGTTCTCTGAGACGCTCTCTTTACTCCTCTGCTCTACTCTTCTCTCCTCTGAAATCATGTCCCCTTTGCACCGTACGCCTGTTACCGTGTTGTCCGACAACCCGGGATTAAAGTTGTCGTTCGGGCGAGAACGTCGCGCACGGCAGGACGCCACGATTTCAGGCCAAAATCACCGACCAGTCGCGAGCACTCCGGGAAAACCGAGCCAGAAGACCAAATTATCCTAAACATATCGACAGCGAACCGATCCCGAGCCTTGCTGTTTCTCCGGCAAGCAGAGCATTTTTTTTCGTCAACGCGTTGCCGCATCTCGCCGGCTACTACAATATTGTCACGCATTGTACCAGAGCTACAATTAAGGCCTACATTGATTAAAGTAATTGCCACAAAACGTGTTGTCCGGATGTATGCGTTTAAACTCGGTCTAGTTATCAATTATGATAAACTTTAATACCGCGACTGCGTAGGTGTTTCTCTCTTTCTCGCTCTCTCTCGTTCTCTCTCTCTCTCTCTCTCTCTCACACTCTCTACCCCACATTCCCTTGCCCAGTCTGCCCGATGGACGATGCGTCCGTCTCCTCGCCCCGCCACCACTGTCGATCGCCAAGTCCATGAATCGTTGGAAACGAAACAAAAGGATTAGATGGGCGGCGTGAAATCTCGCGCACTCGGGATGCGCGAATCTCGCTCGCATTGCCCGCGCCGCCTCGACACGGTGCGCTGTTATTATTAGCAAAAGTCGGTGTGTAGGTCAAGCGAGAGTCGACGGTCGAGAGTAGATGGTGGAGAACGAGAGTGATCGCGTTGATCCAAGCCTGGAGAAAAATCGGGTCGGACGGGCGAATTTGCGTGGAAAAGGAAGGAAGGATCCTCGATCGCAGCGCAGTTATTCCACGGCGCGGGCGCGGCGAGTGACGGGACCCGAAATCAACGGCTCACCGAGAGGCGAGAAGAGTGGTTGCCCGGCAAAGAGAGTCGAAAGATCTTTTTACTTGTGTTCCTGGCCTGTGGCCGACTAGCTAAGATTAGACGAACGCTCTCTATATATAGGATGACATTTATATACGCACCTACTAAACACGGTGAACGTACACACGCGCCTGCTTCCCCCTTACCCGGTGCCCGGTCTTGGCACCCATGTCCCCTAACCCTTTCCCCGCGCATACATATCGCAGCCCTTCGCCCTTGCTGTACTCGGCGGGCTCGTCCCTCTTTTACACCCCGAGATACTTACGTACCTAGCTGATTCACGCGATACATATCGCGAGAGGTAGGTAGTGTCATAGCGGGCCGCTGTACGCGACGCGACGTCCCGACGAAGATAGTTGCGTACGTTACGGGCTGAGCGGTGATAGTATCGGACGGTTCTCCTCGGCGGTGAACAAGTCCGTTCCGCAGTGGTGTCGGTTTCCGCTCGATTCACCGGGGAGCGACGCGACGGCGGAGAGGCGCGAAGCAGAGTTGCTAGGTTTCCAGCAGCTAGCTACTTCCCGTTCTTCTGGTATCGCACGTGCGACGTATGTCGTCGCTCCTCGCTTCTCCAGCTCCCTCCCTTCCCCTTCGAAATAAGGTGGACCGAGAGAGAAGAAGGAGACTCGGCGATTATGTGTCGGACCGCTCGAAGCTAGGGACGCGACTAATTTTCGCCGCGAGGCCAACGATTCCGTCAGAAAAGTTGGCGACGCGACTGTGCCAGTCTGGCCGTGGGCGCGTGGGCGTGCGACTCGATTTCCTCGATTCGAGAACGACCACGAGGAAGAAAGTCCAACGACCGCGTAATGGACGCGATACCCAGGCAACGTCCAACAGAGAATCGGCGCGAGTTCCTTTTCTTTCTCCCGTAATGCGAGGGACGCTTTACAGGTTAAACGATGAAACGCCCGATCGGAGCCGGTACTTGACCGTCCGCGTTCTAAATTGATCCCGTGACTCTGCCTAAGTGGCGCGAATGATTCTAATGACGTCAACCACGCTTCCTTTTTCTCTCCTTTGTTGCGCCGTATTCGTGAATCGCGGTCACTCGAGTCCTCCGGTCAGTAGTCGCGCGAGTTCTATTGCAATCCATCAACCGCGCGATCGCGATTATTCGCAACAGCTCAACCCCGGATCCTACTTTCGACCGAAATTGGCAACCGCCTCGACTCGCGCAGTCAAAGTCAAAGTCAAAGTCAACGCAAACGCCGTGAACGTTGCGGAACTCGAGCCGCGAACGGCAGAATTTCGCCGAAAATTCTATGGGAACCGTAACAGCTACTTGGGACGTTGTCGTGGATCAGGCTCGTGAAAATTTCCTTACCTACCCCGTCCGGATCCTGGGAATACTTCAATTCAACATCGCAGTGCGAAGCATTGGAAAAAATTGCGACAACAGGTGTCGGTCGCTGCGTTAGAAATTGCATTGAAGTTGACAGGCACAGGAAACGCGTGACGAGGCAAGGCGAGAATAGCAACACGCGCCCGCGACGGCATGAAATGCGAAGAGAAGAGACCGGGCAACAATCGAAAGTGGTGGAAATGAAGAAACGTGAGGGTCTGCTCGCTGATCGTCGCGGTTGTCTAGAGCAGTACTTACATATGTACCTATGTACGTACTACGTATATGTTGGCGAAATATCATGACAGGAGGTGCGGGCTGAATGGCTGGTTGACTGATCGACGCTCGCGTTTCGGCGATCAGAAGAAAGGGGAGGTGGGAGCGTAACGCGCGCAGCGACGCGCGACCAGGCCTTTCGGTAATGCGCCCCCTTGTCGAGCGACCAAGCTCACGCGTCTGTTTGCACGTGTACAGGAGCGTGCACTGCGCCTCAACTGGCAAACACCATCACCCGACACAACCGAGTAGTACACGAGTCACGCCGACCACCACCTAACTGTTAGCGTAGCTTATCGTGGATCACCTTGGATCGCCTTCGATATGGGTTAGACACTGGCCAACACTGGACCGATCGATATTACGGAGGAAGGAGCATCGGGGCGAGCGAACCAATCAATGCCGCGTTTTGGAAAGAAACCGGTCGCGGTGGTAGGCGCGCGGATTTGCCCGCGCGCACACCACGGATATCTAGAAGGAACTGCGCGCGACGCGCCACGCGCAACGCGCGCTGCCGCCTCTTTCGCGATTCTCTCGCGTTTCTCGTCCTCTCTGTTCTCTCGTTGTCCCGTTCTCCCGTCCTCTCATTGTCCCCCGATGACAGCGCCCTGCCTCGCCAGGCTCGCGAATCTCCGCTATTTATAGAGACCCGGTATTGTTGCGTCCGTACACAACACACGCGCGTGGCGTGGAACGCTGCTCTCTCTTTCCCTCTGCTGCTTTCTTCGCATCTGTAGCGGCCGCGAGCGCGAGCGCGGCGAGAGCAGACGTGTGATCGAAAAGGCTGTTTCTTTCCACGGTTCGCCTCTTCACGGTTCCTAGCAAGTTTGTACACCATCCGCTCTGCTGTCTCCTGAGCCGCGAATTTCGCGATTCGGCTCCACTCATTTCTCCTCCATCTTCCTTCGTTGCTCTCTCGATCTTGTACCCCTCCTTTCCACGTTTTCAAGAGTCTCGCAACAACGATCCGGCCAAATATAGCGCCAGTTTGCATGGCGCTAGCGGAATATGGTGCTAAAATCTCCACTAACAATAAGTAGCGCCAGGCAATCGTCCTTTACATATGTTCTTTGCGGTCGCCGAGATGGACCGATAATCAGTTGGTGCGTTTCATCGAAGATTAATGCGACCCGTACATAGAACGCAGTAATCGGATGCACGTGTTCGAGATGAGCGACCGACCGACCGACCGACCGAACCCTTACAAGAGACTCGCCACGACTAAATAGGCGGCTCGTAGACTGCCCAGCTAACGTTGCTAACAGACTCGCGCTAATCACGCATACAAATTACTATTATTGACGGCTCGGCGCATCGAAGCGTCCTCTACCATCTCCATCCCTTATTCCCAGCTTCCTCCCTCGTCTCCTCAAAAAGGTTTAAAGCCACTTGCCAAAGTAAGGGGCAAGCGATCGACCGATCGATCGACCGAACGATAGCCAAATTGCCCGAGAGCTACGCCGCAACGTCGTAAAGTCCGGAAACATCTGTGTGTCGTGGAAAATATTCGGAGAAAACAGTGGGAAGGAAAAATTGGTTGATCGGCGAGTAGCGGGCGCGGACGGAACGGAATCTTGTCGAGACGAAGGCCCCGTTCCCCGTGGTTGAGGCTTGCATCGCATCGGTCGGTTGACCGGGCTGACCGGATTGACAGAAGACGCGATGGCAGAAGTGGGGGTGCGGGCGAGATTGAAGGAAGGAAGGGGCGAGGTGCTGCTGCTGATGAATAGGTGTGCCGATGCAAGAAGAATTTTTCTGAAAGATGGCGCGTGTTGAATAGCACCGCTCGTAACTCCAATCCATCCAGGGTTTCTCGTCACTTCCTGACTATTTATAGACGACCGCTCGATATGATGTACCAGCGTTATTTTTAGCAGCTTACCTAGCTACCGCCCTTTCACCCCTTCGAAATAGCAGCATTGGGTTGACTCGGGGAACGGGACGAGTACACTTCTCGTCTACTGGAGAACCGCAGCCTGCCAAATTCTCACCGATCCGCTGCTGGACGTTTGAACGTTCCCTTTATTTTTCCACGAAACCAACGTACCTACGTACATGCGTATGTGGGATATACGTAACTATCGAAGGATAGACGCCCAAGGGAATCGAGCCGATGCACAGTGGGGAAATTTTGCGATTTTATGGCCAAAACCACGAAAATAAATTTTTGAATTTGACAAAATAAATGCAAATGTCAATTGAATAACTAATTCGAGCATCAAATGCCTCCAATTTTACTGTTAAATGTTTTAATACAAAGCTCGCGTAGACTCTCAAATATTTATGTTCATGTGAGGTTAGAACGATCGCAAAGAATTAATCTAGATTTTCGAGTTCCTTCAAACATTTATATTGTATTATCCAATGTTCCGAAAATAATTTTAAGGCATGGATTCAATTCCTGATGGCGCGTAAGATATCTTTTTGTCCTCAAAATACTCATGTTTCGGTTTTTAATACGCAATTTATACAATTTTTAAAGTAGTGTTTTACAGACAACCTTTTCATATAAGAATCAATTTTCATTACGTAAAATACTTTTAAATCCCATAATATCCCGCAATGATTTTTATTCCTATTTTACGTTGAACTATTCTGATTCTATAAATGCAATTATTAATTGCTAATAGTTGCTAATCTTGTAATTATATGAATTTTTTTAAACACGATCCAGTGTGTCTTGTATAACGTACGACATACATAACTGTGACCGGGACTGGTTTACACGTTATACATTACAAGTCTTTTTATTCTTTTTTAAACTATGGCGGACGGTTTCAATTGGCTTCTATTATCGCCAGATCCACTAATTAGTAATCTAAGAAAACTTCCCGATTAGAAATTAAAAAGCTTGTCACCAGAAGCGATTTGGAGTCCGACTGGGAGTACTAGTTTTATGGGCATATAATTTCATAGGTTTAAGTGTATAAATAATGAAAATAATAAAAATATCTTCATCGCTCGTAATTTTTGTAAGTACTGCTTTTTCGGATAATTTATTTTCTCATATATCAGAACGTAAAAGTGCCGAAATTTATATATTAAAAATAAGTTTTGAGGGTTTGACCACGAGAATGGATATAGTTCTTCAATTGACATTAGCATTAATTTTGTCAAATTCAAAAATTCCATTTTTGTGGTTTTGGCCATAAAATCGCAAAATTTCCCCACTGTGCGATGTCGTAAAACGGCTGATAATGACTTTCCGTCCTAGCTCTAAGGCTAAGGTTTTATAGCGCGGATCTAACATCATACGGGAATTCGTGTAACACCGAAACTGCTCTTTCCATCATTGTGCATCTTATAAAGAGTAGATGGCCAAGTACATAACATATAATTTGCCCTCTCCATGTCATCTCTGTACTCTCTCTCTCTCTCTCTGCTTGCAAAACGTCTGCGAAGAGGTGTACCTTATATAGGTATGTACCCACATAGTAGCATCACGCGGCAACTCTGTAGAATTGAAATTCAGGTACCTACACATAGTTCAGTTTGCTCGTGTCGAACGATGTCATAGGACGACATAGGGCACAGTTTATAGAGTTTCGGGCTGGCTCTCAATTCTTCTCGCTGTCGCGTCGTCTTCGACAAGACCAAGGGGTGTAGTGTTCTAAATCGTGACAATGAATGATGGGAATAGCACCGAGGTTCTATTAAAGAGGATATACGTAAAATATTGAAAACTCGCTACACGAAGCGATGATACCTACTCTCTTCTCTTCGTATGCGGGGTCTAAAAGCCACCGCGCCGTGTGGAAAAAAAATTACATTAGAATGATTAGATGTTTGCTGTATCTTATACTTGAAAACGATCGCTTAGCGATTACCGATAAGGCGTAGACAAAGCATAACCGTCGAGTACGAATTCGCGTTTTTCTATAATCTTTGCTCTACTACAGTTATTACGACACAAATCTCAGAGAAATAAACCACGTTTATTTTCGTAGTCGAGCGCCTAATCGCATTTAATTAAGTGGTCGCGCAATTAAAGCGTAAACCGCCTTCCTGCCCATATTATGTACTCCGGAATCGATACGGTACACGTTCGAAACGTCCGGAGGCCCGCGATATCCTGTCAATATCCTATAAGTTGCTCCGATTCCCCTTCAAGATCCCGAACTGGAACGAGCGAGAGTTGCTCAGCTGGAGCGTTGATAAATGTGTGCGTGCGCGCGCCTTCGTAGCTGCAGAAGGGGTCGGTTAGGCGTGGAGGGAGAAAGAGGATGAGTGGGGGAGGAGATCGCTTCGTAGGTGGTCGTTCGGTAATACAGCGTATGCTGGGCTAGGACAAAAATAGTGTCAGTCTCGTTCGAAAATACCAACTACTAAAAATACGAGCGAAAATAAACGTCCACACGTGGAAAAACACGCATTAATATTCGCTGCGCGCCCGACGTCCATGTTTTCATGCCACTAGAGTGTGGCGGTTGCGACGCCGGCTGGGCGGAGGCGTCTGAAGAGGACGGCGAATTTAACGAGAGAGCAACTTCGAAGGAAGAGTGAAACGAGAGAATGCCTATCGAGCGAAAGAGAATTTGAACGCGGCAGAGCGATCGCGTCGATTCAGACGAGATATCCATCGAAAGGTCCTCGTCAAGTACACCATCAGCTGGGTGTAATATGTAGGCATACATATACGGTACACGTGTGTATACGAGCCTATACGTGTGCACAGTGCATACGTCTGGCGCCACCCTGAGAAGGCGCAGTGGCGCGGCGCCTTTACTGACTCATCCGAATCGAAAGCAGCGACTACAGCCGCCAAACACAACAAGCGTAAAAAAAAATGTGAAATTAAACAGGACATCATCTCTTTTGCGACTTTCGCGCGTCTGACAAAGCAAGGCGCTTCGAGAAGAATTAAAGGAGGAGGAGGAAATGGCAGATAGGAAAGAAACGGAGACTAGCAGCATGACAGTGAAAAATCAAGGGGAACAGGTGCCCTTCGCGAAACATATCGGGTCGACCACATCTATGCGTCGTCCGCGATGGTAAACAATAACACAAACTTGGGCGCGAATTAACTGCAAGTGTGGCGAAGAGTGAGAGAAAAGACCGGGGAGGAGAAGTAAAGGATATAAATAGAAGCGATACTGAATCGGTGGACTTTTCTAGGATGACCTTTGCGCGGAACAACGTCTACTTTCACGATGTGCTAGTATGTAGGCTAGGTTATTGGTTCCATCTCTTCCGTTCGTCTGCCTCCGGCTGGATGCCACCGTTTACGAATCTGGGTTATGTTTACTACCCCCTCCTGCTTGGTGCAGCTCACCACCAAGTATCTGCCGCGAGGCTCGAGGACTGCGCGAGTACGACTTTGGCGCCTCCTACGCAACCTCCGCTATACGCATCCACTTGCCTTTGAAAAAAAAAAGAAAGAAAGATGGTCGCACGCCGCCCGCGCGCCCGTTTGCGCGCTCCTGCGTGAACCTTAACTTCACTATTTCTCAGTGAAAGGAACGTTCGAGGGAAAATGTAACAGTTTCGGATTGGCAGTCGATGAGAATCGAAAGGAACACTGTCGTTCACAATGAAAAGCGTGGAATAGCGAAACGAAGGAAGGAAGGAAGGAAGGAAGGTAAAAAATATGGTGAGAGGTAACAATGCAAACGGCACACGTACCGAATTAACGATTGCAAAAGTTAAACTAGCGACGAAACGCGATCACCGTCGCGTAGCAACTGGCTGTCGCGATAAAAATAGAAATAGCCGCGCGGCGATCGATCGACGCGTTCCTTCTCGTCACGTTGTCCAGCCGGCGGCGAATTCTCGCGGGGAAATTGTACGCGTGGAAACGTGCGCGAGGACGAATGGAGCCAGTAGGTGGCGAGGGTAAGAGAGAAAGAAAACGCTGGCTGTGAATAAACGATCAGGAAGGTGTGCAGCGGGCAACGGGTAACGGGCAACACCCACACTGAAACCGCGGGACCGGAGCGTGTTACGATAAGACGAAATTAGCACAAGCACAATACGTGGTCCCGCCTTCGCTCGGAAAAATAGATTTGGCAAAATACCAAAGCGCCCGGCTTTGAATAGATCCGAAATATATAGATCATCCTGGCCTTTTGCGTTTCTACTCGCGGTCTCTACTGTCGGTGAAAGGACTTTTCACTCCCACGCTATCTTCGTTCTAAGCGTACTGTTTTCGTCTAGTATCGGTACGAAGAGCGAACGAACGCGAGCCGCCGTTCCCTGGCCTTCGTTCCCATGCGCGACCGCTTCCTGACGGGACGGCACACAGCGCGGACGCGTTTTGTTCGCCCTTGCCATGCCTGTGCACCGGCATACCAGTCAGGTATCCTTGGGGGACGGCAAACCAAGCGCAAATAAATGAAGCCAATGAAAATAAACTTCTCGAGTCTATTTTGTGCGCACGGCTGTTCGACACGGCTGCAAGTATCGCCGCTGTGCCCCTATGAGAAACGCAAGAAAAATGCGAGCGCACTGATATCAGCAACTAGCGCGAATCCACTGAAATCGATGGGAAACGTTGATGAATCGAAACAACCAACGATAGACGCGCGTCGGGGGTAGCTGAGAAGTTGTCTAGAGAACGAAGATCGTCGAGGCCGAGACCCAGCAGAAGGAGAAGGAGATGGAGAAGGAGAAAGAGCGTTACGTAAATAGAGACGGTCAATGCTGCTATGGGAACATGGGAGAATCGTACGGGACGCGTGTACGTGCGCGTGTGTAGCAGGGGGGCGTATGTAAGTATGTTTGTATTGAGTTGGAAAAAGAATGATGAGAATGAAAGGGACGAAGATAAAGATGGGGATGGAGCGGGCGGGGCTCCTCCAGGCAAAACATAAGCGTAAGGGCAAGCTTGGACGCGTCTTCTTCGCGGTACGATGCTGCGGCCAATGCCTGCTCGATTTTCACCGGTATACAGGGTGTCCCACGGTAGACTGGACAGCAGGATATCTCCTAACATATGGGAGATAAAAAAATAAAAAAAATATGGAATTGCATGGTTCGATGGGGCCAATTTATTAGTGCAGTCGAATTTTTTTTCGATTATTATTTTAAAAAAGATACGATGGTCAAGTTCGGTTTTTTAAATGGAACTATTTTTTTGAAGAGGTGAGTTGATAGTGCGTTCCAAGACAAATTCAATAAACATTAATGTAAACACTTGATTTCCACTGGTTTTTGAGATATGGCGCTTGCAAATTTACTGATTTTCACTGGAAGAAAACCCGCTGAAATAGGAAGGACCGGGTCGGTCTTGCTGGCGCCACGGGGGGCCTTGCCTGTTGAAACAGATACCTAGGGTAAAGGACCCAATTACTGACACTTTAAGCGTTGACTCTGACTTTATCTTACAGTTTTGTACTTATATAGACTAAAAGTATATGTTCTTCTTGTTATTTATTATTGTTTAATATGTTTACTTGATGAACAAAATTTGGTGGATCTTAAAACATCCATTTTTATGTATAAATTCATCAATTTCAAAAATATACTTGGGTATCTATTACCGACACCCTTTAAATGTATTTGACTGAATTACTGACACCCCAATTACTGCCAGCTAACCTAATACTGTTTATCTCATTTTAAGGTTATGTCGTCTCATGTACATGAGCGACTACTGCTATGACAGTAATACCAAAATGTTTGAAACGCTTGTACCAATCACTGTCACCGAATTAATAAATAAACAGACTTAATGAATCGTTGAATTTTGATCGTTATTACTTTCTATGATGCTTGTATCATCTAAAACATTATATTTTGTTATGTTAATACCTTAAATATTACAATTACAGCATTTTCTTTAACCTCTTGTTTTCTCTTTTGCTAGTAAGGAAGTCATCGTTTTCACTCTCCTAATATCCGCTTAAAATGTTTGATCGTTTCATCCAAATTAACGAAGAAAAAATTAAGTGCTGTTTTTTGTATCGTATAAATTACAGTTTCAATTGTATGTTAAATTTTTTTTATGTATCGTTTCACAAGATTATTCGATATTTCAAGTAAAACAGCTTAGGGTAACAGTGATTGGCTAGGTGGCAGTAATTGGGTCCTTTACCCTACCTGCCAAAGGTCTACGCCAGGCCCAAAGGCTGGACAATTCTTTTCCGTCAGAAATGTACTTACAATTAGGTAGGTACATCTGCGGTATCAAGAAACGCACCGTTACTTTTATTTCCCACTTGCTTCTACGCTCGTATGGCCGGTTCTTTTGGGAGGGATGCAAGCTCGATTGGTTAGATTAGGAGGTGTGAAAGTTGCTAGACTATATTTCAACCATAAGGAGCAGATTGTATTAGAACCAATCGGATTTGCATCAATATCAAAACAAAAGCATGCGTTGACGTATTCCGTGCGAGAGAAGGTGGGCATTGGGGAGGAGGTATTGCTGTGAAGAGGGCCTTGTCAAGAGAGCAGCCGTTTGTGAGGGATGCAGTCCAGCCTTTGGGCCTGGCGTAGATCTTTGGCAGGTAGGTATCCTGCTGTCCAGTCTACCGTGGGACACCCTGTATAGGGTAAAGTAGCCGAGTATGAGACCCATTTCTTAAAAACATCATAACTCTTGACTGAGGACACCTTTATTAAAATTCGATACACGTTTTAAAAGTAGAATATGCATTCTTTAGCAACCTACTGGTAAGCACTGTAACAAAGATTCGGTTTCTTCATAATAAAATAAAAACGAAAGACATTCAAATACGCAGGTAAAAAAATGGGTTCCTAATATGAGACTCAGTTTGTTTTTTCCTGAAAAACTTTTTCTTCCTTTTTTTTTAAAGTCGGCATGTGAAATCTATTTCTGTCCACTACCGCAGTCTTCGTGGGCCCACCACGCCCATCATAACACTTTATAGGTACACTTAACCCATTGTGCACCTAGCACATCTAAAGATTAAAGACCTGTGCAAAACAAACATTCTGTATCATAATTTTCTTTCTTAATCACTTTCATCGTTCGGAACAATCTGTTCTTCGCTCTCATCAGTTGAACTTTCGCGGGTCTTCATCATTTAATGATACACAACTAGTCAGCCTTAAACTCCATTGCAAGCACTATACAACAGTATTTGTGATAACCATTATACACTTCCCACTTTAGAGGTATTCGTAATTTAATCGAACAGCTTCAAAAACTTTTTGCAACGTATTTCAGAAATACGTGCTTGCTCAAGACGCTTAATTAATTGCAATGCCACCGTGCGGAGAAAACAACGAATACTGGGTTAGTTAGTAAAGAAATAGCATCGCTATGGCATTCGAGATTCTGTAGCAGAGATAAGCTGGGGTCTCGTATTAGGAGAGGTCGCCATATTCGGCTACTTTACCCTACATTTCTCCTACGCGCGCGAAAACAAAGCCTGTCGATTAATGTCGTTAATCCCAGCGACGTGTATCGACGATGCTTACAATACTGGTATATTAATAGCACCGTCCACTACGCCACTTGATAACGACCGCGGGTGGCATTTAGTTTCTTCACTGGCGAATCAATTTGTTGGTAAGGCATTTTAGTTCGATCGTACGACTAAGAGCAGTGTCTTTCGCGTTGGTGGATCGATACGCAGATACCTATTATTAGACGCGTTCGTTGGTCGCGGCCATTATCGTCCGTAACGTTATCGTATGCCTGCGTCACTGTAGTCCTTTTCGCGCTACCATTCGGCGCGAAACGAATTTACGCAAATGAGAAGCTGCAAAGTTGCTTTTGATATCGACTATGCGCACTGTTGCTCGTGCGTTTCGGGAAGAGGGTACCTAATCGATTACACGTGCGTCCGCTGTGCCCGCACTTGACAACAAAAAGGAGTGTGTCCGATTCGGACGTAAGCTTGCTAATATGCGCGTATGCATAATGCCAAGCATAACCGAGTAGTTTATTTATAACGTCTCGGAAATACACCCGACGCCTTTATTGTAAAACGTTGTGTAACACCGGTTGCGTGTTACGTAACCGCGAGAAGCTATGTTTGCTATCGAACGAATAAGCACGCGTTTTCATGTTCCCGAGGTGACGTAGCGATCCTGCAACGATCGTCAATCAATAAATACCATCAACACCACCGTCTGGAAAAACCAGAGGCCATAACTGTTACAACCTAAATTTTAGACGTCGTCTCTCTCCAAATGATTTTGGTTATGAATAACCATTATTGTAAACAGAAATATTTTTCGCTCACTAATAACCATTATTGACGACGGAAATTGTTTTCGGTCACGAATAATTCCCTAGTAGCATTTTTGTTGGCCAACGGTTGCCAACAGTTGGGAATCAGTTGGGATATAGTTAGTGTTTTTCCCTACAAATTCCCAACATAGGGGCACGGCAAAAAAGTTGCGACAGTTTGCCAACGAATATTCAATGTTGGGCCTACAATTATTATGGTTGGTGAATTAACAAAAAGTTACGACAGTTTGCCTACGAATATTTAATGTTGGGCCTACAATTATTATGGTTGGTTAATTAACAAAAAGTTACGACAGTTTGTCTACGAATATTCAATGTTGGGCCTACAATTATTATGGTTGGTTAATTAACGAAAACTTTAGAACAATGATTAAATGTTGTCTTACAAACGTCAGAAAATTTGCTACATCCAAAAACTTGTTATTATATTCCAAGTTGTGATTTTTCTTTTCTTATTTATAAACACGTAATGAGGTCGTCTGTCTTAAGACGAATGTGAAATTTTAAGGAATGAGTCGAATGATGATATTTTGTCGAATATTTCGCGTCAGTGTACAGTTTTTATAAACAATTAATACTGTTTATGTACGTCGAAATTCAAAGTGTTTATAAGGAAGTGTGTTGGGTAATTGCGAACAGCGGCTGCTTCGCAATCGGGAAGGTCCGTGTTCGATACCACCTCACAACAAAATTTTTTTTTTACCTAAACCAGACCAGGCAGTCCCTATAAATAGTTAGGCAACAGTAGGGAAGCCTATCTTGGCCATCTGTTATTGGCCCAGCCTGAAAAAAAAAGTGCCAAATCTAACTGTTGGCCAACTAATATTATGTGCGTGGCCCAACTGTATGCCAACCCAAAATGCTACTAGGGAACCATTATCGATAACGAGAATTCATTTTGGTTACGGTGTGACCAATATCTATTGCGGGAATTTTTTTGTTTGGTTACGGTATAACAAATATATATTGCGGTAATTTTTTTTGGTTACGATTGCTTTTCATTTGAACGAAAATGAACTTTTTCTTAATGATTTTTCCGAACATATTTGAATAATAACTGTTATTTTGGATCTCTGGGAAAAACGAACGTGCATCTCTGTCGGGGCGAGTTCCAAGGAAATCGGCCCGAAGAAACTTACGATCTCATTTGGTTTGCGATCAGCCTGAGCGTGGAAACGCGGAAACTCACGAGTATTTCGCCTACGAGTAAACAGGAAAGCGGGACGAGCCGAGGCGAGGCGCTCGTTGTTTGTCGACTGTTTGTTGCCGAGCGTGGATCCGATGAGAAAACGATGGCGGCACTCGCGAGAGCAATTCGAGCTGTGTCAATAGCGTGTCGGAAATTTAATTGGCAGAATCGATTCGGCTGTTCCAGAGGTACATGCGAGTGTCAGAGATCAGAATCGCGGACTATTAGGGGCAAAAATGGGAAAGCAGCGTTTAGGATCCTAGCTGGAATCGTCGGTGGTTGCGCCGTGTTACTTTACTCTCTGGAGGAATCAGTGGAGGCGCTGGACAACTCGCTGATCTCGTTGCCGAGGTACCCGTGGGTGTTCAAAGGCGTATTCAAGTCGTTTGATCACGCGGCGCTGAGAAGAGGATGGGTGGTCTATCGAACCCTGTGCCACACGTGTCACAGTCTGCGATACGTTCGGTTCCGCGATCTGGTGAACGTGTCGCACACGGAGGAGGAGGCGATGGCGATCGCCGCCGAGTTCGAGGTTACGCGAGCTTTTAATCGCTTAAGTTTAAAGAGGAGGACCTAACGCATGACTTGGAACAGGTCGAGGACGGTCCCGACGAGGAAGGCAACTACTACGACAGACCTGGGAAGTTGACCGATTCGGTCCCGGACCCTTATCCGAACGAGCAGGCGGCCAGAGTCGCTAACTTTGGCTCGTACCCACCGGATCTGACAGTGATGGTTCACGCGCGAAAACGTGGCATCGATTATCTGTTTTCCCTGCTCACGGGATGGATGGAACCGCCGGCGGGCGTGCATTTGGCCGACGGACAATATTTTAACCCTTATTTCCCCGGCGCTGTCACCGCAATGGCGCAAGTAGGTTGTTAACGAGGTTGAATCCTCGAGGTTGTGAATTTTCGCCGCACACCGAGGACAAAGCCTCCTTCTCTACGTTCTAGCCGCGGTCCGATACGTATGTAATTCCTTTGTTCCCCCTTTTGTAGATGTTTTACCCGGGCATGATCGAGTACGATGACGGGACACCGGCGACGGAGTCGCAAATGGCAAAGGACGTGGTAGAATTTCTATCGTGGACGGCGTCTCCGGAGCACAACACGCGAAAGCTTATGACGTTGAAAGGTATAGGGATCTTTGGGCTGTTGGTGGTCGCAGTTGCACATTGGAACAGGAGGAACTGGTCACATTTGAGAAGTCGACGTTTAGCTTACATCCCGAAACGTAACTGCTGAGCCGCTGAATTTTCTGCCAGCCATTGCTGCGCGACAATGCACCGAGGAATGAAGGACCGATCCGATAATACGCACGTGCTTGCGCATACAGCGATTCACAACACACGGCGGAAGTGAGATCGAACGCGCGAAACGGGGCGGTCGATCGTTAGGCAAAAGCGGGGGGGTCGATTCGGCTCGGTGGATAGGGCGGGTGCACATCTGCCACCGATAATCGTTTCGCAACACGCGGCCTTGACGATGCCCGTATATACGATCGGGCCGTCTAAAAATAGAAAGCTCGAAAGGCCGTGCGACAAGCGTTCCACCGCGCCGCGCCGCGCCTCCCTCGTAGATAGGTACCCGTTGATTCCGAGACGACTAACGGTCGATGACGGATCACGGATCACGAATGACGGTTGACGGATGACGGATCACGGCGGCCGGTGATCGACGATCTATTTCGGATCAAAAGATTCCCGCTGCGTCTCGACATTTATTTTTACTTGTCTGTTCGTAGCCGCACTCCGGCTCGTCGTTGCACTCTTTCCGGCTAAACCCTCGTCCTTCCACCGTGCATTCTTTGACGAGCCGACACAGTAATAGTTTCAGCTCCGAAATAGCGTCGATTCGACGAAAATAATAACTAATCCGCGCGTCCCTTCTTCACTCCTTTCTCGTTGAATTACTACTCGTCTCGTCTCGTCGCGTCGATGATCTATGCGCACGTACGTTTCGCCTCGATGCTCAATGGCAACAAGTGCGATTGTAGAAGAGAAGGGGTGGCCCGGATCGAAAATATGAACGAAACGATGAATGAAACCTCCGTGTTGGCGACGAGAGCGCGCCAACGATCCCGCGATCAGCTGTAAGGAGAAAACCGGTGACTCTCGAAGAATCGGACGGCTAATGATGTCCGGAGAGAAAGGATCGCGTGTTATTAATATTTTACGCTGCTGCAAAAATCATGCAACGTTGCGGAAGTCGTCGCAAGTTCATTGCCTCGTCGCCACACACCAGTAAGAATCTTTCGATATACCCGGAACGGGTTGGAACCTCGGAACACATTTTATCGGTCGAATCCGTACATTCGAGGCACGTTTCAGTCGGTGCGGACGTAGATCGGTTCAAGTTGACTTAACGCGCAAGAAATGTCGTATGCGCTTTGGTAGAGATCGCTGTTGTCCGCGATAAAATCTTGTGTATATTCCCGGCGGTGGACCGACCCGGCTACCCTTTCGAAAAGCTTGCGAAACGTCGAGATACGACACGCTGGAAACGATAACGCCTCAACCGAACACAAAGCTTCTCCTTCGTTCCGCTGCGGCGAGGAAACGAGCAAAAACCATCTGCCGACTCGCAATTATTGCCGATTAAAGAATCAATAATACATCGGCTGGCGATCGCGGTACTTTTCGCATTCACGTAGCTGGAGTACCTGCTACGTACAAGCCACGCAACAATGCGGCGCCGCGTCGCGACCTATGATTTTACGACCGATTCTTGCTCCTTTGTCCGTTCCCGTAAATAGGCGGCGATGCCGCGAAATGGAAGGAAAGCGGAAAAGTTGCGGGAATGGAATCGAGTGGAGGGCTTACCTTTGGTCGCAACTGCGCTTGCTCGCGGTTGCTCGCTGGACATTCTGTTTTCTCCAACATTCACCGCACCCTGCATCTACCGTCAGCGCCGCAACGTCGTAACCCACTTCTTTGACCGTCGCATACGTCCCTCTTTCCTGAAACGCGATTAGACAATTGTTTGTATAACGTGAAAATACAGAGTGTTGGAAGACGGAAGCGTTTCGAGCCATTCCCCGACGCACAGCCAGAGCAACTACAAGACAGAAAGTTCCCTGGTCTCGTCTAGTTTTACTTGCACGTTTAATGGGACGTCGCGTATCGTTTATCGTGCATACTGAAATTCTGTAAACGCCGTATCCCGCTCTGAAACAAGCCCAAGAACGAACAGGACACGTTCCGACTTCCGATCACTTGTTCGTGGTCCCCATCGCGGGGATGAGACGAATGTATCCGATACGAAACTAGGAAGAGGCTGCGGCTGATCTTATTGTTAGTCCCCCGGATGATCCGTCGGGATTTCCCTGACCTATTTACGTTCGTCGCCCTCGTCGATGCTACTTTATTTACTCCGTGCAACTTCTACCAATTACCTCTGTCGTGATTTTCCCGTCCTCTTCGATACATTTGTGACTCGGCCGCGGCGATCACTTTAACCGTCAGGGCAAAGTTCTTTTCATCGGATAGCGTTTGCCTATCAAATCGATCCAAGTTTCCATTCGAGACGCTGCGTTTTACATCCACCGTACGTAAACACGGAAGACCGCCGAGGGCCGCGTATACCCGCCTCGATTGGTCGCGATTATTAAATACGCACAATGTACTGATCACGGCACGCGACTCCCGAGCGCCCGCATACACGCGCCCTCACATCTCCGTTTCCGACAATTCTCCCTTGTCGCGGCTTCGGCCGGAAGTTAGAAACAGGCTCTCAGTGCAACTTTGGATAAAACGTCGATGTTCGGGAGCGGGGATACGGTAGAACGATCGCTCGCTCCAAGACCGTAATGGCCTTCGATGAGAGAAGAAAACCAGCTATCCAGTATATCACTGTTTAATAAAACGACACGGCTTCTATTCACAGCTCGAGCCATTAAAACGCGAATATCGTTTACATAACGACAGCTGACAAAATGGCACGGGAACAAAGTTGTTGTTATTATCATTATTATCGCGCGCGGTCTCGTGGTTAGTGTGCTTAGAGAATATCGCTCTAAGGTAGTAAGTAGGCGCATACATACGTATTATGACGTTATAGGAGAATTGCGGGAAACGAGAATAGTGGAGGAACGCATTTGTTTTCTTGTCGGAGATCGAGGTTCGGATCCCGATAGCGCGCGGCGCGTGTATGTGTGCACGCGTGCACGCTCGACGCATTGTGACGCGGACGGCGAGTGTAGCAGCAGTAGCTGCAACCACACGGATTAAAAGTCGCGAAAGCGATCACTCGTAGCTGTCCAACCTCATCGTCCCGATCTCCCAAAGTAAATGCTCCAATTTTATGTTATTTTCAGTCGATCGAGCGAGCGTAAAGAGGAAACGTTGCACCCAATACTCGCGTTCACACTCGTCCGCTTAGCCCGCAAAGTTTAGCTCGAGTCTGATCGCGTGACACGTGGCAAAAATGCGACGCGCAAACAGTTACGTGAAGAGTGTGTCGAGACGCACGCATACTCCATTTCGGTCGCGTGCTCGCGCGCGCAGAGGGGGAGTGAGTGAGTGAGTGAGTGAGTGCCTGAAGAGAGAGAAAGAGAGAGGGGAGAGAGAGAGAGAGAGAGAGAGAGAGAGATCTTGCTGGTGGCAGGGGGAGTATAGTGAAGAGAGGTGTGAGACGATAAGCAACAGAGCAACAGAGGGAAGAGACGTAGGGAACGGGAGGGACAGCGCCAGCGACGGTCGGTAGCGCGCAAATTCACCAATCCTGAGACTCACTGGTAACGATGCCACACCTATGCGAAACACGTACGTTCAGCTATTCCACAGACACACGTCGTATAATTTCTCTTGCACCACAGATACTCCGAAAGAACTGGACGCGTACAAGGTACAAACGCTCGCACTCGCGATACGCCTTAAACGGAGCGTATATGCATGGTATGTACACACACGGGAGCATAAAAACAATGCGATCGAGCTGCTACCTCGTCGTGGGTCGTCCAACTACATATCTACATATAGCAGCCTGTCTGATTATTGCCAATTGCCAGACGCACTTCGTTACCTTGGTAGCACGCATGCGTTCCGAAACACGGGGAACGCGTAAATTGGTAGGAACGAGCCGACGCGACGGTATTTCTGCGTTTACGAATGCCGCACAGCGATTCACTGATAATTGTGAACCGTCTTTCAAACTCTCCGCGATTACACGTGAACGGTTCGTCGGGTGCTCGCGACTCCGCGACCCGTCTAGCTGCGCAACTATGCGATGAGCTGTCTCTAACCTACAACCTAGCGGATCGTCCCAGGCTTGCCAACGTGCTAACTTGCCCACTTGCCAACTACGAGCGACAAGTATCGTCGCGGTGACGTGCGATGCAGTCACTTTTTCATTCCTTCCCGCGCTCGTTGCTATCTACACACTTGCTCGTTTCGGTGCTAACATCTGACGGACAGCGGTGTTGGAGGACTATACGATAATACCGTGTTTCAACAAGAGATAATTCATCGACAAGTTTCACTTGTTTCGTCACGCCAATTCGATCGCGATAAAATCACTAGGTGCTAATGCGACTAACAATTCTTGGTCGGAGATTCAGCTTTCCGTGTCGCAAACAGTTTTATATTAGAAAAGAAGATCGAAACCACTTGTCCGCTCCCGCCCTCGCGGGATGGTCAGTTTTTGAAGAGAAATTGCGCCTTGTAGTTTCATCGGTCGGTTGCGATTCCCTTGCGCGTGAGTAATTATGGAGCTTTTCTTAAATCCTAACGCGAGAATCGTAAATCATCGGCAATTGTAGGCGCATACGTGACAGTTTGCGCGTTATTGACTGTCGTGCGGAGGCACACTTTCGTGGAGATAACCTCCTAGTTTTCGGGAAGCGCAGGAATAATTACTGTTTTGCAGAAAATGTCTTGGCTGTTTGGGAAGAAAGAACATCCGAAGCATCCGCTACCTGAACCTGTAGAAGATGACATATCTATGGAGCAATGCGAAGGATACGAATTTGTGAAAAAAAGGCCTGCACCACAACCGCCGCCTGCAACCCAAGACGCTACCGTATATCCTAGTGGTAACTTGTATCCATACGTCCCTTCTGTCCCAGATTATTCAAACGCCTCGTCGACCTATTTGTCCAAGGATCACAGTCAGGAGGAAGCTGCGCACTACTTGAGCGGCATACCATTTAAATTATGTAAACAACTTGAAATTAGTATGAACAACGACGCCGAGACCGATAGACTCAGAATCAACGAAATTTTATCATTCGTAGATAGAATAGATAGTCGGAGCTACGATTATAGCTTTTCAGTCGAGGAAAGCGTTATAGCAGAGATGAATAGTAGAAGTAACGAGTGAGCGTGTCTTCTATTCTGGCGGGCATCGATGCTGACGTCCTATGATTTTCTGCCCACTTGCGAGAAAGCTTATTCTTAGTTTAGGTTCAGTTATTATTCCTCCTATTCCTGCTCTCTTGTCTAACATTAGCGATCGTTCCCACAAAATGCATGGCCAATGGCTACTCTCGAGAACTTACATATCGAGGTCTAACTAAGCGGTAACATTTGTATATTCTCTTAGGTAAGAGTATGAATTTATTTCTCAAAGGGCGATTCTTAAATTCACGTTTTTGTACTGCAATGTATCGTTCGCCGGTACTCTGAAACGCTTGCGCTATATCGCATGCCGTGATATTGTACAGCTGTATCATATGCGTAGTTTTAAAATGGCAACCCATGTTTGTAATAAATATTGATTGACAATACTGTGCTTGTTTCCCTGGAAATAAACATTTACCCTCGGAGTCGCAGATGCGCGCTCCGCGTGCAGTTCGGATCGGTGACCAACTTATCGTAGAAATAGGCAAAGCAATGCGACGACGGCGGCTAAGAAGAAAAACGGCATCCAGGTTTTGAGAAAACCTAGAAAACTGAAAGAGAAATGCGTCCGTGCATGTTGGTGCGGCAAGGATATGCGTACATTCTACGTAACTCCTTACCTTACATACTTTCCATGCACTAGCATGAGAAACGCTAGGTTTACCATGTTCCAACCGTTTGAATCGTCGTACGACATTATATTCAAGGCTTTAGCCACGTGAGAATGGCAGTTGTCGCAGAATATATTGTGCTGTGAAGGAAACAAGTGTTTGCAGAGGGACGACTAGATAAAGTTTGCGCGTTCCTCGACACTAACCATTCTAGTCTTGTACATTTCGCTAGCTTCTGCGACAGCGGAGTCCCATCCTTGGACACCTCCTTTTGCTTTGGCGTAGTTCAATTGCCAGTATTTAGTGGGCTTTCCAAACGCCATATTATCTTCGCTTACGTGATACGGACCCGCGAAATCCCGTATCACACCGGTGGAAGTAGCAATGCCCATGTGGCCGATAACCGGTAAAAAATACCTTAACAATAAAACGGGAACAATCACTTTGAGAGGATGCTACATCGATACCAGTCTATAGACCACGACCAATCGCGATCTGGCGAACGATCTGATACACAAGCGGAATGACAAGCGTGCGAGCACGGATGCAATGAAAATTCTAGAACTGTCGTAGGTTATTCCGCACTTTTCCTTACGTTAAAATTGGCATCGGTGTCCAGACTATACAGAATGGAAATCTTTGTTTTTCCGGATCTATAGCAGAGGGAATCATGTTTAATGTACCACCCAAGGAACCTTGCACACCGGTCAACAATTTACTATCTTCCATAATTTTCACGGTGCGACGCGCCTTTAGAGGACTTTAGAGACATCTGATGAGACTTTGATCGTCACTGTTTCAGCGCAGTCATTGGCGCGCATTACAATATTTGCAAAGGGATTGTAACAAGCAACGCGATGCGTTGGTCCCATTTGTCGGAGATATCTGCACGAACATACAAGTACGAAGTACGAATGGATTGTTTTACCTACATACGTACGTACGTACGTACCGAAACTCGAAACCAGTACGTTGTAGCATTGAAGTCTGTTTTCTAACGCCTGATTTCGTAAGGCCCCTTCGGTGTGCGCGATTCTTTAAAATTTATTGGTTCTGATGGATGAAAGGCGGGATTCCGTCGACCATATAATTAACATCCGACAGTTGAAAATTACATAAACTCGTTAGAAGTTTGGATGGCAAAGAGGCGGAACGTGCAAAGGATACCATAGCAATGCTATATGCCATAATAAGAAGGGTACGTAACAGCGTTGCGAACTAATGAAATTACGCGGGTAATCGCAATGGGTTTCCCGAGTGGCAGAACGCCTTTTCCCGTCAGAGGAAGATGTACCGTCCGTTTCTGTGCGGTAAGTTCTCCGGTGTTGTTGCGAACGTTATTCCTCGCAAATCATTCAGCGGTCTACGAAAGAGCGTGGGATCGAGTGAGGCGGCGCGGGCGGGCGAGCCGGCGCGCGCGTGCTTGCTCGCTAGCGCGCCTATGAGTGGGAGAGAGAGAGCGAGCGAGAGTAGTGTAAATGTAATGGAAAATTAAATGCAACGCGTCGCTAGCCGTTACGTTCGTGTTGACAGGGATTCTGGCGATACTGTGCTGGTCAATGGCCGCGGAGGGCCAAGTGAACAATGTGATGGTCCGAAATGAGGATATCTGTGGCGCTCAGAACGGGCGGCGGTTGTACCTGGAGCTGGGCGAGAAAGGCATTTTGTACGCGACTAACGTGTCGTTCGCAAAGAACGAAGCAAGGCAGGATGGCTCGCGAGTGTACGCCAGCAACAGTTCTCACGCGCAGTGTACTCTGGAGCTGGTGACATGCCCGTCCTGCGTGATAATCCTTACGTTCCAGAGTATCGCGTTGTCGCATCATTGCGGCGACGGCAGCGTCACGATGGATAGTCCGTGCAGGTAACGTTCCAACGATCGCCGCGCCGCGGCCGGCAGAGTTGCCGCGGGCTCGCCGAAATGTTGGCAGAAGAATCAGTGGATTTTGCTCTCCGTTCAGGTGTGATTACGTGTGGATCTCGGAGCCGCCGTACGAGGACGTGTCCGGGACTCCGTTTTGCGGACTGTATGCGCCGATCACGTACAGATCGAGCACCAGAACATTGTCAATCACTCTGCTCTACAGCCAGTCGCACATGCACGCGTTTACGCTGGAATACACGGCTGAAAGTAAGTTTGAAGTAAGTGCGCGCCGCGCCGCGTCCAGTCGAGCGGTTCGTTGATATACTTTTGTATTTCCTTCTCTCATCTCTGTCCGATAGGGAACAGATTGCATCTGAGAGGCACAGAACTGGCGGCGACCGGTCAACCGGCCAAGGGGCTGAACAGTACCGGTGGAGGAATTTTAACGTCCCCGTTCTTTCCCGCTCGTTATCCTCGCGATCTGGGCTTGGAGTATATAATCACGTGCCCCAGCCAAGCACCCTCCTGCCGCATCAGGCTCCTGTTCAGCGACTTTCAGCTGGCGACGGTGTCCATAATGGAAGTAAGTGATATCACTTACATTTGTATATTATGTTCGAGCATATAGGTAATTCGCGACACGGGATATTCGCGATTAAGTGGGACCGCCTTTTTCACGGACAGGTGAAATGTTCACCTGTCGATATCCCGAAAACGTATCCATAGAAATTTTACGGGCCATTTAATTTTTTATTTATTTTGCAAACTAGCGCTATCGTTCCCGTAATCTGATATCCGCCGATTTGCGAGTTACAGTTCTACGATTGGAACGGACAGCGTCTGGACGTGAGCAGTGGCGCCAAGTTTCGTCCACCGGTGATAATGAGCTCCGGCCCGTCCTTGTTGATACGATTCTACGCCAACGGCGGCACTGGACTAGGCTACAAGGCTTTCTACTCGTTTGTCATCGGCCACGCGTTCGACAAGTCCGTCCAACCGATCACCGACTGCGGCGGCTACGTAGAAAATCTCGGCGGCGCTATCACCATGATGGACATGGTCGACGAAGGGGTGAAGACCTACGACTGCGTGTGGCTGATTCGGCCGCCTAAAAACTTTTTGCACATGAAGACGCATATGTACCTAAAAGTGGTCACGTTTGCAGACATGGGTGAGTTCACCCAGCCCCGCAAGTGAACTCCTCTCCTCCTCGACGTTCTTGTTGTCCTTTCAGCCGGAAATACCGAACTGGTGGTAAAACAGGGTCCGACCTCGGCCCTCTTGCCGCTCGAAATATTAAGGCATCCGGCGAGTCAATTGCAGCCACCCAGGCACAGGGAACACGTCGCCCCAGTGACCAGCGGCTTCCACGTCAGCCTTCGGGGAACGTTTGGCCCGTCCTCGCGTCTGGCGATCGCCTACGCGGCTTTCAGCTACATGGGTAGGTGTGTTCGCGCGACCAAACCAGCTAAAACTTTTTCCGTTCGGACGCAACCCGCCAATAATTCTACGCCTATCGCAGATTGCTTCGCGGGTTCCGATTTCCTGTGCCGGAATCATAGATGCATACCGAGTCAGCTAAACTGTGACGGGTTCGATCATTGCGGCGACAACAGCGACGAACCGACCAGCTGCTACAGAGGTACATACCTATGCCGAGATACGAAGGTATCATTCTCTCCATTGACGACTGCTCCATTTGTTGGCAGATTGGGAAATGGAGCCGCAGGATCGAAAGTGGCACGTGAACAAGGCTAATTATTACTTCCCGAAGATCGATCGATACCCCGACTTGAAAACGGCTACCCTCGTGTTCGTTGCGAGTAGCCTCGGTCTGATCGTTCTCATATCAGCGCTGATCATTCTGTTGTACAGGATGGGCGCCAGGGCGAGGCAGCAGCGGGAATTGCAGTCTCGACTGCAAACGATCAGCGAGCTATTAGGTAGGACGACGATGTACCCGGTCTACCGACGCTAGAAGCCGTTTGCCTAGGTCTATGCGTTTGGCAGGATAAAAGTCTATCTCGAGTTTCTTTTGTGCCGGGTGGGGTTTTATTCGCGGCAGCTAAACAGCCTAAGCTTAGAGCGTCGCGTAGTTAACTTCTCACCGTCACTTCGGGCAGTGTTGAACATTGCAGACGGTGCACGAATCGACGAGATCTCGGTGTCGGACGACCCACCGGTCTACGAGGCCCCGCCCGGCTATGACGAGGTCGTCAAGCTCGGGTTGGACGCGGAACTCGTCGCTCGGAAGAAGAGACGAGGATTTGGCCGAGAATCGCGCGGAACAAGCTCCCCGGGCCAGAACTGCTCGTGAGTGACCTACCCCTCTCGTAGGTATCTATTTTTCCCGCCGCCTCTCTACGTCGCCGATTCTTTTGCTGACCGGAGGTTGGACTTTGGCCGATCTTCCGGTTGTTCGACGACGGAGGCTACTGCGGCGGGCACCAGTAGCGGTAGTTGGGCCAGACCGTTACCAAACGCCGACGTTCAGTCCATTCCGCATCACCGTGCCACCTGTTTACCAGAGAGCCCTCCGCCGCCGTACGTCACCCCTCCGGGATCGACGTCGCGAAGCTTCGCTGTGCCAGGCTCGACGACCGCCTCGAGTGCGCGTGAGTAGCATTTCTCGTTCCGCGTTTCTTTACTCGCGGATACCTCCAGATCGCGGCCAATCCGCAAACGCTTCTCACGCCCGAATGTTGATCGGCCAGACGCAGGCGAGCAATCGGATATCAGCCACGAAGAGGAGGAGACGGGGCGGCGATCGCGACGGGACTGGTTTCGCGGGGCCGGACAATTTTCCCTGTCACTATCGGGGAGCTGTGAGCCGCCGACGGACTCTCCCAGCCGAGCGTCCTTATCGGTTGAGGCGGAATTTTTCGGTGCGTATCTACGAAATCGCGAGGCTCCCAGTTCGATTCGCACGGCCGATGCCTCCTGTGATTCGCAGCCGAGGAGCTCGTGCGCTGCCTCGACCGACACCGAGCCGGATTGTGGAGAACGAGGAGGCGGAGGCGGAGGCGGGCAACGAGTCGACCCACAGCACGACAGAACCACCGTCGAGGACGATATTAATACATTGTGCCAGCAGTGTAGTTGCGAGGGTGACTGTGTTTGCGCGATAGGTGCACGGTCGCCTCTGGCCGACGCAGAACGGTACCGCGATGGCGTTCCTCTTCGGCCGATCGGCGTGCTAACTAACGATCAGGTGGCTGGCAAGGCTGAAGAGGAACAGGAAAAGAGAAAAGACGGAGAGGGCGGGGAGGACCCGGAGCAGAGTTGCTGTGGATCAAGGAGCACGATCGTTAGACTGCTGGGCGCGAGAACGGGGAGATTGCAGAGCGGAAGTGGTGGTGCAACGACGACAACCTCGACGAGGAGATTCTCGGTTTATCCACGCGACGGGCACGTCGGCAAGGTACCGAGGATCGGATCGACCAGCAGTTACGAGAAACTGAGCAACGACGAGTTGGAGATCACGCGAAAGACAGTCCTGTATGCTTCCGATCCGACATCGATTGACTCGGGCGATCAACGACCACGAGTTCGAGGGGTTCGACGATACTCGAGCTGCGATTTGGACAATCTCTGCGAAGGTGTGACAGTTCTGGACGGACTGTTGGTGCGAAGAGGTGTGGCAGTCGCGCATGGCCGCAAACAGTCGGTGACGGTTATGTTGTTCGGCACCCCCGCGCACGGAACGTTCCACCGGCGAGCAACTGACGACGACGACGACGACGACGAGGCGGTTCGGGTCTCGCGCCTCAGTTTGAACGCTATGCCCAATTGATCAGCTAAAGTCTAAAGTCTAAATCGTTCTGTGTACTTATCTTTTGTATCCCGAGTCCCAAATTATCTTTATTACTCTGCCGATCCCATTAATCGTGCTATGGAGGAGCTGAACCAGTGCCCTGCGGAATTAGATATCTTCTTAACCTCTTTTGCCTCGTTTAGGACTCTGGTACTTAGGAGACTACCACCCCTGTAATTTGCGCTTATTGTTAGTTGAATGGCGATGACGTCGTTTTTATTGTTATGTTTTTCTCGTTACTTTATATTTTCCGTTCGATTTTATTTTTTCGGTTTATGTTATGTTACGTTATTTTATATATATTTATTGTTCTGAATTGTTTAAGCTTTGTATACTAAAGGGTTCTCCCGTCGAAATAATAATAATAATAATAATAATAACAATAATCTCTGTATGCATTCTCGTTGGCGATTCGAAGGAACATGAGCGAGAAAGGCAGATGCAAATATGTTGCGAGAAGTGGTTTATTTAGTGTCATCCATTTTCCAAAAAGGATCGTTGTTGGGTAACGCACGCTGATCGGGATTCGGGACTAAGTAGATACATACATAGGTACGTTCGTCTCTTCTCGATATCATTTCGAGCAGCGCAGCGCGCCTTCGATGTATGTAAGTAAATGGCATTTAAAGACGTATTAAAATATATATATACACACACATACATACATATGTATATATACATATAGATATGGTATACCTATACATATAGATGTGAATGTGCACACATGTACGATGTGTTTACCTTTACGTGTGCATGCACACACGATACTACATGCGTATTTCGTCGCAAGCTTATCGATATGCTTCGTAATTCGTAATTGGGAACTCGATCTCTTTCCCCGCAAGCAGAGAGGAGTTGGCGATCGAGCGATCGAGTTTGGCACGTTGGCAATCGCCAGATTGGCTGGTAGTCGTGGTACATACATAGGTGCCACCGCGATTTAGACCGTCTCTATCTGAGACAGTGGCAATACTGCTTCATTCCACGATCGAGACACTGGGCGGACGTAGCGTAAGAGTTGATTCTGCTGACATCGTGGTCGGACACGGTGTAAGTGCCGTTCTCGTGGTATCGCACAGTCACCTCGAACTTGCCATCCCCGGGGCTGACTTGGATCATGTAAAAGAAGGCGAGGCCGGTGGAGTTGGCGAAGTCGATGGCGCGATCCACGCGATGGAGCTTCTTGAGGTGAAGTTTCGCGCACAGCCGTCTACCCTTTTTGTCCCTGTACGCGTCGGCGTCGAGAACGCTGTCCACGTGCTCGAGGAAGACCCGAGCTCCTCCGAGGACCAGCGGATCTTGGGGGTCGGCGGGCTTGAAGGCGGTGCAGGCGCACCAGTGGGTGGAGATGCCGACGTCGGAGCAACCTCTCTCCCGCGGCACCGGGCCGAACAGGCTCCGGCATCCGGCGCAGGCCGGCGAGGGGTCCGCCTGACCGCCCGACAAGCTCAGCACCTCTCGGAGGGTCTCGTAGAGGTCGAACGGCGAGGTGAGCCGATGTTGATTGACGAGCAGCGACGAATACGCGTCCGGCCGCTCGGCTCGAAACCACTCTGGCAGCCAGAGATAGAGGAAGGGCAGCCTCTCCTCGTACCAGCCGACAAAAGTGTTCCTGATCGGTCCCCATCGCATCCCGTGATCGCTCAGGAACACGATCATCGTATCGTTCAGCACTCCCTCGCGTTCCATGTACCTTAGCTTGCTCACCAGGCGACCGTCCATCGACGAGAGCCCGTTGGCGTTCTCATGGCTGACGCTGGTCGTCCAGAAGAAACCCAGGTACGGCACATCGATAAAGGTCCGCGCGAACTCGATCGCGTAATCGAGGATTCTGTCGAAGCTGGTCTCGGGTCCGGTGCAATACTTTAGGCCGAATCTGAAACAGGGGCAAGCATGCGATTAAGCCGTAGGGCAGGGGTGCACAGGGAGCCTTCTTCAGCGCCTAGCGGCGAGCGACCAGCCGTACGCCGTTACTAAGGGTAGAATCAGTGAGGAGAACTGCAGTAGTGTAGGTGCGGGCTCGTAGGTGCGCAGCGTAAGTATGTATAGCTGGGTTCCTTGTGAGGCCCCAGTGCAGAGCGGGTCCCGCAATAAACAAAATTTTAAGTAACGATATATATCATTTATAAAAGCTAGAACATGATATATGAATAAATGTATACATATGTACAGTACGCATCTGGTGCTCAACATTGCACTTGTAAGTTTTCTTTGTGTCCGAGTTATTTATTTGTATAGTATTAACTTTCTAATTATTTTATGTGTCGCTGAAAAGAGAAGTATTATTAGCAATAAATGTTTTATTATCAGTAAAATCGAACCGTCAAGTTTTGGAAATTTCAATGGCCTCGCAAGGAACCCAGCTATACATACTTACGCTACGAACCTGCACCTACACTACTGCAGTTCTCTTCACTGATTCTACCCTTAGTAACGGCGTACGGGTGGTTGCCCGCCGCTAGGCGCTGAAAAAGGCTCCCTGTGCAGCTCTGCCATAGGGGCCCATCACTTTCCCCGCTCCCGTTTCCCTACCTTTTCTTCACCTTAAGAAGCTTCTCGCAGGCAAGTATGTACGGCCGAAGGTAATAGTCGGTGGGCGGTTCGACGAAGCCGACTTTAAGATAGTTGAAGGTGTTGAGCCCAGTCTCGTCCTCGCCGTAACCGGTCACGTAGCCGGCGTCGCGGAACTTGTGCCACAGAAAGGGACATCGGTCCAAGTTGTACGGGACGGTCGGCTTGCATCTCGAGTAAGCCTGAGCTTGATTTTGACCGGTCAGTATCGCCATCAGGTTTGGGAAGGTGTTATCGGCCATCTTGTTGTACCCGTTCAAACGGACCCAGCCTGTCTCCAGTAAATGCTTCTCGGTGGTGGTTGCGGCGCGCATAAAGTTCAGCCGACTGACGCTGTCGATACCGAGCACGAGGACGCTCAGCTTCCTCGACAGGGTAGACGGTTGGCTCGCGTTGCTTCGCAAACGCTGACGGACTTTGTCGAGATTTAGGACCGGGTGAACGTTCTCGTAGATCGGCTTGCCCCTCGCTCCTCGCCCTTTTGATTTCACCCTGCAGCTCACCATCACCGCTTCCTCGTCGCCGCGTACGGTCGTTCCGCCGTCCAACTTCTCGCACCGTTTCACCCTGATAGAAAACATATAGGTGCGTACCTATGCATTATGTATTTAACACCTACCTGATAGGTACCTGTGTAGATACTCACACGATCGACGAGTCAAAATTGCCGTCTTTATTAGTCTTCTCCGCCGCCGGTTGTTTCTCCGATCTGAGAACGGCCGACCAGCAGCACTCCAGGCCGGGATGGTGTGCCGTCGCTTTCGGATCGAGCACCAGCACCGTGCTACCGTTCTCGTCCCTCGACAGCCTCGTGAATCGGGCCACGCTCGAGCAGCTCTCGAATCTTTCCCTCTTCACGTAGAAGCGAATGGACGGGTCCAGCGGCTCCTTGGACAGCATCTGGCATCGCGGATTCCATACCAGGTAGCCCTCCACCGCTCCTGACGTTGGCAAACTATACGTAAAATAGCCCTGGGGCCTGGACCCTCGTCTACCCTGCTGGCTAGACTCTAACAACTCACCTTCCGCGACGTTGTACGACTTGTACAAGGACGGATATCGCGACTCAAACTCGTAGTCCACCTCGGACGAGGCAACGTACAGGCTCGCTAAAAGCGCGGCCGGTAACAGCAACAGAACCAGGCCGGGTCGTCGGCGAACGCACTCGACCAAGCGCGATCTTTTGCTGGTCGGACGCATAATCGCGTCGTTCGAGGGTCACCAATTTTCGCCAATCTGCAGCGGCTCAACGATTCTCCCAACCTCGCGTTTGTCGTTCGCCAGAGCATCTCGACGCGACACTGGTCATCGAGCGACTAGTAGCTTATCCGTTTTTCTTTTCGATCTCGTAGCTGATGCAATCCAGGTACGGATAGAGACCTAGCGGTGGTAATGCACACAGTCAAACAAGACACAAATAATAAAAGTGCGGCGGACGCGAGGAGGGTGATTTTTAATCTTTAGCCGCGTACCTACGTTTGCTTTGCAACGTACAGTTCAGGCCAAGTAAGTGTGCAAGAAGGGCAGGAAATATAACCGCGTCTGATCTGTATCTTTATTTCGGAACGACAATACTGCACAAAGTCGACAGCCGTCCACCTTTAAAGCCCCCGGCATGCTTGGCTGGTGTACGGGAGCCTTCGAACTTTAAACTTTAAATTAACCACTTATCGAATCATGTGACGCATAACGAGTCTGAATTGAACGCGTGACCGTCGCGCTGCTCCCGATTGTGTAACAATCACTGCCAGTTTCCCGATATGTGTCGCTGTTGGCCGTTTCAGTCTACACGGGGATAGCGCCGAAAATCGACGAAACGCGGTTGGTAGAAAGGACGGCGGAATAGGGGTGAAGAGCGGGCGCGGCGCACGGCGAGAAGGGACGAAGATCGACGAACGCGAGGCAAGGGTGTGTTTCGATCAGTCTACCTGGTTGCCACCGTCGGCTTCTCTAGAAAATCTCGGGAGGCGAATGTGGACAAGAAACGAGCACTGGCCAGCTAATGGACGGTCAAGGTGCTCGCACAAGTATAAGTAAACGCTTGTTCGCCAACAAGACTTGGCTCGGGACTGATTGCGAGCCGCCTGGCACCGACTGACTGGCCTGAGGAAGGTCGGGGCACGGTCGCGGCTCGCGGGTCGCCTCTTATCGATGAGCGCCACCTCCCGAGATTTTTCCTCGATGAGCGCAGCCGCAGATAACTTAGCTGACTACCCGTGTCGGGCCGAAACGTGGTCAAATGGAATTCCTGCCCATCTGGCAAACATTTCCCCTAGCCCGCGTAGCGAGATCTCTCTTGGAGGTGGACGCGCGAACGAGGTAAAAAAACGAATTCCCGTTAGCTAGTTTTATTAGAAAAATGCTTCGATTAAGTACAACGGAGAAGAAAACAGGCTGATGGCCGTTCGTCTTTCCTTCTTCCAGAGGAGTCCAGAAGAGTCTTTGGTCATGTTCCTTGCCGCTCGTCAACTGTACTTGACGTCTCGATCGCGTGCGTCGTTATCGATTCCTATCTCCGGTTATCGTCCTCTGTCGTTTTCCGCGCGCATTAAACGAACGCCGAGCATCCTGAAACGGAAGAGATTGTAAGTTATCATCAGCGTTTGCGTACAGTAGGTAATGATTCGTGCGGATGCGAGTTTCCTTCCGCGAGATGTACGTATTTAGGTATTATCGCGGCACATAGGAAAAAAGTGGCGAAAAACATAGAGATACTGACTGCACACAGAGCATCGTTTCTCGTCAGACCCGTCGCCGCAGCCGTCGCGACCGCTGCACGCGATCGCGTCCGAACGGCACCTTCCGTTGTCGCATCTGAACGGGCAATGCCTCGACGAGATCCTTGCGCGGTTTCGTGTCCGGCAAGCTCCTCTCGGCTCGTCGCTCCCGTCTCGGCAGGACACCACGGCGTTGCAGAACTCGTAGGCCGGCAGGCATTGCCCGTTGTTGCATCTGAACGCACCGTCGGGGCACTCTACGAAAGCACTCGAATTAAATTTCACGCTATCATGCGCCGCGCCGCTCGCGGTCAGCTAGACTTAGAAGGAAACATATCGAACCCGAAAATTCTGATTTTAATGAAACTCCGTACGATTGTAGAGCATGTCGGAGTATGTAAGAAACGATTTTTTTTTCTGCGGAAAAACACTCTGAGGGGGTGAAATCAGCCCCCAAATTTTCAGCGATTTTTCGTTTTTCGAGTATAACTTTGTAACGGTGCGAGGTAGAAGAAAACCGTAAATGGACAAAATGTTCAGTGTTTGATGCCGTATAACGTGCTGCAAAAGAAATTTTTGTACGTCCAACAATTTATAAATAAATTAAAATTTTCGTTATTTTACATATAACTTCTAACCGTGAGGGTTGGGGACGATCTTTTTCCGTGTAAAAGTTATAATTCGCAATGGTTTACTAAAATGTATAAGGACAAAATTTGGGTTCATTTGTTCATTTGTTTACAAAAATTTTCTGTCCTTGGCCATATTACTACCATCTGCCACTTGACAATCGATTGTTTGTAAATTACTTATAAATTGTTGGACGTACAAAATTTCTTTCGCAGCACGTTATACGGCATCAAACACTGAACATTTTGTCCATTTACGGTTTTCTTCTACCTCGCACCGTTACAAAGTTATACTCGAAAAGCGAAAACTCGCTGAAAATTTGGGGGCAGATTTCACCCCCTCAGAGTGTTTTTCCGCAGAAAAAAAAAATCGTTTCTTACATACTCCGACATGCTCTACAATCGTACGGAGTTTCATTAAAATCAGAATTTTCGGGTTCGATATGTTTCCTTGTTAGGTAGGCGCTTACTTCGCCTGTCGTTGCAACCGATCTCGTCCTCGCTGTGCGGACAGTCTTTACTGCCGTCGCAGAGCTGCGCCCTCGACACGCAAACGTTGCTCTTCTCGCAGGTGAAGGCCTGTGCCGGGCATTCGGCCCCGACCCCGGTGCACCGTTCGTCCGATCCGTCCGCGCAATCCGCTCTCCCGTCGCAGACGAAGAACCAGCTAATACAGAGGCCGGAGCTCCGGCACTGAAACGTACCAGGCGCGCACCCCCTGGTCCTCGCGGAGCAGCTTCTGTTCCTTTCGGTGCCACAATCGCAGACGCCGCCGATGCACCTAGAGTACGGGTCCGCCAGCCGACACTCCGAATCGGAAGTGCAATCCAGTCCCAAACTGACGGCCGTGGCCGTGCTTGTTTCGTGGCGATCCGTTTTTGCGGGTCCCGCCAACCACGCGATCGAGTCGCTACCATCCAGCTTACCCGACGCGGGCTCGGTGATTGCTTCGACCACGATGGAATCGCCGCCGTCGCCGTAGCTATTGTCCGCGGACGGCATGGTGATAAGGTTCACGGGAACCAGGGCAGCCGGTGCATTCGTCGACGTGAAAATCGTGTCGTTTTTCAACCAAGAAATTTGAACGCCTGTAAAGATATGTAAGTATACCTACATACGTCGCGTGGACGGCGATCACGGGTGATTACGCGAATTGGTGTTTTCCGTTACCTGTCTCCTCGTCCCGGCGATCGCCGGTGCTCAGAATTTGGTCGCTTTCCACGCTGTCTGGCTGCGCTTCCAAAGCTTGATCGTAGAGAGGCGGGGGCCTGACAAGATCGTCCAGGCGACAGATATCCTTCTCGCGTCGCATTGGCGCTGTGCACTGGCAACGACCGAACAGGTCAGGTATCAGAAAGTCGCAGTGAGAATTCACCTGCCAGAGGCGACAGTGAGCATGCTCGTAGCAAACCTCGCCGAGTTTCGCCGCTGAAATTTCACGACGAATATCTCATTGGGTAGGTGTGCAGGTGCAGACCGATTCTACCGAATGCACATTCACTTACGACCCAAGCATGTGTGCCGGCGAAACTGGAGGAATCCTTCCTTGCAACCGCAAACATCGCCGTAACATCCGCTATTGGCCACTTTCAGGGAACACTGCTCCTCGACCAGGCACTCTTGTCCCAAAAGTGTTGCTGCTTTCCCAAAAAAACCAAGGAATACTTCTTACCTCTCGACTCTGCGCAAAACCATGCGAGTAGACAGGGGATTACTCACCCTCGAGGCAAAACGTGTCATTGTACCCGGCAAAGTAAGGCAGACAGCGACAATAACCGAGACGACAGGAGCTACCGACCACGCTCCGCTCGCAGTCTTCGTCTCTGGTGCACTCGTCGCCCAGTCTCGTGCTTCTCGTCATTGGCGAGCACAAGATCGCAAGCTGAAACTCATCAAACTTGTACCAGGCCTCTCTCTCTCTCTCTCTCTCTTGAACCAAACGGTTCGTTATCAATTAGCAAAATCGTAGAATGAGGCGAATTGAATGGAATGGACAACACGTGATTCCATAGTGCCCAGAGGGTTTCCTATGTTACATTTCGTGTGCCTAGCGCATGCTCCTGATCGTCTCCGAGATTCTCACGACCGTCGGACAAAGGCCTTGCAATTTGGCGCGGGAAAGCCGCGGCAAACAAAGCGAAGTAACACGGAAGAAACGATAAAGGAGCCAGAAGCTTCCCGATCATTGTAGAAGAACTGCGGTCCGTGAAGAGGGCCTATAACGACGAAGACGGCCGGGCCGCCGCTAGATCCGAGGTTAACGAGACGAGATGCTAGATGCGACGAAAGAATGCGACAACCGCGTCGCGTACACGCGTGTCCTGCACCGTTATCTAAGTAGCTGCCCGTCAACCGCGCAGCTCGCAATATTCTTTCGCGAACCGTCTAGCCGAGTGCTAGCCTTAACACTGTTAACAGTGTTAACACTGCTGCGATCCTGGCGAGGGCAACGACCTGCACAATTCATCGTCCATCGAAACTCGTAACCGGGGAGATCGTTCGCGACAAAGCGATTGTCCGGACTCACCAGGTTGTTGAGCGTGAAGCACAGCAAAAGAATCGCCCCACGATTTCCAGGCATGTTTCTGTTCTGCCGGGTTCTGCTGGACTTGACCGCTCGATTCGTTTCGCCTTAAGTAGGCGAGTGTCTTTCAACTCGGGCGATTTCTAGAGGTAACAACGCAAACAAGGTCGATCGTTGCGTGCGCGATGTTTGCGCGTTCTTCTGGATGACTGAAAGCAGACTAAGCAGCTCCCACCGACTTTCGACCCTCGTGCACGAACGATGGAAAAGCGGACACAACCGCGTTCCCTCGCTCTCCCACCTCTAGCGCCGGTCTCGGTCTCGGTCTCGGTCTCGGTCTCGGTCTCGGTCGCGGTCTTGGTCTCGATTTTTCTCGTTTACAATCGCCCTCCCTTGCACGGCCGGCGACGTAATCTCTCCTAGGCAAGCCTTCTAGTGGGAGATTAGGCGCGTTTTTACTTTTTTTGTTACCCTCGGCTTCGGACAGGAAAGCAGAAGGAAAAGGAAAGGGAAGTGGCGAATAAAGGATTCGTCTCACGCGCCAGCCGTCTCGAAATACATTGGTATTCCGCCGAGGGATACAAAGACGCGACCTCAGTCACCTCGAAGCCCTCCTCTGTCGCTTGCTGGCTCACCTCTCCCAACCCCCGCTGCCACCTCATTCAATCGGTTGCGTGCGGCCTTACTTTGCGATTACGTGGAATGGTCGCGCGAGAGGAAACGGTATCTCCGCCGGCCGCTTGGACGCGACGCAATCCGAGCCGTTTCACCCATGGGCAATATGGGCATGCCCCGAGAATGCAACGGCTTAATTTCCGGCCCGTGACTCAAGCCGACCTGTCCACCATCGCTGCAAGCTGCTCCAAGAGCAACGGAAAGCGGAAAGCGGAACTCGAGGAACAGGAAGCAGCGCGATCAACTACGTCGGAATGTAAATGGGGGGTCGAGCGAAGCTCCAACTTCTTTTGTCTCAGCCAGCCGCTAGAAGACTGAAGAAGAGACGAGGGACGGGGCCTGGAATGTGGGGTAAAGGACCCCAAAGGGAATCCCGTAAACCCGTAAACCACATACGTAGCAGCAAGCGGAAACCTACTAAAAATTATGCTCGATATTTGACGGCCAGAAGATTATAATAGGTAATACCTAAATATAGGTGGCGAGGAGCATTCAATAGAATTTACTCGTGATTAGCTTCGAAATGCGGGAGTAAAGGATGGTAAAGGATGCCTGCAACGTTTTGCTATCTCTCCTAATTTATCTCTTTCACTATGGATGCCTCTTTATCTGCCCAAGTATCTGCGAATTATCCTATAACGACGATAATAACACCCCCCCGTTCCCGCTCGACACCGTTCCATGGCTCGTTATTCTCTTAGAATTAATTAGGCCTCGGTTATTAATTACATCGCGCGTGTATTTACGCGGTGGCTCCTTCCCTTCCCATTGTCAGCAACAGATTTCTCCTTACATTTCGTCATCCCCCCACGAATTAACCATCGCAATTCGCAATGATCGTCGCGTCGTTAAATTCGACCCAAGGAAGGTAAGATTTCAATATGAAGTTGCCGCGTGTAATAAGAGACGAGAGGCGCCTGTTCCTGCGCCTTGGATATATTTCGAAAGAATCGCGGCAGACTCGGCTTGGGAGACCGATAAAAGATTCGGATGGGATGGGATGCTATAAGATGGAAGGTGGATACGGTATCTTTTTCAAGCGGTTTTTGTACTCTACAAATCTTGTATTCTACATACCTACTTGAACGGTATCGAAAGAGAAAAGTTACGCAACTGGTTCGGTACTTTGCCGGCTCGTGCCGCTTGCGTCGTTGTTGCACGCGTTGGTCTCTGCGTTGGGCTAGAACGCGAGAAAATCTTTCTACCGAGTACAGGTTAAGTACAAAGAGAATTTCCGAAATACCATGGCGGTTAACTGCGGAAAAGTAATTATAAATCCCGGTAGGTAGATCGAGAGATCGAAGAAAATGTTTGCGTTGCTTCTTTCACCTGTTTCGTGGCTAAATCGTTTTCGGCTCTCTGAGAAAACGGTGAAAGCGAGAGTAGAAACGATCGTGGTGTGCCGATTCGATAAAGGTGTAAAATGTTTCGAATCGAATAGAATTGCAAGTATTAACGGTTCTTTTTTTTTCCAGTACTCAGGCAAACGATGAGGCAGTTGTTTTATATCGAGCATTTTGTTAAGCACGTAAGGCGATGTTAGTATAAATCCCGCGATTCGCTCGATCAAATGTCGATCTGAACTCTATTTTTCTTCCAGCAATTTCGTAGTCAGTTATGTGCCGGATCGTTTTCACCGTGCGTGACGGCACAAAGATTCTACGCCGAGAAGAAAGTGTTCACTAGAGACAAGCCGCATTGTAATGTCGGTACCATCGGTCACGTTGATCACGGAAAAACAACGTTAACCGCAGCTATCACTAAAGGTATCGACCGTTTCTTCGTGTTTGCTTGGGATCAGTCGTAAAATTACTCGCCGTCTCCGTAACAGTTGTTCTCGTTGCTAGTCCTGTCCGAGAAGCAACTAGCGAAAATCAAACAATACAGTGACATCGACAATGCCCCGGAGGAGAAGGCACGTGGTATTACCATCAATGTGGCTCACATCGAGTATCAAACAGACAATCGCCACTACGGTCACACCGATTGTCCAGGGCACTCCGATTATATTAAGAATATGATTACCGGTACGGCGCAAATGGATGGAGCTATTCTTGTAGTCGCAGCCACCGACGGCACTATGCCCCAAACGAGAGAGCATTTAGTTCTAGCCAAACAAATTGGCATCGAGCACATTGTTATTTTCATTAACAAGGTAAAAGATCCTTCCATCGGAAAGTATTCTTGTAATTAAGGGGGGATCCCACCCTGAAACCACTAACAAATGACAAAGATAGGCATTTTTTTTGTTCGAATAAATAAAAATATAGGACTTGGATTTTTTTATATAAACTCTCAAAATTATGGCAACGGTCGAGGTAGCAGAATTATAACGTAAACTGTACCCTTCTTTCAAAGGTGGATGCTGCGGACGAAGAAATGATCGAGTTGGTAGAAATGGAGATACGAGATTTGTTGACAGAAATGGGTTACGATGGAAATAAAGTACCTGTCGTTAAAGGCAGTGCTCTCTGCGCGTTAGAAGGCAAGAAGCCGGAAATAGGACACGATGCCATAATGAAATTATTGGATGCCATTGATTCCTATATTCCAACTCCTACAAGAGACTTGGACAAACCTTTCTTACTGCCGGTGGAGAGCGTTTACTCGATCCCTGGTAGGGGAACAGTGGTTACAGGCAGATTGGAGCGTGGTAAAGTGAAAAAGGGCACCGACTGTGAATTGATCGGTTTCAATAAAGTTATCAAGAGCACCATAACAGGAATAGAAATGTTTCATCAAATACTGGAGGAAGCAGAAGCCGGAGATCAGTTGGGTGCTTTACTTAGGGGTTTAAAGAGAGAAGATGTCAGAAGAGGTATGGTAATGTGCAAACCGGGTAGCATCAAAGCTCACGATCACGTCGAGTGTCAGATATACATGCTGACAAGTGCGGAAGGGGGTAGAAACAAATCCATGAATCACCAAATGCAAACTCAGATGTTTTGTAAAACGTGGGATGTCATGAGCCAAGTTAATTTGACGAATAAAGGTTTAGTCATGCCTGGTGAAGATTTCACGTAAGTGTTGAACACGGTACTGCTGTTGTGACGCAACAGCACACCACGCTGTACAATTGAATATGGAACAGATACGGTTTCTGTTTGCAGGGCGGTATTAAAATTAATCAGGCCAATGGTTTGCGAGAAGGGACAACGATTTACGTTACGCGATGGAGGAAGAACCTTGGCAACCGGAGTGATTACGGGTCTTTTGAAACCGCTGAAAGACGAAGAGCGAGCACAAATTCTGGAAGGTAAAAAGAAAGCAAAGCAAGAGAAGGTGCAAGCTTAAAGTATTGCATTTCTTACGAACATAAGAAATTAATTCTAATCAATTTACGCTGTCATTCACCCAGTCGTGAAAAATAGATATACATTTAGTAGTATTGTAAAATGAGTTAGTTTTATAAATCTCTTATACGTATGCATTTTCCTATGACTCCATCGGCTATTGTCGCATATTAATTTTAAGTGTTTGATGGATTCTACTAAACAACGTGTTATTATATATATATATATATATGTGTGTTTATTTCCAAGCTACATTTTAGACATATGCAATTAAAAAAACATCCCTTACATTCATCACTTAATAAACTGTTCTCGTACAAAACAGTTTATTCTTTATAAATGTGGTATCACTGGAATGGTCGTCCCAAGGAAGGTTTTGAATTATATATCATGTCGATATTGCTAAATGGGACTGAGTAATAAGCGAAATAGTGAAGCGAGGCAGATAGACCTTATCTTACATGGCGTCCACCGTTCTGCGCGCAAGAAATGCGCGTGACGGTTTCCCGCACAGTGGTTGGGATGCTTGAGGGTCACATCGTTAGTTGTTGCATTACAGGTAATAAAGAAGTCATGACTCGGCCGGCTCGCGATGGATAGTATATACGCGACGCGACCGCCAGGCGGCGACCGGGCCGAGCGCTTCTCGCAGGTGGGATAAGGCAGTAAAGCAGTAGATACATATAAGGAGCCCGGGCAACGGCCGATAGTTTTATACAAATGAAAACGTCTGTTTTCCTGTTCCCTTATAACTCAGGAACTAATAGATCACTGTCGATGCTGCTTTTTTTTTAACGTATAGTACAATTCTCGGGGTAGGTTTTAGGCTATAATATCATCTCGATATTACTAAATGGGACTGAGTAATAAGCGAAATAGTGAAGCGGAGCAGATAGATCTTATTTTACATGGCGTCCACCGTCCTGCGTCGCAAGAGATCTGCGTGACGGTTTCCCGCACAGTGGTGGGGTGGGGATGCTCGAGGATCACGTCGTTTGTCTATGCATATATATATATAAAAGAAGTCCTGACTGACTCATCAACGCCCAGCTCAAACTGTTTAATCTAGTAACGTGAAATTTGGAAGGTACATGGTTTCATGACGTAGGCGCCCACTAAGGAAGGATTTTTGGAAATTCCGTTCCCAAAGGGGTAAAATGTATTTTCTCGGATTCCTTAATATCTGTTAGGTCCGATTAGATGTCAACTTGGTTCTTACTTGCATAGATTGGCCGCACAAATTCCTAAAAAACAATTTCAGGATTTTGCCCTAATCAACCCGTAAGGGGGTGAAAAGGGGTCGACTGTGTTTTCACGGACTTCTCAATAGCTCCTAGGCCCGAGTAAATATTAACTTGGTTCTTATAAAGATTGGCCACACAAATGCCTAAAAACCAATTTCAGGATTTTGCCGTAATGAACCCTTGAGGGGGTGGTGAGAAGGGGTGAAATGTTTTCATGGAGTCCTCAATATCTCTTAGGCCCGAAGCGAAGCACGGGTATATTTGCTAGTAAAATATAATTGTATTCGGAACAAAAATATCTGGGCCACCGAAATATAGATATATTTTATTATATAAAAAAAGCATTATATTATATTTCCTACTTTTTGGGGAAGAGGGTCAATCATTGTATAGGAATGATAGAGATTCGCGGCGATAGGCTGCGCTGCGGAGCCTACTTCCGGCGTGTATATCGATTCGCGATCCATCGCAGCGTTTTCCCTCTAAAGCATTGTTCTAAAGTTTATATTTTATATTACCTATGTATTACTTTAACATATATTATGTTCCAAATATAATCGTTTATTTCACACTTAACAAAGAATTTCACACTTAAGAAAGAAGAGAGGCAGAGAAACGTAACACGCTTTGCCTCTGGTTGGATCATGCTCCCGATTCAACAAACTAAAGATCCTCTCGTCGTCCCCTGGTAACGCGGTCTCCTGGGCTTCCTTGAGATCTTTCTCAATCTGTTGCTGCCACTGTGGATCTACCGAGAGGCAGAGAAACGTAACACGTTTTGCCTCTGGTTGGATCATACGCCCGATTCAACAAACTAAAGATCCTCGTCGTCCTCTGGTAATGCGGTCTCCTGGGCTTCCTTGAGATCTTTCTCGATCTGTTGCTGCCACTGTGGATCCATGGTGACCTCGGGTGGAAGAAGAGCCGGCATAGCGACAAACTCCAGATTTGGATCTCCGATCAGTTTACGTGCTAGCCATAAGAAAGGTTTCTCGAAGTTGTAATTACTTTTCGCACTGATGTCGTAGTACTGAAATCAGACGCAAATGTGTTAGGTTTCATGGGCACGATATGGAAAATAGGAACGCATAAGCGGAATGGAAATGAGGTTAGGGGGACAAACAGCATGGTTGTTAAGTTTAGAAACTACGATCGATAATACTGGACACTGTCGAGGAGCAAGTGGGTGAGGAAAATAAGTTTAAGATGGAACGGTGGGAGAAAGTTACATATTAAAAGTAGTCTGTTACCTGTAAGTTCTTCTTCCTATGGAAAACGATGCTCTTCGCTTTCACTTTCCTATCCTTGATGTCAACTTTATTTCCACAGAGTACGATAGGTATATTTTCACAAACTCGTACCAAGTCTCTGTGCCAGTTGGGTACATTTTTGTACGTCACTCTTGACGTAACATCGAACATAATGACGGCGCATTGTCCTTGAATGTAATAACCATCTCGTAGACCACCGAATTTCTCTTGGCCAGCCGTGTCCCATACATTGAATCGAATCGGCCCTCGGTTCGTGTGGAAGATCAAAGGATGTACCTCTACGCCCAATGTCGCGACGTATTTCTTCTCAAATTCCCCCGTTAAGTGTCGTTTTACAAATGTGGTTTTCCCAGTACCACCGTCACCAACCAGAACACACTTGAAAGTAGGCATATCGGCTTCCTGTGCCATTTTGATAAATTGTTCTTGAACAATTAATCCAAGTATTAAAGGGACGAGAATCTGAAAAATCAACGGCAAGGATTGATGAAGGGGTCGCTAACCAAGGAAAGTCATTTCCACGTCAGAGATGACTTGTGACGCTTAGAATGAAATTAGTAAAACGCTTTTGGCTAGATATCGCGGTAGACGACCCGGCCACCCTATCGCACATGTTAAGGGAACCGGTGGTTTCGAAATTGCTGGAATGCACTAGACTAAATACATCGTACCGTACCGCACCGCACCGCACCGCGCCGCACCACACCGTATCACGCGTTAAAAACGTGATCGACGATTCGTTCGAAAACAGAACTTTAAGAGAATAGAAACGACTTTCTAACTGTTAAGTAAACACACCTACCGAAACGTTACTTGACTGTACTTTCGATGATAGTTTGGGAAGCCGGTTGAGTAGTATCCCGCGCTCTGGCAGAGGCAGCAAACCGACGTACAAAACTCACCACGTTCCCCTAAGAGAATGGCGCCTACCGTTCTACCACAGACAACTTTCGCGCTAATCTCGATATACGAGCGTGTGCAATTTTACCGAAATTACGAACGATCGATCAAGCTGGCTGTTAATTTGCATTAAAACTATGGAAATCCGAGGATGTAGATACAAAATTTCCCGGCAAGTGACGTGTACGTGAAAATGACCGATAAAACTTACCCTGCGACACAGTCGTTATGGCTCACAATGGCGTTCCTTTGACTCGACCAGTAGGGGTCCGCTTTCTCATCATTCGCCAAATACAACTAGAACCAAGTTAAAGCAATCGTCCGCTCACCGGAATAGAGAAAAAATCAAATTGAATATTTCTGCCATTCGATGGTCAAAATAATGCGGGCGGGGTGAAGTTTTAAAAAATTTCACAAGAAACATGTCATGATGGAGCGACATCTATTTTATGCGCGCCATACCGAGCCGGTACATGCCGAGGATTTTTAGGTTTCGATGAAAGAATCGCATGCCACTAAATAGATATGTTCGTGATATGCATACGTGGGACGAAGCGTTTTCACACGAGGGCGCGCCAAGTCCTCTGGCCACTTACGGCGGCAAATATCAAATTCGAACTGAATGATTACAAACTGAATCTTAACACGTTCACACTTTACGATGAAATAACCAACGAACGTTACCGAACGATACGAAAAACTTCATTGTCGATACGTCGAAATGGTGAAATCCATGATAATTTGTAACTTTGTTAACTTTTGTACTTGTGTACGTACATATGTATCTTTTACTGTCTTTCCTCTCTCTCTTTTCCTTTCCTTTCCTTTTCGTTAGTACGACAAAACAATCGTTTCAACTTAACAAAGTAAAGTGAGATTAATTAAAACGTGATGATTTAATCTTCTTTGAGCCGGTTTCGTAACTTGCACGTACTCTCTCATTCGTGTTGATCTTTTATGAGCAAACTGTTCACAGACTCGCAAGTAGCCGGCGTTAGAATTAAAAGAATTTTACAGGATTGTTTTATTGTGGGTGTGTTGCTGTTTGTAGCTTTCTTTGTGATTGTTAAGAAATTGTTAAATGGGAAGAGACGTGCGAAGTGGTGTGCTGAGTGGTGTGAAGAGCAGAGATGGTATAGGTAAGTAGATACTGGATAGGATGGGGCTACGAGAAAATGTAAGGTCGGGCCTGGGGAGAGTTGACGTCACCGGCGCATGCGTACTACAACGGACGGCACTGCAGAAGCAGGCGAGTTCGTGAGTGTATCGATTTTACGATCGTGTCTCTCGCCGCTAGTGCGTCCGTTTCCTTTAGTTTTTAGTGGCCGTGCCCGTCGTACATGGATAAAATTGTGAATGGGATTAGTCGCTAGTCCTTTCAGTCCGTACATTTGCTGACTCGCAATTCTTCGTCACCCTCGCCATGACCAAGGATAGATTAGCAGCCCTCGTCGCGGTGAGTCTCAACTAGCTACGTATATTTGACGAGAAACCAAGTCGATTCACTCGACAGTCAGCTTAGTCTCTGCTCGTTAATTCTCTCTCGCCCTCCTTTCTTTCTCTCTCTCTCTCTTTCTCGCTGCCTCTTCACATTTCCCCTCTTTTCTTTTTTCCCAAACTGTCTCTCTTCCTCTTTCTCTTTCCCATTTTCTTGTTCATCTCTTAAAACGCACACTTTCTCTCTCTCTCTCTCTCTCTCTCTCTCTCTCTCTCTCTCTCTCTCTCTCTCTCTCTCTCTCTCTCTCTCTCTCTCTCTCTCTGAATTTGTCTCGTCTCGCTACTCGTCGTAACATTTTTCTGTGTCTCTGTCTCTTTCGTCCCCAGTTTCGTGCTAGTATTATTCTTTTAACGTATAAAGTACTGGCGTTAATTACGGCAGTGTAGATGTGTAAACTCGTTGCCATTACTTTCGGTGAAATCGGATAAATTTTTCTGTTCGAAGTGCCATGCATGTCACTGATCGAATCCAAGCCCGGATCCCGGATGTATCTGTTTTCCTAGGAAAAAAGAGAAAAGGCGTTTCCGAGGTGTCAGCCGTTGTCTGTCAAACGTCGAGTAGTTGAATAGAGAGACACACAGATAGATACGTTAGATAGAGAGAAATTCAGAAAGATATGTACATATAGTGAGAGAGACAGGGGTTGGGGGAGAGAGCGAGAGAGAGAGAGAGTGAGCGCGAGAGGGGGGCTGGGAGGTAGCGTCGTTGGAATGAGTGGAAGGGGCTAAGGGGAAAAGGAAAGAGTGCGAATTCAGTGCCTCCTGTGGCTGACAGGTGTTTGCCAATATATGTTTTTCGTCATCGTTTATTTCGTAACGATGACAGAGTTCCCGTTGCCGGCACAACTGCGTCCTCATAAACGAATTCTCAGGGAAGATTTACTTTAGCTACAGTAACATTGTTTGAGCATCGTGAACTGATGTTGCGAGCTTTGACAGATAGTTAGGCGACCGATCATACGTATGAATAGCGAGCGAGTGTCGATGACTCAGCCATCGAGTGACATTTATGAAAATTCTGCTTCTAAGCATATCTGGCCGCGCGCATAGATCTGGAACTTGATGCGTGCCCTTTTTTTTCAATTTTCTGTCATTGACGCATTCGGTGAATTAATTGGGCAGCACTAAATATTTTCCATGGAAACGATTAGTCCTTGGAATAATATTGCTTGCTTTAACTGATCGCGACTGATTTTCATTCTGTCCTCGTTTATCTCAAGGATTTTAACCTTTATGCATTTACTAAAATTTCATTCGTTCATCACACATCGCGGAAGTTATGACTCAACTAAGATTCGTCGCGAAGCGCAAACATACTCGCTCGGATCTAATTGAAAATTACTGAATTGCCGCCTATTTGTATTTGGATTATTCCGCGATTGTTTGTCTGCCGTGCAAACGTCCTCAATGTTGCAGACATTTTCCTTTCCTACCGGTCTCGTCAAGGCTCTGTCGCAAGTCGCGTGATAGAAACGCTACAGAGTTCCCGATTCTTAGGCATGAGTAATAATTATTCGTAGAGCCGCGTCTTGTAACGTTAAGGGGGTAGACACGGGTAATGCAGCGCGCTGTATACCGACACAATCTGGCCCGAAACATGGGTTTGGGAGAATACGTTTTTCGGCCTTATATGTGCAGATTTTGGGCTGGGTGAGGTATCATTCGAAAGAGGAAGGTTCAATGCAGCGCGCTCTGGTCATGGTTCAACGAGATTGTGTTGATATCTAATAATATGAGTGTCCAAAGTAGAGAAAATAATCGACAAAATACACTCGCAGATTCCAAGTATTTGTAGGTCACTAAACGTGACTAAAAGAGCTTTGTGACTCAAACGATGACCAGAGCGGGCTGCATTGAACCTTCCTCTTTCGAATGAGACCTTACCCAGCTCAAAATCTGCTCATATAAGGACGAAAAACGTATTTTCGTGACTGCATTCCCAAATTCGAGTTCCGCCATTTTTTGACGATAATACAGAGCAAGTCACGTGACAAATTTAGTTCAGGTAGTGGATACGAGATGGCGCCAACTCGGGAGGACTAACAACGTGGAATCGTAGCAAAACTGAAGCGTTAGGTAGCTTGATACGTATGTATGCCAGTGCTACAGTAAAAGCGTGATGCAGCCAATGTATGTATTTTCGTACCAATGTTGATATCATATTTTGAGGATGCGGTGAAGTTACAACAATTATTTGAAATTATTGCTCTTATTATTACTCTACCCTTTTTTATTCTTCCGACTATTCTATAAAACATATAATAAGGAAAAAGTCTTCAAATCAGTCAACAGTTGACTCCCTGATTTTTTTGTAATCTTTTACGGCCCTACGCTGAGATGGGCATTATTCAAATAAAAGGATATACTTCCGAATGGCCCCAGTGGCCGATCGACATGAGGTTTGAGGGAGGGTTGAGGAGGAGATGGTTCATTGAGACACTTGGTTCGGAATTCCTGATCCCAGAGTTTCATGCATTTACCTATTGAAATGTTGCTTCGAGTCATCGGGCAATTGCATTGCTTCTTCTCGTACATCTGTTCGCGAGTAGATGTCACGAACGGCGCGACTTTTGTTTCCCAAATAAATTCGCCCGTATCAGGACCCTCGCTCGAACCACTTGGCAAGAAGACTGAGCGATGTGAACCGAGTGCGAGTGAAATAGCGCAACAAGCGAGAGACCCTCGGTCGACGGCGACTTGAGTCATCTAGTACTGAATATGAAAATGTTCATGTTTCTCATTACACCTTGTAGCAAAGCACGCAATGAAAAGGAAAGAAAGAAAATATTCGAGTAGAGTATTTGCTCTCCTTAAGGTTTAATCTTAATATATAAAGCAGAAAGCTTTTATGTTTTTGTGTTTGTCTGTTGCCTAAAAACTTTTGAACGCTAAACTCTGGGATCACGAAATGAGCCCCAGCTCATTATGTCTTACTAATCCAGACAAATGTAACTATTTTCACCAAAAAAATTGAATTTTTTTTTCTTTATAAAATCAGAATCTAAATTTCGGGCGAAGCTGAGTAGTAAAGCTAGTATGTACATATGCATAAGCCGGGATTCGCGCTAACAACCTGGGTAACGACGGCTCTTGAAGCTTTCGATGTCGCCGGAACGTTGGGCGTTCGCGAGCGAAAGCAATTCGGGGTTTAAGGGTTTGGTTGGTCGGTTGGTTCGCGCGACGGGCGATCGGTCGACGATGTTAAATAGGTAGGGAATTTCGCTTGTTCGGCATTTCGATAGGTGGTTAAGTAGCTAGGTTAAGGAGGTAGGAACAAAAGGCTGACAGGGAGAGAGATCGATGAATAATGGCTAGGTAGAGGAATATTCGTGTGGCCGATTAAAATTGCGAGTTCGGAAAGACTTGTTACGAGAGGGTGTCTGTTCGTGGTAAGAACCGTGCGGGCGTCGATCGCGCTGGGTCCGCGATTCTACAATCGGTGGGTGTAGCGAAATATAATGGCCCTAAATAGGTGACGAAGTTGGGCACGCGCTACACAGCGTCGTTCGGTAAAATGGAAGTAACCGATTATGCGTTATTCACCGTTTATGCGACGCGACGCGTATGTGTACACACATACATATGTACGTATATGGGACATTTCGTTGATCGTATTCGCGAGTGTCGAGTATCGATCGAGTGTGGATATACCTCGTACTACACTGCTCCGGTCGTTATCCCTCCTCGTTAATTGTGTCTTGAATGTTTCTTTACGACCCAGCAGTCTTCTTGGTTTTCGCAAGCTTCTTCGACAGATGAAGAAGAACATTAGGAACATAAAAACTACTATATTTCGTATAACGGAATATGTATCAATGTTCTCGATGTGCATTGCGAATAGCGAATTCTTTATAGAAAGTAAAGGCAGCGACGATAGGCGCGTTTCTTCTTTTTTGTGTTCACGTAATTTCGCAGATGTCGGGCGTAGAGATGAGACATCAGTTACACGTGTAATATGTTGTAATAGGAGCGCTCGATCGATATCTCAACTTGATATAGCCACTGCAAAACGTTTGCCACCCATACTCGCACAAGTAGCACAATTTCGTTACGACAGACTGATGTATAGTAGGTATATTGCGGCGCGCACCAAGATGGCAATGTCGATTTGTCGACAACCTCGATTATCTTTCTGTATTTCGTATAGGTACGTTAGGTAAACACGACGTAGGGCCGACCGTAGGCCAGTTTGTCAGCTTTCCACTCTACAGTGAATCTTTCCGCGGTAGAGCATATGTCGGTGTAAAGTTATTAACAATTAGTCAACCTACCGCTTGAGACAGCCAGCCCCGGTCGCCCCTACTGCTAATGCGATAATTAAATAAATTTAAGCATTTGTCTGCGAGCGAAGATGGATTGATTAATAATGATGCATTTGTTGGTTTGCAGGCCCAGTCGGACGACGATGACGTGGCGGACGATGTGTCCGTCAACGTTGGCGGGCAAGATGACTTCATGACAGAGTTCTTCGCGGAAGTAAGTACACGCGGATATTTATGGTTCGACTGATCTGTAGTATGTGGTTGAAAGAAGTTGGAGCAAGACTATCGGTTTCCCAGCTTTGTTCAATCTTCCGTGGGCAGATGAAGAAAGGGCCACGGGCGTTTGACTTTCTCTGTTACAATTTAGATTCTCATGAGCGACACGACGCGACGCGCGTTGCGCGCGAAATCCTTGTACCATTAGATAGGTACTCCTCGCTTATACTATCGATTTCTCCTTTTCCTTCGTCATCGCCGTTTCATCATCTTCTTCTTCTTCTTTCAATGATTGGGCCGAGTGGCGATTAGCGACTACGTATCTGATTTTTTTTTAAACTACACCGATGATGGTCCGGGTTAGGTTTCTGCTCGGCAATATCGCTGGAGATGTTTATCCTTTTGCCGCCGCTCGACAAGACCAAAAGTTTGCATGCTGCCGTTTGAGAACGATATCGATAGTTGCCGCTTCTACTCGAAAGGCAGGCTCCTTTTCTACATCAACGGAAAATGTCGTATCCTGTTTATTAGCGTAATTCTACAGGGGATTTATGTTTTAAAATTTAAATTATCACAGGAAGCATTTCCTGCGCCTTCTCGCCTCGTCGGTAATCGGTGTGATTATTTGTTCAAGTTTTGGTTTCAAGGCGATAACGAAAGAGAACAGTTGTCCAGAGGTAGGTACTAATTCGCGGGAAAGTAAAATTGCTGGCATTGTTTCGCTTCGAGGCGTGTCTATGCGTTGTTTTCAAGCTAACAATAAGCGGCCTTCGTTTTCATGCTAGTCTTGGGAATACGGTGCAACGGAATATTTTCGTTGCCTGTTGCTTCCCCGTTTCAAAGCGCGTTGCTGCACTTTGTCGTGCCATTATAATATACGTAGGTGATCAAGTTATTCGTTCCCGCGTAACTAAGTAGTTTGCCCAGCCGCCAATAATCAGGGAAGATACCGGCAATTCGAGACTCGTGACGCAACGCAACGCTACGCACCTACGCAACTGCGGCAATTCGAAGCGGAAAGTTGCCGCTGAAATACTATCGTTGACATTTCCATCGGTTGTAATTTCCGTGGGCTCGAATTAACTTGGATCGCTGGTTTTCGCATTGGACTTCCCCGAGCCCCATAGTTACGCGCGTAACAGGGCGGAGAGCTTCTCCAAAGGTGAAAGGTTGCGTTTGTAGATTCCGTTTTGATTTAATACCTGAACTCTGACACTCGTTATCTTTATCCGGTTGTTAGCATAAGTGCACTGCACAAATACATCGAAGTAGACAATTAGGCAAAATGACAAAAGTACAATTAGAGGTTGGCTGGAAAAGGAAACTCGGCCGCGATCGTTGGCAGCAAGAAAGACAGATGGATTGGTTGCAGCCGCTGCAGTCTGCGCCGGCACGATGCTACGGTGCACGATGGTAACGGGCGTTGCGCGTTGGTTTGTTCCCCAAGAAGTTAGTTGAAGTATGCATTCACAGCCAGATGTAGAAGCACTTGCTATGCTGATAGGGAATACAATCGGGGATACGGTATCCCGGGATCCCGCGATCCCGGCTGTTTTTTGGATTCCAAATATCCCGGGATTTGATATAACTAATCTCGAGAATTTCGGGATTTTTTAAAAATGTGAATTACTTTATGAACACCTGAAAAATATAAAAATAAATAAACATAGTCATTTCATAATAATAAGGAGAATAATAATAAAAAGGATTTATTTAAATAATAATATTAAGTCGCATATAACTAACTAAACTATATTTATTTTTACAATGATATTCTCACTTTCCACTATTTCACAAATCAAACATTGAGGCTTTATTGTGCTTCATTGTTCTACCGTTTTTATTGTTAAAAATGATTTTGGCTTGTGTTTCAGACTACTGATAGAAACTATGTTTGTTCACTTTAAATAAAGATATAGAATTTTAACGCATAATAAATCATTTGCAAATTACTGAAATTTTCTATTACCCAATCTCGGGATTAGTCCCGGAATCCCGAGATAGACTTTAAAAAAATCCCGTAATCCCGGGATAGTAAATAATGACCGGGATTGTATTCCCTATATGCTGATCATTCGGATGAACGATGTCGACAACCACTTGCAACGATAGCCAGACACAACCGTAACGTGTACACTAGCTTCATTGTATTGCACTACAGCAGTGGCCGTGCCTGCGGGCTTCCCATTTGGAAGTTTAGAAACAATCGGATTCATATCACTCGAACTGTTCTCTTTCGATAGGGCTGTCCGCGGTTCTGCACGGTAGATGGACGATAGGAGGTAGCCGGGGATATGTAAAAAGACTATAATTTAGCTGAAAATCTTGCGGGGCGCACGCCAAACGAAGCTCTCGTATTTCAGAATTCTTCCCAACATTTCTTGACCCCGCTAAATCGGTTGCGATCGTCTGTAGCATGTAACGAATATACCTACTAAATTTTATTCATGTATCTCATGCGCACTCTCTCTCTCTCTCTCTCTCTCTCGCTCTCTTTCTCGCTCCTGTTTCTAGATCTGTTTATCAACATGGAGCGGCGGCATTACTATTATGATTTAACGCCTTCTCATTTTTGTATAGGTGGAGGAGATCCGCGAAATGATAGACAGGATCCAGACGAACGTAGAAGATGTGAAGAAAAAGCACAGTGCCATCTTATCGGCGCCACAGACCGACGAAAGTGAGTTTGAATCGTCTTTACGACGACATCGCAAATCGTTTATCCGTTTGTCTGGCCGAGTTTAGAGTTACTTTTGGAAAGAGCGTCCGTTTCGAACGATATTCCATGGTCGCCGTTTGTAACGCGACGCGTTCCTTCCGGTCAATGTAGGTACATAGATTGTAGAACACGGAGACAATTCATTCGGGACGCGCTGAATATTGTGGAAAACGTTATCTTGGCTTTCGTTACAATGCATGTATGTTCGTTGGCTAGATCTGATTCAGACACACGTTTCTTTTACTCGACATCGACGATCAGACTCTCACGAACGCTTGACTCGTCATATCAATCGAGACGCGATAGAAAATCGTCGGCTCAGCCTCGTTACTTTCGTAAGAATTCATGAGAGAAGGATAAGAAAGGAACAACGACCGCGGTTGAGAGGGTAACGCGTTTCAAGGCTGTTCCTCGAGTTTTGGCGTTACGTTGGAGCACCGAGAAACTCCGAGGAGAAGAGAGTGAGATTGAGAATTGGGAATGGAAGTAATGAAGGAAAGGGGTAAGGGTTGGAAGGTTGGTAATCGGCCTTTCCCTGGTTACCACTGTAGCTGCCAGCCAGCGATGAATCATCGTTCCCTTACAAGCACTCGCAGTGTTGGTTTACAAGCGGGCACCACAGTTGCGAACGCGTGAATTTCCAAACTCTGGCTCGCAGACCTCGTTTTGCCTTCACTCGAAAGTTCCATCGCATGCAACTCGCTAAACAGGCAAATGCTTACGTCCCGCAACTTTCGATTGTGTATCGTGCCGTTTCTCGATGGTTCTCTCATAGCGTGCTATCCGCTGATTTCAGAGAGAAGTGGTGGAGATATTCGTTTCCGTCCGTATCGGTGAAAGGTCGCGAGAGACTTACCCGGTGTTAGCTACTAGCCAACTGTTGCTGATCCAACAGCATGCCCATCTCGTCCTACGGTCTCCCGCGATCAGGGTCCCTGCCCTCGCAGCCGAGTCTGTAGCTACGCGAGCGGGGTCAAAAATCCGGGGAAATAATGGGAGACGTTAGCGGTGAACGAATCGCTCTCGGTCAAGAGAAGCTTCGCGTCGCGTCACGTCGGTTAGTTCGCAGGCGATGTAGCCAAAGGATCGATCGAGCCCCTTTTCTACTCGCAGGTCGAATAGAGAGAAAACGATCGGAGCGAAACTCGGGAGCTGCAACTGGTCGCGTCACCGATTTACACACTTGCGAAATTCTGACGACTCGAGTGCGTAAGGACCGATGCGGACTCGAAGGATCCTGCAGCGTTGTCTCCGTTATTGAATTCAGGAAGAAAGAAATACCTTTGAACCGCAGAGTAGGATAGATATCGACATATTTCCCCATCCCTATCCTATGTCCGTCGCGTTCCTCGAGATACGGGAGTACACCAACATCCGCACTCTGATTGTAAATCACTTGGACATGCGTACTTTGGTGATTTGTATCACTGGTTCGCTAGCTCGGGTAGAAATGCGAGTACGAATCGTTCCAAAGCTGTCCCGTATTGTCGGATCTTTCCTTCGAACAGCGACAGAGTTCCGGCGATATCAATCGAATTCGAGCGCTCCGTGTTTTCCGAGTGTGTCGAGTTCTCGAGAGGCCTGAGACGTAGGTCTGGCGCGTACACACCCCGTATTAACCCAATTCCATCGAGCACCCTCGACGCAGGAGAATGCGCCCTTCCGTCTCTCGCCACCCTGTTCGCTTTCGCCTACGTTACACCCACGCGATGTCGCTTTCTTCTCGCCACGGAATTTCAAGATGATGTCAATTAAACACGGGTTCCTTCGCATGTTCTCTTCTTTAATCCCCTAACGTGTATCGTATAGACCGAAAGTGAATGGAGCGGTAATGAAGCAAGAGAGGGTTAAGGAACGCCACGGAAGTGCGGTGATGATTCGCGATATGACGCGACGCGAAGGTAAATGGGGTGCAGTCTGTCTAACAAGAACGTGACCGCCATAAATTTTATCCGCATGTAATTACCTGGAAAATCCATGAACGTTCAGGTACCTTGACTCTTCTCCTATGGCGCGTTGTAGAAAACGCGGTTTTTTTCATCCGAAAGGACCGAAAATGTTTGGGGATACATGAAGGTGAAGCTTCGAGGAAAACGTACATGGACTGTGAAACAACTTGTCCCGCACATTTGGTTAATATGCAGGGCTTTACCTCAAGCGTATGCAGTCAATTTAATCGAAAGCATGTCTAAAAGATGTAAGGCGATTATTGACAGCAATATAACAGCGCTGTAGTACTAAGTGGGTAGAATATGTATAATCATTTACACTTTATTATAATAAACAGTATTGAAATTATGCCGGCCACGCTCTTGTCGGACAGACTGTATATACAGGACCGATTTCAGTCGACTGGACTCCTTCTGCCTCCCTCTGCGCTCCGATTGTACCGATCGATCTGCCAGATTCTGCGATAATTTCTGGGTCGATGTGCCAATCTTCCGTGTGTTCGGTTCATGATGACCTACTATGCACCTACCTACTTAAGTAGTTACATACCCTCTCCTTTTGATCAAACATTCGAAAAGCCAACAGTCAGTTGCACATTTCCCAGTATTGGCAAAGTTAACGACATAATCTTTCACTATTGCTTGCCCGCGGAACGGATAGTAATCTGGTTATCGGTTGGTCGCCCTACGGTTGGCTTCCAGCTGTTTGTCGACCTTCTGTTTCTTCTTTGAGCTTGAATCGTTGCGACTACCGTGATTTTTATTTATTTATTTATTTATTTATATATATATATAATCGTCGATTCATCATCCACCGCGTTTACGAGAATCTGCTCGGCGACGCGGAGGTCACGTCCCGGTACTGTCGATAGTGTCGATAGACCACGGCGAACAACAAACGCCTGTTGGACAGGGTTTGAAACTCACGATCAGCGAAATAATCGTTTCCTTTTCTGTTGCAGAGGTCAAAATGGAATTGGAAGACTTGATGTCCGACATCAAGAAAACGGCCAACAAAGTCAGGGCTAAGTTAAAAGGTACGTGGTAACTGTTTGCCTACGTAAAGTCGAGGGGAACGCCTACATAGACTCGGATATTGTTCCTCGCTAGAGTCGCAAACACTATCGGAAAAGGGAAAACGGATAACGGAAAACGGAAAGCTATCGAGGTGGGAAGGGTATAGGGAACGCGGTTGATGTTCGAAGCATGGGTTAAAAGGGGATTCTGAATTGTATCTGCCACATACATTGGATCACACCCCATCACATCCCATCACATTGCATCGCAATTGCCGATTACAAGTTTGTGACGTTCCGAATGTTATCGGTATATTCAGTGATAGAGCAAAATATCGAGCAAGAGGAGCATACGAACAAATCGTCGGCGGATCTGAGGATACGCAAGACACAACATTCGACGCTGTCCAGGAAGTTCGTCGAGGTGATGACGGAGTACAATCGAACGCAGACCGATTACAGAGAGCGGTGTAAAGGAAGGATACAACGACAGCTGGAAATCAGTAAGCTACAGCAAAGAAGTTTTCGCTTACCTCTAAATATCGTGTCTCGCGAAGAACCTGTTCAAAGTGTCCTCGGCTCATACCTGTGTTCGGAGCCTCCAGTGGACATGTGACTGTAGAATCTATACCGTTACCAATTTTGCTGTGAAACTTTCACAGCGTATTCTCGGGATGTTAAAATCGTTTTTCTGCAAAATCTTAACCGGAGGATCCCCTTAACGGCCTAACCGATCGATTGATTCGCTTGCAGCGGGTAAGACGACCACTAACGAAGAACTAGAGGCAATGTTGGAACAAGGAAATCCGGCCGTGTTCACGCAAGGGGTAAGCACCGTCTCGTTTCCTTTCGGAAATTTGTTTGCAACATTTCTTCACGCCGCCCTCTAAAATTGTTCCATTGGGTAAAAACATAATTCCTGTAAAAGATGAAGCTGATCGGATAAGAGGAAGACGCGGCACATTGAACTTGAAACTTTTTTATTTCTCTATTAGGTACATGGTTACATATCGTTGGATTTGTCTGTTTACGCTCTGTAACAATATAGAATCACAATATAAGATCAGATAAACAACAAATTCATGACCTTCAAAACTCAAAAATTAATCTTCAGAAAAAACTTTTCTCGTTGGCATTATATTTACCTCGACAAACAGTACAACTTTCGTCTAAGAAATTTGTTCATATATTCGCAAATGACGAAGATAGTTTGATTTTTTCTTTTTAAACAATCCACTAGCCAGATATAATAAATATACTATATTTTTTAGTGTAACACATAGTACAAGAAAGTAGATTCAGAACTAAAAAGGAATATTTAGAGGAGTAAAAAATGAAAGTATTTTTTTCGTCTTCCCGACGTCCAATCGGTCTTAAATTTTGTATAAATTATATTTTCATGACATGGAACAATTTTAGGGGATGGCGTGCTAAAAATTTTATATTCGAAAAATAAGGTCCACCCTAATATGTATAGCCAATCTAGCCATGACTGCTGTTAACACAAACCAACTGACACCATGCGTTTCCCCCAGATCATCATGGAAACTCAACAAGCTAAACAGACCCTGGCCGACATCGAGGCGCGTCATGCCGATATTATCAAACTAGAAAACTCGATTAGGGAGCTTCACGATATGTTCATGGACATGGCCATGTTGGTAGAGAGTCAGGTAAGATCTTTTTCTCTCCTTCGAATCGCGCGCCAAGCATTTTCTTTCTTCCCCTTCAAACACAGTGATGACAATCGATCATTATAGTCTCACCCTATTTGCGTGTACCTAACTACCTACTCACGAGTAGGTGCATCCACGAGCAACAACTCTTGTACGATTAATACTAACGACGCCGTTTCACAGGGCGAGATGATAGATCGCATAGAGTACCACGTGGAGCACGCGGTGGACTACGTGCAGACGGCTACGCAGGACACCAAGAAAGCACTCAAGTATCAAAGCAAAGCCCGGCGGGTGAGTTCTTCCGCCATCTATCGCCAAATAATCCATCTCTCCTTCGCTTCTAATTGGTCATTTTTTGTTTTTTTCCCCCTCGGCCCGCACCTTCCTTCTTCACCACCTCCGTCGGCTAACTCTTTCCTACCTTTGACCTATATCGGGGCGCGTCGCGACTCTCCTCCACATGTACATTTGTACGATAAAAATTCAAACCCTTTTATGCTGTTTGGTTTACCCCGCCCTCCTCCATCTATGTGTAATTAATACTCTCTTTCCCGTGGCGCGTAATCAAATACGACGACGCTTTCTTTCGCTCTCTACTAATAAATTTCTCACCTTTACGATCCAGTCACAGCACGCATATGTATATACGTGCATCGCATTGTATGTATAATATATGCGTGTATCTGTGTATGATGTATGTATTACATTTTATTATTGCCGCGTATAGATACACATGATAATATGATAATGTATGAAAACGCGCGCGAACCCAATTACACGTAACATATTCTCTCTCTCTCTCTCTCTCTCTCTCTCTCTCTCTCTCTCTCTCCCCTTTCTCTCTCTATCTGTTATTTGTTCATTTACTACATGTTCGTATATATCTGCGTTTATATACATGCATCATCGTATATGTGTCTCTCTACTTGTGTCGCTCTGTCCTGTTGAACATGAGTGTGCTAACTGTGCCTCTGTCCATGAACTGTTTTGTCTAATCGTACTACTAAAAACTGTGCGTGCTAACCTGTGCTCTTTAACCGACTAATCCGCGTCCACGGTTCGCGTGTGGTGACCGCGTGTACATACTACGTGCGTTTTAAATAGGCTGGGGGACTTTGTCCATGGTGCCATAGTCGGTACCGTCGACAACGAGACAGAATCTCGATCATAAGATCACGAGATCACGAGATCACGAGATCACGACTGGTTCTGCATTGGGGTGGTGCGACTACATACCTATGTATTATGTATATGGTGTGGCTTGTTACATGGTGTGTCTTTACGTGTACATCGTGTACAGCTTATACCATACATGCACGTATGTGTATGTATATACCTATACACGCGTGTACACGTAATTAAATTTGAGTGCATCCTTGTTAGAGGTGATCTGTGCTCGATTACCGATGCGTTTCCTCCACGTCCCGTTCGACCCTTAACACCTCGATTCCGACTCCGCTGCACTCTTCCACCCTGTGTTCCGACTACCCCCGATTATCCCCAATTACTCTGGCCTGGCCTCCTTGGTGCGGTATGATAAGGCGCGGCACGGCAATTTGAGTTGATGGACCACGTGATCGAAACCAGAGGCGAATTGATCAAGACCGAGGAGTATCGGAGGGAAGTTCGTAAGGTAAACGATTCTCATCGGATCCCGCACGTTTGATCGCCGCCGGATCGCTACGAGGTTCTATCGTTTCTGTCGTTTCTTTCCACGTTGCCGCCCACATTCACTTTCGATTCAAGTTCCAGGCTTTCTGTTCTTTCCCGCCTGTAGATATTCCGGATAACGAATCCATTTTGACAGGTTGTTTCGCAAAACGAGGCAGACGCAAAGACAGAGGCAAAGGCAAAGCCTCCATCCATGTGTTCAATGGATGCATTTCAGAGGGTACCTCCTTCCTAGTTGATCTCTTCCCGTTATCCAGCGGCGATCATTGACGGGCATGACTTGATAGGTGGAACGAGGGAAAAGAGCCAAGGGGGAATAACTCGACGATACGCAGCAGTTTGCTCCGTGATGGATCGTATTCTCCATCACTGATATGCTTCCTTTGTTCCCCACTTTTTCATTCACTACTAAACCGTCGCCGAATGTTTTCCTTATTGTACCTAATCGACTGTCTAATTTTGCACGCAGTCCTCTCAGTGTTTCCACTTTCCGTTACGATATCGATGGACCCGGAGGCTCCGAATTGTCGCGTCACATCGCATTTAACCATTCACTTATACGTATATGTACCTACGTATACGTCGAGACTGAAATAAAGTCAACGTAGAGATTGTCCTTGTTGAGGCTGGAATCGATCGTCGCATCGGCTCTTGACATAGGTACATATGCTGTACGTACGCGTCGCGTTCTCCCTGGAACGTTCTTCCCCTGTCGCCTTGCTTTTGTCCAAACTTCCGTTCTACGTTTCTCAATGTAACCGAACGGGAAGCTGAGTATAGCGTAGCGTAGATGAACGTGTCGATAGCATGTGCGATGTTCCTCAACTTCACCGTACGCTTTCTCGTTCTCGCTTGCGTGTACCGTCACGAACTTGGTTTTTCAGTTGGAATCCATTGTATTAGTACGCGAAATAGAAACGTTATTCATTCCGTTTCTCTTGCATCTCTCTTCTCTTCCTCTCCTCTCCCTTACTCTCTCTCTCTCTCTCTCCCACCCCCTCGTTCACATATGTACATCTCTCTGTTTGTCTGCCTATCCGTATTTCTGTCTGCTGTTTCTTGTTCTTCTCGATTGTGTAAAAATCAATACGTCTTCCGGCTTTCCACGACTCGTGGAGTCGATGCATCTGACTTCCCTTTCCCTCTGGTGGTTTGCACTCTACGTTGTGCTCGATTCGAACGATTCGTTGTTTCTCGTCGTTGATTTGGTCGGTCTCTCATACGAATCGTATCTGTTTTGTTTTCTGTTTCCAGAAAATGATCCTCATCATAATCTGCGTCTTAATATCGGCCGTGATATTAATCTCCATATTAATAGGATTGCTTCCGGGGAGCTAAAGCACCGCGTAGTGAGTAGTGCGTAGTGGGAAGACGGGGGGGAATGATCGTGCGGGGTAGATCGTTAGAACAACGCCGCGCCGCCCGCGTCACTTGTTCCGATGAGCGACGGGATAAAAGGACCGAAATTCGGAAATGATAGAAGATCGCAGCGACAGAGCGGGAAAAGGAACCGGAGGAGAATGGGACAGCTAGGCTAGGTGGTAGCGGTGATCGAAAAACGACGCGTAAACGTAGTCGGAGCGGTACGACAAGTATACATAGAATCGCGACGCGATGTCGATCGTGATCCTTCGAAATCTGCACGTTGCGTTTTTGGCTACCAACGAGAGACGGCTTCGCTATCCCCCTCTGTGTAGAGATCCAGGAGAGTCCTTCCTCGATCATAATCTCTGACTAACAAGCAACTTGTTCGTTGACGCAGTAACTGTTTTTAACCGTACCTACTCGTTCCACTAACAGGTGTTTCACTACTTACAATTAGTACATCGAACGTGCCGTTTGATGGCTGTGTGTAGCCTGCGTACCGGCTCGTCGCCGGTGTCTATCTCTGATGTCTCTGCTACTTTCGGTTCGCATAGTTTTTGTCGCTTATAATAGCATCGGCAGAGTAGACAAGAGATATTGGAGACGAGTCGGTTGTTCGCGGCAACCTTGCTGATAACGATCCTCGACTGTTGTGATTTGGCTGCTTCTTCTTCTGCTTCTACTTCTTCTCCATTCTCTTCATCATCATCATCTTCTTCTTCTTCTTCATCATTAACAACATCATGCTCTTCTGCGTCGTCGTCGTCGTCATCATCTTCGTCCAATTTCACCTCCTGTTTTTCTTCTATCTACCGATACTGGTTTCGCAGAGGTTCGAGAGATGGCATTCGCATCTACGAGAACATGCTCTGCCCTACCTGAAAGTTCGGACGAGTTTACCTGTGTGGCTTTTCTACTTTAACACATTTGCCTGCTGAAGCGCGGACGCGCGCTACATACTTGCATTGGTGGAGTGACGGCAATATTGTATTTTGTTTACAGAAATTGATGTTCATCGTAATTTGCCTGACGATAGCGTTCATCATTCTGATAATCATTCTGGTATACGCGTTGTAAGAAGGTCGAGTCACGATACAGGAGGATTTCAGGAAAGAAAAGGGTTGAAGGCAGTTGCGCAAAGTGGATTACGAGAAAGACACTGTTTCCGTTCCGAACAAACTCCGCGTGCGCAAGCAGCTGACGCAGCTGATCGCCAGATTTTCTGTGTCTTTTCGCGAGCGATTCTGATCTGACCTCCCGATCGGTAGGAAATGAATGCGTGTCCCCGTGACGCATGACGTGATGAATGCTCGCAAGTGTTGGCGGCTGGTGGAAGAGCAAGAGGAAGGAGTGCCGTATGTATTTCGGCTGGTAAGGAATATTTGTTCAGGTCGGTTTTTTGTCGATTAACTGCAATGTCGCTGTGTCATCGATCGTTGACCGGTTCGTACTCGGACAATTTTTCGCCAACTTGTTTTCTTTTCGTATTCGAATTCGTATTGAAGCTTCGTGAACACTGTACTACCTCGTGATTCTCGGTACGTACGCGGTTCAGTATCTGTATATATGTGTATGAGTATGTGCGTGCGTGCATGCGTGCGCATGTCTCCGGTGTGTGGGTATATGCATGTGTATACATATAGACGTACGCATATGTATATACGCATACTATGTAAGCGTGTGTGACATATTCTTTGTCGACGTCGGCGAGAAAACGTCGAAAGCGTGGGAAAGAACTCGCTCTTCGACTGAAAAGTCCCTGGAATTCGTTTCGTTAGATATACGTACACACATTCTGTAAATAGTTGCATTTGTATAGAACAGGTAATAATATTTACGATCAACGGTAAAATCGTTGTTCCTTGTTCTGGAATGCGTTGAAGACGGTTTAACGATTCGCGCGAGAGATGCTTGTCTGAATTTCTGAAAGTGCCGCGCGGATGGTGTCTCGTTAATCTCGTTCTCTCGGAAACGAAGAGATTGCTCGCGGCGCGATTCGATCGATTTTTCGCTCGAGGCGGATCGAGTATGCAGCGATTCGGAGACGAACAGAGTTCGGCAGGCGCACACGCAGAGAGGCACACGTAAGCTGCGATTTGCGAGGGATCGAAAGAAGGTATATACGCGTAACGAGGAGAAGATCACACGACGCATTTGGTGCGTAGCACCGGAAGGGGAGGATGCAATTATAGATACGGTAGGAACTAGGTTGCGGACTACCTTTGTAATTGATAATTGTGTGTTTTACCGAGCGCAGAAGAAAATCATGATCATGATCTGCATCGCTATACTTCTCGTCGTCCTGGCCACTACCGTCGGGGGATACTTTGGACTGTGAACGCCACAATCAGGTATTCTATACAATCCTGCAGCTCTTATTAGTCGAAAGGTTATTATTCGTCGAAACAAGCAGGGGAAGAGTGTGGGCGTGGATGTGGATTGGCGATCATACATGCTGTTGCTTTTTCAGAACAGTCCAAAGACGTCGCCGTCCTGTACGTGAATGCGTACATTCGGCAACATCTGTACCCTGGCAAATCGGCCCGAAACGCACGACGTCTCGCCGTTTCAAAGTCAAACGTTCGCCCTCGGCGTGCTCGGTATCGTCTGCATCGTCCGCATCGTCTGTATCGTCTGTCTCGGATAGGTCGTCACAGCAGTCTGCGATCAGTCCGGCCTCGATCTCGGTCGCGGTTTCGTTCTCAAAGTCGTCGACGGACCAGCAATCGGTGCTCACCGCTCCTAATCTCATCGATCGTCGCTGAATTCGCCTTCGTGTTGCGCACACGCGCAATTCATCTGTCATCGAGTAGCAGGAGATAAACGAGAAGAAGGGCACCTTGGAGGAGGAAGAACCGACGTCGTCATTGTTTACACGATCGTAGTCCATCGCTATAGCTGCGCCAGCCTCGACACCACGATGCCAGTCGTCGCCTCGGCCTCGGCTTCGTTTCGTCTGATTTCCATGAAACTCACCATTCGATGCCATGCGAACAGCATCTTCGCTATTCGTGCTTCGCTCCACGAGCATTCATCCTTTCCACGCAAGCACACCTAATCTCGTTCTTTCTTTCTTTCCTTCCTTGTTCGCAACGCTTTCCGCCGCAACCTAACAATCCCCTTTTCAAGCTCCCCAAACCGTCTCCTCTATCTCCTATCCCGTACCACGTAGTCCTTCCATTCGCATGTTCAGCGTACTCTACTAAAAGTGACGAGAGATGTGTATGTCGACGTATCACACATATGTCGGTAGTAAGATAAAGGGTGAACCTCGCGTTGAAAGATCGGGACACGCGATCGATCGGAAAGAAGGTTATTCTCTCTGGAGTGATCGCAGCATCCTCGATTCATCTGCATAGTTGATCGCGGATGTTGTACGAAACGAAGCCGAGCAATGTCTCCTCGAGCTGTCCGGCCTTACGCAGAGGAAGAGAACAGTATTTGGAGCAACAGCCCGCGTTCATCGCGAATAACTCGTTGGCGATCGATTATCGTGAACGTACGTATCGACGTATCGCGTTCCGTGGCAAGCCTAAACTCTAAAACCTTAAACCTTACACCTTAAAGCTAAAACCTAAAACCTCTGGCCTGTCGCGTGATAGGTACGCTACGGCACTCGAGCTGATTGTCAGCCGCACTACTGGCACTGGTAGCCGCGTCAAACTTTACCGACTATCTCTACCCAAGTGCATTTCTTTGACTGTGATTTTTAACCGAGCTTGGAAATTAGTTCTTTACAGACCTCCGATTTCGAACGTGTTCGAAAGTAGTAGGTAGCTTCGATCCACGCGACTCGTCCACCGCGTACACCGTCACTCGCTACATATCATACGGTAAATGGTCCCACGTGTCGCGAAACACGGCGTCAGAGTGAGTGGTTCAACGAGGTGTCGAACAAAAGCTAAAATTCTCTACGAGGCAGCAGACTCCTCTTGGACAACAAGGGATGGCGTGCAACGGTTTCGCGAGAGCGCAAAGGACGAATTTCCAAGTGCATCGCAACGTTAGGATAGCTTTCGTTGTATGGGATATTTACGCGCGAGTAGTCTTGTTTCCCGCTTTTCACTCTGTGTTACTGGTTCACCGACGCGACGCACGCCTCCATTCACGCGTAATTGTCGCATCGAGAGGTGGATGGAGCGTCTTGAACTTTGCGTTGCACGAAACGCCCTTAGGTATTGGGTTCGATCGACCGACCGACCGAACCGACCCATGTAACCGTTGCTCCCAGATTGGTTGCTGATCACACAGGGCAGGTCTGGGTAGAGGCTTGTTACTTGGGCGACAGTGCTACGCGGAATGTCGAAAAGATTTCTTATAATTCAACTGCCATCTATAGTAAACCTAGACCTAAATCTGAAGCTTTGGTTTTATGATCCGCTTTGCTGCCACGAGACCTTAGAACGTTTCGTTCGTTAATTTTGTCTGCATAAGTTGCAAGCGACGCTCTTACAGCAAGCTCGTGAACAAGCTATGAGCATTTGGTGGTTTTCGGTTCGGTTCGTGGCTGTTGCACCCACTTGTTGCGTACATCGAAATGACTGATTAGCGAGCGGTTCGGTGACAACTGACAACGTTAGGGACAACGAAGAAGAAGACGACGACGACGACGACGACGACGACGACGCGCGCGTCTTATGAATCGGGAAAGGCAATATGTATTCGTTTTCGTTGCTTTCAAAGAGTTTTTCGCGGGAAACGCGTATAGTGTTCGATGTGCTGGATCTCGACGCGAACGATTACATGTCGGTAGAAGGCAGGCAGGCAGGAAGGAGACAGGAAACATGCGAGGAAGAAGGAAGAGAGTATCTATAAAGCCGCAGCAATAATATAATATAGGTGTTATGGGGGAATAATCAACGGTAATACAATCGTGGACGATAATATCTGGCTCATACCGGTATATCGTATGTATGTACACGGAACGTAAGCACGTTATACGTATACGCACGGCAGCTGTCCTACGTATACGTACTACACAAAAAGGAACACGCAGGCGCACCGCGCGCGCATACGCATTCACAGGCATACACGTACACAAACACGTTACATGTGTATATATACATAGTTAGTCGGCACAGTCGAAAAGAGTAATATATTAACGATAATAATTTATTATTCGCGACGCCTGTTGCTCGTGAATTATCAATTAAATAATCGCTTTTCGAGCAAGGAATGGGCGACGTTCGTGTTAATGTTTTGTTGATTATATTATATGAACGTTGGGGGTGCATATATTTAAAAGATTATGGGTTAATGTTTAAAAATGATATAAAGGTAAACAGTTACGCTATACAGGCAACGATGCGTACATTCCGCGCGTTGCTGTAACAACAATATTAATATAGCACGATAACGTGGTTTGCGAAAACTGGCACGATGACTATAAAGGCGGTAAAACGCGCGTGGAGGGGATGATACGATGATGATGATGACGACGTCGACCTCGACGATGTTGACGATAACGATAACGATAATTAACGATACTTGAAATCACTTTGCATTGTACAGAGGCATAATAATTGTTAGTTTAGATGGTTACGTTCCCACAATCTATTACTTAATCATTCGTTACCACTAAAGGTAAAGTTAAATGTGCAATCCTTCTGTCGCGGGGTAAAACGGTGGTTGGCGAAAGGCGTGCTCGGTATTCCTAGCCTAGCCTTTCCAATCGAAGCGGTATCCTCGAGCTCTGTCGTCGGAGAAGAAGCGTTCGTTCGTTTTCGAATATTGGCGATCAGGTATACTTTCGCGCTCGAAACATGGCCACTTTCGGCATGCTTGAGCGATCGAGCGATTCCCATACAATCGTACATCCTGCCTCCTTCTCCTCTTCCTTCCCGTTGTTCCTCGTCTAGCCTTATCCTACCTTGCATCTCTCACTCGCTAGCTCTCGTCCCATGCAATCACGCGATCCTCCGAACGAACGTTGCTTCGCGTCGCAAGCGAAAAATCGAGTCGCAAATCTAGAATTTCTCGCTCCGATGAAAACTGTAGTTGTTCAGTTTTCTCTCCCCCCTCTCTCTCTCTCTCTCTCTCTCTCTTTATCTCGGTGTTTATAATATATTTAGATTTTGCTGATTCGTCGGAGATTGGGACGCGAGGCCGCGAGGCATGAGACATGAGACGGAAATGAAAACGAAAACGCTTCGCTTTGAACGATCGCCGCAGCATTTAATACTTTTCTTGCGAATACGTTGCCGGCTCGAATGTTTCCGATAGTCGAGCGAGTCAATTACATGTACGTATTGTCCGTTGAGCCGTGAACGTCGACAGGAGAAGTTGCGAATGCGATAAGATGTATCCAACAGTTTTTATTCTATCCTTGCCTCCGCTCTGAAGGAGAAATTGTCTGTAAGCAATCTCGCGATAGGAATTGAAGGATTCAACCTTACTTTCGTATCATCGAATAAACTTTCCGACCCACGATAGATATTCTCGAGAGCGTTACTTTGTTTGGCCTAAGAACGAAACGAAGGCTTTCTCGATGCTAGGGGACCTTTAGCTCGGCTATTTTTATCGTTAACGAGCAAAGATCGGCGTGTTTCCCATCCTGCGCGCGTTCGATAATTCGATGTCTGTCTCACCCTCATTTCTCGCTTTCTCTCTCGATGACTACCGACCCATCATCGTTCAAATGCAACCGGAAGCGGACACTTGCACAAGTGGTGACGGAGAAACGACCGCCGCGCCGCTAGAGAATTCAGAATTCAGATAGCTACGTACCTACATATGTATTTCCCATTTCAAATAAAACGCGCCAGTCGAATGGACGCGAGCTTGAATGTTGATTGTTGGTTGTTGGCCACTCAGCCCAGAAGATATCTGAAAAATACGCCTCTGCTTCTGTCGCTGATTGTCTGTATCGCGTCCTTAGCGCCAAGGGCGGGGCAATGTAGGAATAGAATAGACATTGATACTTGATAGGAGCGATAGGCAAATCCGAGCGACAAGCAGTAGACGGCAGAGAGAGAGCGGGAGCAAGAGAGAGAGAGAGAGAGAGAGAGAGAGCGTGAGCTAGACGGTAATCGTGACTAAATAAAAACAGAGGGAACGCTTTAGAGACCTTGAACACGACAAACTATCGAAAATGTATGTACATTGGTCGTGTCGCATCGGTGCAATTATTACTTCGAGAGACTATTTCAATAACCTTATGAGTGTCAATTCCACTTTCATGCGTAAATAGTAAGTTTGCGAACGTTCTAAGACGAAAGAATGAACGGACGAACGAAAAATAAAGGACGATCCAAGAGGAGTCAGTGTTAAATCGTAACGTTAAGAGAGGCTGCGTTACCGCGCTCCGCGCGTGTCACGCTATAAAGTGAGATTATTAATAAATTTACATTATCCAGAATGCAAACTAGGGAGTAAGAGTGTGCTAGATGGAAAGGGGAAGAAAGCACGGACACGTGAGATAGGGGAAAGGGAGGGAAGCCTATAGAGAAAGAAACGGGTAGTTGTGGGGTGCGACCGAACAAATGTGTGATAGAGAATAGCAGAGAGGTTGAATGAGAGAGCGTGCGTGCGTGCGTGCGTGCTTGCTTGCTTGCTTGCTTGCTTGCGTGCGAGAGAGGAAGCGATCACGAGAGAAATATGAAAACCGATGAAATTTAGCACGTTCAAACAAGTATGGATACTTTTTATCCTAGATAATTCATAGGTGAGATTCATAAGAGAAAAAAAAAGAGGGAAAAAACCTGTATTAACGGCTACTCACTAAATAAATCAACGGTGTTTTCTGCCTGTGAGCTGTGAGAGATGTATCTGCGTCGAGCGATCATGGATTTTCACTTCTCTCTTTCTCTCTCTCTCGATCGAACAAAGAAGGATAAATCGCTGTTTCATTTTCATCCTTAATAAGATCTGTTACTGTTATTACGAGCAATTATTTTTTATTATCATCATCATCGTCATAGTCATTACCTACTGCTGCTATCACAATCATCATTATCATTATTCTTCTTATTGTTGTTATTATTATTATTATTATTATTATTATTAGAATTGTTATTCTTTTTACCATCATCATCATCATTATCATCATCATCATTATTGATACTGTACAAAGTTGGCAATAATCTTAAGAGACCCACCGTGTCGTAATATCTTTACTCCTCGATGTGGAAAGGGAATGCGAAGCATGCGAAAGTTTGATTCGACACGGCGCGGCACGTCGTCGAGCATGGAAACCAAAGAGAGGAGTGACAATTATCGCAGCAGTAGAAATATAACGTGCGATCGACTGAATGTGCCCTTTCACCGTGTAACCATGCACAAAGTTAACTCTTCTGTGAGTATACGTATATACATATGCGTATGCACATGCATTCATGTACGTGTGTATATATGTATATTCACGCATATAGCGGTAGGCCTCTAAATCGTAGATCCGGCTCGGTAGAGAAGCTAGGCGAAGATGGAGATGGAGACGAAGACGAGGATGAAGGAAGGGAAGGGCGAGAAAGGATGGGAGTCGGATCGCGCGAACAAAACATTCAGTCGCCCAACGAGAATCGAATCGATGAATCGTTTCTCGACCCACCGGGAACGCGGTTTAGTATTTCGAGGTGTCGGGCTTCGCATCTGACACGGCCGATTCCCCGATATCCTTTCGCGTTACGCGAATGATTTTCAATCCACCGGGATCTACTAGGGCGAAAAGAAAAGAGAAGAGAAGAAAAGAAGAGGAAAGAAAAGAAGCCAAGCGTTCATTGTACAATTATATTCTTTTACGTTAATGACATACTATTGAGTAGACGGGTAGTATATTTTACATTACCGAAATATAGTAGTATTACTTGTCTTACCCTAATTTTATATATCGTCGAAGATACGTATCCGCAGGAATAACGATCTTAGTCAGCACTACAGCGACGAAATTACTATACGTCTGTAGACAACAAAAAAGTCCGCAAAGAGATTTTAAAAACCGACACGATGTTCAATGTATTTAACGATCTTCTCTCGAAAGATGAACAATATACAACAATATGTAACGGGAGTAAACCCAGCGCGTGTCCCATTCATTCGATCCCATGGCCCTCCCTCGCTCTCCTCCTACGCACAGGAGACAGTAGAATTGGATAGAAACACAGACGTATTATTATACTTATTCATCGGTATACTTTATTTTTCCGCTGTTTTATGATGTAGTATTACAGCGACGAACAATAGGATAAAGCAACAGAGCAGCGAATATGGTGGAGTCAACGGCAAATAAATATATAAATGGCGAGTAATCGACTGGATAGGTAAGACAACTCATGAAAGCATATGTACAACATCATTCACGCGCATACACACGAGTGCTTGGTCGGTCTCTCTTCATCATCGAAGCTGATGAAGCGTACAGTATATATATATATCTGTTAGACGCGAACATTTGGGCAGAGCCTCGAATCCCTGAGATCGGACACAGTTTCGGCTGGATATAGAAGACCATCGTCGAAATGACCGTCCTTGGTTACGTCCTCCGGTCCCTGAAGAGCGTGCTCGCGAATAAATGTGGTTACCACACGAGAATTCACATAGGACATGGTCAATCGGCATCCCCAACTGATCAAGGCCAACGGCTGAAACATTGATCGGGAACTGACAGGTTGGTTCCTATTATCAACGGCGGTCGCGATCTTACGCGTGTACTTACGCGGTCTTTCTTCAACAGGTTATACGGGCTGATAACGTGCCGTCGCAGACAACCGGCGACCAAACTTTTCAAACGCTTCACCTCTAATGGATTCGCGCACGGGTGATAGAGCGCGACAATCGCACCGTGCTGAATTCAGAAGGCAACTAATATTGTACAGCTAACATAATTGCCCGCGTACGTGCGATTTCATTTTAAACAATTATTACCTCGAGGCTGTGCAGCCACCTTTGCTTGGGCAAGAACTTGTACTCTCCATAAACAGGCCACAGAGGTCTGTGCGATCCACTGAGGATAATGGCAATATAACAGTTTTCGCGGACGTGTCGTTTGTTGGTAGAAAAATTGCAACCTATATACTTACAACAATGGAATCTCGTCGTCGTACTCTATTCTCTCGTGCATACAGATATGAGTAGCCTGCAACATATTGCAACTTTACTGTCTACATTGCCGACTGCGATACGCGATGCATGCAGAGCTCGCGCCAACACTTACGATGTAATTCTTCGGAATGCGTTCGCAATACTTGACAGGTATCGTTTCTCTGTGCGGCAGGATTTTCTTGTCGTAGCACGTGTGGTCGATAGCAGAGCTATCCCAGTCGATGGTCAGGTTGGTCTAAAAGTCGCGAAACGTGAACGCCTAAACGCGTGCGATAGATGGATCCACGCGTAAAAGCCAGCATACGTACTTATATACTTATTACTTGTGTACGGAGGTGTGTACCTACTTTGGCATCGTCGCACTTTGAAGACGGTACTCCCATCGGGACTCCGTGAAGGGATTCCGATGGACCGTGACCCTCTGATTCAGATTGCTTTCCATAGATTTTGGGCGGTGGAATGGGTTCGTTCGACCTGTCGGGCATCCACCGTCCATTCCAATCCTCCAACTGATCGTTCGCGCTTCGGCGATTCTCCCCGTTCGCGTACACATAATTACGTAGCCGAACGAGATCCACATTCCGCAGATCCTCTGGAATATGTATCGAGACACGGGTAAATTACATGTTGTCGCCGTTCCACCACGTATAGGTTAGGAGAAGAGAGAGGGCGTCACAGTGGTCGAATGACAGGGGCTCGCGGTGATCGGAAATAACAGCTGGTTAAACGGTATCGTACCGTCACCATCGACGTAGTCGTCGTTGAGAAAATTGTCCGTCGCCACGCTCCATGCTATCAGATTGCAAACGAACAAAACGAAACAATCTTCTGTCTTCATCTTGTCACTGAATGTACTTACTTGTGTACACACGGCATGAAAATGCTACACAACGCGCGCCATGCACGCCATCTCGTGGCAACAGCCAACGATGGCCAGCGATCGCGTCCCAGCGACTTCGTCGTTAGAGATCGGTTCAACTGGGTTCAATTTCAATGAATTTCGTTCGAACTTGAGTGAAGAAATGAACCTGATTAAAACAGACGAGACGCGGGTATTTGAATTGCATGCCTGTAGGTAAACACGTAAGAGAAGTAACATATGCACATAAATAGATACATACCTACATAGATTGCGAGGGAGAAGTGGCGGAGTGATGTTGTTCGATGACCGACTCGGATTCGCAAACTGCACTACCTAAGTAAGTAGTCGATGAATTTTCCTGTGATGGGTGTAACGAGGGCGCACGAGGAAGCTATTACCGTTACCCAGCGTTCGCGGTAATTTGATTAATTACGAGTACTGTGCTCGACCGCAGTTGCTGGTACAGCGGGGAAAATTAATGGTTAACATGCCGAAGCTAGGTCTCGAGCGCCGTTCAGCTTTCGTATGTCCCTGAGCTTTGTCCAGCCGATGGATTTGCTTGTTCCTTGTTCCGGACAGTAGGTATGCAAGTATTTGGAGTTGCGGGGGGCGCGTCATTTACGGAAACGAACGCACACGCGAGCAGAATCAACGGCCGCGTTCTTTAATCGTCCTCGAACAGATATCGAGTGGAAGAATGGTTTGAACCGTGACGATCGTTCCGCGACTAATCTCTGTCTGAATTTGGTCGTGTCCGAACCGAATTGTGCAGGCGTTGAGGCGAAGCGATGCAGAATGGGATGAACAGATGGGAAACGTGGTCGGGCAAAGGGAGTATATGTAGGTAGATATATATGTACCGTTCCACGATCGTGTCATGGTCCAAGGGTCGGAAGGATTGTCCTCGAGGGAGAAACCAAGGTTGATTCGTTAACGGTGTAGCGCGAGCCTTTTCTAGCCAGCATCCCGCGGTCGGGCGACAGCGTTGGTCGCTACGGGAAGCAGGTGGATAAAGGATTAATCGAAGGGCAGCTAGATAAGGCGATGCGTGCGTGCGTGCGTGCGTCAAGTAGCTGTCAGTCGCTATCGGTGTCGATAAAGTCGAAGAGATAGTGGAAGCAGAGCACTTTCGAGTATGTTGCCGAGAACGCGTTCGATCGAAAGCTGAACAAAGCTAAACGGATGACCGACTGCACTGTAAACAATGCCTCGAGTGGCCATATCCGCTACCGAGACCACCTACCTCGAGGCTCTTTACGCTCGATACGTCACTCATCACTCGTGCGATGCGCCCGTTTTTCCCTCCTGCCTTGTTTTGGACCTGGATCGCTTTGAGAAGTTGGTTTAAATCGGGCAAATAGAGAAATTGATACTACTTTATTGTCGGATCTTATTTACAAGACGATCGTCGTACATGAGAGAAAAGATACATAGGTAGATATATACAAGAAAGATAAAAGAAAAGAAGATACGCGCCCGGCTCGGCTCGGCCGTGCCGGAGCGGCTGTTTTCCGCGCTGGTGGAAAATCAACGACGCGAACATCGCCCCCTTTCTTCCTTCCCTCCCTTTCCCTTCTGCCCTTCTTTCCTTCTGTTGCCAGCGTCCGAAGCGTGTCAGAGCGAGGTCGAAAGGGCGCGCGTTTATCGCAATTAAAGGGAATCCCATAAAGTCGGGTACGGAGTAAAAGAAATGGATTGGATGAGAAGCCAAATTGGAAGACTGTCGTAGCGCGTTTTACGGCAGCTGGAGGATTGTTAATGGGTTCCGTTTGGTTGGCGCCTGGTCTCGGACGGTGCGGTACGCGGTCGTCAAGCAGAATAATGTCCTTTGTGCTGATGGCGCGGCTTGGCGCGGCGGGACGACATCGACAGGAGAATATTTTGGGATCTGATCGCGTAGAATGGAACGGTTGGTAGGCGATACGCTTGGACACGACAGTGGACGTGAAGCAGTGTCGATGATGATCGCCGGTGAAGGCGCACGACAAGGGTCGATCAGTTTTTTCTGTTGACCGAGTCGGGCACGCAGGCCACCGTTACCGACATCGGCTTCAGTTGCCATTTGTGACGAAGAGACGTTGGCAGGGGCGTTTCCGTTTGCTTGCCACTGTTCAACTTCCATTCTTCCGATTCACGTTCACTCAGCACGTGCACCTGCAAGAGAAACATCGCGACGAGGGCCAACACCAGCGTCACTTGTCAGAGTTGACAATTGGTCGCGGCGCTGCCAGTGGATGTACATATGTACTTCCTTACCGTATAGTTCAGCTGTTTGCAGAAGTGAAGCTTGCTTTGGCAAGCTTTCGGCTTGCACCGCGATTCGGACAGGTACCTGGGATAATGACCCGCGCCCAGATCGTTAACCTTATAGTCGGACTCGCAGGAACAGGAGGACTGCGGGCAGAGTTGAAGATAGATCGGATTCGTGTCGCGATCAAGCTGTTCTCCTTCAACTTACTCTGGCCGTTACTCGTATCCGGGCGGAGGATTCCTCGGGGTGGTTGGCGAGCGTGATGGCGACTCGCTTCCGTTCTTCTATCCCTATCGGCTCGTCCAACAGCCCCTTATCGCTCCACCACAGAGCGTCGTCCGGTGCTCCGTCGCCGCGACCGAGCAACGCTTCGATATCCAGGGGTTGCTGCTGTTGCTGATGTAGCAGTTGTAGCTGTTGGCGTAACCGAGCGAGTGCCAACGGTTCCGCGATTCGTAAATCGTGCAGTATCATCTGAAGGGAAAATGTCGCTGACCACCAGCCCTTTACCAGCTTATGCACGCTACTTACGTAGACGATTAAGATCTTCATGTTTCTCGTAATGGAATGCCGAGAACGTTGGCCGTAAACGCGACAAGATCGTGGTCAAACTGAACCGGTCAACTGAACGTACATCCCTCGGAAGACCCGCCTTATATACTAGAACCGACAGTCTTGGGGCAGCGGATAAAGCGAAAATTCCACCCTCATTCGCTAAGACAGTTCCGTGCGTTGCGGAGGTAACGAGAGAATCCATTAACGTTACACGATCTCTTGCCAAGGTGGATATCCGTCCGTCTCGCGGTCTTTTATCATTCGTGACAGCCATCGAGTTCTCGTGACGCGTACGCGCCATCTCATCTTCGATACACCTTCTCTTCACCTTTTTCATTGTCTTTTCTTTTCTCCTCCGACACGTATCCCTCTATCGTTCTCGTCCCACGCACGTAGGACGTACAACCGGACTCGACCAAATGGTAAAATCCTTCTTCACGCTTTTCGCCTGATCGTCCTTCGTTCACCCCAATCGCCGGAAAGCGTTAACGAGACGCGGACAATTTGACCTAGCAGTTACGCATTGCGTGGATTCTAGTAGGTAGGTACGCGCGCACGCCGTACGCACGCACGCAGCATTGAATTTCACGGCCGCCAGCAATTAGTTTCTGCACCAGATACGAGAAAAATCGATGCCGCGAGAAGGCGGTATTCTCTTGGCCCCATCGCGGTCTACCCTCTTCTCCTCTAATTACACGCGAATCTGCTCGCCCTTTCTTCCTTTCTCTCTTCCTTCCCGTGACTTGCCAGACAATTCCCTACGCGGACACGCGCGACGCGGTGACGTAGGTGCTACAATTTTATTCACCGCATAGCGTGATTGGTAACGTTGGTATACATATAACGTCTGCTCATGTGACGTTACGCGTAGGGAATTGCCGGACAACTCGCTGATCGTCGAGGCAAGTAATCGTACGCGTCTCCGCGCAGCGGATGAAACTGGCAAACGGGAAGGAAAGGTGAGACGACGGTGTAGAACCGGTGATCATCCGTTTAGAGACCCCTGGGGAGGCCACCGGCGATAACCGTGAAGTTTATTTTCTCGCAGGACGCGCCGTTGTACGGTCGTTCCATCGACCAACGTTTGTAAAGCGAACGAACGAGGGAGAATGCTTTTCTACTCGACTCGTCCGACTTTACTTAGTGCGGGACGGACTATTGCGGGGTTGCTACTCAGCTTTCGACTCCGCGCACGGACGCGAAAGAAAGGCGATATTTGCGTGCGGTGCATAGGTGCTGTAGGAGGTAGCTGGAACGCGAGCGAAACGGTCGCGGTGCTTAGAAAAATGTGACGAACGATCCCGAGGCAGGAATCGGTTGTTGGCGATGGCCCGAAGATGCGTCCGATTGGCGGCGCGGCGCGGCGAGCCGCTTAATGGATTTCGGTGTCGTGTACACAGTACATACGCTGTACAAGGACGCGTCGCGTCCGCGTCGGCGCGTGCGTGCTTGAGCCGCTTCACCCCCGATACCCTTTATATATGTCGAGGAAGCTCGACAAGGACCGGTACACGGCACGCGATTTTCGGTGCGAGAACACGCACCGACTTCGGCGGACATCACTTTCCACTTTCGACCTTGTCGCGTGCAATCACCGCTCGTCCCAGGACTCACGATGGCCAAGCACCGTGCGCTCGCCTTCCCGATCCTCCTTCTGCCGATCGCAACATTCGCGACCGCTTGGGTAGCGGCCATGCCCCGTCAGGTAATTCTTTTCTTCACCTACGACCACCCTTCGCCCTTTCTCCTCCCTCACTATTCTCCATATTTTCTATATTTTCCATGTTTTCTACCCCTTCATTCGCGTTGCCTCTCCGAACCGAAAAGTTAATACGAAGCAGAACCAGCGGAAGGACGAAGAGGCATCCGTGGCGGCGTCGACGAGGCGACAGCCACCCGCGCGATCCACAACCGTAGGCGCAACTTGTTGCGTCGCGAGGCCTGTGCGCTACCCTAGTCTTTCGCTTACGAATCACGGAGTTTCTTTTTCTATACTTTGCTCGTGCAACCTAGCGTCCTATCGGATCGAAAGCGCTTGCGACGTAATTGTCGGATAAAGAAAGAACGTCCTTCGCGGGCTGACAAGGCTAGGCAATTCCGTTATCGTTTATCCAGTGGTCAACCGTACCGTATCTGATGCAGCACGAACCAGCTTTCGCTCGAGGTGGACGGGTCTCGGAATCTGTTCACGTACCCATTTCCCGGGGGATCATATGGGCGATCGCATAGGCGATGAAATAACGGTAACGGGGCGAGATACAGGGTACAATCGAAAACGCGATCGCGCTAGCGAGAAACTTTTCCTATGCATACTGATCGAGAGGCGGCGGACCGCACGGTCGTCGCGGCCGGTCGATGTCGAGATTCGGTTCCAAACCAATCTCTATTCGTTTGGCTGGGACGAGCAAGTCAGCTCGGCGGTCACGTACGTGTTCGCGTAATACCTATTACCGGTTACGTGCTTTGCCATCCGTCCAGGAACCGCACAAACTTTTCGAAAGATCACGTCCTCTATTCTCCCCTATTCCTAATTTCTTGCACGGCAAACTTGCCTCGTTCCCCGCCGCCTGCTTTTTCGAAAGCAGCGCGATCCTTCGGCTGGCCAGACACGAGTAACTCTTTCTCTACAGTCTACACCGACATTCTCAGTTGCAGGCTGGATCGAACGACTTGCAGCGTGGTCTCTACGGACCAGCGTCCGCTGAATATTTTGGCCCATATCTCGAAGAGCATGGTAAGCTTCGCTCTCTACTCGTTTGTCCGTCCGCCCTACTGTCCGTGTCTGTTCCTCGTCCCCCTTTGTTTCACGCGTGTTCGGTGCTGGTGCTCGTTTCACACAGGCAATCCCATTCGTCGGGACATGGGTGATTTCGGGACATTTTCGCAAGCGGATCGATTTGGACACCGCTGAAGCAAATCTGTACACGTCCCGTCCTTGTAAGTGTCCAAGCTACCGCTCTTGTTTCGTCTCGTTAGCAGAGAAGAAGATCCGCATCGGTACTATTGTAAAGGAGGCAAAGATTGCTCGAGGCTTGGCCGTTCTGCTGGTTGTTGGACATTTCTGGTGGTTTGTCGTCGCTTATCGCCGTTTGCCGCCGCTTTTCGTCGCCCGTGGAAGCAGTCGTAGAGAACGAGCAGTTGAGCTGTTGAGCGGACGGCTGAACTCGAGTGCTTGATAATTGTAGGCTCGGCGAGGGGGAAGACGCTCGAACGGCAACCTCCCAAGGATTCGATCGCGGTGGACACCGTGACGGGGATCGCGGCGGCGGCGGAGCTTTCGCGGGCCCTGAAAGATCGATCGCGATACGTCCAGGACGCCGGGGATCGTCTGGAGCGAAATCTCGATCAGATCGGCGGCGGCAATCTGTTGAGGAGGGGCCTGCTGGAACGAGAGACCGCCTACGATTCTGGCCGCTGGCCGACGCCCATGGCGGCAAGGAATCTCGATCAAATAGGCGGAGGGAATTTGCTGCGCGACGCGGACGATCGCCTGGATCGGAACTTGGACCAAATCGGCGGGGGAAACTTAGTGCGAGACTTGGCCGAGGTGGCCGACGAAATTACTCGCGAACGGGCGGCGGAGTCGCGTTCGCGCTCTAATTCGCATCTACCTTTACCCTTACCTTTGCCCTTGCAGTCGCGATACGCCGACAGGCCGTAGCAACGCGGCGCGTACGCGTCCAGTATTTTCCCGCACGTAGAGAGAACGCGAGTCTCGCCGTCGTCGACGATAGGCTTTCCCATTTATCCACTTTGTATGCATTTCGCTAGCAACGAATAAAGATTGTACGTGACGATGAATGCCGTTGACTCTTTGTTCCGTGCGTTACGCGCCCTTCAGATCCAATTTAAAATTCAATAATTTATTCGTCCCAGTTGTGGTCGCGTGAGCCTGCCCGCCGGCCCTCCCTTCCTCGCTCCCACCAGCCCACTTGGCTCCTTTCCGCTTCTACGTACTACCCCGAATCACGCACTGTGCATTTCGTTCAAGATTCGATGGACCCGCGGGTCTCTCGATTGGACAACGTCAACGGACACCGCGATCTTCGCTTCAACGAGCCCACCGGTCGCGATTTCGACTTGCCCGCAACTGTCACGTTGGACCGTATCGATGTGCTCCCGACCGGCAGGTAAGCGGAACACCCGGTTTTCCCGCCTTTCAAACGTTTCTGTCGTACGACGAAGCTTGATTTGTTCCCGTTACAGACGAGTCGACGCTTCTCCGAACGAGATCCGCCACCGGTCGACGGCCGAGCGGTCCGCCAAACGGAACATCGACGAAATCGATCGGACGGCCTTCGACAATTTTGTGAAACGAAACATGGAGAAACAGCTGATCGGATGGAACGGATTAGGGAAGAGGCTCGACGATTTTCTCGCTTTCATCAGGTCCAATGACTTTGAGACTGTCGCTTAAGGCTTAATTACAAGTGCGCGGCGACGGAAGGAGAGCCGCGGTCATCTCTGTTCTCGTTGTTCATCCATTGGTTCGCGTGAATTTCCTTGGCCCGCGAAGGTCCTCTTGTTTTTAAACTTGTGTAACTAGAACCTACCCTTCGCGAGAATAAACAACTTGGCAAACGAATGGCGTTCGTTATTTCTACAGTTAACGTTCCTCGATAGGGACCGATTTATTCTACCAGCTGGCAACTGGCAAGCAAGCATGAGCTAGCGGACACGCTCGCCGAGAAGTCGAACTTCCGGCATGGTTGGTGTTCGGGGCCGATCATCGATCGGTTTGCGCGCGACGAAACCAACTTCGCGCGGGCTGCACGCTGAAAACTTCGACAGAGGATTTCGGTGGACGGGATCACGGCCAGTGGAGCGGCGAGCATCAGCATCAGCTACAGCTACAGCTTCAGCTTCAGCTCCAGCTCCAGCTACAACTTCAGCTTCATTTTCAGCTCTCTCTGTCAGCTTGGCGCGATGTTGCCCCCGTTGCCCGTTCCTCTTCCTCTCCGACGCGGCCACGATTCTCCTGATTTCCTCGTTCACGTCCGTAGGGGTCTCGATCCTGGCGTTCTCCCTGTTCCGGTCCATGCGCACCAGCTGGCCAGGCAACGGAAAAGGGAAGGATCAAGGTAAAGATTGGGTAGGTACGTATGTATTGTACGTACCTCGAGCACGTTTTCCTCGAGCGTCGCAAACCGTTTCAACACCCCGGCCAGCTTGGAGCTCTGCGCGGTCAATCGGTCGGTCACTCGCAATTCTTCCCCAACGTCACCCTTCATCTGTAACGCAGCCCCAGTTATTGTAACGCGTGTACCTTTTTCTAACTTCTCCCTCCGTTATATCATGGTCCAAGACCGGAAGAAGAAGAAGAAGACGCACCTCTTTCATTCCTCTGGCGACTTGTTCGCCGATGTACTGGACATTGCCGCGCGCCCGGTCAACCTGCCGACACATGGAAAAAATCGTGCATCCGCTACATTAATCGATCGCTCGTCTAGGATACATTACGATCGAGGTGAATTCCCTCGTCTCCGTCATGAGTTTACGCCGCAACCTCGTCGCCGCTAGAAACTAAGTAAACGCTCCGGATTACTGTCTTTCCTTCCGCCCGCAAGCTAGCTAAGCAGCTACTTTGCCCTCGTTCCAAAAGCTTACGCGTTGGCAGACGTAGAACACGGTCGCTATATGCGCGAACATGGGGATCGCGCTGCCAAACAGATGATGCATCAGACGCATGATTGATCTTCGTCGACAAAGGCGAATGGAACGGAGATTGCGATCCGGACGAAATCCAATAACGTCCGAGAGCGATCTGTGGATCGTTCAACCACCGAGCCAGTCGACAGCAAACATTCCTCTCGTCATCGTTACTCCAAACTGCTGACTGCTGCAAGCTCCAAGCTTCATCGAATCTGCCTGAAGTCTATCCATAATCGCAGACAGCGAGCGACGCGGAACCACAATATCCGTACGCTCGGACGCATTCGTGGCATATGCGTATGTGTGTGTAATATGTACACGCGGGGCTGATTGAAAGCCCGAAACTGTAGTAAACATCGTGCGAGCGGTTATGCGCTGGGGTATGGACTGCGTAAATTACCTCCATTCATTCATAAATTATAAACTCGCGCGCAAACCATTCATACCGGCATATCAATAGAAAACTCACAAAACCCTACCGATAGTGCAGGGCTATTTGAGACCTCCAGTAGTATATCGTATTCGCAGTACCTATACATGTATGCTCTAATAAGGCACAGAAGTCGGATGTGCGTGCGAGTTTCGGCCAACTTCACGGATCGATCGTAACTTTCTTACCGACTGCCACTTCACCTCTTTCGCAATCCTCCGGACGCAAATTATCGCGTTAAAATTCTGTATATTCTAACAAACGTTAAAGAAAAGGGGAAAGAGTTAATGTATCCGGTTTCGTGTTTGCTTTTAGAGGGAGTAATTAAGTACTTAATAAAGTACACGCAGAATTGTTGAGAATAAGTGAGAAATTTGTGTATCCCGGGTAGAATGGACAGCGAAGATGTTGGACGCTGTGGTCCAAGGAAAAGAGAGGAAAGCGTTTCGTCCTGGGTCTGCCAGAGGACTCTTCAGTGAGGCTGTCCTGACAAACCCTGCCTCAGACGCTGGGATGTTAGGAGTTAGGAGTAGGACGAAACGGGTATATATACGGACCGAGTGGTGGATGGTCACTTTCGAGAGAGGCGTCGGGCGTCAGCCCTCTAGCGGAGAGGGGAGCCACCTCGTCACTCGAGACCGCCACAGATGAAAGCGAACGAAAGGTCAAATCTAATTTTGCATTTGAAAGGAGGTTTAAAAGTAGCGACGCAGATGGCGTGGATGGCTCCGCACTGACATTCAGGCGAACCAGGGGCACGCTCGCGCTCGCGCACGTCGCACGTCATCGGTCGGTGTTGATTCGGTGTGGCGCTTGGGCGCTGCGCCGTGCCGCGCACGCGTCCAGCGGTGATTTCGCGGCACGAACGTTTCGAGTGCAGCGCTAACCACTCTGCGACTATTCCGCCCGTAGAATCGCCAAAAATATGCAAAAATATGAGAAACTGGAGAAAATAGGAGAAGGTAGGTGGGAAGAGTCAGAGGATCGATTATTTGTTTCGGGATTTGCTCGGTGTTCTCGCACGATTCGCGTCCTCGACACCCCGGCAGCCCCCTATACTTAGCCGAACCGAACGTTCCTCTGACAGCCGCTATTACTGATGCATCATCTCTCCCGCGAGCGTTACCTTTAATCTCCTTGCCCTCCGTTGTCCAGGTACTTATGGAACCGTTTTCAAAGCGAAAAATCGCGAGACTCACGAAATCGTAGCCCTGAAGAGAGTACGACTGGATGAAGACGACGAAGTAAGTGATAAGTATACTCCGTAACGGGCGGCGCACGGCTACAGCCCTATCGCGCTATGGCAATTCTACAATTCTACAATCCCGTCCAGGGTGTACCATCGTCCGCGCTCAGAGAAATATGCCTGCTCAAGGAGTTGAAGCACAAAAATATAGTCAGGCTTTACGACGTGCTGCACAGTGACAAGAAACTGACATTGGTCTTCGAGCATTGCAATCAGGACCTGAAGAAGTATTTCGACAGTCTGAACGGAGAGATCGATTTGGACGTTGTCAAGTCATTTCTGTAAGGAACCATCTAGGGTGCACATCTAGGAATGAAAATTTTTCCGTATCAGAATTCGGTATACCCGCATCGTTCTAATCCGTTTTAGGTATCAGTTGTTACGCGGTCTGGCATTTTGTCACAGCCGAAATGTCTTGCACAGAGACCTCAAGCCACAAAACTTGCTCATCAACAAGGTACAGGTTTGAGCGTTCCAAACGTTTGGCCGCAAGGTAATTCTAGCTTTTAAGAGCTGTCTGAAACTCGCTTCCAGAACGGGGAGTTGAAGTTGGCCGACTTTGGACTGGCAAGAGCCTTCGGGATACCTGTGAAATGTTACTCCGCCGAAGTTGTAACGCTATGGTACCGTCCACCAGACGTTCTATTTGGAGCCAAACTATACACGACGTCCATTGATATGTGGAGCGCAGGATGTATATTTGCCGGTAAGTGTAACCACGGTAAGCAGTAGGACGGAGGATAGCGGATCAGAGAGTTTCGTCTGTACACGCGGTTCGGACGCGCAGAACTGGCGAAGGCTGGAAGACCGCTGTTTCCTGGCTCGGACGTGGACGACCAGCTGAGGAGGATATTCAAGATGCTGGGCACACCGACCGAGGAGACTTGGCCGGATTTTACTACGCTCCCTGACTACAAGCCGTTCCCGACCTACCATCCTGCACAGGGCTGTGGCCTGGTTACGCCGAAGCTCAACGTCAGAGGCAGAGACTTACTGCAGGTAAAGAACCGCGCATGGATGTCACGCGATACGTCGAAATTGCGCTGCGAACGTTCACTGGTACTTTCAGAGATTGTTAGTGTGTAATCCAGCGCTACGATTGTCGGCGGAAGAAGCAATGGCGCATCCCTACTTCAACGATTTGAACCCTGCCATCAAAAACGATCGTTGTCAGTAGTGTCATTCGACTAGGCTAGCCTGATTATTAAAAGCGCGTGTGTACCACGAGTAGCGCAGCGACCAAAAAATCACACCGGCAAAGATCGTTTGTTAATAATGTATACATACGTGATATAAATATAAAAAGAAAGGTAAACGTTTACTTTAGGGGAGGATTCTCCGATGACTTTGAGCTTCACATATGTTGTCAAGGTCATCATTCTGAACAATATTTCCCTCTAAACTTTTTGACGCTCGGCTTTGATTTACGAGATATTCGCAAAAATCTCGGCATAATTGTACATTGAAATTTGCCTATACAGACGTTACTGACAGAACCATCTTCTCGTCGCCGTCGACTGTTTCACAGCCGACGCTATTAGTATTGATTGGGGCTAGATTAGGGCGGAGGGCGCGTAAAGCATGATAGCAAACCGATTTGACTATGTGTTCAATTCGATAGTTCTAGTGTTAACTAAAGCTTTTTGCGAATATCTCGTAAACTAAAGCAGACCGCCAAAGAGTTTAAAGGGAAATGTTCAGAATGATGACCTTGACAACATATGTCAAGGTCATTGAAATCGGAGAATCCTCCCCTGAAGTAAACATTTACGAAAAGAAATATAACATACATACACAGACACACACACATACTATAATTGTACATGTACATTTTGCATTCGACGCGTCGATCACGATGCGACAAGACAAACCGACGTGTCCTGTTTTATAAGAATGTCCAAGAGGAATCAATAAATTGTCAATTTTATGAGCGACGGTATGGTGAAAGTTGCTTTGAATCGACAAAGATACGCATCTCGCATGTCTTTATTTGCTGTCTATTGAGTTATCGTGTTAAATCAATTCACTACATTATTTATTTGTTTACTTATTTATTTATTTATTGAAATAACTTACAGATCGAATGATTAAATACATTTCTGAATAGCTAACAAGCACAACGGATTATCTTACTTCTACCTGCCTTACATCGCGTCAAAATGAAATCTGTGCGCTTCCTGTAGCTTCTCGATTTTATCTTCCCGTCGTTCCTTCCAGTACAGGGCGACAATGATTAAGGATATCAAGCCGCAAGTGCCTGTCAAGGCGGCGGCGCTCAATAGAATCAGCTTGCTCGGGGTGACGAACAGTTGCGCCTTCCATCGCCAAGGTTCCCCGATCGGATTTGGAATCACCACCATCTGAGAATTTGGAATAATCTGCGGCCATTCTCGTGACTTGCCGCTGACCTGTTGGACAAACGGAGACATAGCTACTGTACACTGCCGTACCACTACCGTAGACTGTTGAACGGGAAAGCGTATGCTTACCCCAATGGTGAGACCATCCACAAAGTTGGGCGTCCTGCCGAGGCCGAACGTTGTGTAGGGTAAATTCAAGGAGAAGTGTGCGCTCTGAGGGAGCTGGGCGGCGATCGCGTTCCGCGGGCTACCGTCTTGCGTGGTAGTCCTGTAGGCTATCGATGGGCCAGGAAGATTGGTTCCGTAAGTGCGTTTCTTCTTGCCGAGAGATCCCGGCGAGATCGGGTACATGCTGTTGTTACGACCCGTCAGTACCATCACCTTCACAAAGTTCGCGTCGTAATCGAGGCTGTTCTTGAACGCCGCGGTCCGATACGTGCCGACACTTTTGTCAACGTCCACCAAAATCACGTCCAGGATCCCATCCTGATAAAAGTCGTAGAACACCGCCATCGCGGTTTCATTGTAAAACGGATTCAACGCTTGCCACTTGACTTGGAATTTCCGAGCGAAGCCGACGCACGAGTCGCAGGCGACGTTCTCCAAGAGGAACGACTGTTTCTGCTTGCCAGTGGTAGATTTCAAGGTAGCCAATAGATCTGGGTAGCCATCCATATTGAAGTCACCCCCGCGAAGGGTGATGGTGTCGGTGTATCGTCGCCCGTCTGGCCTCACGAACCCCCACAAACCGTTATTATTGTCCAAGAAGTTCACCTGCAAGTTGTACCACTTGTTCGAGTTCATCGAGTACATCATGATCGTGCTATTCGTGCAGGCATCGTTGAAACAGAGGGGCAGAAGCAGATCCATCTTGCCAGTCAGCTCTACGTCCAGGTAGAGCGTCTGCCCGATCACGCCGGTAAACTTCCCGTCCAACGTGATGTTGTATGGAAACGAAATGGGCTGGTGAAATTTGAAGCCTTGCTCGACCCCCAGCCAAATCTCAAAGGATTTGGCGGTGGTCACCACCAGATCCGCCAGAAAGTCATTGTTCAAGTCCAGATAGGCATTCGAGTGGGGCTGACTGATCGGGGGATGTTGATCGTCCGGATCCATAGCCACGCTTCGTGGTGGCCCTCTGCTCTGATCAAATATCCAAAAGGTCCTCTTACCTTGCGCGTCCAGACCGAACAGATCTATGATCATGTCGCCGTTGTGATCCAGCGCCAGAGGTTGACCGGTCATTTTTATCAGTGGGGGCTCCTCGCTCGTACAGTTCAATTTACCATTCCCACCCCATAGCACGTAACCGTACGACAGTTGCTCTTTCTTGTCGAACGTGATCACCAGCACGTCCATAAACACATCTCCGTCAAAGTCACCCGGTACCACGCCGACGACCATATGCCGAAAGGTGCAGCTCAGATCCGAGCTGGGTCGCAAAAGGGGCTCCTGTTCCGCGGCCAGAAAGATCTGCACGGTGGTAGCGTTCTTGCGTAGCATAAACACGTCGGTCAGCTCGTCGGAATTGAAATCTCCGAAGGCGGCAGGCATACCGTCCAGAACATCTCCGAAAACCGCGTCGGTTATGTCGCTGCATTGCACCACCGTCGGCGTCGTCGCAGCCAGCACCGTAAACACCCATACAAGTATCCCCTCGGTCCGCATCATTTCTCTCTTACCTGCGAAACAACGCCACAACTGTTACTGTCTCTCATTCCTCATCTTTCTTTGATATCAACCAATCGTTTGCCAGGGAATCGACAGGCGAATTATTTCTGCTTGACAGTGGTAACAATTCATAATTCGCTCAACAGTTTCTGCTTAACCTACAAATTTCATCGTATCGTCGAACGCGACGAAAGTAACGCGTTGCGCGACGCGTTCCTTTTCGTTTCTACATACACTATCGCGCACACGTACCATTATATTCTTCTCAATTCTTCCATTGCAATCGCAATACACACAAAAAAGTGTTTCAAGCCACTTGCGATATACGTACCTCACTGCGCCGTTCATGCTGTGTCTGACTGTTCAGACTTCACAATTTCTGACAGCTGATTCATAAGATACGCATGTGCTTATATAGAGTACAATGGTTGCCAACCAACTACTGATGGCGCTGCGATGGTAGTCTAGTCTGAATCGATAAGGTTGCATGCGACAAGAAAATGGTATGCGCCTTCAAAGCTATCCAAAGGCTCCGAGCCGTGTGAGAGAAATTTTGCAATGTACGTAATTTCATTTACCTTCTCTCGAACGTATCGGTTAGCACTCTTCTTCCATTAAATGATCGGGCCAACGATTATAGGTATTGGACGGAGATATATTACACGGAGATGATACTTACCTACTGAAGTATTTCACCGATTGGAACGCAACTTTGTGGGTTTATTATAAAGTGACTCAAGCCAAGAACAACGGCGTGTTTCATTCGGGCCCTAGCGCCCTTTAAGGGGGTGAAAACTAACCTCAAAGTCAAATAGGCACTTACACTTTTTCGCGTATAACTGCCAAACTGCACAGAGGCAAAAAGATGTTTTAAACAAAAGTTGAATGGTGCAATGAGCACTGTAAACGTACGTTAACAAAATTCTGAAAAGATTAAAAAAAAATACCTGAACGAAAAAACTTCAAAATTTTGTTAACGCAAGTTTGCAGTACTCGTTGCACCATTAAACTTTTGTTTGAAACATATTTTCCGTCTGTTTCACTCCCGTAAAGGGCGGTAGGGCCCAAATGAAACACGCCGTTGTTCCTGTCTTGAGTCGCTCTATAAACTCACAATGCATTCCAATCGGTGAGTATGGGTTCGCGGTATTCCCTTGTCAGTTAATCGATTCGGCGAGGCATGGCGCGGCGTATAATAAAAATGGTCCGGCTCGGTGCAGTTGTCGATGGTTTGAACGACATTTTTTATTCATTTGCGCGTAGAACATCGTCGCGCATGCATTACAATTCTAGCAAGGAAGTTACAATGTTGTGGGACCGCAAGAGACTGGGTCATTATTTCACGGACAACGGTCATAAACGTGTAAAAAAAATATTAATCCCAAAGTGTAATCTAGTCGATCACATAACATTTTTCGTGGACACGATTGATCGCTTGACAGCACGTGTATAAGTATGTATAACTGAACACGGAAATGTGCGTACAATTCGAGAAACAATGTTGTCATCGAATCCGATGTAATGTGCGTCTAACACGTAACCGACTCTAATTATACATCCTCGAATAGGCAGGCGGACGGACGAGCGCGCGCAGGAAATTTTTCAAATGCGCGTTTGATCGTTTTAGGTGGAACGACGTTACTGTAGAATAACTTGCGAGTTATCGGCAAACTAGTAGCACCCCTAAAGAAGTAATCGAAGGCACGTTTCAGGTTTGTATATGATCACAGGAGAATGCAGGTACTTTGAACCTATCCGTGAACCGGATCGGTCGAACGAAAGCTGAACTCTCGAGAAATAGAACGCTTGTAACGGTCCGTTTATACGGAAAAGAAAGAAAATGAAGGTCCTGCTTTCGTGGTAACATATTTTCATGACGCTGCGATGGATGTCGTCGCGTGCATAAATAATAATAATAATAATTGTGATAGCAGTAGTAATGACAGTGACTATATCGATGATAACAATGATGATCGTGATGATGTCCATAATAGTAATAATAAAGATAACAATAATAATAATAATAGTATTAATAATAATAATAGCAATGACAATAATAAGATTTAAAAAAGAAGAAGGAAATGCATTCTACTATGCAGAAATGAATCCTTTCTTTCGAATGTCTTTTTACGGTTTTCACTATACTCGAAGATACTCTTTCTTTTCGCTTTGTACACATTGTATAAATAAGTTGGAGCAATAATTATTCTAACGTTTATAACATAGTAGAAACGTACGCGTTGAATATCTACAATAAATATACATATGCATATACATATATATGTATACATGTATACATATATACGTATATACACACATTATATATATCTATATATATAAACCATTGTTGTATTGTATCGTGTTGCCACGCAACGCTTTGGAAGTGCTAGGGGGCATCCCCGGTAGACCGTTAATTTTCACGAGTTTCCGATTTTTTTTTTCAAGGATCGATAGTGTCAGTCGTACAATACAAAATGGCAGTTATCCGAGATAAGACGCGGCGTTTAACAAAGGGATGGCGAACGCGAGGATACTTGGCTCTAATACTGCTGGCACGGTGGCCCGCGTGGAACGCACGACGGACGATGGCCCGGGTTAGGCGGATCTAACGACGAACAAACACGTACCACTATCCAAGGCGAGAGGTGCGCGAGACGGTGAGGAGTGGTTGAACCGCCAGGGTTCGCGCGCTGTTAAGTTCGAAGGAGTTTCGGTATCATCTTTATTCTGACAATCCGACACTACGTAAGGCACGTAATTTTCATTGAACGAAAGGGGACTCTATAAAAATGTAAAATTCTCCCTCTTGCTCCGTTGCTGGCTCTCGCACATCAGTTACATATATACAGTAGCCACGCACGCGCATTCTCGCTCGCGTTCCTTATTCTATTCGTAGATCGCACAGGGGCAAGACGTTCTCGTCTATGTCACACCGCGTCTGCTCCCACGAAGAGACGCCCGCCTCGCATTTGCTTCCGTTCACTCTGTAGATCGCAGGCACACAAACGTCTCTTGCATCTCGATTCACACCCTTAAACGTTATCGACGAATGGCATGTAGGTCGCGCGATGAAAGAATAAATTAGTATATACGAAGCGGGGTGGTCGGCGAGGCACACCCCACACATTTTTCTCGTTTCACGATAACTCTCGTCGGTCTCTCCGAGTAGTGTGTGGTAGCTGGTCGATATCTGTCGGCACCATCCAAGTGCAGCGTGGCAGGAATGAACGGCGACGTTATGAGGCACAGGTGAGGTGGGACCGCCTTGTCTCAGGGGATACCAGAAACGGGGAGAGAGAGAGAGAGAGAGAGAGGGAGAGAGAGAGATAAAGGAGAAGGAGGGAAGGTAGAGTGGTGTATCGGTCCGTCGGGTCGCGCAGCAAACACATTCATCGTCAATGCTGCGTCTCCGTTATGGTCTTTATGTTCTCCAGGCCTTGCTTCTCGTGCCTCTCCTCGTCCTTGTCCGGATTGTCCCAGGCTTGCCTCTGTCCGGAGCCAAATATTATATAGAAGATGCCGCAGACGACGTAAACGGCCGCCGAAATCATGAACACGAGCCTCCACTTGGCTTGCGTCGGCTGAAAAGGGGAGAAATCGGAAAAATCATATCGACTCGCAGAGCTGGGCTCGTGGAGCCTGAATTGAATAGTAGAATAGAGAATGATTAGTTACCGTTCCGACGATTATGTAGCCGGCCGTGATTGGCGCGAGTAGGCCTGCGAGGTTGGCCAAGCAATTGGTAAAGGACATGAGCACCCCGGCAAATCTCGGGGAAACGTCCAGGTGATTTACTTTGAAACCGGAGTAAATACCGCCGTTCAAGCCTACGCCGACCGTCAAGATGGTAACCGTCAACCACGAGGTGCAGGAGGTGTAGGATGCAGCCACCAGCGCGATCGCAGGCCCGAACTGACCGATACTGTTGATGATTTTCCGCGTGATCGTATGAGTGAATCTTCCATTGGAGATCATCCAATCGGCCACGTGAGAGATCACCATGGAGAATATCCACATGGCCAGGTACGGCAGCGAGGAAACGGTGCCGTTCTGTAACACCAAAGCTCTGTAACGGCCTCCTCGTTTACTCTCGGCCGTACGAACGTAAACGGTTTCGCATCGTTTACCGATTTAATGTCGAAGTGCAATATTTGCTTCATGAAGGTCGGCAGCTCGGTCATCAGCGTCTCGTAACCGTAGTTTTGGCCCATGTGCGCGATCAGGATCGCCCAGAAGGGTAGCGACGTGACGATCGAACGCCACGGCACCGGCGGAGACTGAACACGCCGAACGTTAATCATCGAAGGAAGCTGGTTGGATCGAGATGTCCGACAACAAAAGAATACTCACAGATGCTCCGGCGCTGCCCCAGAGAGCGCTCAGTATGTACTTTTTCTCGTCCTCGGCGATATGGGGATGAGTCTCTGGGTCCTCGTAGACCATCACGAGAAACGCCACGCACCAGATCGTTCCAACCGCTCCAAACACGTAAAATATCGATGGCCAGCCGCCGTCAAATCCGTACTCAGACAGAATACCACTCAGTGGCATCGAAATCACCGTACCAAACTGCGCACCTGCGGTGAAAATCGACGGAAGATCGGGATTAACGCGACCTGCTCTTTTCTACAGACCGATAGAAATGCGGTAGCATCGTGGAGAAGTCGAAGAAGAAGAAGAAGAAGAAGAAGAAGAAGAAGAGAATCTGAAAGACAGGATCTGCTGGATTCGGAACAAGGGGTATATAGGTATAGTACGGCTGGAAGAGTGAAGGTGAGGGTGAGAGGGAAAGAAGTAGTGAAGTAGGGCCTAACACGCGGCGGAATAGAAGATTGCAGCGAACCAGCTTACCGGCGTACACGAAGGCTCCCATCCTGCTGCGTTCGTTCGGCGGTATCCATTTGGCCAGCATCGCGTGCGTGCAAGGCACAATTGGACCCTGCAATAGGGATAATCCATTCCTAGGGGGAGGAAATACACCCGAACGATGAAAAAACGATCAAACATGGACGCGGAGTCTTGTCGATTTCTCTTATACTTTCATTTTTTGCATCCTTATCTCTTTCCTCCTTTCTCTCTAGGGTCTAGAGAGTCTCGTGGGTGAGTGGAGAACGTAAGAAAATGAAATTAAACCTACGTGAATCGAATCGAGTCGAGAATCGGATCGAATTGATTCGACCGGAATGGAATTTGAAGCGACAGGAGACTAGAAGAGATCTCGGGGGTTGAAGAGCGCGTGCGGCCAATCGCTTACCTCTCCCAGGCCCTGTATGAATCGAACGACCATGAGCCAGTGGTATCCGGCATTAGCGGAGATGGGCACCAGCAGTCCGAACACCGAGTTGATCAGCATCCCGACTCCGAGAAAGTACTTTGATCCGTAGCGTTTCGCGAGAATCCCGAAGGGTATCTGCGTGATCACATATCCATAGAAGAACGAGCTCAACAGGTAGCCCTGCATCGTGCTATCCCACACGAATTTACCGTCGCTGCTGCTCTGCAACGGAAAGCACGATGGTTTTCCATTTCCACGCGCTCGCGCTAATTTACAGGAGCGATCGATCGATCGCTTACAAACGACCGATCCACCTATTGCTCCTCCTCCTCCTCCTCCCTGTTTGGAGCGCGTTAATCGATCGTGGCGAATCGTTCGAGCGAGCCTATTACGTTTACCGCCGCAATTTCGGCGTTACCTGAAATGGACGATTAGATAAAAGGTATCGAGGAACCTCTACTTAAAGCCGCCTTTTCCACGTTCGCGGGAACGAGTCGCGACGAGTTCGAGCGAGCCAACACTGTCGCGGTAACACTTACGGATTTCGCGGAGGACCCGTTAACGGCGTTGTCATAGCCGCATTCGCTCGTCGGGATATCATGGTCCTCGGTGATGGCGGTGTGATTGACCATCGCGACGATCGCCACGGACATGTTGGTTCTCATCACATAGGCGTTCGCCATGCCGAGGAACAGCATGAAAGTCACTACGTGACGCGATCCCACCAGAGCTGTAACAGCAAATATTTCGTTACGTCACAACGCGCGAGTGTACCAGCCTTTCGTCGAAAGAAGTCATCGCACTAGCAACGGCAACGACAACGAGAACGGTATCGATGACGACGAGAAGCATAACGGTGATAAAGGCTATCTGGTGCAACTGTCCCAACCAAGCGAAAGCGTTTCTGCTTTCTGCTTTTTCCCCCCCGTTTCCTGGTGGTCGAGGTCGGAAGCGACCGGGCCGATTCTGGAGCAGATCGAGGAGCGATCGCGACAACGATTCCGGTAGTGTTCCGTTCCAAACGATTATCCGTTATCTGGGATCGAGCGAGCGACCCCGACTATGACGCAACACTTACTTCGCAACCTCGATTATTACGTCTGAAACGGTATTTTCCCCTAATGTGCTTCTTCTCTTACCGAGCGGACGGGCAAGTGCTTGTTTCGAATCGGTGGTAGGTACCGCGTATGTACCTAGTATGTATCTCGTGGACTTTCATATCGATCGTTCGCGCCCCCGGCACGTCTCAACGGGCTGCCAACTCTTACGTCTCTGCTGATTCCGTAATATGAATAGAGCGATTAAGTCGCGGTCGGTAGTGGAGCGCAACAGGCATACAAGTTTTCCGATTAATCGAGTCATAAGTTATTGAAGAACGAACGCTGGCGATACGCAAGAACGTAAACGAAACTAATCTCGTTTCTCTTACGCTCGTGCCTCGAGTCGGCATTTCTTCTCGTTCGGCTTATCGCTCGTTAGTTAGTTTGCCGAAGATACGAATCCTTGATATCGCGGCCGACAAACACGGTTGTGCCGGGTGATCGCACATCGTTGCAAGGGAATCGGTTCTCGATCGCAATCGCGTTCTTTTGTAGAGGGAATCGCGGGCGAGCCAAGTCGGCAAAATTCCAGCAGGATCAGCGACCAAGCGTTCCGCTGCAACTATGCGTTTTCGCGCGTTCGCACTCAGGTGTGCAAAAGTCAGGCCAGCCACGCTGATCTCTTCCTCCTCCACGCAGCATAATACCACGGATTTGTATGATTTGGTAATTCGTTGGAGGAACACGCGTGGCAGATAAGCCAAGATTGTCCGATGTTGGGGTGGGGTAGGGTGGAGGTAGCGTTCGACGTTCGACGTCCAATAGGTATTTCAAGGTGAACCGAACGACGAAACTTGAGGCTCGCCTGCGCGTGCCACTTATTTATAATTCCCGTACAATAAGTCCGCGAGATAATAATACGGCTTATTAATAGATTGGTTGCAAGATTTATTTTCGGAGCGCAACATACCGGCCGTCATACTACGTACGTACGTTCTGCGATTACTTCGCGGCGATCGACACGGTACTCGCGCCCGCGTTCTGGCTCTCGCTACCGCTCACGGCTACTGTTCCGTGTTCGGGGGGTTCGATTCGCGCATTGAGAAATTTCACGCGGCCGTGAAATTCCTAGCTCGTGGCAGCCTCGAGTCGGGCTTTTCGGTAAGCCGCGCAGTTGAACTTTGGACGTTTTCTTCCACTTGATTCCGCCAAGTATATACCAGCACGGCGCTCGTTTGGTTGGCCGAACGCGATTGGCTGGAAGAAAATCCGTGATCGCGGGTTAAGAAGCCACGGTACTCAATTGAACTCGTTTAACTCGTCCGCCGCGCCGCGCCTCCCGGTTCGAGCGTTTGCATGTCCAACCTTACAGGAAATGTGGCTTCTCTGGTTTTGGACAACGATCTTTGAGACGCGTGTGATTTCGAGATTACTTACATATGTACATAGGTATTAAGAAACGTTTGCCTCATGTTCGAGATTGCCTCGAAGCGACGGTTAGCACAGCCTCGAAGACTTGTTCCCCGTCGCGTCGGTCGTGCGATGAGCAGAGGGCCGGAGAAACAGCCGCGAAACAGCAATGGAACAGTCGTCGAGCACGTGGTCGCCCGGTGGAAATAGCTTAACCGTGTCGTGCTACGACGCCACGCCGCGCCGTGCCCCTCGCAGCACGAGCGTTACACGTATAAAAGAAAAAACGCCTGTGTGCCTCTCTCTACGAATGTGTGAGCTGTGAACCATCGCTGACGAGAGAGTATAGAGACGGGATGGACGGGAGAGGACGAACGTCGCTCGCCCGCTCACGTCAAAACCATCTCGACGCGAATGTTCACGGTTTGCTGCATGCTCCGACCGTCCCACCGTTTCGCGATCGTCCCGAATGCTTGTGCATCTACTTATGCAGTATGTAGCTATGTACATATATCAAAGTGGATACGCGCATTCATCACGCGCGCATTAGCGATTCGGCTATTTTTACGGCGATGCTCCCAACGCATTCGACATTTCGCCGCAGGATTGGCAAAAAGGAATTGTATTCGAGAAAGATTAATTATTGGAAATCAACGCCCGTCGTCGTCGCTACTTTTACTTTTTAGCTACTGCGGCGTGAGCTTTTCCATAGACGACAATGGCAACGATCCCAGGTGTTTGGCGTTCCGGTTCTCGTCAACCGTCACCGCGAGAAGAATGGGCGCTGGATGGTAGGGAGCTGAGCCCGAAAAGCGAAGCAAAGTTTAGCAACGGTAGGCAGCGGAAAAACTAACGGAACAGGCTAAAGCTAAAGGATCGTGTTGCGCCGCCACGAGAGAGACGGAAAACACCCACGCGCGGTTATTTTTACGTACATGCAAGTAAATTGTACGTCGCTGATGTTTTTCGGCTAACGATCGTTTTCCCGATAACGACTTACTTACAATTAGTTTGCACGCGTTCGCGAGCGAAGAATGGCGAAATGCAAGGAGAGGCAAAGGGCGGATCACGAGCAAGGGGGTGACGGCAGCAAGGGAGCACGTGCTCCGATGTTCGGCGCGTTTTACGTTTTACTTTTTATATACGACCTGCCGCGGCCGACTGGGCGAATGAATCGGTCGAGTACGTGGTTTGGACAGCAGTGCAGAGATTAGCGGCTATATAGCGAGAGGCAAAATAATATGATATTTGAGAAGGGCGAGAAGAAAGGTTCTCGGCTGGCATACTTCTCCGTTTATGCGCAGGTCTGTCCTCTTCCTCCAGGCCGGATTGCTCCCACACCAGCACGTGGCCATTTCGTCCTCTGCTCTCGCCGTTCGCTCTGCCGTTGCTGCTCATCACGCGTTCAACACGCGACCAACGCGGAACAGTAGACACGCGCGCGGGCGCGAGCGCGACCGCGACCGTAACCAACACTCTTCTCGGTGCAAACTTTCCTCCTCGCAGCACCGACGGCGAAGGCGACGGTGAAGGTGAAGGCAAAAGCGACGACAACAGGAGAGTCAGCGAGAAGAGAAGCGAGACGTTCGGGATTACTATGGGGCGTGAAATGCCGCACGAACCAACGACGAAATGTCTCGACTGTTGACGGAGTTCTCTCTTGAACGTTGCTCGAACGCGCGTGTTCGAGCTCGAAGGAACGGCGACGCGACACGCGACTAGGACGATGACTATTACGCTCGTGACCACGACGACGACGACGACGACGACAGTACGACACTCTCGAAAGTCACGTTCGGACGCCAAGTTACCGCTCACTGGGCGCCAATAATCGGCCTCGTCGTGCAGTGAATCGGTTGACGGTTTCGTGCGCACCGATAACGATGATTAACAGCGATCCCGTGGTCGAGAGCGAGCACGCACCTGCCTCTTTTTCTCTTTCTCTCTTTCTCCCTCGTGCAAGTTCGGCCGGCGTTTCCGAGGAAGCCATGGGGCGGCAGGGGATGCCGGGGGACACACGACGGGGAATGCTCTGACGAAACGGACCGAGAGCCACCGACCAATCGCCGGCCGCTGCTCCCCAATCTCGCCCTCCCATTGGAAGCGGTCGCGCCATCTATCGGCATCTATCGCTATCGAGCCGATGCCGCCAATCGGAGGGTCGGGCGCGAACGCTCGCTCCGCGTCGCGCTCCAAATTCGAATCCATCCAGACACCATCTCTCCGAGGAATCGTCCGTGATCAAGAAGAAGCGAGGAAAATTCGCGGGGTCATCCATTTGCTCAGAGTCCCTTCGCTTCCCTTCTTCTTCCGGCATCGAACCGTCTCGCCGCTCAACAGAGAATACGGAGATACGACTTGCCGTAGTTGGCCGAGATGCACCGTTCAAAAATACCTACCAAAACTTACGCAACGAAAAATTCACCGCGGAATTAATGAGACGGACGCGGCGGTGCGTCAATGCCCACCTACGTACCCGGAGTCGGGTTTACCGGTGCGATCAGACGGAAGCGAAACGATGCGCTCTGATCCGATCCGATCTGATCAGATCCGATCAGATCCGATCAGATCCTTCCGAAATCCTTGGAATTCTTTATCTCTCCGGTGCAAAGTCATCGTCGCTCATCGTCTTCGAATTATGTAATCACGTTGGCGTCATACATAGCTCGCGGCGACGATCTTTTCGAGCCGCTATCGCTCCGCGAGATTCGGTCCGTCCGATAGGTAAGTCGCAAGCGATGAGTCATCGCCGAGATACTCACGTCGTCGCGTTTGTTTAACAAGAGTCTCGGTTTGCAATTAAACTACAAGGACACCGAGACGCGTGATGAAGCGGAATTGGTGGCGGTGCCGCGTTACGCTTTACCGTCGCTGTTGCGGAGAAAAAGTGCCGTGTCATCGATCCAGGCGATGCTCCTTTCTGTTGCCGCGCGCGAGGAAAATCCGAAACGGTGACGCGCGGGCGCCGAACACGCATCCGCCCTTTCGTATATACCGCGCCGCCAAATCACCGACGAAAATAAAGAGCCGCGGCGCGCTATTAACAGAACGGAGAATTTTCCGTGCCAATAATCGTCCATTGCATCCGGCGAGTATGCGTGTCGATTTCCCCTGTTCCACTGATTGTCAGTGAGCTTAGTTCTGTCGATCGCTAGGGGAAGAAAATCCTTTATAGACGCTGGAAAAAAAATGTCCCTCAGCCGCGTCGAGATCGTCGATATTCAGTTTCCTTAAAATTTCCAGGAAGGCAAGAATGATGGATGACACGTTCCTCCGTTTCGCGATAAGGTTGCGCAAGCAGCAGGCCACGAGTTTACCGGAAACCGTGACGAAATATCTTCTCTCCGTTTTGAGGATCGCTTCAACACGCGTTGAACGGTATGTCCGCGTTGCATAATTCTTTTGAACGATACGGTGATTTTCGCGCTCGAGATCGTCGGTAACGTCGCATGCCGCCTGTTCCTTATCGACGATGAGACAAGACGAGCTCTTGCAGCTCGATGGTGGGTAATCATCGGTCGTTCGCTTCCGTCGGCAAAGAGAAAACCTGACTAGTCGAGGCATCCGCTTTACTTATCGGCACCGAGATTGCGCTCTCTTCGCGCGAGACTGCGTATATAGGTCGGCACTGCGTCTACGTTTCGAACTGACGAATTGCTGGCGTTTTTACGGTTGTTCTGAATTCCGACTCGGTGACGTTCTCTCCCGGTGCGACCTGAATGTTCGGCCCAACATGCCCAGTATCAACAGGACACGTCCAGGCCCCTGCACGCATTATTCACTTGGCAAAGTGGAAAATAAACGAAAGGAAACGAAACGTGTGGGCGTAACCACAGTCGCCGTAGCGACGGCGGAAGTATCGTCGGAACTCGGCGTACTCGGCACTTGAAGTAATTCGGGCAGATGGCGAGGATAAACCGCTAGACGAATCAACGGTTTAATCGCCGTCTCGTGAACTTTCGCGTGGACCGATTCGTGTCAAGGCGCACGCGATTTCCACTATTTCCAAGAACTCGACGTCATCGGCGACACTCGTTACGCGAGGACGCGCGTACTCAAAAGCGAGAGTAACCAGCGACGCTGTCTTGCTTTCGAAACTCCAGCCTCGAATCGATTCGTTTCGTTTGATTGGCAAGTTATAGGTAGGCACATATGTAAGCTGCGACGTAGATACGAACGACCAGGCAACGGCGCAGCGCGGCGCGGCGTCGTTTCAGGGTCTACCAACGAAACGTTGATGTTCCAGAATAGCAAGCATCGTCAATGTAGGTACTTAATGGTGATGGTCGTTGGCGACGTTGACAATGCAAAGAGAGAATCGGACGCGGTGTTAATCAATCGGAACGATCGCAACAAGTCCGCGCTGACCGCGCGTGGGCGGCGATTAATCGCGATCGGCGGTTCACATGGTTGGTAGTCAGGAGTGTTACGGAACGCACTCGCGTTGAACGGTCAGGCCCGAGGGAACTTTCTACTTTCGTGCTCTCCGCGTCACCGTTGCGTTGGGCTGTACGGCTGATATTCTTCTTCTGGCATTCTTTGCGCGCTATTAGAAGTTACGGTTGATTTGGGGGGAAACTGGTGGTTACGTTGAAAAGATGCGGTGGTGACTAGAGCTGTTCGGGTACTCGAATAAAGCGAACCGAGCCGGGTACCGGTGAAATCCGGGCGGCCCGAAAAATCCGGGTAGCTCGAATTTGTTTCGGACGGCTTGAAAAATCGGCTAGGCAGCTCGAATCGTTTCGAATCTTCCAAGTCACCTGAAACCATTCGACCTTGCTGGAACTGCCAGTTAGAACCGCATTGAATTTTGAACTGGATCTATCTGGTTCAATGCGGTACTGCCTAGATATTCAAGCAGTGATTTTTGGCAGTCCAAAAAAGAATCCGGTTTAATGCGGATATCCAGATCGATGGATGAAACAGGATTTTTCAGGTCCAAAGTTTATCAGTTTCTTTCAGGAATTGCCATTTGTATAAACCCGAAAGTTTCATATCTGAAATTGCGGATCAAAAATCTTACGGATTCAATCTGGAAATGCCACAAACTCTTTTGAGTCCGTCGCGATCCGGATTGGCAGAGAAAATAATTCGCGGGATGTATATGGGGTTCGAAGAAAAAAATTTAACCCGGTTTCCAATGGATTGGCGGATAGAAAATTAATGCGGTTCCTTCTGGTTTTACGAAACTCATACTTCGAAATAATTGATTTGGTTCGAACACCGCTAGATGGCCGCGATACTGGTAACTCCTCTCGCGGCAATGATGTGCGCCGCGACACATAAGATCGACGCCGCGAGCTAACGAGGCAGCTTGCTCCGTGATCAAGACTTCGATGCAAGATTGATACGGCAGAATCTTTTGACATAGTAGGTTTAAGAATAAAATTATATCAAACCTCAGCTCACGGTGTAAGTGATAACGGTTATTCGACGACTCCTTGATAATCCGAGTAAATCGGTCGAGGGACCATAAATGTATCGCGAATACAAATAAAACCAGGTAGTAAAATGGCTTGGAAAAACTGATGAGTATCATCTGAATTTTGATCTACACTTCTAGATTCTAGTTAGAAATGACTAAAAATTTGAGTCGATTTCATCCAGAAATCATGCATTTGATGAACATACGTTTGAATGCGTTTGAACATGCATTCACGATATGCAAATCTGTGTAACAACTAGTAGCAAAATAATTTGAAAAGATCAATAGAATCCCATTTCGGTTTGGCTCTGGATTTCCAGATAGAACCAGCTTAAAAAATGAACGAAGTTACTCAAGAAGTTTACTAGTAATATGCGAGTTACTTCGTGTAAATCCGAGCAGAACCGATGACAAATTGTGCTAGAAAATACAGATAGATACCAACAAGTTTTTTACATGCATATCCGGTTTGAAACAGATAGAAAATATTTCATCTGATTCAATCTGCAATTTACGGGAAGAAAACCGCATCAATTCGGATTTAAAAATTTGTAATGCGGTTCTAACTGGCAGTTCCAGCAGGGGAGCTAACCTCTTCTTCCGAGCGGCCCGAAGAGATTCGGACTCGAACTCGCGAAAACCGCGTCCCGGCTCGGTCCGAATTTCAAGCTGCTCGAATATTCGAGTACCCGGACAGCCCCAGTGGTGACCTCGAGTTGGAAGAAGGATCTAGCGTAATAGCCGTTCGCACGGCTCCTTATCCTTTGCTCTAATTCGTCGGGGACACCGAGTTGCCATATGATGATTACGTTGCAACCCTATTGGAATTCCGCGGCGATTTGCGCGCTACAGATAAATTATTTCCGCCTGATTGCCCGCTTGCTACCTATTAGTTCCGAGTGTTCGGTTGGCGTTCAACCGGGGCGGGCCGGGCAGCCCGAACACTACGATTATCGGTAACAAGTGACGCACGCCTCGCGAGCAACGAGCCGCGACGTTCATTATTCAACAGAAGCTAACGCGCATAGTTCTATATTCTATACATTAGCAGCGACCGGCATTAGCGAGGCGAGATCGGATCCGCCATAGATTCGAACGATCCCACGATTCCCATATCCTTGGGCCTTTTTCAAACATTCAACGTGGAGTGCGTCGCGCAGTCTAGACTCCCGAGGTCTAGAAGCCTGGAGGCAACCGTTTCATGATCGATCGATCGACGATAGCTATCTCGGGAGCCACGTTAGCGACACCGAATACGCATCAACAGATCGGGATGATCGACGATCGACGAGCTGCGGAAACTCTTTTCATCCTTTAACCGCGATAAAGCAGCTCGCTCCGCGTCGTGGTGCCTCTGCTCGTTGATAACAAGGCCGGACTGCGAAAGCGAAAACTAGTTGCTTGAATATTTATGGGGCACCTACGCTCGCAGTGCACTTTTTTTCGAGCGCGGCTAATCGAACGCGTTATTCCGTATTATTCCGGTTTGAATGCTAGCCGCGTTGCCGGCGCGAAGGGGACGAGACGCAGCCTGGCCCGATTCTTGCCTACCGGCGGAGATCGCGTAATCGAGAAACGTCGGGGCCTGGACTCGGTACACGGCATTCGGCACTCGGCACGCGTGCGATCGCGGTTAGTGAACCGACACGCACTATCGGGTGTCCAACTTTTGGTCACTTATGTAAGCGGGATGGGACGAAATGTTGGATAAGATAAGGATTTTAACGGCCTGTTGCCGAGAAAACGCGGAACGAAACCGAATCCGTTACGGAGAATGGATCCGGGTCCAATCTCGCGACGTGTTGCTGGGTCACGTACGTTCCCGGTACGACCACATGTATCCGAGTTCCCCGCTCCCGATGCTTTTAAGTCCGAAGTCCGCGAATCGCGAATAATTGGAAACGGAAAGAATGGAAAAACGAGTGACGATCCCAAGAAGAATTCTCGGCGAATGAATCGAGAGGCCCCCGATATACAGGATGCAGGTCTGGGTTAGGCACTGATTAGTAGGTAATGTACGCAGCGTGGAAATGGATGCTAGTTGAGGGCAAAAACATCGAAATGCATCGCAGGAGCACGCGTCTCTCTGTACCCAGATCATAACCCATCTTGCAGTCGCCGTCGCGTAACATCCGTCCTTGTTATCGCAGCATCGAACGTTGCATCTGGATCAGGGCTTGAATAGGTGCGCTACCCCAAGCGCTACCTCTTTCTCAACTTCGGCAGTTATGAATTACAAATTCATTTTTTGCGTGGAGATAAGTGCAACATTTTGTCACTAATTTCCTTGAAACCGCCGATTGGCCAAGTACTTAAGTAATCGTAGCGCGTTATCGCCGGCGCAGTGTTTTCGCTTCCGGGACTGACGAGCGCGTTAGAACATTGTTGCACCAAATGCACCACGGCTAGAACGAAGGGGGTTCTCGAGACGTTTCTCCGGCTTGCACGAGATTGAATCCGAGGTAATCGGACGAGCGGGTATCCGTATGCAAATACGGCGTTTCGCGTTGCGCGAACTGAGTGTAATTTTATTAGAGGGCCATGGCCTGGTCGGTTCACCGCTGAGTGGAACCGTAGCGAACTGGTGAAAGGGCTAGCGAGAAAGAAGAGAGGAACTCACCGGTGGGTAACGGCACTTCCGCCTCGAATATCTCGGGCCTCTTGATCTCCGACTTGCGGGGCAGCGTGGTGCCGTTGTTCTCGGGCATGATGGACCGCGTCGATCAAGACTCCCGTTCGCGTAAACTCGAGGATACCGCGGGAGCGGTGGATTTCGAACGGCGGAGCAGAGATAGCGGTTGAAAAATGCCGCGCGCTGGTCTCGGTGGTACTGCTGGGAACGCAGCCGAACTCGCGACACTTACAAGCAAACACCTAGCGGACGTTGACCAATTAGAACACGCGGTTCTAGCCCCACCGCGGTTGCTCCCCTCCTGTCCCGCTCAACGATACGTCAAGCCGTTCTACCTGAATCGGATCGCCCGATCCGCGCCGCGCGAAATCAAACGATCCCGTCGCTGTCGCGTTTCTCCCTTTTCTCTTCCTCGGTAAATAAAAATTCCCCCCGGCAAGCCTCGCTCGCGCCGCGTTACGCCTCCGCCTAATCCGCCGATCTTTGAATCGCATTAAGCAGCTTAACGTCGCTTCTCCATAGATGCTGAGGAAATTTGCCGCGTACCGACACAAGCATACGCGAGACCGCGTCTGAATTTTCCACCGAATTTGCCGATAGAGCAAAAGTCGGCTGGAATCTGAAATCTGAATAACCATGGCCGAGCTGCAGCCGGTGCATCGAGTCCCGAGGAACAATGGAACCGCGAGACTGTGCACGCTGTTGCAAGGATCGCAGCTGGGCAAATAATATCGATTAGCTGCGCTGGTACACATGGTCAAGGTGAGCGAGCTTCCGCGCTCTGGTGCAAATCGGCGCGGCGCGGCGCGGCGTGGCGGAACCGCGATGGCTGGTGTCCACCCTTGCTAGAGAGACCGCTACGCAAGCGAGTGCGTTGGTATTCGGGGCACGAACGATCTCGCTTAACAAGACAGCCGCTGATGGGAATCAACGATTCTCGCGGCGCGACGTGCCCCCTCGAAGGCTGGAGCTCGGTCGCGACCTCGTAGGTGGGCGTGCGGCCGGGCGGCTGGGTCGACCAAGAGTTCTCCACGGTTGCGGGTAACGAATCAACAGTCGGGAATATTCTACGCCGAAAAGCGGCAGCGCGCTATTTGCCCCCCGTGTTTCATCTGTTCCCGAGCAAACAGCGAACCACGAGCGAAACCGTGGCACCGTCACGCGGATAAGAGAGAAAAAAAGAAGAGGATTAGTCGACTCGTAACGTTGCTCGGCGAATAAGCGCGCGATCCAGAGATAAACGACGAAAGCAAATTGTAATAGCTATGTATTGTCGCGGTGGGGGATAAGTAAGATCTCGAAGGCGACCGTTTCGCGATAACGTGCTTGCCCCGGGCAAGTCCTGGAAGAGAACCGTGCTCGGAATCAAATGTATCGAGGTTCGGGGAAACTTTCGAATACAAAAGCCTTCGAGCGAGGACCGTCCCCACCGGAGGTTACTCGTCGCGCCTCGAAAACACGGGCACCGCCTGGCGCGTGGGACTAGGACAGAAGAGAGCGGGAGAGAAGGATCGAGAGGGATCGAGCGAGATCGCGATGTTGATTCGTTGACGCAAGCTGGGACGCGCCGTGCAAACTTGGGTGCAAATCCGCTAATCCCGAGCACGCGTAGCACATCGCCGGAACACACTCGCGACTTTCTTTCGACGGTGGCTGTTGGCAGGAATCGCGGGGCAGCACCGCTTCTGACGAACGAGCGACCGCTGATAAGGAGACGTTGCCGTCGGAGGGCTCGACGCACGTGTCAATCACTTACTCGTCACGCGACACACCGATGCGAGCCGCTCGCAAGGTCGGATTTCCCCTCTAGAGCGAGAACGCTCTCATTGCGTCGCGGATCGCCGTCGTCAGGTGTTGGCCCCGCAACCATCCGCCTTCCCTACCCAAGTATATGTATATCGCCAAATACCTTTTTTCCACCTATCGGGATGACCGTGATCGAAAATAGATCGCTCTGCAATTTATCGATCGCGGGCGTTGATAATCCTGCCTCGATTGTAATGGATTTAGTCTAGCATTCCGCGATATCGGGAAAAAATTGGCCATACGCGATAAGCTACTTACTTAGTTTTTTTTAGGTGCCTAAGTACCTACTTAGTCTTCTGTTAGAATTGAGTCAACAGGAAGGCTATAGATAACTGCCGTTAGCCGCTACACTTTTCCACAAATTGGTATTTTATGATCTAATAATCTTAGCTGCCCTTCTCTATACCTAAAAACTGCATTGGGCGACTTCTATTTCGTATCTCGAGTAGGTAGTTCTGTAAAGACATTCAGTCCAGTGCCAGAGGGTTGAGCGTACGTACCAACCTACCTCTTCCTATTCGAGTACAATCGGTGTTTGTTGCTCGCCCGGTTTCCAACAGTTTCCAGGGAAATTGACGGGTAATCGGAGGACCGAAGCGGAGAACAGTAGGTATTTCGTAAATGCACCATGGAGCTGCGAGCATTACCGAGCATTAGCCGTTGAATATTTCAGAGAGTGTGCCTACGATACGGGAAGGCGTGCCCCATTCGACGTTTGGTCGTAGGAGAATCGACTACCACCTATCGCTGTTCATCCAGCATGTTCTTCGCTATGCGGATGCTCGCGTGCTTCAGCATTCTCGATGCTCGGAGAACGTTGGCGAGTGACGACGCCTTCGCGCGGCTCGTCCACGACGCGACTACCCTTCTATTTCCACCGATAAGAGTATCGGCGCATCTCTGTCACGCGGAGCAAGGTAAGAAAAATTACGCGCAGACACGCGCGCAATAAATATTAATCCCTCTGAATCACGAGGGACTGCTTAGCTGGCACGATTAGCGGTAAGCTCGCGCTGTCCTCGATGTGCTGAATGCTCGTCTTGCAGAGGAGGCGGTCAGCCTGTCCAGGGCTATGTCGAGGAGTCTCCTCGCTCACGAGATTCATCGAGATTTCGATGGATTCGATAAAGGGGTTCTTCGCCACACTCTCGATCACCGAGTGCTGCACGTGCTGGACTTGGATTGCGAGTACGCGATCCGACTATTGCAAGCGGTGCGTTTTGACAGCGTTCGGGGCGCAGGTAGATCTCGAGCGAAGGGGAAAACTGATTCGGTTTGGTCGCAGGCAAACGCGAGCGGTATGTTCGTCGCTCCGACCAAGTGGCTTCTGCTCCAAGATCCAAGGATCCGCGACCAGCCGATCAACCAAATAACCGAAACGTTCCAGAGTATGGCCGTTTTTCCCGACAGCGATGTGCTCCTGGCTAGGCGGCTTCGCGACGACTTTATGGAAATCCGGTCCGTCTATAGGCCGAGCCCTTATCGGCCAGTAATATTGGAGGATCGGGGGAACTGGACGGCCGATCTTGGCGTTCGAGCCAAGAATCTTGAGCCGGCGTCGCGACGCAGAAGGAATCTCCAGCGAACACCGTTGAGATCCTGCCTGGTGGTAGGTACATGCGTGCACAGGTAGTCACGAAATATTACACAGTAATCGAATTCTAAGCGGCAGCAAAACTCGTTAACGAATTCAATTGGATTTGATCGATTAAGCGATTAAGCGATCAATCAGCGAACAAGCCCGCACACAGATCGATCGAGCATAGGCGATTAATTGGTAGAAGCTGACGCGCAAGAAGGAGCCGATAAGATAATAATATACGTACTTATATGAACCGGCATAAAACTTTTCTAACGATTCGATCGCGATAGAACGAATCGTAGTCCCGTCGCGGGATACCTACCTATCCAATTACGGAATGGAAAATTCACGAGCGTACATTTCAGCGATAAATCAGCGATGCATTTGCGTTCGTAGATGACCGATCCCGATACGATCAACCATCTAACCGATTACGAAAATAAGCACATAGACCCAATAACCAAGGCCAATTATCCATGGATATTGAATATCGTGGATCGCATGAACGCAACGTGAGTCTCCTCACATTCCTCTTCTAGAGAGCTCGCCAACCAGCAGTTACAGCAATTTAGACGTAAGACTATCATCCGTTATCTTCTCATTGTTCAGCGTGACTTTTCGCATCGCAAACACGTGGGGGTATCGCGACGAAAATGGCTCGTGGAGCGGCATGATCGGAATGTTGCAACGCCGGGAGATCGATATAGGTGGCACGGGGACGTTTTTCGTTAAGGAGCGCGTCGGTGTGGTCGATTATCTGCAACTGTACACGCAGACGCGGTAATGCATACACGACTTTTATATTATCAAAGCGTGTCGTAGCGCGTCACGGTAATTACAGGCAAATTAACTAAAGTACAGCTCGGCGTTCATTTTCCGTCAACCATTGTTGTCGACCGTGAGAAATATATTCACGCTGCCGTTCCAACGTTCCGTCTGGATAGCGATCGGCGTGTTTCTGCTGCTGGTGCTTGTCCTGCTCTACATCTCCTCCAAATGGGAGTATCGCCAGGCTACGTCCGAGTACTGGGAGGCGCTGAATCCAGCGGAGCAAACGATCAGCGACAATCTGATGGTCGTGCTGGGAGCTGTTGCACAACAAGGTGGGTAAGCTGAGCGCTATCGCCCCCTTCCCTCGTACTTTGTTCCCTACCTGTCGCGGCAAATGAGAATAAAGGGATTAGGGAAGTGGAAGCGACCCGGGAATGCCTGACGCACGGGACGAGAGCGATCCCGATTAAGTGTGTAAGTACAGAGAACTAATGCCAGTGCTCCGACAGGATACTATTATGAGCCGTACAGGGTTCCGCCTCGTATCGTCACCATGATGCTCCTGATCGCAGCTCTCAGCCTGTACGCATCTTATACGGCCAACATTGTTACTCTGCTACAGTCCACCACCGACTCTATCAAGACCGTGACCGACCTGTTCCACAGCCCGCTCAAGCTGGGCGCTCAGGACGTGGTTTATAACAGATATTATTTCAAGGTATTATTTATGCTACGTACGGTATTGCACGGGGCTACGATAGATGGATAGACAGAAGTCCTCTCTCGACGCAGTCGTTCCAAGACCCGGTGAGGAGGGCCGTCGTGGATCAGAGGATCGAGCCGAAGGGTCAGAAAGACAGTTGGATGACCATGCAAGAAGGGGTTGGTCGCATAAGGAGCGAACTGTTTGCGTTCCACGGTGAGCGAGGCACGGCGTACAAGATAATGCAAGAGACGTTTCGAGAAGACGAGAAATGTGGCATCACGGAGATCAATTTCCTCAACGTATTGTACCCGCTTATGGTGATGGAAATTCAATCACCGTACAGGGAGATCGTGAGGAACGCGTAAGATCGATAGCGCAAGTGGAGTCGGTAGCGTTGTCGCTATTTGCTGTCTGTTTAGTGTATTTAGTATATTTAGCACTGCACTGCCGCCTATCCAATCTTTCTCAGCGCCCTTCTGATGCAAGAGACCGGTCTAAAGTATCGGGAGGAGTATCGGCTGTACACGACCAAGCCGCAATGCCAAGGGCAGACGGGTTTTATCAGCATAGGGTTCACCGAGTGCTACTTCGCTTTGGTCTCGATGGGCTACGGGACGCTCCTCAGTCTGGCCGTGTTGGTGTTCGAGCATCTTTGGCACCGAAGGCACAAGTACATGTACGTGTACACGCTGGTTTGGCGTCCATCGATCGGTATGAACCATTTGGTATCGTTCCACAGGCACGGGACGAGGGCGGGTGGAGGTGAGGACAACCACGACGACGTGGTGTGGAATGCGGTTTCGCCCGAGAAATTTTCGATCGGGAGTCGAGAAGAAGTAGATACGGTAGATACGATACAGTAGGCGAGCAGAGATTGTAAGATATAGATTGATAATAAATAGACGGTCCTGTACACAGTGGGTATGTAAGCATATGAGGAGATTGGGGAGACGCGTTAGCCGAGGGCCGGTAGAAAGTGTTGATAATAGTTTTTGGTGAATTCCAGCATAAGGTCGAGCGTGCACTCTGGTAGATCTTCCACGCACTTGGCGGGGCTGCCAGCGAAACGGGTAAACGGAGGAACCACCGTCTCTGGAGGGACCACGGCACCGTCCTCGATGTAGCAACAGTCCTTCAGGACGCACCTCCTTCCCTGTATAGTCCAACAAGCACCCCTTGTAACCATTAAACACGACCATCCTTCGCCACAGATTTCAAATAAACTGTGTCTGCGTACGTACAATCACTGCGTCCTTTCCTATGTATATGTAAGAGCCAACAATCGCCGCGTTCACCACCGCTCGTTCCCCCACGAATACGTGATCGCCCATTGCCAACGGGAAGAATGCCACGCTAGAGAAACGAAATGTTGAGCGCTACGATTAGAATTAGCGGGGAACAACGCACCAACCATGGCTACCGACTAGGAATGGAGTGCAAAATCACTATCACGGTCGCGAATGAAGTTAAATCACGACCGTGATCGTGATTTTTTCATTGGTTCAAAATATACAACTGAGATTCTATAAGCACAGTGGGGACTTGAGAATGTTTCGAGAGAAATTTGAAATTGGGGGTATGTGATGCGTGCAGAGCAGTTATGCTTTCCACCAATCGGATCACGAATCACTGTTCTGCCTGCACCAATCAGAAGCGATCACAAAAATCACGGATCACCAGAGGCGGATTCAGGAGCCTTTCTCGGAGGGCGAACTATGTAAAAGTACATTTTTTTTAACCCTCTTTTACAAGATTTAAAATTTGCTTGTAACTTAAATTTTAATATCTCTATCTTATACTATTAGTCTAAATAATTAAATTCACATTAATTATTTGTGCAGAATAATACACAATGTCATAATATTTTTCTATTTTATTACTGGTGGGGGGGATCACCCCTATCGCCCCCCTCTGAATCCGCCCTTGCGGATCATTCGTGATTCACAAATCACGGTTCTAGCCAATACTACTACTGACCCTCTGCTGAACTTTTTAAACGGCGGCCTTATGATGGCGTTCTTGCTGATAATGCAGTAACGTCCGGTCCTAACGTTAGCCAAATCACCCCTGATAATCGCATCCGACTGCACGATCACACGTCCGTGCAAAACGATATTCTGAGAGCCGCAGAGAACGGTCTGCCTGCTAACCTTATTCCCGGAAGCCTGAAATATCAACACCGCGAGAGGTTAGGTCCAAGACTTTCGCCAATCGATCGGTTTCCATTACCGTTTCAACGTATTCCGCCTTTCTGTAATAAATATCCTGGGGTTCCATGGTCGCCGAGACGATACCACAACTCCCAACGACAACTACCGCACCACGAATCCGTACGAAACGCTATCCAACAACAGCGGAGGAAAATTTTCCAAGCAGCACGCGACAGCACAGTGCACCGCCCATCTGTCACTGTCGCGCAGCTCGCGCCATCTCTCGGACCACCGCGTCAACTACCATGCCCGTGGCGGTAAGTTCAATTGAATCTTTTCGCGTTCCGCGTAAAACGTTCTCGCGGGACACGCGTGCGCGCAGAGGGGTAGGTAAGCTGAATTAATAACAGTCATTCTACCTTCTAACCCGATGTTTTGGAGTTACGATGCCATAGCAACGAAAGGTAGGGAAGCCGGGGGGCGAGCTAGGCACATATCGCATTCCATTCGTAGAGTGGTGGAGAACAGCGAGCAATGTCGTTGTTCAAGACAAAAGAGTGGTGGAGAACAGCGTGCGGATCGAACGAGACCTTCAACGGGCACAGCCTGCTGGTAACTGCGTTGTTTGGCGAGGAAAAGAAAGACGTGCTCGTGGTGGGCAGTCAGGATGGTTACCTAAGAATGTACAGTCCCTCGTCGCAGTGGGTAGAAGAGACGAAATGCCCGACCAACTATAAATCCACCGACTCGATGATCGAGACCCGAATCGGAGATTGCATCGTGGATATGAAAACCGGGAAATTCGTGTCGTGAGTGTCGACATCGGTGGATTTCACGAACGCTCGCGGATCCAATTCAGTGCAATTCGTTCGAATGGAATGATTGGTTGGTTGCAGAGGCTCCCAGAATCTCCGGCTGGCCATATTAACGTCTTCGAAGCTGCTCGTTTACGACCTGATTCTAGCGAACGAATCTACGGAATACGGTTTGCCCCACTCGTTCTTTCGCAACTCTCGCACTCTCTATTCCCTGTTCTCTCTTCTCTGTTCTCTATTCTCTATTCTCTATACATACATACACGCATGAATGCACGGGCAGGACCAGAGTTGGGCAAAATGTAATCTAATTACAAATTGCAAATTACGATTAAACTGTAATTGTGTAATTGATTACACATTATTTTCTGTAATCGTTCATGTAGGTAGTTGACCATTTGGTTTTGTCAACTATCTAAATGAACGATTATAGAAAATAATGTGTAATCAATTACACAATTACAGTTTAATCGTAATTTGCAATTTGTAATTAGATTACATTTTGCCCAACTCTGGGCAGGACGATGCAGATTCCTGGCGTGATTCTCAGCGGTTTCGACAGGTGACCGTTGCGACTTGAAACTCGCGTACGAGCATTCGCTGCCACGGTTCCCGGCAACCTTGACGGCGGGACCCTTTGGCGGAGTTCGGGGCAGGGATTTCCTCTGCGTGCAGTGCTTGGACGGGACGCTTCTCTTTTACGAGCAAGAGGTGTTTGCGTTCAGCCAGGTTCTGAAGAATAGATTGCTGCCGCAGCCGATAGTCTACGTATCGCGCAACGACCTGTTCGTCACCGCCAGCTCTTCTTGGTTCCTCGAGTGTTACAGGCACGAAAGCTTCCTCCACAGTCCACGCGCTCGATGCGTTCCAGTTGAAACTTCTCCTCCAAGACTCGACGCGTGCTGTATATTCCGTAGGTATCAAAGCATGGCGGAATCGGCGAGGGCCGAGAAACCTTCCGCGACGAAACACGCGGATGACGATGACGATGACGATGTCGACGATGACCGTGCCAATGTGGCTGGTGTGGCCGGCATAGGACGCGCCAGCGTCGAACCAGACTGGAGCTATAACATCGGGGAAGCGATTCTCGACATTCAGCCGGTGACCTTGAGCAGCTTCGAGGTTGGGATCGTGGCTCTGGGCGAGAAGCACCTGTACTGTCTGAAAGACAACTGCTCGTCGGTGAAATACGCGAAGAGGCTCGAGTACAAGCCGCTCTGCTTTCGAGCTTACGTTATCGGTACGTACCGGAACCGCTGCTAGACGATCGATGGCAGCAAGTACAGCGACGCGTTTAATTAGTTGGAACGGGCCAGAGTACGAGCGCGTTAATCGATCGCGATACTTTCAGAGCCGGATGGGAAATTGATGGTGGTAGTAATTGCCGACACGAGCACTCTAATGATTTACGAGGGCACCACGCTCAAGTGGTCGGCGCAGCTGCCTTTCGCTCCGGTCACCGTCGGCAGGGCTCAGCTTCAGGTAAGGATCTCCTCGCTGCGCTGCGCCGCATCCTCTGCCGCAAAAATACCAAGCAGGTGCTGTGAGCTACATGCGTACGCAATCTCGGCCGAGCTAGCGAGAAGTGAGAAGCGAGAAGCAAAGGTTCGCGAGGCAAGGGCAATAGGAGGGCGAGCGAAGAATAAACGTCGCTCTGCAATTATCATCGGAACGTTATCATTCGGTTATCGTGGCGCGCAGTGACGAGCAAGGTTGCTGTCGTTGCCTTTCCGGAAGATAGACCACCAACTGCCCGGTTAATTGGCTCGATACCGAGAAACGTTAGCGATCTGCGCGTGAATTACGCGATAGGAATTACGAAGCGATAAGCTTGGACCGTTTTCAGCAGTTGGACGGCGTGATCGTGGTGCTGTCGGAGGACGGCCGACTGGAGGCTTGTTACCTGGGCTCGGAGCCGGGCATGTTCGTCGCGCCGCCCCTGCATCCGAGGGGGTACGATTACGCGGCGGCGGAGCAACAGCTCGCGGAGCTGCGCTCCCAGCTGAACAGAGGCAAAGATACGGGTGAGATTTCGGGTTCGCCGCGACGTACCTAGGTACCTACCTACTTGATCGATGGAAATGCCCAACAGAGGATCGAACCAGCGACGCGACCATGGACGCGGAGCTGATAGTCTCGGTAAACGTTTCGCCGGACCTGGAGGCGAGCAAGAGGACGGCGGACGGCGTCCCCGACGAGCACGCCGAGGACAGACGATACTGTGCGTGCAGAGTCGGCATTGAGTTGTCCTCGTACGCGACACTCCGGGACGTTCAGATTTCCGTTGACGTGTGCAAGCCTCTGGTCGTCGCACCGGACTTTCACGTGCTGCCGAATCTCTGTAAGCGACGAAATCGGTCGGAGCAGATCGGTTACGAGTTACGAATGAAATTTTTCCAGGCCAACGACACCTGTTAGAGACTTGGGTGCGCGTGGACGGCGATCTGCCAGCGATATCCTCGGAGATGAGGGTGGTGGTGACTTACCGGACGGACACCGGCAATCTACGGGTGCTCCAACGAACCGGCCAGCTGCCGTTAAAGATGATGCTTACAGGTTGCTCGCCCGAGAACGCCACCAGTTTTACGACTATTCTGAAGCGCAACGAGCCCCTCGTCGGCCTCACCCAGCTATTTCCCGGTAAAGCCGTCGAAAATTCGGGCAATCTATCGAGCTGCCCACCCTCCAATTCCTTCGCCTTCTTTTACCGGTCGGCCCTTGTCGAAAATTACGGAGAGCATCCAGAGAACTGCGATTGGAAGAATCGGGAGGGGTTTCGTCTCGTGCGCGGGGCCCACCTACCACCTAATGCGACGTTAATACTGTAAAAGCGGGCCGTCGCGCGGCGCGGCGCGGCCCGGCGTGGCGTCTCGTTCCTTTTTCGGTCGTTGGATGCGCAGCTGGGCGCATTCGACCGATTCGTAGCCGTGTAATTTATCGACGCGGCGAGATGCTCGTCGACCGCTTTCGTTGACTTAATCGCGGCGAAAAGGAAAAAGTCGAGAAAATTTAAGGGACAAAATACGTACCTACTGTGTCCCCGTGGGACCCGACGCATCGTAATTGCGGGGAATCCTTTTAGAATTCACAGGAGAACAGCTCCAGCGACAGAACTGGAACGCGCTGGGAATGCGACCCGCGCACAATGGGCGCAACGGGCGCCCGGTCACGATCGTTTCCGGCAATGCGAGCAATCGGTATCGAGTGCAGTCGACGGACGGGCTATCGACGACCTTGGTGGTCCAACAGCTGATGGACAGGCTGAAGGGCAGGACGACGGGGAGCCTGACGGCGACCATCGGCCAGAATCACCTGCAGCTGGTGCACTCTCGGATAGAGGCTCACTTTCTCGCTCGACGAGAAATCGACAGGATAACGGTGCGTTTCTTTCGAGCCACGTCCAAAGCGATCGGTCGAGCCTCTCCTCTGTTTGACCAATCTTGCGAAAGGGATTCGTTTGGTTTTCACTTTTCGGGGCTAGACCGAGATCGGGCTACTCACGATTCAACTGAGAAACATCGAGAGGAAGATGCTGCGCGCCGTTAGGGAGAGAAACGGCCGATCTTTGGCCGACACTGGTTTGCCGTTCCTCATCGATTGCACGTACCAGGCGACCTTTGCTCGCCTCGAGGATTTCGCCAACGCGCGAACGGTAGGTATAATTCGTCGTTCGGTAACGCACGATGGCTTCGCCGGTAAGCTATTAGAGGTGTGGCGTGGCGTGGTTGTTACAGAAGCAAGGGCGAACCGGCCACGAACTTTGGTGCAGCTTGAGGCTGTTGCTATTGCTGTTGCGAGTGAACACGAGCGAGGAGAAATACGCGGCGATCGAGGCAGCGATAGGTTTCGAGCCGCGGCCGTGCGATCAGCTGGTAAGCGAACCCGCGACAAGTGTTCCTAGACTTTTGCCACACCCACGATAAATAATCTGATCCGGATCGCGTTGGCTGGGCCTGCCCTAGGACTGGGAAGAGATCGCTGACGCAGCGCTCGTCACTCTCCTCAGATTCGTTTCGAAGAAGCCCGGTCTCTCGGAGACGAAGCCATTCGCGTGGAATACAGTTACACCGATGACCACCAGCAAGGAGCTGGGAAAGCTGAAGAAACGTCTGGTACATGCGATCGAGCGGCTCGACGACACCAGAGGATCCGACATTGCGGAGATCGAGGCGGGCGACGGCCAGGATCTCGCCTCCGTTTAACTCCCGGCAATCGCCGCCTGGATCATCGGTACTATCGGTAGAGCCGTTCGCGGCCTGCCGCTTTAACATTTCGTAAATCCGGAATTAACAGATGAATGAGAGGTGAGCTACCCACTGCGCACGACCCCAACACAGCTGCCTCTTCGACACCTTAGTTTCCCACGTTCTTTCTTGGATGGTAGGATAATTTTATTTCGCAGTCCGCGAGCCGACAAACCCGACGAAACCCATATCGCGGCGCGGCTAGAATCGCAGTGGTGATTCATTCTGGCGCCGCGATTCTGCTTTCCCGAGGTTAATTAATAGAAGGAACGCGAGTCCAGAGCTCTGTCCAATAACAGTGCGCCCTTTGTTCGATAATTTTCTTACGGCTACGCTCGAGACCATTGCAGATAATGCGTGAAAAATACCGCAGGCGACAGAATGGTTCCGCGACTCTTTCAAGACGGCGCCGAGCCGCGCCGCGACAATAAACGATTGGACAAAGATTCCGCCTAATTGATTGCCTGCCTGCGACCACAACTATCCCGTGCAAGAAGCTGCTCCATCTGCATTTAGGAGCGGGGGCGAACGGTTTATCGCGGTAGTGGAGCTTTTGTTCGAGGCCGATTCAAGGAACGAACGATTGTCGTCGGAAGCGGCGCGTTAGAGGAAACACAGCATCCTCGATGAGGCATCGAGTGACAAATGCACGCGCCAATTCTCTCGCTCTGTTCCCCGCAGTCGCTACCGCTGCTGCTGCTGCTTCTTCCTCTCCTTCTCCTCGACTTGGCTTCTTCTAGCATCGCTCTCTCGCTTCCTTTGATCGTACGTCCACCGCTGGCCAGAGTTGCGCCGCCGCCACTTTTTCATCTTCTCCCTGTCCTCGTTCCTCTCCATCTGTTTAGCCGGGCGAGGTGTCTTTGTCGAGCACGGATTACGTGGAAACTCGCCCGCGCCTTTGTAATCGAGCTTCCCGGAAGAAAGAACGATCCGAGAAGATGGCTTCGCATCCCCGCGGTCTCCCGGGACTCCAGAACGATTACGGCCGCGCGCCTGTTTTGCGGCTCGGCGGTAATCGTCGAGATGCGTGGCGATCGTGTCTCGCTCCCGCTCTCCCGGTTCGAGGATCGAGCTGTGCCGCGACTAAGTACTTAGCTACATAAATTGGCTGGGCCAAAAGTTTCGAGGAGCGTTCTCGCGTCCCGTCGCTTCGTCTCCAACGGCTCCACCGACTCCGGAAGCAATAATTGATTGCGACCGCCTGCTAATTAGTTTACCATACCGATAAACGGCTGCCCTCTTTGTCTCGACGACGCGCGTCTCCTTCTCCCTCTGGTCTTTGCACGGCTAAAGCAGGATACGTGGTTTCCGGAAACACGATCGAGATTACGCGCAAATCGTACGCCGCAACCTTCTTCCTTTTACGTTGGAGAGATTGCGTCGCTGGGGAGCGGCAGCTCTCGGCTTTCCTCCTCGACGTCGACGTCGAGGGGCACCTGTGTTCTCTCGCGGACACAATGCAAATACAATATATCTCGGCGGAGGGATGCTCTTTCTGGTTGTCGGCGGGCATGATTTAGAGGCGGACCACCTCGCTAAATTCTCCATCCCCGGGACCACCAATGGAGCTGTTCGGAGGAGGACTAAGTCACCGTGAGAGCGGTAATCGGGGATAACGAGGCAGCCGTGGGGCCCCGCGCGGTTAGGATCCTCTCAGGACTTTCGTTCCGACCAATTACCCCGCTCCTCCAGACTCCTACCCTAAATACCCATCGGCTTTCTTTGGAGGTCGATATCCGTCCGAGTCGACCACCGTACCCTCGAACCCCTGTCAGTCAACCCAACGCAACAGCACGTGCACCGCTCCTTTTCCATTTCTCATCTACCTGCAGTTGCCAACATTACCTATCTCCGAGGCGCTCGTTGATGCGCCAACTGGCTCTCCTCGTTCTCGTTCTCGTTCTAGTTCTAGTTCCCGTTCCCGATTCCGTTCCCTCTCACTCTCATTCTCCCTCGTCCACGAACGTCGGAAAATTACCGCGGAGACGTGATTCGCGGCGAGTCCTTTTCATTCGGGGTGAAAGCAGAAAATGATCCAGACGTTGAACGCTGACGGAGAAGAAGTCGAGGTCCCGGCACGGTCGCGGTGACACGAGAATCGTTAAACTCGCAACGACGGTCGCACGGATGAACGGAGAGATTGCCGAGACTCGCGTTAATCATTCACTTCCGCGACCTTCGCAAAATTTACGCCGAGTCCAGCACCGTTTAAGCCTCGACAGCGAGTGCGTACGTTTGAAAGCTGACCCGCGCAGCTTTCGTTGCTGCGAAATTACTCGCCAAATCTTCCGATAGACGGGTACTTAGTACATACCGCTACTTAGTACGCGTAGAATTAGAGGAATTGCGCATCGAGGAAAAGCACCAGTGTCTCGCGGGGAGGCCTGCTCAGCGTTCTCGCTCGGTTTATTTAAAATTTGGATAGATCAAACAAATTCGGCATCCACTCGACAGCGTTTATGGCAGGCGCAGATGGAACGTTTCCCCGGTCACGGCGCAAGTGGCAGGATTCATTATGGATTCTTTCCATCCAGGCGAGAGCACGATATTCCGAAGGGGGGACTAGCGGGGAGCCGAGAGCAAGCCGCTCTCGTCCGCTGGAGGTTTCGCCTGGACGAGAGGCTACGAAAGGTTGCGAAAGGCGTTTGGCGCGTGCGAAAGTGCGAAATCGTGATGCGACCTTGCCGCTGGCGAGCCGCGCCAGCTCGCACGCCAATCTGCCTAGCCGAGCGGCTTCGCGTTCGATATCGGATATGCGATCGCACCTTGCCTCCCTGCCACCATTCGATCCGATAGCTCGCATTGCTCCGACCTGAACGCTGGATCGACGATCTCTACGTTGTCACGTCCAATAATGCATACCGTATGCCCGCAGCTGTAAGTAGCTAGATACGCGTGGCCGCGCGCGCGCATTCGAGATGCATGCGACTATCGCAAGCATTCCCAAGCATTCCCAAGCATTCCCAAGCATTCTACGAGAGTCGAGAACAATTCGTAGTAACGAACCCGCGAGCGACCGGTTGTGATCGAGAAGCAAGTCTGAATGCGGCTCGTTACACGGGAAAATAAGGATGGCCAAGGGGGACGAAGATTATGAGGCAACGGTACTTTTCTACGCGACCTCTCGCTGCTTTGCATTCTTCTACAAATTACTGTAGGCGACTCACCGATCGTCGTCGTCGTCGTCGTCGCCAACGTCCGGCTTCCGCTCTGCTTCGTCGAGTCGCTGCAACGAAGGAGAGATATAGCTAAATAGGTAGAATATAGGCACGGTCGTGTGATCGGCAAACGAAGGGAAAAGGAGTGAGATCGCGACGGTGAGATTGCTCTGTATCGGCCGCGAGGCGAAACGATAGCCAGAGGACGCGCGTGGAATTCAGCCGACCTTGCGCTCGTTACTCGAAAAGAAAGCAAAAGCCAGTATGTAGGTACCGCGGTGGTAGGTTGTTTTCGTTGCGGCCGTCGCACTACTTTAAGCGTTAGATCACCGACAGGCACCGCCCTGAGTAACCGTTCGCGGAATAGAGTTGACGTTCGAGCGTAACGCGGTTACCGGATCCCCCATGCTTTCCACGCTTCGAGCGTCGCAAGCAAACCGAGTGGATGCTGCGTCGGTGCTGGTACGGAGTAGTATCGGACTTGTTGCATTCTTACTTGGACTCGTCCGCGGCAAGAGCGCGCTTCCACGAACAGACCTAACGAGCCAGGTGCTCGTTACCGACGGTCGCGCGAGATGCTCCGCGCCGTCCATGCTCCGAACAGTCCAGAGAAACGAGGTGAGAAGAGAAGCGGAGTGGAGTGGAGTGGAGTGGAGTGGAGTGGAGTGGAGTGGAGCGGAGTGGAGCGGAGCCGAGTGGAATGGAGAGGAAGGACGGCAAGGGGCAGCTGAGATAGACGGAGAATAAAGGCCAAGTACCATCGATAAGCATCTTCGATACGTAGGTAGGTATATACAATAGCCAAGGGAGTAATGTGCTCCGTCTCTATCTCTCCCTCTAACAGCTTCCTCTACTCTACGTCGGAGAATCGCCCCTCCGCTACACACCCCCACCGACCCAGTGGACCATGAAAGGGAGAGACGCATACCTTGCGCGTTTCTCTCGAATCAATCGAATCGAATCGGATCGATTACAAACTCGTTAATGGTATCGCGGTTTAATACACCCGCGTTTATCTGGTGAATACGACTATTGGACCGGAACACCATCGATATAGAGTGGCCAGTTTTTCCAAACACCTATGGTGACTTCAAGGCTTTCGAGTAGCTAAGGCCAGGGAGGCCATCTCCCCTAGCGATTTATACTTTCGACTTGGAACTGTTGGTAGATGAATTTTTTCCTACAGTCGGACGCGACGCCAACATACTCCCGACTCCCGCCGGTCGCCTTCTCCTTCGCCTTGCGTTCTTTTGTCCTGTTCGGAGGCACGTGTGCAGGCGCAGCTACGCGCGTAGCAGTTTCTCAAAGATTGCATTTGCGTAAGTAACCTATTTAGTAGCGTGAATTTCGAGGGTTCGCTATTCTCTATGAATTGACGTTCGACTATAATTAAATTAGTTCCATCGGTATCGCGCGCGTACAACAGCGGGATCGAGTTGGAACGTCCTCCCTCTCTTGGTCGAAACCTCGCAGTTTCTCCTCCGCCGTTCTCTTCCCCGGCTGTTCGAGGGAACCCACTCTATATCAGCGGCTACTGCCTCCTCCTCCTCCTCCTCCTCCTTCTACAACTTCTCCAGCTTCTCTTGTAGCTCCACCGCCGCCGTAGCCATCGCAACCACCACCTCCACCATCACTGCCTCTCGACGACCATCTCCGTCGTAGCCACCACTCTCGAGGTTCCAACCGCCTCTCCCCGCTGTACCCCCGGCTGAACCACCGGGACGGGAAGCTCGTTACTCGACAGGCACCCAGTGGTGGAAGTCGCAACGGAACTTTAGTGCAGCTGCGGCAAGCAGCTGACGCGGAATCGTTGCTAGTCGGTGGTTGTGCTTGTTGCCTGTGCTTCTGCTTGGCGAGGCGAGCGCAGCGTCGATTTCCTTCGCGAGCGCGGTGAAACGCGACGATCGTTCAAAACAGAAGGATCGAATGAGTGAGTGGGTGGAGTGCGTGTTGGATCAGAGAGACTTGGTGATACCGTTGGAATACGTCTAGAAACGGAGTTTCCTACTCGTCAAATGAACGGAGCCTCGGCCGATCGCGGCCAAGAGAAAGTAGCCTCGTCGACGCGTCGCCGCCGAGTGTCGCGAGACCCTGCCGATCTTACGACCGTGGGACCGTCGTCGTCGTCGTCGCCGCCGTGGTCGCCGGGCACGCGGTGTCTTCCGTCGATGATTGACGGTACGGCGACGCAGGAATCCACTGCGTTGGCCCAAGGAGAAAGAGAGCCTGGAATCGACACGGGTGAGTGGAAAAGATAAACCGAGCGATCGTTTATTCTTGGCCAGCGGGCCCGTGGCGACGTGGATCCCGCGAGTTTTCTCGATCCCGCGACCGGCTCAGCCACGAGCCACTTGCCATGAGAAACCGAACGCAACGAGGAGAGGTCGCTCGCGCGCGATATTTCCGTGACAAGAGGGCAATAGGGCAAGGGGACAAGAGGAGAAGCGAGCGATCGCGATCGAAGATCGAAGGGCAGCGCGTTGCCGTCTGACAGCTGAGTATGCGGAGCTAGATGTCGCGAGCTGCGCTCGTGCGGCTATCGGTGAATCGGGTTGGTCTCGGATCGGCTTGGATCAGATCGGAGTCAAGCGGAATGGAACGGAAAGGAAAGGAACGGAGAGGAGAGGAAAAGAAGGGAAAGGAAAGGAGAGGAGAGGAAAAGAAGGGAAAGGAAAGGAAAGCCTCCTTCTCTGTCTCTCTTTTCGCGGCTATCCTCGCCCACGTCGAATCGTAAAGTAGGCGTCTATGTACGTCCGCACGAGCTGCATACCGACGCGTACCAGCGCGTATAAACGTACGCGGGGCGTCCAGGCCGCGCGCGAGCAAGCCCTTCTCGTTCCACGCACCTGTTCCGTTGTTGTCGTTCCGTCGCGGCGCGGCGTGCTTGCACGCGACAGCTCGTGCCACTTACTTCCAGTTACTTGTCGAGAGAGCCGGTCTCTCCGCAACCCTACCGGAACGTCCCATCTCGTTCATGGCTCTCCGCCGAACTTCCACCGTCGTTGACGTACAGTATTTATCCTTGTCGTTTCTTCCGCGGGTTGCCCGTGAAAGATCCGTTGCCACGACAATTCGAACCGTCGCGTCGCGGTCGCAACGGTCGACCGACCGATCAACAATGGAAACAAGGCAGTCGTCGTTCTGGGACGCTTCGAGTCAAAGTCGCTCGCGAGTCGCGAGTTTTCCGGTAAACTCGCGCTCCAGCACGCGAGGTCGGATCGTATCCTTCTCTCTTTCTTTCCCCGCGATCAACTCTCACCCGGTCCATTTCTCTTCTCCCTTTCTGTGTTCGCAACGTTTCCTTCTGCATCTCGACTTCGCCGAATCGCGTTTACGCAAAGACGTTCCCGGTATCTCGAAGATCGCCGAGAAACTACTTACATAACGAGGTAAACAAGAACGTTCGCGGTTTTTTCAACGAGCAAATCTGGGTGCCCGAAACTCGCGGCCTGGCCAGGGAACAGGACGAGATTCTTTGACAACAATCGCTGGTTAGAACTCGATCGTTTCTCTGTTTTCCGTCCCCCTCCTCCGGGTCCGAGCCAGATGGTTCGTTGCCGTAAGCGCACGTGCCGAAGCGAACGAGGCGCCGGCGCGTCGCGGCGTTCTAGTCGGGCGATTCGGTGTAGAGTATAGAATATAATATAGAGTATGTACAGAGAGAAGAGAAACGGCGGAGCCAGAGGGTCTACGAGAGTCGGGGCAGGTCCCGACGGATCCAGATTTCAGAGAGCCCGCGCGTGTTGGAGCGTGGCCTCCTCGCGAGCCTCTGGCCCTGCCGTCCGCGGCTTGGCGGCGTGAAAACGAAACGAAAGACATCTCGAAACCGAGCGGTTACAGCGCAAACGTTCGTTCCGCGTACCGCGCGAGCCTTGCAATCCGATTCGTATGGTAGAAGCGGTTTACGTAACGGCGCTGGGAATCAGAAACAACTTTCCAGGCGATTCCGATTGACATTGCGGCAAGGAAAAGTCGTACCTATGATTCGCTTCATTCGCCTGATTCACCTGAATCGCGGCATCCAGTGCCCGTTCTCTTTCCCTCAATGTCAGCCGGCGGTATTTGCATTTTCATTTGCATTTTGATCGAGTGGCGATTCGCGAGAACGTGATGTTCGGCTGGAGCTCTCGTTGTTTATATTGATCGGGGACCGATCCTCTTGGCGTTGCTGAACGCGACGCGACGCGATACGACGTGACTCGACTCGACTCGACGCGGCGCGGCGCCGTCGAGTCTCCTCGCGCGCGCCCAGTGAAACCAAAAAGTCGCAACAGCCGGAATACTGGCCGCTGGCCCAACGGACCGCACCGTCCGACCTCCTGCTTCTCCACATCCGTCGTCGGCCGCATTCTTCTTCGAACGCCGAACCGACCAACGTAGTATTATCCTCGACTCCTAAATCGGAGATAAACGGAACTCGTCCCGTCCATTAGGCTCTCGGGGAACGTGGAACGCGCCCCGCGGCTGACACAGCGAGAGAATTCAACGAGAAAAGAAGACAAGAGACAGAGACGGCGGATGGGGAAAGGATGGGAAGGGAAGAGAGGAGCGCGTCTGGCCATGGAGATGGAGAGGCTGGCCGTTGCGGCGCGGCGAGTCGGATCAAGCCCCGCGTTCCCGCGGGCACGATGACGGAAAATTTCGCTCGACTTTCTAGGCTCGGTGCTCGTAGGTTTGGCCGCATTTTTTTCCCGCCGTAGGAGAGGTTCGGCGGCGAGCGTTTCGCGCGAGATTATATGCTAATCGCCGGATCGCCCCCGGATGGCGTCTCTTCGCGGGAATGCTCGATGCAAACGCGACGCCTAGGAGAGGAATGCCGGCGTTTTGTTTCGCGATCGCGATCGACGGGTCGGGAATCCTTCGATCCTAGCGAGCAGATGGACCGTTGCGCTGCAAACGCCGGCCAAGCTTGAGGGAAAATTCCGCCGGCTCGATCGCACGATTGCGAAACCGCTCGCCTAACGATTCGAGCCCCGTGCCGAATCCCCGCCCCGACGCCAGGCGTCGATATGTATTTTCCGGGGGCCGGCGAAATCGCTGACGAGCTTCTTTCGCTGCGATCTGTCTGACGAACGCGCGAAAAGTGGTGGACGTTGCGCAAGCCGACGCAACGTTGCGAGCATTCCTCGAATAGCGGTTTCGCGAAGGGCTGACGTGAAAAATCGCGTTTGCGGAAAAGACGGTGGAAACGGTGGCGGCTCGTAACTGCGTCGTCTTTCTTGGAAGCACCTCGAGCTGGCCGTTATGGATTTCCAAAGAAAGATTCCGTAGCTGGCGCGTGACTCGTGAAAATATACCGAGATCTAGCACAAATATACTCATGGACGGAAGGTTACGACAATAATCCTCCGTGTGGTCGATCGTGCCGCGTTCGCGCTCGCGCTCGCTGGCTCCTTTCTTTTTCGCGTTCGCGAGTGGTCGCTACGTGGTGGGACGGCAGCGTGATCGCGGGGCTGCCCGCCGCTGCGGCAACTACTGGCGGTCAAGGGGTAGTAGCGTAGCAGTTGGATTGTGTTCCGTGCCGATTAGGAAGGAACGTGATCGCAGCTGAGCCGAAATTTCCCGCGAGTCGGCTGCATCGACGTTAGCATCGGGGTTAAAGTACTTGAAGCGGCGAGAAGATGAGCCGCAGTCTGTTGCGGGCCGACGATCATGCCGCGTTGCTCGTACGCTGGATTTGCACGCGCACCTACGTATTTATAGAATCGTCGCGTTAACGGGAAACCGGGTTCGAGTGAGTATCGGCGTAAAAAAGGCCAAGCAAAGGATAGCGGAGGAAGCGGGCCAGCCAGCGCGAACCCAACGCTCGAAGACTGAAAGCCTGATAGCCTCGTAGGTTCGGTTGATACAAATTACATAGTACATAGAGGCGCGAGGTCCTCTTTCACTCGGGTCTGCTCCGCTTTGCTCCGGTTTGCTCGGCCCTGCGATCCTTGATCGATACTTTTGCTTTCTCTGTTCTAGTAAGTGGTCGGTGTCGAAGGTAAAGACAAAGGCAAAGGCAAAGGCAAAGCCGAGGGGTAGCGGAGACGAAGATGGAGTTGACGCGATTACCTTCCACGCGGTTGGCCCTAGCTCTGGCCTTGGCTATTCTTTCGTCAGTCGGTCGTTGCGACGCCTCGGAAAGTATAATAGGTGAGTTCGGAGCCGTTTGCGATTTTCATTTCGCTCTCGTTTTCGCGTTTCTTTGCAAATCCAGAGACTCTCGGAAAAGGGCGCGAGCCAGGGTGGGATCGCGAGTAGAAGCGAACGGACACCCGAGTGAACGAGACAACGACCGACGCGAGGCCTCGCCGAGAACCTCGACGCGCCGAGCCGCGCCGTTCCTCGAATTCAGAAACTATCGGTCCGGTCCGAATCCGGTCGCGATCGAAAGTCAGTCGCGCTCGCGTTCGCGCGTTCGCGAGCGAGCCGCGAGGCGCGTCACGCTCCATTTACGAGTTTTAAACGCTCTATTCTTAGTCTATCTCCATTATCTGCCGGTCTATTTGCGCCTAGTCGGGTCGAATCTCGACTCGATGACTCGAGAGAGCAAGTTGCCAGCGCGGCGTATCGCGCGGATCGGTGCAGCGGGGGACGTTCGCTCCGCTCAGCTTTCCACTTCCGGCCCTGGCCAGATCGTGCATCGCCGATCGATCGACACCGGGATCCAACTGGTCGCTTCGCCCGAGCTTGCACCAGCGCGGGGAACCGGCACCGAGAACCACGACATCCCTTCGTCCGACCGCGTGGATTTACGGCGCGACGTCGCACTCGAGTCTATTTCCGAGTGGTTGTTGGTGAGCGTCGCGCGGGAAATCGCACTCGGCGTGACGGCCAGCGGATAGCACCGACAAACGAGAATCCGAAAGGGCATCGCCGCGCCGTCCGGCACGGCTGTTCAACTATAAATCTAAACCTCTTTCCGGCCGAGCAGACGCGTTCGTCGGGTCGCGATATCGCCAAACGTTTTTAGGTACCCATAGGTATATGTACGATAGGCATGCACCTACTCTGACAGAGTCGGCCCGGTCCCCCGATTAGTCGCAGTCGCGGAAGAAACGGACGAAGCGACCAATGCTACGCCTACCTACTTAGGTAGCTTCCTAGAAACTAGCGGCGTGATCCGCGATGCTCTCGATCGTTTGGTTCGCGAGGATAGGTACTCTTTACGCGTAACCGTAAAGAGGCAGACGACTCGGGGCGGGAGAGGGAAAGGGAAACGGGGAAGCGAGAGAACGCGAACGCCAACGCCGCGTCCTTTCTCGCACGCATTCCTGCGCACTTGAAAACAGGACAAGGGGACACGTAGAAAAGGGGATAGAAAGGAGAATAAGAAACGTCGCGGATCTCCCCGCGTAAGGAACTTTTCATCTCGATGAAACGGTGCGTCAGGTTTTTCACTATCGGGCGTGGAATTTTCAACAGCTGCAGCAGAGAGAGAGAAAGAGAGAGAGAGAGAGAGAGAGAGAGAGAGAGAGAGAGAGAGAGAGAGGGGTTGGAAAAGGTGGAGAGCATGTGTGGCACGTTTTAAAGAAAGTTGCTTAAAGTGTGCAGGAATACGCGCGCGAGGGGACCGAGAGGGACGTTGACGATGGCTTCGCAGACCTAGCAGCGGAGATCGTTTACGATGGATCGTGCTTGGGAACAGGCTGGCCGTACCGTACCCCATCACCGTACCGATCTCTCGTAGATTTTTGCGCGCTCACGATCGCTAGGCTGGCCGGATCTAGATTCGGCTCGATATCGAGATCGAGACTCGGATCGAGATCGAGAGTGGGTCTCGAGGCGGGAGAACACTGACGTAAGTAGTAGCAGCAGCGGCAATAACTGTTGCCGCAGTTCTCGATTGGACGATTCCGTCCGTCGCCGCTTCCGTTCCCCTCGAGTTTCGTGGTTGCGTGCGAGAGCCGTGGAACGCGAAGGTCGATCGTCGGAACGGCCGCCGCGGCCGTATCATGCCATCTCGTCGCGTCCCGTCGTTTCCGGCATCTCGCGCGGATTGTCGCGTCGCGAAATCGATATCGCGCGACCGCAACTGCGACCGCGACCGCGACCGTCGCCACGGCGACGCGGTATCGGCCGTCAATCCGTTCGCTCGACGTTGCCGGATTCTTTTCCCACAATGATTCCGCGTTGCGGCGTCTGATTGCAGGAAGCCGAGAGACCTGCGACATCGAGGGAGAAGACTTTACCGTCGACAAGATCCCCAACACCAAGTGCTTCAACTGCATATGCAAGGTAAATGGAAGAGATTCGGGGGGGAAGGAAAGTCTACTGGAGGCAGCCCCGGCCCGGCTGGGTTCGAGAGGTCGAACGGAAGAATCCGATCGGTCGGACGCGCGCGCGGACCCCGCGATAATCCAAAGACTCGCCGATACTCCCGTGGAAAAAAAGAGTGGTTCGATAGGTCGTCTCGCATGGCGGTTCGAGGCGCGTTATCTAGACCTATCGTTGGCAAAAATTCTTCCAAGCATCGCACGTGAACGTGGACGTGGCCGCCGACGACCACGACGACGACCACGACGACGACGATGACGCGCAATGTTAGCAGAACTGTCGGTGAACCGGCAATTATCTGTGCGTTTGGTTCGTTGACTCGTCGACTGGTCGACTCGCCAAGAGATTTCAGTTTCCTCTGCTTGGACGAGCGGCGGCGCGGCGCGGATCGAGAGCCGAGCCGTGCCAGCTGCGAGCGACACAATTCATTCGTCTGCTCGGTCAATCTAGGGGGATCACAAAGACGATCGATCGCGGTGATGTCGCGAAAAGGCCATAAATCGTCCGAGTGAGCCGAGGGATCGAGGGATCGACCGACCTCGAGGACGTCTCGAAAGCTCGTCTCCTTTCGATTTCGCTGACGGGGCAGCTGGCGCGAACGAATGCCTTGTTTCGTGTTTGTTCGAGCTCGAGCACGCCTTCACCGGCCGTAATCTTGCTTATTTTCGAGTGCCCCGACCTTCTCGCGCTCGCTACACGGCCACCCGTGACCCGCGTTAAATTGCTTTACGCAATCCACTCGCGAGATAAGTCCCTCCCAAGGGTTTAATTATAGGTCGCGATAAGCAGCCGGAGAAATAATTGCACCGGGGCTGGCCGCGATAACCGACTGGACTGACAATGAGACCGAGCCGAGCCGAACCGAACCGTCCCGTAGCGCGCAGCGCAACACCTCGATTAACCTATACACCCTGCCCGTTGTTTTTTTTCTCTGTCGCAGAACGGTTTCGTCGAGTGCAGGAAACAGCAAGAGTGCCCCAGCATCGAAGGATGTTACACGTTGCTGGAGCCGCGCGACGACGAGTGCTGCCACAGGTGCAAAGGTATGGAAGAACGAGGTCGCGAACGCGATCCCCGATTCCCGTTTTCGACGGGACGCGACGCGACGCGAGCGTGGCAAAGGGAAAAGGACAGAGTCTGAGCGGGCGGAATGACCGGGGCGGAGCATTGTTCCCGAGGCACAAAGCCGCTTCTGTTCGTCGATACGCCGATACGCCGATACGCTTGTACGCCGATAAACCCGAGGAACTTGGGCATCGCGCATCGGCGCGCGCCCGACTGTTTACACCGGCCGCGGCAGCCATCGACCGACCGACAGATGCTTTGCTCGGCTGGCAGCCTCTTTATCTCTTTCTCTATTAATTACACGCTCTCCGTGACGCAAGCCCGTTCCTATCCCCGCTACCAACCGACCACGAAATTCGCGAGTAGCCTCGCCCTCTTGCCTCGGAGTTCGGGCCAGGCACTTTTCACTCTTCCGCTCTTTCGAATCGATCTCATCGTCGACTCGGGATCGCCAGCTGTTGGCCATTGAAAAAATTTCACGATGTTTGGTTGAAAGGGTGCGTGCGGAACGGTGTGTATCACGAGTCCGAGACCGAGTGGACGGAAGGAAACGAGCCGTGCAGGATCTTCGTTTGCAAGGCCGGAGTGATCAGCGAGTCACGGCTGCACTGCTACACGCCGTGCTCGAAGCCTATACCGGCCGCGGCCGGCCAGTGTTGTCCGGTGTGCGCGGGTACGTACCACGAGCCGCGAGTCGAGCGCGATATCGCAAGCATCCAGTGGGCACCTGTGTACGCTGCCTGTACCTACGTGTGTACTTTTGTTGGACAGGCTGCCACGTGAACGGACAAATGGTGACGGAAGACAGATCGGTGACGACCACCGAGGACCCCTGCGTGACTTGCAGATGCAACGGGGGCCGGCTGACTTGCGCCAAGCAAGCCTGCCCTGTGCTCCACTGTCCATCCTCGCGGATCGTTCACGATCCCGGCGAGTGTTGCCCGCGCTGCAGAGGTAGTACCCGGTACCATTTTCTAGCATTTACTACTACTTAGCCGACCGGGGTAGATTCTGCTATCCAGACAGCTATTCTACGATTCGTCGTTGATCGGACAGGTAGCGGAAGGCACCTGTCACCGCCTAAAGGGGCCTGCATGCTAGGAACCATGATCTACAATTCCGGCAAGCAATTCTACGTCGACCAGTGCACCCGGTGCAGCTGCTCGAACTCTGCCGTGACCTGCGTCAGGGAGACTTGCCCGGTGCACGACTGTCCCAGCGAGCACCAGATCGTTCTGCCGGGTCGATGCTGCCCCCAGTGCCCGGAGGTCGAGGAGGTTCGACCCTCGTGCACCTACGCCGGCAAAACCTACGGGGCGAGTATTTCACCCAACGCGTTCCACCGATACCGATTTCCGATAACGGAACGGAAGCGGAACCGGGCCCAACGACGCGCCGACGGTTGGTTTAAAAGCTCTGTTTTGTCCTAGGCAGGATGGCGAAACTTGGAAGCTTGATTCCTGCAAGGCATGCGCTTGCACGCAGGGCAAAGTGCGATGCGCGATGCCGATGTGCCCGCCGTTGAATTTACCCTGCCCGCCGAATTCCAAGCTGGAGCATTCGGAGGGCCAGTGCTGTCCACGTTGCGTCGAAAGTAACATCTGTTCTTTACATACGTTCAATATACAATATTACTTAAGTAGCTTGGATCAGTTTGGTGCGCGGTGCGGCGCGACGCAGAAGAAAAGACCTGTGTAAAGTTTCAGCCCGATCGGATAACGGGAAAAGGTGCCCCTGGGCCCTTGGGCATTTACATAATTATTTAACAGCTCGCAAAGTCGATTTTATATAATATCCAACAAGTTATTGGTTACGTTAAAAAATATGCTTAAAAAATAGTTCACGTTCTATTAAATTTTTCTCGCGCGAAAAACGGTTTTCGAAAAAAAGTACGAAAAACTGAAGGAAAAAGCATTTTGAAAGTTTAAATTTTTCTCGGACACTTTATTTACGAGGGCGAAGAAAAAAATCGTAATTTTTATTTTCGAGGACTATTTTTATTAAACATTTAAGGCGGAGCATATTATTTAGCATGTGTTTTGGGCTGTGCAGGCGACGGGGTGTGCACTGTGTTCGGGGACCCGCACTACCGCACGTTCGACGGAAAGTTCTACAGCTTCAAGGGAGCGTGCAAGTACCAGTTGGCCAGCGATTGCTCGGGGCACGCGTTTAGCATACGGGTGACCAACGACGCCAGGTCGAGCAGATTCTCGGCGTGGACGAAAACTATCGCGATGAAGGTATCGAGTAAAGCTGTCTGCGAGGATAGCGGGTGCTGCTCACGCGAGCAACCAGCTGACCAGCGTTTCGTCATTTTGTGGCCGTAGGTGGGCGAGCTGAAGGTGAATCTCGGTCAAAAGATGCGAGTGAAGGTGAACGGGAAGAAGGTGGAGGTGCCGTATCGGGTGGCCAACCGATTGGAAGTGAACCGAACGGCCGACAGCATAATCGTAAGCACGCAGATCGGAATCAAGGTTCTGTGGGACGGGATCAGCTTTCTCGAGGTGTCGGCGCCCACTTCGTACAGAGGCCGACTTTGCGGTCTCTGCGGCAACTTCAATTCCCTGCCCAAGGACGACTTTACCAATCGAAGGGGCAGACTTTTGCAAGACCCCCAGTCGTTTGGACAATCCTGGGCGGTGGGTGCCAAGAGGAGCTGCGTCAGACCGAAGCCGATGAATCTCGACCGGGAGCGGCGTTGCAGGGGACGAAAGGATCATCGGTAAGCGATCGAGCGGTCAACGATAAAGTATAAAGTCTAATGTCTAAACGCGGTCTGGATACGCAGGTTGTGCAACCGGCTGAGGTCGCAGATATTCGACGCTTGTCACAAGAAGGTGAACCCGACCATGTACTACAAGGCTTGCCTGCAGGACATGTGCGAATGCCCCAGCGAGAACTGCTACTGCGAGTCGTTCACCGCGTACGCGCACGAGTGCAAGAGACTGGGCATTCAACTGCCGCACTGGCGGAAATCGACCAGGTGTCGAACCGGTTGGGACCAGCCGTTGGGATCGGCGTCGCTTGGTCCGCGTCTGCCTTGAACATACCCTTTCGAGCCCGAATCGCCGGCGAGGAACGAGGACCGAGGAACGCGTAACCTCCGCGCCGACTCTGCTACTAGTCACCCGAGAGTACCTCTCGACCGATAGTTTCCGCGTGTTCGCGAATTCGACAATTGCCTCTACGGGCGATTCTCCTCGAGGCTCGAAAGGTTCCGGGACCTCCGGAGCACCGTGCAGTATTTCGGCCGATGAGCAGGCTCGCGGCATAGCATCTATGTATGTAACTATGTACGTCCCAGGGTAACGCGATCCGACGCGTATCGATACATTTTCCTTCTCTAGATATATAGGTGTAAGCATAAGCGAACCACACGTCAAAGTGCGTGTAGGTAGGATAGGTATGCTACGTATGGTACGAGGATGTCGCGCGAATCCAGCCGAGAACGGGGGATCGAGATCTTCTCGACCGGAGGCATCGGTTTCGAGCCCTAACCCAAAACCATCGCTCCGCGCCGAACCTCTCCATCGAGGCAAATCTCCCCATTGCTCTATCGCGTGTCACGAGACATCCTGCGCGGGTACCACGTATCGTCAGCGACGTTGTTTGTACATATACATACATGGACAGAGTCCAATTGCGCCACTCGCGACGCGTTCCTATTCCCATATTTTCGTCCTTTAAACGCGTCTCTCTTCGCTTCACCTTTCCCGCGTTTCTCTCTATCTCTCTCGCCCTGACCCTTCAGCCTTCTTACTTCTTACTCGTTGCTTATCTTATCTACTAAAACTGTACATAGCGCGAGCGGGAGCGCAGGACATAACCGTCAAAGTTTCGCGAAGGTATCGCAACTACTACACCGGATAGTCCAAAGCCTTAGCCAATTTTTATCGACTGTAGCATAGAGATACTCTGATGTGGACCGAATACGGGCGAAATAAATGACTTATATATTCGTAGACTTGGTATTGTGCTTGCAACCCAAATGAAACGTTCGCTTACCGATCAGCCGACGAGCTTCTTTCTGGTCGTTTAGACATTTCAGCTGCGCCAGGAGGACCAACGCATTTGGCTTCGCACGGACAGAGAAGCACCACCGTGCGTTGTTTACTTTCGACGAACGTTGTACACCTTCGGACAAACGTAACGTTCCAAGCTTGCCAAACCACTCGTCACTATATACAAAGTCTTGCGATTCGTAGCACGTTATTCCGCCAATATTACTGCCGGCATCGCGCATCCTGAGCGCCTGACCGCGGTAGTAACCGGAAGTCGAACAGAACCATTTGAAAGTGACAACTCGGAAGGAGCGGGATGGCACGGCAGCATAGAGTCCCGATCGCGGCAGGATCGTGGCCAGAAGATTGTTGATCCATTCGAAGCATTGGTCGATCACTCGCGACACGATTACGAAGGCCACGATCCGCGACAACACTTGTTGAACGAAATACGCGTTAATTACGCGAAAACCGGTGAAATTTACGGACGACGCCGACGCTTACGCCGGCACAAATTGTGTACTCGCGTCTACGCGTGGATGGTAACTGTGGCAGTTAGCGCCAGAGTGCGCTACGCCCGGCCCGCTGGTCCCCGACTACGCGGCAAATTCAAACCAACAAGTAGGTACCTACCCAAACAGCTAAGTTTGAACGCAAGGACAGGAACAATACTTTCTCATGACACGATTCGAAACTTTTATTACGACATTATAAATGCACAAAAACATCTTAAAAATATGTGGGTACGTGTGAACGTGTATAGTGACGCGACGTGTAATCGAGAGAACAACAGAACGGTTGGTTACAGCTTCGAAAACGAACGGAGCTACGCGGATTATATTTGCCGGGCTTTCGAATGTCCTGCATTTTGTCTCGTTTACTAACCATTGCTTAGTTACGCCTTACAGTTACAATAATATTCTTCGAGTTATGCTCTTTTGCAAACAAGAAAATAACAAAGGAACATATGCTAGCGCATCGTAGTACTTTTCCGACAGGGTACCCAGTTTACATGTTGGATGCTTTGGAACAAATGAATGGTAATTCAGCCGGCAGGCGAACTTGTTGCCAGGTTGCCACTCGATCGCCGCACCGGCGTCGAAGAAACAATGAAGCTGGGCATGCTTTCGATTTGGAGCATGCAGAAACAGATTTTTCTCGTTTCCCTTGCGAACGTGGTGAACGGGGTGAACGGGCGCGCCTGCTTATTGCGTTGATATTGAAAACTGCACGAGCGATTTCGTTCTCTACCCCTTACCTTCTCAAGTGGAAGTTTAACGAGTATAGCGGATAGGACCAAAAGCGATTAAGAGACAAACAAGTGGAAGAAACGAAAAAGGAGAGAAAGAAGGAGCGAGCGATCAACGGGAAGAAGGAAATAGTTATCTCCGTTAAGAAACGAGTCAGCGCAATTGTTGTAAAGTCACTGTCGCTTAATTCGCGGTTCTTAATATAATCTCTCCGTTCGAACAGCCATCGAGCGATCGAGCTACTCCACGGGAGAACCTTACAGCCGCGACGAATGTTCGATCGCATTGTGCTCGATCGCTCAACTCACCGTTTCCCATTGTTCCGTTTTACATATCTGAACCATTGTAATCGCGACGCTAGCCGGTAGCTGCATTTCTCGAAATCGGCCGTGAAAGAGGGTCGGGCGTTCTTCCGGTACAGCTGTCGGTTACCGACTATGAATGTCAGGTGCCATTTTAAAACTTCTGAATCATGTAGTGGCTAAAAGAGCGCTACGAAAGACGTCATCATAGCACGGTGACGAAAAGTACTTTGCCCACTCGACTCGAGTAGGAGAAAGAGAAATCGCCGTTCCGTCGCGGTCGCGGCGCATTCCCTTTCGCGTTTTATCCTTTTCTTTTTTTTTTTTAATATTTTCTCCTTTGGTTTTTAATATAAAAATAGATGTTGAGCGTAGATTACGTAGCCTCGGGTCAAAATATTTAGGACCTAAGTAAAATTTATCGCTCCGACTATGTACCTATATCTCTGGAATGTAAATGTTCCATGTTTATCGATCGGTTGGCATGTATGCGCAATGGACTCAATCCAGAATTCAATTTTCACGCGCGGTTACTTTAGAGTTCCCGGTAAATGATCGTAAAATGAGTCACAGCCAGTGGATCGCGTCACTCGTAGCATCGACGGAACGAAGAGCACACTGCACACTGCACCCTGTCGCGCAAACAAAACGTTGCGACTCGACTCGACTCGGATGAAATAACGCGAGAATTATACCGACGAGACTACGTAAACCCGCCCAATCGAAGAGCAAGATTGGATCACCCGTTGAATAAGGGGGCGAGAACTACGTTACGATATATCATACTTTACGATTTATTGGAACACCCCTAATAAGACGTAATTAATATAGTCGATTTGTTGAAAAACTCGCGAACTCGTGTCTTTCCGTTGCTGGACAGGAGGGAGGGAGGGAGGGCGGGGTGAAAGGGAATACAACAATGCCAGCCTTCTAACCACTGCAACGATGCTACTACTATTACTACTACTACTACTGGACTGCTTGTAGATTCTATCGGGAAATCGGCAACGGAATCATCTATATAGTACTTGCTTCACCAGTTTCATCGTCAGCGAAAACGTTAAATTCACGACACGCGTACGCGTCCTCAACGAATATCGATAAACCGAGGGATCGAGTTCGAATGAAAGAGAGGAGAGACAGTGTTGGAATGAAGGAAAAGAAGCACAGGTCTCAGTGAATAGTATTCCATTCTCGTACGTACCCCCGTCGCGACGCGTGAACGTCGTCAACGACATTTCCGTTTCCGGCAAGTACCTGTAGGTACACATCTACCCCAGATTATACAGATACTCTTGGATTTTCACGTTTAAACACGTTGGACCAGCCAGCCATATTATCGATATTATCTCCTATACCACGACACCTACCGTCGAACGGGTTTGCACTTCGCGGATCGTTCGACGAGTCGCTGATACCAAGTGTATAAAAAAGAAGGAGACGCTCGTTAAACTCGACGAGCTGGTCAACTACCTCTACCACACTTACGCGCATTAGTTGGTAATTAATAATTAACTTTACCGTCCAACGTGTCGGCTTGCTCGCCGACCGAATAAGAGAGGTTCGAGGAGGAGAACGTCTCGCGGGATCGAGCAGCATTTTATTCTCTCGACGTTTCTCCTGCCTCTTTTTCATCTAGCATTTTCTAATTCCGTGCACTCGATTGCATTCCCCGTTGTCATTCTCGTCCTCGATAAAGCGAGTCGGAACGAACTCGATAAAAAGGCGTATATCACTGGAGCGAGGATTTCAGGCACGAGGAGAGCTTTCAGGAAGTATGTGTGTATGTACTGAGGCGTTGCTCTTCCATGGTTTCGAACCAACTAAGTAAATCAACGAGTAAAGTAAGAGGAAAAAAACAGAGACCGGCTGGGAGACTAATGGTGACTACTCAGTGATTAGTGACCAAGTAGTGACCACGGCCGACCGACCGCGTGTTATCCTGCGATAACGAATAGCTACGAATCGGACAATGGCGATGTCCGATCGAACGAGCAAACGAGCGTACCAAACTGGCACGGTAACAGCCACGAATCACTCGACGTATCCTCGCCTCGCGTCAAATTACTTATACTCCATACTGTTCTTACCTACCAATAATCAAATTCGAAAAATGATAGGTCTTTGGGTTCTTGCTTCGACAACCAATTAGCTACGGAGGATCGGTGGTTTTGTATTCTGTAGTCGTATGCGTGCACGTTCCTATGTATGTGTATAAGTGTTTAGTGTAAGTGTAGAACGATACGGTTCGACGTCCGCATCGCTAATAAAATTTCAACACGTCATGAGAACAGAGCACCTAAAGACTCGATTCTAGGTATGTACGTATTTCTACTACCGTTCTAAGATTAAACCGACGAGAAGTGCAACGTTAACGAAATACGGTCAGAAATTTATAACGTGTAATTTTTTAATAGATCGTAACTGTGTATGCAAGTGTTTGTTGTATACATATACTTATGTAATAACGTATTCATTCGTTCATCCATTGTATGTGTATATACATATAGTACCTACCTATATATAAATACATACATATATATATATATATATATATATATATATATATACACACACACACACACACGCACGCGCAGCAGAGTGACAGGCGACAGTAAACTCTACCGAAGTAAATGCATAATAAATAATCGCGTAGGACGAGGACAGCGGTTGGGAAATTTCCTTCGTTTCATCCAATCGCGGACCGGGCAGTTCAGATTCGTTGGGCGAATTCTGTTCCCTGATAGATAGCTCGTTCATTGCCAATAAGGCTGCGTCGTGAAAAATCGCGAGTTGCCTCTCGAAGAAGGTAGACAGGCAGAAGATGTTTGGGCCACGGGAGACGTGACTTGGCACGCGACGATCCCAATATCGAGACTCAAGTAAACGGGAAACCAAGATACGAAGCAAAAACGAGGAAACGGAAGGAACGTAACGAGTGCCAGACGGGGGGTATCGAGGGTGTCGATGGTGTTGAGGGAAGAAGGACGGAGGAGACAGAAGATGAAAAGGTGAAAGCCCTGAGTAGCAAAGAGGAAGATGAACCCCAAGTAATGGATGGGGGGAAACGTACGGCGAGGTTACAACTAGCGAGAAAAGACTGTATCGATCTAAATGTGTTGCACGAATTCTGGATTGAGAAACGAGAAACCCATGAACTCTGTCTGATCCAAGTTCATCATGAACAATTTGTCCGTGGGCGTTAAGTCTGTCTTCTCCGAGGTGAATTGCTTGTCGAAGTTGCTCACGTCCTTGGGATGTTTCTACCGAACAAACGAGAGAACGGGAAGCGTTAAGATTGTTTCGCCTGGATACACTCGACACGCGGATACTCACAATTTTCGGTTTAAACGGCGGCTGCACCTCCCGATTCTCAATCTTTTCCCAGTCGATGTGCCGGAAGAAGGTGTGACTACGAACGTCTTCCTCGCCACGTAGACCGCAGCCGAGCCTCTTGGCCGGGTTCTTCGTGAGGAACTGCACGCCCGAGAACGATAGGTAGATACAGAGACTTTCTTTGCGGTAGGGATCCTAGAATCTACGCGCGCACGGGATCGCTTACCGCTTTACAAATATCTCTGGCTTCCTTCGAGAGACTCTTTGGGTAGCTGACGTTGTGATCGGTGATTGCGAAGAACAGCTCGTCCTCGTCCTCTCCGTCGAACGGGGGCTGACCTACGAGCATTTCGTACAGCAGCACACCGTATGCCCACCAATCCACCGACTTGCCATACGGTTGGTACAGCACGATCTGTAACGATAGAACAGCGGGGATCGATGAGGCCTCGGTATCTTTGGATTACGAACTACTTAAGTACCAAGGGAAACCGACCTCGGGAGCGATATAGTCCGGCGTGCCGCAAAAGGTCTTGGTAGTTTTGTCGCCGGTGATGCCTTCTTTGCACATTCCAAAGTCCGCGATCTTGATATGCCCATCGTGGTCCAGCAGAACGTTGTCCAGCTTCAAATCTCGATAAACTATGCCGCGGCCGTGGAGATAGAAGAGACCGATCGCTATTTCGGAGGCGTAGAATCTGCGAGAAAAGTTTCGTTCTCTAACGATACCTACCAGCCCTACACCACCTACTCCAACTCTGTTCTCGGCTGCTCGTGAGGCGGCACGGGTACTTACACTGCCACGGGTTCTTTGAATTTGCCGCATTGCTGTATCTGGTACATCAAGTCTCCTCCGTTCACATACTCCATGACAAAATACAGCCGGTCCATAGTTTGGAAACAAGAGTGCAGCTGCACGAGGAACGGCGGCTTACTCGACAACGCCAACACGCGTTTCTCGACCATGGTGCATTCTATGTCGTCGTCCTGGATGATAATATCCTTCTTCAAGATCTTGATAGCGTAGAGCTCGTTGGTGCCTTTCCTCTCCGCAAGCATCACCTGCAATTCGATAGGCGAAATGAAGTGGACGGTGGGCACCAGCTGATTGTAAGATCTCCAAGTATCGTTTCGACAAACAGGCTGACAAAACTGACTTTTCCGAAGCTGCCCTTGCCAAGCACCATGAGGAAATTGAAATCGCTCGCCCTTATCAGGTCGCTCTTGCCCATATTGTGGGGCACCTCTTTGTCCTGCGCTGTCGTAGACTTTTTCGTCACCGAAGTCTTCTAGAAGGAAAAGGTGAAACCGCGAGCAGGGTTTTAGTGTTTCTTTCTACCCGTTTTCCCGTTCCCGCCAATGAAAGTAACGTACTCGCATCTTGGCTTTCAGTTCCGCCAGATCCACACCCTCCTCCGGTACAGGGACGTTGTAAAAGTCCCCTTCCTCCTGAGTGAGCAGCTTGAACCATCCGCTGGCGGGTGCTTTCATTAGCTCCGATATTCCGAAGGAAAGCGAGCCCATGAAATCGTTCCTCGACGTTCGATCCCAGTCCCACACCTCGATCAGCAGCCGCCTGTCCTTGTCCTCTGCTTTCAGATCGCTAAAAGGACAACGAACCTCTTCTCTGTCTCTGCCTCTCTCACCGACGCAAACGGCATAACGAGAGAAAGATAACTAGCCACTTACAAAGTGATTGTTTCGTTCCATTCGGGGTTTAAGGAGGACTTGATTGTCTTTGTTTTCTTCTTCACGTTGTCCGAATCCGGGATTAACTTCAGCTTAACGTAAGGATCCGACAAGCCGTTAGGATCCATCGGAATGAGATTTCGCCCTTCCTTAACTGCAATCATCCGTCCAATTCAATTGTCCGCGTTTCAAACAGGGGCCAAAGATACTAAAGGTTCCGCGCGCGAAGAGAAAAGGAGAGATGATCGAATGATCGACGATCGCCCAACGTGCCAACCTTGAGTCGGAGCGAGTTTAATTTGGCTGACAATATCCGTCTAATAATAAAGATCTCGCGCGCGCCGCGCCGCGCCCCTCGTCCAGGCCCTGCTTTACTATACAGGTGGAATCTTTCTTGTGACACGCTTGGGAAAGCGTCTCATGGGAATGTCGATAAATCGATCCGAAGATATTTTTAATAACAATTATCGCTGAAAAAGCGGAGGACAACTACTTAGTAAATCCGTTTAGAAACTGCGGACGCGTTTGGCGTACCTCTTAGGACGCATTATCGCGTTCTAGAAATAATTCTGGCTATTAAGTTAGGTATTACAGTTGGACACGGCGCGGCGTTCGTTACGATTACAACATTAATATCGTAATAAGTGCTGGCAGCTTTGCACCGTTCGTTGCGACGTAAAAGTCACGCGTCTCGTCCCCCTTTCTGCCGATTTTTTGTTCCGGTAAACGTGCCGACTTTGGTCCCCGAAGGGGTGGCTGGGTTCGCGAAGGCCAAATAGGGAAATAGTATATGAAGAAAGCGTAGACGTACCTTCGACGGTGAGCTTGTTCCCGGCACACGCGATGTGCAAGTTTATACGACCACGTCTCTCGGTATGGTCGCATCCGCAGAGATTCGGCACGCTCTCCTCGCATCTCTTGTGTACGTTCATGTCACATGCTACGTCATTAGATCACGTTCGATTATTATCATGATTGCTGGACTCTGGCGTTCTCTGGCATTAGCGTTGCAGCCAGACCGGCAGCCTTACGTATTTGCCATTTTATTCGTTCGAAATTGGTGGTTCGAGCAGCGGGGTGCAGGAGAGGCATGGTGTTTTTTTTTTACGCGTTTCGTTTCGCTGTCGAAACTGCAGCCGCTCACCGTCACTTTCGCTACTTCTACTTCGTTAAGCATCATTGCCTTCGACAGACTTTTTCCAGCCATTCTGTTTGTTTGCGAGCCGAGGAACGAAATCAAGGCGCGGAATCGCGACTGCAGTTTCAGAGCGTAGGTATACGCGCGAGACTCAACGAACGATCGTTGGCATACCATGCTCGGGCGATAAGGATTCGTGCTTAAATCACAAAATAACCAAACTTTTCACAATTATCCGCCAATAAAACCTTCCTTTCATTCGCTATCGTTCGCTAACGCTACGCGCCACCCATTTGGTTACTCGTACCTAAGCGAGATCCAAACAAGAGAAAAACAACTGTTGGCCGAGCAATAAATAATTAGAGAACGGCTGATTCCCGTTAAACCACTTGAGACATTGAACGGTATCGATAGCGTAATAAAAGGAACGCGACGTATCCGTTTGAGAGAGAACAATCGCGCAAGATGTTCCCGCGCGTATAAGAAACGAGAAGAGAAGAGAAGAGAATAGAAAAAAAGAGTGGCACATGAAGTTCCATTGACCGGTGGTTGTTCCGAGGCAATATAACGCGTGGGAGTACCTACTATATAGGCAACATCCACATAGGTAGGTATATACAGTGAAATGAAATCTAATGTCGCAGCTAATTCGAATAGCAATAGTCGGTTGGGAAAGGCAACTGGTAAATAGGTAGTGTGCAATTAAGTGGCATGTACGGCCAGAGGGAATTATTGCGTTCAGGTACACCCGCTACCAGGTGGGAGAGCGAATCTACTATTCTACGCGCAAGTAGGTATATGATAATTATCGGCATGCACGACGACGACAATAATTACATATGTACAATCTAGAATTCTAAGGATATATAAGAATACGTATATCCCATGTACTATACAAGGCGGCGCGACGCGGCGTGGCACGGGGGACTCGTAAAAGTGCGGTGGAACTTAAGAGAAGTGAGCAACAGTGAGAGCAAGCGACGAGCGAATAGGCGTACAGGCGAAAAGGCTAATAGGCTAATTAGGCTAATAGGCGAATAACGGATTGAATGATATGATACAGTGGGCTTCCCTTGTTTCTTCGATACGAGCGAATGGTGCAGGAAACGAGGAGGTACAGAGCGTTACCGAGGACGGCGACCATCGAATCAAACAACGAGCAAGGGCTAGTGTTTCTTCACGCGAGAACGGGTAGGGTAGAGCGCAAAGGTAGTCGTGCGAGAACGTCGAGAATGCACAAGGGTTCTGCTGAGATCAGCTCGCGGTGACGAGACGATAGCTTTTTCTCGAGTCTAGCGAACAAAACTTATGTATACACATATCCTGCTGCTATACCGCAGACGACCATCCACGCGCGTTTCCACGTCTGGACATACCTACGTGGTTTCGTCCAGAAGAAACCAGATAAATTGATAGAAGGAAAAGGAATGGGAAACGCGGTACAATAAGTCCAATACCTTTCGAACGTGCAAAGGTAAAGAGAATCGCAAAACACCATGAGTAGATTCGCGTGATTCTCTGGTCAGAGTCGAAATCGTAATCGTCTGGTAGATCGGAAGCATTTTACGACAAGGTTCGTTAATTTTCCAGTCCGAAATGAAAAAACGAAAGGGCGGGCAGCGGTGTCGGAAACAGGAAGGAAATGTTTCGCCGCCGAAAGGCTGGGTCGTTCGTAAGAAGTTGAAAACGGGATTAGAAAGGTAAAAGGCCATGCACCGGCAAACCGGCAAACGACTGGTGCCGCGGTTTATCGCGTGGAAATTTACGCGAGACAAGCGGCGCGTCCGCGTCGCCTAACGACCAATTAAACGTCGTGTTAATCGATTTAACTCTACGATGGAACCATGCCTTCTCTCGTGTTCTCATCGAGGACCGACTGACTCATGAACCGCGAGCTAGCAACGTAAAAGTCTCGTGTAAGCGATGTATCCAAGCGACTACAGCTGACTCGCAAGATAGGTACGTAGAGCATCGGTGAGAACCTTCAGGTCCGAGACCCGGGGAAAGGTGGAGAAATTGTTGGTGGAAATCGAGCTTGAAATTTCGGGGACGAAATGGGTGACGGGGGACTGGTAAATAGTACGCGCGGAAGCATTCGCTGTTTCTGCTTCGTTTCAGGCATTCACGACGATTTACGTGGAAGTAGACGGTACGATCGAACTTCGATCGGGTAGATTGATAAATCGAGAACGGAATCCATCTGGACTCGAGACGCAGGACCTGTATGTCGGCTGTCCCGTCTGGTCTCGTCTCGCTTGGTATTCCGAACATTCGACCTTCGAGATGTCTTGTATTACGTAGGTGCCTATATGTATACGATATCTTGATGAGATTGCGTCTCGAATCCAAATGTGCTTGCGAGGAGATCCTATTCCGATGAAGCTACGTAAGGATTTAACGGGTGCGAGATCTAGCCGTTTAGTGAAGATGTATTGCGAACTGAATTTGTTTGTTTGTTTGTTTGTTTTTAATATTTGTTAACTACCTGAACACTTAAGTCCCTGATGCGCGATACCGTGAAGCATCGAGCCGCAGTGGTCGCAGAAGGTCGGCGTCAGGTACGTGAAAACATCCCATTTGTGTGCGGTGCTCATCTGGGAACAAGAAACAGGGGTCCGGGGAAGCCCGGTCCTTCATTCTGGTCTGAACCTATGACAATGATCGAGAGAGTCGGCCCCGTGCCGATCCACCGATCCACCAACCTAACGAATCCGATTTCGTCTATCGTTCACGCGCCCCTTTTCTTTTTTAGCCTGCTCGCGAATAGGCCGTCTTACCGACACCGCATCCCCTTTCAATCGAAACGGCCGCACATGGGGACAATGCGAAAGGACACGGGGAGGGATCCTATTAGCAATTTCCTAACGACTTGCCTCGCAACCCGCCACGTATTGTTTCCAGCGTTTAAGCAGATTACCTATCGTCGAAAGGTACGCGAGGGAGAAGCGTTTTAAACAGAGGTTGCGCTGGTGCTCGTTGACACAAGCGGAAGGAAAATACCTACTGCAAATCGCGGCTAAATCCATTCGCCAGGGCAGGACGGGGCGGGACGGGAAGGGACTGGCGACAAAGCCAGTCGCGTCGCGTCGTTTTCTTGGACATTCAACAAATCGCTGTAAGTCCACCGAAATGGAATTCGCTGTTTCCGTGCGATGCCCCCGATTCTCTCTTAGGTACCTTCACGACACATCGCGGAAAAGAAAGAATGGGAAAGGCCGCGGGCTGGTACGAGCGGGAGGAAGAAGAGGAGGCGAAAGCGAGGACGAGAACAGTGCGTTCCTTCCGTTTCAATTTTCCAGGCTTTCACCCCGCCCCGCGGACTGCAGCGTTTAATTAATTCCACGGGCACTTTTTCCAACCGAAGCCCCTCGCTTCTCCTCGCTCCTCTTCACCCCTTATCATGATCCAACCCTCGCGGCATCGCCCTAGGTGTTCCATCTTGCTGTAGCAACTCCGACTTCTCCAAGGACCGAACCTTTCGAGTAATTTGTCTCCGTAGCTCCGATTCGTTCGCGCGTCGTACAAGAAACGAAACGGCCGGGCCGTCTTGCGGAAAATGAAAAAACTTTACGTTTCTCTCGAAGTGCGCTCGAACATCGCAACGATCGCCGATCGTTGGAAGAGTCCCGCTATGCTGACACATTTTTAGCTTGCCGATATTCCTGTGTTAGTAGATATGCAAGTAATATACACGAGCGGCGACAGCAAAAACAGGTTGGAACGATCGGCGAAGTTGGCAGCTACTTAATTGTCGCGGAACCGGTTGCGCGGGGTAAAGAAACAGCGTAAAGAATGCAGGATATATTCACTGATGGACACGTAGAAGCGGAGAGACACAGAATACACAGGCAAACTGTACAAAGAACGTAAAAAGGACTATTTACAGTCTCCGAGGATCGAAGAATCGCCGTTCGATCCGGAGATGCACGGCGTGGTCGTCGAAGCTTTTCTTTTCTATCATTTCGTCTATTCGATACTGCCATGCTTTCCTCGTCCAATAGTCCCGTTCCTATCGAGTAGCTACAGTTATACTCGAGCATTAGTTCCCCGGCACGCGTACGACTCGCGAGTTGACATTCGCTATCCGTGCTAATGCTATCGCTTTCCAAGATCCCCATGCTACCGAGCGTCGCTTGATCGTCCGATTGTACCTACGTCAATTCTTTCGAGAAACTTTGACATCTATGAGGAAAACTAGGATCCTCGATAGTGACGCAGAGATATTCAAGCTTCGTCATCCAGAAGGCAAGCTAACGACTAGCATCGCGTGTACAGCTGTACCGAACGTCGAACAGAAAACCAAGTTGGTGTACACACGATGTACAAGGTAAACGAGAAAAAGGAGATTTAAACGTGTGTGGGTAGGAGAGAAACATCTCGCGCGCGCGCGCGCGCACATCAGACTTGAGAATAGATAAAACGAAGACGGGGAAAGTGGCGTTAAAAAAAACGAGATGCGTCTAACGATGGGCATAGGACGCGACGATCACCCACTTTCGACCGTCTTTCCGAAGCCCCGAAAAACCTTCCTTCGCCAGCCTCCAATTATTTATCAGTTGGAAATTCTCCGAAACTGGAGGACCGATTAGTAGGTAAGTATGTACCTCCTTCCTCTAGCTAGCTGATTGTGCGGTAGAAATTGGGAACGTTTGACAACGTCGTACTCCCATCGCTAGATTTGTCACATTAGACCATAGCCACGATGAAGGGAAAGAGAAAGAGGGAGAGAGAAAGAGAGAAATAAAATGTGACTTTATTCAATTCTCCTCGCTCCGGATTCTCTCGTTTTTCCATTCGACTTGCTACCTACTACTTAATGCACGTGGATATATCTCGGTCTCTCTTTCTTTCGCTTCCCTTTCGTCGGGAAAAGTAAATAGGTACACGATTCTGTGCGCACATAAAAATAAACATGTGTATGCGTGTTAATGCGTAATATCGATAGACGACTTTAAAGATGTATAGACACAGAGAGGCACAAACTGCAGTCTCTGCTTGGAAGCAGAGTGGACGAGTGCGAGTGCTAGGGCTAGGGCCAGGGCCAGAGTCAGGGTCGGGGTCAGGGTTAGGGTCAGGGCGAAAAAGCCTTCTGTGGCAGGACCAAGCTCGGTATATATGTACAAACTCGAGAGCGAAACATGTAATAAAGAGAATCGCTATTTCGTTTCCGATGGCCGAATTCATTCGACGACTTGACGAAACTCGAAAATACGATGGAAGTTAGGGTGGCCGCGCCGACATAACCGACATAAAAACAAACTTCCTCCATAACCCTCTCCTCCACCGTACTTGCGAAATTCCCGCGCACCCAGATCTAGTAAGGGAGTGCTAAATCTTCGCGAAAGAATATTTACACGGCAGGTGGAGGAGAATGAATATAAAGTAGGAGGAACAGCAGGAGGAGAAGAGAAGAAGAAGAAGAAGAAGAAGAAGATTAGAGAAACAAGACGAAGACAAAGCAACACCACGAACAAACAGTGGGCCAAAGAAAAGAAAATGTACGATTAGTATTATGTGCGACAGTGTCTGTGTTCCTTTTTCTTTTCGTGTGTCTGTGTGCGTGTGACTGGTTGCGTGTTCTCGTTTTTTTTTTCATTTTCTTTGCTTTTAATATGGTACCTTGGCACTTCATGCCCTGGTGGATGACACCATAGAGTAGACTACCGCAGTGGTCACAGAACGCCGGGCTGTTGTACGTGTGTTGCTTGAATTGGTGCTTCGTCCGCGTGTCCTGCGTTATTACACCATTACACCGTGCACACACACGCAGACTCTCGGGTTATGGCGCGGGGAATCGTGATCTGGGTGGTGGACGGAGGATGGATCGGCGTCGACCGATTTCCCTGGCGCAGTGGCGAAACATCGGCGACCCGAAAAATTCGAATGCCGTGTATCGGTGCACGTTTAATTATTGTTTACTCGGTACAGGCGCCAGCGTGGCGCCACCGGCAAACTTTCGGCACGAGCACCCACTGGGTATGTACCAAACAGTCCATTTGGCTTCGAGTTAGAAACGGTGCGGCCTGCAGCCGATAATCACCGAGCCACCGAACCACCGAGTTCCACAATTTGCACGAGACACGAGACAAGAACAGACGAGTAGACGAGCAGGCGAGCAGGCGAGCAGGCGAGCAGACGAGCGTGCGAGCAACAGCGGGTTCCATTGAACCCTCAGAGGTACAGACAGCTTTCAAAGTCCAGAAGCGCGAACTCGATTATTACTACCCTGCACCACTCCCCTAATTAGTGGTAACCGCTTCGTTACGGGTAATGGCACGCGTCCGATAAGCGACACCCAAACGCGGCAATCTTCGAGAGCGTTCATTTCGACGCCTGCCTCTACATGCCCGAGTAGGTACACACGCTCTACAGTAGGTACTCTACACTGTACAGGTCGTGGTAGCATGTTCAGGGAAATCGACGAGCGCTCGGATCGGTAGGGACGTAGGTACGGTTCACGGATATCGTGAAGGAGTCACCTTCGAAGCACAGAAGCACCGGGAAATCAGCACCGGGGTCAAAGAACACGCTAGGACATTGATCGTTTTAGTCGGAATTCCCCAAAGTAAATAAAAACCACTTGCTTCCGCGGTGATCGCCGATCGGAGAGACGATCGCGACTCGTCGAGATTTCCAGGAGAATTTCCAGCCAGGGAAATCTCGCGATCGGGAGGAATCGCTCGCAGCCAAACTCGAGTCGGAAACGTTGCTCCCGTTGGAACGGTACGGGCCAACGAATCTCTTTGTATTCGTTCGCGTAATTTTTCCGTGTTACAAGCGTGGTTAAACGAAGCGCAGAAAACGCTTAGGCCAATCGTGCGCGGTGCGAGAAAACGTGGAAAAATATATAGCTCTTAGCCCCGGGTGTCCTTTCTCCATTCACTCCAGCCGAGGATCTTCCGTCCTATTTATCCTTTAACTTTATCACGTTCCCGGCCAAAGCCACTCGTCAGCTCGTTACCCTTTCCTCTCGGCGAATCGCTGCCGCCAGTTTGTTCGCAATGCTCGCGTTGCTTCGACAAGCAGGCAAAATTAAAGTACAACAGGTAGGTAGAATACGGTTAGGTCGATTGCATCGTAAAGATACTCTCGGCGCGGTTGATTTTCGCTTGATGGAAATGGAAAGCAACCTCGATATCGATTCGGTAGCTAGTTTCGGAGTTCCGCGAGCCGCTTAATAACTTGCTGGCTCTCGCCTAAGGCAGTCTGCTGTCGATACGCCACAATCTACATGTTGCATACCCACTACGCGTATTTGTCGTCTGTCGTTTGTCGTTCGCGTTGTTAATTAGCGCGCATTTACGTGGTCGAGGGGGCTCGCGAAGAAGCACACTCTCGGCTCGCCTAGCCCCGGGCCCCTAGCTAACGTAATAATCACCCTGGCGCGACACCAACACCCTCCGCGAAATTAACCGAGCAAGATGAAATAGCGGGTCGAGAGGAAAGGGGTCGGGCACGACCGATTCCCAATTGCACGCGCGTTTACTGGCCGAGTGAAACGCACTCGTAGAACAACATCCTTGGCTTCGAACGAAAGAGAGAAAGGCGCGATAAAACTGCGTCGAGGAGAAAGAATAATAAACTAAAAGAATCGGTGTGGAATGATGTATGCTCGTCGATACTCACGTCCGAGTCAGCGCCTTTGTCAGCTCCAGGGCACGTGAAAGTCACGTATTCGTGGCATCGTTTGTGCACCACGAAACTACACACTGAAACACAAGGAAAACGTGGTCCCAAGTCGTTCCGCGAGCGGCACCGAGGCTGATAGTCGACGTAGATCGGATCTTACCTTGGCATTGGTAGCCCTGCTTCCCGAAACCCCTGAAACAAAAATGTACCTCGCGATTAATACAAAGGAAGCTGGCAGGGCATCTTTTTGGGACAGCAAAATGCCCCGTTGCGGATTACGGATACCAAGCGACCCCCGGGAGTACGAGCTTTCTCTCGAGTAACTCGACCAAATGTGCATTTTCAACAGCGACCTTTGTTCACGGGTTCTAACCAGCCACGCTTCTCTACGCTGGACCGTCTCCATTAAGTCAGCTTCAACGAGCAGATCGATATTTCAAGGTGTTACCCATCCAGCGTTCTCGCTCGATCGTTTCGACCGTGTCGCGGCCTAACATTATTGTAACGATGGTGATCGACAGAAGGAAAGTTGCAAGAAGGAAAGTGAAGGGAAAGGAGGGAAGCGGAGGAAATCCGCGATTAGCCTACATTCCCATCGAAGCTTAAGTGGAAACGCACGCAGTTGTGTCGAACGCAGATGTACGTGTGCCTAAATAATATGTAGTTGGCGTTTCCAGCAAGGCAGCTATCAAATTCTTTATAAAAGCGCCACCGAAAGCATCCCTCCGCGGCGCGACGACGCGACGTGTAGATGGCACGGATGGATGGAGAAGGACGGGTGGTTCGCGTGGAGGCTGGCTTGCATTGATTATCCTCGGAATCCCCTCAAGGAAACAAAGTGACTGTGACGAGTTTCGGGAAATGGAGGAAAAGTGGAGGAGAAGTGGAGGCAGAGTGATCGACCACGCGTCCAGAGGGAATGAATCGCGCAAGGAAGACGGTTCTCGTGAGCTCTCGTGTTCCATCGCGAACAGCCGCGGCCGTATCCCATTGCGCTTGCAGCTTACTCCGAGAGTAACTGGGATAGGGATAACCAGTCGATAGTTTCTATTTTCGATGCGGCATGCGCGTGCCTTCGACGAACGCCCTTTGGAAAATTAAGGTCGAATTAGCCGACCGCTTCTACTTTGCGAAGCCGAGAAGCCCGCGGTATGTGCCGCTGAAAAATCCCCGAGTAAGACGATTTTAAAATTAGTTTCAATCTTTCTGCTTGCGATGTGTGTGGCGGCTGGCTGGATTTCTGAGTACCTATCTGGTTGGCTAGCCGGCTGATTGCTCGGGCGCACGGTGCGGCTCGGCGTGTTTCCCTCGGCATGGTTGGCTCAATTTTTATGGTCAAATTAGCTCAATTCAAAGCGAAACCCGATATACATCCAGGTATACGTGTAGCTGTGGTGAGCCGAGAACAGAGAGAGAGAGAGAGAGAGAGAGAGAGAGAGAGAGAGAGAGCGCGCAAAGAGGAAAGTGGAGAGAGAGAGAGAGAGAGAGAGAGAGAGAGAGAGAGAGAGAGAGAGAGAGAGAGAGAGAGAGAGAGAGAGAGAGAGAGAGAGAGAGCAAAGAGGAAAGTGGAGAGAGAAGAGTGGAAGCTGGAGGCAGAGGAGCAAGTGAAGCGCGATGAAAATTCGCCATGCTTCGAATACAATTTTCCGCTCTGCCCCGGGGACGCGATCGATCGCTGCGGGAGCCCGGAAACGAAATTAAAGGTAGCTCAACAGCTCGAAACAAGAAACCGGCTACGCTCCATTCCGAGCAATTGGATTGTTGCTAATAATGCCGCGTTAAATGCTTCCCAGAGGAATCCAATGTCGCGAGATCATATTTTTGCGCGACGCGGCGCGAGCCTCTTAGACCGCGACAGGTTTCCCGTGACGAGGTTCGCACGCGACGTAACGTCGTCCTCGCTCATAACCTTCCCATCGCGAACCTACGAAAGCCTTTGTTCCAGACTAATTGGGTTCGCTCTCCTTCCATCGATTTTCACTCGCTACCTCCCTACCTGCTAAAAATTCTTAAACATAGCCTGAAAGCGAGCCTGAATCACGTACGTAACGCGATCTGCACGTGTTTCCCTCCAGCCCCTAAACACGTGATCCTCTCTTCCTCCGAATCGTCATCCTTTCTGCACGATCCATACATCTCTACAGAATTTCTTCTGCTCCTTTCTGTGCTCCCTGCCATTCCATTCCATTGACCCAGCTTCAAGAAAGAATCCTTGCCAGCAAATAGACCGTGAACAACATTGCTGCGGCTCGCGAACCTTTCGATCCCGAATAAGCAACGTCCCTATTCTTAGCCTGCACTTGGGAGCTGGAAACGGGAAGCGTTAGTCGAGAATATGGGTGTACCTATCTTTAGCGCCTCGTCATTCTCGAGGGTATCTGGAAGGACTTTTCGGGAATGTGCGGAGTAGTATCGAATTAAGGATACATAGAAACCAGGAAGGGTGAGCACTCCCGCGATGGCGAGGATGCGTAGGTGGTTGATTGCCGCAAGGTTTGGCCGGCAGGTCCAACAGGCGGTCGGTGGTTGGCAGTTGGCCCAAAACTCGGTCAATTATCGGACGCCTCTTTCTTCGTGCTAATTGCACAAGAGAATGGAAGAACGAAACGCCCGAACCTACTCTTTTGGTGCGCAAAGGCTTTCCAGGTCGGGAGACTATGCATTCCTGGATCCCTGGATAATAGTCCAACCTTCATATTTCGGCGGACTCGAACAATCGAGATTGAAACTTGGAAGATTGTCGAGCAACTACTTTCAGCAACGGAGACGTCTCGGGCCAGATCGATCCTCTACGCTCGCCTCGCGAAAACAATACCTATCTAAACTAAACGGAAGGATGGAAAGTGGTTGCTGGTGTGTATTCGATGCAGAATTCAACAGGCAGTTCGCGTTGGCCTTCGGCCAAAGCGCGCTCGCTTTCGTGAAAGGTGCTCTTTTAAATTCTGCTACAACAAAACTCGTTCGAAACCACCAGACAGACGGATGAGAATTCAGAGAAAGAGAATATGAGGATGAAGAGCGATGCAGGAATTCAGTTTCACCCGATACGTAGGCAAGATACATATGTATGTATGTAAGGTAGGTAGTATATCGCGATGCGATCAGCGAGACAGGATTCTCGTGAATTTCTCAGGAATGACAGGGATTACCGGAATCCGTGTCCTGATATCCGGTGATCCCTAATACGAACGAGCGAACACGGATAAAACGTTCACGAGGCGTTCATTTCCTCGAAACGTAACGTTGGCATTGCGACGCATTCTACTCGATCGGGCGTTATCGTAAACCACCGTCGGCAATTACGACGACTATGAACGCTCGTATTCTTCAGCAGTTCAGTCTCGCGAAATAAAGTTGGAACGCGACACTGCGCGATAGACCACGGCCTTCCGTTCCGTTTCGTTTATTTTCTTCTCTTTTCTTCGCCAGAACCTACCAACTTTCGCGGTAGATCTTTTATCGGTTTTTTTAACTTATCGTTCCGAGTATCGTCAAGGATTTCTCGATAGACTCAAAGCTGTCGAAAGCGATAAATTCTTGAAAAAAGGAAGCAGATTTTCCAATGAATGGAAATATGTACCTACACTACATCTTCGAGGAGCCGCATGCGTCTCGTGGAACAGGTAACAGGTAGATATCTAGGGTGAACGTACCTAATATCGCCTAGCAAAAGTTAAATCGCTGCCAATTGAATATTAATGGATATTTTTGCATGCAATTCGTTTTAAAGTAAAGAGAAATTATTCGTCTTTCATGTAGCATAACGTAAGGGTTCGTAAGGGTTCGAAAGGGTTCGTAAGGGTTCTCCCGAATCAAGATCGTTTCATTTCCTCCAGACGTATTTCTCGATACCTCAAGCGTGTAAATGAATTTCCAATCGACCGGAAAGATCCCGCGGGATAATCGTCTCGGCGACCCGACGCGACGATTATAATCCAGAAAGCTTGAACCGCATTTCCACCAAAGTGTTGGCAAGCACATTGGCTTTGCGTTCCTCCGGCGTTTTTAATATCGCAAAACGCAGAATTTATTTACCATCCTGTCAGAAGCAGCTGATTTCGGAGATGGAAACTACCGAAGAATCTGGTGTAGATCGACAGGTCGGTGGGTGTTTATCGAAAGAGAAATGGGGCAAGACCCTCCCATCTTTCGCCAATATGCTAGGTATCAGCTTGTTGGTTGATTCGACGCGGGTTGGACGCATACCTACTCCATACAGCCCTAACGCCCTAGCAGGGGGTCGGGTGTTTATTTTTCCACGCTTTTTTCAACGTCCTTGTCCCGACTCTCGGAACGTGTTTACTTTAGTGCCTGGATGATTTGCCGACTTGGCTACATAGGCACTTATCGTTCCCCGGCATCACGTGCAGAGCTAGCGAAATTGAGAAGGTCGTGAAATCAAGCACGCCTTAAAGTAAACGTGCTCAGAGTCTCGGGGAGATTAGCTTGATAAACTCGGATAAAAAACGTGTGAAAAATAACGAGCTGAGGCATTTCTCCACCTCTCCCCATGTAATGTCTAGATCGAATTTACGACTCGAAGCAACTCTTTTCGATGCCCAAAATTTCTTTACTTAGAAGGCTTCGCTGTATGTAAGTACCACCTATCTGGAATCGGCTACTGTTGTCGTTTCACGAGAATTTAGTGAGACACATAGAAGGGAATTTAATCGCTCGTCGCTCAGCCATATGAGCCATATCCAGCAAGTGAACGCAGTTCGTCCGTCACCGTTTCAGATCTCGTAACGCTATCCGAGAGAATCTAATTCCATTATTTCGCTCGCGGAGCAACCGATAAAGCTGACTGGCGTACAGGCGACGTATTCGATTAGCCGGCGAAAACCAGATCCCATATTGCTCCTATTACTGTTTATTCCACTCGAGTAGCAACGAGTATCGACGAGAAGGGAGAGTTTCTTCCTACAATTAGTCGAAAGTCGATATTCCCTGTGATACATGTATGTATTCGTATTCGTTATGATAGTCCCGTCTCCGTTAACAATCAACAGGAATATTCGTCTCGAGAATGAGTGAAATAAACGTCGCACAGCGGTTTGATCGCGTTGTTATTGGTGTTATTGTTGAGACGCGAGTCGGCCTATCTACATCCTCGCAGATAAAAGAATTTTCGTCACGCGAAACTACATAACTCGATAAGAACCTGTGGTTTTAAATACGTTACGCTCGGCGATCGGGATAGGTGAGTCGTGAATAGACAGAAGCCACTGAAATAAATCTTGTAGTTGGCCGCGAGTAAGCTCGCAGCCAAACCTGAAAAAACGCGCTTTTGTCCGGTTAGATAACGATATCCGCGAGACAAGCCGCTTTATCGTTTCAAGGCGGACCAACCTGGCGAAAGGTATCGCGACCGATTTCCTCGATATCTCATGCTTTGCGGCATCTGAATGCCCTTATATGCAAAATTACAAGTTGCTCGGCGAATAGGACGAAAGAGCATAAAGAGTGAATCAGACCGACACTGGATCGGATCGGATCGGATCGGATCGGATCGGATCGCGGTTAACCGCATTTGTCACAATCTAAGCCAATTATTCGCCGATCTGGTTATCCGAATGAAACTAGAACGATCGCAAGGCAAGGAGCTAGCAGGGGATGATATCGAGCCACGAGTCTGATAGGTTGGATTCAGTTTCGTCGCTTCTTCTCCGGCGAGAATGAAATGGCAGAATGATCGGACATCGGAAATGTCTGTTGCGTCCGTTCTCGGCGGTAAAATCGATGTCAGCGAAACAAGTTAGTTTGGTTACTGGGTCGCGCGCTATTGTGCGCCAACGCCAGCAGCCTTTACGTTTCAACAAATCGTAAATGTTACGCACTAAGCATCGTACGGGTCACAGTCGTTGGCCACAACCATTCCCATTCGCATTTGCGCGACTTTCAATCGAATAACGTCGCGGTCGTTCCAGCACCGATACCAAACGCATCCCAGTTTCCCATTAAACGAGCGTGTGGCTTGACGAGATCCTTCGGTTCGCGAAACATTTCGTTCGACATGGACTCCTCTGCGGGACCGTGAATCGCGGCTCGACAATCGCGCAAATTTTCGATAATTCAAGCATTTGCTCGCTGGTTTTCCGCGGTCTGTCTCGCGTGGAGAACAAACACGATTGACGATTTACAAGCTCCGCGAGACCGGCGGAACGTACGAGCGAGAAAGCGGGATTCGTTCGATCGTTCACGAACGTCCGAAACACCCCGTCCTGTCGGATTGACCTCTCGCTCTCGAGTCGGTCGTTTCTAATTCGGATGAAGCACGAGCATTCTCAAGGCCGGACCGTTTAACCGCTGCTCGAGCTTCTGTACCGGCTGCTATCCGCTGGATTCACGTATCTCCAGGGCGCGCGCCAGAGAGAGAGAGAGAAAGAGGGAGAGAGGGAGCGGAGGTAGAGGAGGACAAGAGCTACCGTAAATTCCAGAGACGCGCGTTTCTACGATCGCACAGAGAGGCTTTCCGTGACACACGTCGCGAGGAAATCTATGGAACGAGAGATTTGCAATAACGGCGAGATAGATTGAGAAACGCGAGATTGGTTGTAGGTCGGCCTGGCTCGATTCATTTCGAAACCGGGAGAAGAATCGATAGAGCGAAAAAAGAGGAGGAAGAAAGTGTGGCGGGAGCGGGAAATCAGCTTCTCACGGGCCGTTGGAAGATTGAAAAGTGGAAAGTGAACTCTCACCATATGAAGTCCTTGCAATGGCTGCAGAAGGTCGGCTGCTTGAAGAACCGCGGCATGAAGCTGTGATTCTTGACCACGTAAACATTCTTCTTCTTGAGGGCTCCCTTTCGACCCCGGATCTTCTTGGCGAAAGCGGTGCTGGCGTCCGTAGGCCCAAGGGAGTTCTCGCACGTGTTGTTCGCCTCCTGATCGTCCGCCATCGTGCGCTCGGCTCCTTGATTCCACGACCGAGCGTAAACGTCTAGAGCGGAAAGCTCTGCGGTTCTGTTCGCCGCGCGGACACTTCCGCGTCACTCTTCCCTAGTTGCCCGCGACCTTCTCACGCCTGTCACGTCGCGTCCCGTCCCGTTCCGTGCAGTTGTCGCCCGAAAGAGATGCACGCGCGCACACGGTTCGTCCCTGCCGAGATTCGGCCCCAAGTAGAGCGAGCTGGCCGAGCAGATCAACGGTGACGGCCAATATTCCGTGACGCAGACACCGACACAGGAGACAGAGGAGACAGAGGAGACAGAGGGGAGAAAAAGAGAGAGAGAGAGAGAGAGAGAGAGAGAGAGAGAGAGAGAGAGAGAGAGAGAGAGAGAGAGAGAGAGAGAGAGAGAGAGAGAGCGGAGTGAGGGAGGGGGCGGTAAAAGCGAGGGAAAAAAGGAGAGTAAAAGTGGGAGATTTATGGGACGAACTGGTGTCGAAACGTTGACCGTGTACTTGTGTAGGCTATGCAGTAGGCTAGTAGGCTGATACGTTCTCCCCGCGGTAACCTGTGCCTCGCCGTCCGCGACCGCCACCGAAGACGACACAACGATGATGATGACGGTGACTCTCTGACACTGTCTGACACTCTCTGGCCTCGGCCACCACCGCCGCCGCCGCTACCGCCGCCGTCGCTGCTTCCCCCTTCTGCTCAGGCCCTCCCACCACCACCTTCCCACCTTACCACCTCCGGCTATCTCTTTCCTTTTCCTTCTTACCTACGCTAGCCCGATTGTATCCGCGCCCACCCACATCCTCTGGTTCCCTTTCTTTTTTTTCCCCTCTTTCCCTATTCGTCTTCCTCTTCCTCGATACTTCAACTACCCGGTTTCTACCACCACCCTTTTCCTCCGTTTGCCTCTGAGGAAACAGCAAGAGACAAAGGGTAATCTCGTTGAATTGCGCTTTTCCGCGCTCTAGTATTCTTTCTTTCTCTTTGCTCGCGAAAGGTTTCCCCAACGCGTCTTTCTTCCTGGATTACGTATTCTTTCGTCCAGTGGCACCTCCTCGTTCCTCTACATCTCCCTCCGCCCCATCGCCTCGCCCTCTCTCTCTCGAAGCGGCCGATAATTTTAGACTCTCGGCGCAGTGGCTCAACACTGCCACTGCTCAGCCTGCGCTGCGCACTCGATATCGACATCCAAGGGCCGCGAGAGTCGCGAGCACACGCGACCTCGCCGAAACCCCGAGGGAGAGTTCGAATTATGCGGGGAGGGGAGAACGAACCGTATGCACCAGATACCTACCTACCCCTGCTATCTTCTCCTTCCTTTCTTTTCCGTTCCATTCTCAATTTTCACCCTCGTCCTACCATACCGTGGTGCATAAACCACCCACTAATCATCGCTGGATCATTCCCACTCGAATTCTTTATTATCAGTAATCCGCTCGTGATTGTTGGAATCATCAAACTATCATAGTAGAAGAGATTTCGGGAATTGGCCAAGTTTATAAACGAATTCCTTAATGATCAAGGATAAATCGGAATGACTGGAAATCGAAGCCGGTCTAGTGGAAAATCTGTATCCACATACCTACATATGTAAAGTACCTAGTCCGAGTTCTAACGCGCGCGGCGGGTCAATAATACCTCCATGCTATTTTTAATAACGCGACCATATACCAACGTCTCGCAAATCCATATGGCACAAACCTATGCATATACATATGCATATGCCGATTTAATACTATGGGATGGCTGATGAGGAACACTGTTTATGTATGCATGCATACGTCTGACAGCTACGATTCCATGCGATGCACGATGCGGTAATGCATATTGAGAATATTGAGATCGAAAGGAATCGATAAAGTAGGAAACGTCAAGTTATTTTAATTTAAAACCATTGAAAGAAATATCGATAATCGGGCCCCTGTCGTTTGTATTCTGCAATATACCTATAACTAATATTTGCGAAAATGTTCGACGCGTCCTGTAAGATTATATATGGTCTAAATTGTTTAAACCTACAAACGGTAACGCAGCGTCGTCAGTCGTGCCAACAATACGAATGCCATAATCCGCTATATTCCATTCATTCGATTTATACCAGTGTTGCGTTGTTTGGCGTGTATTTTAATTTTTGTTTACTCGTTTCTCATTAGATTAAACAGTACCTATTTCGGAATGGAACTCTCAGGATTTTATTGGGCGCTGCTCGTCGCATGTTTCTTCTCGTTCAGTACGTTGATTAAAAATCCTATTGTCGAGCGCTCTTGTTTGATTATTAATGTTTTTAGGCCACGCCCTGGAATGTTACGTGTGTACCAATCAGGAGGGTAACAGAGAGAAGTGTTTGAAAAGCACCAAAACTTGCGAGCAAGGCCAAGATTCGTGTTTCACGGAAATCAAATGGGGCAGTAAGTTTAAAGTTCTTTTTAATCGTCAGTGTCCTTTCGAAACTGACGATTGAGGTTATGTTTACATCGTGCTTTGCCTCCGATACCCTTCATCGATATTATTTCTCCTTTCAGGCACGCCCTATTGGTCGCGAGGCGCGAAAAAGCAGTTTTACGTCTCTAAAAGGTGTTCTACCAAGAAGGAGTGTGAAAGAATAAAGCAGAATAATATGAACGATTGCACGTATATATGGTACCAAGATTGGAAATGTTCCGATTGCTGCCAGGGGGATAAGTGCAATTATTACGTCATCGTAAGTGAACGTTTTGTTACGTTTTCCGGAGGCGTTGTTGAAGTCGATTATAAGTACCTGAGGTTTTATTTCATCTATTTCAGTCTGCTGCGAGGCAAGTTTACGCACGCTGGACAACACTCGCGATTGCTTTGGTATCTTTGTACAGTGTATGGAATACATCTTTGTAGCATGGAATGACGAATAGGGGCATATATTGTGTCACGATTACGGACACTGTATAATACGTCCAATTATGAAATCCGTGCTCAGATACAAATAGAGATACAAAGTAGTATTTCGTTCAGCACGTATCGCGCTATTCGTGAGCAATGCAGGAGATGAGTCCTACCGTGCCGTCATCGTACCGCATGTAATTTCCGTCCAATCTAAAAATTTTATATGTTTTTTTAGCGTAAGGTTTATATAGTTAACGAATATTGTTACCATGACTACGTTTAATATACGCAACCACATATGTATTATACACTTTTCTAAATAAACTTTTTATTTATCACCCACAAACCCTGCCAAACTTATTGGCGGAAAAGTTTTATTTATTATCGTATCTTTAAGGTGTCCAATAAAGTGAAGAATTCGTAGTCATTTCAATTCTGTTGATTTGAATTCATAAGGCGCAGCGACGACTCCACTGTCACGCCGTATCTTCTTTTATGACGGATTATGTATCATTGTTGCCGCTAAGAGGATAATCGATATCTGCACAGATAACAAGTATAAGTGCCTGCCAGTGCATATAGAATTGATTCGAAACGGAGACAAGACTGACGTAAATAAATGTCGCTCAAGTAAGTAGAGAGACTGGTTTTTGTTTTTGCGATGTTATAATATATTAGAAAAGAAGCTTTTTAGATATCTCCCTTGTTCCACGCGAGTGTCAAACTTAATCGGGAAGAACTAGCGCGCATAAACACTTTGGATAGTCTTTGTATCGTGATTTCCTTCGAATGATTATTAAACGTATGCACACTGTTCGTGATAGGATCGGTTGTCGAGATAGTTCCATCGCCGCACTAGCGTAGAGCTGCTATAAAAATATTCGCCTAATAACTATGGTGAAAAAGTATGGTATCGGTGCAAAAAAGTTGAATGTTTGATTGGCGGCTCGATGAATTCGACGTGATGCGACGACTGAGTTTGTTCCACGGTATCTAGCGTTATCAGGAAAATCAACAAAACAGAGAGGTGATCGGATCGCAACAGTTAAGAGTCAAGAGGGGCATTATAAACAAATGATCGATATAAGTCAGCCCGGGTGGTTCTAATCTACTCGTGGCGGAGAAACGATTCCGACCAATTGAGCGAGCAAGTTCAGCCTGCTCGCACGACGACCAATCTATGAGCCCGATTTAATGAAATTTCAATTAGGTAGCGCTCCTTTAGTGGCGAACCGAATGTTGAATCTATAGCCGGTCATTTGTATGGTGCACGTGCTATATACGTTGTCGGCTACGAAATGGATTCTTCTTTGACTGCGCTTTACATGGTGAGTAAATGAAAACAATGATGGCCAAGGCCATGTGTTGGAGGAAAACGTGTAGGTATTTAGGTAAGCGTGGATATGTGTCCCGGTTAAATGATCCATCGATTAAAGTGATTAAACGAATGTTTATTTCGACCCGCGTTTCCGTAATCTTCCCCTTGTTTCAGCGATACAACATGAGAACTTGGAAGCTTCGAAACATGTACAAAGCTTTCGGTCGGAAGAAGGAAATAGAACCAGCGCAGGATACAAAACTCGCCAGGTGTCTGTCCACTCTGGATCTGACCGCCCTCGGAATCGGCTCGACCCTCGGCGTAGGCGTCTACGTCCTTGCAGGATCGGTCTCCAAGGCCATCGCAGGTCCCGCCGTAATCATATCTTTCGCTATAGCTGCCGTCGCATCGATGTTCGCAGGTACGATTCGTACGTAAAATACCGTCGAGCGAAATTTATCGCCGCCGCGCTCATATCTCCCGGCCCCATATCTCGATATCAACGATTTTGATCCCTTATCTAGGTCTCTGTTACGCGGAATTCGGTGCAAGAGTTCCACGTGCGGGATCGGCCTATGTGTACAGCTATGTGACGGTGGGAGAGTTCACAGCTTTTCTAATCGGTTGGACTCTAATCTTAGAGTACGTTATTGGTTCGGCCAGCGTGGTACGGGGGCTAAGCACTTACGTCGATGCTTTGTTCAACAACAGCATGAGAAACGCGTTTGAATCAGCGGCACATATCGACATCAGCCATCTCTCTTCTTATCCAGACTTCTTTGCCTTCGGAGTTACCATAATCTTCTCCGGTAAAAAGTTGCCTGAATTATGTCTGTGTCTCGTATCTATACCGTACATCAGCCGTAAGTGTAACTTTCGAGTTACAATTACGTATTACACTTGCTTTGTCGGAAAGTTCCCTCATTCTTCATGCGCGTTTAATTGTAAATCTCAACTGATTATTCTGTCGTTCCGATCAGCTGCACTGGCGTTCGGAGCAAAGGAGTCCTCGGTGGCCAATAATTTTTTCACTCTGGTGAATCTATTGGTGGTGATTTTCGTGATAATCGCCGGCTCCTTTAAAGGTAATTTGTAATTTCACCATTCGGCCTGATACGAAGTTGCGCTCGCGCTCGACCGCGAATTCAAGCTAATCGACTTTGTAACTTGCTGCACCGTTCGAAGCTGACGTAACGAATTGGAAAACGAAACCTCCGTGTACGGAGGAAAGTTGTGATTACGGAACCGGAGGATTCGCCCCTTATGGTATCGTCGGTATCATAACGGGAGCGGCAACGTGCTTCTACGGATTCATCGGCTTCGATTGCGTCGCTACCACCGGCGAGGAAGCAAAGGACCCGCAAAGATCCATCCCCATAGCGATCGTTGCTTCCCTCACTGTCGTCTTTTTGGCGTACTTTGGCGTCTCGACGGTCCTAACGACCGGTCTTCCTTACTACGAGCAAAACCCAGATGCCCCGTTCCCTTATTTTTTCGAAAGGATCGGATGGGACTGGGCGAAATGGGTCGTCTCGATAGGTGCTATCTGCGGCCTGTGCGCCAGGTATTGCTTCCTCGTTCAATCACGAAACTGATTCTACATCTCTCCGTTCAATACCGAAACTTTGCTTTACCTTTGCAGCTTACTTGGCGCGATGTTTCCGTTGCCACGCGTCATTTACGCGATGGCATCCGATGGGCTGATATTCCAATGGATGGGAAAGATCAGTTCGCGGTTCCACACACCTCTGATGGGTACCTTTTCGGCGGGTATTCTTACAGGTTCGTAACCTTCGCCCATGCCATTAACGCGTTCGTTACGCGACCAACGGTAAGCTGCTAACTGTTCGTGTACATGTGTATAAACAGGTGTATGTATGATTGCAGGTGTATTAGCTGCGATATTCGAATTGACTCAACTCGTAAACATGATGAGTATCGGGACGTTGCTCGCATACTCGATCGTTGCAGCCTGCGTACTCATACTCCGGTAAACCTAACCACAGATGCCGTACTAACTACTGCGATAGCGTATTACGTGAACGTAGAAGCCTATTGCTTCCAAACCCGCGAAACCGGTCACCTCCGAACGAATGGGAACACCCTTTAATTATTACAGATACGAGGAGAGTGAAGCGTACGAGAAGAAGGGTGACCGCGATCCCAGAACTCTAACGTTTATCGCCAAGCAGCTAATTAATGCGAACAAACTGAATCATTCTACCAAGTTAACGTCGCAAATCGTTGCATACTTGGTCCTAGTATACGGTAAGATGAGCTCATTTAGTTCACCGCTGTAATACGTATCCTCTATGAAATCTCATCCTCGATGTCTGCGTCTTTTTACAGCGATTCTATGCGTGGGTATCGGTATCATAGCATCGATGTGCAGCAACGACATTGTTAGCGGTGAACTTTTCGTTCTTATCCCACTGACGGTACTAATAGTACTCTTATTAGTTGCTGTTACCTTTATTTATCTTCAACCAACCTCGGGAAAGAAGCTTGCATTCTCAGTATGTAAAATTTCTTTGATTTCGGCGATCGAGACATTCCGTCGGAAATATATTCGTGCGTCTGTGCGTTTCTAGGTTCCATTGGTACCGTTCCTACCCGCACTCAGCATACTCATCAACATTTACCTGATGATGATGTTAGACAAAATGACGTGGGTGCGATTTTTAGTGTGGATGGTGATCGGTAAGTGTTAGAGGGTAGTACTACACGTACAAGTGGATGGAGAGATAAGTTGCAGTGAAAAACGATCCCCTTTCTTCTGGCAGGTCTCGGTATATATTTCTGTTACGGTGTTTGGCACAGTAAAATGAGAAGAGGAAAATGTACGAAAGCAACCGACGACGCCACGATCGAAGAATCACGGAAGAACGACGATTTCCCCAGGGTTACTTGATATCACATACTTTTCTCTGTATTTCCTCTTCGAAATAAACATTTTTTAATAATATAAAGAATATAGTTTGCCGATCTAAGGCACTGGCGGTGAGATTTTTTATATGATTTGTACTGAGTAGGTATTTTTAAAATAAAAGATGAAAAAATAGTTTTTGGCTAAAGAGCAAACAAAGATTTGAGATCGTTGAGGGTGAGTTTCGCGGCGGAAAAGTTCTTCTCGCCGCTCAGAACATTCTGAGCTATTTCTAGCTTTTTTTCTTGCAATTTTTGTATGCGCTCCTCTATCGTGTCTTTGCAGATAAACCTGAAATTAATTCACCAGGTCACGTAACGTTCTTGTATGTAAATCTCCAACAGAACAAAAACGCCGACCAGTACTAACTTGTATATAAAAACGTTCTTTTTTTGTCCGAAACGATAAATCCTATCTTGCGCTTGTACTTCCAATTGCGGATTCCAATGAATATCTATCAGCAGCAAGTGATTCCCGCCTACCAAATTCAAGCCAACACCGCCGGCGGTGAGCGAGAGTAATAATATTTGCGGGTTTCTATCCACGGCGTTAAACGAATCCATTATGCCCTATAAAAATATTACATATGTTAGAATCGCAAGTGAGTGCATATGTATATCGTTAACGGTTAAAGGATAGAGTGTACCTGTCTCTCCTTGATAGGCACATTCCCCGTGAACATACTGAACGTAGCACCTTTTATCGATGGTAAATACGACGCCAGGATCTCCAACATACTCGTCCACTGAGAAACGATTATCAATTTTTCGTTTTTTCGTAAAATCTCGTTGACCGTACCAAGCACCATCTTCACCTGCTCGCAAAACTCAGGTTTAGTGTCGTTGAATTTTCATACCTGTGGCATTCTACCTGAAAATCTAGTTATTATGTAGTCTATAAAATAACTCACCTTAGAACTAATACGTTCGGGTCGAAAGACAGGATTGCTGGATGTAAGTATATTGGTGGTCACTCTACGATCAACACCAATCTCGTGTTCATTTGCATCGTCTTCGTTAGACGCGGCATCCTGTAGCGTTATGCTGTTTATCTGCGACAGTAGGTTCGGATCTAAATTTTCCGATTCCATTATTCCGCTCTGTTTCATATCCTCTTGATCCAACATCGAGTGAATGAGTGATGGATGAATGCAAATTTGTCGTAATCTCAACAAAAGGACCAAAATCTCGTGGGCTTTAACGTCAGCGTGTAACGATAGCAATTTGTTCTGCGCCTTTGTGAATTGGGTATTTTTGTCTGAAAGGGAAATACAGATGATTAATAGGGTGCACCGTTGACACGCACGTGTAAATTTCTATGACGTGCACGTACTTGGCTGCGAAAGGAAGGTCGGTCTATCGAATTTCCCAACACCTAACTCAGCCATGTGATCTTTTTCCGCTCTTTGCGAGAGGAATTGAGCAAACAAGGTACGGGAATAAATCAAAACTTTCTCATAGACCAACTGCTCTTGCGAATCGAGCTTTACAACTACCTCGTCTATGAATTTCTCGGGCAAACTTTCCAACTCGCCTTTAATTTGGAGCTCTTGTTTCGTTCTACGCAACATTAATGTTTTCATTACGGTTGCCAATCTCTGTCGGCCGGCCGCGTTTTTATTATCTACCCAACGTTTCCATACTCGTAGATCATCGAAAGGAGAACATTTGAGAAACTTCAATATCGAGTACAAATCCAATTCTTTGTTCTGAATTGGTGTACCGGTGAGAGCCCATCGTTTACTCGCTATGAGGCCGCACACCGCTTCGGATGCCTGACTCTTGTGATTTCGAACTATATGCGCCTCGTCGAGCGTTACACGCTCCCAATGAATCTTGTACACCATAGATCTTGCCTTGAATTCGCGAGTCAATATATTGTACGTTGTTATCACCACGTCGTATTTTGCCAATCTTTTCGGTACATTCTCTCGGTTGGTACCGTGATAAACCAGCACGGAGAGCATTCCCCGCTTGCACCTGTTGTTTATTTCGCTCTCCCATTGGGATAATAGAGATGCTGGACAGACTACCAACGTGCCTCCTTTATGTCGCAACGGTGTCTTGTAATCTGCCCATTCTTCGTCGCTTTCGTCATCAATCATCCCTTTCGACTTCTTCTTCGCGATAGTAGCTATGATGAGAGATATCATGGTTAATGTTTTTCCCAAACCCATATCGTCGGCAAGAACGCCACCGGCAGGTTTTTGTTCCTCTCTCCACATCAACCATGCCAGCGCGTGTTGTTGATGAGGCATCAACTTCACTTTTAACCCTTGTGGATCTTCTGCCTTTTCTTCCTCGGATGGTCTACCTACGAGGGAACCATGTAAATCTTGTAGCCTATCAACTGTTAAAGCTTGTTCCTTCTCCAACGCTATTTGAGCCTTCTTCCCAAGCGCTTTAACGTTTGGCGACGTGTACGATTTCATTGATACATTATCATCTATGTTGGAATAAGGGTCAAAGTTCCCAGTATTAAATTCCGGCACAGAATGCAGCTCGGTTTTAACCGATCCCGTTAAAGGTGTCCTTCCCAATTCGGCAATGACGTCTTTTAATTCTTTTTCCTGAAGTGCAATGCTCTTGTGTAATTTATCACCCTTATCTGGCAATAAATCAATGTTACCCGCAGTAAGCAACAACTAGAAATACCATGTATACCTTTTAAAACATCTATTCTACTTTCTCGTCCATAGAAATATTACAATATTACGTTAATTTCGTCCTTACGGATTTACCTTTGACTTATCCAACTCATTCTGTAACTGTTCCTTTTTGCACACTAGAAGAGCTCTCTTTTGCGCGATCATTGGGTCTATATTACCAACTCCAATCTCCTGCTTTGCTAGAGATATTGCCATTTCCGATTCTGAGCTACTTCTTCCATCTACATTGAAATCTGAAAAGGAACGTAACATTAGGCTAACAAATTGGTCGCGCGCCATTCTATCTTGAAAATGTAAATATTTATATTTAAACCCATTGGAAAGGTGTGCTGTTCATCTTCTGTTTTTTCTGTAGATGCATACATATTCCTAGACCTATCAGCGATGCGGCCATGTATATTTCGATCATTGTTAGACTCGCTGTCAGATGTACTGCTACAAGCGTGATCTTCTAAGCGATTAATATTATCTTGCGAAATACGCCACGACATGTCCATCTCCTCTGCCTTTCCACCACTTTCTACAAGATCTTCAGTCTCACCTGCCAAGTTACAAAATCTCAATATTCGTTCAAAGTAATGGCGCGTGGAACAAAAGTGCAATACCGTTCGAGGCGCTGCCACTCGTGCTGTCCCTCTTGCTACTATTGAGCGACACAAACTCAACCTCGTTATCATTGCTGCTGTTTGCGTCATCCGAATACTTGGAGATACAGTTTTTAATCCTGCGTTTAATCGCCCTTTCCGATATTGAAGATTTCCTAGACAAAGGCAATCCAGGTATTAGGGAACAGAATCCAACGTCAATGTCAAATGCGGTTTTGAACGTTCAACATACAAATAATTTTAAATGATACTTAGCCAATGTTGACTACAAAGAACAGTGCAGATTCTTGGAAAGTGCTTACTTTCTTGGTGTTATATCAATAGAAACATCTGCACTACTGTCACTGCTGTCGATTACAAGAACTGGGCCTTCTCCAGCATCACCTTCTGTTTCCTCGTCACTGTCAGAAATGACGAATGATTTCCCTCCATCGAAGGAAGGAGAATCACGCCAGCGATTGAAACTGTCGTCCATCCGAGCGCCTATTTTAGTAGTTTTACGAGTCCCGACAAACTCAGTGCGATCTACTTACACCTAGAATACGGCTAAATATTGGTTTTTGCTAAATAGTATTTATGTACCTTACATACAACGTATCACTGTTCTAAGTGGTTCTAAGCCTCGAGGAAGTTTAACCGAATCTTTTGAATTGAAAGGGCAGGGTTGCCAACTTCACCAACTTGAAATCTCACGTTTAAGCCAAATAATACTAAAAACAGCATGGCCGTCTGACGGCCATGAAAAATAGCCAAAAGCCAAAAAGCCAAATAAATTTTCCAACGCCGACCAAGTTGGAAAAAAAACAGATCCCTGGAATTTGGCGTCAGAAAAGCCAAATTGGCAATCCGTTTGTATAGTATGCTTTCGATTGTTGAGTCCCATTAGCAGCTTGTTAACACAGGTAAGGTATAATATAGACGAAACATCGAATGTAAATTTTTGTCACACGGCTCGGGGGATACCCCCTGCTCAAAAATATCGTTCCAACTACCGCTAATGCAAGTGAGCCGCAGCCAATCAGCATCGCGCCTGGGGATCGGATGTCAACGGTGGTTGGCTGCGGCTGACTTGCATCAGTGGTAGTTGGAACGATATTTTTGAGCCCGGTGTGCCGAATTCGCTATGAGATTAAGAGAAGTTTTGGGTCTACCAGACACTGCCGTAGACGCTGAGGATATTGATTATTCGTATTAAAGATGAAGTTTCTATATTATATTCAATTATATTGTTGAATTGTCATAGAAGCGAGCGCTTGTGAGAACGAAATCCTTTCAGATGCCCTCTGGTGGCGTAACCGCGCAATTTAGAAATGGGTTAGGAATAATTGGTAATAACGAAGTTTTGAAAATGTCAATTACATTATTAAAAATAAGTATGCATGTACATCGGTACTATAGACTAAGAATACTTTTCCCATTCCCTCTAATAGCGAGAGGATATTTCGATTCCCTAGTGCATACATACATATGAATTCGGGTTTTAATCGTCATTCATCAGGAACGATCAGGAACGTCAGTGGCTCTCATTCTCCGACGTTTCTTGAGGAAATGAGGAAACATCAAAGTCCTGATAATCTCTCTATCGGTTATAGATACCCAGGCACAGCTGGATTGAGTGTTAAGTACTCGATCTGGTTCGATCCCGAACATTTGAGGAGTTGAGTGGATTTGAGTTATTCGGTGTAATTCGGTGCGGCGTAAATTCCACTGTTTCGAAGGGAAGCAAATCGCCGAAAAAAATGGCTGATTTCTTAGATTCGGAAGCGCAGGAGAGCGAGGTACATATGTTATTAAATTTCACACCACTGTCTATGTTATATTGAAAGCAATGTCTCCTGTCCTCGAAAACTCATGTCACTGACGGTCGTGTTCCATTGTATTTTAGGAGGAAGAGGAGTTGAATGATAATGAAAAGAAGAAACTCAAGAAGATCAAGGCTGTGGAAGAGAGCGAAGAAGAAGAAGAAGAAGGTGAAGACACAGTAATACATATCTATGCCGTGGCGTAACAGTTTGGGGAAATTCTTCCACTTTTGGAGCTCCAATGCATCGTGCACATCGAAAGTGCATCTATCCACTGTTTGCTTACAGATGACGAAGATCGTTTGCGCGAAGAACTTAAAGATCTTATAGATGACAATCCCATAGAGGAAAGCGAAGGAGAAGATAGCGATGGCTCTACAACTTCCAAGAAACGTAAAAAAAGCGACGACGAAGATTTTGATGATCGACTCGAAGACGAGGATTACGATTTAATAGAGGAAAACTTAGGAGTGAAAGTCGAAAGGGTATACGCGAATTAGTCTGCTTTCTCGAAGAACGACAAATCCTTACACGCGTAACGATAACGTGATCCTTTACTTCAGAAACGTTTCAAACGCCTCCGCAGGATTCAAGACGAAGAGTCGGAAGAGGAGCAGGAGAAAGAGGCGGACGACGATAGGGATGCTATCGCGAACGAGCTTTTCGAAGGCTCCGGAGATGTAAGTTTCCACTTCTACGAGTTAGTTTTTTTAATTTGCAACCGAACTGCTCCATAGATTTAATGGAATTTTTATTACTTTATACACAACATATACTTAACGTTTGCGCTTCTTTTCATACCTCTGTCAGGAAAGAGAAATTAGTATGGTACGTATGCGTAGATAGACCGTGCACGAAAATCATTTGAGCATTTCTGTTCTGTCCGAATTCTATTCCAGTTGCGTTATTTACTTTATTAGGAAGATGAAAGGAGGAGCGAACGCAGTCACAGACACGAAGTGGATACATTCGACGAGGAGGGGAGCGAAGGGGATTACACGGATGCGGATGATTTTATCGTGGACGACGATGGTAGACCGATCGCTGAGAAACGCAAAAAGAAGAAGCCGATATTTTCGGACGCGGCCTTACAGGAAGCTCAAGACATTTTCGGCGTTGACTTCGATTACGATGAATTTGGTAAATACGGCGAGGAGGACTACGAAGAGGAGGAGGAGGAGGAAGAAGAGGAAGACGAGTACATGGATGAGGAGGACGCCGAGAGACCAAGAAGACCGAAGAAACAGCTGAAAAAGAAAACTACGAGGAAAAGCATTTTCGAGATTTACGAACCTAGCGAGCTGAAGCGGGGTCACTTCACCGACTTGGATAATGAGATACGTAACACCGATATACCGGAGAGAATGCAGCTTCGATCCATTCCCGTTACACAAGTGGCAGAGGGTTCCGACGAGCTGGACCTTGAGGCGGAATGGATCTATAAACAAGCCTTCTGCCGACCAACTGTCTCTATCCAAGACGCTCACTTGAACGCCGAGGCTAAGGAGAGAGCTCGAAAGGGGCCTCAGACCGTCGGCAAGATTAAAAAGGCCTTGGATTTCATGCGAAACCAACATTTCGAGGTTCCTTTTATATCCTTTTATAGGAAGGAATACGTGCTACCAGAATTGAATATTAACGATCTTTGGAAGGTGTACAAGTTTGACGCGAAATGGTGCCAGCTTCGCCAAAGGAAAGAGAATTTATTGAAGCTGTTTGAAAAGATGAGGAACTATCAACTGGACCAGATCATGAAGAACCCTGACGCTCCTTTATCGGATAACGTGCGAGTGATTAAAGAGGATGATATAGAACGGTTGAGAAATGTGCAAACAAGCGAGGAACTGAACGACGTTTATCATCATTTTATGCTATACTACAGCCAGGAAATTCCGGCGATGCAAGAGGCCGTGCGGAAGAAAGAGAAAGAAGCGCGACGAGAGGCAAAGATACTGAGACGAAAGCAACAGATCGCCGATGCCGAGGAGAACGGGGAAGAGCCTCCAGCGGAAGAGGAAGCGGAAGCAGAAGAAGAAGAGGAGCCGGACGAAACGTTGAAGCAAGCCGTACGAACTGGTCCGTATTCTATTTGCAGGCGAGCTGGCCTCGACGGACTTGCGAAAAAGTTCGGCCTCAGCCCTGAGTACTTTGCTGAGAATTTACGAGACAATTACCAACGGCACGAGGTGGATCAAGAGCCCACTGAACCGTTAACCATTGCTAACGAATATTGCAGCCAGGTAGTTACTACACCAGAAGAGGTATTGAAAGCCGCGCAATTAATGGTAGCCATACAGTTGGCGCGCGAACCATTGGTAAGGAAGTGCGTTCGAGAGATGTACATGGAACGGGCAAAGATATCGGTGAAGCCGACGAAGAAGGGGATGAAGGAGATAGACGAGAACCATCCGATATATGGGATGAAATACCTGAAGGATAAGCCCGTGCGCGATCTGGTCGGTGATCAGTTTCTAAATCTATTCATAGCCGAGGAGGATAAGCTGATCGTGATCACGTTAAGCGATAGAATCGAGGGGAACACCAGCAGCAATTACGTGGATGAAATGAAGCAGCTCTATTACCGAGACGAGTTCAGTAAGAACGTTCAGGATTGGAACGCCTTGAGAGTTGGAAGCGTGGAAATGGCGCTCACGCGGATGGTTATACCGAGCCTGAAGAAAGAGCTGAGAACGAGTCTGGTCGCGGAAGCGAAGGAGTGCGTGATGAGAGCGTGCTGTCGTAAGATGTACAATTGGATCAAAGTAGCCCCTTGCAGCTGCGAATTTCCGGAAGAGGAAGACGAGGAATGGGACACCAGCAAGGGGCTGCGGGTGATGGGATTAGCTTACGTGCCGGACTATTCGCAAGCCGCGTTCGCTTGCCTGATCGCTCCGGACGGGGAGTGTACCGATTACTTGAGACTGCCGCACCTGATGAAACGGAAGAACAGCTATCGGGAGGACGAGAAAGTGATGAAAGAGGCCGACCTGTTAGCGATTCGGAACTTTATAGCCACTAAAAAGCCGCACGTCGTAGCGATAAGCGGGGAATCTAGGGAGGCGATGATGATCGCGTCCGATATTAAAGAATGCGTGGCCAGTCTGGTGGAGGAAGAGCAATTCCCAGCGATTCAAGTGGAAAGCTGCGACAACGAGCTGGCTAAAATCTATTCGAACAGCAACAAAGGTGTATCGGAGTTTCGGGATTACCCGGAGCTGTTGCGACAAGCCATCTCCCTGGCTAGGAGGATGCAGGACCCTCTGGTCGAGTTCTCGCAGTTGTGCACCGCGGACGAAGAGATCTTGTGCCTGAGGTATCACAGTCTGCAGGATCAGCTACCAAAGGAAGAGCTTCTCGAGAACCTGTACTTGGAGTTTGTTAATCGCGTGAACGAAGTTGGCGTGGACGTGAATAAGGCGGTGCAACAAGCCTATTGCGGGAACTTGGTACAATTCGTGTGCGGCCTAGGGCCGAGGAAAGGGCAAGCCCTGATCAAGATGCTGAAGCAAACTAATCAAAGGTTAGAGAACAGAACGCAACTTGTCACTGCTTGTCACATGGGGCCCAAAGTGTTCATTAATTGCGCCGGTTTTATCAAGATAGATACAAACAGTTTAGGGGATAGCACTGAAGCGTACGTGGAAGTTCTCGATGGATCGCGCGTCCATCCGGAGACCTACGAATGGGCGAGGAAAATGGCAGTGGATGCTCTGGAGTACGACGACGAGGACGCGAATCCCGCCGGCGCGCTCGAGGAGATCCTAGAATCCCCCGAGAGACTGAAAGACCTAGATCTGGACGCGTTCGCGGAAGAGCTCGAAAGGCAAGGTTTTGGTAACAAGTGCGTCACTTTGTACGACATCAGGGCGGAATTGAATTGCCGTTACAAAGATCTACGTGTGTCCTATCAGTCGCCCAGCGCGGAGAGACTGTTCGATATTCTGACGAAGGAGACACCGGAAACGTTTTACGTAGGTAAATTGGTGCTGGCCACGGTGATAGGTATAAGCCATAGGAAACCGCAGGGCGAGCAATTGGACCAAGCCAATCCCGTGAGAAACGATGAAACGGGCTTGTGGCAGTGCCCGTTCTGCTTGAAGAACGACTTCCCCGAGCTATCCGAAGTATGGAATCACTTCGACGCTGGAGCCTGCCCAGGCAAAGCTACCGGCGTCCGATTGAGACTGGACAACGGCATATCCGGTTATATTCACATTAAAAATTTATCCGACAGACACGTCGCGAATCCTGAGGAGAGAGTAAGCGTAGGACAGATCATTCATTGCCGCATAATAAAGATCGAAGTCGAGCGATTCAGCGTCGAATGTACGAGCAAGAGCAGCGATCTCGCTGATAAAAATCACGAATGGAGGTGTGTGTATGCGTGTGTGTGTTCTCTTAACATCACTTAGGTTGATCGGTCCGTAGTTTGAAGTTTCCTTTATTTTCAGGCCGCAACGGGATCCGTATTACGACACGGACACGGAACAGAAGGACGCGAAGGTGGAGGAAGACGCGAAAAAGGCCAAACAACGTCAGACGTACGTGAAACGAGTGATCGTTCATCCGTCCTTTCACAATATCAGCTTCGCGGAAGCTGAGAAACTTATGCAAACTATGAAACAAGGGGAGGCGATCGTTAGGCCCAGCAGCAAAGGCGCGGATCACTTGACTGTCACGTGGAAAGTGACCGACGAGATCTACCAGCACATCGACGTGAGAGAGGAGGGAAAAGAGAATGCGTTCTCCCTAGGACAAAGTCTGTGGATAGGGAACGAAGAGTTCGAGGACTTGGATGAAATAATCGCGAGGCACGTGAATCCTATGGCTGCGTATGCGTCGGAACTATTGGACTTCAAGTATTATAAGCCAAGCATAGAGGGTATCAAAGATAAAGCGGAGGAAATATTAAAAGAACAAAAGAAAGAAAACCCCGGAGGAATACCGTACATAATATCTGCCGCAAAGGTCCGTATCGGTCGACTGTTCTCCAAGTCCTACGCGTACATTCACGTGTACAAGATAAGGACATTTTATTTCAGAATTACCCGGGAAAGTTCCTTTTGTCTTACCTTCCGCGGGCCCGGTGCCGTCACGAATACGTGACTGTGTCGCCGGAGGGATTCCGATTCAGGGGACAAATGTTCGGCAGGGTGAACGATCTCTTTCGTTGGTTCAAGGAACACTTTCGAGATCCAGTACCTGGACAGTCTACTCCTAGCACTCCGCGTGGCGCAATGACCTCTAGAACGCCTTACCATACTACGCCTGGAGCAGTGACCGGTAAGCATTTCGACACATGTATTCGCGTTTGCGCGCTTCAACAGATTTAATGGTAATTTACATATATATGTATGTATTGACGCGACATTACAGGAATGAATCAAGAAGCGATTCAAAGAGTGGCGCAAAATCTTCCTCATCACATGTTACATTCTTTATCGCAAGTGGCCAATCAAACCCCGCATCATTATCCGCCGCACACTCCAGGAACTGCTAGCGCAGCTGGATACGGTGGTGTTCACACTTATCCGAATACACCGTACACGCCATCTGGCCAAACCCCTTTCATGACACCCTACCAAACGCCGCACCATACGCCGCATCATACGCCGCATCATGGTCAGCCGACTCCCAGATACGGGCAACAGACGCCTAACCACCAACAAGGACCCTTCATCCATCCGCCTCCTCCGGTAGCTACTCCTGGTCATCACAGGTCCACGCCGTCGCACAGACCTACCCCTCCTATATCGACAACCGGTGATCCCATGGACTGGAAGAAGGCGGCAGAAGCTTGGGCAAGATTGAAAAGTGGCCCCAGAGTGACGTAAGTATCTTCCTTTTCACCTCTAAAACCATACATACGTACGACTTTGCCTGTTTTTAACTTTTTTTTTCACTAGCGGTTCCACCCCAAGATACGAAGAGTCTAGAAAAACTCCACGAAACTACGAGGAATCTATTGGCAGGACAACGCCGCGAAACAGGAATTCCGGCCGGACTCCGTCTTATAAATCTCCTCGGGGAACCCCGCACACCAACTCTAGTCCTCGGAGTATGTCCCTCAGTGGGGATGGTACTCCTCTATACGATGAGAGCTAACGAACTCGTTTGTGCATAAATAAAATATTTAGGTGATGATTTCTGCTAACATCATATCGAATGGTATATAAAGAATATAAAGATAGAGGATAGAGCAGAGTCTAGAGGTGCATCGTGGATGGGTGGTGATCTTAACGACGAGCATCGGTCGTTCTGTATAAAAGAAAATTGCGAACTCCAGTTGCAAGATCATTACGACCCTGCCCATTCGATATAGCGATATCTTTCAGTCTCTTACACGTTTATATATTTAGAAAAATAATGAGATATACTTCGTACATATGTATACACGTATGTACGTATATATATACACAGCATTACGCATACTGGATTCTCTCTAAAATATGTGCGTTGTGTACAATTTAAAAAATTGTAAAATTCGAAATTTATTTTATTATAGGTACATATATTTTTATTTTTTACCGTACTCGTTCGTACTGATCCACGCTCTAGTATGTACGTATATGTATATGTAACATCTTTTTCAGTTTTAACTTTATCGGCACTAAGTTACTGTACATTTCTTACGTTATTGACTTACATCCGGAATATACTTCCTACATACTTTATACAATTGTTAAATTGCATTATAAACAATAAAGCAATGTACAAAACTTGTTTGTCCCATAAGTTTTATAATAAATATCCTTCTCGAGTGAAACGTAACAATAAAGGTCGTCGCCCATTACGCCGGAGCGAAGCGCAGCGACCAAAGCGAAATGTTCGTCGCCCGCTGTTCGGTGATATGAGCGATGCGTGGCCGCCGCGCTTCGACCTAGTGGGCGACGACCTTGAATGCTGATTTTCCTAGGAACGAGTCAGGCCCGTAGACAATTTAACAGAGTATTTTTACATTACTTACTAATACTTTAGTCATAACTGCAAATTATTCGATTCATACATAAGAATCTTGATCGTCAGATAAAATGTCATCCTTAAATGGAATATTTTGATAAAACGTACATTTTATATCGCGATATGTTTCAGCTGAAGATTGGTAACTCCTAAACCTGAACAAATGCGTTGTATCAATAATATCGTATACGACAAAAAACAATCGTTACTAATTACGTACTTGAAAATTACATTTCTTTCGAAGTATTAAAATCGCCATTTGCTCGTACGGTCGGTTGCGTCGGTTTCGTTGATTTCGTTATTACATTTGCTTCTGCATCCTGTTTATTCTCCGTATCCGCGGAATTTGGTGACCCCTGTTGATTTCCATTAACTTTTTGCTTCTATTGGATTAAACAAAAATAATCTCTTAAACACACAAAGAAGGAAAAGAAAGAGGCCTTAAACATACCTTAGGGGCGGGAATGTTTTTATTGTCGCTCGAGTCGCTTGATTCCAGCGCCACCACAACTCTTCTCTTTTTTCTGGTTACAACATTTCCGTGTTTATTTCTTTCGATCTTTTTTAAATCCTTAGTCGAATTTTCTGCACCACTGACGGGTGTATTCTACAGTATGGCACGTAATAATCATTATAAAACATTATGTACAATAAATTGAAAATTACATTATTTTAACTTCAGGCACGATAGATACCTTTGACGCGTCGGAATTACTATTCTTACTCTTATTGGTTTTTTGTAAGTGTTTACTACTACTACTGCGACTTTCCCAGGAGGTCGTTAATTGAGAGTCTTGCAACATGCCAGGACTGTACACTGGATTATTATCCTTCAAAGCAATACGTTCTCCTGGGAAGATTAGAAAAAGTAGAATTAACTTCGCTAATGGTTATGCAGCTTTAAGAGTAATCAGTTTCAATTTCTTACCAGTCCAATAACTTAATGGAGGTATAATCCTCCTGCCTTTTGAACTTACGCCAATATTTATAGTGTCTACTGTGTCGTTCAATTTTACCTTGGTGACCCTTGATTGTTGATCGTCCACTGAAATATAACCGATTTGCATTTATTACTTTTTAAGAATTACACCACTGACGTCGTCTAAGTTACTCACTTCGTAATGATTTCCACGTTTTGCAAAATGTTTCTATCCTCGACGGACATCCGTAACGACATTGTTGTACAAGCTTCTTAGGTACCGCTACAATTGAAGAAACAATGGCATATTCTTAGTTAATTAAAATACGATACGGTTGCGATATAATAATATGTACTTAAGTAATGTGATTTAATGTCTAACCATGTTTCGTATCATTTATATCACCGATTAATTCGTAAAACTCATGGTGTACTGTTTCAATCAATTTCGATGATACTCGGCGCATCACAGGGTCCGTTTTAAATTGTCTATGCACAACGTGGCCAGCATCGCTACACAGATATAATGATAAGTATATGTATGTTATTATACGTGGAATTAAAAAGGCATTAATAACATTGTACCGCTCACTTTAGTAATTTCCCCTCGAAAATTAAACACAATTCTGTGTTCTGTAGAAGTCTCGGTGTCCAAGCGGATAACAACTTCGGTTTACAAGCATTTTCATCTTGTTTGCTTATGACAACTTTTAACTCATCCTGCATCCGTTTTTTCGAAATTGGAGAATTTACATTAACCACCTGAACATTATTACTTGCCTCGTGATCCTGTTTCTTATGAATTAACGACACTAGATTGCTAATCCTAATAGAGTTAGGCTTTTTAAAAGGGGACTCTTTCTGTTTCAAACTTGTCACGTCCTCGTTCGGTTTCTTAAGTTCTTTATTATTTTCCTTCTCAACTACATCCACTTTTAGCCCCTGCTTTCTCATAACGTCTACGCTAACCGGTACTGAACTAATTAAAACGGGTTTTGAAATTTTTTTACCAGCATCCATTGGTTGGGCTAGCAATTGTTTAGATTGCTCTTCAATTACATAATCTTGATGCTGATGATTCAAATTTTCGTCTCGATCCTTGAAAATTTCCATACGAGAATTTGTGTCTGCCACATCGTTCCTCATTCCCGTAGTTCTATTAATTTCACATTCATTGTTCTCGCTTGCCTTAAAAGAGTCGCAAACAGTTCCACCAGACCTATAGTGCTTGGTCGAATGCTTCTGTACGAGATGTTCCTGCATTTCGTGTGTACTTTCATCTCTTTTAAAGGCATTTGTCGTCTCCCGTTCTCCCTCTTCAATTACATTGAAATTAAAACGCTTACTAACATTATCTTCATCATTTGTATTATTAATAAATTTGTTGACTCTTAGGCATTCTCTCTCGTCTCCTATGATACTAACACTGGAATCATTAAAGTGCATGCTATTAACTTTAGCAATCCTCCTTGCATCGGAGGAACTTTTGCCTCGAGATTCATTTGGAGTATATTCGTTCCCTGTAATAATATACTTCTGATGTTTTCGTACTTTACGCTTACAAGGTTTAATTAACGTTTCCTTTTGCCGTAGTATTCGTTCCGCTGATATCTTGGGAATTCCTGCATAAATTTCACTCCCACTATCGTCATCGTCATCTTTATCTCTATTTGCGCCAATAAACTTATTACCCGTGATAGTGCGATCTGTTTTTAAAGACCATGAATGTTTATCTGTGTCAAGATGAACAGGATTTTGCAGAGGAATGTATTCGGATTGGCAGTATCCACGTGAATTGTCGTTTGCCTCGTTACATTGCTCCTGCACTGTACATTTATTTTGCTCTAGCTTTGAACCCTCTGTATTGGATTCACCGTCTTTAATTGACCCATGCGACATAACGTAATTTAGACAGTCAAACATTTCAATGACTTTACTTATAAGTTCTTGAGAACAATTCTTATCTAAGCCATCAACAATGCCATTCAATTTATCCTTTAATTTGTTAGTTTCATTTCCAAGGTAAGAGCAGCTCGAAGCTATGCTTTCTTGCTGTTTATAGTTTTCTTTCTCACAATGGCCCTGCTTTGTGGGAGTTTGAATGGCAACGTTATCACACGAATTACTGCTCGCGTTAGACATAAGTGTCTGTGCAAATACATTGCTTATTCGATCACTACGCGGGCTACGATTTTCTTTGTCATTATTCGACTGTGAGACATTAAATGTACAGTCGGAATTAAATGGCAGTCGGGATGCAGGCATTCCTTTGGAAGCTTTAAAATTCGGTGTTTTATCTTCGGGACTGCTGAAAGATGCATACGTGATATCCGTTATTTCGCTTTTTAAGTCGTCGTCGCTGTCCGCGATAGGGGTGGGCCAACGAAAAGTTAGTTTAGACCCTTGTTGTACAAATGTTCTCCAAATTTGATAAATGTTCTCCCAATCGTCGGGAAATCCACTATGAAATTTACCCCTCACATAATCTGGTAACTCTGAGATAATTTCATATTTTATTCTCTAACGTAGAAAAGCATGCAAATAACAGGACATAACTGAATACTATCGAATATTTACCGTATCCATCGTCATCAATGTTCCCTTGCAGATAATATACATGCTTAGAAATAGATTGGACAGTGGTAATTGTCAACCGCCTAATAATAGGCTTGCTTCTAGCGATTTGTCCACTGAAATAATAAAACAAACTTAGGACCCAAATGTACGCACGAACGTGTAAACTTACCATTCTATCATTCCTCTGATAATCAACTGGCCGTGCTCGTTTAACACAACTTTCCAACTCGTAAAAATCCTAATCTTTTTATTCTGCACGGTATCAGAACTATTCTGCAAGTAACGGAGAACACTTTCCTTAGGAGATTCTTTGTCAATGTCAGACGCGGTGCAATCAAATCCTGACACGGGTCCAGCCTTTGCGATGTTACGTGCCGCGCTATTTGATTTCTTAAACGTACGAATAATACCATCGTAATTAGGCGGTGGCATCATAAACTGATCTTTTTGGCGGTCAGTATCGTTGTTGAATTTTTTAATACTAGACGTAGCAGTCATTTTGTGATCACTTTTAATGTCTTTCCCATTCAAAAGGATATTTCTCAAATTGTTGCTCGAAGAAACAACCTCGCTGTCTATTCTAGAGGCTTGTAAGAATGGAACGTTAGTACTGGAATCAAATGGATCCGCATTAATACTGGAGATGCTAGGTGACATAAGCGATGACCAGGAAACTTCGCCATCCTGTTTCCTCCCTTTTCTGAGCAAAGCAAGCTTCAAAGTTCGTTCTAACCTTTTATATCGTTCATCGGTTTGAAGATCACTAAATTTCACCTATTACAAATGTAAGTAAAGTAACTGTAAGAAATAGTAAACAATAACTTACTTATGCAATATTGGAATCTTGTACAGACCTCTGTCATGTGTGCCATAATACATATACGGATTCACCATTTAATGCACAGAATTAATCCTTGTATCGCTGGAGACTTAATTGTTTCTATTTAAAATTTCATATAACTATAATTAATTGCTACTTTTTAATACTTGAATACCTGTACACATAAGAAAATTCTTACATGCAATATATGAGGCAGTGAGAGCAACAACGGCTAACCCACTACACTAACTCAATTTAAAAAAAAATGTGGTTTAGTCCGTTGTTGCTCTCACTGCCTCATATAAATGTACAAATAGAAATATTATTTATTTATACAGTGGATTATTAGGCTCTTCAATTCCTCGAACTCGTTCTGCAAACACATAATCCGCCATCATCCGAGATTGGCGCGCAATTTCGAGAGTACACTGTACATACCCGGCACTTGTTGTATGTATGCATGCAGGTACTTATGTAGATATATGGCTTCAAATGCACACTGCGTTTCCACAGGGGTTCTCAACGCAAGCACAGCCACGCATAGCCTATTAATTACGCATAAAACTTCAAATTGAACATTACTACTATAAATGAAAAGTATGATACCTATTGTATTGCTTTTTAATATTCTACTGATTTAAACACACATATACATTTCTTCAATATATGATGATGAAATACTTTCAAACGCAGTTACATACACTGACGTGGCGGTAAATATAAGTATATGTATACTGAATTTATGAACGTAAAATGTATGCATGCACATAATATGTACGTAAGTACATACATTATACAATCTTAATTGTGTTAAAGGGGTAATGATCGTGAAACAAAGCGAATGTGAGAGAAAGTGACAGAGAAAGATGTTTAATTTAATGGTTTGTTACATTCACAATAACTAAGTAAATATGGAACAACGACCGACAACACAGAAAGTAATATTTTCTTTTGTTCGCATCGCTGTTGTTTGTACGAGATGTAACATATTCTTAAATGGATGCGTAAAACTTATAAAAAATATAAGAAAATATTCTATATTTGGTTGCAATATCGACGTTACCTGTATATCGTTCAACAATACGCTAATTCTTCTCTCAATAAAATTGCATAAAAACTATTACAATTAATTATTCAATAATCTAGAAAGAAAACTTTAATGTACACACATACACAATTCTGAAATATTGCGCGCATATTAAGCTTAAGCTTTGGTCACTTTAAGCCTGAGAGACTAGCATCATATAAATATTGGTCGTATTTCTTTTATTATTATCATCGTCGTCGTCGTCGTGGTTGTCATCGTCCTTAACATCATCAACTTTTCTTTTTTAAGGAAGAAATATGCTATTGTTCCTTCTAATAAAAATGGAGCAATTACATATTTTTCGATTCGCTTCATGATAGCACAAGTAATTGTATCTGCTAATTATCACTGATAATCGCTCATAAAGTGCAAATGTTCTACTTTTACATCAGTAGACTACAATGAGTAAAATTGGACTAGATTTTTACATTGAGGATTGTATAATCTTAATTCAATGTTCGTACTATGTCTATTGCAAGCTATACGCACGTAACCGACATTAATTACTTTCTTCAAGCGGGTACAAGAAAAAGTAAATTGTTCTCTTATTAACAAATATACCTCTATTGGAAAAATTTCGTACGACCGTCTGTATTTAAATAGAGAAAGGAGAGTCTGCTACGTATGTATGTATGTCGTTTGCTGAGAAGAAGAAACCCGGACGATACAAGGGGCGAGGTAGCTACTTTGTTCGCATTGGCTCCCACCGCCTGTGTCCCGGTCGCTTACTTTGTGTTCGTCGAAGTTGTCACGTCGGCTAATAGCAACAATACGTGTACCCTACCTCTACGATTGTGTTAGAGAACGTGGGCTTATGGGGATGTACCAATCGGACCGTCAAGCTTCTGCCGGCACATTTCAGCAAACGACAGTCTGTATGTATTAGGGTGGCTCTTCATGATTTCGAGAAAAATGCATTTGAATACCTCGCTTCTGATGTCTGTATCTTCGATATTTTTGCGAATTTCGGTCACAAATTTTCAGGAAACATACATGACATATCAAACACTGAAAATATAGAAAAAAACTGTTATCTTTTTGGCATATTTCGGTATATGGCCAAAAATTGTCCTCAAAAATAAAAATTCAATTTTTTGTTCGCTTTCATAAATAAACAGTGTTCGAGAAGCATTTAAACTTTCAAAATTTCAGGGGAAAACAGTTTTTTTAGTTTTTCTACAACTTTTGTTTGACATTTTTTTTATTTAATTTTATTATATTTAATCAATAACTTGGAGGATATTATAGAAAATCGACTTTGCGAGCTGTTAAATAATTATTTAAATGCTGGGCCCCTTTTCCCGTTATCGGATCGGGCTCAAGCTCTCACAAAATATGCAAACCCGTTGCGCTGTTGCTGTTCGCAAACTGAAAGAGATAGAGAAATGATTTTTATAGCGTTACATAGAGGAAGAAACACTGCATTTAAATCTATATGAACCGTTATTATCAGTTGACTCTGAGCGAGCTGACGGCGTCGCGAAAATGAACGAGATATGGTTTGATTTCAGCTCGACGCAGCGAGCACGGCCCGGTAGAATGTAATGCCAATGGATTCCTTAAGTTTTTCCGATGAAAATAATACCAAATGTTACGTAAATCGGACTATTTTTAACGAAGCTAATTTCTTTAATTATGGTCCGAATTATGTTGTGTTGGGGCCAATTTCATCGGAAAGAGCCCCGAAGAAAATTCAAAAGTCGAAAACAAGAGCCACCCTACTATGTATGTATGTATGTATTCAATATATTGGCAGACTGTTCTCACTTTATGATTTATTACCCGCAGAATTATTAGCTTCTCTCGAGCCTTCGGCGGATTCTGTAAATTCTTTTTGATGATCTTTCGAATTTCTATCCTTATAATCTCGTCGATGATGATGGTAATCGTTATCTCTGCGATCTTTCTGTGCCGTTTGACCCCTGTATTTTCGGTTACTTTCATCGCGATAATAATTACGGTAACCTCGAGGCCGATAAAACGGGGATTCATAGATCACCGTATCCGACTTGATGCTTCCGTTTTGAAGTTGCGGTAATACGGTTGAATCCATTTCCGGCTGATGATCTTGTTTATCGTGTCGATTTCTTCCATTCCTACCGAATCGTAATCATCGTAATCCAAATTATAGACACGAAAGTGAAGAAATATGTAACAGGTATTTAAATTTAAGCGGTACCTAGGTACTCTGCGATGCCAATAGCTCTGGCTTTGTAAAGGTGGGAATTTCTGGGGTGCTTGTTCTTGCGTGGTACTTGTAGGCGACCCACGACTGTGATGGCTATTATTATTGTCGCGAGATCGAGCCCCCTTGTTACTACTTGCTGCATTTGCGGACGCTGCCTTTAACGTTGCGATTTCTTTCCTTTGATCTTCGTTTTGTTTATGTAACTGTTTAACCATTGCTTCTCTTACTTCCAAACATGCGACTAAATCCGCCTGAACGGGATCGAGTCTCGATTCAACTTGGATTCCTACATCTGTCATTGACTGCTTATTTATCTTCTCTTCCTCGGCCGAGTTCAACTGTCTGCAACAAATAAACTCCTTCTCACATCAATTTAAACAAATATGTAAGATTTTTCATATCGTTTTCAATTACTAACTCCTTTTGCTGTTCGACAATTTCATTTAAGTACTGGTTTTGTGTCTTGACCTCTTGCAATGATATTTTAGTATCTTGTAAATCTTTTTCCAATAGTTCCACTTGCAATGGAGCGATGTTTACAGATAGTGGGCTACCCTGCAAAATAAGCCTCGTACTATAGCAGAGATTATCTACAGATAATCTGAATTTAATTTCAAAAGAATTTAGAATCTCAATAGCCTGGATACCTTTGATTTCACGAACCCAGTTCCATTGTCTTCGGGAGAAGAAGGACTGCTAGCCACGTAAGCGGATCCTTTCGAGAATACTAACTGAAACTGCAAATCTGTACACAAGTACGGAGCATTAGAGGTTTAACAGAGCTGAGCAAAGAGATGCGAAGGAAAGTCTATAATTCACCTCTATTCTTTTGGCGCAACGATTCAACTTCCTGGTGTAAAGCAACCAGAGTCGCTTGATGCTGTTCTTGTAAAAATTTCATATTTTGCTCCAGTTGAGCAACTTTATCCATGTTTATAGTTTGATGTCTAAGCGTTTGATTCAATCCATCGTTTCTCTCTGTTAATGCTACTATATCCGATGGTGATTTCTTCCCCTGAGAACAGAATTTATGGTGGGATGATATTTATGATACTTACAGTTCCATTTAAATCTGCCACGCGTTATACTCACCTGAGGAAAGGGTACTGTTGGTAATTTAACCAACACTTTGGATGTCATTCTTACGAATCTTTACGTTCAAGAAAGAAAGACGTACATGTTCGGTACAGGTAGCGCCAAACGGTATAAAATATTCCTTCGAGGAAGACGACGAAAGATAATGATTCGTGAAAAGCTTTCTACCATAAAGCGTCTCGTTTGCGAAAATCAATTGTACTTTAACTGGTCTGAAAAGATGATGTTATAAAAGGAGCAGCGAATTTTATTAGCTAAAGCGTTTTGAAAACAATCAAAAGGATTTCTAAGATATTGTCGATTAATATTGTGTACTGATATTTTTCATAAGAGTTAAGATGATCCCGCGCCGTTTGATCGGCGTTCGGTACCTTTTAATGACATCGTGAAAATGGGTAATACAAAATGATCGGAAATGTGACTATGAAAGAAACGCGTAAGACCATGAAACAAGCCCGGTCATGGCAAGTAGTTATAATACTTGTCTTCTATACATTACCAAATTACATTTAAACTAGCAGACGTTTTACGAGACGAAAGCCGAAAATTCAACAGCAGACAAGGAATCGGAAACTCCGTGCAGCGTGATTCTGCGCCTGAATTTTCTGACGTCACGACGCCTCGCGTCGCCTCGCCTCGCGTCGCACCAGCCAAGGATTGGTTAACGCTGCAGCAAGAATGGTGGACATAAAGTTTTTCCGATTGAACGCGACAATTGTAACGACACATCTGTTGGAAATGGAATTGCAGGTAGATTGCCCAATTGCGGATAGTTGGAGAGAGTTTCGCAAAGTGGTATGATACGGCGAGCAGCAGGTAGGTACTGGTAGATACCAACCTCACCGTCGGCGTAGTTTCACGAATTTAAAAGAGAGCGCGCGCCTAAGATATAGATCGTCAGGTGGATTCCGTTCGGATACGCAGGACAAAACTGGTTCGCAAGACGACCTGTGTTTTCCATGTCCTTGCATGCGCGAGTATTGATCCAATGGCATGTAACAAATGATAGCACACCATAGCCGCGCCCATACATACTTTTCTCCATTCTATCTCATTGTCTGCCTGTTCTTCTCCGCGTAAAACCACCTGCGAATCATTTCTATTTGCTTTCGTACAAGGGTCGAGACCAAACTTATAAGCGTACAGCGTTTCCTCATTTCCTTCAATAATATTTAACACGTCCAGGCGTTTCTGCATAGTATTTTGATAGTAGAGGACACATTCTTCGACAATTTCTCGTTCGAGTAGCATTGAAATTTCAAAGTGCGAGGATAAATATGTATATGTTGAACAGCAAATAATATCACCTTATAATATATATTATTATACTCTTCAATCACTGCGCTATAACAAAAGTCATCATTGTGTTCATATTTAATAGCGCGCTATTACATACACGCGTGTAACGAGAGCATGCAATGGCATGCTCAAAGATTATCTAAACTACGTCTAAATGATCGATAATTCTCTAGATTATAAATACAATAGACAGAAGGAATAGATTTAATTGTGGTCGCTTTGAATGGATGCGTAACACCCCATAGGTTTTGTAATGTGCACTATGTATATGCACTAATCGCGCGCGCGCCGACGGGCGCTCGATGTGTGTTTATTGCGTTATACAATGTGAATCTTAAATTCCGAGTCTTTCCGCATGGACAATGTACTCTGAAGTAATTTAGATACGTTGTTTAAATATCGAATTTGTATTTGCTAATTTAACTCCTGTTTAAACCCGAAAAGGAAGTCATTTTTTAACTTTCTTTACTTTACCACCTGAAGAGGAACAGGCTCACGTCCGACTTTTTTACAGTTCACAGGCTCTTTGATAGTATGATGCACTCGGTTTAGTGTATTATACTTTTTTAAATTATTCTCCGGCAATATCGACCACACCAATAACCAAATTCTCCATTTGCTACAAAGCAAGCTAGCTAATGAAATGAACAATATGGATGAAGAGCATTTCCTCTCTTTCAAAATGAGAGAAGATTATAGTTTTAAGGTAGCTACGCATGCTTCAATGTACTTATTTGCTTGAAAAAAAAAATTATCATTCGTATAAACTTTCTGTATTATATAGTATATACCTGAAAGTCACTTTAAGCACGTAGTGAAGAATGTACAAAGGCAAAGGCGCCAGGAGGACGAGGAGCGTATCTGGGCTTCGTTTGTTCAAACACAGGAGTTAGATTGTCAGGGATTCGACGAGAATGATGTTGACCTTTCGCTAGGTGGCATGACGGGTTTCCTACAAGAAAATATACAAGATGTAGATAGAGAACTTAAGAGGCTGCAGGACGACGCGCTGCCCGAACAGAACAAAAGGGTTTACGATCCTAAATCCAGTGTCAGGAATGAAGTAGCACGCGCGGACGTAAGTATTTCTGACTCTTCTGTCTGCTGAGCGTATCGTCCTCTTGTGTCATATATAAATTAAACTTATATCCCTCTTTGTTAATAATAGGCAAACAGCATAAGGAATAATATTCCCAAGGAGAAATTCTCAAGAAAGAATAAGAATGCTCACGGCACTAATGTCTTAATTCCAGTATCGCAAGAAGATAATGTCCCTAATTGTAAAGAGTCTGACAGATCGAAAAAAGTTTGTAGATTAAGGGTTAAGAAATCTCTGTCAGACCCGTCGATTACACAAAAGAAGCGTTTCACGAATCGACTTTTATGTGCAGCAAATCACTTTGAGAATAATTCCGATTCGGACTCGAGTAATAACAGAGATGATATTGTTCCCATACAACCAGATCCAGTTACAATACAAAAAATTGTATCTATGCAAAAGAAAATCACTGAGATATTAAATGAAATTTCATTTAGATTGCACAGGATTCCTCTGCCAGATGGTGACACTGATATGAGGAGAAGGCAACAGCAAACTATGGAATTTGCCATAAGATTTTCAAGAAATTATCTGTACGATCTTAACAGGCTCCTTATAAGTATTCAAAGGCACCTGGGGATCATATCCTCTAGAGCAGGGTTCAAACAACGACGCAAAAATATTGCATTGCATCAAGACGTAATCAAACAAAAACTAATCGCTGCTCATCAGTTATTGATACAAGCTTTAAATGCTTATAGCAAGCATATTCCTAACTCTGTCCTTGAAGGTCATCCTACAAAACTTCAAGAAGTATTACAAGTTGTCTGTAATCTGAGAGATATCTGCAGCAAAATCGAGATCTCTACCAATTGTCTCTGTTCAGGGGATGCCAATATCTGGCCGGTGGTAATATGCGTTGAATGAAAGTAAAGCCCACTAATTTCTTGTCAAAATTTATAAAATTCGTTTATCACAGGAAAAGGATGTTCAAAATAAACTTGATACTATTCTGTCTGAATTAAAGCTGAGTTTAGAATGTAAAAATCCACCTATAAAGTATAAAAATGTTGAATCTACGGTGAATGTAGCACAAATATCGTCGCGCAACAAAAAATACTCGGTTAAAAAAAATCTATCTGGTCGCCTGAGCATGTATAGCGTGGATGTACATAAGAATAGTCAAAAGAAAAAGAATGCTTTAAAAGGAAACAGTAAATGTCATTTTTGTAAGACTTAAAATTACTAGGCACGTATCCACAATTTTAAACGCATCTTATAAATTAAACTTATATTCTCCAGACTACTGTTGCCAGAACGACAAAAAGTGGAATGTCGTGGACACTAAAAGCACGTGTAGTCAACATTATTCGATTCCAGAACTACTCTATCCTAGTCCAGTAACGCACACATCATCTTCCAGGGATATTGTTCAGATTGATTCCGCGAAGAGTGTGAATTGTTCTAAAGATAATGATGATGATGATGATATTAAAACCATGATGGATAGAGTACCGATTGATTCTGAGACCGTAAGTAAGACATTAATCATTAATATTATGATCCCCAACGCACAATGATACACTGAAAGTAGGGTAACAGTTTAAAGTACGTATTACAGGAGAAATCGTCCACTGGAATATGGAAAGTAAAAAGTACAGAAGACAATGAGGCAGGCATTATTGTAGAAAATATTGCGAACGATGGCGACTTAATAAAAAAAGTAACAACTGTTACTAAGGAACAGTTGTCCACTTTGGTTCCTGTGATAAGCGATTTAATGACTCATGTGTCAAAAACAGTAATACCGAAAGTTATTTAACAAGGATTTACTTTTAAAGAATCACAGTTCAACAGTTAACTATGTCATTTTTTTTGCTAGCAGAATGAATCAAATGCTCAGCCTCTAACAGAAACAACCGTGGAAACGTTAGTAGAGTTTTTGCAGAAATATCAGCGTCCGAAAGACTCTGGCACCAAAGCGAAGTTGACGGACGAACATTCGCGTATCAAATTAAATGGGTAAATGCAAGATAATAATAAAAGTAACAATAAGAACGGTACATCTTATGGAGGTGGAATAAAAACGAATATTTTCTGTATTATGACAGCTTATCTGAAATTCAGAAACCCGAAAAAAATGTACGTTTGATTTACGTGTCATCCGTGGATGAAGTTTCCAAAACTGGTCAATGCGACGCTTCGTGTCAAGCGAATTATGAGACTGGAGTAGAAGTAAGTGATACAGGGGTAATTGAAAAATAATCAATACATATTGTTATGATAAATTTTATAGAGTACGGATGATAGAAAAGCTGTGGGTTCGGTTAGCAAGGATGCGACGGAGCTTACCATCTCGAAAGAGATCGAACTACAGTTCTTAGCGTATAAGCACGAGTATAAAAGTCTCTGTCGATCAAAACCAATGTATTCTAGCAACACACAAAATAAACCATGGGATATCGTAGCATGGTAAGTGTATTAACTATTATTCATTATGTTTTTTATATAACAAACACCTCTTTAAACAGGATATCGGACAAACTGATAGAGGAGCTAATAATTGAAATAACAGATGAGCTACAAATGACTGATTTGATTAAAAAAATGTTCAAGATGGAATTTCAAGAATTTTAACATCGCTATTTACTCGTGTCTAACTAAAATAGAAAATCATATTCAAACAGGAAACGATTTTTACTCAGAAAACCTATAAATTTTTAAAATAAACTATTACTTTGTATAACCATGTTTAATTCAGTTATCAAAGAATGTAAACATTAATCCTCTACGACTCTACATATATGTAGAATAACTGTATCCGTAAGTCGATAATAACTATTTATCTTCAAACACGGCATTTCCAAAATTTGTTGGAAATAGTTAAGAGAATATATTTCTAGCTACGCTTGCAAGCATGCATAAATTTATTAGCATAAAATTTATAATTCATTGAAGAACTTGGGCACTTTCTAAGTAGGCAATGGCAACGTTACGTTCGCTGTAGCCGTCTGAATAAACTATTAACAATTACTGAATTGTAATAAAAAAAAAATTATAAATATCATGTACGATAATAGCCATGATTCTATATTTTCAAATGCAACTCGAAAAATTTATAAATCACTCGTGGGAAATGATAAGTTAGGCCGTCCGTCTACGAAGCGTCGCGTCATAGACGCGTACGAGTAGAGACCAATCGTAGATAGATATAGTGTTTGATTGGATTTAGCTTTCGCTGATACCACAAAATTGAGACCAATCGTACGTCAGGCATCTTGACAAATGCACATCAAATGCACATCAATACGTCGTACAATTGGTCTCTACTCGTACGCGTCTATGACGCGACGCTTTGTGGACGGACGGGCTTATTAATTTTCCGTCACCGTTCTATCCACCGATAAACCAGTTACCTGTGCACGGACATGCAACTTTTTTCTTTATTTATGTGCAATCTGAGGTTAAAAGGAATATAAGGATATAGCAGAGGTAGGAAAGGTGATTCTGCAATCATTTTTAACATTAACATTATTTATTTATTTATTGCTCTAAATTTGATCGCGGGGTAAAATAGAATACAAGCTCCACGAGAATTTCATACTGCCCGCCATCTACCGGAAGTCCTTACTCCTTATCCCTATGTGCCCATGCCCAACTCGATCATTGTCGCACGTATTAGTTTTCTCTCGTGCAGTTCCACCGTGCTACCTCCACGTACATCATGCGTCCCTATTACAATCCTGAAATTCAGCTTCTCGCTATCATATAAGAAGGAACTTGCGCTAACTGGCGAATCTAGAACCGTTCTGCGCATTTTGTGTTACACGCTCGGGGGGGCTCGCGAGCCCCCTTACCATTTTCGTGTCACGTGCAACGTTACCGGTGAAGTCTCGACACAGATTGTAACGCTACGCGTGGTAGGAATTAGAATTCAGCACGGGTAAAACTAGGGACTCGGAACCCGCGATTTACAAATGATTCTGTTAGAGTAAGATTTTAAAGATCGTTTTATAAACGTATTCCGTGCAACGACCGAGAAAGAAGGATCACAACAAAACAAGAACACATTCGCCTTTTAACCTTCCTGTCCTATTCGGGTTTATTAAACGCAAAATAAATTTATTTAACATAAAAATTTATATAAACAACAACATATTTGTGGAAGACATGCTTTCACGATGTAACGTGGAATACCGTGTCAAGGAATTGTACCTTGGTATGTTCAATAACATGCTGGAGCAGAGAGGACTTTAAAACGTCAAAAACCCATCAGTTCCAGTATCTCGCCGAAATATTCCAATTCGCACTTATCCTTCTATCTTAACACTGTACTCGTGTTCTGGGGTCCGGTACGAACAATCAAACAACATTCCAAGTTACATTGTACCATAGTATTGCAAGTTAAAGAAATTCTTATATGTAATTAGAATATTTAACAATCACAGCTATCAGCTCGGTTCTCACCGATTACCGGGTCTCACCACGAGGAGGTTGCTGCGTTTCGAGACCCGTAGAGAGATAGATGGAATCAAAGTTCCATCGATCTCCCTGTACATGAAACACTACTAAACCAAAGAGATGGATGGACACACAAAGTTCCATCGATCCCTTCGGTTTAGAAGTAGAATCTAGGGAACTGCCAAGCAATCACACGATTAAAAGAAACTCAGGAAAGAAGGAAAGACGAACGGTAAGAATGAAAGGAGTATTGAACGGCGCAGTTTCTACCACCCTGCTGTCCGAGTCGAAAGGGAAAAGCACTCGGCGCCTCCCAGACGATTCCTCTTGCACCGTGCGACTCGCCAGGAGCACTAGCTGTGACCTGACTTGAGCCGACTAACCCGGAGACTGGGTATCGGACCGGGTGACTTACGCAGGCAGTGTACCAAAAGGTACACCCCCTACGCCCAAAACTTTTCCCTTTCGACAAGAACACCAGAGGATGAAACCGATCCACCCATACCGATTCCATGCTCAGTCACTTGCTTCCGGAAACGGAAACAGCGGTGACCTCCTCATCCGAGATGAGGAGCCAATAAACGAGCAACAAAGCTAATGATTTAGTGACTACTTCGCAATTTTACACGGGACCTTAAATACTTCATGTTATAATACAATTTTCACTATCACTTTTCACTATTACTTTCCACTATTACTTTCCACTATCACTTTTCACTATTACTTTCCACTATCACTTTTCACTAGTTTCTTTTTAAATATTTTATGTTATTAAATCCATTCCCCGCGTAACGGTGAACCTGAAAAGCTGAAACAATCAACTGCTTTATGTTAGTAACGGTGTGGTCGGCCTGGAAGGAAATTAAGCAAAAGCTTATTGAGTTGGAGCTGATCGAGATAATTTCGACCTATAGAAGAGCACGCACGAGCATGCAGAACCATCGCAGAGATAAGTACATCTAGGAAAGAGCAGAGAATGTAGACCCACCGATGAGATGCATGACAGAGTGACAGAAGTCATACAAAACCATCGAAGAAATCGACGAAACGAAACGAATCATGGACAACCATCGAAGAAATCCACGAAATGAAATAAATCATGCCAAACCATCAAAGAAATGCATGAAGTAGAATAAACCATGCAAAACCATCGTTGAGATACATGAAGGAGAGCAGGGAATGTAGACCCCCTGATGAGATGCATGACAGAGTAACAGAAGTCATACAAAACCATCGAAGAAATCCATGAAATTAAATAAATCATTTAAACCCATCGAATAAATGCATAAAATATGACAGATCATGCAAATCCATCGAAGAAAATCACGAAATAGAACGACTCGTGCAAAAATCCTTGAAGAAATGCATGAAATCGGACAGATGATGAAAAACAACCGAAGAAATCAGTTACAAAGGGAGGAAAATCAGTTCTGACCTTGGCAGAACAATACAATTTTAAATGGCTTAACGAACCACAAAATTTCATCGGCACCAACCGAATAAGGGTTGTAGCAGGGGGGCGGGGGGAGAACCAGGGTTGAAACCCTGAACAGGTCCCCGGACGTCCTCCAAGCTCGGAGGACCGACGACAACTGAGTACATCGAGCTCCGTGAGCTCCCCACGTAGACTACGAGAAACGATGTCCCCCGATCAAAACAAGGTCGACGGTTATTTACAATTGCGAAATCCAACAAATTCTTCGGCAAAAATGGATTTTCTGCTCAAATATCCATTCCAGTGGCCTATTGCTATGACAATTAATGTTAACAACATTTACACTAACCGCCCAGTATAAATTATTATTAACTATGATCGTTAGAACTCGAGATATCAAGCAATTAGTAACATTTGGCCTTGATTTTGCAAATGATTTTCTACGCCCATTGAATTCTCTTTTATTCTCAATGTTTAATCGTTCGATACATTAATGTTAATGCTTATTATACATATCACATAGTATTATTTATAATGTATAAATATATTTTAGTTGAACTTGGTGATAGGTACATAAGTGCAAGATAAGAAAGCATTCACGTACTATTTTTGTTGTATGCATTTGAATTTATTGTGGCTAAATTGTAGAAGGGTTAAAGAAAGAGTTCGGTGTCTAGAGTACGAAAAAAGGAATAGGTATATTTATTGAATATGATACAACGTCTGCTGCGTACGAGCGGTTCTCCGAGACTGCCCGTTCGCGTCTGCCGATCGTCGCGTTCTTTTGTCGCAGACTCGACGTCGCGGTTTTGGCTACGTTCGACAATGCCTTGTTGCCGAAGGTCACCGGTCGTCTGGGCACACATACATGCGTTCTTCCACGCTGCCGCCGTCGTTCGGCTTACAAAATGTATACACATATGTATATGTACTAAATAAAATTATTAATGTTACAACTATTATTTAGCCTAGTCGAATTTATTGTGTAAGTCGTAAGGAAAGGAACGATAAATGAACATATGTAAGTAGGTAAGTACAGATGTATACTAAGTAGAATTGCCGTCGAATAAAAGAAACGTGATGCATTGAACGCTAATTGCGAGCATCCTGAATACATAAATACTTATTCGTCACGTTCGCTCAACTTTCTCACGAAGCTAGAAAGGCTCGAAATCGTCATCGGAGAGACAATATTCGTATAACGTTGACCTCGAGCTCTCTGTCGTGATAGACATTTGCATCGGTGATGATAATTCGTGCGCCAACGGAAACGACAGGACTGTTCCGGGACTGGCCATGGAACATACATTCAGATTGTTCGAGGCCGACGGTTGTCTCACGAGTCCGCTCAAAATGTTTTCGTTTACCATCGAGTCAACGGCCGAAGAATTAAATAAAGTAATAATCGAGCGACAGGGATTTAAATCGAACGGGCCACCTTCGAAATTCCGAATGCTGCTTTGCTTCTGGAGCGATTCGGTATGACTAGGAATGTTGTTATACGATATTGTAGTTGTCGATGAAGGGGGTATTTCTTCAAAGCCTGCGTTTGTTTCCAGTATATTTAGCTTGGTTGCATCGAAAGTTCCTTTGGAACAAACTGTTTCATTGTCGGTCAAAGGATCATTCGCGCCTCCATCTTTCTTCTTCTCTTCTACATGAATTTTCATTTTGTTGGCGTTATTTCCTTCTTCTGCGGCCTCTTTCCCTGGTTTCTGCGCTTCATCTTTTCCGATGCGTTCAAGGAGGTTCGTCACGCGATCTCGGTGAAATTTCTCCGCCTGCAGAAGCTCGTACATCCGAATTACAATGTCGTAACAACGCATTATTTCCGAGTCGTCGGATTTCGTTGTAAATGGATCAACAGTCTGTGGACGATGATCGAATGTTTGCATAATGGAACTTGATCGATACAGAAACAAAATAAAGGCTGTTGCTCGTACCGATAATCTATCGGAAGCATATCTCCGTGCTTTTTCGGTGACCAGGTCCGGTAAGCCGGACAGTTGAGCTAAAACGATACCATAATCGTCGATGGGCGCCACTCCGTGTCTCACCCGATGAGTATACGTTAAACGTTGAAAATCATCCGTTTCCGTTCCTCGCAGACTTATTGTTTCCATATAATGACTGAAAGCCAATAAACATTTGGTCCGCTTGCAGAAAGAAATAAACATTTACACGCATCAAGTCGCGCACTTTTTTACGTTACAGTATACGTCCGCCAGTTTCGTTAAACCGACAAAGTGAGTTGCGGCAAAAACAAAAGCGGTCGTATTCGAAAGATGTTCGCATATCGCCCACGCGATTGAAGATCCTTCGTCGATAGCAGTACCTTTACATAATTCGTCCAAAACAATCAGCGAGGTAGATGTGACGGATCGTAAAACATACTGTGCTTCTTTCATCTGAAGAAGCAATACGAGTGTGATCGTTGGGAGAGAGAGAGAGAGAGAGAAAGAGAGAGAGAGAGGGAGAGAGAGGGAGAGAGAGAGAGAAATGTGCGCATTGAATGTGTAGGTGGCTAACTTCAAGGGTAAAGGTGGAAGCATTGCATTCTATATCATCGCGAACTGCTATTTTACAGAATATGAGATCCGTTATACGAAATACTGCCTTCTTGGCTGGTACGAAGCAGCCAATTTGTGCCATTATATGCAGCAGTACGATCTGTTTAAGGTAGGTCGATTTGCCACTCATATTGGGACCGGTAATCACGTGAAAATTCCAATAGACCGACGCACTCTGCAACATAAAAAAAGAGACCATGACCAGGCCACTTTTATGAGTTATGACCATGTACCTATGAACGAGGAAAAAAGAAAACTTACAACGTTATTGGGCACGGGGCTATCGAGACCGAAAGCTTCGAGTACTGGATGCCTCGAATCAAGCAGTTCTAATTTTCGGCCAAAGATTGGCTTCACGTATGTCTGGAGAGAACTGACTCGAGCCAGGGATATTATTAGGTCTAATTCAGCCACATCGGAGCTTAGTTGAAACAAACAGCCGATATATTCTCGGAGGTTTTGTTGCAAGTCACTGAGGAGCCTGTATTTGTGTATTTAACATAATAAATTGTTATCATTAGTGGCTTACAATAGATGAGATTCGCAATTGGCCAACGGCATGTGTAGTATGTATGTGTCTATGTATGCACTCATTGACACCTACACGTTACTCATTAAATGCAGCTCTTCGGATGCGATCTTGCACTGTTGGCTCAAGGTTGCGAGTGTGCTCGTGGTCATCGTATAAACACGTTTGCTTTTCCGTACCTGCGTCGAAACATCGGGGTAGTATTCGGATTGCTCGATGCGAACGATAGTACCGACATATATGTACGTATGTATTTACCTCTATGAATTCGGCCGGTGGATCAAAAGCTTCCGCATTCCAGTTGCGCGGAAATATCGCTTGAACGTGGTAACCGAGCGACGCGTTACATGCCAAGGACAAAGTTAATTTGTACTTGGATGCCAGATTCTCCACCATAGCTATCGAAAGTTCAAGAATCAATATTACACATATATATATCGCGTATTGTGTAGTGTACGGATTACGAACATTTCATGTCGTCGATCAGTTCGCAGTAGGTTTGTCGAGCGATGTCCAATAAATCGTTGATGCCAGCTTTGATGGCAAAGCAACGTTGCATATTCGAGGACGTGTATCCCGTCACGGATCTCGCATCTGGATGTATCGTATGAAGAATTCTTTCTCTCATCAGCCGAAATCGGGGATTCTCTAGATTCTGAAAGGTATAACGTGGCGATACCTTTTACGAGTAGATATACGGGATAGGGAACTCCTTATGTCTTATGCAAACCTTCCGAATCTTTCCAAGGATTTCACTCTCGCCGGTGGATAGTGCTGTTTCAAGTTCCGGAACAACGTCCAACAAATTTTTCAAAAGCAACACGTAATTTAAGCTCTGCTCCGCACATTGTACGGTATTTTCGTGGAAGACAGGTGCGGTGGATAATGCTACAAGTCTATCCGCGCCGTACAATCGCCGTACGATTGGCTGAAAACGAGAGCGGTCAGCTATTCCACAACGATTCTTCAAATGCGGAGATTGAAATGTTAACCTGAAGGAGCGCTCTTAACGAAGAATTAGACACCAGCTCGGCGACAGAACATTGTCGTTGGAGGATGATGCTATCTTGGCACGGAGGTTGAAGGATGCTGGCGCGTAAAAGTTTTCGACCCATCGGTGTTGAACAATTATCCAAGATGCCTAGCAAACTAACGTTTCGTTGACCGCATTGCGACTGAACTAATTCCAAGCTCCGCGCGCTTTCCAGATCTGCGATTTTCAATAAAGTATTCAACTAGAACGATTATAGTTAGACTATAGGTAGAGAGCAATCGGAAAGGAAAGCAGCTCTCATCGTCAGTGCCTGAGTACCTATGCTAGTAGTGTTCGGTGATCCTTGAAATTCTATTTTCATCGATTTCGGGGTATAAAACATACGCTGCGCGTATTCAACGTATTTCAGTAGAGCCGCTGCGGCAGCTAATGCATAGTATCTGCAACATGTGTGGCGGACGAAATTTTAAAGGAAGGGAAATCCAACGAATTCGATAATAGTATACACCTACTGTCGGTTGCAGAAAAGAAGGCACCCGGACGTTAAGCGGGGCAAGGGGGCTACTTTGCTCGCATTGGCCGACGCGGCAACGTCGACCAATCAAAGTAAGTAAGGAGCCAATGCCGGCAAGTAGCCCCCTTGCCCAGCTTAGCGTTCAGGCGCCTTCTTTTCTGCAAACGACAGTATACATGTAGGTATAATCGAGAACGCTTACTTTTCCTTTACGAACAACTCTACGGACGAGTACTCGGGTGCGCAAAGAGTTCTAATTCGCTCCAGTCCGTTCGTGTCGTTGAAATGAATTCGGGATATTGGCGATACTCGTAAGTCGGAAAACTTGTTTACGATCGAACGATAAAGAACACTTCTACTCGTGGCACGCTCGCACATCGTGTCCGGCATCAAAACCTGTAAAGTTTTCAGTGCAGGTACTAGCCTATAGTACTACTCTCATTGTCGGGCTAAAGATACGCAGACGAACGATAACCCGGACTTACTTCCACTGGGTCGAACAAATACAATTTGCTCAACGCGCTCGCGTATGTTTGGGAGTCGCTGATTTGACAAAGAATCAGGTAGGGGCATCGAATGTCCAACGCGGCCATTCCGATTTCGGTCCTTGCCTCACCTCGACCTGTTGTTATCGCTGGTCGGTTGCAAACAATCATTATAAATAATATAATAAGAATTTCCAATAAATAGAATAATTCCAATAAATGAGAATGATATCGGATTTAAAATGGATGGCGAAACTCACACACCCACAACTAAGGAAAGTTTTTTCAAATTAATATCAAGAAAGTTTGGACCTGAAACTTTGAAAATTCTCAAAGATCTAAAAAAAATTGATCGAACCAACGCGCCGATATCATTCTGATTTATTGGAATTAAACAATCATTATACCGTAACTGCTGCTCGATCCGTGGATTCGACGCACACTGCAGTGGATAAGTACTTGATGCTCGACAAGCTGAATACTTACCCAGAATGTTGCCACCGGTCTCCAAGGCAGTTGAGCTAGGACCAGTGGTGCTCCTCGTGCCAGATCTAACCAGTCGTAGGATCAAACAACAGTCTTAGCTTCTTTACGCAGCTGTTATTTTCGCTCTATGAATTTTTCTGTTGACTCCGGTTTCCTCGACTTACCTCGTGACGTAGTTGCGCGAAGAGCTGGGTAGGAAAGTGTTTGACGTCGTGGTCGAAGCTCGGCCGCGTCCTCCGCCCCGATAGTTTGGAGTTTTCGAGTACTCCGTACTCGCTGATTTCCATTGCTTTCGCAGCCTTTTGTCACGTTCCAATTCTGTATAAAATGATGTATGCCGCGCCTAAAGATTGGGTGCGTTCAGCGTTCAGCGACTCAACCGTTACGTAGCGGCTCATTTTTTCGCTGAACGCTACCGCCAGGTTGCTCACTTCTCAACATGTTTAGTGATCGGTCGCCATTTTTTTAAGCGGAGATAAAGGGCGGTATTCTCAGTCGTTGCTTATTCATAAGACGATCCTTTGCTAGTCTACTAGGTTGGTGAAGGGTGCCGCATGCTTAAGACGATCTTACGAATAAGCAACGACTGAGAATAACGCTGAAAGTCCGTTCCTTTTACGGGACGTGTTGAGTTGCTACAAATATCCCCACCCTCTCAAGTGTCGTTCAGCGGAACGATGACTGATCACCGTTGAGTTCTCAACGGTTGAGTCCGCTGAACGCACTCATTGATATGTATTACGTTCGAACCGGGGAGAAGCGGAAGTATACTTGTTGTACTCGATAGCGATAGATGATTCCGGAGAATGGTTACGCACGATACTTTGTTAGGGAAGGAACGGCAAATTCCTCTCGTATTCTGGCTCCGGCTCCGTTCCGTTCTCTTGGTGGTTGAAAAAGCTTCTCGTTTCGTACTACGTTCATTCTTCCTTCAGCCTAACGACAATTGACGACAATCAATTGACAATTCGAAAGTCCCGTTGCGACGCGTCTCGACGCGAACGCTTCGAATAAATAGCGGGCAGCGCCATCTCTACTCACCTGAGTTCAAATGAAAGGGCGGGAATGGTTAGACTTGTGTCGAGTCCCTCTTTAAATTAGCAATATAGAAGATTTATTTACAAATTCGATACCTGTGTCCGTAATAGATGATACAGAGTTCCGTGATCGCTGGGCTTTCGACAGATTCAATAAATAACATTATCACGGTTGTTACGAGTTTAAAATAAATATCATTAGTTGGCCTTCACTTGCATTCACTTATTCTTACAAGCTACACACGCTCATTCACATCTAACAGCACGCGCGCTTTGCAAGCGTAAGAAGATCGATCGCCAGGCTCTTGTTATACACCTTATTGGAGTTTGCGGTTTTCTTAGCTGGCGAATACGCAAGAAAGAAAGATCAATCAGCTGTGCCAACGATTAAATCGTTATTATCGTAAATAGGCGGGTGGGTCCATTTACGTTAAACGTACGAACATAGAGCGAATCACTTCAAGTGGCGGGTATGCGGCTAAAATACATAAACAGGCAACTAACGACGGTCGATCGAAATGGTCGACGTCGCGAAGCCTGCGCGATTCGATTGCGTTCAACCAAACACAAGCCTGCCTACTGCAAACCCCTCTTAATCGATTGTTACAAACTTGCCGCACTATAAGCTCGTTCCGTTGTATCATCCTGATAGTAACAGCAAGGTCGTTGTCCGTGTCGTTCCACGTTTATACTGCATACATGTATAAGGTATAAGGGCGTTATATACAAAATGATTGCTTTTCACACCATCAGATATCGTGACGATTAGGTTGCGTGAGTAATTGACGCGTAGCGAAAGAAATGCTTCGTAAAAAATGAAAACGCGTATGTATAATCGTGTCTGTCGCGAACGCTTTAGACGTGACTCTCGAGAGGTACCTTGAAGACTTTGGAAGCCAAGCTGGTATCCGGTAAAGATTGTGGACGAGCGTTTGTTACATTGAAGACGACGTTGCTTGGACCGCGAAAGCTGACCTCGATGAGGAAACTGGCGTCGGTAAGACCGATACGGCCTGTACTGAGATCCGGGGAACTCGTTCGGAGCTGACTCTTCTTCGGCCTGCACTCGTTTCTCACAACCCTGTCGGCGGTCTCTGCTTGCAACTTGTTGTCTAACCAATGCACTTTATCAAAGTCCTTGGTACCTCCCACGGTGTGCCTGCGCTTGATCGATCGTTCCGGCATACCGTTCTTCCGCTTCAATTTCGTCGCGCTATCCTTCCTAACCGACTGTCGTCTCTTGCTAATGTTACATTCGGTCTTCTCGGTTTTCGTCAACGACTCTGATCGTTTCAGCTTACTGTTCGGAGAATCCGATCTCTCCGAGTGCTTGTTCAAACTCTCGGATCGTTTCAGTTTACCACTGGTCGGGGACGAGAGTCTCTCAACGGAATGCTTGTTCAAGCTCTCGGATCGTTTCAATTTCGACGAAGTATTTTCCGACCTCTTGTTCAAAGACTCGGATCTCTTTAACCGCGATCTCACCTCGAAGTTTGTCAGGCTCTCAAACTTTTCCAGCTTGTTGGAATAATTCGCATCGTTCGTTGCCGCTCTCCCGTTCTGCGTCACATAGCATTCTTGCGTCTCACTCGGCTCCAAATTTGGCCCAATCTCCTCCTTACTAGATCGTAACTGGTCCTGCTTCGATTCAATTCTCCTTCGTACAATTGCGCTTCTATCATTGTCCGGTACATAGGCATCGAGACGATCGACGCTGCTGTTTTCCGTTACCGACGAATCTGTATCCTTTTCCGGTGCATCCTGCGACCAATATAGAAATCTTTCGATAACAGAATAGAATAAACTTGTACTGGAGTAGAATCAGAACAGATTAGATTAGAAATGAGGGAAAGGATGGATAGCCTATATTATCCTTGGATGCACTGTATGTACTTACGTCTTTCTGACGAACGTTTTGAGGCTTCTCTAATGACGATTTATGCAGACTCGGGTCCCGATAGGCTTCGATCGAACAGCAATCTGTGGATTGAACGGTCGCCACTATCTTTCGTTCGTCCCTTTCTTCTCGTAAACCTCGTAGGTTTCGTAAACTTTGCGAGTCTCGCGTGGACGCGATCTCCTCGTCGCTAAAAGACGCGTTCTCTGCGGCAGACCCCCGACCCGTTTGATGCGACGAATTTACCAGGGATCTCCACTTGCGATCAAAGGTAGTGGTCAAGCTGGTCAAGAGATCGCTACCTGCAACCGACACACAGATTGGTTTTAATTAAAGCACATAAACAGATCCGAGTTATTATCCGAGGTTAGATTGGAAACGGAGGATTCAATGGAAGGCACACAACAAAGCATCGAATCGGTGGTGGTGAAACGTTTTCCAACAAACAATAAACTTGCACTCGATCGCGTAATAGTAAACGCAAATTGCTTGCGTGATAACGAGCTTAAAACGTTCGTTAGGGAGGCATCGGTGAGTGAGGCAGCAGCTAAAGAGCTAACAACGATCGCATAAACGCATTCTTGTCGCAATAGCAGCTTCAAATTGGTGTCGAGGATCATCCAATGTATTCGACGCTCTAGTGTTTTCCTTTCTTCCTTCTCCTTTCCCACTGTTCCACTGTGAATGCGTTGCAACTTAACAATAGTCAAAGTCAATTGCAAGCAAAAGAAACAACAACAAAAAACAACGAATTGAGGGTAGGGGGCAAGGGCAAGGGCAGGAGCAAGGGCAAGGGCAAGGGCAAGGGCAAGAGCAAGGGCAAGGAGGAATAAGAGTGTTGCAACCATCTCCGTCCAGTATTTGACGAGGAAGGGAGAAAGGAGGCACGGAAGAATCGTCGGGAACGAGGAAAGATCGCTAGCGTGCGCTTACTTTGAAAACGGTAATGGAAAGAAAGTGTAAAGCCATTCGGGTGAGACAGCCTTATTCGAATAGTTTAATAGCGATCGAGCAGTCTGTGACTTGGGGCACTCCGGTCTACAGTCGAAGGACTTTACCTCGGAGGAATCTGTTTAGAGTGTTGGAAGACAATCCGGCCCCTGAGCCCGACACTCCTCGCGGTGATTGTTCGACGGGCTTGATACATTCAGAGAATTCGGTGGGCTCCGAGGCCGGTACTCCCGAGGAAGATGCAACGGATGTCGCTGATCGTCGCCCGACATCGAGGATGTCGGCACTGACCATGTCCGATTTTGACTCTGGCACTTGCATTCGGTCTGGCATTGGCATTGGAATTGGCATTGGCATTGGCATCGGTAATGGCGATGCGCGGGCCGATGTCTTCGAGATGGGAGCAGTAGGGCTTGAGGTTCCGTGTAGGTGGGGTGATATGTACCACCAGAAACCAGTACTTGCCGCTTGCCTAAGTGTTCAACGCATTCGCTTCGTCATAATCGACACCCCGAGCTACAGGCGCTAACAGCTGCTGATAGTAGCGAACGAGCGAGTGAACAAAGGAGCAACCGTCGAATGAACACGAGCGAGTCTCTTGCCCCATCCCTTCCACCACTATAATTCGTCTCGGTTACTTTCAGTTTTCTATACTTTCTTCGATACCTTCTTCCCTCTATTCTACATCGCTCGATCATTTTGGCGGCTCGAGGGATGTGCGATCACGAGATGGTAAGTAGGTGCAGCGCGTCACTAGTCTTCCGTTACTATATCCGTATGCTATAAATCCTTACCCCTCCGGGGAAAAAAGTGGGAAATGATGAGCAAGAAATTTGGAAATCATTCTACGGTTCACAGGACACGCTTAAACTCGTATATCGAACCTCAGACCAGCTGGGACTCGTTTCTATACAATACAATTACTTGATAGAACGAACATTTAGCGAGTAATTAAGCGCGTTTGTGATTAAGCTGGCAATTGGCATTCGGTGAATCAATTCGATTTAACGTTTCTGTGACATCAGCTAAGAACGCATGCAGATGCGACGCGAAAACTCGGACCAATAATAATAATAATAATAATAATAATAATAATAATAATAATAATAATAATAATAATCGGCTGATATGTTTAGACTGTAAATGACGAAAGTTCGTACATAACTTTGTAACCACGTGCATAATCAACAAGAACCAAGCTCGATCGAAGACGAGCGTTCAACTTGTTGCTTCCAAACGAAATCGCGCATGCACGGATAGAGAGAACGCGCAAAGAAGATCGCCCTTAGCTGGCATCGTGCCAACAGCTTGAACCGTAAAACCTTCTCGCCGCACACGCACGTACACGTGTACCTATACCGAAACGATCTGAGCGATCATCTTTGCGAATATTCAAAGTGTACAGCCTGTAAACTGGCAACGTGCATAAACCACCAAATTAAATATAGCGTTTAACGCTCCATTATTCTACCGCCGCAATGCCGCTAATCTTTTGTAATCGTATCGCAACACAGAAGAGCAAACCAACGCTAATAAAACAAAAACGTACAGTGATCTCCGACTGTCAACGAAAAATTAAAATCTATCCCACATTTGACAGTCGCTCGTACGAATCATTTAGAAAGTATATCTGAGAAATATACCTAGAAAGCTTTTTGTTAATGGTTAAAATCTTCTGAGCCCATTGCAGAAAACAAGATCCGGCTACACTCATCGATCGTCAGTAGCGACGTTACATAGAGAAAGATATAAAGACAGTGAATAGATATATCAACCATGAACCGAATAACGGGATATACAGTTTATAATACATTATATCGAGAACACTTGGACACAAGGCGTAAAGGAGTAGCGGTGTATACGCGGCGCGGATACTTTTGGGTAATGGGTCACACACGGTTCTCTCGAGATGGCGACGACGACGACCACACGTATTAAGGAGAACAAACAATCAGTCAATACTAACCATCGTCCGAAACATCGCTGTATAGTGGTTTTCGTTGTTGTTGACTTGGCGAGAGTGACGATTGGGAAACATCCTGTGCTTCGTGCAAAGAATCCAAGCTGCCGCAACGGACAGGTACAAGCGTCGAAGATTCTAATACCGGCTATGGATGTAGAAACGCAGAAACATATTTAGAAAATACCGATTTTCTGTTATTTTATCCGAGAATCGGGTGCCGCACTTACCTCCTGGTCAGTCTTCAGTTTCTTTATAATTGTATTTGCAATGGTTTCCGGGGGAAGAATCGTGGAAGGTTCGTCGGAAAGTTGCGAAACTCGTCTAACGGTAGTAGGTTGTTGCTGTACGGCTATCGAGAGAGGTGGAATTCGCGCAGTCGTTCGAGATCCAATATCGAGGATGGATTTATCACTGATCCTGTCGTTAAGGGTAGCAAGTCGAGCAGCCGATGAGAGGTAAGTTGGCGTCATGGTAGTATCTACTATACTATCGAGTAGATCATCGTTCTCCATTTCACGTTTCGCTAATTGCCATTCCATCTCGATTCGCCGTCGCTCTTCTTCCCTTTTCTCGGCTTCGCGCCTCTGTCGGTTCTGATCTCTCTGCAACATTGCCTTGGTTTCTTGCTCAAATCTCCGTATACGTTCTTGGGTAGTGGCGCTCAATCCGGCATACGTTCTTATCGTGACCTCGTCGTTGCTCTGTTTGGTGTCGTTCGAAGCGCTAGAGAGCGTCGAACTCGCGTCGAAGCAGCTCAGGCCAGTCTCGCTAGAGAGTCGTGACGACTCGGAAGCCGACGAGACGGTCGAGCGATGAATGGGTTGAATCGGTTGAATCGATTGAATCAACTCGCCCGCAGGAGGATTCAAATAGTTGTTCTTTGACCTATCAGAGAGTATGCTGTCGTTACTGCTTACCGTGTCGCCCGTATTGTCGCCGACAGAGTCACCAACAATTCCAGCATTGCCGGCGGTAGTAACGCCACCGATTACCGCTGCATCGATCGGCGACGATCGATCAGCGGATCGACCAGATTGATTTTTATTCTCGTGCATCAAAACGATCTCGCTGACCGAACATTGTCGCTCGTTCAGGGCCATGCTTCGTCGATTTGACAAACTTTCCGCCTCTTGTTTCGCCTTATACTGTAATCAACCGGACCACGCACAGAGCAATCGCATCTAATCCACAGTACACAATACCTTTAAAGCAGAGATTAAACGGATATTAACCTTATCGGTCTCGTGGTGACTCTCGTTGTCCGTTTCATCCTGGCCTTTCCTTCTTCTCTGTATTTTCCGATTAGCAGCGGATATGATGGAAGATACAATGTCCTTGGCAGATGCCATTTCTCGTACTCCTGTTTTATTGAAGCGGATGTAACAGAAGGTGAACCAGATGTAAAAGAAATGGAAAGAAATCTTTGTCGGATTAAAGAGAGAGAATAATAAATCTAAATGGGTAAATCGATCGAGTATCGGTATTGATATTGGTATTAGTAGTAATAGTAGTAGTAACATTAGCGACATCAGCAACAACAGCAGCAGCAGCAGTCGCAACAACAACGACAACAACAACAACAGCAGAAGAAGCAGTAGAAGGAAACAAATAAGTGAAATTTAACAAACACCTCCGTAAAAGATTTGTAGGGAAAGGTCATTGTACCGTACCTTCAACCTTTTGAATGTTGTTTAACAAAAGACTGTGATTATTGCTCGCGGTTGTGTCGATCTCACTATTGTCAGCCGGAAGGCTAAGATTAACGCTCAGTCTACTTAAATCGTCCAAATCATCGTCCGAGAAGAACCAGTCAACCTGCGACACGACAACGAGTTTTCATTAACACGGATGCCAAAAGTCAAGACAAGATCGTTAGAGAGTTGAATACGTACGTTATTCAGCAAGCTTTCAACAATCCGACACTGGTGCGACATATCGGTGACCATAGTGACCATATTGTCCCTCGAACCACTCGCTCGTACCAAAGTAGGACCGAATACGATGGCTAAATTTTTCGCTTCCATTTTATTCACTTCGCTATGCTCGACTATCCTCTTTAGATGGAGCATCAAGTACTTCAGAGTTTCGAAATGATGTTCTGGAAGATCCCTGAGCAGTTTTCGTATCGTTGTCATTCTCCTTTGCGGATCTTCAACTTTATCGGCGTCGATAAACATAGGATACAACTCTGCCGTAAGCAACGAATCGGGAAGTTGCCGGAAGAAGGATTTCAATAGAGACGATATTACGTTTACGTCGCTCCATCTGGGATCCTAAGGAAGCCGAAAAGACGAGAAAGAAAGTGAATAAACCCAACAATCTTATTCACCTGTAGAGTAGATGGGCCTTACCTGGAGATTGATATTCTCAAATCCTTTGTTCACGCTGTCGGTTAAATGTGAGATAGCGGCAGTGTTACCAGGTACTCTGTAAATACCAACGACCTCGAGGCCTCTAGCTTCCACGATACTCGTGCACATTTCCACGATCAATGGCACGTATTCCGAAAATGACGACTATACACAGGGAAGGAAGGTAACCGATCAGAAATTGACACAAACAGATATTCAGTACATTCGCTGTACACGAGAGAGGGGACGGGAGAGAGTGAGAGAGAATTACCGGTGGACAAAGTTCAAGCGGCACTTTAAAAGTAGCGCCCTCGGGTGGTAGCTGTGTTGTTGGCGAAGATGGAGATCCGGTTTGTCCATGCATTCTTCGCAGTTGCTTCGCGACTCTGCCCTTCCATGTCTTGGTCTTGGGGGATACCAAAGTTTCGATCGTTTGACTTGGCTTTCGCGTCTTGTTTATCGGCGATTGACCCGTCGGAGATCTATTCCTGAAGGAAGTGAGTTTCTTGATACCCTTGTGCCCTGGAAGAGGGCTTAATCTTTGTCCGCCGCTGCTCGACACGGCCACGGTACCAACGCCCCCTATCGTCTGAGGTGTTGCCAAACTAGTGGTAGGACCTGGAGTTTGCGGGACAGCCTGTTGCTTCAAAGTGCTATTGTACGAGATCTCCTGAAACGGAACGGGCGTAAACAACCTTGAACGGTAAATATAATTGTAATCCGCGAGTCGTAATCGCACTCGGAACGTTCCGAACTCACAGACGGCTTCTCGGCGGCAGCATGCTCGTGTAGCGCTCGTAACCAAAGTGCCATAGACGCCGCATCTTCGGTTTGAAGAAGGACTTCTGCACTCGGATTCGCTAACCGTAGTACGTGTTTACGTTTCGTGTAATCTTCCGCGATATCCACCAAAGAACATCTCACGTCCACGTTTTGTGTCACGCTTTCGCCATCGTTGGCCAACGAAAGACTCTAAATCATCACGCAATACTAAATTAAATACTCTTGCTTGAGTGAGCACATGTACGTTCCGTTTTTATGTTGCCCCCGTATTCGACACGAACGGGCGAACAAACGAATAATCGCTTACCTGATTTTGACGATCCTTGTAAAAGAAAAGAATCGGTCCACGAAGAACGCCCCATACCTGTTTCCACGAGCGGTCGGAGGATCGCTGGAACACGCGATTAAACAGAACGTGAGTATTAAGTAAGGGGTACCGATGGGTGGGCGATGCTAAGCGATTACAATAAGCTATTACAAATAAGTTTACCTTGCCATCGAGCACCGTAAATTTAACGTGCAAAGGACCCTCTCGTTCGACTTGTTCGATATCTTTCACGATACCCGTCGCTCCCCGACCGGTACAGGTATTGGTGCTGAAAAAGTGCAATGCGGTTTTTTCATACAGCAGTGAACATTGTTCGCGCGATTAATTAGTTACTCGGCTAATCGACCAATCGACAAAAACCCAAAAAAACTTCTCCTTGTTCAACCAAGCTAACTGACGGCCAACACGAAAGGGGCGAACATTTCGTGTTTTTTTTTCGATGCCTTGAAACAATTATTTCCCTTCGTTGCAATTTCCAATGGCGGATTTTTTCAACCGAAGCGCCATGATATCCATTATCAGGTACAAACACATACAGCGACGTACAGAGGAACGTGTATTAATACGAATCTACAGACGTGATCGGTTAATCGATATCGGCGAAGCGGTTAAACCGGGCGACCAGCAGCACGGGGCGGGAGAGGAGAAGGGGGCCGGTGACAACAATGCGAGTACACGAGAACACGAGAAAACACCGGAGAAAATATGTATGTGGGATGCAGCATCTTCGTGCTTCGTTCAACATGTACTATCCTCACCGATAAACATTTCTGTTTAAGGATGTAGACTGAGTTACGTCCTCGAAGATGCGTCGCAGCGAGGCTATATCGTTTGCAAACAGCGGTAGCCGCCATCTCTTATGAATGCTGAAAATATGTACGGATGGAGGCAGAACTTGATGTACACTCGCGTTAAATAACTACGCAACAGGCAGATGTTCCCCCGGCCACCCCTTAGTTGACCATATGGAGATCATGCCCGTAATTCAAAGAGAACGCGCGATATACGCATCGCAACACATGGACGGAATCGTTTTGAAATCTTGCGTTTAACTCACCTCCTGGAAGCGTGTACAGGCTCGGAATCGCTCAGTTCTAAATCACTATCAACATGCATTCGTTCGCCCCAAGTTGCCTTCAAGTAAGAGACCCTTCTCGTAGCACGATCTTCATCCGCTGAAACAACCATGGGACTCTATTCATCTTCCGGAGGCTCAACAACGCCCACCCGAAAAACATTCACTCACCGACTTGCGCGTTCTTTTGTCGCCTGAATACAACTCCGTTACTGTGCACACCGTTATCCGTTATTCCACCTTCAAATTAACGAATCATCAATAATTAGATTAGAATTATAATTATTACATTCAATCGTTGCTTACGCGCTTAAACGCGTTAACGCGCACAACTTGTACTAACCGCGTTCTGCTTCGATGCTTTGCGCGTAACCATCGTGCCCCCTAGAAGACCCTCTTCGGATATTTTTATCGTCACCAGCGGAGCTTGTCGCATCAATGTACGACGAGTTGTTGCTAGTAGTCTCGTTCGCATTCCGCGCCCGTTCAGCATCATCTTGTTGGTGCGACCACTCGTGTCTACCGGTTTGCGAATTACCACTTGTCGATTCCCAAGATTCTGTGCTGTTACTACGTATCCTCGTCGTCCTCGGACTCGGCGTCCCTGCCAGAGATTAAATGAAAATGTCAGATAAGGTGCACGGCTATTTTCACGAACTTTCCAAGCATAAAATGTTAGTAAGTGCCGAACGTTGCGCTGTCGAACACAAAAACGCATACGGCTACGAAATTTATCGTGCTTCGTCGGAGAGCAGAGATGGCAGCATAAAAGGGAGCGCAGAAGAGCGGATGGGTGGGTGGTTGTGTGAGTGAGTGAGTGAAAGTGAGAGTGAGTGAGTGAGAGAGAGAGAGAGAGAGAGAGAGAGAGAGAGAGAGAGAGAGAGACGCATTTGCGGAACACAGCATTGAGAAACTCGGCTGCCTTTTCCCTCTACCTTCGATGGGTTTGTAGTCGACCGGTGGTTCACAATGGATACGTCTGCTTCCCACAGGTATTATCCTGTTTCCTTTTAATCCATTACCTAGATATCCAGAGTAATGCATTAAGGACAGATTGTATCCTGCCGAATGGTGTGAGAATTCTATGAAATACGGAGGTCCTCGAGTTGCCCGGATATCAAAGTTCACCTTTGTCTCGCCACTATCCCATTTACGCGCGACCAAATGAAATAAGAGTGCGGAAACTTACCAGAATCCAGGGACTTGGTTTCCCTGTTTGCGACCGACGCCCTTCTTGGTTCTTGAGCTTCTGCTTTCGATTCAAATTCTCTCTTCCGAACGGCAACATTCGGCACGCTTCGCTTATGCGACAATCTCGAGAGTTCGCTTTTGTAGAGACTGGTACGGTCACCGGTGGTGGTCGGCTCGTCGTCGTCGTCGCTGAGCAGCCGACCCGATTCGAATTGTTTGGCGCGCTTCGACACGACCCGAAGGCCCTGGGGAAGTGCCGAGAACTTGTCGTTCACTTTTTTCTCTGGTCCCGGCGAAGAAGGGAGTGAAGAAGCACCGTTCCTCGTATCTGGTGACTGCTCACGTTCGTTGGAAAGTAAGACCGCGGTGCTCGCGATATTCTCGTGTATCCTCGACAGAGTTCCAACGAAGCTCGACTTACAGGTGTTTCGATAGAGTTGCTGCTGGTGCCTATCGGCCTCTTTCGCGTCGGATCCGTCGAGGAGGTGATCGTAAACGGAAGACGAACATGGTCGATCGGCAGTAGCCTGTTGTTGTTGTTGTTGTCGCCGAGTATCCTCCAGTGAACGCGCTGCATTCAACGTTTCATCGGTCTGGTTGTTCCGAGATTCGGGATATTCGGCTTCGATAGCCGCGTCAGTCTTGAGTCTCTGTGCGCTCTGATTAGAGGAGGAAGATGTATCCAAAGCGAGGTGGTTTGTGGTGAAATTTTTGTCGCGAGCGTTTCTCGGAATTAACGACTGTTGATCCTGTCGCGGATCGTTTGGAGGCCAGATTTGCTCCCGAAGTTTCTGCGGCCTTGCGTAGAACTCGCGCGGAATTGCCGCTGAGCCGCTGTTTCGAATAGGAGATCCGGGCTTCTCTTCTGGTAAAAACCAACCAATCGGATGGCTCGGCCTTCGCAAGAATTCTTCCTTTTGCTCGAAACTTTTCCGAAGTCTCGTCATGATGATGGAGTCGTCGATGATCGGACTCCCATCACCGTTACAGCTGTCGTTTCTCGTTTCGTTCAAGCTCCCGTATCTACCATCGCTCCTATATCCATCGTTGGCTCCATTCCCAAGCCGGATGGAAATCGAATCGTAAGAAGGTGGATCACCGGGGCGTATCGGAGAAGAATCCCTTTTAGAATCGATGCTGAATCTAGAAGCACCGGGGTCGCAGGATCTAAGCGCATCCGTGCTAGCGTAGCTGGATGCCTCCAAGTTGTTGTTGATGGTCGAGCTAGCGGTACTCCCTTCACTTGCGCGCCGCGATGTCACTCTTCTCGTAGAAGGACGGTAAATGGGCACCTGCGGTTCCGCTCGGGATAAAGGGTATCGCGTTAAGCTCGGCTGCTGCTCCAAAGCTTGATAATACTGTTGGTGTTGACGTTCCTCCGCACTAGTTCGAGCCGGCTCGGCCAGCCGCACGCGCTCGTATATCGGATCCTTAATTCTGTCGTAAATCTCTTCACTATTATCTTTCGAATAGATGGAATCGGGACGCATTCTATCGTAAACATCGTACTTCTCGCACGACTGCACCCCAATCGAATTTGGACCTTCTTTCACGGGTTGGTGATGTCGGTCTTGTGATTTTATTTTCTCATCCACCGACTCGTAACGCCCAGCTATCTCCGGAAAGGGTTTGCAACGATGCATCGTAGTCCTCGGCGCTGTCGTTGTTGCCGTTGTCGTAGTCAGTACCGCTGACTGCGTTTTATCATTTGAGCGCGAAGGCTGTTGGTTTTCCTTGGAAAATTCGTTGAACCGGATCTCCTGGTCTCGATACAGGACGAGGGCATCGTCCATCGGCAGATCTGATTCAATTTGTAAGGTCGAAATCGGCATCGAAGTTGGCGCGGAGCAAACCCAAGATTGCCTTGTCCTTGGCGACAAACCGGGAATCATACTGCTGACGGAACGGCGTTGCCTTTGGCTACTCCTGTCCGGAGACCGTAACCGCGGTCGTTGATTGGTCTCGGGATTGTGAGCGGTTTCGCCAAAGTACCTCTGCAAAATGTCGTCTTCCTTCGAGACAACGAGAAGACGTAACCACGGCCCTGCTTGCTGGATACGTTGAACCACTTTAGCGTATTGCTCGCCACGCGTTGGTTTGCCATCGACGGAAACCACCCGGTCACCCGTTCGTAAGCCGGCTTCGGCTGCCGGTGAATTTCCGCGAACCTGCTTCACGAATATCGTGTCCATCGGCTCTTCGATTCTCGTTCGTTCGTGGCCGGGCAACATCTATGGGGGAAATAATAATATGCTGTAGAGGCCGACAGAAACACAGTCGATTTCCGTGTAGAATAATTTACTTACGCAACAAGACTCTGGGGGGTAGACGATGAAATGACGGAGGGTGAAACCAAAACCATTCTCGCCGCGACGTAATAGCAAAGTTCGCGGGCCACGAGGCGGGGAATCGTCTCGTTGTACGACCCCGAGCGCTGCCACACCAGTACCAACTACTGCCGCTGCCACCGCTGCTAACGCTGCCACCGGTGCCGGGGGTGGAGGTGAACCGTGTTCTCTCTGCAACGTATGTACATGTTGCATACACCACATTTTATGCGAGGAGCAAACTCGAATACATAGCCGTGATGGGTACAGTGTACCGCGAGTACCCAAGTGCATATCGGGCCGTAATCTAACTTTACACATTCTTTCTTCTTGCAATTACATAAAAGGCTCGTGCGACTAACGCAACACGTACGTTTAACAGCTACACGAATCACCTGGTTACTAGATATATCACACAAGTATAGTACAGTGCAGTACATATCTGTCCACATTAAAGCGACAGAAGTCTGTTGGCTTTTTATCGAAACAGAAGGGAGAAGAAAACTTAAAAGCGAGAAAGAGTCGGGATCGAAAGTGAGACGACTCGGTCGAAACGAAACCAGGTAGATTAGATACGGTTTGTAAATATGTATGCACAAGACTACGAGATTACATACCAAGTTTCACACTTGCGGAAACTCGGAAACTGAAAGATATTCCAAAACGGAGAGGTCGCGGTGATTGGACCGTTTTGGTTTCTTCCCTATCGACCCGTTTCGTTTCAAGAGCGAGTCCCCCAGCTTCGTCCACTAAAATAAACCGAATCGAAATTTGGCACGATCGCTTAGTTTTACGTACCGTGTGCGCCTGGCCAATAAACCCTTGGGAATTATTTCGGTCTTCAGCCATCGTGTCGTCTCCTGAAAGCGACCAATAATTTAATATAATTGTAAATTCATATTATTATCAAGGCGCCTTCAATCGGCGGGACTTGAGGGAATTGGGAATTTGATCCCGCCGGAACAACGCTGACAAGTCACCGAGTCCTGGTACAAGTATACGTATTTACATATACCTAAGTACGAGTACGAATCTGACTCAGTTGTTTTGCCGCTCGAAATCGAAACACATCGCTTTACGATGCATTCCAATACATACATCTGTAAACGTTTATGATATTTACGACTTACGACATTACATCGGGTTCCGCTTTCAGTCACGTACCTACATACGAGTATTATACATATACTCGTGTATTATTATACACGTATGCACGTAGATACACAAGTCGGAAAGTTGTGGGAGCCATTCTACTTTCTCTGCGACCCGACATACTTTCTTCATATTAATCACGGTTGAAGAACATATTCTTGAAATTTCTTTTCGTATCTCAATTCTATCTGACTGCGCGACTTGGTGCATAATAACGAGGGATCATTCCTATCGAAAGTTTTCCTTCTCCTTCTTCCTTCTATCGCGTTATCGTCTTCCGAGATATGTAGGTATGTTACATACATATGTATAATATCATTTCCTTAACGAGCCTCTAAATTGCACGTTGCATCGACTTGCATCTTCTAACCGGTTTCCCTATCTATTCGGCAAGTTTTGGTCGCTGAATCGCTTCTCAGTGGAATTAAATTAAATGATCGCGACGGCAGATAAGAGATAACCCTGGCAGGCGTAACGACTACGCGTCAAACATGGAAAATTATGAACGCCGACATCCGACATCCTCAACGGCATTTCCCACTCGAATATATACCAGAATATAACGAACAGCAAAAAGAATAGTTTGTAGGTATTGTCGTCATGCATCGCCTCGCAAATACTCGTGTCCCATAATAATCGAATACTTTCGGTGTCCCCAGAGCCGGACGGCTAACGCGTTTGTCTTCTTTTTGCCCCCTGCATTCCACCATACCTATCCCTCTTCACCGTACTTCAAAACTTGGATGACAACGGCAAATCCAATTACCACGGTTTCTGGGAAAAGATCATGTACTCGTAGTTCCGCGCGCAATAGACGCACTTTTGAAATATCTAAATATAAGCGCAGAGCGGTCGACTATTGGCATCGTGGCCACCGAAATACATACCTATATACACATCTATGTATGTCTGCATTCAACTTGGCGCATTTTCCGTTTCCACCATGCTCGCAAAACTAGATAAGCCAGAGAATTTGTTGACATACGTGTAGTATACTCGTACTATTTTTCGTTTCCAACTGTTCAGAATCGATTTCATAGGAAATTGATATGCTCGCCCTTGGAAAATGGGAGAAAGTACGACAACCGAATAGTGCTATCGACAGACAAGCCAAATAGTTGAACGACCAACACCCGCAATTTTCACGATCAAACAACGACGAGGTAGCAATAATGTTCCGCGTACAACCCGCTGCTTCGGGCAATAGTATTCCCATATCGCACTGGCGACAGCGATCAATTCTTCGAAATCTCGAAGTGTTTCCTCGTTTCCAGAATTTTTCCAACCAACTTCTTCCGAAAGGTATCGCGGTAACGAGAAAATAACAATAACGGCAGCTATCTTATAACAGTACTGTACAATAAACTGTTCAACTTGTTCTTCGCATCCGATGCCCGTCTCGTGGGGCAAAAGTTCGCGTGTTATGGGGTAAAAGAACGCAACGAGAAATTTCCACAAGACTGTTTTATTTTATAGATTACAATTAATTTTTTTTTTAATCAAGATAACAGTAATAGCACATAACATTACCCCCCACCTTTGTAGTTTGCGCAGGCATCAGACTTCTGGAGGATCAGTGTGTTCTTCTTCACACGCAGGACAAATTATTTTTTCCATGGACGTTGATGGTTCGGTTATTCTCTTTTTGGTAACGATTTGTTTTGTTCCTTTCAAAAATTGTCAAAAGTAGATGTTATTTTTAGGATTTTTTTGCTTTTCTAATTATTTCTTTGCACGTTCAGATTTTCTTTTCAATGCTTCATATACTTCAGTCGGATTTTTAAATGCGGAGCTTGCATTCGAACTCTTGCCCCCACAGCTACTTTTCCATTGTTTAATCAATCCTGTTATCTGTGAGGAGAACTGAAAACTTCTATTAGTACTTTTGAATAGAAGGATTTCAGCCCCTTCCAACAGTATATTAATTAAAATATTTACTGATCGATTTAATGGAATAGTATTAGTTCCTAAAAATGAGACTATTACATCAGAACTAGCTAATTCAGTACTTACCGCATTGTACGATAACAAAACGAAACACAGCTACACAATTCGACACTGGGTGACTGTACCTTGTTTGACAATTCACTGTCAATCACCATTGGCAACTGACACAACTCACTCAACAATGAAATTCGCATGGTGGGAACTTTTACCTACACTACTCTACACGAATTTAAAACACACTGACCTGGGCATGCGCGCACCCGCAATGGGTGGTGGCTGGAACGGAAGGGGAGAGGGCAGGGGCAGAGTTAACGACGCGACGACAACGACAACAACGACAACGACAACCACAACGACGACTGCAACTAGTAGAAAAATAAAAACAGTACTGCACCTACATCGAGTACGCACCTCTGGTCGCCTAGGAAGTGTCGTGCGTTGAGTGCTCGCAGCGCCTCCGTGATTGGTTCTTCGTCTTCCGCGATGCACCGATAAATTGACTTGTCCTATGATATTGCAATCGTTGCTTTGTTTCTCTTTTTCTTCTGCGTGGCTAGAAAGTTCATCCGCACCAGCCGCACACGGATGAACCAAAGAGAGAAGCCGCAGTGAATGCGTGTTTCGTACTGCGCTCGCCGTAAATGAAAGTCTTTCGGCGGGCGACAAGCCGCTTTTTCGAAGGCATAATCCGTTTCGATGAGCGATTATCAGAACCACCGTTGTTATCCTAGTACTTGGCTTGTGGGGCACATGACTCGGGAGCGGAACATCCGCGAGAAGACACCACGCACAAACACTCTCGTAGCCTGCGCACACATGCACGTATCGCGATACCTCTTTGACACAACCGTGTAACCACCTTTTCCTCTTAGCTTATGCGGATGCTCGAAAATAAATATGTAGCACTAGACCGACCGACCGACCGACCGACCGACCAGCCGTCACGAGAGGAACACGCACGTCAATCCATTCGACGCTCCAATTCAACAGCAAGCGATAGGTTAGTTTGCCCAACTCGTACAAATTGTTTCTCTCTTCTCTGTCTGTTAATCTCGTGAAATAAAAAGTGTACGCACAATCGCATTAACCGTATCGTCAACTTTGAGGCGAAAGTGGCACTTTACGTTTATGGCACAATAGGATACGATACGATACGGCACGATACGACACGACACGACACGACACAGCACAGCACAGTAACATGGCGGTCTAATAGAGCCGAGTATACCAACGATAAACCAGCTCATGAAAATAACCACTGCATACGGACGAATACTTGACTTTGACGTTTACAACGGTATGCTTGCGCGTTGTCGGATATTTTAATTTCCATCAATTACAAAAAAAGGTCTCAGGAAACGTTTTATTTGCGCCGGCCATAACTACGAGCACGAGCCGTCTTCCTCTTCACTTCACCTCCTCTCCCCGCACCCCTTACTCCTCCACAAACCCAATCCGGCCATTCTCCCACCACTTTTTCCTTCAGGTTCTTCTTCCCGTCCCCTCGTTCGTTTTCCCGACGTCACTCCCCTCACTCTCTCTACCTTTGCTCCTTTCACTATCGCCATCTCTATTATCTTACCAGCGCGAACACACGCGTTCTCTACATACTAACAAGTTGTTGAAATATACCGAATGCCGTTAAGGTCACCCGCACTTTGACCATATACCACTTACCCAATGCTACTTTCTATGCTTTCTGTCAGCCGATTTTGGAAAATAACCATTTTCGTGTCACATCCAACGATTACCGCTCAAAATGAAATAAGAATCCTGCGCGACCGGCGGAAGGAATTAGAAATGTAATTCTGATAAAATATCAAATCAACAGACGATGGTCGCGTCTGGAAGCTAGTTCCCCTTCCCTCTCTACCTATAGCACACTGAGCGACCATGTCTCTATACAGGAATACTAGCGAAATGGTTACGACCCCGCAGCTATTTTGGCCTTATTATCTTATCTTAGACATAGTTCCGGTGTTTTAACATAATCAAGGGAATAATTATTATTTTGTAACCAATTTGTCGTTTTACTTAATGTATCAAGCTGTTTTTCTAAAAGGTAAAAGAATTATTCTCAATTAATAGTTATCAAAGTGATACTTTTTTTACGAGTTCAGACAGTTTTCGTGACGTCACGTTTTCCTACTACACTTGACGCCAATAGATGTTGCCATTCGAAAGCAGAATTTATCCAATCAGGAATGGTTTTGGAATGCGGTTGCGCAGTTGACGAAAAAGACAAAAAGCCGCTGGGTTCGGGTCGCTAGTAGGGTTCCATTTTTCAAATAGATTCGAATCACGGGATGAAAAATCGATTCAAGAAAAAATCGCCCGGTAAAGAATCGATCTTGAAGAAATTGATTCAACTTGTAGGTATATTAAATTCATTGAAGACTCAGTACGTAGTGCCACGGCCGTCTCTAGTAGACGGCCGTGGTAGTGCACGTTTTTCTCGTCGTAGGTAGAACAAAGGAAACACTGGCTACACATACAACATGCGGTCTTCCTCTCATGAAGTACATATAAAGGTGGGATTCCACTGAGAGTCTCAGCCATCTTGTGCCGGTCAAAATAGTGCTGTCATCTATGTCCTATTGTTTCAAACTTCTCGTGGAAGTCCTAGTTTACCATCCTTTCACAATGCAAACTGGTATTTTTACAATTGAATTTATAAGTAATTACAAAAGAACCGACGCCGCAAATACTTACTGTGTACGTTTATACCAAACGACGCCAATCCACGTCAATCTACGCCAAACGTCAAGTTACGCTAGTACTAATAAGTAATCTCCCCTGCAGAATGCACCACAAGCTGACCGACTCAAGATGGCTGAAACAGGTGATTCCCCTTTCGTTTTTTTTTGCTTCAACCCCCCGAAATTATGCACCGTCCTTTACGTCCATACCACCACCGCCACCAATGCACGCATAGACTGAAACGGAACGGTTTTCTCTGCAGCCTATAGGTACACTCAATGCGTGAATAAAATAAACCTAATCTAATCTAACGTCTATGTAGATATAAGGTAGGAAATTCTTTCAGAAGGGGCCGCCCCTTTTGGCCACGTTCCGATAGATGGCACGCGCAATTAAACCGCATTCTGTTTTACCCCTTCAAATTTGATGTTGGAAAGTTGGAATATTTAGATTCCTTTATAGATGATTTTTATTTTTATTCTGATTTTTACACGCATTGTATACATACCTATATATTAGACTGGTTTCACGTTTTTGTCTTAATATATGATAAAGCAAATAGTTGTTCATTTGTGGCAGAATAAACGCATATATATGAATGTATGTTTGGTATAAGTAATTACTTTCACTTCCATCTACAACGGTTCCAGAGACAAAGATAGCCAAGGACGTGAAAGGCTAGATAAATGACGACCATGAGCAGCAGGTCCGTTGAAAAATTGGTTTCGTCAAAGTCATAACGTTGCAATACTCCGAGCCCTTCGGTGATACAAGGCAACTCGGGATCGGTAGTTTCGCAAGCTATACGTTGGTTGAAAAACAGCCGGTTGTTGTTACCTCTTATGTACTTATGTTCCTATACATGGTAAGACTTACAAATATTGTGCACACCGCTCCACTGAAGAATCGTAAGCGTTTCGCTAGAGTGTAGTAGCCAAGAAATGTATTTCACCCAACGAATGTATAGCGGCAACGACCTGAAGTGTATTAAATTTAAATGAATCAACGCGTGTCATGCAGATTTTACAGAAGTGGTACACTATGTGGTACACAGAGAACGTAATAGAAATTACCCAAGCTTCAGGAAGGGGCCCATAGTGATCATGAGAACATAGTCGAAAGGTACCAAGTAGGCCATTGCCAGCGGTACGCTTTCAAACGCCGTCGAAAAGAAGCAGCCTGAAAGGGTTGGGTTAGATCTGGGTTATTAACGTTCTTGACGGTGCGCCCCCTCCCGCCGGTCCTAATTTAGATTAAACATGAGAATTTACCACAAGCGGTCGACACGTTTATCGTAAGTAGAAGAACAAGCAATGTCAAGCCAAATGCCTCGACGCTAACTCGCAATCCAGCTAACCAGTATATTATTGTCGTGAACAGCAATGGTTCCACTATTAATCCGGGTATCTGTAATTCGATCGTTCGTCCTATTATCTATGTATCCAAGCCCGTGGACAACGGGCTTGCATGATTATCTACTTGCCAAAGAAAGCATTCGCGCTATATAGTAAAGATGAATGGGATACATTCCGGCTCGATACTCTCTTCGAATAAGAGGTAATTCCTGTGGTATCAATGCGAGCGTGGCATACATAGGGAAAAACGCATTCTCAGACACCAGAATGAAAATCACGCCCTGCGTAGCCTGAATTCCGAGTTGATCGAAATTCACGGAACCCACGAAGCACAGACCAGCGATTGTTGCGACGCTCTGTTAAATCTCTCAAATGTGTATGTATACACATGAGTGTTGGGCAACAGAATATGTAAATACTTGTGTACGTGATAAAATAAGACGACGGTCATTCTCAGTTGATAATGTTCCGAAAATCCGGATAAAGATCGCGCGAAGAAGTAGGAGGGCAGAGGTCGAAATAGGGGGCGTGTATGTACACTGTAAGTACTTACATCCGTCAGAAAACGCGTCCTTGTTTTCTTACGTAAATAGGTATTCATACTATTCATATATAGTAGCAGCAGGATCACGAGTCGACTAACTTGTGTGTACCGACTTACCAGTTTTTGGAGTATCCTGACGATCTGTACCGATGGATCCCTCAAAACTTGCAAGAAATCGCGATAAACCAACCAATAAAGCCGAGAACAACATCGCCGTTCTCTCTTTCTGTACGAATATGTATAGGTACTTGTATATACAATGTAGGAGAAGCGTTGAGCAAAAGGGAGCATTTAGTTTCGTTCGATACTTACGTAATACTTTTAGCGTCAAAAAATAAGTTCACCGTCGTCGTCGACTAAAATAACATAGAGAAAACAGGTGAGAAGCGTCGAATTACATACATACCTGCCTGCACTTTCTCTGTCTACATAGATTCTCTCGAGAGTCACTCACGTTCGATGGGTGGTGGTGATGGTGGTGGTTTGATTGGTTTTCCTTTTCCAAGATAATATGATCAATTTCTTTCGAAGCCTCGCTATTTAGGAACAAATCGCACACTTTACGCGCTACTCCGTCGCCGTTTTCAGTCCTCGAGCCAGTTGCCATAATTGCTACCAGAAAATCTGCGGGATTGTAATTTCGCGGGCACTCGTAACCCTGACTGAGAACAGTAACGATAAAAGTGCGATAGATTAGCTAAGGTTGCTTTGAAACGTAGCTCTGCTGCTTCCGTCTTACGTCGATCGAACGACAACAGTTTTGTACCTGGCAAAAAACTCCAACGCCCGTTCGGTATCACCGGCAAACGCCACTCGACCCTCCGCGATCAAAATTATTCGGTCAAATGAATTGAATATAGCGGAACTCGGTTGATGTATAGTGCACAACACTGTTCGCCCCTGTGCAGCAAAAGACTTCAATTGGAATACCAGGGAAATCGCAGAATGGGAATCCTGGCCAGTCGTTGGTTCGTCCAGGAACAATATCTTCGGATCGGTCAACAACTGAAAAAAATAAGTTTAAAAAACCAAATATAGGTTTAGCAGGGTGAAGTGAATGTTCATAGTTATCGTACTTCCGTAGCGAAAGCCAATCTTTTCTTTTCACCTCCGGACAATACTTTGTTCTCGACATCATTACCGATTCGCACATCACGCCTATCCATTAGACCCACGTCTTGTAGCAAACTATCAATCCTCTCCCGAATATTGAATCTACGTGATCTGTCATCGAGCTTCATTCGTGCCTGTATAACAACGATAATAGATAATTAATATCTACAGGCAGATAGTGCTACCTGCAAAGGAATCGTAGTAGGTACCTACTACCCAAAACGAATTGCATACCATGAACCAAAGATGCTCAATCACTGTCATGGTCTCGATAAATATATCTTCTTGATGCATGTAGCCACTGTTCAGCATCATATACGACGAATCGACTGACATTCCATTTGCTCGTATATCTCCATGAACAAGAAGTTGGGCTGTGAAAAGACCACGAATTGTTGGAAGATTATACTAGAAATAAATTATGGTGAGGTGTAAAGAGAGAGAGAGACAGATAGAAAGAGAGAGAGAGAATTTATTTGATATACTTACGCCCAGTACGGAATGCTAAGGTTGTCATCAGTGAACTTTTACCAGCTCCACTACATTAAGAGAAAACAAAATGCATAATATAACGATAGATGGAGAATATTGACAAGCATTTGCTTGTACATATCCTGATTCATTGATGTGTATATGTGTAGCGTACGATACACGTATAAAACATATTCAGTTTTTTATTCCACTCTGTTTTGATTCACATTTCCGAATATTATGGCCAAACCTGACGCGCGAATGGACCGATAGGTGTTTACTATTTACCTTGCACCAATTATCGCTGTCAAATCGCCGGGTTTTGCCGCACCACGCACTGAAATCGATCATCGATCGCAATAGATTTGTTGCAAAAAATACCTGATACCTATGGAAATAAAATCACACACCGTTATCGATCAATTGTTTGCATACGTTCCTTCGTCCACGATCCATCGCGTACACCGAAAGATCTCGCCAGGTCAACGTTACACCCCTCGAACGAAATCTTTCCTGCTCTTTGGCAGCATCGGAATTTATTCGGGACCAACGACTGCAGTTTTCCAAAGTATTCATCGCGATCAGCAATCAACTTTGTCCTCATCTGATCGTATTTGTCTTCCCTGGAGAAACTATGCCGGGTGTAATGTCGTTCCGCACGTCTGTAGTTTTTAAATTGTGAAAAGTCGAAGAACCAGCAGCCGACCGATCGATCGCACCGCAAGTTGTTCCGCAAACGGGATTGAACGGGATTCTTACTGAATCCCCCTACACGCTATGCTCTTGGCAAGAACCCCGCAGGCCCCGCTATACGCGACCACCACCTGCCTGCCTACGTCCCCCCTGCCTGTCCTCGTGTTCCTTAATCCTTCGAGCTGACATTGTGTTGAGATGGTGCATAATTATCACACAGCAACTCGATAATATAGACGTATAATTTAATTAATTTCAATTACACATCGATCCAAGAATAAATGACCGGTGAAAAAAAGTATTCAAGTTTCTTACTCAACTGTTTCCGCCGCTTTACTATTCACGACTAAAAGTACATATTTCGTGTAGTACATAAATACATAATGTAGATAATCGTCTTTAAACAATAATGTACATATTTAACGACTAAACTATTTGACAAACGTCAAATGTGTTCGCTGTTGACAATCGGGTGATTGTAAAGTGAAATACGAGAAGGCCGGCGGGGGATGAGGAGGGGCGCGAGGCGAGACCAGATTAGACACATTACAGTAATCGAAGAAGGAAACCTTATACGTGCCTCGTACATATATAATATGTACAAGGATTTACGTGGTAAGAATTCCTTGCTTGTGTATGAATGTGTGTATGTATGTATATGTAGGTAGTATGTACAATTTTGGGTGGACTTATTTTGCGAGATGTTTTGACGCAGGACTACGTCTAACAAGTAATGGAAAAATGGAATAGTTCGGCGGACCGCCTGTGACGAAAATATGTTATAATTCAAAACGTTATAACTGTAAAAGTACGTGCCGTACAGTACTCGTGTTCGGATATTCGTAAAGAGCATCAAGTTCAATTTACCTACTGTATAATATATACAATGAAATCTGCGTACATCTACGTGTTCGTGGTAGCGTATGCCTCAGCATGGGCACCGTCGCTTATCTGCTGTTTGTATATACTTATGTACTTAAGTACAAGTAGCCGAATTCGAGTTGCGTTTAACCTCGACTGTCGTCTTAGTCCCCCATCGCCTTTCTTCCCTTTATTTTTTCTTCTCCTATTCTCACACTATACCTACCCGTCTACACTTGCGGTAAAGCCGGTGTGCCACTGCGGTGGAATGCGCATTGCCAGTGATGAAACTAATTCGAAGAAAGATCAGGATCTCTATACGAGAAAAACTTGTACGCACGAAACAATACACAAAACGCTTTTAATTCCTTCAAACGAGTGATACAAATTACAATAATTTGTCAAAATTGACCGTACAAGTAGGTATAGGGCAGGCCCAGATCTAGGGGGGCGCAACTAGGGCAGTTGCCCAGAGCGGCACATTTTTGGGGGCGGCAAAATTGGTAGACAAATACCTACAAAAAATTGTCCTCAGTGTCAAAAAATATATTTTAAAATACTTATTTATATTCAATGCAAAGGGCGGCAAAAATTACTTTTGCCCAGAGCGGCGGAAGAGCTAGATCGGGCCCTGGTATAGGGGAGAGTAGGGGAATTACGAACACTTAAGGGAAAAGTTAAATTGAAAGAAAAGTATTGACTCTAATCATATTTACTTTATAGATAATTAAACTTTGGCTAATTATTTACAGAGGCAACACAAAAAATTATAGATACTTAAGAAAAAACACGAAAACATTTCACGGCCATTAATACTAAACATAGCTAATTACATCATGTAACAATTCAGCGAATATCACGGTGTTCGGGTTTACCCCGCGGTCCCAATTCCCCCGCTCTCCCTTACTACACAGATACGTATGGATATGTTTCAGCGTGTGCATATATGTATACACGATCCTGGGGGCTGCTGGTTGTGCACGGCTGTCGGCGCGAATGCGGCACGGCACCGCTCTGGCGAGGATATTGATATGCACCTATCTATTGTATAATAATAACAGGTCCCTTTATGTCTCCCATCTTTTAGCTCGATTTAAGGCGTTTAGTTTTTGAGAGCAGAGCAAGGAATGCCAGGAACCGAAACACGACAATTAAGACGAAAAGGCAGATAATATCCGTCCAGAAATGCTCCTAAAACAGAACCATTCGATGCATGATACATATAACGTGTAGTGTGAGACTGTTTATACGCGATACGCAACCTCTTTAAAATTGAACGTCTGCAGAACCATCCGCCCAGTTTTCGGACACGTCGCGTTGCTTCTCGTACATGCTATGGAATCCACTTCTGACCACTGGTTAATGAGAAGAGCTTCGTTGCCGTAACGGAACCAAGACAGATAAGAGAACCATTCGAAGTAGAATGGAACGGACCTGTGAACGGGTATACGGCGTGATACCAAGTTTATGCGCCAGGCACGTACATATGTATACGCTTACAATTAATACAATAACATTTTGAATGGTTAAAGTTCTTACGCTGTGTTTAAAAAGAATCCACCGAACAATAGAAACGGTATTATCACCGGAGGTCCAATAGACAACGCCATGGATAGGTTATTGCTAACGCAAGATATCAAATACCCTAAGGATGTTGCACAGAGGGAAAGGTTTACACCAGCTGCGATTGAACAACAGTATGGAAAAAAAGTATGTATATACCGAGCTTACCGAAAGAGGTGGACACGTTTGCGACGAGAGTGACGATACCGGCGGTAACGAAAAAGTGATCGACTCCCGGATAGAGTCCAATCATCGGATAAGCGACGATAGTGAAGAGCATCGGTACAGCTACGAAGACAGGCGCCTCCGCCAACGTCTTACACAGGAAATATACATCCGTACGATACATACCGTTCCGATGTTCCCGCAAAAATATCGGTAACTCTGCACAGAAAACCTACACACCGCACACAACGTCCTGCATTCGTCGAATATTATTTCAATGTTGCGTAGAATGTAAAAGCGAAACCCTTACGTTTATCACGGCGAAAACGTTTTGGAAGGTCATGTTTGTGAGAAATATAAACAATGCACCATTAATGTTCATTACTCCGTCTTGATCGAATCGTTGATCAAAGTAAACGACTCCTATCAACAGCGAGACCATCTGCAACAAGACATGATTTCATAATCTCGACGCGACGCCACGCGACTAAATACGTTATATCAATTTTGTTCTACAGCAAGACCTACGACAGTCTGTAACAGGCGAACTTTAATGAGGACAGGCTCCTTGATAACCGACAACCAAGATCGCCAGAGAACCGCACGAAATTGTGCGCACCAGCTTGCTTTGTACGGCGATCGGATTTCCGAATACTTGGAGTCTCGCAAAGAATCCTGGAATTCGCCCCCGTTTATCGCTTCTGCCTCCAGCGCAATCTTAATGCCGTGATCACTCTTTTGAAAGGCATCGCACACAGTATTTATTGCGTGACGACAGGGCATCTCCTGGCCTGGTACGACTGCCAACATCTGAACGAAGTAATCGGCCGGATTATAATTACTCGGGCAAGCTGCACCTAGTCTGAAAGCATCAATCTTTGAGCTTTGAGAAAACAAAGAGGGAAAACATATGAACCTGTATACTAGGGTGGACCTTAGCTACTCTTGACGAAAATTATTTTGCGAGATTTTTTGGTCTCACCCCTCAGAATTGTGACATTGTTGGGAAAATGATCTGGAAAAAAATCAGGCCAATTGGAGCACGGGAAAACGAAGCGCATCGAATTAAAAAATTTTGAATTTTTTAAAACTTGACATAAATATACATTATGATATATCGTTGAATTTGTATTTTTTTTCTGTTTAAGAATATACGATTGTTAACAAAAAACATCCGTGACCTTGAAAAAAATGTCTACTATTATAGTTGCCTCCTTATATGCTACAACTTTTGTTTGAAGAGTTTTTTCATATATCCATCAACGATGGAGATATTCAGTCCACCCTACTGCATACGTACGCGCACGAAGCTATTATAATGCTCGGTTCGGCTTGACGCGTTAATGACTCGATGATACTCACGTATCGAAGAAGGTACAAGCTTGCGAAGCTGTCCCCATGAAGGCTACTCTTCCTTCCGCCATCAGCAGAATTCTATCGAACAGGGCAAACAGTTCCGAAGAGGGTTGATGTAACGTGGCGACAATCGTCTTACCGCGCGCTGCGATATCACCGCCGCTCTATTAACTTTACTTGGCTGGATTTTCCAATCTTCCGATTGAGAACCCGGCAATTGGTGAATATTTCCAATTCACGCGTACGGACGCGCAACACTTACCGGCTAAAGCCTTTAAAACGGAAACTACTTGATGCGCCATAAAGGAATCCAGCCCTGACGTTGGTTCGTCGCAAAACATCAGTGGCGGATCGGTGAGAACTTCGGACGCAAATGACAGTCTCTTCATCTCGCCGCCCGAGAGACCTTTAATCCTTCCTGGTTGGCCGATCACGGTGTTTCTACATTTAGTTAGAGCGAGCTAGAAAAAGGAGCGCGAAAACTGGAATCAAGGCTCAACTAATTAGCACACTTTTCTGATGTACCTCATTGATCACTTCATTTACGCGATCGATCCTCTGTTCCATAGGTATTTGTTGATCCATCCGTACCATGGCCTGAAAAAGGAGATGCTCCTTAACGGTCAATGTGCCGACAAATAGGTCGTCCTGTTGCACGTAAGCTGTTCTCGATGTCAGTATCGAAGGGGTGACTTTTCGACCATTGGCGGCCATTACGCCGCCGGCTACAATTACTCCGCGGCCCGAGCGAAACGTTAACGCATTCAGTAAGGTTGTTTTCCCAGCACCCGAGGATCCCATGATTACCAGCAACTCTCCTGGATAGGCTACACCGCATACTGCAAAACAATTTCAATCTGATCGACTCGACCGGATCGGATCGGACCGGACCGGAACCGACACCTACTATGCGCTGCTACGTAGAGTAGAGCGAGGTAAAAAGTTCGCACCATACGAATTTCATTGTTTGAGTTCTGGCAGTTGCCACTGGTGATTGACAGTCAATTGTCAATCAAAGTACTTACACAATGTAAGTGACTATCAGTGTATGTAACATCGAGGTTTTTACAAAAGTCTGAACTTTAAGTGCGCACTCTTACCTCACTCTGCTCTACTATACATATCGTTGCGAGCACCGGGTATAAGCCTGTGCATGGCCTGCTAGTGCTCGCAGCCGAAGAGAAAAAAAGAAGGCCGGCCCCTTCAAGAGGACAATCGGGAGGCCGACCAGAAGACTGTCTTGTAGCGGACGCCATAGCGTTCGGACGTACGGGTGTAGCCTGTGTACGGAAATATAATTCTGTAATGTGTACGCCCGTGTAATTATTTCTACCCTTTGCGTCGGGGCGGCCAACGAGGAATCGACCCGGCGCAACAATATATTAAGTAGCGTGCACACATTTTACACGCATCTCTAGAAACTATCGGCAAGTGTACCGAGGTTTCATTCGATACGTCCGCCAACTCTACATCTAATATCTATACCACACTGTCGTATCATTTTCTAATAAGGCTAAATAGTGGTAAACATGGTCAGTTACGTATATATGTATATATGCATGTAACTTCTCCAACTTGTGTATTTCTTTAACATTTCTTATAGTTTGATTCTCGTACCGTCCTTCAATAGATGTTTTCGTTCGACTGGCTTCTTTCTATGAAAGCAAACTCGTTCCAACAATGTTTCGTTCTTCCGAGCAGCATACACATTTAAATCGCTCCAAGTATACGTAATCGATTCGTTCAAAGTATTCGTTCCAATGGAATCCGTCACTCCCGGCGGCGTTACCGCTATACTCGAGGAACGTATGATCGGTTTCAACCTGATGGACGTTTCGGAACTTGTCGCCTTCCTACCATTATTTCCTTCCTACGATCAAAACAGCATATGCGAGTATAGCAACTATAGTTGTAATAGGAGCAGGGTACTACACACGCGTTACGCGAATTCGCGATGTGCGAACTTCTGATTATTTTAGCCTATTTTATTTTCTCTTTTGTCGACTAGTTGTTGCAAAGAATGTGGCGCGTTAGGATCGAAAGGGTGCGAAGCCAAACTAGTCACCCTACGACGGATAAACGGATAGGGTTGCACGCACTTTTATACAGGCGCGGCATATCTTGTACTCGTTACTTGTTATGTATGCACGTTTTCGATACATGTATGTGTGTGTATAACCATTTGATACTGCTTAATGGTAGTGCGCTTACCAATGAGATCGCAGCGTAGGACACCGTTTGTTTCTTTCCGTAGTTACTCGACACTCTTGTGGAAATTAGCGGCTCGGTTTCTCCCGTAGCAGTCATTCTCTTTTTTATCTCGACTCGTTTGCCAACCAAGTTTGTGCAAAATTTTTCTCCTATCGCTGCACGAAGCACATGTAGTAGCGTCGTCGATCGTCCAGGCGTAAACGGAATAAACCTGGGCGTTCTGCAAGAACGTTCGTTTCCACTCGGATCCGATCAACGGAAACTGCACACAGAGCCAACGATGGTTCTTCGCATTCTAATGGCTCAGAATACCATCAGATTCCCGTATACTCTTCCTCGCCAAGCAATAACGTGTTTTTTGAAATTTTCCAAACACGACTATCCAGATGAGTGTCGCGCTCGTTCGCTCCAATGGATCCACAAAGATGGATTGTTTCACAGACACTCGATTCAATGCATCCAACTCGATATAGTATGACACGCAACGACGCGGACCTTAAGTACGAGGTAGCCGCAATCGGAGTATGTACATAACATTCTCGGATCGTCTATCTCCCACCTTACTTACCCGAGTCTTTCGTCTCGCGTCTCTGCTGGTTCTTTCTCCGCTTCGCGTCACCTTATGTAACGCGATCCAGGAGCTTACCCACACCGCGGCCAATAATGAAATAAAAGAATCTACGCGCGACAACCTTGCGCGTACACATAACCACGTCCGAGATAATCATCCTCTCTCATCCCCTTCCTTTGCATTCTCATCGAAACTCAAACTCACGATCAGCGACTCCGTTAACAAACACAGTCTCAAGTTGTGCGTAGAAGTAGTTTACGTACCGTGCAAATCAAATTGAATAACAAAGAAATTGTGTTCTGACTGGTTCTAGCGACAATAAAATGAACGACAATGAAAAGAGAGGTGAAGAATAACTTTTTTTTATTATCATAGTACAATCCGTATCAGTAGTACAATCCGAGGATTCTGAAACTTGAAGATTTCTCTGGTCTCGTGTCTTTGTACCCTTTAAAACATTCGTTACGTCCAATCGAAAGGTTCTAGGAGGGTCGCTATATCGGCACAGCCACGACACTGCGATAATCTAGTAAACGGTAAACGACGACGACGACGACGACGACGACGACGACGACGACGACGACGACGACGACGACGACGACGACGACGACGACGACGACGATGGTAGGCATTGGAACATTTCTCACCAACTCAACTCTCCACGTGTATGTATATTCTCTTTAAGAATTCGCAGTGTCAAGCTCTGGATATGTACCGTAAACGTATTCTGCTTCCAGTTTCCGTCACTCCACGAACGTGACAGATATACAGTAGGACGAACATGAATCGAGTGCGTGAATGAGCCAACAATCAAGGCCGTGCCTGAACACGCGCACTATCGCACCGTCGTCGCACGGTAACGAGCGAGTTGTGGAGCGAGTTGGGGAGCAACCGCGACCAGACACTTTCGGGCATCATCCTTTCATCGCCCATCAGATATGTCAGATTGAAACGATAACACTGATTCGCTCGGGGCGCTCGCCCTTCCTCGATCCTGATCGAGTAGTTGTCTTCTTTCTTCTATTCGATCGTATCGTATCGTATCGGTTCATGTGGTTTTATTGTTTTTCGACATGTTGTGAGAGGCCCAGTTCAACGATGTCTTCCAAGAATTGCAAAGAGCTTCGTCAAATTTGCTCCTAAAATGCTTCTGTGCCTCGGTCTCGGACATCTCGAGTACCTACGGTGAAAAAAAAAACACTATCATTAACATCCGAGTCCCCGGAGGTGGATTGAAATTTCCTTGCACCTGCAACTGCTGTTAACCTACCAAAGTGTCTCTTAAATAGTTGAGATCTTTTTCCGACGATAATTCGGGCAATCCGGTTGATATCATCATGGCGAACAATGATAATATCAGGCCTCCATGCTGCCGCAGAACAAGGAAGGCTTGCTCGCAATAATTCTGGAATCGTTGAAACTCAACTGCTTGGCCACCCTTCTTCGTTTGGCCCTTGTTTATCACATGCACGAAATCGTTAGTCAACACGAACGGCACGCGTTCACGCCTGAACCCAAATTTCTCTTTAAAATGCCCAAGTATGTGGCCAAAATCAACGTGAAACAATTGGCCGGTCTTCTTCACCATTATATTATCCGAATGTCTATCTGCGATCCCGAGTACGTATGTAGCCACGCAGTAACCGGCGCAACTCAAAGTGAATTCTTCGATAGCCCTGTTTAACGCGGTATCGGTATGGTTATGATCCTTCAACCAAGCGAGCAGAGAACCTCGTCTGTAGAAAATACAAAACCGGTGGGGAATATATAATAAGGGGGGATACAACATGTTCGCGAGTATCGCGAGGAAGGAAGAAGAGATCCTCCAAGTAGTAGTAGTATGATGTACCGTAAACATTGCAATGTGTCTTTTGATCCTACCTAAAGGCGGCCGTTGCCGAGAATGTGCCTTTTTCTTTCTGTATATTCGCAATTGTTTCCGCGTTTAGAACCACTTCGATCATTCCAACTCTATTCTCCGTTGATATACAACCGTAAGGATTCATACGCAAGTCTAAGCCCTCTCTCTTCCATAGCTTGTCCATGATTCGTAGCATCTGAAGCGTTAGCATGTCTTGCCTCAAGTCGTCCCCGTGTTTCAGTATCAAATAAATATCGTCACCGAACGGATCAGCATTTTCAAAAACAAGCCAAAGCGGTCGCATTTTACTGTCCATCACTCTACATTTCTCGATTCTGTAAACCGTAATGTTTACGGATGTTAACGAAACACAACCATAAACCAACCCATAAACCAACCCATAATCGAACCCATGAACCAACCGTCTCGTCCCGTCTCGTCCCGTCTATCGCCATTACATCTACTTGTCAAACATACACACTTACTTGATGCGTTTCCATCGGAAACTTGGATCCAACGGATTTAGAACGTTCGAAAGTGTTTCTTGGCAGTGAGGCTCTTGAATGAACTCTTGAAAACATTGTAAAGCAGCTTTACGATCTTTTCGTTGCTTTATTTGTTCAGATGCACATTTCAGTTTACCTAGGCACTCCATTTGTTTAAAGAGAAACCGCATATGTTGCTGGCTTCCTCTACAATAGGCTTCTAATATTAAACCGAATCGAACGGACACGGCACCCACCTGCATCTCAGACCTGCGAACAGCGCGTCATGATACCGCGGTACGGTCGAGTCGAGCCAAATGGTGGAAAGAAAGAGCAGAACACGTCGCACAAACCTCAGGTGCCAGAATAGAAAATGACCGATCCTCCGATTGTTAAGTGCACGTCTCAGCAGAAACTCCGTGAGATCGCAGGACAAGTAATTCTCATGCTTCAGCGCTTGCGCCAGCTGCAACAAGTAGAGGCTCAAATCTTCATCGCTAACGTCCATTAAACAACGCACGGCGAAATTTCGGACATTTTGATCGGCGTAAGCATAGTCCAGTAGCTCGAGTGCCTTTTCCACGGGTAATTTGGGCCACTGTTGTACCAGTGCCGTAGCTTCGGCCACTTCCCTGTGTACGCGCAGAGAGAATCGGAACGTAGGGAGAGAGGTAATTATCCGTTTGTCCTCGATTGATTCCGGAAATATCTTTTAATATTTTCACCTGTGATCATTCCATTCCACGCAGTGCAACAACTTGGCCAAAAGCGTGGGAATCTCGTGAAGACAGTGATGCCTTAACGTCCACATTATTTTTCGCTCTTGCTCGTGAAGCTCGTGCAATGGATCTCTGTCCGCCAACAGCCGAAGCTGTTCCAGTTGTTGAAGTTTCCCAGCGTCGCACTCTTCGTTCGGCGGCGGTTCTTCTTCAATCGATCGCTCCGCGGCAGACGATTCGTGCAACTTTCTCGCATGTTCAACCATTTTCTCCGGAGTCGGATATAGAACTGACTTCTCCTTTCCGTAGCTGCAACATACCGAATAGGGGAGCGGAAACGGAGACGGAAAAGATATACACCTCGATAAAGGAAAAAAAAAGAAGTAGAAAAAGATAAAGATAAAGGAGAAGAAAAAGAGCCTTACTTCGGAAACGTCAACATCAGAGCAGCTGCTCTGTCTATGTGAGGATTTGACACTACCGTTCCAAGGGGATGCAGAAGATCGTCATTTTGCATGTCTTCGGCGTATGTCCACGTATAAAGTGTCATCGCCCCCGTCTTTAACTGAGACTTGAAGTCGTATATGGTCGTGTTAGCCCAACATAGGGGGTTTATAAAAAACTCTTGTTTCGTGTCTTTAACCAATCTACGACTCTTAAGTCCTTTCGCAGTCTTACTAATCTCGTACAGAACGAAGCACAGCCTAGCCATTCGTGGTATATCTCGTACCTTTATATCGAACTTTAACGTTTCCTCCCACTCGCAACTACCATCCGCCGAACTGACAATAGTTTCTTTGGTCTTTTGGCTTTCGCACAATGATTTCCCACCATGAAAAAGACCTGCTTGAAGGCCAATCTATACGAGAAACAACCAAGGGCCGTGAGTCGCGCGTAAGAAATAGCTAATAATGATTAATTAGCCTAGGGGATGGGGCAAGCTCACGTACCTCGACAGTGCGATGAGCGGCATCACAGTTTAATCGCGATATTCCATTGACAGTGAAAGCAAACGGTTCCTCTATTTTCCAAGCGGATATATGTTTACCCTTCTTACGTAGGGTCAGCGTCGAGAAGGAAGGCCTCGTACGTTGCAGAGCGTCCGCCTCTGCATTTTCCATGCTACTTTCTTGATCCACAGAGACGCTATCTCGACTTGACGTAACCAGCGTAGGAGTAACATCCTTTGCCAGACAATCTTGAATGTAACTAAACTGTATTAACGGATAATCCCCAATTAAATACTCTTCTTGTCCGCACACCTTCAACGTGAAATCATTCGGGTGCCCGAAGGACATCAAAGTGTTTGCTCGTTTATTTAAAATAGATACCAGTAATTGATATGGCGTCGTGGTATGTGATATTTGAAATGTGAAGGCCGTCTGAAATTTTCAAAATTACATTTCAAATGCAAACATTCTCTTCTCTAACGAGTACATAATGTTTCTGAATATCCTTCTTATTTCCCGCCACTTCCTCGCGCACACCGGGACGGGTGGTGGGAAAAAGAGCGGGAAGGCGCATGGGGGACGCCAGGGAATAGTCTACCGCAGTAAAGGGGGAACGCGCCACGCATGCGCGTGATGACGCCAACCAATCGACGCCAAGGTTGCTTCCCTCTCCACTCCGGTAGACTAATTCCTGGCATCACTGCATGGAGATGTGCGTGTGTTTCGTTTCGTTCAACATATTCCACCAACCCTACAAGTATCAACTTGTCCCGTATCCGTACCTGTACCTGTACATGTACTTGTCTACCTATGCCTATGCCTATACAGTACGTTTCAGTGTCGCGTGAATATCAGATCATCGGAATTTTACTCAAGTCGAAATCTCAGACGATAAAGTCAAGTCAAGCTTTAAGAATTGTAATATAGAGCGAGTTCGTAATCTTCTAATATGTCAACTAGCAGGCTAGTCGACGGAGAAAATAATGAAGAATACACCTTAGAAAACTCGGAAAGAAGCAGTGGCCGTTGCTGTCATCTACTGGAAATTGAATACGAAAGATGCCGGCAAGAAATTCACGATTTAAAACGGAAAGTCGATTTGGACGAGGCAATGCTACGCGAGATTCGAGAAGCAAACGAAATACACGAACATTCTCTTGATCGTCGAATCTCGGAGAAAGAAAAAATCATTTTTCAAACGGAAGAAAAGTAGTTTTTTTTCGTTCCTTCCTTGTTTCTTTCGAAGAGATTCCTAACCTCTCTCTGTATTTTCCTACATTTCTTTTCAGGTACCGTGCTATAACGAAAGAATATGACAACGTAGTATCAAATCTTGAAACAAAGTTGGCAGAACAGACAACAGAAATTCAAAAATTACGCAACGAAAACGAATGTCTAAGAGCCACGGATTGCACGGCCCAGACTGACGTTTCCCTTCGAGTAGAGGATGGATCACCAACCTCCCTTCAGAATCGCATCGACGAGCTCGTGGTGCTTTTGCAAACAGAGAAACATAGATCTGAATATGCCGAGGAAACGATCAAGCAATTGCAAATACAGTGCAACGAATTGGAGCATACTTCTCGAGTAAAGGACGAGTAATTCTTCTACCCCTCAAGCCAAATTTACATTAAAAGACGATTATGGATTTTTAATGGTGTATGGACTTTTCTTTATCAACAGAATATGCAAGACCAGTTGAACGAAACAAACACTGCTTTAGAAGATGCTCGGGAACAACTGATTTTAGGACGCGCTGCAGCAGTATCCTTAGAGGCAGATCCTACCCATGAATTATGTAAAGGTAAGCACATATAGACGAACAATTCACGCAGAATCGTTCATTTCCCTTCTTTCTGGCAGGGAATTCACTTTTCGCCGAAGTGGAAGATCGGCGACAAAATGTATTAGGTAAAATGAACACGCTACGTGAGAAATATGCTGAAGCAAAACGCATGTGTAAAGCGCAAATGGCAGAGATTAAAATACTGAGAGCAAAGCGGGTTGAAACACTTGGACAATGGAAAAATGATGCGGATTGTACTAGATGGAGCGAGAACCACCAGCTGATTCAGAAATATAAAGATAGGATATCGGATCTCGAAGGCAAATTAAACTCGGAGATCAAGAAAAACAATGATACGAAACAACTGAATGATTGCGCAAACCCATCGTTCGAGTAAGACCATCGAGTCAAAGCGTATTAGTAATTCAATTTATGTAGGCCATTTCCATTCATAGGTACTTTCAATCGTTGCTGGATGCTAAAAGAAAGGAAACGAACGAGCTCCGGGTGAAAGTAGAAGACCTTTCCACGCGAATGTTGATACAGGAAGAAGCAAAGACGAATATTATGAAAGAAGTGCGATATTGGCAATACAAAGCATTCTGCTTAGAGGTACAAATTATTGTTGTGGTCGTTATGTGCTTTGTGATGATCACAGGTACAACAAGAGTGAGTAAAAGTACTTTTTGCTTCGTAGGAGCAAAAGTGCGCTCTACAAGCCGAACTAGAATTGGACCTCCTGGATAATGCAGAACGTAAGGGGGTCTCTCGGACAGATTTCAAGGAGCATACACCACATCGAAAGAACGAGGTAACGAAGGGAGAAACCGATGCCATTTCGAAGCAGCTACATATATCGCAAACTTTTCATCCATCGGCATTACTAAATATGGTGTCCGAAACGGAGGATACTACTTGCCACCCTTTGAAAAGCTTGGGAGAATGTAAAGTCATGGAAGAAACAAGCAGCAAAGAAAAAGCTAATCACAATGGTACAGCAGAGTCCGAAGCTATTCCATTAAACGAGCCATGCGAATTCAAACATGCCAGAAATACTGACCGTGGTAAGGACAAGTATTCCAAAAAGATGGTACGGTTTACAGACAAATCAATTACCGAGGAGAGTAAGGACGACGTACAAAAGTCAACAAAGGCACACCACAAGTATCCAGTGGTGTACATACCAATAGAAGACTCGAATAGCTAATGGAAACTTGTTTTTCCTCTATTTTCACTTTTCTTTTTACTCTACTTTTATATAATATACCCACGAAGATTCCAACTCTTTTCTCTACGATTATGGGGCCGAGACATGGTCGAAAGAATGTGTTTTGTACGCGACGATTAAAGTAATAATAATCTAATGTATCTCTATCGTCTTACCTCTGTGTTCTCGAATTTCGTAACAAGGACAATATTTCCATCTTTCAAACGACATTCAATGTTTTTTGGTATCGCGGCAGTTGGAGCTAATCGCGTAGGAAACTGATAACGCACTTTCTCCATCCAAGATTTCTTTTGCCTCGCCATCGCGACCTCATCTCCCAAAACTCGCATCTTCCATCTAAAGTCATTCACCTCGGAATTTTTTAATGCCGCAAACTCGTGCAGACCTTTCCCGATCAACAGGCCAATTTGAGAATCTAGATTCCTATCGCTTTTGACACCTTCGCGCTCCACAATTTTAAGCACAGCGCAGAACGGCTTGATGTCGCACAAACGTCTAGTCTCATCTCGTATCTCTTCCGCTTCCGAGTTAGAATTGATACAAGAGAATACATAGGACGGAGCATCTTTTAATATACCGTGAAGAGGATATTTGCTAGCTTCGTCCCAGAGCTCCTGCGTACAAATAATACTTGATGTTAATCATTCGTTGAAACAACTATATCGCGGGATCGAGTATCAAAGGCACACAGCGACAACGCTTATGAGTCTTTTAAACTTGTCTCACCTCTTTGATTTCGGCCAAGGTAATATTGCGATTAGTCTCGAGCGGTATAACAACTCCATTTGGCATCAAACAAGTCAATTCAACAACTTCTGTGGGTGACTTTGACCAAAAGTTGTATGTATACGCACTCGGTATATGTACCATCGTGCTGGGTTCTCTTTTACGAAATTGAGAAATGTTTCAATGAAACACACAAGAGATATTTAGCATCCCAAATATAATAATTAGTCTAGGAGAAGAGAAACACGATTTTATATCGTTCGAGTCGCATATCGCGACTGAAGATGTATCAATCTTCCTTCATTCAATGTCTTTGATACGCGATCGATTGGTTGTAAACAGTCGCACGATAAACGTCGGCGTTCCATGTAATTTTCTCCCTCATTTTTGCATCCATACATGTATGTAACTGCAAAGTTTACCCGAATCCTACAAAGGCTTTTAAATTCCGATTAATTAACGAACCCGTTCTGACTATCTATTCGCCTTCGAATAAGATCGTAGAGCGTTTCATCGATATCTGGCGTACAATCAAGTATATTGTAATGCAACGCGAAACTTTGTTTGACCTGAATCGCGAATGAAATGCATACGATCGTTTCCCTCTGCGCACGACAACAGCACTAGAGCACTAGTCGGCCATTATTGCTATGCTATCAAATGCATCCTACGTATACATACATCTATCTATACTCGCATACACATATGTACGAATTACAACCACTGATCAAAGAGGAGATATAATAAGAGGCGTCACTCGACAAGGACAGAAATAAACTAGGGAAATCACTAATAGCGAATTCGGCAGACACGCACTGGCACTGCACTAGTGCAGTTCCAGTACCATGCCAGTGCAGCACCAGGGGTCTGTTCCAATTTGCGCATTGAGCGCATGAAATTGGTGGCGTCGTACGATTCCCTAGAATTTCTCTCACTTGCCACCAATACGATGGCGGCATCGTACGATTCCCTAGAAATTCTCTCACTTCCCACTAGTGTTGGCTAGAACCGTGATTTGTGAATCACGAGTGATTCGATCACGTTCGTTCCCAATCACGGTGATTTTTCACAGTGATCCGTGATTTTCGTGATCGCTTCTGATTGGTGCAGATAGAACAGTGATTGCTTTTGCTTTGCACGCGCCACATAACCCCAATTTCTAAATTATCTCAAAACATTCTCAAGTCTTCACTGTTCTTATAGAAACTTAGTTGCATATTTTGAACCAATGTAATCGTTCTTGATCTATTTAAATTAACGAATATTTCTTCCCTTTAGTTAGAAAGTATAATGTATATCTGAATACTTTAGCCAATCAAATCAATGCGTGCATACATTGACTATTTATGAATGTATATACTACATATTCGCTGAATTAGCACACTTTAACTGTAACACAAGCTATATTGAAGTTTTTATAACAAATAATTCAATCATGATCAAGAATTACGATCACCAGTATTCACAGTAAGCAAATTCACTCGGGGTAAAAAAATCACAATCACGATCGTGATTTAAGTTAAATCACGACCGTGATCGTGATTCTGCGATCACGGTGATAAATCACTGTTAGTGATTTTGCACTCCATCTCTACTTCCCACCAATACGATGCCACCAATTTCATGCGCTCCATGCGCGAATTGGAACATACCCCCCCAGAGAAACGTACATTGGGGATAAAGGTTACACTGGTGCCATCTGAATAATAGTATTCTTTTCCCCTTCATTTTGTCTATCCTGATGAGGTGGAGAGGGTCGATCGATTTTCGAGAGTTACGACTTACGATCCGACGACGTATCAGAATTCAGAATCAGACGTAAATAGTATGCGACGCATGTTACGCGAATAACGCGACGCGTATGTATGTACTGTGCTGTGTAGATAGTCCGTTGTAACACTTGCTTGGCATACGTTGGTATAGTAATTGTATGTAATCGGCAATCGGTAGTTTAATACGACGAACCTCGGTTGAATCGTCGTCGTCGTCTCTTGTATTTCTTGTTAAATTACCTGGTGCGTAGAATAAAAATTCTCATTTACGTAACTTGCTCGTCGTCGACGTCGTCGAGTTGATTTCTTGTTTCGAGGTGCAAAGTTCGTTGGGGTTACTTTCACGAGAATATAATAAACGTTACGGATGTATTTACCATATACACATACATAAGTTGAGGCAACAACGTCATCCATAACTAAGTATACAGTCCAACTAATAAATACAGTGAATGTTGTGTATTACCGCCTCGTGTATGTATGTCCCCATGTTGCCGTAACGGTAACTTTTTTGACACTTTAAGTAATAACAAACGGTCGTACCACCATCGACCGACGACGAAAACAGAGTTGGTTGAAACTGATGTTTTCCAAGATACTGGGAGAGAGCTATACGAGCTATATTGTTACTAGCTCGCGAGTACGAGGCAACAAACAAATTGCTCAATTCGAAAGTTTTGCCTTTAGAAATCGTCAGTTTGTATCGCGAGATTTCTTGGTGGTACGGGGATCATCGATTGTAAGTGCAAGTCATCTCTAAACAACCAAGCATGTTTGGACAATCTGGGAATACATCGTTTAGTAAGTGGAAACAGAATTTAATTCCTGTTTTGCCTTTTCTGTAATTTTTCATCCCCTTTCAGCGCGCCACATGTTTCTCTATTCGATATGAAATGTCTACCGTTTTAGGTGGCTTCAATACGGCGGCACAAACCAGTCCGTTCGGCCAATCAGCGTTTGGTAAACCAATCGCTACGACCAGTTTCGGCAGTGGCGGGACGCCAGTCTTTGGTAGTAGTAAAACTTCTCTCTTTAGTTCAAAGCCTACAGGCTCTACCACTGGTGGCTTGTTCGGCAATACTACAACACCACCTGCATTTACTCAGCCATCTTTTGGAGGTAGCGATTCATGGGCTGATTTATTGAATGTAACTTTGACGCATCTATCTATCTATATATCTATACGTAGAGACAGCTAATAGCGCCGCCGTGGAAGCTAGAGCTGTAATTATTCGAGTATTGGAGTATTCAAATAATTAGGAGTATTCGAATATTTGGATTGTCCCGAATAGGAATGTGAACATGAAATATTTGCTCACACTGTAATATGAAATTATTTTTATATTGGCCTTTACAATTATTTGTTTCTCAAACGATAAATTTGGAATTTTATTAATCTTTTGTAAATTTATTTGACGTACCATATTTAAATGTGGAATCATAATGCTCTATAAATTTAGAGAAATAATGTTATAGTAACGAGGGAAAAATAAAAACATTATAGTTCCTTAAAATCGGTTATGGGATTTTAGTTTCCTACAAAAAGTCCGCTTATACTGTTTGTCACTCGCCCTTGGCCAACTCCGTCGGGGTTGTTTACTCATTATTATAGAAATAATAATACTAATAACTGATGGTTGCTTTCGTTTCAAAATTTATAAATTTACCAAAGTTGAATAAAGTTCCAATTTTATCGTTTGAAAAACAAACAATTATTGTAAAAGCCAATATGAAAATAATTTCACGGTAAAATGTGAAGCAGTATTGCATGTTCAGATTCCTATTCGGTACAATCCGAAATTTGATCACTCTGAATATTCGAATATTCGTTACAGCCCTAGTGGAAGCGTCGATTCAGTTCGCTATTAAAATTAATTACTCGAATGGTTTTGCCGAATTTCTGACCGCTGGTCCTTAGAGTCCGCGACATGGCATAATAAATCGTCCGTAAGCATGCAAATAGCAAAACTGTAAGTCTTGCTACTTGCATGCGTACGAAAGTTGACTCGCGCGACTGGATCTCACTCGTTAATTAATCTCACAGTTAATAAACAGCGAATCACAATCGTCAAAGATCCCCCCATTTGCATTCGTTCATTATGGAAGGATGACTTTGTCACGGCGTTACCCTCCCAACTGGTGGATACATGTCGTTCTTTTTCTGTTGATTTTTCTGTAGGCTTTGGGACAACAAATACAAATAGCAATCTATTCGGCAGTCAGCAGAATGCAAGCACAAGTCTTTTCGGAACCACTACAGCAACTTCAGCGTTCGGGCAGTCGAACAAGCCAGCCGGATTTAGCTTCGGCACAACATCCGGAACAAATTTATTCGGACAACCCCAACAGTCCACCCAGCAGACTACTCCTTTCGGACAAAGCAGCAGCAGCAGCACCGGAAATACCAATTTGTTCGGCACCACACCTGGTAAATATATTTTTTTTTCGACTTCCGGGTGGATCGCTCACGCACTACACCATATATACAAAGTACCTTGAATGATTCTCTCCGATTTCGTTTCCGGGGTAAGGCTTTGGCAGTACAAACACCACCACTACAGGAATCACTGGCACCGTTGTTAAATTTACTCCCGTCGTAACTACCGATTCCATGTCGAAAAATGGTATATCTCATAGTATATCGGCGAGGCATTGTTGCATCGCGGCAATGAAAGAGTACGAATCGAAATCTTACGAGGAGTTGCGGTTCGAGGATTATTCTGTGGGACGAAAAGGTAAAATTTAATACCAGACGAGATCAAACTACCGTCACAGAGTTTACGCGTGAACCCACTTGACCGTTTGTTTCCTTTGTCATCGGATCGATCACAGGACCCAGTACAGGCATCTTTGGCACACCTGCGCAACCTTCGCCATTCGGAAATGCAGGAGCAGGTGGTCCTAGTACCGCGACCACAGGTAGAACTATTCTGCTAAAAATTCATTATATAAATATTCCTCGATAATTGCAAAACGTTAAAATGCATGTTCCGTGAGGTAGGTTTTGGTGCGATGAGTGGAGGCTTTGGCGCGACCACTCAACCCGGATCAAGCGGTCTGTTTGGGAAACCAATGACAAGCTTTGGAACACCTTCGACAACAACTACAAACAGCTTTGCTTTCAATTCTACCCCGAGCACGAATCTGTTTGGCAGTAATACTCAGGCCAAACCTTTCGGTAGTAAGTATCGCGAGCTGATTAGCACTCTGTCTGTTCAAATCGCTCAACTTGTCTGTACACGTGCTGCTTTCGAACTCGTACATACTTGGGTTAGTCGATTTAATAAAGTACAAATAGTTTTATCTACAGCTGCAGCGCCAACGCCACTCTTTGCAACCAGCAATACTAACCAAACTGCTGGTACAGGTTTCGGTGGCATTAACCCGGCCCAAAACACTGGCTTCGGATCCACGTTTGGATCAACGCAACCGAATCAGGTAGTGCGCGCGCGCGCGCGCGCGTGTGTGTATGTGTGAGAAGAGACAGGAAGCAACGGACGGCTATACGTTAACGTTTCTAATCATGTTTTCACAGAGCATCGGCTTGTTTAATCAGAACAAATCAGCATTCAATGTACCATCCACGTCGTCGTCGTCGAGTAGCGGATTCAATAGTTTTGGTCAAACACCCTCCAGCAGTGCGGGCACAAGTTTATTCGGTACTAAGCCTACCATCGGAACTACAGGTTTCGGAACGACACCCACCTTCGGCTCGACTACAGCATCGACTTTTGGAACTACAACAGGTTTCGCTGCGGGCCAAAACACCGGCGCTTTATCGTTTAATACATCTTTTAAACCTGCAGGACAGACGCCTGGATTCTCGTTTGGTTCTACTTCCGCTCCTTGTACCGCACTGGGTAAATTCTCTTTGATTACGAAGCATTTTTTAATAATTACAAAGAATCTACAACTCTAGTGTATTATTACATACGTGTATTCGAAAACGAGAGTGTATTCGCGATATCCCCATGCCAAGTACGAATTCATTCCACAGGTACAAATACGGGTTTGACACTGGGTAGCGGTTCTACTCTGTTTAATCAACAAAAGCCGGGCGGTTTATTCGGCAGCACTGGAAACAACACAACATTTAACACGTCTACCTCTTTCGGATCTTCAACATTTGGAACCAATTCCAACGTGGGGAATGGCATTGGAATGGGTTCTTTACTCGGTCCCGGGTAATGACGAATTTTCTCCATCGAACCGAGAGAATAATTGAACTTGCCTCGGTTGCGACGACGCTCGCTTAATCCCTATCCATCTACCTATCTATCTATCTATCTATCTATCTATCTATCTATCTATCTATCTACCTATCTACCTATCTACATAATGTTGCTTATCGATCGTCAAGTTTACGTTTCCGTTTTTCTGTTCTCCGCGAACCGTAGTGCTGCGAGCAACCAAACGAAAAGCTCTGGAACAGTACCGGTACATCAACAAATTCTGGCATTGGTGTCCGCACCGTTCGGAGATTCTCCCCTGCTGAGGAATCTTTTACCGGTAACAATTGCGTCCGAAATCAGGAACATTGACGTTGTACGTAATTTCGAACAACACCGTAGTTTACGCCACCGCATTTACACTTGCAGGCTTCCGGCAAAACGGAAGAGTTGTTGAAACCGGCTAACGCGCCTTCTAAAATGTTAAATGGCCCCCAGTACAAGGTTACGGCAGATAACAAGTCACCAAAAATCAAGGCCAAGGTAGTCACACCGGCACAATTGTCAAAGGTGCGATACAAACACATAGGACTCTGAGAGGAATGGTTGTGTGTCGTTTAATCCGAAAATATTGGAAATTGAACCTGAACGTTCTTGCAGAAGTCAATGTTCGAAGGCCTCGAGGAGGAGGATCCGCTCTCGGAAGCGTTTCAACCCCGGCCAAACGCGAAACGTCTAGTATTACGTCCGAAGGCGATAACGAACTCGATAATTTCGTCACCGACTGAAAATTTGCAAACCGTGGGAAAGAATTTACAGTCCCCTGCTGCTGTTGCTGGTGGAAAAGGTGAGGACAGGACGAATGGGACGAATTCATACGTCGAGAACAACACAGTTTCAACCATCGAAACTGTGGACAAAGAAAATCACAGCCAGGATAATAATCGGCAACCAGCGAACGATCGAAGATCGTCGTCGTCATCTTGGTATGCACGGGTTGGGATTACATTACGCGTCACGTTATTTTCTCCATTGGACGATGTTGGTACATTATTCGAGTATAATTTACAATTTAGGTTGAAAACGAGTCTCCCGCGTTCGTCGGTGTCTTCCAAGCATTTGAACAAAGAGTCGTCATTCGAGGGACAGCGTTCGCTGCCGTTCTCCGGACCAAACTCATCCGCCGAGGAAGCGATAAACAACACTGTTCTAGAATTGCGGCCCTACGCTGATAATGCCAACAACCAGCCATCGAATCAGATACAGTCCAAAGTCGACGACACTTGTGCGGATAAATCCTTGCGGAATAATTCTCTCGCCGACGAGACGTGCACGGACAATACCTCCCGGGATACCGCCGGTAGGGCCCTGAAATAATAATCGTCCAAGAATTTATTTTAATCTTTTTATTCGCTTCTCCGTCACAGATTCTAGCCTAGAGTTGGATGAAAATTCTTTTTCGGTCTCACAAACGACTAATTGGAAAATGAATGCAGCGAAAATAACGCTGAAACGCGCTGGTTATTACACTATTCCTGCACTCGATAAACTGGATGATTACGCTTTCGGAGAAACCTGCGTTGTTCCCTATTTTACAGTTGGGCGCGAGGGTTACGGGAACGTGTATTTCCCTGACGTATTTGACATTTACGGTCTGAATCTAGATGAAATCGGTGAGTTTTACACGGAAGACTATTCTCCTCCCCTCCCTCCTTCTTTGATTAACGGCTCGTTTTGTAAAATTACCGCATAAACACTGTTCTCAGTACATTTCCGGCACAAAGAGGTTGTCATTTATCCGGAGGACGAGAAGAAACCACCAGTCGGACAGGGATTAAATCGCAAAGCACAGGTCACGCTCGACCGGGTATGGCCGCACGACAAGTCTCTGCACAAACCAATTACCGACCCTCGTCGGCTAGCTGCGATGGACTACGAGGAAAAGTTACGAAGGGTATCTGCGAAACACGATACCAGATTCCTCGAGTACCGACCCGAAACCGGATCGTGGGTCTTTAAGGTAACCGACCCACGCGCGATTCGCGCATTTTTCGTTGCATCGAACCTTCCGTCTTTACCCCACGCTTTCTTCACGCATCAACCACCGTGTCCCCGTTTTAGGTGGATCATTTTTCCAAATACGGCTTGAGCGATTCGGACGAAGATGACAATAACGTCGCACCCGCCACCGTTATCGATCCAAAGAGAATAAAGTTGTGCACAACAACTCTGCAGAAATCTGCGGTCAAGTTGGCGGAATCAAAACAAGTTACGGTAAGCTGTTGTTCGAATCGTGATCGACTTATTGTATTCACTAAATGTGCCGCGGCTAGGTCGCGGAATCTCCTTCCATGGCACATAGTTCCTCTCACGATATACACGATTTTTTTGTTCCGACTCACTATTAGAATAAAAGTACGACTGCAACGAATGGTACAACAAATGACTCGAAAATGGACAATGCGGGGTATATCAGCTTCCGGGAATTTGACACGATCAGCAGGAGGACTAAGAGTAAGTAGTGTAACGGAGTAGTAAATCCCGATCATCATTCATTCGATCTTTCGTGTGATCTCTCCGGACCTAGTACCCCAGGCTTGGGAATTAAGTGAACTTTTCGGCCGAGTATCGCGGGGCCAGAACACGCGGCGGCAGAAAGGGGGCGTTGCTTCTGAAACTCGGTTGAAAAGTTCACGTAATTCTCTAGCCTGTACTACCCCATGGTAACGGACGCATTTTCTAGAAAATTACAATTCTGACGAAAAACAACCCGTAAGTCCGACGGGCGATAACGCTCGTATCCTGGGTACGGACAGTCACAAATTACAACTGATGAAGGCCAGTTTTTTCGACGGTAGCGACGAGGAGATGAACGAGATCTGTGAACGAGGTACGCGGCAAAGCTGGCGTACAAGTCTATGTCTTGTTAAAGATCACGCGCTCGACTGTAATATACGTTCGATTCATTTCAGAAGCGAATCGAGCGTCACTTTTGCTTGGTCACAAAAGCTCCGCGCGATACTTCGCCGATACTGTTCAGAAATTAGACGAGGATGAAAAATACGAGACATCGTACAGTCCGATATTACGATCGAATTTGACGATCCATCGTATGCCATCTTTCGCTTACGAAGAACAGGCAATTCTTTCAAAGGCGGCGGGTGGGTGTTGAATCGTCTCTCGGTATCATATACTTGATACGTACACGTACACCCTGTACTCTCACCCCGTGTGCGCACAGACTAAAGTATGTACGATCCTTCCAATTGCAGACACGAAATTAAAACGGTCGACAGATGTGGTGGTCGTCGTTGCTACGAAATCGTCGATGTACGGGAAAAATTTCCCGGATCCTGTGGTAACTCCAGTGACCACGATTCTCAAATGGCGTTCTGAAGTGATACCATTATCCAAGTCCATTATACACAAACTAGAATCTCGCTCTGTCGCCGATACTGGTATGACGAACCGTTACACTTGGAACAATAGTCGTTATATAACTGTTCCTCGCGGAAACGATTAACAAACTCGTGTCTGTGTTTCCGTGTACCCGTAGGTATACAATTCGGTAGAATGTTTAAACCGAGCTGGGGGCGCGGTTTAACTTTGCTCACATTGAGCACGCAACGGCAAGCTACCGATGTACCCCTGTGCAGTCCATTCGAACTGATTGGGTCTTATACGCGCGGTCGTTTTCCGGAAGACACCACATCCAACGCAATAGTTCAACGTATACAAATTTTGGGTGGTAACGGGACGGACGAGGAACGCGTTCAATTGTTCGAGGTAAGTAGTTGTTTCAAGTGAAATGTATCTCTAGATGTACTACATATTACATACGAGTACCTACTTGAGTAGTCGTCGGAACGTGCAAGACTTTACGGACTTTAATATCTACGCTTCTATTTGCATTCCTCACGAAACGCTATTGAAGAAAAGCATAGAGGGTCATCTAAAAATTCAGTTGTCACACCGCATAATGAATCAAGAGGGAGACTGTCCAATCTTCGACGTGGTCGCAGATGTTAACAAGGCGAGCATGGCTTTACACGCGCATTGCAGTTTGGCCGATGAATTCGCGGATCAGTTCGCAGGGGATCATTTCGCTGTATACGTCGCTAATGTTTGGAAGCTCTGCGTGGCTCTCTGGGGAACTCTGCCCGATCTAAACGCAACACCTGGTACGATATAAACGCCATCTTCAATCTCGCAATTCGATTATTCAATGCTTTAAACGTGTCATCACAGTTTTATTATTTATTCTCACCATGCTTGGTTCTTTGTTTGTTCGTCGATCAGTCGCACGCGAGACAGGCCATACACGTCTTTATACATACATCCTTTATCGTTCTAGAAAACACGGCGGATCATAATATCGTGATAGCGCGTCGCGAGGCTATAGGAGATTGGTTAAAACACGTGATACGAAAGACACTCGAATGGGACAACGGGAACGTTAATAACGAAGAAAAGATACTGCTATTATTGTCCGGTAAGTACACGTTGCAAGTTGAATGTTATTTAAAAACATTTCTACATAGACCTTTATAATCGTTTTATTGTTTTTGTCGAAGCTTTGGAACTGGGGGAGGCATGCAGGATCGCGCGAGAAGTAGGCGATCATTGTCTGGCACTTTTAATGGCACAATTGCGCAGTGGTTTACCTACAAAAGTATTGATAAAGCAACAAATCGCATTATGGCAAGACGCAGGTATCGATGAAAACGTGTCGATGGATCGATTGAAACTTTTCGCATTGGTGGCGGGTGAACCGCTAGTACTCGGTAGTAAACACGGTCTGATCAATGTCTGCGAGGGTCTGGATTGGAAGAGAGCATTAGCCGTTCATCTGTGGTAACGTTGTTGTTGTTGTTGTTGTTGTTGTTATTGTTATTACATCACTTTTCTTTTTTCTTTTCATCATATACTCTCTCATTGATTAAACGTACCGTCTACGTAACGCAGGTATCTTTCATCTCCGATCGCTTCTATAAGGGATGCGTTAGAACTTTACGAGACATCCTTCGACGCCAGCAAAACAACATACGCGTACTCGGCACAGCCCTGTCCCGAATACAGAGGAGGCGATTACGAGCTCGAAGTAAACAATGGAAAGCCGATATACGATCTCTGTTTTCACCTTTTAAAATTGTTTTGTACGGGAAATCACACGCTGGGGGAACTCTTAAATCCAGCGACACATACCGCCGACCCGTTGGACTACAGACTCAGGTATCGCTAATATAATAGTACTATCTCTGCTTAGAATTTCTGGCAACGCGTTGGACGATAATATACTGATTCACTCGAATCGCGTTTGGTTCCACCGTAGCTGGCTGATGCAGCAAGTACTTTTAGCTTTGGGTTATACGCACCTCTCGGAACACGTGGCCACTTTAACGCACGTTAACTTTGCGACACAATTAGAGGCGTACGGACTATGGCACTGGGCTGTATTCGTGATGTTACATTTAAAAGATACCGGCATGAGGAAAAGTGCGGTAATGAATCTATTACAGCGAAACATCGAAATAGACGGTACCGCTGCCGCCGCCGATTACATTGAACGGGAGAAATTTTTGACGGAAGAGCTTGGAATACCATCAATTTGGATTCACCGTGCCAAGGCTGTTAGAAGTTCTGTTGCCAAAAGGTTGGTGGTGTTTTCCCATTTCGCATTTACAGCGCACGTACAAACGTATATACATGTATGTACGTTTCATTCGACGGGTCGATTCCTCGGCGTTTCGCCTTGTTAATATGAGAAGAGAAATATAAACAACACTTTTCCCCCGTTCGTCAGGTATGGAAAAGCTGCCTCCTATTTCATTCAGGCCGAAGATTGGAATACCGCTCATGAGATTATTATCGAACACCTGGCCGCGGACGCCATAATAAACGGTATTCTCTTCATATCCTCGTTTATCCTCGATTCGTCTCTCGCTGCTTGCCCCCCCCCCCCCCCCCCCCACACGCGCGTATCCGATTTCGATTGGTAATTAATTTTTCAGAGAATTTCGAATACCTGCGCGACTTGCTGACTCCGTTGGTTCCGCCAGAGTGCAGCGGCACCGTAAGCGGATGGGCTTATCAAGGACAGCTACTTTGGGAATACATGGAAATAACCATGGACATCGAATCCTTGTTACGCGGTGCCGATCCCCGTGGAATAAATTACAAATTGGAGTTACTGAAACCGCGATTGACGCGTCTGTGTCTCAAGATTAGTCAGTTTCCTTGTCCAACCGCTAAACATAGGTAGATTATTTCCATGTTTCGTTTTCGCGATTGATAAACGACTATATAGGATAAACGATACAGCAGTTGACCACCTAAGAGCTACAGTTTAGAATTGAAAATTTTATAAATGAAGTTTTGTTATGCCAGGCGGAAAGAGAAGTATCGAAGATGATTATAACACCAAAGAAACTTTGAGAAATCAGTAGTTTCGATATTATCCTATTGTAAAGAAACATAACTCAAAATTGTAGTTATTGATCGGCGCAGGTACAGTTGTTGACCACTTGCTGAATATAAAAGAAAATGGCATATTCTTTACTTTAAAGTCACTTTTATTATTAAATCCATCTGTCGCCATATCAAAATCAAAGACATTGTCTTGGGGTTGGGTGAGTTTCATGTGCACCCTTCACGACGTATGCCGCGCACTTTGCCGCGGTCTCATTTGCTTCTCATTCGCTTTTTTTTATTCTTAGAGTTCTCTCTCACCTGCTCTTTCTTTTCTTCTTCTCTTTATCACCCATTGTGACCAATGGCATTCACGGCAAACAAAATTGAACAATGATTATACAGTCATTAAACAAGTCGCCGCTCCAAAGATGCCCGCTAAGCCCTTACCTTTTTTGAAAGTTGAAATTACACGATTTCCTTTCCGACGATCTAACGGCGGAATGCTTGTACTGAAATCATCAATTCTTGATTGAAATGAAAGGTAGAACTGTGTTTTCTGATTAAAGTGAATCATTGATGCGGAAACGCGCAGGTTCATCGGACTATGGCGGCAGAAATTTGAAGTGGTCAACTTCTGTATCGTTTACCCTATACATCGTATGAATGTCGAAAGTAACGCGTAATTTTCTGTGCCTTCTTCCAGACTCTGTCAGGCGGAAATCGCGAAAAGAACGTTGCATCTAGCTAAAAGTTTGTTGCAGTCGAACGAAAATAGATCGACCATGATACTACAGCTCGTCTCCCAGCTGCCCTTACCGGAAGATTATGCTCAACAAGAGCTTCGTCCTATCGTTAATATGCGCGTGAACGAAATTATATCTCAGGCAGTGTAGTCGCTACTACGCTGCAGACATTTATACGCAGAGACAGGCATCATTTCTTTTTTAATTATTAAAGATAATGTCCATGAATTTTTACTTTTTATAAGCGTATTCCAGGGAAGCGATACCGATTACGATAACGACGGGACGGTTACGACGATTGCGGTATTCAGGACTCGTTATACATACATATACATATAGGAATAAGAATTGTAATAACAATAGCAAAAGCGATAGTAATAATAACAATAATAATGATGAGACGTACAGTATCTAAGATTCACGTAAGCTGTGTAAGTAAGAATATTTGTGTTAAATTGTTACTTAAGATAGTCTATCACTTTCTTTTTAAATAAACGAATGAGATCCGAAAGGAAGTAAGAACGATGTGCAGCAATGTCGCGCCGATTAACGAGAAAACTTGTACATGTCGTACGAAAGTGTCTTGCTGATGAACCGCGAAATGAAGGAGGGAAAGATTCAAGAGCTTGTCGAGTTCCTTGGAACCCCTTGGAACTCACGTACGCATACAATGGGGTTAGCTTTGCGCGCGACAATATAGATACATGTTAAATCAATGATACCGGGCTTGCGCCCCGTTACAGCCACCCCTATTATGGTGCGAGGTCGAGAGTATCTCGCTCCCACCAGTTTAAACGTCTCCCATCGCGTACTTGCTCTCTTTTGTGGGGAAAAAGTGCCTCCGCGACAACGGTAGCGACCCTCGTCTCTGTCTTCTTCCATCGTCTCCTTTTCGCTTCAATATCTTGCAACCTTCACCTCCTATCTTGTACAATCCCCGCTCTTCCTCACCCCTTACCGACAGTCGTCGTCAATCTAAGCCACTCTTCCCCTAGTTTCGTTGAAATCCACAATGCCGTCGTTGCCGCTGTTGTCGCTGTTCTCCGCCGCCGCCACCCCCGCCCCCCGTCATCGTTGCAGCAGGTACTACCACCATCACCATCGTTGCTGTTACCGCCGTCCACCCACCACCGCCGCTGCTGCTGCCACCCCCATCACCAATACTACCAACTCAGACCCAGTGTTCGCCAACTGCCTACGGTCCCATCTCCCATCCTCTTAAGGGGTGGCGGAGGGTACATGCTCACACCCGTAGAATAGCGCTACTCCTAAAACGCCCGAATCCAACGTAGGACGTAGTAAGAGTAATGCGCGCGCGCGCCGGCCAACCAACGAGCCAGCCAGCCGGCCACCTTCGGCTCGAACGTAAAGCGACTCGTGCACCATCTTTGCTCGATTTTCACGAACAAGTACGATTAAAACGGAGCCGTGTACGTTAATTTTCGCTGGAAAAAAACATACAGCTCTACCTCGCTAATCGTTCCGTGCATCCGTACATCGCACATCGCCGCGTCACACGTGTACCACGTGCAAATACTTAATTCTTCTGTCACTTTTTTCGTCCGTCTACTCCCGTTGCATTCCCCTTCTTTGCCTTGCCCCCACCCCCTTTGCCCCCTCTGGCTTTCTCCGTTCCTCTTCAACTTCTCCCTTATCCTCTACCCTCGTCCTTCATTCTTTCGGGTTCTCTGCGCGTTACGGTGTGAACATACTTGAGAGATCGCGCGCGACAAGGCGGTAATCGCGGTGGTGCAATCGTGATTCGCACAAGCGAAACATATCGGAAACGCAACGGACGATGTTTTATTACGTTCAGTTGGAAAGAATACCAGGATAACAGACAGAGGAACGCTGCTCTATCCTGCGGGTTGATACGACCTAGGATCGTTTCTTTTTTTTCGTTCGTCTTTCGGTCGGTTAGTCGTTCGTCGGTCCTTCGAGTGTCGGGGCGTACTGCATATACGGGACATCGAACATTCTAATTTTGAGATGATTCAATCCCTAGAGAAGCTCGTGTCGTATTCTGAAAATTCTCGTCCACGGAGAAGGACCGCGCGTTGGAGGTGAATTATTGTTACGTGTCGTCGAGCTTGTCTTAATAGGTGCTCGAAATCTCGTTCGAGGTTCTCCGTACACGTAGTCGTCGTCGTCGTCGGTCGATGAGTGGCAATTGAATCGGCGACATATCTAAGTAACGGCACGAATTGGAATTATTCCAAGACAGAGTATGCACCGTGTAATAAGGACACTCGGGGAACGCACAGCCTTGGAAATGTAAAGCAGTTTACTCGATTCGACGGCTCTGTGATTAGCGTTTCGTCAGAGTAATCCGAAACGTCTGCTGCGAAGGGAACATTCGAAGAAGGCGCAGAATGATGCGAAAAGGCTTCCACGCGCTGGCGTGTACAAACGTTGCAAACTTGCGTATTTTGTCAAGTATACACGGATAAACAAGATCGTTCATCGAAACGGTAAACTCACGCGCGTAACGCTGACTCGCGTGTTCCGGCCGATCGATCGCTGCTACGAGGGAGCGGTAAGACTAATTCTTCTCGAGGAGTTGATTCGCATTAACGCGCGTACGTTTCTCTCAAAAGATCGCTCCGTTCGTTTCATCGTTTATTCGCATCTGGCTGGTGATCGTTAGCGTCGAAATAATGTTTCTGTCCATCGATAAACTTTTGCGCTGTGGAGTGTTATTGCTGTTATGGATCGAATTAAGTTATCAACAGGAAGAGGACATACCTCACAACGAGTAAGTAAAAGCAGTTTGTCTTTATAGCTCGCAGACGTAGGGGGGGTGGTCGAGTGGCATAAATTCGTGGGATATCGCCGATGGGTCGAAAGGAAACGGAAGAGAATGGTCCGATAAAATGCTCGGACGATACATAATTCGCATGTAGAAACGGTCGCGGTCGCTCGGTTGCGTCCTGTTTCCGCAAATTTATTCCGGAGCAGCGAGGAGCGTGTTGCCCATTCGCGATTGCCGTACTGCTTGCAGGTGTATAATAAATAGGAAGCAAGTGATCGGGCTCCGAAACAAATCGAAACCGTGACCAGATGCGAGGCATCGCGTCAATTCACAGTAAATACCCAGAGCTAAGAACGAATCGTGCCGCTTTTATTCGTAGCGACGGACGGGTGGGAGGGGCAGAAAAGTATCGAAGCGCGTTTTATATGTACCTACCACAGTATGTACGTACCCTGGCGTGCAGAATTCGATATTACGACCCCTCGATATTTTATTATTTGGGCATCTCTCGAGAGAATACATAGTTATACGTACCTGCAACGTATTATAATTATATGAAGAAGAAGAAAAAAAAAGGGAACCGAGAATATTTTCGAGCAATTCGCGACGAAAAAGAACGAGAATGGAAAAGGACGCAGGCGCATCTGAGAGTAACGCGTATACAGTCGATTAACGAGGATTACAATCGGCGTGTATGCGTACGTGCTTACGTGCGTGCGCACGTGAGCATGTATGTACGTAGGCGAATGCATCAATGGTGCTCATTTACATACATGCATACGAGATATGACACACGGATTAGCAGGCGAGACAATATATATTTACATATATAGTCGTAGCCGTTGATCCGAACGACGCGACGTTAGACTATTTACCTATCTACGGATTTTAAAGAAACTCTACCGTAAAGGAACGGCTTTTACGAGGTGTTGGCCATTCGGAGATCCACGAAATGTGTTTGACCCGTTGTGACTCGTACCTAAATTTTACATGGGTGTTGCTCTTGTTTGCAGAGTAAAGAACTGGGCCTTGAAATTTGGCGTAGACTTGTGGGAGTTTGGCAAGCAAGTTACGAAAATGACCGAAATACAAAGGGTAAGGGCTAAAAACGGCCGCCGCGTTCTCGGATCAGTAACGTACACGTACCTAAGCCAGGCCTAAATACCTACCCATGCGTGTACTTAGATGATCGTAACATTTTATTGAAACACGTAACTAAATCAAAGATGCCGTTGTCAAATCACGTTCGACGTTGATCGATTTTCGGTTTTACGCGCGACCAATAGCTACCTACTACACGTGTACGTACTACCGATCGAGAAGGACCGTGGATTTTGTCGGAGGAACGAAACTTGATACGCTCGATTTCTGTTCCCCTGTTTTTAGAAATACCACGACATGGATGCCGAAGTTGTGAGAAAGGATGGTCTCGTCTTAGTGCGAGAAATGGCTGCAGAGGTGAAAAATATGCTGGATTTCAAGATGAACGCCGTTATGGTAAGCAAGCGAACCGTACGCGTACAGTCCAACGTATGTATGTACATAAGTAGGTACATACGGCTGCTGTGCGAACGTTTTCGATCTCATCTCATTGAAACACGATCAATGAACGGCGGTTGCAGAGACTGGTGGAGAGCGCAGAGCAGGCGGCTGTGTCCGCACCCAGAGACGGGAACATGTCGCCAAAATACTATGCGTCGCAACGCCTCGACAGCTTTTCCGTGGATGGAAAAACATCCACTACCGGCCAAGACAATCTTCTCTCGTCTAATCGGCATTTCGACCACTTGGCCGTGAACCTCACGCTCTCGACAGTTTTGTTACCCGCTGGAGTGAAAGACGCCGGTAATACTCTACACTTGTCTAATCGAATCATTACGAACGCGCGCGGTCCCGCCCCGAAACTAAAGACGAGATTTCACTTTTTTCTCTATCGCAGATCGCGAAGTAGCGGCCGGCATTCAGTGGAGCGAATACTTGGACTTATTGTTCGTAAATAATTACGAGAGCGATCCCTCGCTCTCTTGGCAGTACTACGGAGCCACTTCGGGATTCTTACGACGTTTCCCCGGTAGGTAGAGTTGGGTACACACGCGTTACATTGCCCCGTCCTTCGGAAAACGTAAACCCCCTTTTTATTGGATGGTTGCAGCAATCTCTTGGCCACCGGCGGCAGAGGAGCGACAAGCATCCGGTGCAAACAGAGACGCGAACCGAGTTGTCCGGGACGTGTACGATTTCCGAATCTCCAATTGGTTCGTCGGGGCCGCAAACAGTCCCAAAGATTTGGCTATATTAGTAGACACCGAGTGTTGCGCTTCCGAGCGGAATAGACGTTTAGCGATAACCACCGTCGGGACTATCCTCGATACTTTGGGACCGGACGATTACGTTAACGTCTACCGTTACGGGGATACCGCGGATGAGATCGTTCAGTGCTTCAAGGATAGCCTGGTTCAAGCGTCTCCGGAGAACGTGCAAGAGATGAAAATTGCAACCAGCTCGATGAAACACGAAGAAACGCCGACGAATATATCGGCCGCTCTCGGTACCGTCTTCGAGATCCTTCACAGATACAATAGAACGGGCCAAGGAAGCCAATGTAACCAAGCGATTATGCTGATTACCGCAAGTAACGCTGGTTTACCCGCAGAGGTGATAAAGCGATACAACTGGCCCCATATGCCCGTTCGTATTTTTACGTACCTCATAGGCGGCGACAAGAGCCCGGAACTGCACAACACGGCCTGCGCGAACAAAGGTGCGCTTTTCCTCTTACCACAATGTGCGTCGCGTAGAGTTTACACTTTATTCGGCTCGTTGCAGGATTCTACGCGCGAATCACCGATGCCGAAGAAATCAAGAGCAAGGTGTTCGAGTACGTAAAAGTGCTTGCCCGCCCTATGGTACTGTATCAACACGACCACCCTGTTCATTGGAGTCCAGTTTACGTCGGTGGAAAGGTAAACGTAGTGTGTACCCAGACTTATACATAGAAATCCCGCACTCTAATATTTCATCGCGAGTTCACTTTCTCATCTCAGAGCGGCAGATACGGCAAGGAAGACATCGGGCAGTTCATGACGTCGGTTACGGCACCTATATTAGATCGTCGGAATTACACGGTAATATCCTGTTTACCTCTCGCCTTGTTCGCAACATTTCAAGTAGGTACCCGCGTGTACCGCGTCGTAGGTATATCATAATACGTACCTACCCAAGTACACGCACGCACATGGGACGACAATCACGCGTATCGCGATACCTTTTATACAGATCCTCGTTCTAAACTTCTTTCTCTCTCTCTCTCTCTCTCTCTCTCTCTCTCTCTCTCTCTCTCTCCCCCCCCCCTGTCTCTCTTCCCTCTCTCTCTCGCAGGTTAAAACGGCGAACTTGTTGGGCATCGTGGGCACGGACGTACCCGTGGAAGAGATTCAGAAGCTCGTCCCTCCTTACAAGGTACATTGCATGTGTAATACGTAGCACGTACCGCCGCATCACGTTCGTTCCGCGTAGCTGGTATATACCTATTTATCGAAACGACGATTACATTATACTGACAAATCTCCGTTTCGTCGATTCGCAGTTAGGGGTCAACGGATATTCGTTTATCGTCGACAACAATGGTCGTGTTTTATATCATCCGGATTTACGGCCTCTGGTGAGTAGTAACGTTCAACGAGACTCTCGTCGTCTCGCCGTCTCGATGCGGCGCGTTCATTGATATGGTGTGTTTGTGTTTCTGTCGACGCAGCCGGGGAACGTAGATGTAAGTAGTACTAAGTAGACAACAACGCTTGGTCCACAAGTTTCAGCAAGAAACTCTTGCCGTTTGTTATAAGATATTGTTGTTGTTGTTTGTTCGCTCCCATGCAGTACGCGGAAACTTTAAAACCTACGTACATTAGCGTAGATTTGTCGGAAGTCGAACTCGCCGAATACGATGGTCCATTGAACAATTCTCTTCTTCTAGACGTAAGTCCGTGCACACGTATCTGATATGATAGTCCCACGAGGATATACCTAGCATACGTAGGTACTTCCTTCACGATGTCTATTTTGTTCTTCAGCTGAGGCACGATATGATCGACCAGAAAGAAGGGGAGACCGATTTTGCGATCACAATTCATTACGACAACGCGGTGAGTACCTGTATCTACGGTATAAAAGCTGCAAAAGTAGATACATACCATGCATCTACTATATGTTCGCAGAGGAGGGTGACCATTAGGCGGCACAATTATTTTTACAAACCGATCGACGGAACGCCGTTCTCGTTGGGAGTGGCGTTACCCGAAGGTTACGGTATGTTCGAGCTGTTGGCCGAGCAGGAGATCAAGCATGCCATAATAAATGGTAAGTCGCGTACAAGTAGTCGATTTCGAAGACGGAGGCAGACGATAAGCTTACGTTTTGCGCTCGGTCCCGTGTAGTGACCGAGTACTTTAAAGGAAACAATTGGAAAGTGCATCCCGATTGGGTGTACTGCGAGTACAACTCGGCTTCCGAGAAATGGTTCTCCTCCCCGGAAGAACGCGTTCTGCATTTTTTATCGCGAACGCGAAGACCGGGGTGGAAATGGATGTCCTTGAGACCAAGGAGTCCGAGCTCGCATCACAAACAAGCGAGCAAGCCCGACAAAGACGCCTATTACTGTAAGTGCCACGTACTCTGAAAATAGTCAAGTAAGTGGCTAAGTTTCTTAGTAGCTCCGCAAATAACCGTCGATCCGATGTCTCGTTTCAGGCGACAAAAGATTAGTCCAATCCCTCGTGCTGGACGCCTTGGTCACCGATGGTTTCGACAAAAGAGGTGCGATGCACAAAGAAGAGGACCAAAGGTAAGCGCGGCTCGTAAGCGGAATTCGCAGGTGCATGTCCTTCACGGGTGTGGTTCGACACTTGTAGCGCGCAAGTATACCTATACTACGACAACGCACTGCAATGCACAAGCACCGCGCGGTCTTCTCTCTCGCACCGATTCGATTGAATAACGTATCTTATTATTGGATGATTCCCTTGCCGTTGTTCCGCATAGTCGTGTCGCGATAACGATCTCTACCTACCACCACGAAAGGAACAAGAGTGCGAACCGAAAGGAAGAAGACAAAGTCGCAAGAACGCAAGCTAAGAAGACGGAAGACGAAGAAGTATTCGGCACAGTACATCCGGCATGTACACAACAAATACCACGTATAGATTAAGAAAATAGATTAGAAAAAGGTTAAGCGACGTGCCCTCCCCTGGGCAGCGTACTTGAAATCTCCGCAATGTACCGCTGCCGCTGTGCTGCTGGTTGTAAGTTGAAACGCGACACGTACTATGCGCAACGACACATCTCTTTCATTTACAATGACATCTTTTATTGCATATTTTTATTACATTTTATATTGTGTGTCTCCACCGCTAGCCCTATTGCCATACTCATGGCTCTACTGCACAGGTAATCCATTATGCACAATTATTCGTATAAGCGCACTCGTCTATACAATTCGGCACGGTGATCATTTTTCACACTGTCGTCTTGACCAAACAAGTTCCCTCCCATCGGGGCTTGTCCTCTTGGTTGAAACTTGTAATGTTAAGTGTAACGCGCGTTTCAATACGAATTATCGAATACGAACGCGCAAGCACCCCAGAGGGGTCTATCGATCGATGCATAACGTATACGTCACTCGCGTCTTGTTTCGTTCTGACTCGCCACGATTAGTTGCTTCGAACGATATTACGTTTCATATGTATGTATGTATACTCGATATTCGCAAATTTGCAGCCAAGGAAAAGGCAGATTCGGCGTAACACGGAGATTCATCGCGACTAGAAGCGGTCTCTTCCGTTGGCACGAACATCAGCAGAGCGAGGAAACCATCGACGAATCGTAAATGTCACGATATTTCTTTTAAATCCGACACCATTCACGACAAAGCGAACAAAAACATCCTCGTTTTGTTTTTCGTTCAGACCGTTGTTCGCCGAGAAGTATGCCAGAGCCATGGAATCGTCTTGGTACAAACGCGCCGTGGACCAGCATTCGATCGAGCCGGAGAGTTTCGTTTTCAGCGTGCCGTTCGACGCCGGTACGTACATACGTGGGTGGGTTAGGTAGTAGTATCGTACACCTACACACATACGTCTCCCTTTCGACAGCCGACAGCCCCAATCCTTTGGTGACCGCTACGCACGCGGTATTCATCGGGAAAGGACACAAGGCACCGGCCGCGGTCGTGGGTCTCCAGTTTCAACATTCCTCGTTAGCTTCGCACTTTGTCAACATCACTTCCACGGTAATGCGTCCTATACATACTTGTGTATGCTCCGTCCCGTCGCGCCCACGGTTCATCATCATCATCATCATCATCATCATCATCATCATCGCCGTTCCGTTTATCTTTTTTTAGTGCAGCGGCACGAGTTGTAAGAAAAATTGCGCCTCCGAAGAACTGGACTGTTACATCTTGGACAATAATGGATTCATAATCATTAGCGAGCGTCACGAACATACTGGGAAATTTTTCGGTGAGATCGACGGTACCATAATGGATTCTTTGGTCCAAGACAGAATATACAGGTACGCGCGTATAAGACGCGAGTAGGTAGAGGCGGCCGAACGTTGGACAAAAATAACGCATCTTGCCCCGGGTTTCGCAGGAAGGTAACGGTGACCGACTATCAGGGCACTTGTAGCCCACAGGAGTCTCATCAATCGGCAGCACCGAGAACGTTTCCCGAGTCTATCTCAGCAACGACTATCGCGATGTTTGGAAGTTTTCTGTGGAACGTGGCGTTCGGATTTAATTTTCAAAGTTTGTGGCACCTCGCTGTCGCCTTTGCCAGCGATCCTGCGCGGACGCTGGACGGTGAGTATCGTTGGGAAATTGAAAAATGCCATCTTAACACTTTGACCGCCTTTGATCGCTAGTACATACGCGAGTTCGTTTTAAAAAAAGAAGCCAATGGCTTGGACGAGTAACGCGTGTGTACCGTGTCTAATTTCAGACGATTCGATCTTTACCGACACGGCCGCCGGTGAAGGGCAGAAATTCGAATCGTTCGCGGGTGCAGACGCGACCGACGAATCGACCGCGTCGGAGGAAAACGAAGCATTTCCTAAACTTCCGGCGATCGCCGCTGCAACTCCCGTTTCGTCCCCCGGGACAACGCGAGCCACGTCCGCTTATTATCATCCGCAGAGAAAGCTGAGGACTTGCGAGAAGAAGACAGACCTGTACATCTTGCAGCCCGAGAGGCTCAACACCAGCGGCCAGAGTAATCCGTTGAAAGGAAAATTAACCAATTGCCACGTGACCGGCTGCGAAAGGTACGTATACACATACAAGTATATGTACACCTACATGTAGACGACCGCGATCATTCCGTTCCCAGGCCATTCAGCGTACAGAAGATTCGCCACACGAATCTGATTCTACTAGTGGTGGACACGTTGTGTCCGTGCGGAAGCAAACAACTTAGCATCGAGCCTATAGAGGCCCTGACGGAGCCTGGTGCCTGCACCGCGAGAAGAGAACGCCTGTATCGTCGAAGGCCCCCGAAATGCATAAACTATCATCCGGAAGAGATGGAAATCAAGCTCTGCAGCGGCGCCAGTCGTCCTTGGAATTTCTTCACGTTGTTCGTTACGATTACTCCCAGTATTTTTGCGACGCGGCTCGCGTGACTCTATTCGGATTAAATATTGTACACACATTCGCGAGTTATCTTTTCGAAATGAATTTAGCGTTGTCGTTTCTATGAAACAGTTGAAAAAGAAAATGGTATACTAGTTGAGATCGGTTCAATTTCAGCCTGCATGTATTTGACGAATACGAGCATACGAGTGAACGGAAGCTCGTGAGCGCGGGTTAGGTACTAAACGCATTGAGCTCTAAACATACCTGGAGAGTGAACAGCAACGGGAAGAGGTAAAGGCGACAGCGGTCCGAGGGAAATAGAAAATAAACAGTGAATCTATCCTTCTTCCTATTATCCCTCTTACTCTGTACTATCTGCGTCATGTATGTATGTTGTGCGCGGGTAACTTCACTCACACGCGCTATACATTCATAGCCTGATGTAAGACAGAGATAGGTTCACCCGTTATCTTCCCTCTTTCTCGGACCGGCTATCATTGCTCTGTTCACCCTCCAGGTATGTTTAGAGCTCGATGACTGAACGACGAATGCGTGACCGACCGAGCGAGTGGATGGCATTTTGTGCGCGCGTAAAAAATGATAAAGGGGGGGCAGGAGGAGGCAATGCGTGTTAATTACGTTCATACGCGCATGTACGACGACGACACATGCGTACTCATATATGTATGCAAGTATTAACACGCACACGCTGCCGTGCCGCACGCCTGCGCATGCAAACAGATATGTACATACACAAAAATATATATATATATATATATAATATTAATGTTGATCGATGATTACATATCTCATTATATGAATTCCGTTGCGAGAAAGTTGCGAATATTTCCTAATCGTATAGTATCACGCGTGTGTCGAATTTGATTCCTATCTCCGCACAAGGAGCGATAAGGCCGATGTAGTAGTACTCTCGCGATGCATTCCGAGAGGGAGAGAGAGGGAGAGAGAGAGTGAGTGGCAACGGTGATCTATACATACATAGGGTAGGGTAAATCCGGGAGACGCGGTCAGGCCGGAGAGTTGGTCGAGTCTCTATAATTCAGACTGTATACGTAAAGGCATGTTAAGGTTCAGGATAATTGATTCTCTTGGTGTCAAACAGTTAACTGAATGTGTTTTCCGCGAGTCTAGAAGTTTATAGAGACTGAAATACATAGCGACTCGACCAACTCTCCGGCCCGACCGCGTCTCTTGGATTTACCCTATGTCACGTACGCATGTGTCGTGTATGGGTTCGTTTGGGTGCGTGTATCTGTGTGTATCTGTGTGTCTGTGTGTGTGTATATACATATATATGTACATGCTCATCGAAATCCGACTATCGCAAGGAGGCACGAGTTACGATCAACTTTGAGTCAAATTCGGAAACATACGATATTCGGATTCGATTTAACCCCGAAGCTTATGGAGTCGAAGTACAGAATCGCACAGCGATGACGGGCGATGCTCGCGGTAAGTTATCGACTAATAAGGATATTCCGACTCGTACATACGCCACAGAAATATTCTTCAGCTGCGCTGTTCCCTGTTCAAAGTCGTTGTTATCATCGTTGTGAAAATTAATAGGGTCAAACGTTTCGTTGGCATTCGATTCTACGGTAGCAAGTGTCAGGTTTCATACTTTTATCAGCCAGGCGCAAAAATTAAAAGTATCGCTTCCAATCGTTACCGTCTCCGATCCGATTATCGCCGTCGAATACCAAGTAAGGCGCTGCTTGCAATTTTCGAGGGCGCAATGTACGTACCGCGACAATAATATTATAATCGAGAAACAATGAACGAATGAAATATCTCGCGTGTGAAGCTTGGAGCAACGAAATACAGAATAGGAAGCGAAGCGTAACGCAATTTCGATTTCTTTCTATGGAAAAACAAAGGGACGTATAACGTAATATACCTTTACGATTAGAGAGAAATCCGCGAGTGTACAAGTACGTACACACGTACAAATACGTCGTCCTTACTGTCGCACAGTGCGACGTAAAACTCGAGGCACTGACTGTGTGTGTCTGTGTGTGTGTGTGTGCGTGCGTGTGTCAAACCAAAGAAATCGAATCAAACTAAACGAAAAAGTTTCAAGTAACACTCTATTACTACTATGCATCTCGCAATTCGTTCATCTAGAATAATCAGTACACTACTGTCTATAAAAACTCGCGATTCACGCGACCAACCTGTGGTAACCGAAATCAACTTGACGAAAAACAAGATCTACGAATGTGTTAGATAAGAGAATGTCTTTTGAAGAGCACTTCTAGGTGCTGCAATGTCTTCCATTATTTGTATATTGATAATAAAATCGATCGTAATCGTAAAACACGCACCAGTATGCGCACACGCGTATGCGTACGCATATGCGGTATAGGTGTACGCGTATCGCGCCTGTTTTTAGGTACGTGTACTCTTATACGACCGTTAGGATATTAAACACTTAAAATTATGTAACTGAAATACGGCATAATATTATATAATAAAATTTAAACGCAAGAGAGTAACGCATTCTCTTTCTTCCTTCTTTTTTTTTAAGAACGAACGCATAATTCATAATTTATCATAATTTTCTTTCTTCATTCCCGCAACCTTCTAATGCACTGTTTAATCATTCAAGTGGAGTGATAATAATTGGATCCTATTTGCCCCGAGTATTAGTTTACCGCCAACACTGAAATTTACAGTAAAATCTAATTCTTAAAAGCCTAGCAGAAAGTTGCATGATGCAAGAGTGTCGTGGGGTGCATGGATGCAACTGCAAATCGAGTTACTTTTGAAACCCGGATTGGGAAATAAAATTTTGTCTATCTATCCTATACTTCGTCGATGTTCGTAACGAAAGGGGAGAAACAAGTCTGTCACTCATATTTCTCCAAATATTCCTGCATTTACAAATCATAGCACAATCATATACATACATATAACAGCAAAATTGTTAATTTACTTCTTGAAGAATCGTACTAAATAGTTAGTCTACTTACCGACCGCGTCGGTAACTAGGTGCTTCAAGTAGGTTTTGATCCGGAAATTCGCCCGAGTTAATAAGAACATAGGATGCAGGTGGAGGTGGCACGACGGAACTATGCGAGAGAGAGAGAGAGAGAGAGAGAGAGCTAGTTTGTGCGACAAGGATAGAGATAGATGGCATGCCAATAACTTTGGTTATATACTCCTGGTACAGGAGCAGGATCACATAATCCAAGTTAGTGGCACGCCATCTATCTCTATCATTGTCGCACAAACTAGTGTTTCCTCTCTCGCACAGCTCCGTCGTGCCACCTCCACCTGCATCCTATGTTCCTATTAGCTCGGGCGAATTTCCGGATCAAAACCTACTTGAAACGCCCACTTACCAATGCTGTCGGTAAATTAGAGAGTTGTTTAAAAACACTTCTTAACGTAATGGCTCGCGCTTATGGATTCCTCTTCGTCCGCCTATGAATCTGATGCTAAAAGCAAAAATCGACAGCGGATTTGTGATCACCGCGGGAGTACCATATAGCATCAAACGATCTCCGTTGATTCATGTTATGCTATTATAACGAGGAAGTTTTGAGGGAAAATTCAACGCGGCTACAGAAGCATGCTCGTGCTCCAATTATCTCTACCACGCTTATGTGACTCTGCTAATAGAAGTAGATTTTGAGTCGACTCCCGGGGCTATCTTATTTTCAACGGCCACAATATTCTGTGCAAGTGAACGTGTACGTGATAACGAAAGAGCTCGAGCTATTAGAATTTTGAATGAATTGAATTTTTTAATTGTATTGAACATGATGGGAGATCAATATTCAGGAGACAATTCTATTTTTGTAACCGTTGTAGCTTTATTTTTGTTTATATAGGAAGCACATATCATTTCAGCAGATAATTAACGTTTAGTGCAAAAGCTGGCGTGACCACAGAGGGCCCCAGAATTGTATTGTTTGTTACATTTAAACTCTATTATCTTTCCAATAATCTCATCCTCTTCAATTTCATTTTATATCTCGTATTAATTAGGGTTTGAAGAAAACACAATTCTTTCTTCACCTCTTTTCTTTCTTTCTTAGCCACCATAAAGCTTATTGATTCAGCTAACAGGGCACTGGCTTCCCTCCTCCATACCCATGGAATTAACGTTGCCTGTAACAAATCACAATCTGTGGTCTACATGGCATGGTACTCAAAGTAAGTAAATCATCTTGCAATACTTGAGTGTCTAATGTTCGTTGGGCTATATAGGGTTGTGCCCTGAAATGCCATCTTGTAGTTTGTAAACTAGGAGAAAATAAAAAACCTAACCTAACCTATCTTGCAATACTGTTCTTAAAGAAGCTGATTCGACGAGACAACTTAAAGTACCGTTTTTATATAAATTTATAAATCTTATTCACAGAATCTCATGTACGTAGGTATGTACAAGAACATGGAAAATTCACAGCAATAGGATCGAGTATTGCACAGAAAAATACTCGGCGAGGCATTAATTACAAAACAGGTGTGATTAAACGGCCAATGGTCGAATTGGACAAAACGTACGCGGACGTCGATTGGTTTAGCTCTGCAGAATTTGTCCAAAGGCACGTGTCCTCTGTTACCAGTAGAGGTCCTAGTGCAACAGACGCCGCCTTTGCGAAAGAGTCCACATCGGGAGTCCATAAGCCAGATACCAGATACAGGTCGTGGATCCATAGGTTTTCTGAACGCGCACCCCATACGATCGCTTTCACCCTTGTGCCGCCTGAGTGTTTCATAAACTTTAGGCGCAGAAAGTGCCTGGAATTTAAATTCGGGATCGACGCCGACAAGCATCGTGGTAACATTTACAATCCGCGGGCCGCGCGAACGTCCAGTCTTATATTTCGCGCCTAAAAATACGTTACGCTAACCGAGGAACCAAACTTATTACAGATTAATGTCAGGAATCGCGATTGCCAGGCTCGCCGAAGAGCGAAAAGCATGGAGGAAAGATCATCCTTTCGTAAGGAATCCAATTGCCGCTTTACTTTACCGCGTTATTCGATTATCCGCCGCGCACTTTCTGCTTCACGATCCGCTGCATGCTACTTCCAGAGTGTTCCATTCTTGTTGATCCTGCTGGGAAATAAATATCTCTTGTCGCATGGTAGTTTGATCGCGAATAACAGTCGGTTGTCGGCAGTTAAATCAATGTCGACGGTTAGACAATTGTTAGTTTGAAATCCTAACCTTTCCGCTTTGTACACACTTGTTTCGTTTACGTGACTCGAGGTGACGAGATAGTAGAAACTTTGCTTAAAGTCGGTGACAAACGGGGGACTGTAAACTCGTTATTATCCTCATAGGCCTGGCGCACTTTCTATACCTTGTACTGTAATGTGAATATTTGTAACGCAGGGATTTGTTGCAAGACCGATTAAAAATTCAGATGGAACTCTTAACTTGATGAGTTGGGAGTGCGCGATACCTGGAAAGAAATCTGTGAGTTAGAATTCTTAATGCGCAAGTTAACGTGCCGTACAACTATCTTATCTGAACCTTCGATTTTATAGACACCATGGGAGGGTGGGTTGTACAAGTTGCGCATGATATTCAAGGATGATTATCCCTCCAGCCCGCCGAAATGTAAATTCGAACCTCCCTTGTTTCATCCAAATGTCTATCCATCCGGAACTGTGTGTTTGTCGCTCTTAGATGAGGAAAAGGATTGGCGACCTGCCATTACGATTAAACAGATCTTACTTGGTATACAAGACTTATTAAACGAGCCGAACGTGAAAGATCCAGCCCAAGCGGAGGCGTACACAATATACTGGTACTATATTTATTCCATATCACTTTAAACCTTAGCTAAAGCATACAGCGATGCGAATACTTCCTTTCTTGTTACAGTCAAAATCGCTTGGAGTATGAGAAACGCGTGAGAGCTCAGGCGAGGGCAATGGCTCCACAGGAATAGGTTTACGTTAAGTCTCATTCAAATATTCCAGCTATATACGAAAAAGTTATCATATATATATATATATAGCCTATTCTAATATCGATCTACATTTCTTATCTTTTTTATAAGTGATGTTAGTATATGGACAAGCTAATTTACTATCACCTGCATTTTCGTCCGTGTAACAAAATTTCCATGTACACCCTTATGTATTCTCTATAAACCATATAGTAATTATGCCAAACACAAACGAACAAGATATTGTCCTTTCTTCAAACAAAATTCTTGCTTGTCGCCGTCGTGTCAAGCTCGAGCCGAAATGTTTGGATAACGCGAATCGAAGCATTTCTTCTTAAGATAAAATTTAATTTGTAAGGCTTGGTGGCAATTATGGATAAGTCTCGGGTGGGAAGTACACTATGCAAAGAACGGAAGGGAACACGATGTGGTTCCGAACCATCCGTTCTCTCTTCAACATTTAAACAGTCAGTGCCCCTGAAGAAATGTATTTAAACCTCTTGTAAGCATTGTACAAATCTCAAGAAATAAAGTATATCAGTTCACTTCAGTTTCTGCATACCGCAGTCAGATAACGTTTAAAGTGTTTTCTTACTGAGATAATCAGTGATAATTACATGTCTGCGAGTTATGTCGTCTGCGGTGTGCAAACCATTCGTCAATTTGCTGGAGCCATTATCGAGAAGCACCGATTGTAGTGGGAGTAGATAAAGCTTGTAGCTCGACGATTATTGGCGTACTTGAATGAACCGAGATCGATCATTGTTCAATCGTGCTTTTCCGGTTCATGCTTATTTAATCATCGATCGTCACATTTGCGTGATTCGCGTCCACCGTAAAGCACGCGTGCGGTTTCGGGAGATCTCCAGTGTACAAAATTCCAGCTGGCATCGGGCGCAAAATTATCGTGGCTGGAAATAAGTCTGTGAATCGATAAATTGTTGAGAATTTCAGCGTCATGTATGCAACAAGCCAAATCGTGGATAATGCTAAAGTGTCTGTACGGAATTTAAACATAGCGATCTCGGCGGCGGTGGTCTTGGGGTTCGCTGTGTCTTTCTACGCCTATAAAGTGGAAAAGATGACGGAGACTGATCCCTTCTATGAAGCAGTCTGCGACATTAGCGAACACGTTAGTTGCACCAAAGCATTTATGTCCGAGTAAGTTTTCGCAATCTCATACATGTTTTTGCATGGCATTGTCGCAGAATTGGGTATGCCATGACGTTTGAAGGGAGAATGCATTTAAAATGATAGATATATATCGAAGGTATGAAAAGTATCAGGATGATTGAATTCTCGAGTTGCGTATCACCCTTAAATGATTCGTGCATATGAATAAATATGTATTTATTTAATGCGTAGTATGTTATATCAGATGTTTAATACTGCACCGTTCTTAATGGTCCTTAGTGCGAATGTAAACATATATATGTGAGGCTTCTGCCGGGTACTCACAGGAGTCACAGGTCAGCCGCTATCGTGCATGGAAACTCGTCTTTCAAATTCTTTTTTTATCACGTGTAACGAACATGTAAAATTTTATTTCGAAAGTAGTTGATGCATTTTAGCTTATTTTTTTAGTATTGTTCTTTACTTAATAGAAATACTGTTCTTTGGCTACCGAATTTGCGATATTTGGTCTTAAAACATTGAAACTTATTGTTAGTAATGCGTTTTATTACAGTTATGGAAGAGGTTTGGGAATATTTCCGGTGACATCTGTTTTATACTTGCCAAATGCCGTTTTTGGAGTAATATTTTATACTTTCATCGGGGCTCTGAGTACGTATTACATTCGTGTTTCCATTATAATACGGTTATCGACGGTTAGGAAATCTTGCACCGATTGCGCGCGCAATTTAAAATGCGTGCGATGAATAGGATCTTTGCAAGTCGATCGAGTCTCAGAAATGAATAAAACTGAATAAGATATAGCTCTGATTATTTGAAAACACGCCTCCAATTCAAAATAATTACAAAAGTCCTTGACATAGGAAATAAAATAAATTATAAATCGATTAAGTAAGGCAATACGCGTTGTAGCGGAATCGTTTTTTAAATGAAATATTGCGCTCTGTTTTTTGATATTTTTTTCATAACAACTTGTTTTAGGTTGTTTCACTACATATGCCACTTCAATCTTGGTCCTGTCGTTAGTTGTTTTATCAAACATCGGAACGATTTACCTGGTGTACGTTTCGATCGTAATACAGAACGTTTGCTTGGTCTGCGTTAGCATTTACATTATAAACGCCATTCTTTTCTTTCTTGTCACTGAAAAGCATCGTCGGTTATATTAAAAATGGCACAAAGAAGCAGAAGAAGAAGAAGAAGCTGATTAAATATTGTCCTTTATAGTAATCGAAAGATTTGTTGGCACCACTCATCGAGAAAGTCTTTACAAATCGATCAATCATTTCTTTTATATACTACCGTTTACTTACGACCTATATCATTTCGTTGAGTAATATTTTACAGATTGCCATAACAATATTTATATTTAATACTTCGATATACTCCTTGCCGAAATAAATGCAATAAATGCGGACTTGCAAATTTCTCTCTGTACAATAATAACATATCACGAAGCTAGCAATACAAATATTGCTAAGAATGAATCGACGTCGCTCGTTCATCGCTTTTTGTCCATCTGATATGTAATCTTGGACTGTTACCTGGTGTGTGATGTAAAAGAGAGTCTTACACGAACTATGTAATAATAAAAACATGACTGGAGGTAATTGAACAATGTACTCCCTAAACTGAATCTATCACTTACGGCCAATGTACCAGTTTGTAAGCAGCATTAACATTACTTTACACTGTACAAGATATGAGAAACTTTTCCACAACAACGAATAAAGTGACGGTACTAAAAGCTGCCAGTGATCCAACGTTCCGCGTCCCCGATTTAAATTAATACCTCTCAAACACCGCAGCCTTTGGTACATTCACCTTACTCAATACTCCTGTTTAATATCCTTAAACAAATCCCTATTACTGCGGCTGATGCTGGCCAAGATGCCCGGGCTCTTCAGAGGAGGCGTCTCGTCCAATCGGTTCAGCTGCAACGTGGAGGTGTACGGTATCCTCGGCGGAGGTGGCGTGACCATCCCGTTCCTTCCAGCTTCCACGTTGAAGCTCTTGCTCCGGGACAATGAGGATTTGTAAGTTCGTTCCGGTTTCACCGGGGGTTGAATGTTATTCGCTTGCACGGCCACTCTGGGGGACGTCACTGTGTTCTTTATGGAGATATTGATCATGCTGCCGTACTGTCGCGACTGGTTGGTTGGAGAGGCCGCGGCACGATGGGCGGACCCTTGTCTGAGGCCACCGGGAGCGAGTTGCTGCTGGCGCCGTGACTGTGCTTGGGAGCGAGCCGACTGCCCGCTGGAGTGCAGGTTCCTCGGCAGGGTCTGCGTGCTCCGGAAGTGGTCCTCCCGTCCGTGATCGTTAGCCAGCCGGCTGGTGGACTTGCTAAACCTGCCGAGGGAACTGGACGCGACGCTGAAACCGCGCCGATCCGAGAATTGGCTGAGGATCGCATTTGAAAGGAGTCAGCCCCGCCGGGTCTAGCTGGCGAGCCGGCAGGGGATACTACATAGCGACAATAGACATGCTTCCCTTCATGCAGCCTTCACCCAATAGTCCAAGCGACCGACTTTCATCCTGGTACACGCATATATCGATTTAGACAAGCCAGACGCACCGACTCCGGGGCTCCCGATTACGCAAACGTGTATCAGCTTGCTGCTACCACCTCTCGACGATCGCACGCGCCTCCGTTTCGTAGACGAGCAACGCGACACCGCTGCTTTCCGATTAGCTTACGCAACCGGATGACCAACGCATACACGCGGATCGATCGGCTGTTTAGCGTTCTCGCCAGATGTTGGGGAAAGCTCTTCGGGCTACGGCGCTACTTACACCCTCTTCCTTCCTGGACTCAGTGTTCGATAAATGGTCTGCAGTGGTTTCGTGTCAATGAACCCGAAGCAAAGCCCGATGAACTTTCCGCAACACGCGACAGTAGCTTCGTTACCTGTACTCTGTCTCAGCGGAAGTCCTACCACGAGGCTTCCCCGATCTTTTCGCCTCCCGATATCCCTTTTCACGGCCGTAGATACTGCCACCGAAGGGATCCTCGCCGAGGTAGTATTTGTGCAGAGGCGGAGTAGATTCACTGCGTTGCCATTGCTCTCGAACCACCTGCTCGCTGGTCCTAATCGTCTTCGCCGCTTTGTTGGAGTTGTTGTTCGTCGCGGGATTCCTGGGCGATCTGGGCGGCCTCTCAGGAGGCTTCTCCTCGCCGTCTCTCTCGTTCACTAAGGTAATATTCTTGTCGATCACGTTGTACTGCAGATAAGTTGGCCCGTTGTCGTCTGTCTGGGTCAGTTGAGAAGTAGAGCTGCTGCTGGCTCTTTTGTTCTTCCTTTCGGAGCTTGCCGAGCGTAGCTTTCCTACTAGCTTCCTGAAGGACTCGCCAATCTTGTACTTGGAGTGTCCTGAACCTTAAACGCCCACCGTCAAACTCGTACATCGCTGTTTGAATGAATAGGGCACAGAAACTTAAAACACTTACTTTTCGCGGGACGGGCGGAACTCGAGGATTCATTGGACTTTTTGTTGCTCCGCAGGGTCAATTCTCTTCTCGGCGAAGGCGACCGTGACCTTGAAGTTGACTTCTTACGATTATCTCGGTCGATAGTTTGCTCTTGGGTGTCTCGACTGCGACTCTCCCAGGTTCTCTGCACCACGTGAACCGGGCTCGAGGTTCGACCCGTCATTGAGTCATTCAAACTAGTTCTTTCCTCAGACTTCGTGGACCACTGAAACCGGCGCCAGTTATTATAGGATGCAATAGAATATTCTTACATAAGCAGTTTCTTCACACCTGCTCCTTAGATCTCCGTCTAGCAGGCGGGGAGGGCGTGCGTTGTCGATCGTGACCCGATTCCTGCTGCTCTTTACGAACAACGGACTCGTACGTCTTCGAGTACGTGGATTCTTGGACCTGGTTCCTCGCGTGATCATGCGGGTGGCCGTTTGTCTGAAGCGCTTCGGCGTATGGCGACGGTGAGCTAGTTCGTGCGTGGTTCTGCTTCTCTAAATAACACACAGCAGAAGTCCGTTTATTATAGACAGGATTATTTACACCAAAGATACAATTTTTGTACTTTAAGCTTCTACGTATATACCTCTGCCATGATATCTCTCAGACCACTCGCTGATCCCATGGAAGTAGCCAGAAGGCGAGGTGGAGTCTCGACCAGTGCTCCGTCGCTGTTGCCTGCTGGAATTCACATTCGGATAATCGCGATCCTTAGGAGTGCAGGACTTCATGGTGACGTTAATGTAACTAGTGTTGGTGTTAGGAAGAGGAGACTCGTCAGCCTCGATGGAGCCATGAGAGGAACGCGATTCGCTACCGAAATGGCTCTCCAGCCACTTGGAGGTTTCAAACTTCCTCGCCTCATCTTCCTCCTCCAGGTCCAGCGGCTTCTTCGTCAGCACGTCCTTTCGACCTGGGAAGCCGTCTGCGGGGAAGCCTGTGGGCAAACTCTCGTGTCTTCTAAGCAAATTCCGGAGGCATTTGTTAGAAGAATAAGAAGGAAGGACCTACCAGAATGTTTATGGAAACGGGTGGTTCGCATGGCCGTTGGTGACGGCGTCCAATCGCCGATTCGTTCTCCTTCGGTGGATTCCGCGACGTAGCGCATTTCTCGGGCGATCCTCTCGCCACCCGAGACGTAATCGACCACGTCCTCGTCCCGCTTCTTAACGAACCTCTGCGAGCTCTCCTTCCTTCTCTCCGAAGCGTCGTCGCCGTTCACGTCGCTGCCGTCGTCGGGAACCTCGTCGTCCTTTATCTGCAACCCGCGGAAGCTATAGATTCACGAATCCCCAGGAAGAGATCGCAGAGCTACTGACCTCCTCGTGCTCCACCGTCCGTTTCCTCTCTGTAACGATCAGCCCGTCGGGTTTCAGCTCCTTCCTTTCCAAGGTCTTCTCGGTGTCGATCACCTTGTTCGACTTGGTCGTGTGCTGGACGACCCTGGGCCCGGTTTGGGCCGCTAGCTGCTTCGTGGATTCGGCGAGGGCCACTCTCAGATCGGCCCGGTTACTTCTCACCGCCTTTTGGTACGCCTGCAACCAGACCAGCCGCTGTCAAGCCCGCTGGGATGCCACTGCTCGACCGGTCGCTATTATCTTCCGAAAATCACCGGGCAGTCCGAAATCTCGCCACGATAAACCGGATAGTCCGGCCTTCGCTCTGATTCCCCCGCGAACAAGTGGAAGGAAAGGTGTCCCTAACGACCTGGGGTCACTCGACCCTCGAGCCCGTCCCTATAAATGGAACGTGGCTAACGTCGCTGGGAAATTGGGTGCGATTAGGCCCCGGCACCTCGCCAGTGTATTTCATTACTATAAATTAACTTTAGCGTTCGCAACACGATTGTGTCCCCCGTTCCTCGAACCACAATGTCACACCGGGATGTCCGCTCGCTCCCCAGCAGAGTGGCGAGGACAGAAATCGACGAAATCATCTACGGTGCCCGTAGGAGGCATAGCTACCGCGCACCGGTGCGCTGTCACCGAGGAGGAGAGCAGGACGAACGTTATCACTCGGTCGGATCGCGTAATGGTGTTATCGTCGGCGAGCGGACGGAGAAGAGGACAACGGGCGTGGAATGTCCGGTGCGCGCGAGAGTATAGGCCCGTGGAAGATAGCGCAGCTCGGAACAGCTGCTCGGACTGCGATCGTGGCACCGCGGCCGGCTCGTCGCCATTCGGTGAAGGGAGAGCAAAGTCGAGAGATCATCGACTTCCACTTCTCGATGAACCGCTCCTTCTCTCTTCCTCCCTCCTCTCGCAGATCGGTCGCTCTCCTTCTATTTCACTCTCCCTACTACCGCGGCGAAGCTGGGCTTCTCTTTCCCTCCTCGCCGTTCCTCTTCATCCAGAACGATTCAACTTCTTCGCCTCCGGATCGTTCATGCGCGAACGCCGGTATACCTGCATGCACGCCTGGCTTTCGCAATCCAGGAGCCCATCCTCCCCGGCATTTTCCTCTCTTCGCTGCACGCTCGGCGAGGGAGGATCCCGCGCGTTTCGTCCCGATTAAATTCCACCCGCCGCTTCTTTCGCCATTAGCATGCGGCGCGGGGATCGCTGGAAATGTTACTGTGCCACGAGGAAGCTGGTGGATCTCGCGCGGCTCAACCTTTCGCGGGCGTCGATCGGCGCGCGTCAGGTGCCGGAGGATTGATTCGGTCGCTCGTGGAAATTTCGCAGCCGAAAGGGAAGACGTCCCCATTAAACTGTCAGGCCTGTTGCCGGTAGATTTATGATATGCTCCGAGACAAATACGATCGAGCGCGCGATACACCTGTTGCACGCCCCCACCGCGATTAAGCGGCTTCCTTCCGCGTCTATCTCCTTCCGACCGCTTCATTAATCATCCACGATCGCCGCGGCCGCGCTCGCGACGGTTCGTTAAGATTTCACGCGCGCGGAAAGCAGATAAGCGCAACAGAAATGACGATTTCTAGTCATTATCCTGCTTCAAGCTTTAAATGGTTTCTGAGAAATATACTGGGTATGCCAAAGCAATAACAGACAGCGTCACACGGGATTGTCCTTCGAAGATCGCACACGCCGGTACCCCGCCCATGTTGGCCTTGGCCCGGGCCCCGGAGTTTACCGAGAGCGGATTGCTCCGGAAAGCGAAACGTCTGCCGGCCCGGGAAAGGAGATCGGCCGAAAAGAAAGACCGTATTTGTTCCCCCGGCGCGTTCCCACCGCCACACGTGGGATGAGCCGTGAACGAATGGCGGCTTGACCTTTTCGTGGCGCTTAGCCGCGCCAAGAAAGAGAAAGAACGGTGTACACCGCGGCACGCGCAGGTGGAATTCAGGTGTGGGTGTGTCGCGTGGATATACCTCGTCCGTGATATCTCCCAGCTGTTGACGATCCTCCGTCTCCAGCCTCTCCTCGATCTCCTCGCGGCTCCTCACCACCGTCTCGTTTAATTCCTTTTGAACCACGCTACCGTCCGCGGAGCTTCTTCCACCTGTCGGCCACTCCACCTCTTGCGGTTGGTCGCCGGTTGTTCGCCTCTGGAAAGGGAGAAGACGGTGGGTTCGTCAATTGCTTTCAAAGTGGGACCTTCGATCGTCTCGGTTTGTATTCTATGTGCCATTGAGACGTGGCAAATTGGAGCACGAAGTCCGGTATTAATAGCTATGAAGCTGCGAGAAGCTTCCACAAGTATTTGAGCAAAGCAGGAGGAATCGTACTTCCTGAGTTGTATGCTCCTGCTGCTCGACATCCTCGGTGGTGTTCGTGGTGACAAGGGGCCCAGAGTCGACGACCACCTCGCCGTCCTCGAGGACGACCTGCCGCTTCACCCTGGTCTCGATCTGCCTGGTGGTGGTTATTTCCTTCTTCTTGCGCGTCTCCCATTCCTCTGAAACCGGAAACGGACGCTCGAGCCACAGGACGCCACTGCTATTGCGCAACAGCCGATCTCCCGGCGTTGGACAAACGAACGCCGGGCAAGAAAGGGAAACGAGAAGCGTGGTAAAACGTGAAAGAGTGATGACGGGGAAAAAGTGGCGGCGAATAGAAGCCGACGGCTGCAGTGAACCGTTTCAAGCGGGAATAAGACGAGCCCCGCTGCTGCTAACAGTCTATAGAATCGACTTTTCCAAGACGTCGCCTTACACGACTTATCTTCTATCTGGTTATTCGCATCGCGACGCGAGCGCTGGCTGACAATCGTGTTCGGGGAATTACCTTCCTTGACCAGAGCCACGGAATTCTCAGGGTCGATCTGAAATCAGAAAGATGAAATGGTTAAAATGGAATCAGAAGTGCGGCTGAACATCCTCTGGCGATAGGAAGATATTTCCTAAGGCTTGATTCATAAATTTGACAAAATCCACTCACGAGGATGGGTGGATGGCTCGTTGGAGGTGGACGAGCCTCGTATCGGCGTGTCGAAATCACCTCCATCATTCGATCATGCCTGCTGGTGGATCCTGATGGTCTGAAAGGGCCGTCGTGACGGGAAGTGTAGTTACCGGTACAAAGTTTCCTTCGATGAAAGCGTGCCCTATGAGCCGATCATGTGCCCTTCCTGGAACAATCCCAAAGACGAATCGGTGTAAACGAAACACACCTGGAAACAATATTTTAAACGCTTAAGGGGAGGTTCCGGTCTAAAAATCGATTTTTTTTATTTCAATTTTCGAATGGTAACCTTTTAGGAATACGTGAAATGTCCATTTTTTGTATTTTTTTTCTGGTAAATCCACGAGCCTTTTAATAATTTGGTATCGTTTTTTTTTTACTTCAGACCAATGGTTCAGGTGCTACAGGTTCTACCGATTTGGATGAATTTTTTGACACCTAGACTTTAACGACTTCCCACTGCCGTCTGCAAATGATTAATAATTATAAAACAAAAAATGCATTCCTATAGTTTGAGACATCCTCAATTCAATGCAAAAATTCCCATTAGATTATATGTAGTATAATTCAAGATGCTGTGATGTAATTCAAGAGCTGTGCAAAAAGGAAAGAAACCTGGATTTCATTTTACAAATAAATCGTTACAAACGCCTAATGAATTTCATTGAATTTGCATTAAAAATGTCTTTATCCGTTCAACTCTTCTTTTCATCCCTTCGAGCTAACTGTATCGCAGCTTTATAATAAAGGATCTCAGCTTTTCAACAAAACACAAGACTACTAGACTTGAGCGCCTAATGAACCATATTTATGATCCTCCTACCTGCAATCCCAGTACCCAATTACAAGTCCCCAATCAACCCTGCATAATCCGCTTGAATGACTACGCTCGTATCCGCGAATCACCGCGCCAACGTGTGAGAATCTGTGCTTGCGGGGATCGCGGAAAACACTGGTGGGCAGGGAGAGGTGGAATCGTCCCGGTTAGGGGTATCGAAGAAGCCGCGCATTTAACGCTTCTAGTGTAATCGTAGGCACGTATGCGGCGACGAGCGCGTGTACGTGTATAGGCGGGGCGTAATAATTCATCAGGACGCTCTTTCTGCATGGAAGTCGAAGGCCGCGGTGGCACGCGGGCCTGTGGTCGCGACCACCTCGATATGGGCTGCGATACGATATCGAGATGGTTAAAGACACGCGTGCTCCACGTACGACCAGTTGCCGATCTCAATGGCGTATTTATTCCACTGTTAATCCCATGCTTCCCGCCCGCGGCAAAGGAGAGTCCACTCGATTAACTTACACCGACACGAGCGACAAACTTAGATCCCCAAAACGGTCCTTCGAAGAAGCCACACTCTCCAGTTGATTGATGACTAAATACACGCGATGGTGGTCGCGAGCATTGAGGTGAAAGTAATTGGACAATTCGGAGACTAAGAAGCGGGCGGTTTATAAATTAGTCTTAAGAAACTGGAAGCTTGACGTGGACCGCGCGGATACGGCGAGGCGGGTTGAAATTTGTGAGTTACTGGACACGGGTCGCCGATTGGAAAGAGAGGCCCAGCCTACGCCATTGAACGCTCGCGTCCTTGCGGTTGGAATTACGCAGGAGCTCTCCCCGTACTGGCTGGAACAGGTACGTAAGTATCTGGATTTTTCCTCCCCTAGAATCTAGGCTTATAATACGCACGGTCTTAGAGCAAACGTGCTGCTACCAGAGGGAATAATCGGCGAGCAACTCTCCAACCCCGGCGCATCGACGGTTGCATCGCGGACGGGGCGCGTCCGAAGGGGTAGGAGGATCGGGATCGACGGCCACTCGCGAGGAGCCTGAAAAGTCGTTCCTGAAAAGCCACCGCGATCCGCAATGACATCGCGCCTCGCCGACGACTATATACGACCGTGTCGCTCTTATCTCATTGGATATGCGCGTGACGTCAGAGATGCGTCATGCTCGCGTACAGCTGAACGAGCGAGAACCGTCCGGAGGATATTTTTCTCGATTGTTTCGCGAGAAAGAAAGCCAGCCGGTGTACTATGGATACTTGGGAATCTTGGAATACCTTTTCCTACTTACTGAACAGGCCGAAAGTGCAATATCTTCTCAGTCCCTGAACGTTCCGAGATACCCCAGCACCGTTTAGGAGCGAAGAATCTGTCTTTAGCTTCCAACGGGGCTTCCACACGGAAAATGTGGTTGCAGGGTCTTGCGCGGGAGAAGGAAGGTGGCCAGGAACGGCGTAAAGTGGCGAATAGCGAACACTGCGAACGGTAAAACGTCGTAAATCGCGCGATCAGCTTAAGAACGCGATTGTTCGCGGGCAGCGTTTAAATCACCGCCCGACGCTGGTGATTTAAATGCGCGGCCGAGGCACGAAAAGCGACAGATATATATATAATAGAGCAATTGGAGAGCAGGTGGTGGACACTCGTGGGCGGTATGCGTGCAATGCGATAGACACGTGACCTCGACAAGGACGCCGCCACTTTCAGAGAATATAATGAGCGCGGCAATGTAAACGATACCCTTTATCTACTTATCCCGAGGTTTTTAAACAAGAACGAATCCTAATTTAATCCGAACGGAATACGGATCCTTAAGGTTACTGTTTCAAATTCAGAAGTTGGTTTTCTTACTGCGCAGAGCACCTTGTCACTTAAAAATTGAATAAAAGCATTAAATTCTACACTTCTGTACGTGTCTATTTCATTTTGAATCCTCTTTCTTTTCTCATTGCCACGATATTTACAAATATCAAAAGCGCCGAGATCCCACTCCGCCTGGATCCAGCCAAAGCGGCGGAATAAAAGAGTCGGTGTAGAAGCCAGGGTGCAACGGTCGTGGCAAGATCGCAGGTGCAGGGTCGATACCGTATCGGTGGCACGCGGTCTCGAAACGTGTATTTACACCCGATGCACTGGGAAGATTCCCATCGTTTCTCGTGCACGGCGAATTACGTAAGGAGCTGACAATGCCAGTCTCGTAACATCCTCGAGGAAAAAGGCCGATAGAGCGGCCTGCCTTCTCCTCGGCTAGTACACGCGGTTTCCAGCAACGCCGAGAGAGAAAGAGTGAGAGGGGAGAGAGAGAGAGAGAGAGAGAGAGAGAGAGAGAGAGAGAGAGAGAGAGAGAGAGAGAGAGAGAGAGAGAGAGAGAGAGAGAGAGAGAGAGAGAGAGAGAGAGAGAGAGAGAGAGAGAGAGAGAGAGAGAGAGAGAGAGAGAGAGAGAGAGTACCTAGGGATGAAGGTGGGCAGGGCAAAGCGAGGGAGAGAGCGAGGCTGGCGAGAAAGAAGAGAAGGAAGCGTGTTTACATTCACCTGATCCTATCGAGTGCTCTGATCGCTGCACTTAAATCCAAGTGGACGGGCGATTCTTCGGTGTCTTCTTAATCGGCGGCTCGACGCACACGCGGTATTACGGGGCGGGAGCGTTTAAAGCGTTCGCGAGAGGGTGACCGAGTGATGGCCAAGGTGCAGGCAACGTGAGAATTCGAGAGCGAAAGAGCGAGGCAAGTTCCCGCGCATGCTGCCGTGGCGAGCGCTCACGATACTGTCCATCGAGTGCTTTCTGACGGATCCGCCAGCTACGGAACTCCCAGTAGGAGACGACGATCGCCGGAGCAGCACGAACCACGGCCGAAGTATCGGTAGTGATGAGATCAAGCTGGATCCTGGAGGGACTGTTACTTTCCTCCGCGGACAAGGTGGAGCCAGGGACTTTGCTTTCGAGCTGGCCCCACGTGGGAAATTCACCTGCAAATATGAAATAGGAGCTATCAGTAGTATCGGTGTGCCCCGGCGTTCGTTCTTCTGGAGGCTTCTACCCTCTATCGACGCTCCAGATCCACCTATTATTTACAACAACAGCTGCCAGAGTCGTGAAACTGTACGAGTGGATACCGACGAATACCCCGCCGCGGTATAAAAATACAAACTCCGCTGGGAATAATATGTGCACTCTATTGTGGGCGTTGAGTATGGACAGATCGGGCGCTTGAATGGCGGTCATTGTTGCGAAGGAGCATCGAGCAGGTCTGTATAAGGCTATGCGATCAAACGAAACGTCCCTTTGTCGCCGGGAAGGACGGAGATTCAATCAGGGACAAGAGCCGTAAGGGATAGCGTCGCCGGAGACGAGGACACTCGTGATTCGGCGAAATCGGTCAGCAGGTCAGAGCCGTCGATCCGCCGCGACGCGCGTAGAATCAAGATACCTGTCGTTAACGTGCCGAACCGGGCAGTCATATAAATAGCGGCGCAACCGTGATTAATTATAGAATAAACCGACACGCGACAAAGATTGCTGCGCTCCCGGTGTTTCAAGATCGGGGCACGGTTCAAGGCCCCGACCTCCCAATCGACCCGCGATATTGCATACCTAATTGCACGTTAACGTAACGACTTGCGCAGCGTGAGCGCAAGCATAACATTAACGTGCATCGGGCGATTTTTACATAATTGTAATAGAAATTATAATCGCCGGTTAGCATTTTAAATACCACTCTATCACGCAATCGGCATTCCTCTCCAACGGCGGGGAATCACGCACGTGCATAATATATGAAATCTCACGTCGATCGAATTAAACAAATGGGACGTGCAAGGTTCGTACAGAGTCAGGTTCCGCTTTAGTTTATTCAACACAGGCTATCGCCGGACATATATCTCGACAGAATCGTCGGGCAGATTTTCAGTGCCCTATTCTTAGTGCCCCCGAGGTCGTTAATATGCAAATGCAACGTTCCAAGTGAATACCTTGCCTTGCGCGCGCGCGTGAAATGATTCATACGCGGGTATATTTAATATAGAATATTTCGATCACCCCGCGGGTCCGCGCTCGACTGTCCAAAAATGGTTTCGCAGAGGAACGGACGAAGGACGACGTTTGCATATTCTAAATGCGGGAGAAAAACCCGCCGAGACTGATCCCCGCGCTAGTAGTTGGGCAAAGAGTTTCATCACCCGGCGTGTCGTTCTAATGGTTATCGCTAACGTTGCGCCGATCATTATTCCGTGACTCAATATCGCATCGATGCGCTCTGTTTACACTGAACAGTGAGGCCATAATAGGCGCTATTGGCGCTGTTGCACAGTTCAAAAGTGCTCGCCGACGATTCTGCGTTTTACTTACGTAACGATGCAGCGAAGTAAAGAAGGGAGGGAGAAAAAAAAAAGTGGTTAAGTACAGCAGGCGAGCTCATTAAAACTGAAGAACCGCTCGAAGAAACTCTGACTTCTTGCGGTTGACTCAGAAGCCTGTGGTGTACTAAATGCCACTATGAACGTGTGCGCCTACTCCACGCTGGACCAGGTCCAAATTCGCAAGGGAGGCAAGGAATACCTCCAAGGGAGGCCGATCAGCAGATTCGAAGGAAAGAGATCATCCGAGGCATCGACTCTGCATTTGCCGACGAAAACCGTGGATCGTTAAAGCGAACCTGAAAAACAATGTCAACCGTTGCCCAACGATACGCCAGCATTCTCTGCCCCTCGTAATCTCATTATTCCCGGTTTTCCTTGGCGCTAATCTCGTTTCTCTGCGCGTACGAGCGGAGATCGTGGTATCCTTGAGACCGAGCGTGCGCCGCTGGTCTCGGTGTTACGAGAATATCGAGGGATCGCGGCAATGTCAATAGCAGAAATCGGCGCGGCAAGAGCCACCGCCAACCCGGCGGGCAATTAACCGGACGCGGGCCCGGCGCGTTGATGATTAGCGAATGATAGCGGATCGGCGCGGCGGCCAGGCAGCGGAACGGAATCGCGATGGAATGAAAATCCAGCTGATCCGACCTCGAATAATGGGACTTCCGGGAGGACGAGCCTCAAGCGACGCTCGCGCGTATGTAGGTAAGCAAGAAGGCGGCCCACGTGAGCGGCAAGAGCTGGGGCAGGCTTACCTATATGGATTTGGAAACGTGGCAGGGCCAAAAGCGGTCGAATAAAATCGACGGGGGCAGCTCGCGATACGGCGAGCGTAATTGCGCGCACCGTGAACTGGTTCAAAAGAGGCGCGCCTTTGCAGGTGCGTCCGGGCGTCTATCGGCACCGAGTTTTTCTGCGAACGGGAATTCCTGCAGTTTCCTCCGTTTAGAGAGAGTTATGATGTCATCGCGATGGGAAGGTATAGCCAAATCGGGAGAATCGGCGGACTCTTTCTGCGCAAGTGTTGGAAAGAAACTGATTATTTATCGCTGTGTCTCTTTCGTCGATTTTATAAGGATGTCTGTTCGGTATAAGTTCGGGGTGTACGGATGGTTTAAAGTGAAAAGGAGTGGGCATTCTGTTTATGGGATCGTGAAATGTATAAAGCGTTAGTTTTCGTAGACACTGTACAGGGGACTAGAAGCTAAGGCGGTTTCAGTGATTTCTCGTTAAGTAGAGAAAGTCGCCGATATTCCTAAGTAAATAATCGTCACTCGGTAAGAGGTTAATCTAATTGTGTGCCGACCGACATAAAAGCTGTGAAAGCGAGTGTCGCTCGTTGGGAATTATACGACGGCGCTTTTGTCATAGATTCATAATATATTTACCGTATCACTCACCGCCTCCTTATCCTTGAAAGAAAACGGAAAGCATCATGCATTATTAATCACGCCGTTAATGAGCACCGGTGTAGAATCTTCGAAATAGATCGAAGCGTCGGAATATTCGATATCGATGCGTCGTTTACCCGCCGATGAGGCAGCCGCGCGGCACGTGGCGCCGACTGGCGACAGGGGCTGGTATCGCGCAGCGAGGAAACATCTTGGAACCGTAGAGGGGGCGCGGTAGTGAGGGACCTAGCGACAAACTCAAAGTACCTAGCAGTACCTAGCCAGTCGACCAGTCGACGGCAGGACAGAGGGGAGAGTAGAGTGGTGTAAGAGGCACGACCCCAGGGGAAGAGAATATACATCGAGCGTGTATCTCTGTTCGTATGTCCCGTCTTTGAAGCATAGGTACGCCATGTTCTCTCGGTCGTTGTGTTAAGAGAGAAGCGGCGGCGTTCGCGGAAAGGGGACAGACGGAGCAGACGGTGGGATAGGAGGGAGAGAGATGGCGGCGTTGGTGGAAGTGGGAGGGTAGAGTGGAAAGAGAGACAGAGGACGGATGACAGAAATGCATAGCCGTGGCTAGCGAGGAACGGCAGGCGAGCAGCAGCAGCAGCAGCCAGAAGCAGCAGCGGCAGCAGCGCACCAAGAGAGGAGAGATCGCGTCGTACACGGTACACGCGTAATTCGGGGCGTGTGCTAGGTTGATCGGTCGGTTTCCCTAGCTCGTGGTCCGTGGCTGCGAAACAAGGATGTACCGGCGGCAGTGCGGGATACGCGTCATCGTCCCGTGACGAGACGACGTTCGGAGAGGTGGTGCGAGGCCGCGAGCACGGTGTGGGCAGGTCGCGGCCATTTTTACCACACGATGCGGCAACCGTGCGTGCCCGTTCGATCCGCCATTCCAAACAATCGGTGTACTTCGTGCCCTCGCAGGGTGCATCCAGCCACGGTGGTAGCCCGAGGTGGCAGAAACGGGGGACGATAATACGTGCCAGTTTAGCGTCGGTACGTGTGCATTGTCGGGACCAGCAGCGGGACGGGACAGCTCGGGAAAGCCGGCGGTACTGTTGGTGGTGGTGGTGTTGGACGTCGCCGAGGACGACCGCGACGTGGAGGAAGAGGAGAAGGAAACGAAGGAAAAGAAGAGGGAGGAAGAGGGATGATCCCGACGACAACGACCGCGGCGATGTTGACGATCCTCATGGGGAAAAAGAAACGAATGGAGCGGCCGATATATCGGGATACGAACGGAGCCGTACGAGCGTGCCTGTGATTCCGTGATAATCGCGCGTTACTCTCTGTCTCTCTCTACTGTGGTGTGTTCGCCGATGCCTAGTGTGCCCTGTCGTCGTTCGGTGCTCAGTGTCTCTGTTCCCTGTTCTCTGCTCAGTGCTCTCTGCTCTCCGCTATATCCATCTCTGTTTCGCCCTGGTACCGTGTGCTCGCTCGCTCTCCGTCTGTCCGCCCTGCGTGCGTGTTTCGCGTGCCTCCTCGCCACGCACCCGGACTGACTCTCTCCTCTTCCTTCGGCAGCGCGATCGATGTGACACCGTGTGACCGTCTGTGAACGTCTTTTTCCCCGACCGAGAGGTTTCTCGCAAATCGGCCCGCCGGGGAAAAACCGAGCAGCCAGAGGGGCAAAAAGGAAAAAGAAGAACGGGATCGTGACCAGTGTGTAGCATGCGTGCGTGTGTCCCGTCGGTAAACGTCCCGTGAGAGAGTGTGTATCCCGAAGGCAGTGTGTGCTCTCTTACTCGCGCTCTACCCCTCCCTCCCCCACCCGTTACCCCTCCGTCTCCGTCCGTCTCTCTTATATTCACTTATATTCTCTCGTTTTCTCCCTTTTTCCATTCCACTTTACCGTCCTCTCGATCCCTCTTTCTCTCTCGCTCTCTATCTCTCTCTCTCTCCCTCTCTCTATCTGTCTCTATCGCCCTGTCTCTCTTTCTCTATCTATCTGTCAATCTATCTCCTTCTCGCCCTCCGATAGATACACTGCCTCCTTTCCACTCACGCTAAAAGAAGCATCAAAGGCGACCGATAGATAGAATGCTCGACGACACAACGACACGACGGTTGTCAACGTTCTCCTCGTCATCCCGTTCGCCGTGGCCTACGTCACCGGATCGTCGTCGACCATCGTTACCCTCGTCACCCTCGTCGGCTGCCACCACCTCCGGTTCGCGGAGGTTGCTGATGTGCTGAGGGCACCTCGTTCGTGAGGTGACAGAGCGCGAGAGCGATCGAGCGAGCAGTATTCTCGTTGAGCGGGGCGCGACGACAACGTCAACGTCAACGTCAACGACGACAACAGCCGCTCCGATACGGGAAGAAGGACTGGCGGGCCTCGAGATGGAGATCGAGGCGAAACAACGGAACCAGAGGAATCGGCGACGAGAGCGTGCACAGCGTATATTGGCGCAGAGGGAGAGCCTGGCCACCGCGAAGCAACAGCAGCACCACCACCAGCAACAGCAACAACAGCAGCAACAGACCACCAGGCAACGGGCGAACGACGAGGAGGACAGCCACAGCGGCGAGGACGAGGAGCCCGCCGCCGGTCTTGGCCTCGGACTCGCCAGGACCGGTCATCCTCGTGACAGCCATTCGCGACCGCCCAGGCCACCGCGACCCCCGAGGCCCCGCAAGAAGTCTTCCCTCGCGGCCGCCAACCAGAAGGAGCCTCCCTTCGAGGAGGACATTATCGACGGCTTTGCCATACTCGCCTTCCGCACCTACGAGGAGCTCGAGGTCAGAGAAATACATATTTCTTTTATAACAAAACGCCCCATTACTTCGCCTCGCGCTCTTATAAATATACGAAAACGCGCTCCAAATACATATGTAGGTACAAAAGTCGATTAGCTCCGCGCAGATACGTTTCGTTTAACTGTCCCCTACGTACGTTCTGTGCCCCAACAAAACACTGTTCCATTTTGAGAGAAATACCAACGACCTTGATCGCTCGTAAGACAAGTGAGTCTCTGGAAATAATCACTCGACTGTTGTCGCGGGAATTCCAGCGTATCCGCCTCTTGTGGACCAGCCTGTGCACACGATTCCTGCGTGCGGATTACCTGTCACCAAGCCACCGCTGGCGTTTCACGTCGACGGATCCATTGGTTGTTTGTTGCGCGCGTGCAGCCAGACCTTAATGCGAATCCATGCTCGCGCGGAGTGTCGTTCCTTTTTCTCTCTCTCTCTCTTCTCCTCCTCCTCCTCGCCCCCTCGTCGCTCGTGCCAACAACTTTTTTTCATGCATCTGCGAGACACCGGCGGACGTATTAGCACGCTACGAACGTTTATGGTCCTTCATCCCAGCGGAGATTCTCTCGTTCCCGGGATAATCGCGGGGATATTTTTGTTTACACGGAGCGGTCCGTTTAAGCAGGGCCGCTGCAAGCGATTTGTAGTTGGTTCGTTTGCGCCTTTTTGCTCGGGTTTATGGCGTCCATTCACCCGCGGTTTCCACCGTCCGCGGCTGTTCTTTTCGCCATTCCCGCCCCATGCCACCGAGGCGCAACGACAATTACATTTTAATACGGTTACAAAACGCCACGAAAGAATGCTCCGGGGCGGAGGTGTTTTTAAGCAGGTGTGCTTTTTTCTGTCGCGATATCAACGGGTAGGCGAAAGGTTCCCGAAATTTCTCATTACCGGCCCGAATATATTCGACGCACGGACGAGTAGTATTAAATATTACGCGAAAAGAATGATAAAAAGCAATTAGAGGAAATTGCCAGCTGGTGCTGATTAAAGGGCACAGCGTTTAACTTCTGTCGCGTCGATGCGACGAGATTAATTTATTAACTCCTCCTCTCTTTTTTGCTTCCCATTAGGTTGTTCGATTGCTAGTGAAAAAGCGATAGATACACGAGACTGCGCGTTGCACGGAGGTATTCCGCGTATGCAGATTAAAATATTCCGCGGGCAGTTCTGATACAGAAGTTTTATCAGGCACAACCGTGCGCTGGCGTAGCTAATAGGAGTGTGAGGGAACGAGAGCAGCCGGCGGTTTGTTTACGTTCTTCAGACGTGAAAACCGCTAATTATTTTGAGCCGCGTAGGGCCCCGACGGCGATCTCTACGAAAGGAAAGTTTCGTCGGGCATTTTACTTGCCGTAGAATATTTCACGAGAGGGTACAAGATTTCGCCCGTTTGTTGAATAAACAGGAGCAGCGCGAAGTTCAGTTTGCGCCTTGAAGTGATAAGTCGCTTAGGAGTTTGATGATAATGATATCGTAGAACTTTCGTAAGGCCGTCGGTTTTTTTTCTGCGCTCTGTATCGACATAAATTTGCATTATAACGATACGAGACCTTGCGGTGGCAATATGACACCCGATGTTGCGGTTTAATACGCGATATCGTGTGAGCCGCCTAACCCTTTCCTCTCTAGCATTTTCGTCAGCCAAGCGTTGCGTTCAAAGCACCTGGGAAATCATAAACAATTCTACGAATGAACCGGATACGATGATCGAAACAATCGTCTGTGTCGAGCAAAGTATCCAATATCTTCAACACGTACATACATACTTACAAAAATGTATCTCTCAACGAAAGAATATTATTATTATCCCATTTATTTCAATTAACGAGCAGACCCGATTATTTACAATTAGATACAAGAAATACATTACGATATCACAATATTCTGTATTTAGTGGTGTCAGGCATTTGAAATAGTTACCAGCGGTTCTGAAAATATTGTTCAGTCATTTGAATAGCCAACCCTACGATTATTCGGTGTAATATATAGGCGCAGCAGTATTCCTTGGAATTCAACATCCACTGTCTACTTCGCTGCCATAGAATATACACTCTTCCCTGAGCAGTCCAAAAATAATATCCCTCGAACGTTCTGCGCATTTTAATTAGAGGATCGCCCACAGAAACGAGCTTACGAGCCTCGATACACGTTAATCTGAAAAGATCCGATATCGCAGGCGCGCGAATTTGGCCGGCGAGCAAATTAAAAGTAACGCAGGAAAATGGTAAACAGTGATCGATATTTCTCCCAAATGGGCCGCTTTAATTGCCCTGGAACCTTATCGGTGCACATCGAACGGGCCGCGAATCGAATTTATTATCAGCCTGCAACGGCAGCCGCGTTTTCACGTCTACGAAATTACGAAAGCTCTTTCGTCGCCTGGGCACGAGCACCTTTTATCATGATTTATCGCGGAGGCGACCGCTAATCGGTATTTTTACCCGTGCACTGCGCGATATCAGGCCCGACTTACACGCTCGTTCTCCGCTAACCAGCAGTAATTTTCGTCGATAGATAAAACGCAGATATAGACGCACAATGTCACCTGGCGCTCTTTCCCTCTCGTTCCCCTCCGGGCCGCAAATTGAAAACAGAGTGCATGCCACACCGATACCGCCAATTTGCGATGCAGATTACTTGAAAAATGACCGACTCGCTCTTCATATATATGTATAGACACACAACAGTCCATTGTGGACATACAATGTCACTCGCGTTTTGTCTTGAAAACGATTAAATTACCCTTTGTACCGGCCGTGAATATTGCAAATGCATTAGGAGTGTTTGTTATCATTGTTTGCACCGCAATTAGTGTTTTTACCGTTTAAAAACTGCTCTACGTGTGACGTTTTTTAAGGGGAGGTTCCGGTCTAAAAATCGATTTTTTTATTTCATTTTTCGAATATTCGACCTTTTAGAAATACGTGTTTAAAAGGATTTGTTGAAATTCATAAAATTCCCGAAGTTATAGGCATTTGAGTAGCGGCAAGTGCATGGGTAACAGCCGGCCACTCGGCGCTCACGTAAAACTTTAATCGCGTTTTTCTCGAAACAGTGTTCTGAAAATCGGTGGGACCTGTATCTTCCAAAGTTATTATCCGAGTCGACTGAAACTTTTTTTATTTTGAAGATTATACTTCTGGCTACGGGGAACCAGAAAAAATTACAAAAGAATTGAAAATTTATAATTTTCAGAGGCGTTCAAAGGACGAAAAATATAGGGAAAAGTGCTTTCAAACTTCAAGTGTCGTTATTTTCTAAAAAAAAATGATATTTTTGTCGTTTCTTTCGGGTATCCCCCTAGCAAGAAGTAGGTACCTATATTCTTCAAAATAAAAGAAAGTTTCAGTCGAATCGGATATTAACTTCTGGAGATACAAGTCCCACTGATTTGGATGAATTTTTTGACACCTCGACTTTAACGACTCCCCAGTGCCGTCTGAAATGATTAATTATAAAACAGAAAATACATTTCTATAACTTAAGACATCCTTAATACAATGCACAAAGTCTCATTAAATTATATATATAGTAGTTTTCCTTTAATTAATTCCTAAAGGTCACCTATTTTTATGGGCTCTAGACCAGAACCTCCCCTTAAGGAAAAATCTAACCGTACGTTTGCTAGTCAACTTTTACCAGTTCAGGGATACAGGAGAGTATTAACAATGAAGAAGCAATGCCCCGCGTTTAATAGTCGAGCATATTACAGCCGTTCGGTGGAGCAATTTCCACCAAAGGATTTCGATGTACCCAGCGGAATAAGTAGCGCCTACTAATTTCATTACAAACCCCCGTCACCAATGCAGAACGCACCGTTCGAAATCGATCGCGACGGAATGCAACTTCGCCGCGAGAGCCTGCTGTCGCCCGCTCGCCGAAAGACTGCCACCTTTTTATCAGGCAAATTAAAGGCACGGGGTTAAATGGCGAATCGTGTATGGAGCAGCGGCGTCGGTGCATTGTCTCGCCGTGCAAACGAGAGTTAACCGAGTCTGTTTTCTCGCGTTATTAGGCGTATTGTCATCGCATAAAGGGACTCCGGGCCCGAGAGCTCGAAGGCGATCTTTCGGTCATTCCTCGGCGAGCGAGGACAATGCGGGGGGAAGGGTCCCGGGATACCCTGGCCAGGGCTTTTGTCTCCGCCTCCGCGGAAACCTCTTTTCTACCTGACAAGAGTGAACGAACGTCGGGGTCGTTATTGCTTGTAAACATGAATCGGTAATATTTTATCGCGCTCGTCGCCCGGCTTTATCCGTCGTTACTCATTCCTCCGTTTCGTAACACCGTTGACACGCTCCGTAATGATCCCGGGGCGACGTTGATTGGCAAGGTGGCTGAGATCTGCTATGAATAACGCATAACCGTCACGGATAAAAAGCATCGTGTGAATCGGCATAAATTCCGCGCTCGCGCGATACACGCATTTAATATACAGCGTGCCCGTTAAAGTGGGAGGTAAGCGCGAGGGAAAAACACGAGGAAGCCGATAACTACGAGTTATTGATTTCATTTAATCTGGCTCATTACAATTACCGGCCTACCGTTTTTTTTTTAAGCTGGTTGGCTTATTGGTTGTTTATGCGGCAGATATGATAACATTCAATGAATCGAGCGCATGCTTCCCTATTAGCGCTGCTAGTGCTGCGTTCGTTCGAGCGACATAGCTGTGGAAACAGCTTCAGGAATATTTCCATTCCGCATGCTCGCCCGGCGCTCCTTCCGCTGCCCTAGTGATCCCGCCTTCCCCCGTTCTGTCGCGCCGCGGATCAAGGCCGGACCGGTGGGGAAAAAAGGACACAGATATTCGAGTCATCCTGGTCATTTGCTCGTCCATTTCGTGCATTATCGTGGCAACAAAGTGCATTGTTATTGTGACGGAGAAAGTGGACGACGTTAAACCGCTTAAACCGGTCCCCCCTTGTTCCTGGACGGGTTCGCGAGCCAACCTGAGCTTCTGGGCACGGTGCGCGCAACAGCTGTAAGCTGCGCGCGCGCAACACCCCGGCCAGGAAATGCCACATCTTCTCTTATCGTGCTCCCCCGTCCGTCCGGACGTGATTCCTTTTTTTCTCTAATTAAAAGAAAGGAACGCCGAGCCTCCCGCGCCCCGATGCTTCTTATCCTCGTCGGCCCGGAGCCACGATCTCCCGCTAATTAAACGCGAGAGATCGCTACGCCCGCCCGTGTAAGTGAATTATCAGCGCCGCTGGCTGCGCGCTACTAGACACCTTGTTATCTGGTCGAGGAGCCCCGCGCCGCGGACGATTTGAAATGTAAACGCCGTAAGGCGGGTAGGATTGTTGATTCGGTGTCAAACAATTAGCGGGCTGCCGCGATACGCATCTCGAGAGCCGACTAATTATGAAAAGCCGTGGGAACGAAAAAAAAAACAACCAACACACACTGGATTCCCACTTTTTTCATGCTCCGTTACCGACACTTCGAATGAATGGGACACGGGATCCCGATCGGTCTACGGTGTCCCTTTTATTTCTCTTTCCAACGACGGGGCACGAATTTATATATACATAGCTACATGCGTTCGCTAGGCGAAACAGCGCGGTGATATTTCGTAGCGCGAGGCAATTCCCATTTTCTAATCCTCTTGTCGCTTCGGCAATATACATATCCTCTCCACGCCGCTCTCAGAGTGCCATTTTCCAATTACAGTTTACACCGTTGTTACGCGCTATTTTCCCCGTCGAGTCGGTTTCGCGTGTTTCTTCCCCAATCGAATTACACGGTTCGAGGTGGCTCCAGCGTTCAGGTAACCAAAAATGCCAGCCAGCACGGCGAGGGGGTTCGGAGGGGGAAGGTTTTTACCGAAGGAATGCACGCGCCGCTGATTTTCTTTCCCGAATTCTTCCCGGACGGCGGGGAAATCCTCTCGGACTTTTTCGTCGTGTTCCGGGCGAGGGACCGGGGTTCGACCTCTCCCCGGGTGATTGTCCTTACCACAGATTCTTTCTTATCCGACGTGTTTCCCTCCCCTGGCGCGCGCGCGCCCGTAAGTCGTTTCCCCTCCTCGCGTGCCCTCGCATTCTTGGGGCTACACAACGCGTCGGGTCAAGCAGAGGAGAGTGTCGACATGCGGCGAGAGATTATTATCGTACACGTAACCCCGCACAGTGTAATACTTAATTATCTTGTCCTGGAGAGGGGGCCGTCGGGCACCGTTTAATTTATCTCCGTGGAAAAGAAAGAAAGAGAAGAGGGGCAATTAGGTGGCATCCAATGATACGCGTTATCCGACCCGAGCGAACGAAAAATGATTTACTCGCGGCCAATCGACGCGGTGACGATACGTTTCACGTTTCATCTGCGAAATGAACACGTTCGCCTGCACGTCTGCGCAATTACGCCGGCGGAGGTAATTATAGGATCGCCTTCTGTTTGGATGTCGCGCTCCGCCGTGGAGAAATTAAGCGCGGGGGGAGAGAGATTCTGCGTGGCAAGTGATTTTGTTTTCTTTATTTAATTATTTGAAGCAGTGTATTTAAAGAACCGCCTCTATCTGCCGATCGTGTGCTCGCCAGCGTTTATGAATTACCTGAGAACACACTCGCCTAAGAGCATGTATATTTAACTTGCAAGCGAGCCTCCGTAAGTGGACAGTATATTTCTCGCCGCGGTAGAACGGGCGACTCTTAATTGCGCGATAACGTATCGGGGAAAGAAATCTGGAGCACAAAGTAGAGGGGAACAATTACGGGGACGCCGGATGTCCAGGCTTTGCTTCTAATCTATGTAATGCTAATAGTACAATTTCTCTTTCTACTGTCGATAAAGGAAAATATTTAGGCCTCCTCAGCCACGATACAACGGGCGCTTAATCGCTTCCTATCCGAGGTGATTGAGCGTCCCAATGACTAAGCATACCTCTGCTCGAATAGATGTCTCCTCTTACTTCCTCCTCCGAACGGTTGACCTGCATCCGTGAATCACTCCGCGCAAAATAGATGTATTTTATCTCCAAGGAAAGCGGGAAGCCGTATCAGCTGATAGAATCGGCGGTTGATAGGATAGGGCCACTTTAATCTCGATTACAAAAAGTTTTATCGCCCAAGTCGATAAGACAACATTGTATGTATGATATAACAGATTCCATCGAAGAATAGATCTCGCTCTCTAAACTGACACGAATAAATTCTCTCGACCGTCTCTCTCTCTCGAGCGTTCACCTTCGTTCAGAAACCCTCCAACCACCATTCCCGTTCGCCGCTACCTGCGATAGATACCCCGGATTAAATGAGATCCGAAAATATGCCGTGCCTCGCTAAAAGCGGCCGTTTATTTATATTTGATTCGGCTAAAAACGTGCGCGCCGCTCGACAGACAGCGCGAGGCTCCACCTCTCCCCGCAACCCCTCTCCTCTCCGCGAACAACGATGTCGATCGAATTTGTCGCTACACGTCACATCGGGCGACGGACATTAATTACGTTAGGGTAAACTCGTCGTGTTCAGAATCAGCCGAGCGTATCCCGCATATTGCGATATCGGATCGGACTGATTACCAGCGGGGTCAGGGGGAGCGGCACTCTATATCGGTATTTCCTCTCTCTCTCTCTCTCTCTCTCTTTCCCCGCCACCCCCTCTTACACAATCAGGATCCAGCCGCTATCGCCGATGGAATCGTTGGAATCGTCGCCGCTCGGTAATTAACAGCCACTTACGGGCTTAGAGCGAGGTCAGTGTCACGCCGTGCCACCAAACTCGCTCCTTCGGTTACGTAAGGACCGCCTTCCCGCGAGAGCGAGAGCGCACGGGGTGTTTTGTTTACGATCGAGCCGATCGCTTCATTGTATCCCTCTCGTGGATTTCATCGCGGAAGAGAACGGAATTCGCCGATCAGCCCTCGCGAGTCAGAATAAACGCGCTCTGACACCGGAAGCTTTGATCCCCCGCGCCTGTAAATAGGAATTCTCGCGCCAGAGGCGGTGACTCGTGTCGGCGAACAGCTGCGCAGTGATAATGACAGTGGTGTATCAGGATAGCAGTTGGTCGCCGATGGTATATATCGTCGGTTGTTGGAAGTTTCGTTGAAATATAGTAGGCTGCTAGGGTAAACAAGGTAGTTTTAGCAAACGCGTCGAACAGCTATTTCTTCTCTAGGTATAGAATCTTTCTTCTCGTGCTTATCGAGGCTTTTCCATTCGTTGTGACAAGTGCTGTCCGCTTCTAAAGTATCGGCTGTGTTGCACGGGGTTATACATCGCCACCACTTCGCTATTGGGTTCAGGACACTGGAACAGTGAAAAGAATGCCAGAGTGTGATCCCATTTGACCTGGTTCCCGAGTCATAGTCCTCTTTGCGCTGCATAATTCATCCAACAAACTGAGCTATACTGTACAACTGTGCTCACTCAATCACACATAAATAACGCTTGATACATACACCACGTAGGACCTCGATGACCGCACAACGCATTACCCAGAAATTTCATTACATTTTTCTACAAATTAACCTTTAGGGGACCGTCGGAGCCCCTTTTGGGGCTAATATATATATAAACTTTTGGAAACTGAAAAACACTTTTTTTTTAAAAAAGCTGGTCCTCTAAAGGTTAAATACCTTATACAGGTAATCCTCATATAACGCGGTACTCAAACAACGGGGTTTAGAATTTGAGGTAGTAAGCTTCGTATAACGAGCGCAGTTTCGATATAACGCGTGTTTTCTATTAGATCTGATTGATTGTGCGTCTCGTAAAGCGCGATTTATATAACGCAGCATTTTTATGGAACGGAATATCCGTCCGTGTATTTCAGAAACGTACACCCGCGAAAGATCCGCTCCACCGAGCAATCGTGCCCCGTGCGCCCCGTTAAGCCTGCATTTTAACTATGCGCCTAACGAAAGACGCCACGGGGTCGCAATAAATGAAAAAGCCGGCCTCGCGGTAGCGCCGAGCTAAGGAGAGGCTTAGAGCCGGCGAACGAGGTGGCCCAGGTTCATTGCACAGCCGTGTAATTTCGACTCGGGGTGGATATCGTTGGCATTCGGCGGATTACCAGGCAGCCCTAGCCTCTCTCGGTGTCGTTAGCCGTACCGATAGAGTGAGGTCAGCAACGCCACTCGATAAATCAGCGCGGCCGACGGTGCCAACGTGGATGCCTGAATCTCTGCCACGTGATCCGTCAACAGACGATTCGGAGGCAGCGAATCCGCCCGACCCCTTGGCCGCCGGCTGCCGGAAAATCAAACCGGGCGACGCGCGTCACGCAGACATCGCGCGGGGCGAAACCGCCTCCGCGACCCATTTCCCTGGCCCCTTTTTACTCTCTCCTCCGTCCTATCCGGCCGTCGCGATTTTTCTCGCGTCTCCGAGCGTGACGGAGGCGTCGTTACCTTGACACCGACGCGAAACGATGCTCGTTTTCCGCGCCGCGCCGTGGGAATATCGGATTTTATCAACATTCCGCCGCTTTTCTGTTTTCCTCTTCTTCTTCCCATTGCCTGTTCCCCATCTCGAAAACGCGCGCGCGCGCGGATTCTCGATCGCCGTGTTTCGGCAGTTTACCCTTCGATCGTCCAATAATCGAATCAACGTCGACAGCGCGCCGGTAAATGGGGATTTTTAATCGTATTATGCTAGCGGGGATGAGATAACGGTGATTACAGTGAAGTCGATGCACGATTAATCGTCGAATCGACCGGTTAATTGGTTTTAACGGCCGGCGAAGGTGGCACGGGGGTGCGGCGCGAAAGAGGAGGGCAGGGTGGGTGGGCCCCCGTACTTGAGACTGTTTTGCAATGCCTGGCGGTGATTAATTAATGAAAACACTCGAAGGCAATATGTAATTCATTCGATTATCCGTGCGGATAATTCCATCGCGCGGCGAATTACAGGATACGTAATCGCGATCCTGCATTAGCCGGGGACGTAACGAGGCGGAATATTTTAATAATAAACAGGGGAAAATGCTCGGCCGCCGCGCCGTTCCACGTGCACGGCCGTGCGCCGTGTTTTTCGGCGTAGATTTAAACGCGTCAATAACGCGGCACAGGGGTCGACCGATAATGCTGTTAATTAAATAAAACGCTGGTGCGCGCGCGCCGCGAAGATTTGCATTACGTTTTTATCTCGTCCGATCGGGGCTCTGCTCCTCGTTTACAGGTAGCCGCGGGGTAGATTAATTCCGAAACGCTTCTAAGCGCTCGTTTAGCTTGTAAACCTGCTGATACTTGTATATGCATTGCTGTAGCTCTGTGATTGGTATATTAATTTTATGAGACTGAGATTATTCGATGGATATGAAACGCAAGCTTTTTCACTGAGAATTTTCAGTTACGCGGTTAAATTGCTCCTCGAGCAAAACTGGCTACATATTCGCGTCCAGAGAATTCTGCAACGTGAAACGGCCCGTGCCTGTTTTCCTAATTATCGCGGTATTTGCCTTGCGACGCGAAAGAAGCGCGGAGAAAAGGGAAGGACTTCACTTTTTGTCCGAACTTGGTACGTGTTCTCGCCGGGCACAACCAGCAGCGTGGAGAGAGAGAGAGAGAGAGAGAGAGAGAGAGAGAGAGAGAGAGAGAGAGAGAGAGAGAGAGAGAGAGAGAGAGAGAGAGAGATGTTCCGAGGGGTTCGTGCGGTCGCGAATCGATACGGAAACGACAAAAGGGATGTGTCTCGATGATGGACGAAACACGGCCATACACCTGCACGACGGGTTGACCCAGTTCTCCTCGTTATAATTTGACACGGAGGAAGGGCGAAACGCTTTACTTTCAGCTCCCACCGCCTCTGCCGGGGATTAATTGATCCTCGTCGATCGCCCCGGAATCGAGTTAAAAATCCTCGGCTCGCGCCAAAACGTAAACCGATACCCGCGGTTTTCTGCTTGGCAAAAAAAAAGGAACGGGGGAAGAAAAGGCGCGATCTAGTGGACGAGATTATACGGTTTAATAATGCGCACGTTAGCTGCCCCACATCTCCGCCGAACCGTGGCAAATCCGTCGAATAGAATTGGAAAAGAAGGAAATATCGGTAACAAGCCGCGTATATAACGCGAAAAGCGGGGGGAAATGCGGGAACGCCTCATAAGAGCGGTCATCCGTTTCTCCGTTAACGGTGTTAAGAGAATTAAAGGCAATCTTGAAAACAACGGCCGCGTTGCTACGGCGTGGCCGCTGAAAATGCGATATCGACCGAGCGCGCCCTTCTTTGTCGCTTTTCTTTTTCGAAAGTTCCGCTAAACTACAATCATTTTCACGCGGAAGTGATCGCGGCCGGTATTATCCGTCGTAAACGTTGCACGCGCGGATAATGGCGGCACTTATTCTCAAATCATCCGAATTACGGTGCGCCTTCGAAACCGGCGCGTAATTGTCTGTCGAATACGACCGCCGTAAGCCGATGCATATCAACGAGAAATATTTATGCCTGAAAATAATCGCCCGGCGTAGCCACTGTCGACGGGCCGCTTTATCGCCGTATAATTTACACCATTGTAAATCTTTTTACTGCCACTTGGGCTTTTTCTGCCCCTCGGAAGCGCGCGACTCTGCTGCTCTCTTTCGCAGCACACTTCCACTTTCTCTGCTAGTCTTGTTTCAGCGAGAAAAAAAAGTAGGCGAAATATGGATGCTCTGGGCGTGTTAGCTTCTTCTACCGTTTTTCCTCGTCACGGCGTTCTGTTCGACGCTCGTTTGTCATTTATGGCTTGAAAATACATCGGGGGACGATAAGGATCCCTCCTGCCAGAGAATTAGTCATATTTTGCATTTGCGGATGGTTGTTTTGTAAACACTCGCGGAATGTAAAGGGAAACGGTGCGCGAGCTAGTGGAAAGTGACTGCGCTCGGTGCATTTGTTTCGACCCCCTGACCTAACCTCCAAACGGCGCAACGTACCGATAAGTAAGATTCTGCTGATTCGGTTAGAGTTTCTGGGAGATCGCGGTAAGAGTTCTCTGTCGTGTAGAGGCGAGACGAATGAATAAACAGGGACGCGCGAAAGAACGGTTGAAGACGGTAACTCCGAGTATAAACAATTCCGCCGTGATACATGTTTACTCTCGGATAATTTTTGGACGCCGGCCAGCGTAGTTTTCACGCTCGGCACGTCAATTTGGTACTGGCAAGCGGCCGAAATTTTCGTCAAACAGATGACCGAATGACTGTTATTATCCGCTTGTTACAAACGAGAACGGAGAATGCTTAATCTCGATGCTAGCGATGCCCGCCAAAAAAAACCGACATTGTTGTCACATTTAATGGCTGACTGCAGATGTAGGTTAGGAATTGATATGTCAGATAGGTTAGGAGTTCAATTTCTCGCGTAAACGTTAAGTGACTGATACTTGAATTCTGGATGATAGCCTGTTTCCAATTTTCAATCAATTTGACGCGCGTTTAAATATTTCTCGAATTTTTGGTTAAAACTCTCGGTATATCTGTGTACGAATTGATATGACATAACGGCTGAGATAACAACGTCTAGAAGAGAATATATCGGAATCGCATGTGCAACGAGCGAGCGCATTAACGTCACGACCCGAGTACATATACGCGAACTGTGAGCAGTAGCTGAATTAGAGCCCCGATCGTGTCAACACTGAACGGATAGACGTGGCAACGTTGTACGGACGAGTTTAGTAGCCGGCTAGCCAAAGCGCGGAGTAGCCGACCGGTGGAACGTCCGCACGTCCGGGAACGACCTTCCTTTACTCGTCCCGTGTCGAGGAACCTTGCCTCCCGGACCGTCCAACAGAGTCCTTTATCCCCTTCGAACCAACAATTTTTGGTCTCGATACATCCATCAGTTTCCGCAGCGAAACATCCAACAGCAGACTGGTTTTTTCCCCAAATTCCTTATGTAAATGTCTCAAGCTAAATGTCAGATAGTAGTTTCTACGGACGTATATATCATAAATTCAACTTAACGTTGACCGTTACGCTGAACATGCCAGCGCAAGAACGTACTAACGAAAGCTACGAGACAGCTTTTCTTTCTCCTGTCCAGTGATTAACGAAAGAAAAAGCGTCCCCAGCGGTAACTATATACGGTATACGTATAGAGTTTTTTTTCGGCGCACTCCCAAGACGGAGGTTTATTCGATTAATTCGCCTTAGACACGGAGTATCGTGTAATCCGACCGCGGTTACACGTCCTAGGGGGTTTCACTTCGCAGTTGGCACACGTGCGCAGGTGGAGTATGGCTTTTGCTAGGCGGTGGTTTTTTACACCGCGAGCTCTAGTGGCTTTTTCCCATCGTTTCTTTTGGTATCCAGCGGCGCGAGCGGGACGGAGAGGGGGCGAAAAGAGCGGCAGCGGGAACGCGGCTGTCGGAAAAGGAAAGTAATACACCCGTGGCGGAGAAAGAGAGAAGTCAGGGTTCGGGGGCTTCGTTCCTTCCAGCTGGCCTGGCACGGCAAAGGAGGCCTTGTCGCGCGGCTGCTCGTTCGGTCAATGTCTTCTCTTTCTTCCTCTCGCTCTTCCTACTCCTGCTTTCCTCGTCCGACCCCCTCCGTTTCTCGCCGCCCTCCCCTCCCACTTTCTCTACGGCCTCCCATCCCTTCTACCTTGCTCCCTTCACCTTTACCCCGCTCCATCGTTGCCTCTCTTTCATTCTCCCCACCATTCGTGTGCTGCATCGCGCACACGAGACACGGTGCTGGGCTGCTTGTGAATCCTGCTGTCATCTTTGCGAACGCCCGTCCGTCTTCTTAGAGTGCTCTGAAATCTGAACGAGAATATCGCATCGGCCCTATCCACCAGCACGTATCTCCGACACGTATATTTATATACACATACGATATATATACACACACATATATATGCACATATATATTCTTGGCTTACCCAAAGAAACGAGTACGTTTATCACGATAACGGTATTTAAGTGTACAGAGGGGAAACATCGGGGGAGAAAAAGAGAAGGTGGTGGGGGCAGAGCGCCACCCGTTCGGAAATGTGCACTGACATCGCGGTTTAAAGGCACCCGACGGACAGTGGAGTTCTCGTGTGGCTTTTTCTACTGTGTGCGCGCAAACCAACGTCAAAGTTCTTCTCCTGCTGGCGCTCTTTGTACCGATCGACGGTTCACGGGTGACGCAAAAAAAAAGCAAAATGTAAAAAAAGGCAACGAGATCGGCGAGCGATTTTTCACCGCGGTGCAAAGTTGTGGGCAGGGGGGTCCGTGGCGGTGTTTACCATACGTGTTGAATATACGGCCGTTCCCTGGTCGGTCGGATTTTATACGCGTGTCAGATTCGAGCGCGGCCAGCGATACATCGGTATCACTGTTCCGCGTATCGGTGCACGACGAAAGACCGCACGAATGAAATTCGATTATTTTAATTCGCGCCGATGGTGCTAGAGATCGCGCGGAGCCACCGTACGGGATTATGTTACGTTTATCGCGATACCGCTTGCAACAGCATCCTTAGGTTCATGTAAATAACGACAGCCCTCTCAGAATGTAATCTTGCGTTCTTAAAAATGTATCTTGAGCGTTGAAATCGCGGATTGTATTTCAGTAACATTCTACAAACTTCTGAGAAAGTCGAATTCAATTGTTACGTGTTTACGAATGAAGTAAAAAGAGAACTGTTTGCCTGACTTTGTTCATTCAAATGCATTTTTTATTGGGATCATTGCGTATAAGTTGTGTTCCCTTCTAACTTGCGTTCCTTTTTTTTCTGATTACAGAGTGCAATAAAGCTAGCTGGTAAAAATAATGTCAAGAAATTGCACACGCTGCTGTCAATAGTGGAAGAGAAACCAAAGGTGGACACGGGGCAGAATAATAGACACAACGAGCACCACATCAAAAACCATTTCAAGCACAACCATTATACACACAATTCCATACTGACACCTTCGACGCTTAACCAGGTAACTTTCGAAGAATCTGTGCTACACTGGCTGCGCCGAAGCAGGGAAGTGTAATTAGCTGACTGTACTATGTTCGCTCCGCAGGGCCTAGATGCAGGTACAAGTGACGATAGTGGTAGAGCATCTGAACAATTGCATGGCCCTGGTATACCTAGGGATTGCCAGGACGCAGACAGTTCCAGGGACCACCTCAGCGATGTAAGTGAAACTGCGTTAATAGAAATACCTGGCTTAACTACTTTATTCTTCCTCGTTCTTATATACGTCTTATCGGTTTACAGGCTAGCAGTCATTGCAGCTCGGGTAAAGGTTATATCGTAAGTATCAGAACTGATGAAGCTGAATTGTTGCTCAGAAATGACAAAGACCGTATTAATTATAAGCCGTTCTGTTCTTCTTGTTACAGTGTGATAGTGAAGGAGAAGACGATAAGGTACGTAGCCTTTCTTATGCTCTTGCGTCGATGTAACGTATAATGGCGAGAGAATCTTTATCCTGACGAATACTTTTGATTCCAGGGCTCGGATGCTGAATCGATACTCTTTGAATCTTCTACCCCACCACCCCTTGCACGTAAATGTACGTAATTGATACATTAGCAACAGCACCGGGCTGTCTCCTAAATAGTTGCTTGGAACGAATGCTTGTGTTCCAGACGAGTTGCCATCATCTTCACCACACGTATTGCCTCCAGCGAATGGGGCAGGAGGTTCTCCTCCAGATACCGGTGGACAAATCTCTAATCCAGCAACGGATGCTCCGGCACCTATACCGCCTCCTGTGCCTGCGTCTGCACCAGTTCCAACAGCGCCAAGTCCTCCCAGTCCCACTCTGCCCCCTCACATATCCCAACCACCTGTAAGTAAATTCTTGTGACTTCTCGCCTCGGTTCTTGCAGGTGCAACGATGCAACAGAATTTTCATGAAACGCTCTCTTTCAGATGACTAGTCCATTGGCAGCGAATCCACGTGCAATAGCTCCGCAACAGCGGCCTGCTTCCCCTGCTCTGCCACCACCTTCCTTGTCCCAGCAGCCTCACACTACGATACCTGCAGTACATACACCTAATGTGCCCCTCGTTTCATCGAGTCATACAACTAGTCCTGCGGTAGCCAGCTTAGGTGTCACGCCAGCAGCACCGTCGAACGGAGCGACGACCACCAGCTATCCACCACCGATACCCATGGCCGCTTATCCCCAAACGCAACCGTCTTACCCACCTCTTTATACACCGTATACTGCTCTAAATCACAGCCCATACCTTCCACCAGCGGTACCATCTCCCTCTCATTCTGCTTCTTCGCGGGCAGAAGTGGTAAGTCGGATGTCCCCTTCGTTTCTATTAAATCGTCTATTAAGTCCTGCTTAACCGCTACTATCGGTGTTATTGGTTTTCAGAGAGGAAGTAGAGCTTCCCCGTGTACTAATATAAGCAAACAGCCTGTAGGAAATAATACCACGAACCACAATACTCCGCTGAGCGCTGCCACTACGACATGCGTATCCACGATAACCAATACAGTCACTACGGCGAACACCATCGCTCACAGGGACATGGTAGCCTGTAGCGTCACAGGAAGGAACAATAATTCACCCCGTGGACATAGCCCGAACCGAGAGAGGGACAGTTACAGGTATAATCTTGTAATCCATGGACGCGCGCGCATACATGCATGCGTATATTCTTGTAGCTCGTGGTGGAAAAGATGTTATAGTAAACAATAGTGGTTGTTACAGCAGTAACGTGAGCAGCCTAAGTCGAGGTAGCATAACGCCCGTAAGCGTGCCAAACACATCTTCTCCAGCAAATTCTAGTCTACCTGCTTACACCAAGCCTCAAGGATGGATTGGGTATGATGAACATTAGACGTCTCTCGAACCTGTACTTACATCGAATAAAACTTGCTTTTAGGACAATTTATACATATTGATGTGTAACTTGCAGTAGCAGCACAGCTTCGCAACTGTCTCCAGCGACGGCGACGTCAGTTCCAAGGCCGACCCCTCCACCCGTACCGCTTGGCATGCACACGTTCCCGCCGCCGATGTTCGCGGCACCGCTACCACCCCCCGTGTCCAGTTCCAGTCCACACACGTCACTGCCTTCGCTACCACCGCCAACGACCAATCCCAACCCGTTCTCCGCCGAGTCGCTCTTCCAAACAAGTAAGTCTCTAAGCTGTGCTCCGAGTTCCGTTTGGAAGTCGAGCGCGATAGAAAAAAAAGCAAACGGTAGACCGAGAAGGGGTTGCAAGGGATGAGACACTAACCGAAACAAGGGGTGACTCATGTCGCAGGTCAGGCAGACCTGTTAAGGCGAGAGCTTGACAATAGATTCTTGGCATCCCAAGACAGAAACGTTGGAGTCGGAGTTGGTAACCTGGGACCGCCACCGTACCTCAGGACCGAGATGCACCATCACCAGCATCAGCACACACATGTGCATCAGCATACGACGCCTCTGTTACCGCCAGCGGCTGCCAGCAGTCTCTTTCCACCCCCTATTGTACGTACTAAATGCTATCGGCGTGCGCCCCAACTTCAATCTCTCCGCACGCTCACCATGTAATTGTTTTTTTTTTCAGTTTAAGGACATCCCGAAACTGGGAGGTGTCGAGTCCCCGTTTTTTCGTGGCAATTTGAACCTTTCTGGGTACTCCGGTTTCAACACTGGTCTCCTACATCCGGGGATCGGTCCGCCCTCGACTCCCTTTGTACCGCCTAACCATTTAACATCGTTTGCACCAAAGGTAAAGCGAACACTTGAATGTCTTATCGCTGTCAGATACATCAGTTTCTCGTAGAACTTGTTTCTGCAATTGCAGAAGAGTGGGAAGTGGAACGCGATGCACGTACGCATCGCATGGGAAATTTACCACCACCAGCAGAAGCAGCAAGCGGAAGCTAAAGCGGGCGGCGTCGTGGGCTCCAAGACGGAACTATTGAGACCACCTGGACACCTTTATCCAGGAGGACCAGGAAGCGGTCTTGGAATGGGAGCACCTCCTATGGCACCACCGTTCGCTACTAATATACCGCCAGCACACCCAGCACCACCTCCGCCTCACCCTGTTGGCTTTCTCTCTACACCAGCGTCACATTTAGGTAAGTTTCGTAACGACTCATCGTCTATGGAACGTTAATGATGCAGAAACGACTGCCATGTGATCGCCCTTTGAAAATTGTTGTAGGGACAGGAATGTCGCCGTTTGGAAGATACCCAACGACATTCGGCGCGCCGAATCCGAACTTCCCTGGTCTTTCTGGTTTCCCTCCGTCGAGGGAAATGCCACCCTTGGGTGGTCTGGGCTCCGTACATGATCCGTGGAGAGGGTATGTGTCTATCTTCAATGTGTAACTTGAAAAATAACTTAAGCTTTCGTAGCCATCTAAGAAGTACCATCTATTTCATTTTATCTAGATTGCAACGAGCCTCCACCGGTTTCCCGCCGACCACGGTCGCGTGGAGTCTGAAACCGGAACCGCCCCCGATCGATAGACGAGCAGAGCTCGAGGAACGCGAGCGGGAGCGAGAGCGGGAACGGGAACGAGAACGCGAGCGTGAACGTGAACGGGAACGAGAGCGCGAGCGAGAGCGTGAACGGGAACGGGAGCGTATCAGGCGCGAGAAAGAGCGAGAACGGGAGGAGCAGCGGGAACGGGAGAGACGAGAACGCGAGAAGGAAGAGAAAAGGAAACAGCAGGAAGCCGCCGAAAGAGAGAGGGAAAGGCGGGACAAAGAACGCCGCGAAATGGAGAGAAGAGAGATGGAACGCGAGAGATTGCTTCATCAAAATCGACAGCACGTTGTGGTGGGTCGTGACCGATCGCCTCTTCGAAACGGATCGGCGCCGATCGACACTGGCGAGGTACGCGTGAAGGAGGAACCGCGAAGCAAGGACGACGAAGTCGTGATGCTCCCGAGGCCACCAGGTCCTGGCCCTGGGCCACCGCCCACGTCAGGCCCCGGTCCAAGCCCGATGCCTGACACGAGGTATCACCATCCTCACCCTCACTCGTACCTCGCGAGGCATCCCCACGGCATGCCCGCGCCGCATTCCATGCCTAGAAGTATGCTTCCTGGTTTGGGCGCGCACCCGATGCAACACTTCCCGCCGCCAGGTGGGCCCACCGGCCAGCCCGGTGGTCCCTGGCCCGGAGATCCCTTCAGGGACTATCGTTACGATCCCCTGCAGCAATTACGTTACAACCCGCTGATGGCTGCCGCTGCATTTCGAGCGGAGGAGGAAGAGAGGGCCAAACTGTACGCAGGATATCCACCGCCGCCTGTAAATTCTCTAAGGGGCAAGGACCCGAGCCCCGGCCCCTTGAGCAACTTGCATATGCATCATAGAGCTGGGCCAGGACCAGGGATGCCCACGCGACAACTAGAACCTGCTATGATGCACGCCGATATACACAAGAAAGAGGACGCCTCGCAATCTCGATGATACATCCTCCCCGCGTCCTCGGCTTCGGCAAGTGAACGCACTAAAGGGTCAGCATTCTGAGCGTTCCCCGAGGGCCCACCGGTGCTGATACTTTCGCTAAACGGAGAAGGGGCGTTTATTTAATGAAGAAAAAAAGAATGAAAATTGTACATAGATTATATAATATTTATAGTTATATCGATGAAAGTGCGACGGAGAGAAGAGGAGGGGAACGCGTTGGAGAACATTTGCGAGCGCACTCGCGAGGAGGATCGTTACGAAGATGCCTTGTTGTTATCGCGATCGTTGGGCTCGTCCCGTTTATAACGCGGCGAAAGTTAAAGAGATGAAGCAGTTCGTTAATAATAGAAAATGAAGAAGGGGAAGAGAACTCACCAAGGCATCGATAATTTGAAACGTTAAACGTGTCACGGGCAGGAAACTACGATGACGTTATATAATGTGATGATTCTCTGCAAGCTTCGGGGATCTGACTGTTCATAGCGATATATAAACTTTAATCATTACGATTAACTATGCGTACAGTTTAAACAAAAAAACAAAAAAAGGTATCGTGTGTAATATTATAGATATTGTAGAATGCGAGACGATGCTACCGTAATGGAAAAAAAAAGATTGGAATCCAAGTTGAGAAGGAAAAGTTAAGCAGATCTCTACCATTACTCAAAAGTTATTTAATTATTTATTTATTGCGACGTATAAACGAATCTCTACTACTGACGTACGAATACGATCGTAAAGCAAAAAGAAAGAGAAAAGGTTGCCCTTAATTTAATCGATAATAATATAACGAAAGTTTACGTATGGATTTTTCATTTCTCCATAGAGATTCATTTTTAACCCGTAGGAATATGATAGCAAAACCGAGAGGGGCAAAAGAGTAACAAACTTTTCGCTTCTGGCGGTACAAGCTTGCTTTTTTCCCTCGTTTCTTGCATCGAGAGTAGAATTCGCACTCTGGTGCTTTCCTGTGATATGAAAAAAAAAAGAAGAAAAATAACAAGATCGTCGAGAAGCATTGCAATCGTTTTCTTTATAGTAATTCGTAAATCAAAATGCAATTTTTGATGAAATTATAAGCAGTTTTTGCGAAAAAGAAAACCTTTTATTCGATCAGGGAATATGGGACCCGGGAGTGAATAAACACAAGAGCAGTTTGTCCGTGCCAAAGTGCTTTAATTAAAAAATACGTTTAACACTACATAGAAAAATTGCAACTTCTGATTTTTCTTTTTTGTATCTTTATCAACAAATGAAAATGAAATACGGCTTTGCACCTTTCTTTCATCATCGTCCTCTTAATTGTCGGCCATATACGTCATTTATGTTACCAGAGAACCAATCTTGAGATCTCTCTCTTTCTCTCTTTCAAAAAGTAAAAGATATATTCGTGCCATGGATCAGGATGAATTTGAAAAGCCTGATGCCTCTAAAGCAAACAAATTCTTACTTCCCTTGTCAAGTAAATCGGGCTCTTCAAACTTTGTTTCGTTTATACCGTGTAAAGTCATCACGAAAATGTGTATTATATTATATAATTAACGACCATACGCAATTCAAAAATTGTAGATATTTTTCATCGATGCAAGGTTGCAATGTGATGGCAATGATTCTGTTTTTGTAGATATCGCGAAGTATAAAAGAGGATTTTGTGTGAATAGGTTTTTTCTAAAATTGATTCTTTGTAAAAGGGTCTAATAATCATAGTTTCTATCAAACCTGGTCTCTCTTCGTCTAGTACATTTCACCAAGCCTGAAACGTCTCTTACAGCTCATAAAGACATCAGAAAATTTGTCCTAGATAAGTACTATCAGCACGTGTTACGGTAAAATCTCTTCCTCTTTTTTTTTTTTACAAAATTGCATTTGTATATTACGAGCATACGCTAGAAAGTAATATTTATTCTGAAGTCTTCATGCCTTATATTTAATACTACATCAAACGACAATCTAAGAATACATATGTTCGTTTTTTCCTTTGCACGGGGTCATTAACATTCAGGTACCAATCAATTGCAATATATTTGACACGTGTGAAATTCATATATTTGAAAAGCAGTACTTGTGAGTCACGAACGGTGCCTCGTCATCGGAACACAATTAATTACCGTAAACACCGTCGTGAACGAGTCCTATTGTATTGTTTCTTTTTAATATTTCAGTGCGTATTTTTCACTTCCCTGTCAATTATGTTCGAATGGAGTGGGTAAAAATGGTTTTGCTTAATATATTAAGACGACCAACGAGGATGAACTGTGTCTGGTCAAATTCAGTTCTGGCTTTATATGTACAAAAAAAAGAGACAGAAAAGGAAAAAGATTGCTATCGAGAGCTGCTGGAGCTCGATCTTGTGTAACGACGGTGCCGGTGCCGTGGATTGTTCGGGGGACTTCGTGATCGGGTTCTCGGTCTACGTCTAGGTGGCCGTGGGCTTCTGCGGCGATTGATCGGCGGTGAACGTCTACGATAACGCGGCGGAGTATTCCTACCGCCGCCTCCCCATCGCGGCGGCGCCCTTCTTCCCATTAAAGGGGACATCCTACGCATCGGTAATGGCCGTGGCTTTGGTAATAATACTGGAGCAGCTGTGATTTCCTGGCCATCTATTTGTCCTGCACAGAATCGTAATATTCGATCAACAGAAGCGATCGATACCTACCGAACGGATTGGGAGAGAGCTCAATATTTAAACATACCGCCATCCATGTGTTTCATTGCATTCTCTGCCTCGTCCGCAGTTTCAAACTCCACGTACGCGAAGCCTCGTCCTTGATTGGGATGAAGCTTGTCCATAGCAAAGTCGACCATCTTTATCTGGCCGTACGTGGAGAAGATCTCCATGATGTGTTCTTTAGTGACGTTACGCGTCAAATGACCAATATGTATCTTCGTTGGTCTGGGAATCGGTGACCTTTCTCTGCGCTTCCTGCGCGGCGAAGGCGATCTACGAAGGGGATGGAATAAAATAAACCACGCTATTAGTAAAATGTAATCGAACGATCCGTACACCTATCAGGTTGATGTATCTACCTGGAACGTCCTTTGGGTTTAGGTTTATCGACCACGGAATTGCTACTCTTCTTCTTGTCCTTCTCCCTATCTCTGTCTCTATCTCTATCCCTATCCCTATCTCTTTCCCTTTCCTTCTCTCGTTCCTTCTCCTTGTTATCATGCCTTCGCGAAGCATCAACGCTTTTGCTACGGCTACGTTTCCTTCCCCTTTCTCTGGAGCTCCCGGACGAGCTTCCCGAACTGCTAGAGGTGGTGCTAGAAGAGGAGCTCGATCTGGAACTGCTTCCGCTGCTTGTGGACGATGAACCAGAACTGCTGTCCGAAGAACTACCGAGCAGAGATAACGGAGGCTTTGTACATATGATACCCGGACGAATTATTACAGTTTTATTACAGAAATTGACACGATCTTACCTACTGCCACTGCTGGATGACGAAGCGGCGCGCTTCTTCCTCTCCCTCTCCCTGCCTCTTTCCCTCTTGTTCTCTTTATCAGTCGCCTCGGAGTCGCTTTTACCCGTGCTATCCTTACGACTGCGTGCCCTGCGGCCACATGAAAACACCCGGCAATGACGAGGTTACCGTCGTACGAAGGGAACACAGGGGGAGCATCCCCAAAATAATACGTATTACTTACATTATAAAATGCTGTAGGTTTGCAAATTATAGGCGCGATTTTCGTCTCCGTGAACTGAAAGTAAAACTTTGTTGAACGCCGTGTGAACGCCAATAATGGCGGATGGTGCCGCTAAAATTATCGTCGCCTTTCACGGGACACGTTCACGCTGTTCGCCGCCTATTGAATGGAACCGCGTGCAAACACCACGCGAAAGCGATAATTACGAACTTTTTTATCTCATCGTCCATTCCATAATAAAGTAATACGCGAAGTTTACGAAGCGCACGAAACAAAATTACTAATGAACTGACGCGGCGCTCATGTCGCTGATTCCCGCCGGGTCCCGACCATAGTATCACGCCGACCATAAATCTATGAAAATCCGATCGCAGCACCGAGCGCCTGTTTTCCAAAATATTACACCAATTCCGACGGATATGCTACGGCGGACAGTTTTCTTTTACTCTCAATCGTCTCTATTTCATTAAATACACTGCACTTGTAATTGTGTACAGCGCCTGTATATAATAATATTATGCAATTATGTTAAACCGCTTCAATGATTCTCATATTCATTTATTTGCACTCTGAGAATGTAAAGCTCTCGTGGACAAATTCCGATTCGTTATGCAACGAAATTCGTTAACAGCGTTATTAATTTATTACTTATAAATGAGGGTCGATAGTAATTTATTTGGTTCAGGTTCATCCAGGTTCACGGTTCGCTGAACAGGGGGACCAAGCCGTCATTCATTGGCCGAAGTTCCCGTTTAGTTAGCACCAAATAGGTAGGAGGCGCTAGCTACATCACACACACATACCTAGGTGTATCAGTGAGCACGCACACAACCTTTCGACGTTGGTGAAATGTTACCATCAGTTACCATGACGACCGCCGCCATTTTTAAATGTTTCAAATTGGCGCGGACACGAGGGACACGAGGAAGTGTACAGAAGTGTAGCTCAATAACCCACGTGGATCTGTCATCGCTGCATCGCATAAGATAAGTAATTTTTGTAATATAGCGTCTTTGATATATTGTAAGTTTTTTTATTCATTGCATTAATTTAAGTTTCAGATTATGTCCGGGCCTAAGAAGTGCGAAGTGAAAGGTTGCGAATCGGGAAATTCACTATTGAGGGCATTTCCCGATATCCTTAAAGACCGAGAGAGGTGCTTAAAATGGATTGCTGCTTGCGGCAATCCATTGTTAATGCACCAATCTCTTCGCAACAAGAAGATCTGCGATGCGCACTTCTTAGGCATGTACAAATTACAAAGGAAACTTTGTAAGACTGCGGTTCCAACGCTTCAACTTCCAGGTATGTTTAATATATAGAGTGTACTGAACTAATAGTCGGAGGACACTGCGCTTTTATAGTTACATTATCGACTAGCAATAGAACAAAAAAGTATTGATACATTTTTCTGTATCTCTTAGGGTTTAACATTTATAAAGTTTATAATATTCGAGATTCATTCCTTACCGACATCTCGGATTTTAAAAGCTTTATAAATGATTAAACCCGAAGAGATACAGAAAAATGTATGAATACTTTTTTGTTCTATTGCTAGTCGACAATGTAACTACAAAAGCCCAGAGTCCTCCGACTACTAGTTTAGGAGACAGAAATTTAAATTTAACCCATTATTACTGCAAAATGGAAGCTCAAACGCGAAATCGTTATTCTTGATTTTCGTCTTATTTTGACCTCTAGAATCATTTGCATGGTTTACATATAATTTACTTTACTAAAAACTATTTTAATATTTTGTAGCACCAATTGATGTTAGCTGCTTGCTACAGCATGCAGTTGACCATCAGGAGGTACCGGAAGTAAGGGAACCGTTGGATGTACATATTGGTAAGGAAATACAAATATATACTTATTATAAAATGTAGAATGCATGTGTTTGTTTTTTTTAAACTTAGAATTTAACTAGTTTATACAATATGAATATTTGTAATTTGTGTTACAGATAATAATAATAATGGACCCTGTGGAGGGATTGGCCGCCTGGAGGTTCAGCAAGCAGCTGAACGTATGGAGGTCCATACTGGTAAGAAAATACAAAAATTCGATACTGTCTCCCTTGTTTCAGTAGTACAAATTGAATTTTTCTATCTTTATGCCATTCCGATCAGCAAATTATTAATTTTCGTACAAAGCCTAGGTTAGTTACATCGCAAAAATGTCAATATTAAGCTGCTATTTCAACAGCAGCTTAATATTAATATTTTTCCGATGTAACTAGCCTAGGAGAACGCGAGTCAATCACACTCTACTGTAACTATCCGCCAGATAACTTTTATCTAGAGGCGAAGAAATCGGACGTAAAAGTCTCTCTTACCCCATAACTCGAAGATTTTAGTTCTTCCCTTCAGATTCGAGTTAACGAATTAATCATTTGCAATACATTTTACAGATACTGGATATGCTGTTGCTGGTACCTCTGGACAATCGTTGCGGACAAGGAAAGGTACTGTGACGTTTTATATTAAAAACTATTGTTAAGGTTGTTTTATCCAAAATCCAGTTCCTATAAAAACTCCCTTAAACTTCTGTTATTTGTACTATTTATTAGTATTCCCCAATTCCTCCTTTTAATATACACCCCGCGTCAAAATTAAGGGAACACTATAATTTCCCGAAAATTTTGGTCATTTTCAAATAACTTTATCTCTGCGAAAAATTGTCGCAAAAAATATTTAAAAATCGCGTTTTAAAGCTTGAAGTTTCTAGTTTTTGAATCAAGGACTTATTTATATTTTTTCATCCATTATGATACTGTATTATGAAGATGAAGCGCAGGAAACGAAGTTTCAGAAATTTTTGTCTAGTTTGAACGTATGCACGGGACAAACAAAATTTTTTCTGGTAAATCCAATGAAAAGCTCCTATAGAGCAAACGTTTCTCTTTAATTCCGTGTTTTTGGTTTTGTTGTATGATTTTTATTGACCGAGTTATTCGCGATCCGAGCAAGAAAGGTACTTTTCACTTTGAACACCTGTAATTTGCGAGCTCGTGGTCGTAGACAAATTTTCATGAGTGTTTTGGAAAGCTAAGACAGTTTCCTTTCAGAACCTTGAGTTGCCAATTCAATGAGATTTTTTTTAAATCGTATTAAATTCATTTTAAAATGATCTCAAAAATTGGATATGTACCATTTTTTAGAAAACATGATGCCACTTCAAGGAAAATCATGGAATCATTCAAGTGTCCACGTTTTTTGTGAGGTAAAACTTCCCCTTAAACACTGTGCAAAAGGCCGGACCGATCAGATTTTTTTTCCTTATGTCCTCGATGGTCAAACATGCAATATGGTCTGAAAAATTGAAGGAACACCTGTTTTACGTTATGTTTCTCTCTAAAACCCTTTCCATTGTTCTCGCGGCTTTTCAACGATTGTTGTACGTTTTTTTGTTAGTTCAACGTCATTTTAGTAAACAAGAAAAGATTTCAAAAATTTAAGAAAAACATTTTCGAAACTCGTGGCGCGCTTTGGGTGGTGCTAATGTCAGTTATTGAAGTACAGTTTTCGTCATTGCGAAGAGTTTGGATAAAAATGTTTTTTTTAATTTTTGAATCTTTTTTATACTAAAATGACGTTGAACAAACAAAAAAAAAACCGTTCAAAAGCAGCGAGAACAAAAGAAAGGGTTTTACAGAGAAACATTACGTAAAACAGGTGATCTTTCAATTTTTCAGACCATATCGCATGTTTGACCATCGAGGACATACGGAAAAAAAATCCTGATCGGTCCGGCCTTTTGCACAGTGTTTAAGGCATAGTTTTACCTCACAAAAAACGTGGACACTTGAATGATTCCATGATTTTCCTTGAAGTGGCATCATGTTTTCTAAAAAATGGTAAATATCCAATTTTTGGGATCATTTTAAAATGAATTTAATACGATTTAAAAAAATCTCATTGAATTGGTAACTCAAGGTTCTGAAAGGAAACTGTCTTAGCTGTCCAAAACACTCATGAAAATTTGTCTACGATCATGAGCTCGCAAGTTACAGGTGTTCAAAGTGAAAAGTACCTTTCTAGCTCTGATCGCGAATAACTCGGTCATTAAAAATCATACAACAAAACCAAAAATACGAAATTAAAGAGAAACGTTTGCTCTATAGGAGCTTTTCATTGGATTTACCAGTAAAAATTTTGTTTGTCCCGTGCATACGTTCAAACTAGACAAAAATTTCTGAAACTTCGTTTCCTGCGCTTCATCTTGATAATACAGTATCATAATGGATGAAAAAATAAAATTAAGTCCTTGATTCAAAAACTAAAAACTTCATGCTTTAAACCGCGATTTTTAAATATTTTTTGCGACCATTTTTCGCAGAGATAAAGCTATTTGAAAATGACCAAAATTTTCGGGAAATTATAGTGTTCCCTTAATTTTGACGCGGAGTGTAGATTCTTTATGCTGAGCATGTGCTAACAGCTTGTTTTTTTATTATAACCCGGAGCATGGGGTGTTGATAAAACCACCTTAAATTTTATACAGTTTTCTGGGTGCTGGAAATTCAGTTTTTTTTGCATGCGTAAATTGTTTTATTTATCACTATTTAGCATCTGTGCTGACATTGTTCAGAACAACAAGGACGTCCAGCCTTTCTCCGGATGAGGTGCGGCAGTACAACGTAATTGTCTCCTTGATGAAAACAAGGAGACAAATGCGTAAACGCCATGTAGATTGTAAGGAACGTTTGCAACATGCCGAAATGTTGCTAAAACGTGGCTTTGCGGAACGCATTGAAAGTCTGCCATCAACTGTGCGAGACTTTTTAGCATTACAAGTCCGTAACATGGGACGACCTAAGTTCAGTAGAAAGTACACATTAGATGATAAAATTTTTGCGCTTTCATTGCTGAAGCAAAGTCCAAAGGTTTATCGATACCTTTCCAATATTTTCCTCTTACCCAGTACAGAGACCTTAAGAAAATTGGTCACTAAAATCATTGTATCTCCCGGTATTAGTAAGTCTGTCTTCCACAGCATCGAAAATATACTCGACAATTTCGAGGATTCGCGGTACAGATATTGCATTCTGTTATTTGACGAAATGAAGCTTAGTCCCCGGCTTCATTATAATGTCAAATCCGATATTGTAGAGGGACTAGTAGATTTCGGGTTTTCGCGTAATAGAGACATTGCAGACCATGTTCAGGTTTTTATGTTAAGAGGGATATTTGGAGATAAACCTTGGAAGCAAACAGTGTCGTACTCCTTTTGTAGGGGCACCGCTTCATGGGAGTCGATAGCGCGTACATTTAAGGCCATAGTACGGGAATGCACTCTTATACGCTTAAGAGTTGTTGCTTCGGTTTGTGATCAAGGGTCAACAAATGTACGCGCGATTAAGCAATTACTTTTCGACACGAAAAGAGATTGCAAATCGGCTGAAGAGGGGCTCATCATCGTAGATGAACAAAAGATCGTACCACTGTTTGATCCGCCTCATTTATTAAAATGTATTAGGAATAATTTGTTAACGAAGGATCTTCGTTACACTCTGGACGGTGTAGAAAAAACAGCAAAATGGTCCCACTTCGAGGATACGTATTTCATTGATCGGTGTAGAGGTGATTTTAGAACTTTAGTTAATATTACGGAACAGCATGTCGTTCCAAGTAAAATTAAGAAGATGCGTGTCAAATATTGTACACAAGTCTTCTCGCGTAAAGTAGCATCTCTTATGGAACTTATGAGCACTACTGAGGCGGAAAGTGCTTGTAAATCCAGAAAGATGTCAGCTTCGGGAATAGATACGGCGATATTATTTCTAAATTTAAATTCACTTTTCGACAGTGTCAATAGTAGGACCATTTTGGACAACGAAAGCAACGCCACAGATATTTGGAATAAGTGTATAAACTTATTCCAAAGTATGCGATTTATCAAACGCAACGCGAGAGATAAAGAGCATCCTGCGGTGTTGCAGAATTGGATACATACCCTGAAAGGGTTCAAAATTCTGAAATCGTATTTGCTGGATCTTGGGTTTGCAGGATTCAGAACCAGAGATTTCAACCAAGATCCTTTGGAAAATTTTTTCTCGCTGGTACGACAACATGGTGGAAGAAATACAAATCCGACTTGTTCAGTATTTACCGAATACTACAAGTCACTGCTTATAAATTCATTGTTTTCCAACTCAGGAAGACAAAACTGCGAGGCAGATTGTAGTGAAAATTTGTTAAATGTTAAAGAGATTTTCGAATTTTCCTCTCGCAATCCAAATTCTCACTTTTCAAATGATGCAGTACCAGTAGTAGCTGTAGAATCAGTAGAGTCAATTTTGCAAAATTATGATGCTACTACTGTCAATTTAGATTACTTAGAACCCTTTATTCAAGCTTGTGCTACGTGTTGCCAAGCTTTTTTATCACAAAAAGAATTAATAGGACAATTTATGCGAGAGGTTTATGTTTTAACTAAACACTGTTTTGATCAATTCGCGGAACATTGCAATTTAAAACTTTTAATTCAAACTTGTTTAAGCCTTTCAGTTGATGTCAACCTGAGCGATTGCCCTTTAGGGCATCTCAAAGTGTATTTGACCGACAACTATGTCGATCATGTATTAAAAAAATGTATTTCTTCTACCAATATGCTACTAAATTGTTCTGAAGAACCTATGATTCCAATGTCTGGTTTGTCATTATGTGCTTTGACGTATGGCAAATCACATAGGAAACAAAGGTTCTAATTGTGCTTTTATTGGGTTGGCGAATAAGTTCGTAGCGTTTTATGTTTTCTTTTATCCTAGAACGATTTGTTTGCTGTTTGGCAAAGTGTTTATATGCATTCGAAAGAGCTTTTTCTGTTCTACAAAACTGTGATAATCGTTGTTTTGAATAATTTAATTTTTTATTATTTTTCAAGCTTAGAAATGGAATTTCCAGGAGGCAAAAATCAACATTTTCGCGCAATTGACTTGCCTATGACACCTTCTCCGTACACGTCGCAAATCTCCCGAGCGGCTGCGGCAGCTTTTTGACTTCGATGAAAGCGAAGAAAAGCAGATGTCGAAAATGTTGATTTTTGCCTCCTGGAAATTCCATTTCTAAGCTTGAAAAATAATAAAAAATTAAATTATTGAAAACAACGATTATCACAGTTTTGTAGAGCAGAAAGAGCTCTTTCGAATGCATATAAACACTTTGCCAAACAGAAAACAAATCGTTCTAGGATAAAAGAAAACATAAAACGCTACGAACTTATTCGCCAACCCAATATATATCCGAATCTACTTTTAAGTCTTTTTGCATGTATGCGATTGCAGCATGAGTGTGTAATGCGTTTTTTATTATGTATATATGTTTGGCTATCGGACTGTTGCATGAGTGTGTAATGCGTTTTTTATTATGTATATATGTTTGGCTGTCGGACTGTTGCATGAGTGTGTAATGCGTTTTTTATTATGTACATATGTTTGGCTGTCGGACTGTTGCATGAGTGTGTAATGCGTTTTTTATTATGTATATATGTTTGGCTGTCGAACTGTTGCATGAGTGTGTAATGCGTTTTTTATTATGTACATATGTTTGGCTGTCGGACTGTTGCATGAGTGTGTAATGCGTTTTTTATTATGTATATATGTTTGGCTGTCGGAATGTTGCATGAGTGTTTAACTTTTTATATTGCAGGAGTGTTTGACTTTTTATATTGCAGGAGTGTTTGACTTTTTATATTGCATGTAGGAGTGGAAATGAATGGTTGGTATGCGCATGGGGTTAGCGGTTTTAGTCGGTATAAATCCGACACTGCCTAGTAGTGCGGATCCTAATAGGCGTCTTTTGAAGATTCCCGCTGTTTTCCCTCGTAAAAACAACCGAAAGAAAAAAAAAATTTTGTAAACAATTTAATTATTTTGCAGATTCTATTGATGTCAACGAATTGAAGCAATTTGGGAAATAGAATAAAATATTTTAGGAATTGTATAAATTTTGAAATATTATTGTTGAATTTAATATGATCATTGTTATTGTAATAATTGTAATAACTAATATTATTTAAAATTAATAAAGAATTTGTATATCATTTAACATGTATTTATGTATCTAATTATACTTTTACTTTTAATTATATTTATATTTTCAGAAGGTAAATCGGAGGAAGTACGGACGTGATTCAAAGGACTCCTGTCATTTCTAAAATAAAATTTAAAAGATTAAATTTTGGAATGACCAGAAATCCTTCAAATGGCGTCCTCACTTTCCCTGGTTTACCTTTTCTAAGGCCGTCTGACCATGGATCGTCGCGTCAGTGACGCGTATGCAGCAGATAGAAGGATATACAAAGAATTGAATATATTTTATTTTCCTATGAAAAGAAGAAATATTCAATTTCAATGTTTATCCTTCTATCTGCTGCATACGTGTCGCTGGCGCGACGATCCGTGGACAGGTTTTAAAGTAAGCGGTGCATTACACGTATACACGTACACATACGTCCCGATTCACACCAATTCACACATTCACAGTTTAGTACGCACCTAATAGGTAGGAGGCGCTACAAACTCTGCTTCAACTTTCGTAAGAGGGAAGCTTGGCCCCCCTGTCGCTGAAGTGCGCTAAAGACTTTAGCCACCTGCTGCGCAACGCATGAACTAAGGACTTCAGGTCCATTTGGATCCGGAAATTCGCCCGGGTTAATAGGAACACCGAATGTGGGTGGAGGTAGCACGACGGAGCTGTGCAAGAGAGAAACGTATCGTGTGCGAGAATAATGGAGATAGGTGGAGTGTGTGAGACAGAGAGCGCTAGTGCGTGCGACGAGGATAACGATAGATGGCGTGCCATTAACTTTGGTCATGTGCTCCGGCTCCTGTATCAGGCGAGCATAATCAAAGTTAGTGGCACGCATCTGTCGCCATCCTTGTCGCACATTTTAGCGCTCTCTCTCTCTCTCGCGCAGTTCGGTCGTGCCACCTCCACCTACATCCTGTGTTCCTCTTAACTCGGGCGAATTTCCGGATCCCAACGCACGTGAGGCGCCTAGTTACCGACGCGGTCGGTAAATGAAGAAATTGTTTTACATGCTTCTTAAAATAATAAAGCGACAAGTTTGTCATTATATTATAGCTATACAATGATGTGTAGTATCTCTGTAATAGCTTAAACCTCGGTTTGTAAGTAAATAAATAAGTAAATAGGTTTTCTTCGCGTTAATAATTAAATAAATATCGTGTCAGAGAAGAATGCCAGGTAAATTCATTATAATGTTAACGTTCTTAATGGGATGGCAGTTAAGGTACAATCGGCTTGTATTTCATGAATTTTATTCATATAGATTGCTGCAACGATACGTAAGTACCGAAATGTATATGTATGTACATTTGAGTGATAATAACGAGCAATATTTATGTACAAGTACACCGAATTATAAACACTAAACATTCGTCACACCTTACACATAGTTCTCTAAACCAATTCGTTTTAATGTTGTATCGGTCCTTTGTTTTCTTTTTCTTCTCTTTGCCAGTGCTCCGTTATTCATGTGAAACTACACGATTGGACAGTGGGGTATGGGGAATCGTACCGTTTCCCCGTGTTTCTTTTGGCACAGCTCGTCACAAAGGCGGGGAAAAAAAGAACACGCGTAACCGAAGACGGAAGAAGGTAGCGCCAACGTTTAAAGAAATGCTCTCGAACGATCCATTGACCGCAGCGTATTCCTCCAAGTATACCCGGTCGAATCACTCGTTGAATAAAATTCTCCCTTCAGTTTGGAAATATTCGATGTTCGGTAAAGCCGTCTAGCTGAACGATATGCACTATGTAACAATGTAATAATTCGATTATCGATTGGCCGCAAGGTAAATGGATACGCAAATATATTTCGCGACCACCTTGCGCGCCCGCGGCTCGCAATAATTCGTTAAGCATTCGTAGATCGTTAATATTGGTCTCGCATACAAATACATGATACAGAAATCGACATGCAATCTTCAAAAGCGGGGTATGTTACAAACATAACAGTGGCAGTAGTTATACCAATAAATTTTATGCAATATATATATTACAAAAATGTATTTCCCCCCCTGTTTCTTCTTGCAGAGTTCATTTGCTTCTTCTGTCATCAAGCGGGTTATCTGCTATCGTTAAACATTTGAAACGTTGGTCTGTCAGCTTTTACCTTTTATCTCTTTTTCGTTCGTCCGTTAGCTTAATACACTAAGGACTCCCATGGTATACATCCATTCGCACACACGCACCCATCTCTTTCGCGTATTCCCCTCTAACTATACTGTTTTTTCTCTCCTTTTTTATTCATAAAAATCAATCGATCGTTATTAGTGGTCACATCGATAAAATCATCATTCATAACAAACAATTGAAATCATTATAAAGTCTTATATTTTATTATTTACGTATAAATATCGTTTAAATATGTATATTAAAAATTTGCTACGTGTTTCACGGTTATTTTACACAGAATTCGTTAAATTCTATCCTCGACAATAATGACTTAAATCGATTAAGTAACATCTTGTTTAACTGGACACGGAACTGTTCTCGCATCAAACGAAGATAGGAGACTATACATATACTGGCGGGGCTCGACTTTGATCTTGCGCTCCTACGCTCTAGCTCGTTTCGCTCGCTGTCCCCGTGTAAAAACGTGGGGCTGATAGGGGCGGAGATCGCGATCAAAATCAGCTCCCCCCTCGAAATGCACGCAATAATAATCCCTATGGTCTTTCGTTACTCGTCAAATCATATGCTCGACAAAGAAGAGGAAAACGAAAAGAGGAACGAGAATTTAAACGACGCTACTCCCCTAGAAATTGAGTCACCACGTCACGGTATAAAAATCTAAACTGACCTTACACTGTGTGTACACTAAAAAATAGAATGGTTCGGCGCCGAGCGTGAGGGCTCGATCGATCCGGAGCAACGACGACGCTCGGCGATTTATTTCTACGCGTTCGGGTTTACTTTCGTGCTGGCGGCGCCGCGACTCGATCGCGAGTCGAGCGCCCGCGAAACGTCTCGTACAAATGAACATGCGTCCCGCCTGCTGCTCTCGCGGATAGATGGAATACAAGCAAGGTCGTAAAAATCATTATCGGGCGAACGGAATATAATTCGTGGGACACTGGAACACTCGGCGCCTTGATCACACCAAGGTGAACTGTAATACGTGGCAAAATACACATTCGGCGATGTGTCCTCGGGGGTATCGCTCTGCACACCATTCGCGTACTCGAGCGTACCTCGATAATATTTCCTCTACCCGCGATCACAACGAGTCGCGCGCATCTCGCTCCAATGAACGGCTAAACCAAAAACATATCTCTAATATAACATGACACGGACAGTCTTGCGCGTCAACAATAAAGACTCCCCGTCGAACCGAAATCCTACGTTGCTTGTTTACGCGCAATCGAACGTGAAATGGAACCGCGACACCTTCCCCGTTTTGAGTGTTAATGCGCTTGAATGGAAAATAAACAGACACCAATATCGCCGTTCTCCCTGACGGCTCTTCAGTACAATTTCAACCGTCGGGGGGAGAACGATCGGCTACATTCCACGTTATCACGACGAAGCATCGAATAGACGGCGGGATCAGTGTGTTTGGACCGGAAGAACTGTGTACGATACCACGAAACAGGTTTTAATCCACTTGGCGCCGTGACTGGTCCGCTTAACATACGCGGCGCGGGGAATTCCTCTACTGGTGTTCGTTCGCGCTCCCGTGGACGCTGATCCGGCGAATTGCACGGCTCGACCGAACGTGACAACACGCGTCCGCAGCGGCCAAAGGATTAATTAATATCGTTTTGACGGTAGAATGTGTTAGCTGCATCGGCACCCTCAGATACTCGATTCAGACGGATATCTCGCGAGTGGCACGCGTTGTATCCTCCTCGCTGGCAACTCTCGTACGTACTCCGTCCAGCCGCAAGATGGTGCGGGGACCGTGAAGCTGGGCTATACGGAGATCTCATAGTTCATGTCGTAGACACTCGCCCTGTCTGGCGTCGGCGTGGTGGGCCGCTGGGATCTGTTGTCGTTGGGCGCGGACACCATCTCCATGGAGTCCGTCATCTCCAGGGCCCTGACGAAGGACATCGGTCTGCGCCGTGCGTCGCCAGACGTGGGCGTCGTCGGTGTCGCCATCGTGGCCTTTCGTTTCACCTGGGGCGACTGATGGGGTGGGAAGACCGGCACCCCGCCCCTCATCGCGGGATGATACGCCGCCCTCGGCGCATTGGCGTACAATTGCTGCGTGGGGCTGGTTGGATTCGAACGATAGTAATCGTAGGCTGGCGGTGGTCTTTGGGAGGGCGACTGGTGCGTCGCGGCGTTCGTCGTCCCGGGCGGAGCCGGATAGCTGCCCGGTGAATTGTCCTTCCACATGTAGACGCCGCGCTGGGGGGAACCGGCCAGCTCCCGTATGTTGTCCACGGTATTGTTCGTTCTCGAGTAGGAGTGGTCGGTGCCCTGACGCACCAGCTCGCTCTCCGACAGGAAACGACGCTGGGGGCTGTAGCCCGCCACGACGGCGCCGCAGGTAGCACCACCGCCGGCGTTGTTCCCCTGCTGTACATCATAGTATGTCGGGGCGTCGTTCACTCCTATAAAATCCGGCCGACGAACCTGCGTCGGCGTACCCGGGTTCGATCTGCAACAGAGACACGTCACTCTGGCATCCGTCCTTCCAAGCAGAGCACACTTAGTAAGAGAGATATCTCAATAATTGACAAATGCGCACGGGTACAGTGAACCAAGATGAATTATGCGAGAGTGCTGAGCAACTGTAGCCATACAAATACGGCTCTGGCGAGACATATAGGAGAGAGAGAGAACAGCGCATCATTCCTGTTATAAAATTAGCATCTATCCAATTGAAACATAAAAAGGTAGCGACAAAACCTAGGAAATACATATGTGGACGTTTATACTTGCGTGTTGGTCGACTGATACATGTATGAATATATGTATATATGTGCGTACGTATATACATATATGGTTTCGAGTATGTATACTTTCGCTCTTAAACGCAGACTGTTAAAGAAGAGGGGTTCAATGTGCGACAGAGCGTGCGACGATCGCCGAACCGGGCAAAATATACTCGGTCTGCGTAGGAATATTAACTCTATCAGAGTTCTCCGGTGGACGTCCACTCGTTGAAACAGAATGCAGTATTCGTAATTCTGATAAAATCAATTTTGGGCTTCACGTTTGCCTAAGCAGCCTTTACTCGGTTCAGTGGGATCCAAATGACCCGCGCGCTTTGAGCCCCCTTTTATTAACACCCTATATGGATATAAATGTATGTAAATATATGCAAGAAAGCATAACTTTAAACTACGATATGTCCTCGTAGGATGAAGTTCGTGTTTACCTGCAGTAGGTTGCAACATGATGGTAGAAAGCAGCTCCTTGCAGTTACCACCCCCTGCAGTGGGACACAAACTTATCTATATACCATATATCTTGTAATATGTACATGCAGAGAGACTAATTCTGTACGATATTATCGTGATCTATATCGCCCAACGGTCTTTTTATACATATTCATTATTTTCCCGTCTGTCACACGCCCCTTCGTCATTCAGAAGGCGAGAACAGTGGTGAGATAGAAGTAGGAAGAAAGAATAAGAGCAAGAGTGAGGTGTTCGCAAGTGAGGGACAGGGGAGTCTGAAGTAACAGGCGTCACATCATATCGAAAAAGGTAGCAAACAGGAACATCGAAAGAAGGAGAATTATATTCACTTTGTATTGGTAGCGTGCTCAAAGAAATGCAAATGTAACTAGTACTAGTGTGGCGCTTCCCTCTTGCTCTCTACGTCGAAATCAATTTTGTGCAATGTGAGAACGCCGCGAGATACAATTATATATATATATATATATAATTAAATATACGTATACCAAAAAAAAGTACATCTAGAAGTTCAATATTTGGAAAGTATCTTATGTGTCCACGGAATACAACGAATCTCATAATCCTCGATACATCACAGCGATATCGTGTTATATCAAGTTTACGTCCGTACTTTTTTTCTATTATATTCAGTAGCATAGATGAGCATAGTATACCTGCGGATAGGGCTGGAAATGGCAAGCGGAGTTGGCACTCCAATAGCTTTAATCCGTTGTGTAGTTGGACTAGCACCCCCTTGGCCTTGACCTCTTTGCGAGGCTGTGGTAGGCGATCCGCTTGCCTCTGGCGATAATGGATCGGGAGTATGGCTTCGAGAGCCGTTCATTCCCCTATAGGTATTGACAACGTACCTTATGTATATTAGAAAAATTATTAGCAAACCAGACATCAACCCATCGTCGTTGTTTTTAGTTTACCTTGGCCTTGGATGAGGGCTGCCTCTTGTATAATGTATAGGATGGCGGTGCTGCGACGTCGGCGGATGCCTGGGAGATTCATTGTTCTCCACAGGTGGCAGGAAGAAATTGCTTTTGGAACCGTGTCTTTGTAGCGGGGGCGTGGGCTCGCAATCGGCTGACTGGGACGCGGTGGGCTCCATGTCTGTATCCGAGCCATCTCGTCCAGGAGATAACTGCAAGCAATAAGTAATGCATCCTATGCTATTTCCATTATAACAATCGATTAATACTCATTGTTCAATCATCGTGGCTACTATTTATGTGTTTATATAACGCACATGTTTTGGGGGGGAAATATTGACGTTTAACCAGAGCGGGTGGAGGACAGGGAACTGAACGGGAAGTGACAGCATCTTTCCAACGTTGTGATTAGGGTATTACAAATAAGAGGAATCGCTGCTCGAAATTGTACTCTAAATAAACAAATTCGGTGTTAACAAACGGAGATTTATAAAATCGTGCAAGAACCGTCGTCTAGATGTACCACTTGTGCGTTAAACTGAAGCTTGCGACAGACAATCTATGTCCTATTGAAGCCTCGAAGCGTAGAGAAGGTGGAGTAGCGGAAGTTTGGATAATTCTAAAGCAGAGTGAATTACATGGCTACGATAAAACGGCTACACAAAGCTGACACGTCTACACCAACAAGGCATCGAAACTCCATGCTAGAGAGGAAGTGCTAGTTACAGTTGTTAAAATCTTCTCGTACTTAGTATCTGAAGTGTCAAGCAAAGTTGCACTAGCTCTTACCTTATTGTAAGCATTCGAACTGGCATTTCTAACACCATTGCTGCTATCCATATAGGTTTTTACCTGGTTCTCACTGCCTATAGTCGATATCTCAGATGTACAGGGTCCGCGTCGTTTCCCTGAATACTTATCAGGCTTAATTAGACTGAAACGTTAGAATTCATTGATTAATCATCGGCTCAGCGTGTGGGTAACGATCACAATCGGTTACGCATTACCTGGGGTAGTGTGGTCCACATTGCGTATAACAGCAATTATGTAAGCAACCACGGGAAAAAGGATTGTAGCCTCCATTAAATTTACCCGTTACCTGTTCGTTTGTCGTGCGTCCTCTTGAAAGAAGTACTATGTGAAAGACAGTCAGTCCAAATATTGGAATGAACAAGAGTATAATCACTCCTATAATCACGAGTCTGTTTTAAACTTAAGGATTATAATCTCTCGTTCAGAGTTCGCGCCGGGGGGGCTACTAGCATTAATTCGCCGTTAACTCAGGAGGAAAGGATACGCGACGATTGTGTCTACTTCGCCCAGCTGTTGCTTATGCTCCAACACAAAATGCAGGCAAAGCCCGAATATGCTGAGCATATGAAAACTGAGCGACAGCAGGAAGCAAAAGAAGAATCTGTAGTTCCTTCTACCAATGCAGTTGTTTACCCACGGACAGTGATGATCGAACGTCTGAAAAGATTAAGTAGAAGAGATAAGCATTTAAACTGCTACTCCGTATACGCCAAATCGTATCCACTACAAACCTCGATACAGTGATTGCAAACGCTGCAGTGAGAGCAACGTGGAGGTCTGTAGAAGTTGCACGTGACGCACCATTTCATACGGACCGTAATGCCATTGATTTCTACGCTTTTGTACAATGGAGCACGGAAGTCGTCCTCTCGATCCTCGTCGGGTGGTGCTTTAAACAGAATCGTATCATTCGACGAAACCGTTGCTCGCTTACACGCTCGTACACCACCTCCGCCCTGATTCTTTACCTACCCTTCGGTATGACACCCGGATCCATGAAAGTTGCCAGCGTGAAATTTGCCAATACGAAGAAGGTGATGACGCCTTGCACCGCAGGTACCCACATTCCCCATTGAAACACATAATACTGACACCTGAAAGATCCAAGTTAACTCTGTGAGCTCGTGTATCAACAGACCAAAGGAAAGTCTGTTGAATGAAAACAGTAGGGTAAACGTTGCGGCCTCTCACGAGTGAGGCAGAGACAGGCGTGCGTGCGGAACTCACGGGAAACAGAAGAATAGTGTCGTGGTGCTTAGGAGGATCGTCCAAGCGAACGTTGCTGGTAGATACTTGGTCTTCACGTTGCATTTCGGCATTCTGCACGCTCCACTTCTCGTGGTCGACGATTAACAAATTATTAATGGCTAAGATTTCTGCTACCAGAAAACATGGCCGCGTCCATCGGCGCTACTTATTTGCAAGTCGCGCGATCCGTATTTAGCACGGACTTCCATTCTCGTTGCGCTCGTACATTCGTTGCATCTCGATAAACGTCCCGTCTATTACGCGCGCGTCACTCCGGCAAAAACATCCGTAATGTGAATATTTAAGCGCTTTCTGCACGCACGATCCGCGAACACACTACCTTGCTGACATACTATATGTACATGTAACATATATATATGTATATATATATACACACACACAGACACACACACACACACATATTATGTACGTATACATATGTAAAGGCGTATATATATTGCGCTCGGCGGCGAGCCGTGCCCCCCTCTTAACACGGGCGTTCCGTAATGCGATCCTACGAGACCCTGTGGTCGGCTCTCATGCTTTTCCATCCTCCTAGAAGCGCGCTGTCTGTCAGCTTAACGTCGTTCTATGCGATATCCATAAAGCTTCGCGTTTCCTAACTTTCGCAAGCTCGTTTACCGACCGAGCTGCTTTTAATCACGTGACGCACGATCTTCATTGCCGACCAGCCATTCGCCTTCGAAATTCAAACTTTTCGTAGTTCGTTGCTTCGACTCGTTCGATTCGTTTTTCTTAGGCGAAAGTAAGCAGGCAAGTTGGGAAATAGGTTTATTATGAAACTCCAATTATACCGCGCGATAGCGTTTCTATCTATAAACGAGCTGCACATTGAAAGTGGAAACATGAGTAAGCAGAAGTTTTAGAGCGCATCGACTAATTGCGTACGATGGTTCCTTTTACATTTTTCTTCTGTTTAACAGGGTAAAGCGGTGACGGAACAGGTTGCAGGTTCGCGATAACGGGTAAAAGACTATCACGGAAGGGCGTAGCGAGCGCACCATATTAGGGAGCATGGCAGGAGGCCAGCAGGATGACGAATCCACGAACTAGAGGGAAGAATCCCGTTGATACGGGTTGTCTGGGATCGGCAAGGTGTTCTTCAGCGCTGAACGCGTCAAGCAACTCGCGGACCCGTGCCATCACCGCCGCGTTAAACGGCTTGAAGTATCGCGTTCGCGCTAGCAATGGTCACAGCCAATTTCATAGATTTCAGATTGAGATACACGTGCCGCTATTAACGATGTCTTACCACCCACGTCGACTGTCCTATGTCGAAGATGGAACGGTGTTGCATACCAGAGAACTTCGTTATATAAACTCTGCTATTATTCGACTCGCGACGCAATCTTCTTTGTACGGGCTATGATAATTGGAATAAACTGTACTTCTTCCTTATCGTCTATACCAGATACTATGTTCTATCTAATTCATTTCTATCAGTTTCTCCCATGTACCCTACGGGTTTCCAACTGCCGCGGCCACAATGCTGATCGGACAAACGCTAGGAAGCCCGAAGCTTCGAAGACTGTTGAGTTTGCATCCTCCAAGGAACCAGGACATCGCTCCTCCTATTCTACACCCAAGGACCAAGCGTGGCGCGACAGCGTTGTACAACCGTGCGTCGCATCGCTGATGAATTTGTCGATGCGTCGAGTGCTAACACCAGAGGCAGGCTTTATTAATGGAACTTATTTCTCGAGGGCGAAACTTGGAGGCGCTGGACCGCCGGGGGCGGCATCCGCATGCCTCTCTAACGAGTCGGCTTCCGAGCTGGCGAGCGCTTGCCAAGGGAGCGTTGATTTTCAGAACTTGGCACCGGCACGTAATTGCTTTTGCGCGACCGAAACGCCGTTGTCAGATTTGGACGGGGGGAGCGCTTGGTGGGTATCGCCTGCGGCGACAGCGACGACGACGATGATGCGCTGGCACCGAAAATATTTCTAACGAGACAAATTTACGTACAACGTGTCCGTTGGTCGGTCTTTGCACGCGCCCCTGTCGGCCGGGCAACGAGGATCGACTGAATGAAAACTGCGCGAGTATGTACAGACACTTCGGTCCCCTGCGACGCGCAAAACGAAATTCTTGTACAAACCAGCCGCTGTATGATTAATTGCCTGGCATTATTTATAGGCGTGGCGGATGCCCGCAGAATTATCCCGCGAGGTCAGGAACTCCTCCAACAAGTATCTCTGCGCCTCAGCTCATGTGTCCAACGTGTCCCTCTTATCGCTTTTCATCCTCAAGCGGTGGAGCGAGACACGTGCCACGTAACTGGTACAGGGAAGTCAATTTCGATCAATCTTTTTAGACCCCTTTCCACGGTCAGCCGCAAAATAGCCGCCAGACAGAAGTGAACAGCTGGTCACTGTGACTCAGGGGCTGCGCAAACCCCGCGATACAAGAGGCACTATCATTTCGATTCGTCCCTAACGATTTAAACTCGAGAGATTCATTGCATCGTAGCAATTACAGGGTAATTTTGGGAGAGGTGCCGCACTTTCCGTATTTTAGGGATATCGGTAATAAAATACAACACTGTCGATTTTATTTCCTTATTTCTTTGAAAGATTTTGCTATTTTTCGAGGTAAGCCTACCGCACATTGCCTCGATTTAGTTGTACGTCGAGTTTATTTTTGCTATTGTAGTAGTTTAAAACTCATAGTTTCTCGTGATACAACTTTTGTAATACGTTAAAGAAACTCTGTGGAATATTTCTTTGCCAGAATAGGTCACATTGGACATAGCACTTGGAAATACGAGAGTGCGTCGTCTCTTTTGATAGCGTGCTGTATCGGAAGTGATGTTTTTAATGTTAAAAATACAAAAAAAAGTGTTTCGAAATAGATACCACGGTATCTCAAGGCAAATTATATATTTTTTAATGACAAATCTGATAATCCAAACATTATTTGTGGGCTTTTTACTCTTTTTCCACATTTTATTTTTATTTTATGTGTAATGCATGTGGAAGGAAGAAGAAAAGACAATTAAATTTAGAAAAGCAGAAATAATATCTGTACCTATTTATTTTCCAATTTGCTTGTATTTTATAACTGTATAAATTAAAAATGTCTTCCATCTTACTTTGCTTTTATTATTTTTTTAAACAAAACGTCAAAATTAACAAGTTTAAATGGAACATTATCCTTGAAAAAAAAAATTTCATTACAAAATTTAGACACGGTGACAACTTTGCGTAAGGTGCGGCAACTCTCCCATAATTACTCTATCTTCAGTATGGATTCTATAATAAAGAATAAACTTTCATGTAGCAAAGGTCGAAGGAGGTGGACTACTCAAGACCCTTGCCCGTTACTTGCAATAGGTACTTACATCATCGCCACTGCGCAGCTAGGATTTATGCCCGCGCGGCGTAAGAATAAATAAATAATACAAACTATACGAACAGTTGTAAAGCTCGTGTGTGGACGTGACAGTCAGGGCCGTCGCCTGGTTCTCACGATCGGCCTCAAAGTCGGGAAACGGCCTCCGACCTATTTCCACCTCGCTGTCCGGAAAACGCACGGGATCGTTGATGAATCGTTCTCAAAGAGACCGAGGACTCGTTATATTTTTACCGGCACCGCCAGGCCAGGTAGAACGCGTGTTGCAACGGTTTGCTGCAACGCGTGGGCGGCGATCTAAGAACGGCGACGTGTCCGAGGATCGCGCGTGGAGCGTTGTTCTGGGGGTGGGAATTATAACCATTTGCGCGGAACACGGATGGATTTATGTAAGCCGTTTAGAAGCCTCTACGTTAATGGAATCGTTACCACGGAGTGGTGAAAATTTCCCCGTTTAGCGCATCGCTTGCCAAGACCAATACCACTGTGGTTTCTCGGTCTTATCGCCTCATGAATGGGCACAGGATCTCTACGATCGGTTCCGCATCCATGATGATCCAGCGTAATTTCAGCGAAACCCCTCTGCCCATAACTTGTTCATTTACACCTTACAGTAAACGAATCGTTGACCAATATGGTGAATATTATCGATGAAGCCATCACGAACGGAGATCGGTCAGCTGAGCTCCGAGCATGATGTATGATTTAGGATCGGCCTTCCGACATAGCGGAGGAACCACTTATAACATATTTCAATTTTTCGTCGGCCCGCTCTATTTTTGCGCCCACCAGTTTTCTAGCTGGTTTACCAGACGCGGAGGATGTCTTTATACCGGGACGGAAAAGCCTCGGCACTTCAGGTATCCGTCGTCCGTCGTGCGAGAAAACCGGCATCATGGTAAGAGTCGAGGAGACGTCCCATTCGACCCTCGTGAATCTCTCGGCCCAAGTTCGCGACGAGTACTCCGTTGATTCGACTCGTTTTTCCAAGAATCTATCGACAAATTACGTGGCTTGTATCAGTGACTTTTCTTTTATTTTTTTATTGGCGATTGATTATGTGAAAGAAACGTCCGAATGGGTGCTCGAGGAGAGCCGGGTACTGGACCTCGTGTAGCTTGCGTTGTAACGATTGTCCCGAGGAGAAGGATGTCCGTGGTACAGATCGGATTATACGTTTGCAGGAGGAAGACGAACAGAAGACCGCCGTGATGAGGAAAGCGTTCCAGATGTTCGACACGACGAAGAGCGGCTTCATCGACACCCTGAAGATCTCGACGATACTGAACACCATGGGCCAGCTGTTCGACGACGCGGAGCTGAACGCTATGATCAAGGAAACCGACTCCGAAGGCACTGGGAAAGTGAACTTCGACGGTTTCTGCAAGATCGCCGGCCGATTCCTGGAAGAGGAGGACGCCGAGGCGATGCAGGAAGAGCTGAAGGAAGCCTTCCGCTTGTACGATCGCGAAGGGAACGGATACATCACCACGGCTACGTTGAAGGAGATCCTCGCTGCTCTCGACGACAAGCTCACCAGCGCGGATCTCGACGGTATAATCGCTGAGATTGATACCGATGGATCGGGCACCGTTGACTTCGACGGTGCGTACATTTCAAGCTGTTGGATAATTCAGAGTTGATTTCTTCGGGTTATCGCCTGACCGATTTTAACATTACTCCAGTGAGCGCAACGTTTCACACGACTTTTCTCTTGCTTTCAGAATTCATGGAGATGATGACGGGAGAGTAAGAGTCGAGGCAACTGACAAGGGACATCCGATGCTCGAGTTCTGTTAACATTGTCGCCAATGCTGGCTGGGTGAAAGAGATTTGTTTAATAAAAGAATGATTTGAAGTTACTGGTTTTCAATTATCCGAGACCTCCCTTGGTCCTTCAGCTGCGTTCGTAAGGGAAAATCCCTGACAGGGAAATACAAAGAATTACGAAATTTTGGGGATATGTAGAGGATATATATTACGCAATTTCTTTTTCTGTCTAAATTCACTCTAAAGGTGCGAGTCCATGATGAGATTTTACACAGGACAAGGATCTCCGCATCATTTGAATGTAAATAATGTAAATAGTCGCGGGAGATGAGATTTTTGGAAATATACATATCATGAAGCTGTCTCGTGAGAGTCTAATTTCATGAAACTATAATGACAAAGTAGTTAAAATATCTTAAAATAGTGAAATTAATGTCTCGTGAGATTAAAGTTGCATATGAGACACGATATTTTTGTCTTTGGATTTGCACCTCTAGGCAGTGAAATCAACACCTGAAAATCAAGCTATTCTCCGATTTTGTGTAATAACTCGCGAGCTATAAGAACTGTAAGTTACCAAATAATAGTCCTAATTAAAAGAAGTAGCTTTTCTCTGAACACTTTTTATCTATCTCTTATAGTTCCCAAGTTATAGCACAAAATCGGAAAATAGACGGATTTTCAGGGGTCAATTTCACCCCTGAGAGTGAATTTGGCAGCAAAATAAATTGCGTAATATATCCCCAAAGTTTCATAATTTTTTGAATTTCCGGGTTGGGGATCGTCCCTTGGCAGACAATCCGAACGGGGTGAGCACTAAGCGGGCAAGATGTGCGGGGTACATATCGAGAAGACAAGTTCTTATAATAAACACCTGCTGTTTATAGCAATTTATTCATTACAAATGAGATATATCGAAGAAATCTTTTTTTTTTTACTTTGCATTAATATTACAACGTTGCATACGGCTTCTGACGATGCCGCGCACTATTCGCCGTAGGAACGTTTATTGGATTATGTCGTTGGTGGGCTGTCCCTCGTGGAAGACGAGGACATCCTTTACGAAGATGTTGGGGACGCTGAGGGCTCCCGCGGACAGGGGTCTGTCCAAGGGGAAGCCGAGGGGTTTGCCGTCGAGGGAGATTGCGCCGCCGATCTTCTGGGAGACTTGCTGGTTCTGGTAGTATTCGCTAGCGGTCGGGTCCTGGACCGTCTGTGGCTGAGCGTAGATGCCTTGGAAACCACCATTGTGAAGCTGTCCACTGGAGACTTGGCTGATGTAAATGCCCTGGTTGAGGGGAGAGCCCGGGACCTGAATTCCTTGCCAAAGTTGACCTGCGCCGATTCCTCGTGGTACTTGTTGCATGCTGTATGGGATGTTCAATGACTGTACACCCTGCAGACCTTGTACGGCTTCACCTTGGATGGCTTGAGGTACTTGCTGAGCGCTAGGCACTCCTTGGATCACACCTTGGAGACCTTGTGGAAGTTGCTGTCCTAAGTGTTGCATACCTTGCTGCGCGCTTTGTACTCCTTGACCAAGCAGACCTAGCACATCTTGCTGTACGCCTTGCGCACCTTGCTGTACACCTTGCTGTACACCTTGCTGTACACCTTGCAGACCCTGCTGTACACCTTGCAGACCTCCCTGTACACCTTGCAGACCGTGCTGTACACCTTGCAGACCTTGCAGACCTTGCAGACCTTGAACTCCATGTTGCAGACCTTGAGGTCCCTGTTGCAGACCTTGAACTCCCTGTTGCACGCCTTGCACACCCTGTTGTACACCTTGACCGCCTTGCATGCCCTGTTGGACTCCCCAGAGACCTTGCGGACCTTGTTGCAGGCTAGACATCGGCTGCCATTTAGTCTGCTGTCCGAGGGACATTTGGATGGGTTGGAGTTCCAGTTGTCCTCGCGATTGGATTTGCTGGATCGGTTGTTGCCTCTGGCTCTGTACACCGACTCCTTGAATGGTATAGGTCATACCCTGTCCCTGACCGACTGGGTTCTGAATTTGCGAGTACGGGTACAGTCCGTGGTACTTAGAGTAGACTTTAGCATAGTGGTTCCTCACGGCTGCAAAGAAGAAATGACGTATACGGTGAATAGTAGCCTTGTTCAACGAACGCCTCCGCCTCGTCGTCGTTGGTAGAGCACCTTGGATTTGCTGCTGCGCCGGAACCCAGTTTTCAGGGAGGACTTCCACGTTCTGTTGGATGCCGGACACCTGGCTCTGGCCTTGCTGCTGCTGTTGCTCCAGCTGCTCGTGTTGTTCGGGGCTGATGATCTGGAACTCCTGGGTCTGGAAGGCCAAGTTTTCTTCTGGGATCACGGGGCCGGATGGCACGTTAAGTGGGCCTGGTCCGGAGATCACGACGAGCAACTGAAGTGGGTAACCTTGGGGCTGACCTTTGGGAAGAGACAATCTGGCGGGGAAGCTGAAGATCTGTTGCGGCTGTAAGAATATAGCTTTGTTACGTCGCTGCTGCGATTCCTGGGGGGGGCTTAAATTGGAGAATAAGCTGACCTCGGTGATGTAGAAGGGTTCCTGGGATCGGATAGCTCCATTAACACCTTGTTGAATTTGCTGAGCGCTGGGATAGTCGTAGCTTTGAGCTGGGGCCTGCTGGGAGTTTCTGATGATGACGGACGGGCCCTGGGGTACTGTAAACGAGATGAACAGAGCGTTAGAAACAAGTCCGCGCGCCATTCACATGCAGGGGACGCGTTAGTACTTACAGCTTTGCACAAACTGGTCAAGCTCGACGAAGAGTTGCTTATTGTGAGAGATGCTGATGGGACGGCCCTGGTAGTCGTGTTTCGGTCCAAGGAATACACGGACAACTGCATTCGGTACTATTTGCTCGCTGTGAACGGAGATCTGGTATTGGAAGGGTTTGTGGTCCAATCTCTTCAGGTGAGCCTTGATCTGTTGTTGAACCTGTTGTTGAACCTGCTGTTGCTGCTGTTGCTGTTGTTGCTGCTGTTGCTGCTGTTGCTGCTGTTGCTGCTGTTGCAGTTGTTGCGGCTGTTGCGGCTGTTGTTGCTGTTGCTGCTGTTTCTGCTGTTGATGCGTTTGCTTGTGGAACACTTGCTGTGAGATCTGCTCCTCTTGCTGGGACTGACCAAGCGGGACAGTAACCGCGTCAAGGTCGATGAAGAAGTCGGTAAAGAGGGTGACAAGCTGGCTAACGTCAACGTTCTGGATAGAAACGCCGGGGAGGATGAGGTCGTTGGACTGGTAAACGGGCAACGATTTCTGGTATTGCTGGTAAAGGTTTATGATTTTCTTGTAGAGCTGGTAGAAGGCTGGGTCGCGAACAGCAGTTTGACCAAGTTCGAGAGCCGATGGTGTGTAGTCCCAAATGTTCTGCGCTTCGGGGGCATTGCCGAGAAGTTTGCGCGCCGCGGCCTCGAGACTTCCGTAGTATCTATTCGAGAGTAACAAATGAGTTAAGTACGTTCGTGGAACATAGTCGTTCGCTAATGCGCTCTTCAAAGAATGCGAACCTTGGGTTGACGCTCTGGCCACATCCTTCGATCAGGTCACCGAGAATGCTTACACCCTGGGGTTGGTACAGAGAGAGGAAGATGCCTTGTGGAGTGATGACGTGGCCGGATTCGATAGCTTCCATCAGTCTTTGCTCCAGCTTCTGAACATGCTGGATGAGTTGGTTCTTCTGTGGCTGAAGCTGAAGGTTCTCAGGGCGGGCGGGCAATTCGAGTCCATTGAGGTTGCGGAGATGTGGCTGGAATGGAGCGTTCACGCTGGTGTAGTCAATATTCTCGATGGGGCCAAGTCCGTTCGAAAGACGGTTGAGTTCGTAATGAGCCAGGAGTTGCTGATGGAGGTACAAGTATTTTGCTCCGTGGCCATTGATGTTCTGCTGTTCCTGTCCTATTTTTTGCAGGTATTTTCCAACGATTTGTTGCTGGTATTGTTGCTGTGTCAGGGGCTGTTGTTGTTGCTGCTGTTGCTGCTGTAGCAATTATTGAGAATATTAATTCAGGTGAACCTGTAAAGTATTATAAGCAAACATTATATTATTCCTCGTTTACTTACTTCGCTTTCAATGTCTTTGACAAGGTTGAGGTATGCATAGTAGTTAGCGAGGCCAACATCTTGAGTGAAATAAGAAAGCTGTTGTTCGTCTTGAGCTAAGAGTGCAGAGTAGTTGACAGGGATCAGGACGTTCTGGATGCCTTGCTGGATGCCTTGCTGGATGCTTTGCTGGACTCCTTGGATACTAGCCAATTGAGCTTCCTGGATGATTCTTGAGTCCAAGTGTAATTGAGGCAAGACTTCGTAGGATGGTGGGAGGATGATACCCTGGGTGTCTTGACGCGTCAGGATAGCAGCGGTCAAAGCCTATTGATTTAAATAGAAGAAACGTTTAGTAGCTTTTGTGTTAGAGCTTCGAAGGTACCAATAAAGTAAGTGCACGTATATAAGTGTATCGTCTATGGGGAAGTTGCGTGCAGTGCAGAATATAGAGTAGTATATCGATCTAATACCTTGATGTACTGTCCTTCGTTGACATTAACGCGAGCCCACGCAGCGGTGTTCAAGAACGTCTGGTAGTCCTGCGCGCCCGCCAAGATCCTGTACAGGAGGGACACTTCTTTCCGCAGCTGGCTGACCGTGCTGCTGAAGACTGTGCCCTTCGGCTGAACCAGACCGGCTTTCACAGCACCAGCATAGTATTTAACAATGATGGGGTTGTTGTAGAGGTGAGAGTTGCTTTCAATGTCGTAGGAGGCACCAAGGTTCTGAAGTTCCTGGTTTGGAATATCTGCTGTGATCTTCTGCAGCAGTTGCATGACATCTTGCTGCTTGTTCAGCAATTGCTGGTCAGCTGGAATAAGCAAGGAATTTTCTTTACATGCTAAGAAGAGACAACAGAGGGACGAAATTTAAGTTGAATCGAATACCTCTGACTACATTAAGCTATTACCAGAAGTACACAGAGAAAACTATAGGCAATTCATTTATGAAGACTCAAGTCATAAATTGCTATAAATTACTTCTATTCATCTATATAAAACCGTCGTTCTTTGAATTCCGGGAGACAAGTAAAGTGAAAGATGGCGAATTATTTCCATTGTATCTTTGTGGAAAGCTCAGAGCTGTTTTAAAGTTCGAATGTTAGAAATTACAAGTATACACTTACCAGCTTGTTTGCCACCACTGCAAGCTCCTAGAGCCACCAGGGCCAACAGGACAAATAAGCACCTCATTGTGATTCAATGGTGTGATGCGATGTAGACTGCCTGTTCGTCCAGTCTTTTATACTCGAATCCTATCGAAGAAGGCGGGCTATCGGCGACCTGTCGACCCACCTCCCTCAAGATTTCGCAGTCTTCACGCGATATCCCTTCCTATTTCAAATGTATTCGAGGTTTTCGATCGAAGGTTAACCGATGACATGTATCATCATCAACCAGATAGTGCATCAAGATGTTGCATTAGGAATTCGGTGGTACCTGCCTGATTACATTCTTTCAGACATTAGTCTATTACCATTTCCTTTCGATTTATCAGGAGTTTAAGTTCTTATTTTTCATAAAACCCGAACCAATTTTGTGGCGAAGAAACTGAAGAAAGTGTACCGATCATTAGCGTCGATCAGCTGTAATAGCTACCTCAGAAGCTTTAGGGGAGGTTCCGGTCTAGAATCCATAAAAATAGGTGATCTTTAGGAATTAATTAAAGGAAAACTACTATATATAATTTAATGGGACTTTTTGCATTGTGTTAAGGATGGCTTAAGTTATAGAAATATAATTTTAATTTTAAAGTCGAGGCGTCAAAAAATTCATCCAAATCGGTGGGACCTTGAGTTTGAAAGCACTTTTTCCCTATATTTTTCGTCGTTTCAACGCCTTTAAAAATTATAAATTTTCAATTCTTTTGTAATTTCTTCAGGTTTCCCCCTAGCCAGAAGTATGTTCTTCAAAATAAAAAAAGGTTCAGTCGAATCGGATAATAACTTTGGAAGATACAGGTCCCGCCGATTTTGAGAACATTGTTTCGAGAAGAACGCGTGTACAGTTTTACGTGAGTACCGAGTGGCCGGTTGTTACCCATGCATTTGCTGCTACTCAAATGCCTATAACTTCGGGAATTTTACGAATTTCAACAAATCCTTTTAAACACGAATTCCTAATAGGTTGAACATTCGAAAAATGAAATAAAAAAATTGATTTTTAGCCAGGAACTTCCCTTTAATTCATCTAAGTTCTATTACAGAGAACTTAGAGGTGAAATCTAGATTAGCGTTTAATCATTTCTACGTTGGACTATGTAGCAAGAGAATACATTTCATTAAGGGGGTAGTACTCTATTGGATACGTAAAATCGTTAGTTTCCTTGACGCTAAATTACTTTGATACCAACTAATCGTTATAGTCGTGCTTTTCACAATCTATTGTGGGCACGTCTGCGAGTAATTACAAAAAAATCATCGGAATGTATAAAATATGATCGTCGATCCAGGTAAGCTAACCATTTGAAAGCAAAATGCTTTGGGGTGAGTACTTTATACAATTTTTCCCCACATTTGCGCGAAAAAAAATCGTTTTTAATTAGTTATAAAATATTTTCAAACATCCAATGCTGATGCGGGAATTCCACTCTGTAAGGGAAGGAATTCTACACGTCCAGTAAAAATTTCAAGAAAACCTATTTGGTTTTTTCGTTTCAGACCACTACAAAGGTACAAAGGACACTAGACTGCACACAGTTGAACAACTTCCACATCGGAATCACTCCGAAACACTTCATTTGAAATTACCGCGTTATTTTTATATAAAAAATTATTTCTTCGCTTCTTGAAATACATAATCATATAGCCTGAAAGTTCTATAATGATGGCATGTATAGTTTCCTTACAAAAAATTCCCAAACAGAACCTTGATTTCTGCCGATTACACCAGGTTCCTGCCTTAATGATTAAAGTGCATAATAAGTAAGGGTTGAAGGCTATATATAAATAATAGGCAGCATTAGTTTAGCATAATGGTTTTATTAGAAAGTATGCAACTTCGTTTTACAATATTTCGCAATCCGCTTTGAAGATTTTCAATACTGTTGCCACGAGACAAAATGTTGCAGGTCATCAATATCTTCGCGCGCCGGATAATAACGGTATGATAATGTGTTTTGAACCCTCAGGTGACTATATGCATAAAGGTTATCACTTTGTTTATTTCCTAAGTGGTCGGTCCTTATTTTTATATTCCTGGGGGGTTCGGAAGAAAGCGCAATCCGGAATATACCAATCTGTAATGTGTCCAATGAAACAAACAAGCCGGGAGATAATAAAAATTCATTTCCATCTCTTGTTGTTGCAAAACAGAACTTTATTCTCTTATTATCGCTAATTGCACAGATCTGTACGAATTAGCAACAATAGTCACGCGTATATCATAATTAACTTAATTATCTACTCTAACTTTGTAGCATTTGACAGACGACGGAAGAATTGAATTTTCTCTATTTGGCGCGAACGGGTGGTCGCACGCGTCAGCTTCGGTGCATTTGTTAAAATTGTTTCATTATACCGCGAATTAACGTCCCATTAATACCCGCTTTCTTAGCTAATCAGGCATACTAATGGTACAAGTAATTACACATGCAAATACGGAAAAAAAAAGCGAACAGTGAGAATATTCTTTCGCCCGAGATAATGGACGCAATCAGTTGTACTTATGTTTTGTACTTGTTTTACCTCCTGTCGGTGTTGCTTATTTTATTATGGTAGAACGATAAAACCGAGCGAAGAAGAGATACATAGTATTGAAATATACTTTTGGTAGATTTAAAAATTGAAAAATAAATAAAATCGATTTCAAAAAAATAAAATTTCACTAAAAACTAAAAAATGATTTTTTCCTTATTTAATCTACGACTCTCAATTTTCTTAAGTCGACGCCAGATTTATGCAGTGCCAATGATGAAGCGCCGACTTAAAAAATATGAGAGTCGTAAATTAAATAAGGGAAATATTATTTTTTTCTTTTTACTGCAATTTTATTTTGTTGAAATCGATTTTATTTTTTTTTTTTCAATTTTTTTATTTTTAACATTTTAGTTTCATATATTATTGAAAAGACTAGATATAGACTAGGTACTAAGAATATTAATTATAGGGTGAATATTAGGTGACAATAGTCTTTATTTTTAACTAGAGCTGGTAAAATATTGTATGATGGGACCACTGGGGCATCGCCCTCTTTCGAATAAAAAAAAAAAATTATCAACATCGGGCCATATGCTGAGGAGTTTTGCGAGGACAAACATATATAAAAAAAATACATAAGGGTCGAATCTATAACCTCCTCCTTTTTGAAGTCGGTTAAAAATGAAACACTTGAAAATGTTACGTCGTTCCAACTCTACACGTTCAAACTTGGGTAATGGTTACAGAATTGACTATTCCTTAAAATACACGCTCTAATGGCAACGATTAAGATCAAATATCGCATTGAAATACAAGCAGAAGCCAATCTGCAGAGATTCGAAGATAAATCGGTGCTGGTCGTTGAGAAAAATGTCCAAAGGTCAATCCCAAACGCCGAAATATTTGAGCGCTATCGATTTCTACGAGGCTTCAGGCTTCATACACATCCATCACAGCATGCGATTTAAATGCGGGCCAATGCGGACGCTGCGGATCCATAATATTTATTCCACGAATAGACTGGAATAGACCGATTTTCCATTCCCCATTAATAATCGAATTGCTCGTTTGACCAAACTGTTAATTCGTAAGTTAACAGTGCCGGCGGTTCTGTGCGCGGACCCGAGTATTCTGTTCGTTTCATCGTCCCTTATGCCCACACGTACTCCCTTCTGCGCGTATATACGTTTTACATGTGTACACTGTCATTCGAGGTACTGAACGTAACCTTGAAAAGCCCACCCTCGAAGCGCAAGTTCAATCGCAGCGGGTGAAGCAACGCGTTTCTCCGCGTACACGGCCGAGAGGGCCGTATCGTGGCTGCCGATCGTAGATTCTAATCATCTGATAAGATGTCGGCGTAAGGGATCGAGAAATTGCCGAGAAGTGACGTTTTGGATGCTGTTGCGGTGGTAAGGTGCGAGCTTATAGGTTAGGGTGAGAGCACGGAAGTTCCCGTTAGGAAGGAGCGAAAATGCCCTCGAGGAATTAGGCGGTGAACGCCGCTGTTACGCTTGGCAAGGGTTTTCGTCGAGTCACTATGGTGCAACGTCCAGTCGCGCCTAGGCGCAGCGTCAGAATTCTGTTGATCGGCGACCGCGGAGTCGGCAAGACTTCTCTGATACTGTCGCTAGTCAGCGAGGAGTACGCGGAAGATGTTCCATTTAAAGCCGAAGAGATCACCATACCCGCGGACGTTACGCCCGAGCAGGTGCCCACGCACATCGTTGATTATTCAGGTCCGTGCGAATGAAGCATTCGATCGCTGTTCCTCTAAGCGCAACTCACCACCGTGTCGTTAACCTTTTGTAACAACCTTTGCCTTGCAGCTGCTGAACAAACGGAGGATCAGTTGGCCGATGAGATTCAAAAAGCGCACGTAATTTGCGTTGTATATTCTGTGGTGGATGAGGATACGTTGGACAGAGCAGCTACTTATTGGCTACCGCTGATCAGGAGATGCGCGTCTAATAATCGCTGTCCAGTGGTTCTTGTGGGGAACAAGATCGACCTTGTAGACTATTCTACTATCGAGGTTTCTGGATTATATTCTGGATGATGTTTAAGAATGTTTCATTTAAATTACGTAATGGAGCATAATGTTGTTTTCGGTTGTAGGCTGTGTACCCTATAATGAAGGAATTCACTGAAATCGAAAGTTGTATCGAGGTAATGATAAGCTGCGACTGCGCCGATACATATCGAAAACATTATCATTGAACCGAGCCTGATTTTTTCTACGTTCTTTGTTTCAGTGTTCTGCCAAAACATTGCAAAATGTTTCCGAAACATTTTACTATGCACAAAAAGCTGTTTTACATCCCACTACACCGTTATACAATTATGATGCTCAAGAGGTAAAATTCAATTCAAAGCGCTTATGATTTGTTAAAATCTGGACTTACTAATTTGATCCAATGTTTAGCTTACAGAGGAATGTAAAATTGCGCTACAGAGAATTTTTAAAGTAAGTCGAGATACCGGAACTCGAACGTTTCGTTTGCCAGGCGTGTATAATACGAGTTTCTTCATATTTTAGATATGCGATTTGGATAATGACGGTTTGCTGAACGATATGGAGCTAAATGCATTTCAGCAATGGTGCTTCAACACTCCGTTGCAACCGCAGGTGTTGGAGGATGTGAAGGCTGTATTGTCGAAAAATATTCAGGACGGGGTTTGCAATGGATGCGTTACCATGAAAGGTATACTGCACGTTACAATTTGCAAAAATCAATATACGAAAACGTCTTTTGTTATTTGTAGGCTTTATGTATCTTCAGTGTCTATTCATACAACGGGGAAGAAATGAAACTACTTGGGCCGTGTTGAGAAAATTTGGCTACGACAATGAGTTACAAATGTCCAAAGAATATATACTTCCACAGTTAGTATGCAATTAACGCGGAGCATTTACGACGCTTGTGTCATTCGTATTTAATGAGTCCGCCTTGTGTTCAATAGATTGAAGGTGCCTACTGGTTGCACAACTGAATTATCTCATAAGGGACAAGAATTTTTAACACTGTTATTTATGCAACATGACCGAGATCGGGATGGTGCTCTTTCCCCCTCGGAATTGGAATCGTTGTTCTCGAGGTGCTTATCTCCACCCTGGAGCGATGAATATAAGTACACTGTACCAACTAATGAGAAGGTCTGGTTCTTCTCGTTTAATTATCAAAACTGTTAATTCATTGTACCCTCTGATTCGTCTATATTGTTACTTTTTCAACAGGGTTGGATCACATTTCAAGGGTACATGTGTCAATGGGCGCTATTAACTCTCAACAATGTACGAAAGACGTTAGAGTACATGGCATATCTAGGCTACAACATGTATAATAACGAATGCCAAACAAACGCAATCCTAGTCACGCGCGAGAAAAAATTGGACTTGGCAAAAAAGCAATCGAACAGGAATGTTTATAGCTGTCACGTAATTGGCCCAAAGAGTAGCGGGAAAACAACGCTATGTAGAACGTTCGTTGATCCGAAACTCGAGGTATATGCATGTGTACGTGCATAAATACATATTGTAATGTAAATCTGACAATATTTTGATAACACGCGTTACAATTGCAGAAATTGACCGACGAAGTGGTCCCAGCGAATTCACACGTAAGTGTGAACACGGTGCATGTGTACGGTCAGGAGAAGACAATAATCCTGCGGGACATAAATATACATAATGTTCAGGATGCTCTGACTCCAGCGCAGATTCAGTGTGACGCGGCAGCTCTTGTATATGATGCCAGTAATCCTAAGTCGTTTGAATATATCGCACGAATTTACATTGTAAGCATCCCCTTCGTCACTTCGAACAAATGCGTACGAAACATCCGCTATGGCTTTACAATGGAATCGATGTCCCCCCGTTTCTTTTTCCAGAAATATTTTGCAGATAGTAAGATTCCTGTTCTTATAGTAGCAAATAAGAGCGATCTGTCGGAAGTGAAGCAAGAATATTTGCTGCAGCCAGTAAGTTTTTGCAATAAGTACAAACTGATGCCGCCACAACCTTACAGCATTTCTCGTACCGTGCGGCGCGAAATCTTCGTGAAACTAGCGACAATGGCAGCTTTCCCGTAAGTTCCACTCCCTCGACTATTTATTATCGTTAAGTATACATTTCGTACGAGTATGGCAGTGCTCGAAAGATTTTTCGTAAACCTTACGGAGCAGTTATGTTTATTTGAAACGATTGCGAAAGATATCGTATATAGATCCAGGGTTGCATTGCATTTGTCTAATGCTGTCGGACATGTTTATTTGATATTTTTTCGTAGCCTTTAAGAAACACAGTATATCCGTCGAATTGAATGACTCTTAGACACTAACAAAGAGATTTCATGTTTAGCCGCTTTCAAGGAGCATGGGTATTATTTTACAAAGACAGGTTGGTCTGAATTTTTGCAACACCGTAAACATTGTAAGCTTGAGCAAATCGTGAATCACATTTCCTCTTGCCACCTCGTTGCTCGTCTACAGAGCAAAACTGTACAGTCTGTCGAATGTGTTAGGCGATTTGCTCAGATGAAAAGATTGCCGCATGATCGAGACTACTCGTAACAAAGTCTTACGTCTTTTCAGTCGTTTGAGGCGTATGGTCCACGTGTTGCTTGACAAACCCTCTCCCACGCAATGGTGGAGTTCTTTTACAAGGTTTTTGTCTATATTACAAGTTTCTTTTCATTTCACGGTGTGCTCACGACTTACAATATAAAATAATACTGGTATTTTGCATGAGCATGACATATGTTTGATCCTATGATACTTGCCTTGGTATTTCTGTAATACATGTATTTCGAAGCTATAATCGACTCCATCTCCGACTCCATCTCTCACAACTGTGTGTGTATGTGTGCATTAAAGTGTGACGAGATCGGAGATTGTAAAATTAATCTATTCTCGTGGTAGGATAGTATTATCGAGTTTATTGTTCGATTAATTGCGACGCAAACGTGCGTTTGTACACGCGCTTGTGGGATTGAGAAGTTAAGTAAATGTTTGCGTGTGCGCTATGAAATATAACTATTAACATTTCAGACATATAAACCAATTTGGACTGATGCAAGGGGATTCTATCGTCTGGTGGAAGGCTGGACTGGGAATTGCTGTTGCCACGGTCGCCGGCTTCGTGGTGATGCGCGTCTTGAACACAGAGAAAAGATAGTCTACCATACTCCTTTTCTTGCACACTTAACTGCCTCCTTTGGTCGAGTATAAAGCCGTATTTGAGAAACGCGTTAAGTTAATAAACTATGTTCTTAAATCATTAATTTCTCACATGTCTTTGACTACTCTTGTAGCCGGGTGTAAGATTAACATTCTCGCTTACCTTTCTCGTTCTACCGTATTATTTCATTCGACGCATCGGCTAATTCTCACAATGTTTGTATTTGTTCTGACATTTCATCCACGTATTGTGAAAGACTTTGCACGTGTCCAAGTTCTCGTTTGTCGACGCGCATTCGAAGAACTCCCGTATTTCAGGAACGCAGGGCTCTTGCATCTCGGCGGAGTCACGGGATTCTGCGTTCACGGATGGCGCGCGCCCTACGAGTTTGCTACCGATCACTTGTCCCTTGAACGTCGAAAGATCAAATTAACATTCGTCGAAGGCACACAAACCGTTAATATTGACACTCACCACAACAGAACCAACAGCAACTCCTGCCGCGGTACCAGCAGCACTTTTGAACGTTGAAGCCTGGCCGTTGCTGTTTGGCCCTGATTGTGCTGGTGCGCTTTTCGCCTTGAACCTAAATAGATATATATACTATTTAAATTGTGCAAGAAACTGCGGTAAAAAAGAATCTTTTACAACTACGGAGATCGATTTCACTTCGTGCGCAACGTAAACGTTGCTATTTGTATATTCAAGGCCCTTGGTATGTACTAGCTCTAGGGTTATCAATGGAATGCGATGAATCACTGGGTTTAGTAATTGTACCAGCAACAATTGCTCCCTGGCATAAACACAAATTTCAATTCAAACGTCGCTATTGCATCATATAATTTATACCGAATAAAAGAACGCCATTTACCAGAATATCAACGAATATTTTAAGTTGGGTGATTGGATGATTACAGTGTCGTTTTAGTCCGTGACAATTTCACGATTTAAGGGTCGAACAAATATGAATGACACGGGTGTACATAGAAATTAGTTTATTCATAAATTGTCTAAACATAAAGGCGTTTCTAATGTCACTTCCAATTAGGTACAGATCGCAACATTGTGCAATACATAATAGACAATAGTAGACATGACTTTTCTTTTTGGACATAAGCATGTAGAACCTAAAAAATTCTCGTGTGAATTATTAAATTAATTCATGTAACATTGATTTCCTAAATTTCTTCTATTTTGGCGCCTGCTACTATCCACTTGTCCAAGAATACTTTCTTAAATGATATCTGAAACAAAGGCAGATTAGCTTCGTGTACCTCTCCACCGCTTACAGCCTAAAGGGACAGTTCAAAGCGTTCGCTTACTGTGGGAAGCTTTGCATTGGCGAATGGCTTCGTTGAACCCTTCGCACAATGTGAGGTCAGACTGGTTCTGAGCGCATTCCAGGAACTGCTTGATTTCCCATGCACAAGCGCCGGTAGCAGGTGCAGAAGCCGGTGCAGAAGCACTTTGGGCTACAGGAGCTGCGGCAGGTGCAGCAGCAGTCTCGCTGGAGCCACCGCTGAATAGACCAGTCATAGCATGTCCAATGGTGTGTCCGACAGCAGATCCAATGGCTACACCACCAGCGGTAGCAGCCATTTGTCCCATGAGGGATGGCTGCTGGGGTTGAGCAACCATTGGTGTTGATGCAGGAACACGTGCTGGAGGATGAGCTGCGACTGGAGCTGGGGCTGGGGCAGCTCGCCTAACCCTGAAACGGAGCTTAAATTATTTCCGTACTGTTCTCGAACATGCTTACGGCAAAAACCTAAGGAGTACGTGTAATTCGATTAACATCAACGTCACGTTGCGCATCGAGCAACGCGCTGCTGGAGTTCGCAATAATTAAGAAATCAGATGTACTGTCGCGATAGGAAAATGAAGGAATACGTACGTCCTTGGTGGAGGAGCAGATGCACGTCCTCGTCGTGGCATGTTTAATGATATTGCACGCTAAACTTCGTATAATTGGAACAAACGTCCTTCTTCTCGCAAGTATCTTCTAAGACTGCGATTAAATCTTTGATCCCTCAGCTAACTTAGCTTTGTTACGCAACCTAACGTTCGCTAACGTTTTACGCCGACTCAGAGCGAATCACGCGAACTTTCCAGAAATAAAACGGGAAATTAACTAGCTCTCGAACGTGGCGCACTTCAGATCGTTAGAGAATCAATAGAAATTCGATAGAATTCTGGTTAAATAACGTAGGAAATTGGATGGACGTTATAAAATTTCATTCAGCGACTTGTTCTGTCGCTAAACGTTGAATTTTCGCTAAAAATTTGTGATATTATTCATCATCAGTGAACTTCACACTGTGCGATGCGCGAGTGATGTTGGCTAGCATGATAAATATATGCAACATTTAAGTGGACTATAATTACCGATGAACGTGCATGTAAAAAATTAAATTATTGGTATACCTATAACTTATAAATTCCTTATTACCATAGAGCACAGTGTACTAATGCATCGAAAATCTATTTATTTAAAGATAGAAAATTCGTACTCATCATTATTGATCTATATTACGAATGTCTGAAAGATCGTTGCACGATTTCGCGTAAAATATTCTATTTATAGATCAGAATAAGTATATATTTAATCAGTTCCTAATACAGTATTTTTAGTGCGAACGATAACCATAAGTATACAAAATGTTTGCCATAAGCAAAACGCGAATCTGCATTTGTTCATGCGCAGAACTGCAAGCCATTTATTTTCCAAGCACGGCGAAAAGTGAAGATCATACGATTTGGGTAACCAATGACTTTTTTCAATTGTAGGTTTACCGTTTTTGTTGTGACGCTGGGGTTGAAGACGTTGATCGAAACGGCGACGAAACGTAGCTTCGTCTTCCCCTTCGTTGACTGTTTCTATTTTGTCCGGGCATTGCGATGGTATTTTTACGAACTTGTTAAATTTTGTAGACGCTCATATTAATAAGAAAACAAGACCGATAGTTTACTTTTACATATTAATACATAGTTACTTCCGCAGCGTATTCACATCTCCCTGAAGTATCTACAGAAAGAAGTGCGACGTAAATTGCAATTCGCTGAAAACAGCTTTTGTTTGCATCGCAAAAAAGTATTAATCAATATAGTTTTCCATTCCTCTACGCGTTTGAATCGTTTGAAATGATCGGCCGAGTAATTGTGGTTCGCAGGAATGCCGACAGAGCGCGCCACGGTGTTATTCTACTAACTGGTTTTTCAATAAGTGACTTAAAAAATAATTCAACCGAATGATTTATATTCTCCCGACACTACCGGTCTCATACGCTTATTCTTTTTATCGGCAGAGAGACTCTGCGATTATCATTCCACTCATATCGACGTAATTAAATCAGCCGCATCGGCAAACGGTGATTTATATTCCCCGTGAATTACCCGGTAATCCAGCAACGACTACAAATGCTATTTAATGAGCAGCCGCCGAACAACGAGACCCAGTGAACGATTAAATTCACGCGCCGTGTTCGAAATACGAATTTCAAGTCTGCAGTGACCTCTATCGTTGGTCTTCCTAATTTGTGAGGTGACTTAACAATTTCGTACCTCCCACGGGTTTCTTCTGATTTTGTTTCCAAAAACAACACCCACAGGCCATCGTGCACATCGATCAAATCCATTCTAACCGTAAGAGCATCTATTTTTATCCTACGATCCAGAAACGGGCAAACGTTGCTATCCAAGCAGTTTCGATCGAGTTGCCGATCCCCGAAGCGGAAGGGAAGCGAATCGATTCGATCGACAGCGATCTGTCTCGGAGATTACAATTGTCGCGTGACCGAAACAAAGCAAGTCACTGTTATCGGCACGTATGCGTAGAGAGCCGGACGAATCAACAGTCGAAATTCCAGAGGAAGAAAGGAAGCGGCCCAGAGCGAGGGAAAGAGAGGAACAGAGATGGCGACCGTGGAAACGCGGAGGAGGTGTTCGGAACGGTGGGACGAGACGAGGCTGCGGTCAGCCAGCCGTCCGACACAGCCAGTTTCTGCGTCGTTACTTCTGTCTCTGGTGCAGTGTTATCGGCCCCTGTTATCGTCGTGCAACACGTGTCAATATAGGCGCGCGTTGGCCGCGACGACGGGTGCATTCACCGACACATGCGCACATCAGCTGAACCCGTGGCTCTTCATAAACCGGCGGGAACACGTTGCTCGTGACTCAGTGTACACGATGCCACGGCTTGGCCGCGATAGACGAACGCGCTTCACGTACACACGCCCTTCTCTTTTCTCCATTTTCCACGCTCGTGTTACCGCCGTCGTTTTCCTATTAGTCGCGTTTTCTTGACGCGCGCGCGCCGTGCACCACGCGCCGCAGCTCCCACAGTCGCCGCGCGGAACCACGCGCAACAAGGGGGCCAAGTGTGTTTTGACAAGGGACCGGCGGGCATCGATGCATCGCCACGAGACCCGGCCCCCGCCCACAGAGGAACGTCGAATATCAAACGGAGAGGCAGGTGAACCGGGAGCCTCGAGCCGCCCTTGAATACAATGACCGTTAAGTTGCTGCTGGAGGAGGATCAGCAGAGAAACGAGCAGCAGCGTCCGCTGGGCGAGCGCGGTGAGTGAATGTTTTTGTTTTGATAGTCGTTAAACACGTGGGGCGACCAGCGCCTCGGTGGCCCGTCCTGCAAAGTATAGTTTCTGTCAAGCGACGGTGTCGCGAGCTTTTCATAGGCGACCGAGCGCGTCGTAAGATCCTACCGTCCCACCGAAACTGACGTAACATCGGATGGAAGCGGTGAAACATCGGCCGCCTTCGACTGCTGCAACGATAAGCGGAGAGGCTGACGGTAAACGGTCGGCCTATGAATCCCTCCTGTCGCTAGTATGATGCGAAGAAACGGCGGACCGGATGTAGGAGTTAAATAAGGAACCGATCTGCCACCGAAAATAGTCTCCATAGATCCTACGTTGGAGTTACAGTGAATCTCGGACGCAAATGGCTGCTGGTAAATCTCCGTCCTCGAAGGCGGTTTCACCGCTTTGAGTGCTTTGACGTACGCGGCGACCCGCCGATAAAGCGATCCCGCGTGTTTCTCTCGCTCCGCTCTTTGTCCGCCCGATTTCCATTCCCTTGAGATCTCGCGCGGAGCATCACCCTGCGTCGCAGCCGCCCAAAATTATTCTTCCCAGTAATGTATACGCGTAGCAATCCCGCCGCGGAATTGCGCACTTCTTTCGTGGCGCTGTGCCAATTTCGAAGTTCAGGTACTCCGCATCGGTGAGCGTACAGCGCGTCTCTTTGTTCGCGTTATCCATCGGAGATAAGAAAAAAAAATTCGTGTAAACATGTGACCCACGGTTGACCTTGGTTTCGAATCGATGTGTCGTCGGTGGCTAGCATTGTTTTTCAGAATGTTAGTCACCGTGTCCGATTCCCATGAAATAGTACAACTTGTTATAGTATACAACGAGGAGGACGCAAGTTTTTGTCAATTTACCGTTCGACAACCTGTAGCTGAATCCGATTCCTCGGTCTTACACGCTCGAGGGTTGAATCGTGCTAGCATTCACCGTAGCGATGTTATTACGAGCCATTTCGAGTACTGTTTACCAAATACGTCGGGGACTTAATGAAATGCATAATCGGCTCGTAGCGGCGAGTGATCGGGAGACCATTATGAATAATTAATCGGCTAAGTTTGCGTTACGTAGCGATGGAACGCGGAGTTCCTTGTTCAGAATTATGCTTGTAGACGTTTCCTTTGAAATTAGAAACTAAGAAAATTCCATCAACTCGATAGGGATAGGTTCAAAGTCTCTTCTCTCCTTTTTTAAATTCTAATTAGCTTCTGCCTGCCTCGAGGTCGTTATTAATTATTCAATGCAGAAATGGAGTGGCGGCCTTAAATAGAAACATAGAGACACTGTTATTGGCTCGTTGCATCTATAGCGAAAATCCATGTACACCAAACTTATCTCGCCTCAGGGTCAAGCTCCATCGTGGATAATAATATGTTACGCGTGGAATGCGTGTTTGGCCTCCGACGTTATCTCGCGCTCATAAGAAAGCGTATTCTAACGTACACATCGCGTTTAATTAGCCGAAATTTCCGAATTCCCGCTGACAAGCTTGCGTGAAAACAGAAGCATAAACATTCGCCTCGAGGCAGTTAACGACTTATAGTACCCCTTTTCTAGTTCGAAGCTGCACCTGTTATATTATATGCTCGTTTCACTCGAGAAGACCCTGATACGCAGATGTGACTCATCATTAATGATTTAGATAAGAGTCATTTCGTAAAGCCAGACGTTCCACCTCGCTGTTCAATTTGTATTCGATCGGCTGCATCTAAATACCATAAGCGGTAGGCTTATCGAAGGGCCGAGTACCGTTAGGCGCCACTAAATATCTCTATATTAAGTCTAGATTTGATTAGGGGATTTCTAACGCGTATCAGTCGCGTCACCAACGACGGAAGCAGAGCGGAAATTTCGTAGCGTCATCGGTGGACACTTATTTCCCGACACGGAAATGTTTCCATCTTATCGCTCCACGTATCGTGCTTCTTTCTCTTCGATACGCCATACCGTTCAAAGCACTTAGGATCGGAGGACCATTGCGCCACAACGTTCCGCGGTCTAATCTCTTCCTATTATTTGTGCCCATGGAGGTTAGCTTCCGCGGGTATTTTAGAGCGGGCGTACCTAGGTATGGCTCCAGCGACAATTCGGCTGCCTGGAGTCCGAGTCGGCAATGAGACGCCCGCGAATGGAGAAACGAATATCTCTCGTGGAAATCGACGCGGGAACCGAAGCCGAGGAAACCAGTCGCAGATAAAGCGTCCGCGCGAAAACGCGCTCGCTAGAACGAGACGGTTCACGGATTTATAAATACGACGTATTTTGCGGCGTCTCGCGCATGGATCCGAGTCTCATTGTTTAATTATCGAGTGAGTAACAAAACGCTGGTCGCTTATTGCGCAGCGGTTCGGTATCGCAAGTTCCAGATGAAACGAAAACTTCGGTCGTAAAGTGTTATTAAGGCGCATTAGCTTGTCGTTGCTGTCAAGTATTTATTAAGTATCTCGTAAACAACGATGACAATTATATAGAGGTTGTGCCCGCCGTCTGTTGCATGAAACAGCGTTTAACTCTGTTTAATCTCAACATTAACGCGCAGAAATCGACAGAATTTATGAATCCTGCCTTTCCCCCACCAGGCGAAAGAATAGAGGTGACATTCGGGTGATTTCAATGTGTCCACCGAAAAGACATTTATTTCGAGAGGTTGTCCTAATAGCGCGCGTAGCAGGTACTCTAATTAGTTTCACGGAGGTTCGAGTGAATCGATGAGAATTAAATGGTCTGTTCACGTTTCCGAGCCTTCTGTTTACATATGGAGTATCGAGGCACGGTGGCGAGGCTCGCACGTGAGAGAGCCACGAATCGAGGACGAAGACGTTTGAAATGAGGAAAAGTAACGGGGCGAGTAACGGGTTGAATTTAACACATCTTGCCGTTACGAGCACGTTCGTACGGCTCGTCGTTAGGTCACAGTAGATCATGTAACTTCGTGGCCGACTGCATGTCGATAACGTGCGTGCGTTCCGATCACGGAACACCTAGTTCCTATATGTGAGAAAATAGTCGGTTCCCAAGAGAGTCAAATGACGGATCGGCTTGGTCGGTAATACGGGGCTATCTTGTCTTCGTCGGTAATAGCAGCATCCGCGCAACGGTGCCCCATCCGAGAAAATATTAAGCCTTTGCCGTTCTCGATGACGCGGTATACTTTCCTCAAACCATCAGGCGTGCTTCTATCCACGCGTCAAGCAAAATGAGCTAGTCACTACTTGCCACGCTTCTGGGAACACCTTTGCCACGTTCCAAGAAAATGACATAGCCTCTCTTATGAATGAATCGAAGTGTAATAGGATTTCCGGAATCCCGTCATCTTCCACTTCTAGAGGAATGCAATTTTGTTACGTAAAACGTTTAGCTAATTCCCAAATCAATTTAGTAATACTAGTCTAGAAACTCTTACGATTTAGAAAACTAATTCTTAAGATTTCGAAAGTGATACTTTAAATCTACAGTCAATTAACGACGCTTTTTCGTACGCGGTAGGTACGGCAGATCGAATCGACCATTCAACGTTAAATCGATGAGGTGATGACACGTTCACACGTGACTATTACGAAGCCATCATTCATCGATGCGATCAAATATACTTACAGCGCATAAGATGACTAAGCATTTATAATCCTAGACATTTGACAACTCTCATATCCTTATTCCTTTAATAATGTACATTGTAAATCGCATGGAGGAGAAAAGAGTGTTTAAGAAGCGTCCAGCAGCATGGAACCTCGTAGCTCGTAGCGCAGGACAGAAAACTCGCGCGGCGACGAGCGCGTCGACGCTCGGTTGTACCGCGCAAGTACATCGCGGTGGGAGAGCATGTAGTTGTTCGGGGGGGTTGAACGATAGTGGGGGATCATGGACGGAGCGCGTTAAACGCGAGGCAGCAAGGGTACGAGCGCGTATATACCGGCACTAATGGCACGTTCCGGCAAACACGCGTTTCGAGCTCTTACGAGCGTTACGTTCTCACTAGTCGAGCCTCCGAACGTGTCTCGTTCGCGATGATATTCCATCTGATTTGCGAGTGTACCGCCAGAGCACGCGATCAGCCGAGCGGCTTACGTAAGTTGCGCGGTAACGTCGATTGCCTCGAGTAAATCGCCACGCTACTTTCTTTGACTATACTGCCGAGTGAGTATTCCAACAGATCCGATCGACGACACCACGCATCAGATTCACGTTCACGCGAACAACGGTCCGCGCAACCAGACGGAGGGCAGCTTGCCACGGAGCTCGACACTCTATCGTTTCTTTCCGCGAAAACGAGACAGAGTAGCCGGCTCTTGGCCGCCTCGATCGACGGGCAACAAGGGATGCGTTGTGCCTCCCGTTTAAGCTCGATGACATAAATCCGCAGATAGCGCGGAAGGACCGATTTCACGCCGGCTTGTGCACGCGTTCGTACATACAGAGGGAGCTCGAACAGAACGAATTGCGAGTGACGAAGTGTGTCGTGCACGAAATACGAACTCCGGTGACGATCGTGCGACGGTGACCCAGAAACAACACGAAGCACAGTAACTTCATCATCGGGGCAGACAAATCTCGCGACGGGTGCCAAGAGAAAAACGATCAGGGGACCGAGGAATGCGAACATTGTTCTTTCAACCGCGTACCAGACACGGTCGTGCTTGGGACACCTACCGCGCCGAAATTTCAACGGTCGCGGTTCAAAATTCCCGCCACAGGACGAATACCGCGCGAGAGCCACGAAGTGTGTTTACCTGCTCACTCCCCAAAACTTGTCGAACAATTCGGACAAGGTGATTAAAGAAGAACATTGTTAACCATACTAAACCGCGAGGATACAGGAACGAGCAGGCAGGAATCAAATGCAGCGATCAGCCTTGTGGGCGACAACGCTCGGAGACTGTTCCGAGTATCCTGTGGAGTTTCGTTTCTGCGATTCATCTGGTTCGTGGCTAGAGATTTGTCGGCGATCAAGCGTCCCGTCTACAAACCGTGTAGTTCTGGTCCGCCGCGGAGTTGACGCACTGACCGCGATCGTTACGCGTTATCTCGTGTTTTTCGGAACACGCGGTCGTGAGTGCTCTCAGTCGCGTCTCGTGTCCGCGATTTTTCCGCGACCTTTCACGAGCCTATAAGCGAGTCGAACGTAAACGACAAAAGTGCGGTCGGTGAGGCAAAAGAACGAGAAGTGTGTGTGATTATCACGAAATCGTAAGCTGCACGGAAGAATGGAGGGTACAGAGGCGAATATCACGCCGGGCCTGAGCGGCGTGTCCATCCTCGAGCTCGTGAGCGCGCTGCTCCTTGGCGGGGTTGTCCTCGTGATAGGTTGCATCGTTCGCCGGTTGTCACGTTCCGGCAAATCAACGGATTCGACGAAAAGTAAGCACTGCCACGAATAAACTTCACCGCACAGGCACAGGTCCGAACGGGATCTTGGAACGAGATCGGGCTTGCGTCCTACCGCGAGCCTCTAGCACGCCGCCGAAACGCGATCCTCGTTTTTCTTACGCCGCTCGCGCTTTTCATTTACGAATCGCGATGATTAGGGACGCGGCGACGCGTTAGGCGCGTGTTATTGCTCGAATCGAAACACTAGCCACGTCGACCCCGAGGCGGGATATCTAATTGCTCGCGACGCGAAAAAATTCCTTTCGCCTTTTATCTATCCAGCGTGAACTTCAACTGATAAATGATCATTTCTTTACCATTTGCAAAGCTTTCGTGACAATTACGCTTGGCGAGGAAGTAGTATGGCAATCATTCGCGAATAGTAGCCGGTATCGCGTGATTCGACACGATGCTGCTTTCTCACGCTTCACATAGAGAAGTTGTAGTGTAAATATTAGAGTATTTATTTATTAATGACAGTCGATTTAAGGTAATTGAATGAAACGACGGTACGTGTGCTACGTGAATGTTTAAGGTTTTAAATGCAGGCCAATTTGACCTCGTGCTAATGCTTAAAGAATTGGCGGGAAATTACGTTTTCGCGAGGAATGCAGTTCCGGCGAGCGTGCGTTACCGACGATTCGTTCCCCGTTCGAGCGTGTTCCGTGTGAACGAACTGTGTCGTTCATGGAATATTGTATGCAAACGAAATCGTTCCTTCTGCTTGCGGGAAAAAATTTTGTACAGTCTTTCGTGGTGATTACGTTGTTCGCCTACTCTATACACTTTTCAGCTGATTTTACCAATAACTTCAGTGCATTGCGTGCACTTTATCAACGTTAATTGAGGTGTTAGCGTAAACTGAGAGAACGTGGAGGCCAAATGCATATCTAAATTCGCTGCTACGATATTGATGTCTCTTTGATATTCGCATTCAGTCGCAATTAAAGTAGCGCGTCGGTGGCGGCATGGTAGGGCGCTTTTCGGGCACAGGGAAAAGAATAGGCGGATGGAGTAAAACGTGGCATGGGGTAGTATCAGAGAAGACAAAAGGGGAAGCGCAGCAGCGTCTGCGCGCAATATTTTATGCTGGAACGCGTTTCATCCCACTTCATGAGCAAAATGAATACCAATACTTTGGAAATATCATAATTAGTATCAATTAAAGCAATACCTAAAGTTCATTTTGCTACAATTAAGTGGCACTTATTTGATGCCACTGACGGAAAGCTAGCTAGTTTCTTTTGAAAAGAGGCCGTTTGTTAATAACTCGAGCCACAAGTGATTCCATCGTGAATAGATTTTATCCTTAAACTTGACACAGCCAAATTACAATGAAGCCCAATGTAGAATAATGGTGAATTGGGCAACAGCCTTCGAGTATCGTCGAAAGCGCGATCTTGAACCCCCCGAAGAGCGCGATTGAAAAAAGTTTCGCCATTGCGTGGTCGTGAAGCGTGTCGATCGCGGTTGAAAACGCAGTCGTGGCCGTCCGCTCGTCGTTGCTAAGTCCTTGCGTCGCCATGACAATGAATTTATTCGTACCAAGGAAACAAATGTGCCGGCATTTTCCTGGTGGTGCGCTTTCGGTCTAGAATTGCGTCGCTTAGAGAGGGAGCCCGCGCGAAGGGGCACCCTTGCGCGTATAAATATAAACCAACACGACGCGTGTGTATTTATACGCGCGTCTCTCGTGCGTACACGTGTACTTACGGAGGAGAAACGCTCAGGGCCGTACGACGGGCAAATACGCGCGAAGAATGGGCAATTTAGTACAGACAGATAATCATATGAAATTATTCGAGGTCCTTCTGCTCGTGACAAGAGGAAGTACAGGCTCGCGCGTATTCATCCTGAATTTCATCAGCGCGGATCACTAACACACCGCACGGGTATTATCGAATTCGGAATTAGACAGCCTTAAGAATTCGATATAGCTCTTATCCCTTTACCACGAACGTACTCTTATCTCTTCGAGCGTCCGTGAAGCGGCAGTTCTTCGGACGGCTTGAAAATAATTTGAATTCGTATAGACTTAATTACAATTCGTATCCAAGGAATATGAAAGTTATGTTTTCTAATGTATCGGAGAAATATGAATATTTTGAGGGTCTCGAGGCGTTTTTTAATACTCTGCTGGTTATCGCTTGGGCATAAGGAATTTTTAAATAATCTTGCAACGATACACGTCCTCGATGATCCTCGACATTCCCGCGACCATCGTGAGGACTTTTGTCCCGTCTCCAGCGGCGGAATAGAAATTTGTCGCAGTGCGCTACATTTTCCGGGCCAGTGCGGCAAAACACGTCCCTGAAAACACGCGACACGCACCGCGAGTAGTGCACTGACCGCGGACAACTATTTCTATTTGTCGGTCGCTTTTGCTTTCTCCGTTGTGCAAAAAGAAAAGGGGGCATATACTTACGATCATATATACCGGGTGATCCGCCGTACTCGACGATCTTTAGCCGCTGATCGCGGGAAAGAAGCACTTAGGCAAAGCTGGAATTACGGGGCGGGGAAGAAGGGTGACGAAGGCGTCTAGTAGATTACGTCTCCTGTATTTTATCTACGCGTTGTTACGCCACGGAGCACAGGAGCCGTATCACTGTTGCGTAAGGTTCGTGTGCTTCGCCTTCAAACATTTCGAGCCACTAAACGATACACGCATTTTTCTTGCGTGCTAATTATGGGGAGGAGCTTGAATTCGTTCACTGGGCGACCATTTGTCATTCAACCCTTGTCCTGCAACTTAGAGAGAGCACGAGTCGAGTGCGAAGAATATGGTGTTGGAATTAGTGGAAACCTTAACCCTTACATAATCTGATACAGTTCAGAAGGTACAGAGTCCGTGACCCTTGAACTCATAATTTCTTCTGCGCGTAATAACAGGGGACTCCTCCTTTCCTTAAAAAAAGATCCAACGGGCCTTCTCGAATAGTCGCATTACCGTTCGTGTAATCGCTTTTAAAGAGCCTCAGATAACTTATCACGAGTTTGGAGAAGGCTTAGGTAGTCGGGCAATTGTTTTTTTTTATTATTATTATTTCCATCGAAATGAAGGAAACGAGGAACTGGCTGCGTTGCTCGTGCTCCTTGTTAATCGATACGATCGATGTTTTAATTTTAATCCGTCCGCCGACATAGCTGGAATGATAAGAGAACGTTCGTGCAACGAGAATTTTTATTGCATAGCGGCGCACACGCGAGCACACGTATTCCTGTTTTAATCGTACCAGTCATGCCTTATACTCGAAACACTCGGGCTACAATTCGAAGGGATCGTGTCTGCCGGTCACTTCTGATAATCGTATTACGTTTGATTAATTACATTAATTTAAGCTCGACTGTTTACATAAGCCTGCAATGCTGTGTATTTAAATATCGTCGGCTGAACGTGATCAATTTATAAATTATTTGATCTTTCGCTGATGAATCGCGTCACTCGTGTGAACGACTCCTTTTATCGTTTCGAGCTCCCTCGTCCCCATGTCCCCCGACTGCGAGGATGCATTATGTCGAGGCATCGTCCCTGATTTAATGGCGATAGAGGGAAAACGCATCGGACAGCAAAAGGGGATAAGAAGTGGTATTGTTTTTATCGAGACGTAAATAGACTTAATCAACTGGCGCGAACTACGCAGCAATGGTCGAGTACGCGATCGTCTCTTAGAGTGCGCGAGGATATTGCCGTAAAACGCATCGTAGCCGAACCAAGTACGCGCGCACGTAAACGGAAAGACAGGATGAATTCAGTCGTTTTACTGCGCGCTCGCGCGACTATTTACCTTACTTTATCGTTTGCATAGAAGTAGGTCGAGGCTTGCACTGTTTTTTTTTTCACGGTCGTGAAATTAACTTACTCTTTGTGTGCGTGTGATAATATCGCTAATGTCGGGCGATTCCACATGGGACGAGCGCGGCGTGCCATTAGGGCGAGGGGGTTGGACGGTGGAGGAGTTGGTAATTATTTACCGTGCCTTTAAAATGTCCCTTTCGAGGAACCTATTCGGTTTAAAGGCCCTCGTTGATTGCTCAGCAGCTTTGAAGGTGGTAATCCATGGGTGTACGGCGGAGGTCCGAACCGTAGATTTTATGGTCTCATCTACCGTGTCGTATATCACGCACCATTGTGCGACGAAGGAGGCCGGCGGCGATCGGGATTACGGTGGCCGAAATGAACGGAACTCGTCATACCGTACCTGATGACGTGTACGTTAGGATTCGGGGCTCAGGCAGCAGATGACGTGCCGCGGTGCAGGTCAATTGTCTTTGTCCCGTGAAGGATACTCGGTCGAGGGAAGCCGCCGCGTACCCTGTGTGCTAGAAAGTCGAGCGAGACGGGTTTTTCCGAAGAAGAGAAAGCACCTCGCGCATTTTTGGATCGAGTGAGTCACTACGGGGCGGTGGAAGATAGATGGCCATCTAATTGTGTCAGCTTTACAGATTATTCAGCGAACAATTTTCAGATACACCCCCCGTTGCAAAGTAAGCCGTTTTTACCATTTTTTTTTCAGGAATAAATTACAGTTCTCATCGAAAATTTTGATTGCTTACCTTTAGTACAATGTCTTAAGAGACTATAAACAAAATAAATAGAAAAACATGCATAAATTTTAATATTATGGTAATAATTTTATGGTAATATTTATTCCTGAAAAAAAATTCTTAAAAATGGCTTACTTTTCCGGCCGTCACAGTGGTGTTCCCCCTTAACAAAATGCTCGACGCTAGGAGCGATCCTTAGGGTACTTATGCCAACTTTTTTTACATTGAACTGTTGGCTTTCATGCGGCTATTACAGCGTTCAATATTATATCCACGACAAGTTGGCATTTTCTTCAGGACGCAAAGTCACGGCCACGATTACACAACTGGCAAAAAAGGCACATTGTGAGCTCACAGATTTCGATCATCCGCTGAGCATTCTGCACCTGTAATCCGACACCGCGCGCGACGTTCCCCTGCAGCGTGTTTGTCCTGGTAGTTTTTTCCCCTAGTCACGCGGGCCTGCGAGGAGTTTTACACGAGGACTGTAGTCCGAAACGAAAACAAATACTTATGTTCGTACGACACTCGGTATTTACCCAAGTAAACGCCCGTCGCCTTTTTACCTGCGACCTCTGACGTCACGGCGGAGGCTCCATTTACCTCCTCGCTTCCACAGATTCCAACCGCGTTTGTATTCGGATGGTATGCAAATTGGCCGCGGTGATTATTAAGCGCGTGCAGTGGCACGTTTTTGCGCGAGAGAAACAATTCGGTGAGTGAGATGCTCGATGCTACTCGGGTTTATTCAAGACCCCGGCAAACGAGAATCATTGCACCAAGCTAGTAGTTAGTCTCTACTCTATCATAATTGTCAATTGCACGCGTGCTCGAATCAATTGCTTCAACTAGCTAATGAAACAAAGCGACCTGGAACATAGTTGCAAGTTGTGCTTCGTTACTCTCGCGTCTACCCGCTCGTCGCCAGGTAATTACGCCGAGGGTTTTCCGGGAGTTTTCCTCGGCTACACCGCGCGTTCCCCATTGAATTGGGAAACCGGTCGCACCCCGCCGAACGAGGAAGGGGTGCAGCGGTTAAACGGTGGGGACGGCTCGCGCGTGAAAATGTTACCTTTCGACGGTGTCACGGGCACGATCACCCTAAAAACAGATTAGTATGCCCGTTGCGCAGGTCAAGGAACGTAAAAGGGCGAACGAGACGGTCGGTGGCTTTAGTGCACGTGGGACCGTCGTACCATCGGGATCACCTGAAATCTTCCACGGCCGGTCAGTGCTGTGACAGAAGGCGTTTCGCGCGGGCATCCTGCACGCGCCTCACCTCGGCCTTTTTTATTTTGCCATTGCGTCTCCGCGATAATAGCCGGGCAGCGCGTGTTCATTGACTGCGTGTTCCCGAGATACGTGAAAAAAAACGACGTCGCTCCGAGCAAAAGCAGCGGAAGCCTGCCTGTAAACATAACACGGTAAGAGGTGTGCCGTCGGTATACTCTCGGAGGTGTTTCGGGGAAGCGGGACGTCGGGTGCGGTGGAATGTCGGGGGTGGTGGAGTGGAATGTCGCGGTGCCACGTGGTAGCTGCTCCGACTGATGCAACGCGGCGGGTTTAGGGCTCAAACTTTACACGCCACGAATGGCCAGCCGTGAAACGAACATTTCTGCCGGAATTTCGAGGAGACTGTTTTTTAACTCTTTCTAATATTCGCGGGCAGACGAAGGCTACGATATGTTAAAGGAGATTGAAAGATCGAAAGGAATTCGTCAATTTCTCTGCATGAGTGTATTTAAAGTGGACCCGTCTGAACCGATTTATTTTCTCGTTACAGATGCCACAGAATCGGAAAAGGTGAAGTTCGAGGACACGACAGACTCGACGAGCGGATCGACCGGTGCAGGAGCAACAGGAGGTGGCGCAGGTAGCAACAAACGCGCGAAGAATAAGAAGAGACGCGAGGCGCAGCAGGAGTTCACGCACTCGTGGATGGTGGGCGCGTTAAAGGGTCACACCGCCCGTGTCCTCGACATGAATTTCTCCAGCAACGGCAAGTTCCTCGCAAGCTGTGCCGAAGGTACGTGTAGAAAAAAGAAACTTCTCACACCCTACGCGGGCCTCTATCAGCGACGTTGTTATTCTCTATTTCTTCTCTTATCGCGAATTTTAACGTTACGCCGGGGTGCAGTAGTATTTCCAGATAAAACGCGCGAACACTAACCGATCGCGCCTCGATAACAGATCAATTTTTCATTCAGTTATCGGGCCAAGTGCGTCTCTCTCGTGTTTTGATAAAAATGTTGCATCACAAAGCGCTCTACGGGATATCCACTTCCCGCCTATAAAATATTTCGATTACCCGAAAGAGTCGTAATTCAGCTCAGTCCGAAGGCGAGTCGTGAGTCACTAATTCTCGAAATTCAGGCTTGTTTTGTTGATACCCGCTGTCTGGTGGCCACGTGAACGCAACGATTCTCGGTATTGCGCGAGATTGGCGACAGAAAGGTCGCACGTCTCTGATAGAGTCCCTCGAGGGAGAATCCTTTTGTCTCGTCGTACGAACTACCTTGAAACGCGGTAACGGCACGTCGCCAGAGTGATTTTCGCCCCGAAAAAGTCGAGCGGCCTTTATGTCTCGACTGGTGACGCGATGGGTTTTTTTTTATACCTGCATGTGTCATTGCTGTCCACATTATTGTGTCTCGGTAACAATACCCGACCTCTTGTCTCCCCGCTCGAACCTTTTCTGCTGCGACTATTTACGTCTCTGCATTATACCTATCTACCTTCTTTTTTTTTCTTTCGCTCGCCGGGCTCGTATAACGCACGGAAGGACGAACGTGGCCGAAGTAAAAGTTATGTCGCCCAGTTCAGCGTAAGTCGAGTGCTGTCCGAGCAAGATAGAGACACGCAGAGAACCCGTTGGACTCTCCCGAAAGGAAACACGCTTTTACGGCTGGAAACGAATCGGCTTATTATCGGGCACCTCGCGTTACTCGTTACTAGATTTTTCGTTTTGCCCCTGCAAGCACAAGTAATGTAGGTCGTCGCAGTGAAATCAAGCTGCGATCGAGGCACTTTTGGGCTCCTAGAAAACGGTCATACTGCCTCTCGAGCAGTTTTTTTTTACTGCCACCGACTGCCCCCCAAGATCTCTATCTCGATCGGTTTTTACCTAGAATGCGGGCGAAAGAAACTTTAAACGAAACTTGAGAGCGGGATCGCTCTCTTTTTTTGCTCATTTAGGTTTTTGTAACGTCTAGACGATATATATGGCCCAATTACCCAAAGAAGAACGGGCAGAGTGAAAGTATGAAAATGATGGAAAAATTGCTCGCGCCGAACGACTACTTTCACTATTTCATCTTCGAGATCGAAACGAGACTCGACAACCCGATCTCTTGCTAGCGCAGGCGCGCTATACGTTTATAACGATACGGTTATCGGAACTGATATTCTGTTTTTACCGAATATGGTTTTAATGAATCTGTGATATTACCATCGTTAGAAAATTACTTATCACGCGAGTAACTTTGATAACGCTCTTCTTATACGGAGTTAATCTGGAAAAATACCTAACTGCAGTACACGTACGATATATCTGTCACAGTTACGTGGTGTCTCAACATACTTGACGCATAGCGATAGAAAATGGTTCCTCTAAAAAAAATACATGGGAAATAAGCTTTCACTTACGGATTGTCGAGTTTTATTTCCCTCGGGAAGGAAGAATCGTGTGAAGGAATTTTTTCGGGAGGAATCACTTTCGTTTAGTTTCTACCACATACTCTGGGCCCTACTCCCTGTGTCCACAAGAGATGACGTTAGACCCGCGGTTATTTCGCAACGGAGCGCGTAAGGGGTTAAAGTATTTGAACACCTCAGCCTCGTGTCCTTTGATGGCTTTCTTCATAACGCTCGTGGGTGACCCGTTGACCATGGAGGATTTTCGCAAAGCGACGGCGGCTTCTCTCCGACGAGTTTCTCCTCTTTCGTTTCTCCCGGCTCGTTTAACCTCGAATCTCGGAGAGACGAGACACCGTGCACGTGTCCGTGCGTGCAGCGTATCCAGAAACATGAGTAATAGGAGCCTGCGCTCTTGGAATAGGAGCTTTTGACTCGAATCCCTCGGATTCTTTAATTCATTCTTCTTTTTCAAAAGCAACTTCTCCCCATTATCCACACTCGCATAAGTAGGGTTGCCAACCGTGCTATGATATATAGCATTCTACCATATTTTGATCCAGTGTACTATATACACTATAAATAATTTTATAAATTATTATATAAAATTCTACAATTTTTACTTATTTTTTTAATACTACGGCAACATCAAAACTCTAATTTCCCAATTTAAACTTTAATAGAGAGGTTTTTTCAATGAATGTGAATTGGCGGGAAAACAGAAACAGAGCTATATAGTTTATGCCGTACAAAATCAGCTCCACATTTGTGAAAGACAATAATTAATATTAACAAAATGCCGAAAAATATACATTTAACAAGTAAGATGTTGCTTTAACGTAGTGTTATTTTGCACCACAAGTAGATAATAGTAAGAAAATAGTAAGAATACGTTGGCAACCCCACGGATAAAGGATATATGTATATAAAACCTTAAAATCGTTCCCGAAGAAATAAAGCAATACATATCTCTGTTCGGGGTCTAGATTTACAGCGCCCCATGAATAACGCAGCAGCGTTCATGAAAATTCATTACCGGGACATTTATGTACATAGTTTTCTTCGCCGCGATTAACTTTCGAACCCGCCACTCTATCACCTCTGGAATGGCGACGCTCGGTAAACAATATACTTAAGCGTCGCTTCTCAAAGTTCACCGTATCGCTGTCCATAGATAATTCGGCTGATTAATGTGACTCATCGGCCACGCTCTAGGTACCGACGGAAACGCGGTAGCCAGTGAATCACTCCCAGGTAGACGAGCAATAAGTAATCGGCAATCACGGCGATACGGTTATAGCGGCGTTTCGCGAATGGTCCTCGCGAGCCGTTTTGTAAATATTATTCCGAGCGCGCCTCGTCGCGCGAGACCGTCCGAAGTGATCGCGAAAATGTCCTCCGCGGGGGTTGCGGCCGTTAAAATTAGAAAACGGCTACTGAACTTGCGCGGGCTTCCAAATTCCCTCGTCTTCCCGGTTCTATTAACGAGGCCCCTTCTTCGCCGCCGCGACGACCTTGCCTCGTATCATTCAACCGTATCAAACCGCGCCCGCGGCGCAGAAGTTGGGCCGCGGGTGTACCGACGTGACCGATACCGATTAATCAGCGCATTATAACGGAGTCTAATTGTGGGAAACGGTATATAGAATTCGGGGCCACTGGCTGACGCTATCACCTTTTCGAAACGCGACGTAAGAAGCGCGCTCGGTTGTAACCGCGTCTAATAATAGAGCGACGTGGGAAATTCTCTGGCCTTAAATCAAGCCCACACGTCGTCGGGCGACAGATTGCTGCGAAGCGCGGGCTCGGCGAACCGGGCATCGTCATAAGCCGATAATTCGGTGTACGAGATTAGCCGGGCCCCCTCCGATCCGCCCGCGAAATCCAATTTCCGAACTTCCTGATCCGCCAATTTCGCCAAAGAAGATATGTGCACGCCTTACGGCGCGGGGGTCGTACGAGTGGGAATTTGAAAGACAGTTGAAGCTATTGTGCCGCAGAATGCGCGCACGCGGTTACTTTGGAGCTAACTCGCTGTAGATCGATCCATTGCGAACGGACCACTTAATCCCATTCGATTATAAGGATATGCCAGAGGGTAATTAACTCTTTGTAATCACTTGCGTGCCTGCTTCTGTACGTTGGTCGAGTGTGTACACTTCGTTGGGTTCGACTTACGCGTCAAATATTTATATTACAATCCTAGTGCAGGATTAAAAACGTATTTTGATTAGAATTCTCGTAACAGCATTTGTCTCGAAGATGATCGTCAATCGCACGGAACATTCTTCTTTTTCTCTAACTGGTTAGAGCTACGCGTAAACCCCCCCCGTGGTGCTCGATTTTCAATTTACACTCCGCGCCGATTAGTTCGCCCAGTGACCGCGATTCCCTCGCTCCCTCCAGTCGAGCGTTAGTCAGACTTGCCCAGGAGGTCGCCCGGATTTCCTCGAAGGATCTACGGTGGAACACGCGGTTGGCGGCGGATGATTTCATTAAATGACGCAACGGTACATATCGAAGCCGGTCATTCCTGCGAACGGGGATACCGTATTCCGTTATCCGAGTCGCACAGCCGATTCCGTCGCCGCTGTTCTCTTTCTCCCTCCTCCGTGCTTCCTTTTCCCTTTGGCAGGAGCCCGTGGAAACCCCGCCGGCCGCGTCTTCGCGTCCCTCGTCCCATGGCGCACGCAACGCGACAAGTAGCCGGCCTCCTCTCCAACTCTCCCCCCTGCTGCCTCTACTCCTGACCGAGAAACCGTAGCAATCGTTTATTGGCGCTCGCCGGATCGCTTGATATTATTCCCCGTGTCGTCGCCGAGGAAATCGCAGCGGAACCGATGGGTCTATGGCGAAACAGAGGTAATACCGTCTTTCCTCCCGGAAATCTCGCGGGAAATCTCACGCGCGCGGTTCTGACGCAATCCTGACGCAATTCTGATGCAGAACTCCAAGGTTCGTTGATATTTCCTATTCGCCGCTTCCACCGGCGTGTCTCCCCCGTCTCGCTCGGCCCCTGCAGCCACGGCGGTCTTATAAGAGGCTTAATAATAACCGTGAGGTGTACGAAAGGCGGAGGAGCACAGCGAGACGTACCTGAAAATACATAGGCTAGAGTCATCGAGTATCCTTCATCCTAATCGATGATCGAGGAGAAAACAGGAGGCAAGGTTCCAAGGGGCAAGCGCGAGGCAGAAAGTTTCGTTCCTCGAGATCCTTGGCGCCTCCACTCGAACGAAGCTCCTTGAAATATTCGTATTCCTTCCTCCGTTTATCAAGATCCCACTGTCCAAACTTTCCCCCCTCGTGAAAGTTCCGTCGATTGCACCGTAAACAGAAGACTAATTCCGTTTAAAGAAACTGAAAATAAAAAGTGCCGATGGCCTTGATAGCTCCGGGAACAGTGACTCCGCAGACCTCAGGACCACGGAGCCCGTCTTCCGCCGATATCTGCAGAGTAACCGCGCGGTTTCGTCGCTGCCGAAATGGCTCGCGTTCTTTTTACTACCGCTGACGATACGGGGAAAAGAAAGCAGCGACCCTCTCCGTGACGTCCCGGGCGAAAGTTGCATATTGCTGAATAAACAAGAACCGCTAAAACGGTTCACTTTTATTGCCCCGCCGCTTTTTAATCGCTCGACTGGAACGAGAGCGCAACCGCCGTGCTCATTCTCGCTTACTCTTACGGGATATAAAGAGAAGATCCTATCTCGGGGAATTTACGCGGGACACGTGTCCTCGAGGGCTGCCTACGCCGAGACACGAGACTCGCCATCGCGATGTGAAACTTACCAGATTAATGTTCCATCGACGAACGTAGATTGCTTTCGTTCCCTTTTTTTTTCTACGTAATTCTTTCTTCTTCTTCTTACGTATACTTTTCGACGTCTAGCTTCGTATCTTTGCAACGCCCAACGCAGTGTCGGCGTGAGTGGAGTGCTTCCGTTTCCTTTTAAATGTATAAATGAAGAGGTTAATGCACAGACTTTCATCGCGCGATCACGAGGCGAATAATGCGTTGACATTATGTATCTTATGCACAGACAAAAATCCATATACGTTGTTTCATGCGTCCGTAGCAAGCTTTCACTTTCATGGTCTTTTATTTTTTTTATATTTTTTTATAACTCGAATTAACCGCGACGAGGTTTCTCATTTCGCGTCTATCCGCCCGTATCTATCGCGTCACGGTCTTATCCCCTCGGCTCGGGGGCCCGCGAGAAGCAGAAAAGGCCATATTTCTCGCTGGAATCGTACCAAGTTTAGTCACATCGCGGTGTAGGGCAACGGTTCAAGGCAGAAGCATAGCGGTCTCTGGGTCAAGAGCGGCTCGGATCGATGTGACCGAGAGTTTTTGGTGCATCCTGCGACCGCGTTGCGATTGCACGACGCTCGGAGCTATACTTCTCGCGTACACCTCCCCCGTTCGTAGTTCGTACAGCGATATGTCGTCTTCTGTTTAGTCGAAACGAAGGGAAGAAGCTAGAGCCGGCTCACGCTTTGGCAATCAGGCATCGCGGATTGATACAGGGACCATGGAATCCTCCGACCTCGTGCGTATCGTACACGTAATCCTAAGAAAGATCTCGCAAGGGAGGCTCACCGCCTGGATGAGCGTCTCTTGAACGGAATCGGGCTGAAAGTGTAGGAACTAATGGGCGTTCATCACCGTTGAATCATTGGGAGCTAATGGTTAATATATTTCTAAGAAACGAGCTTCGTTTATTGCATTCGTAGATCGTCTGATAGATTTCAGTGGGGGGCAGCGCGAGGCTCCAAAGTATGGAGCACGATTGTCTCACGCGTATGCCACTTATCTTAACGAAATTTATCAGACGACTTAAAAGTGTAATAATCCAAGCGGACTTGTTTATCGAAAACAGTTGACCGTTAGCTGCCGAGATTGCAAGGTGTCATGGACATTCGTCGGATCCTGTATTTTAAGTTCTATTCCATCCAAGAAAGGAACGCTCCATAGGCTTTGACCCTTGCTTGCCAGAGGCACCGAGGAAAGCCAGGACAGCTAATAGGACAGACAGAGAGAGAGAGATGCATGCGCGTGGTGTGTGGCCAAATCCTAACCAGTAATAACGTAGGACGTGATTAGTAAGTCTCGCTGCCGGACGATGAACTGACGCATATATGTTTTTGTATGTGACATAAAGATTGCGGCCTGCGGCCGGAAGAGGAGGTCCTGGACCCGGGGGAGCCCGATCGGTACGCCGGCTGTAAGGTGAACCGTGAGACGCCACCATCGACGAAGGCGGCTGGGGGCAAGAGCAAGTCCTCGCCGTCGTCTGCGCCCGCCTCGCCGACATCTGCGCCGGGAGCAGCGTCCACGGGCGCGACCACGACCGCCGCCACGACCGCTGCGCCGTCCACGAAGGAGGATCGGGCGATTCTGAGTCGCAGACAGCGAAAGAATCGCACCAGAGCCCCGCGGGACCAGCGCAGAGAGCTGCGCGACGACGAGCACGAGCCCGAGGACGAGCAGGCCGCCCAGCAGCAGCAAAGACACCGCCGTCACCACCATTGTCGCCAGCAGCACTATCCCAACAGCGGAGCGAGAAGCACAGACCCCAACGGGATAGCTACCGCGGCCTCGAGGAACGGCGGCTCCAGAAGAAATCAGTCCCAGAACGATTCCCACCGCGAGGAGAGCAAAGGCGACGGTGCCACCGGCAACGCAGCGAGCAACGGCTCGAGGAAATCGCGCGGCATCTTCCTGAGCAGCCAGAGGAAGGAGCTGCACCACCTGAGCGACGCCGCGTTGGCCTCGCTCCTCCGCAGGTACACGCTTACCGGGGAGCAGCTGGCCCATCTCGGCTACCCCGTGGAGTGCAGCTACTTCCCCGGGTACGCGGTGATCATCAATCACCACCAGCACCCGGTGGGCCACCGCGTTCCTCGGGGCTATCATCACCTGGACGCGAATGCGCGGGAATTCGTCCCTGGGAGCGGCAGCGGGTCGTGGACGATGGTGGAGAGCGAGGCGGACAGCGGTAACTGCAGCGGCAGTTCCGTGGAGAGCTCCGACCTGGAGCAGGAGAGCGCCTCGGATAGCGACAAGAGCTCGGACATCGGTGAATCATCGTCATCCTCCACTGACTCATCTTCCTCGTCCTCTTCCTCCTCCTCCTCTGCCTCGAGCTACCAAGAGAAGTCAAGGAGAGACTCCACCCCGGACCCTTACGAGTTGGTGGTGGTAGAGAGAAGGTGCGCCAGGTGCTTCAAGAGCTTCTACGTGAACCGAGAGGACGGCGAGTACCTGCACGAGGAGCGCTGCGTCTACCATTGGGGCAAGCTCCGCAGCGGCCACGTGGACGGCTCGCACGGAGACACTTGGGAGTGCTGCCGGGGCCGAGAGACAGCCAGGGGATGCACCACCGCCAGGATGCACGTGTGGACCGGTCTGGCGCCCGGTTACAACGGCCCGTTCGACGGCTACGCGCGCACCAGGCCCGCTAGGAGCGTGCCGAAGGACGGGAACTACGGGGTGTACGCGCTGGACTGCGAGATGTGCTTCACGCGGCGGGGCCTCGAGGTGGCCAAGGTCACGGTGGTCGGCATGGACGGCAAGGTCGTGTACGACACCCTCGTGAAGCCCGACGCCGAGGTGATCGATTACAATACGCGGTTCAGCGGGATCACAGCGAAGGACCTATCGAGGGCGTCCAAGTCCCTCAGGGACGTGCAGAAGGACCTGACCGGCTTCGTCCACGCCGAGACCATTCTCATCGGCCACGGCCTGGAGAACGATCTCAGGGCGCTGAGGATACTTCATACGACGGTGATAGACACGTGCGTCGCGTTCCCCCACTTCCTTGGCTATCCTTTTCGCAGCAGCCTAAAGACTCTGGCGAGGACGGTGCTGCGAAGAGAGATACAGGTGACGGAACACGATTCCGTGGAGGACGCGAGGATCGCGGTGGATCTCATGCTCCGGAGACTGCAGCACGACCTCTCGTAGAGTATCGCCTCGCGAGAGGGACGGGGGGGCCGATGGACAGAGAGAAGAAGAGAACGAAGAGGAAGGTATACTTGGGGTAACCGAAGACAGTCGAGAGTAATATAGTGCTGATGGAACTGTCGGATCTCTATTTATCGCGAGGCGAAATTTTTTATTGGAAACTGCGCGAAGAGGCCTCGGTGTCCTCGTCGAGCCTGCGATACCTGGCCGGATCCAGCGGTCGGTCCACTTGGCGGGGATTCGCTGACGAAAACGGATCCCCGCGGTAGGGCGCCGCCCGCGAACCGGCCCGCGCCACACTCTTCCGTCAGTGTTCAGTTCCAAGTGAAGTCTGTGATACGTTACATATACAGAAAAGAAAGAAAAAAAAAAGAAACTACACGTTAGCGCGCGATCCTTGTGCCCGTACACGGTGCTCGTCGCCCAGGGACGCGCTCGTCACTCGCACAGATGGACTTAGAAAACGTACACACGCGTACACACATGCCTCCGCACGCATTCGGTCCTCGTGCACGCGCGACATATTCGGCTCATACTCCGCGCGCTCGTTGCCGAGGAAAAGGTTTGGCTCGATTCGATATGTCTCCGCTAGAATACTCTATTTTTTCCTTTTCTTCTTCGAGAATCTCTGCTTTCGCGCCAGTTGCGCGACTTTCTTAGACGAAGGGCGCAGGGCGTCGCCTTAGAGATCGTATTTTCTGCTCTCCGGGCACAGAATGCAGTTTCTAAGCGGGTCTTCGGACCACCTTGTATATACAGTGTATGACGTATATACTAGTATAAATAGTAGACTACTGATGTGTACTATGGTATATAATATATACTACTGTATATATCCTGCAGTTAATCAGTAGATCGTCGACTATCGCAACAATGATCTCAGTACAAGTAGTTCCCAATGACGAGTTGATACGATATAAAAACAGTGAGAAATTAGTTTTTAAAAAAAAAACAAAAAAAACAAATGGGATTTCCGTATTCGACTAGGTGTATATCCGCCAGCGAGACGTTTTCCTCGACAAGTGGTACACCGCGCTCGAAGCACACGCGTGTGTATTGGTATCCGAGTCCACGCATCTTCATGGATCATACCTTTGTACCTGTGCACATATGTACGTATATAGATGTATGTGCACAGCGTAGAAAGACCCATATGTATATGTATGTATACACATATGCATGTATCTACCATATAAGCATAGATATACGTATATGCGCATATACGTACGCGACTTTATGCCTTACGAATGCCTCTCTTCATGCATATTTCATCCCGCGTTGTTTTTTCGTACACGTACAGAGCGAGAGGACACGCGGCGTCATTGATGCTGGTAAGTGTCTCTCGGGCTTCCACGACGGCTTGCATTTAAATTCTCCTCGAAAACCGACGTCTAGAAAATGTTGCCGAACGAGGACACGCGAGACGATCGAGAAATTATTCGGAATTAACGTGTACTTTTATTATCCCTCACTTATTTTTTCCCATTGATCATGGCGTGTATAGAGTTCCGAGCAATCGATAAGACCAGTCTCGCCTCCTCCGGAGCGTGTCCTCTCCGCCAAGCTTTATCATACCGTACGTGCAAGTTCGATCATCGTTCACCTATCGACTCCCTTTATTTTTCTCCTAAGAGCAAAAGGACGTGCGCCCGATATAGAGCGACATTTTATAACCAATGACGGCAATCCTTATCGGCCGTATGTGCGCCGACGAAGTTTCGGTTTCGTACGTGTCACCGGCACGTAAATGATTAGCGAAGAACCGCGCGAGGTCAGAGAATCGTGGTATCGCCTCACTCGAGACGCGTAGGATAATGTTCCGTGATTTTATACTTTATTACCGGCATTAGTGACGCCCCGTGTGCCCCCGTTTGTACAGCAGCGTGCGCGCGGTTGCGAGCACACTCGGCAAGAAAATTTTGTATTCCCCGGCCGAACGATCCGTGTGCCACCGCGCTGCAAGAATAATCCCCGGGAGAGAAGGGGGGACGAGAGAGACCACCACGCGCGGTTCACCAGCCGAATTTTTACTTTACTATTTTATCACGCGCCAAGCGATGAAAGTTATTGCGCGTCGCAATTACTTCGTCTCTTCTTCCACTCTCGTCCCTTTCCTCCTCTATTTTTCTTTTATTTATGCCGACTCGCGTCAAAACACGCTATAAACCCCGTCTCGTTTTCAACGAACCCCCGGGCTTTCTTCTTTCTTCTCGACGTGTATATTAGCGCCGACGGTTTTTCTTTTCCCTCCTCTCGTCGCGATCAAACAAGAGGAACCGTTCGGCTCCCGCCTCTTGTTGGTTCACATCGTTTCGCGCATCATGCATTCACTACATTCATACACACGCGCTCGCGCATAGACATAAATCATATCAGAAAGCACCCGATACGGAAGCAATACGTTCATCGCTTTGTAAATAGCATAATATTTATTGGAGCGCATCGCGAGACAATGTACCTGTGCATCCTCCTCGAAGGACAGTTCGAGCGACCCGAACGCGCGAGGATTCGCTGGCAATCACTATCGTTTCCCTCTTCTTCTTTTCTGCGAACGTAGTGCGTCTATACCGCCGGAACAGTGACAGAGATCGTGTCGTCGAACGATTTCGGGTATTGAAATCGAGTAGCGACGCCACGAAGCGGGCGGAGGGATTGATGGGAATTCTCGAGGTCGAATACAGTATTTGAGAAGACTTTTGTCACGAAATATTGATCGCCTCGCGGTGTCACGATCGTTTTATTAGACCCCTCCGCCTACTTCGGAGCCGCACGAATTCCGAGCGCTTGAATCTTGCTTTTCTTTTCTCTCTGTTGCCCCTCTCTTATTGAGAAATTTCTACGTTATCGTCGAGCAAAGATCTCGTTCCTTTTTCTGAGCACCGCGTCGGAGGAAGTTTCTCGATGAATCATCAGCCTTGAGGCGATCTCGCTCGGCGCGTTGGAATGAAATTCGAATTGTCCGCGTCACGCAGAAACCTGTACCGTCATTTCGCTACTATTGTGACTTATTAAAAGTCTTTGAATGGCCTCCTTCCGAGGCGCGTCTCCCCGCGTCGCCGAAATGGAAAGAGAGAAGAGACAGAGAGAGAGAGAGAGAAGAAACGAAATAGGAGGTCATCGTTGCAAAGCGAATCCCCGCGAGTTCGGAGCGTCCCTGAGAGGAAAACAATGGAAGCGCCCCGACACGAATTCTGCGACAGTGCGAAGCGTATAATGAGCTCCCTTCTTCCCCTCTCCCGATGTCCCTTCCCCAATTTTTGTACCCTGTGTAAAACAGAAACAGCCCAGGCTCCACAGTGTCTTCGACGATCCCGATCGACGCGTGCTTGTGAATATAAAGTTTAATAGAAAATCGAGGAAGCGAAAAAAAGAGAGAATGAGAGAGAGAGAGAGAGAGAGAGAGAGAGAGAGCGAGCGAGCGAGCGAGCGATACCGTTGGCCGTCCCTGGAAATAGAGTATATTTTGTTGAAACGGACGACTCGATGGAACGCGACCGTTCCGCGACGAATCACGCGTGTCCGTCGTTGAGCGTTCTACACTTTCCAAACGCGCTTCTGTTATTTCCGTCGCTCGAAAGCGTTCGCGCCCGCGCGCACGGGGGCTCTCGATTACGTAAGAGGAACCTCGCATGCCCGATGGATAGAAGACCGCGAAGATCGCGCGTACCGAATCACGATCGCCTCTCCACGAATCGGAGGCGATATTCGGCGGGCGGCGAGGCCCGCGAGGCCGTCTCGATCCATCGTCGGGCGAATCGTAATTCGTCCGCGGTGCCAACGCACTCATCGATTAAGTCCGTCGATGAGCGCATCGCGCTGGTTGGTATGGTCCGCTGTGCACGCCCGTCACGATGACGACGATCGGGAACGGGATGCATCGGTCCGAATACTTGCGTCTCGAAGGATACTTAGACGATAAGCGTTAGAAATAGAAAAGAAACGAGAAAGAAAGGCATTGCGTGCGTGTGTAAAGACGGTTGCGTAACCCCGGCTAGCAGACGCGACACTACGTGGCAGAGGGAGAAGGGAGAGAGAGAGAGAGAGAGAGACCCGTTAGGCAAAAAGTGTAGTTAATGGAGGCTCATTGTACGAATAACGGAGGTTCGATGGGCGCCGAAGGAAAGATTTGACCTTCCATCCTCGCCCGGTGTTCCTCGTCCAGAAATCCAAGTCATCCGCGTTTCCTGCCGCCAGTTGGATCTTCGGGATAACGAAGACCGTGGCGGAAAGAGTTCCTCCACACTGCCCAATAGAAAGCGCTTAGATGTCTCCTCCGCGTCTCGAACGCGACGGGAACCGCTCTCGTCTGACGCACTGCCAAAATTCCCGCGACGACGTGCCTTTTCTTTTTCCTTTTGTTTTTTCTTCTTTGTTTTCTTTCATTTTTTAAATTCCGAGCGCTTTGCATTCTGTCTTTTGCTACGAGACGGCGGATGCGATCGGCGAGGAGGAGGAGGGATTATTTTTCGATTAGCGCGGCGCACCGATTGGACGCGGCACGTAGAAAACGTGGAATGCAAAGAATCGACGAAGAATCATATTTTGTATCAGCAACTTATCGATATCTCCGATCAATGATTTTTTATTTAATAAATCTTCTCTATACCAGCATCCGCACCCTGCTTTTGATTTTCATCCACGTCACACTAGAGCCGCTTTACGCGGGTCCTCGGCGAGATTAACGGGGCTAGTCCCTGAGAAAGGGGCAGCAAGAATATGCGAAAAGATTATATCCAGTCTTACTTTCCCAGTATGTATATCTTGTTTCTTTTCTCCGTCTCCTTGATAACCCAATTAAAAAGTACCATTCTGCTTGGGGGTTCTAGGCAGTCGTTTTTGTCGAAAATGAAGCATTCTTTTTCATTTAATTACAAAGAAATAAACTGAAGCTGAGACTTGTTCTTTGGCACAATGTTCAGTAACATCATAAGCTTTAAAAAAAACATAAACTTTGTGTCGAAGAACAAGCCCCAGCTTCAATTTATTTCTTTGTAATTAAATGAAAAAGGAATGCTTCATTTTCGACAAAAACGACTGCCTACTTACTTAGTGCCTTTAATCCTCTCCCGTCTCTATTTGTTTAATATGTTCTTGTCTCCTAAGGTATAAGGAGTACCAAGAGCGGTGCAATTAGTAGACTATAAAATCAAGAATAACGGCGTGCAATAATAATCGTGCCGGTAGGTGCGCGATGCGATCGCTAAAACCGATACTCTACTGCCCTCGCGAGTGATAATGATAATTAACGCGGCGATCGTTCCAATTCCCGCGGATTTTCGGTACCCGAGTAATCCCGGGCTCGGGCGCCGCGGTAGATTAACGCTAGGCGAATTTAAACCGTAAGGATTGTAATTACGCCCGTCTGCGAAACGACTTCGAGTCAACCATTAGCGGGGACGTAATCATCCGACGCGCCGGCATAATTGCACGCTCCTAACCGTTTCCGCGTTTCTCGCCTCGGCTTTGGAATATCGCTGTTACTCCACTCGGGGGTGTTGATTATGGTTACACAAATTTTCGACGATATAATAATCTGTGGCGCCTTACATCGCGTGAGATAAAATTGTGCCAAGCATGTTACTCGAACGCTCATTCGGAAGCGCACCGTTTACAGTCATTGCCAAAGTATTCTCAAATACGAGATCTATATGCCACAACTTGAGGGCTCGTTTGAATAACTGCAGGTAGAAACTTAATTACCCTTAAACTGATACCTGCCTCTTAACGACGCTCAATATTTCGAGTGTCCTCCAACTGTTCGCCGAAGCCAGAAACTCGTTAAGAGGTCGTTTGCTTCGCAAAGATTCTCCGCGAGCGCAGAGCACACCTTCTGGCGTCAGCTTGCAATAGGGAGAGCTTTCGCGAAAGCCTCTGGAAGAAAGTTGCACCGCGTGATTACGTCCCCCTGTCTTTCGCGACGCTTTACAATGATCGCGGTTCCATCAGGCACACAAAGGTCACGCGTTACATCACGTTTGTTCTAGGAGGTTGCGGTCGTTCCCTTCCGCAATTTCCTACTTTCTCTCTCTCTCTCTCTCTCTCTCCCTCTGTCTCCCTCCGCCTGTCACCTTATCTCTTTCGCGAACTTCGCCGAACAGCCCGTTCTCCGGCGGCGTTGCAACGCGCGGCTTTCGCCGTACGATTTACAGAGGGGAGAAGAAAAAGTGGCTTTTAAACGATGCCGAGGATCGGTCGTTCCGAATCGCGAAATAATTGCGAGAAGAGGCGCGCCCCCTCGGCCGGGAGAAAGGCGACGACGGCGATGGTCGCGGTTGAGACTGGTCGGGAGCGTTACGATGTAAATACTCGCTGTGTGGTTGGACTGAATGACTCTTTCTTTTTTTATCCCCCCCGGACTCGATCGATTGTCCACGAAACGGAGACGAAACATATCATTCGTGGAGCGCGCGGCACTCGAGATCCACCCGTTCCGAGGGAACGGTGGGACGTGTCTGTCCTGGGGACGAACATATTGCCACGGTGCTCGGAACAAAACGAGCCAAGCATTTGAACACCGATCCTTTTCCATCGAACGTGTTCCCCCACTGCGATTTAATAAATTGTTGATTTAATACGAACACACCTGCTGTTGAATCTACACGGCTTCTGGAAAGAGTGATGTCTACCCCTTTGCAGCTTCGTGCACAGTTCCAAGTGATGAAGAACAGCGGCGCGCTGAGTAGAAGGGGTGAAAATATTTTTAATGCAAATTCAATAAAATTTTGCTTTTCTTTCTACAAAGCTTTTGAATCACTTCAGCTGTGGTTACGTTAATCTCCTTTCTCCTTTTTCTTTGGGGGGCTGGCCCTCCTCTGGATGCGCCACCGATCCAGAATATCTGGAAGCAGAAGAAAGAGACTATGGTATATGGAAAAGTATGAGTGGAGTTCTTGAGTTGAAAACTTTTTATGAGTTCCTTCAACCGTACAACCTCCATTTTCGGGACTTGCCCCATAAAAGCGGAGCATAGATAAGATATTCAGGGCAGGGCCACGAAATTGTATTCATGATCCCTCGATTTCGTGGGCTGCCTTCGACTCGGCCGGAGGGGCCCCGTCAAAGTCACAATAGGGTTCGATGCACCGAAATGGAAATTTCGATGCTTCGAAATGAAGACCGACATGGGCTCGTAAATAACGTTCGCTTATCTCCCATCGTGGATAATAATTCAGGTTTCTCTGTACTGCTTACTTTCCGAAGATAGAGTGGAAACGTCTGCACGCCACTGTTTATGACCCGTGCAGGTCTTTGGACGAAATTGTTCGCTTCCTAGCGCTGGTAGTCCGCTGTGTGTAACGAAAGGGGGCGAAAAGACCGCAACCGGATTTGCGTACAAAGCGAAAGTGTGGCTCTTCGTCTACTGACACTGGATACACACGATCCTCCAGCACAGTTACGAGACTCAAATGAAACCTACACGGGAAACGATCCTCGTCTTAAAGTTATTTAACCATCCGGGGCACAAGCAGGGCAACTGTCCGGACCGACAAAAAATGGTAAATTGGTAACTTGGGAATATTAAAATGTGAAAAAATTCCACTCGCCGTCAAAAATTATATTTAAAAGTAATTAAAAGAGCGACGGAACAGCTACATAGATCGGGCCCTATAACCATCGTATCGAACAATGGAATCGTGCTTCTGTATCTCGGGATGAAGTAGCTTAGCGCCGTTATCCTCAGAATTTACTTGCGCCTTATCCGACTGTTCCTCCAATTGCTTTCGTTTAACAATATATTCTGCTCGGAGAAAGCGACCGAGGCGATTAACCGTCGGCGCGTCGCTCGAAATAATCGCGAGCCTCTTCGTCGCCGAGCATTTCCAGGGAGAAAGAAGCCGGGCTTGCGCGAGGCTATCTAATTGATGCAGCGTACGAGGATTTTCTAATATTCGAATGCTACACAGAAGTGGCAGTCACGCGAGCAGGCGATCCTCCAATTATTCCGAGCAATCTACTTTCACCTGGTCGCGATCGCGTTCGATCGAGCAATTAATCCGACGACGGCCTCCGTTCAAGAATCATCGCTCGATAAAATTATCAGGCATCGTAACACTCGTACGAAAAATAATAACGATGAAATTACACCTTCGGATATCGTCGATATCGGGTCTTGATTGCTGCTCGATAAAGTGTCGACGGATAAACAATCGGCGGCTGTCCGTAACGATCGCGACCGGTGATTCTCGCGAATCGATCGTTCGCGGAACTTTGCCACCTGACTTATCCTCGTCTCCTCTTTTATTTTCGGGGGTATCGGATTCCACGAGCAGAGGAGAATAAATCGTGCCGCGCGGTAGCTGGCCTTCTCTCGAATCGAGAACGACGGGAATCCATCCGCGGTGCATTGCCGTCGACCTTTGCGTCGCGCGTTAGAAGAAATTCCACGATACCGTGTCCCCTCGTCGACCATGAGCCTCCGCGGCGTCGCGGACGTCGGGACGCTATTAATACATTTCGCACATAACTGCACAAAGAGTCGTTTCTTTCGCGAGTCCACCCGAAGCCTGTTTTTCTCGCTCGGCGGCAAGGCAGGTAGGATTACTCCTCGATCAACTACCCGCCGGGACCTAGGCAACCCGCGTACCTTCTAAGATGAAACGTGTAACGGTGATAACGTTTACTCGGGGCGTTCATCGCAGGAGTTGGGCATTATTCGAAGAGCATGAAGTTATTCGAGAGTACCGAACGAATAATTTTTTATTCGAATGAATTTTTATTTTTTTTTTATCTATGCCCGAACTCTGATTCGTCGTTGCGAAAGGGCCTAGTTGCGCAGAAAACTACCAACCCCCGATGATCTGAAGCTGTGTACATTTGGTTTGAAGATTTTAATTGTTAAAGAAAAGTAGCTTTAATAATCAATACTATTTTAAATTTTTCTCTAGTTTTGTTCTTTAAGCTTAAAATGGAACTACGGCTTGGTAGTTTTAATCCTTGTGTAATATAAGAATTATTCTACGTGTCGATAATTTTGTGCAAAATAAAGATCACAAGTTTATGTGACCCGGATATAGTGTTTAACTAATTTTTTATCATTTCGAGGGTTGGTAGCTTTCTCCATAACTATGCCCAATTGTCAAGAGGAGTCGACTGGTCTTTGCCGAGGGAATTGCCTCGGATCATCGTGGTTATCAGCCTCCGAATCGAAACGTGGCGCAATCCTCCCTTCGATAAGCGTCCCCATTGAACCTTGCCACGCAAAAAGCGCATTAATTCGTTAGAGATTGGACGAGCCTGTATGGCGAAACACGGATGGACCGCGTAACGCTTGCGTAACGACTAGCTATTCAGTGATTTTTTTCCCTTCCTTATCGCGGGAAATGTACGTATCAACCGGTCCTTGAGAGCTCCAAAGCGCCGGCTCCTTCGATTATCTGGCTCTATGGAAAACGCCGACAGCGACGCCTTACGAAATTCGGTCGGTCGGCCTGCCGATCTCCAGCGAGGCGATAGATTTTCTGGAAGTCGAAAGATTCGCTATGGAAGCGAGGAGCGGCCACGCAATTGTTGCACAACAAGCGATTATTACGCTTCGCATTGCGTAATCCCGGTATCGATTCTGCTAAAGACGAGCCGATCGCCCGCGAGTGGTCTGACGCGCTCGCGATACCGTATTTTGCATACGTAATTGGTCCTGTCGGGAGGGGAAGAAAATTTCAAGGCCCGCGCCGAAGGTCGCCTGATTAAGCAATCCTCTGGTTTTTAATCCTCCAGCAACGGTGGACTTCCGGGGACGAGGCGTTGAATAAAACACGCGACAATTGGCGCGCGAGCTGTAAGTCCACGCTTCCTCGAAACTGAGGACTGTGGAAGCCGCTTCCTTGGACGATACGAAGATAACGAGCGTTTCTTCTTAACCGCTGAATAATCGCGCGCCGACTGTTACATCTAGCAACGTGGCGATGTACGCGCGCTTAAATGACGTCCGAAGATCCAAGGCCCGCGGAGTTAAATAAAGCGTGCTCGGGCCGCGCGCGTGCATTTGCATTCAATGTGTATCGCGGAGCTGTTGAAGTGGACGCGAGATTATATGGTGAACGCGGCGTGAAGGAGTCAGCCGGGTTCCCCTGCTGGACGTTCGGAAGGTTTTTAGGCGGGTCAGGGACGTTTCGGGAGGCGTTGCCTCTCCTTTAAATTTATCCTTCACGGCCGCGATGAACCGGCGCCTCTTGCTAACCGGCCCGGCGAACGTGGCCAGGTCGTTGAACCTGCCGATTTTGCCCCGAAGAAACAGATACCCGGGGTGAACGATCGGCTAAGGTCTCGGATTAAAACGCGCGGCCCCACGTTAGAAGCTGCCGAGAGCGCCGAGACCGAATTATACAACGGCGAAGGCGAGATTTCGCCGGGGCCCCCCCTCGTTCAATCTCGTTTGGCCGATGATCCTAGGCATTCCTGGCTGTTTGCTCCGCCGAGGACATTCCGAAATTGCTTAACTCTACCGTTACGGTTACGAGGATCCATTCCGGAGCCTGTACCCTCGCCGGAGATCCTCCAAACATGGGATCATTGGGTTCGTTTAGCAAAGGGGGCTAATTAAAGCCGGCGTTAGTTATGAGCTCGCAGATGAATCTACCACTTAGTCTCTTTCTCGTGTTTCATATATAGGGGAAGGGAGGCCATGTTGGGGAAGTTAAGGAAAAATGCAAATAAAGTGACGACGGTACATTTTAATTAAGACTTTACGACTCGCAACACAACTATGAGTTAAGGGGTTAGACCACCTGGGCCAGGTGAAGAAATATCGCATCTTTGGGGATTTATTTCTAAGTGACAAAAACACTTTTATCGATAAAAATTTGTCGATGTCTAACCCCTTAATCTAGTATTTGACACACACTTTGGACTATCTGAGATCAGGCGTCTAAGTTCTTAAGCTTTACAAAAACAACAGGGAAAAACCGTCCTGCCCCTACCCGCGGGGTAACGTGGGGCAAGATGGGTTTGATTAAGTAGTTGCGCGCTCGATACAAGTACGAATTTCTTCGCAATTATTTTCACCAACCGGTGGCGCGTGTATAATTTGAAAACACGTTGACCATCAACTGTTAATTCACCTTCGAAGCGTTTCGTCGCGTGTACTCCGCCCGCTCTCGTCGACCCCCGTGTTCGTCCCTTTGTCCACTTTATCTTTTCCATTCGCTGCACGTGATATACGAGGCCTATCAAGCTCGAGGCCCACGAGACCAAAGCGTATTATTTACGGCACCCGGCAGTTGAACTGAACCAACACGACACATCTGGACGGGCTGCAACGCATTCAAATGGTATACACCTCCGCCGAGATGTTTCGTTCGCAGTGCTCAGCGACGGAGCTCGTCCCCGGCGCTTTGATAAAGACGCCGGGCGTTAAATGCGACGCGAATCGCGTTTCGCTGACGGTCGCCGAGTTTGCACAGCTGGAGGGACGGCTAAGGACAATCCCAGGCGGATCTCGAGGCTCGCATTGAAATTCGCCTACGCGAAGATATAGCCGGAGCCGCGTCACGCCGGTGACCGCTAAGAAGGCCCGCTGGAGCCGGTCGGGGTGAAGAGAGGATGCTGCTTTTAACCAGGGCATGTCGGCCAGATAGGAGCAGGTTACGGAGAGAAAATCTGCCGGCTCCGCGCGCGGCTCAACAACTTTCTTTCGTCGGATAAGGCGCGCGGGCACGCGGCGGGCCTCGAGGAAGCCTCTCCTACGGCTAACAGCCACGACCACCGGGGCACGGAGACGCGAGGGAGGACAGGAACTTTCTCCACCTCCGTCGGTCGCGCCCGCGCTCCACCTTGGGAACCGTGGCCGTCTCGTAACTTCAGACCTGCCCGGTACTCGAAGAAAGTCCCATAGAAATTTCAACGCACCGCTAAACCGCGCTTCTCCGTCTTCTCAGTAACTGTGAACGATTATAGAGGCATCAGGATCGCAATTGCATTTGCTTAGAGCTTGGAATAACCAGGAGTATCTGGTGAACACGGCGTACGCTTTTAACCCCGTTTGATAACGGTAGAAAGGAAGCTTATTCATATGCACGAAGACAGCGTAGAAAGGAAATAGAGAACAACAGGATGAATGGTGTTACTCTTCCTTCTCGATAGCGGGCACGTTAGACCACGATTGGCGTCGTTGCGGTATCCTGTGGGTCAACAAAATATTTACTCGCCCCGTTAGACCGATCTTGTCGGTGTCCGATAATGGCGCTTATGCTACGACGATTAGCGCTCTGCCTGTGGGAAATAAAGTACATTTAACGCGCGTATTAATCTCACCTTCGGCGAATAAAGCCCGGCGCTCTAGCTTGTCATTACTCGACGCCGAGGCGAGCCATTTACTTATACCTCGATGAATATTCTAATCGCCAGGCATCGTCCAATTTTCCGACTCGCTTATTACTCCTTATTGGCTGGGTAAGTCTGTTATACAGCTGGACGCGCCCGCTGGTAAAAACGATACTCGCGTGATTCATCGTTAGCACGGTTTTATCGACTTTCTTGAAAATTTCTCCGCCGCGGCTAAGCACGGGCAAAGAAATCAAGCGTATCGATTTCCGCTGGCGAGCACGTCGGGCTTCGGCATTTCGATTCTTTTTTATTTGCCGAGAGAAGAATTAAATCTTTCGAGGTTATGATCGATTTGAAGAGGTTTCGTGATGATGCAGCAAGCAGCTGAGTCGAACGTTTAACTTTTAACGAGATTTCTTTTCGCTTATTTACCGTGGATCAATCGTTGAGAAGACCTTGTACTCTTATGCAGCAGTTTGTGCCGAAGTCAAACAGCTTCTCGATCCTCCGTGTTGGCGAAGCTTAAAAAATTCACACATTCGAGGTAATTGCTCGGCGTTGACAGAGCGATTACGATAGGCGTCCCACTTTTTCGAATCGAGACGAGTCCTTGCGACTGTCGACGACGGAAGAGTCTATTTTTATTTCTCGCCGCGGTGCCGAGTCGAGCGGAAAAAAACGATCCATCTTTCGCAGGCGATCGATAGACGAAAATTCTATTGGACACGGGGCTGGGGGCGGGGGGCATTAAATATTCTGGAGGTAGGTTAGGCCACTGTCGATTGAGAAATCAAACGGAAGACACGAACGTGGCTCCTCGTTAGTTCGCAGATTGCGACACGCTATGTTCGATGTTACGTCAGTTCCTGCTCCTGATATATATTGCATATATATATATATATATAGGGTCCGATTATATATATACATATATATGTACTGTCAATCGAGCAATCAGCTAATAATCCTTTCTTCTTTCTGTTTACATACTCGTGACGTAAATGAAGAGGCGCATGAGTTTCGCTCATAATATTTACTTTGTTTAGGAATAAAAAGAGAATATTCGAGTGTGACATTATTTAAAAACGTGTTCCTTGTCGGGCGATTTACGTCAGTACGATAATCGAGATCGAGATCCCTGCGAAATCGTTGACACAAAAGTTCACGTTTCACCATCGACATAATTCATTCCATGTTGATCTTTTGCCATTGTTACGCGACCTATCAAATGTTCGCGTAGTACAACAATATTCCAGCAGCAATGTTTGTCGAGGATTGGCTGCCGTTCGGTAACTCTTTAAGCTCCAGGAGAAATATTGCAGAGGTGTATCCGAAGCTTGCAATGCCGCGCGAGAAAGCGCAGAAACGGACTGATAAGAATTCACCGTGCAACGAAAACGAATACACAGCGTGGGTGAGCCCCGAGGGAGCGATTTATATTTAGCGAGTCGTATATTAATGTCGAGTATCGCTTTATTGCAACGTGCTACTCTCGTTGCAACCCTGGTCACGCTTTCTCCGGCCAGTCCGAGTCCGCAGTTCTGCTTTTCCATTTGCACAAACCACGGAGCAATTACATTTTAATTTTCCGTGAAAGCGACACTCGTGTCATCTGTGAACGGGCCCGGATTTCAAGTGTCGCTGTAACACATGTATCAAGTAGAAGTGTTTCGAACAATAGAAATATGAAAATACTTGAGAAGATTTACTGTTTAAGAGCAGAAAGTTCGCGGTGTTTGAAACAGAAGGAGATTCGAATTTGTACGCTTTGAAAGGTAGCGTTGGAAGTTGTATTTAAAGATCGAGTCATTGAGTCAGAGGTTGTGAGAAATTATTAGGAGTTAGAAGACCTCTGGTGGCGGTACTCGCGAACCAACGCCGTGGTTCCAAGGGGGGACGTGGGGGACGGGAACGTCACAGGAATAAGTCGAAGTGCTCTCGAAAAAGTACAGGTTATAGTTGCATCGCATCTTTCACTTTCGATTATATTGACCAACAATGTTATAAGAAACTTTCGGTTTCTACAATCCCCTGATGGACTAGAAGATTGATTAATCTTCTGGAAAAAAGCTCGCGAAGATGTCAAATCGGAATGAGAGCAAGGGTCCGATTCCGCCCCGATGGCTTCACTGTCCGCGAAAAGCGGTCAAATTAATTCAGAATAAGTTTCTCGCTTTCAAGACGCCACTGTCGTCGGCATTTGATAGCCAGGTGCCAGAGGAATGTCGGTTCACAGTGGATATGTTGTTCGCGTCGTTGAAAAGTCAGAAGCTGAAGCTGGGCCTATGGATCGATCTGACGAATACTTCACGATTTTATGATAAGAAAAGCTTAGAGGCGTACGGTTGTAAATATTTGAAGCTGCAGTGCAGGGGGCATGGTGAAACTCCGTCGGAGGAACAAACACGAACTTTTGTACAAGTCTGTAAGAATTTCATATCGTACAACCCGCTAGAAATCATCGGCGTCCACTGTACGCACGGTTTCAATAGAACTGGTTTCCTTATAATAAGCTACTTGGTAGAGAACGACGGCACCAGCGTCGACGCTGGTCTGGTAGAATTCGCGACCGCTAGGCCCCCGGGCATCTACAAAGCTGATTATATTCAGGAACTGTTCAGGCGGTATGACGACGTAGAGGACGCGCCGGACCCACCGCCTAGACCAGCCTGGTGTCTGGAGTACGACGATTCTAACGTAGAAGATACAGACGACGGTCCTAGCACGGAAAGCAGCGATAGTCATAAGCAAGATGTACCTAGTAAGAAGCGCAAGCGCGAATACATTAACAAGAATCCAGTATTCATGGCTGGCATACCTGGCGTCGCTCCTATTTTGGACGAGCGAAAGTTAAGAGGAATACAACGACGTGTTCAAGATATATGTTCTTGGGAATCGACAGGATTTCCGGGCTCCCAGCCTGTTTCTATGGACGAAGATAATATTAGGTTGTTACACGAGAAACCGTACATGGTATCATGGAAGGCGGACGGAACCAGGTTAGATGATAGTTTACTTGAAATCTTAGAAATAGCCGTGACACTCATCGCTCGTATACGCTCAGGTACATGATGATGATACAAGCGGACGGAGAGATTTATTTTATTGATAGAGACAATAGTGTCTTTCAAGTTAACGGATTGACTTTTCCCCATCCGAGAGACATATCCAGAACTATCGGGGACACACTGTTGGACGGCGTAAGTGGACGGTGTAGAATTTACGAACCTTGCGATTACTTTACAGATGCTCACGGAGATTTTTTCTAGGAAATGGTGATCGATATACAGAAAGATGATGGTAAACAGATTCCGAGATACTTAATTTATGATGTAATTATGTACGATGGGAAAGACGTGAGTAAATTACCATTCCATCCCAATCGTTATCAAATCATTGAGCGGGAAATTATACATGGCAGACGTAAAGCTATGTATAAAGAGAGAATACGAAAAGAGAAGGAGCCGTTCGCGGTACGATTGAAGTACTTCTGGGACGTGAATCATGCCGGCAGTGTGCTAGGGGAGAAGTTTGCTAAACAACTTGGTCACGAGCCTGACGGTTTAATATTTCAACCCGCTAAGGAACCGTATTGCCCGGGGATATCTAAGGAAGTTTTAAAATGGAAACCCTTGTCGCATAACTCTGTTGATTTTAGATTAAAAATAGTGACGGAATCTGGGCAGGGGATCCTTCCGCAGAAAGTTGGGCTTCTTTTCGTAGGTGGATTAAACGTGCCATTCGGTCAAATGAAAGCGACCAAGCAAATAAAAGATTTGGACAATGCGATCGTGGAGTGTAAATTTGAGAACGGACAATGGGTTTTTATGCGCGAAAGGACTGACAAATCGTTTCCTAACTCTATGAATACAGCTCAGTCTGTATGCAAAAGTATTGGCAAGCCTATAACGACGGAGCGACTTATAGATTATATCGATAGGCACAGATTTCTGCGAGACGATTCTGACCTGATGCCACCGCCGAGTAAAAGAATGAGATGATTGGATAATAACTGAAACTGCCGACGAATAGGCGCTACTTTACCAGTACTACTGTTTACTTGGAATTAAAGAATGGTATACTTATCGTGACATCTAGAGAGGTTTACAAGCATGAAATACTTTTACCTAGTTCATTGTACTCGTTCAAAGTTACTTTATTTGCTGTAAAATCTTAAGAAACTGAAATTGTTCATTCAATAAAAAAAATTTATAGTAATCCATGTGTAATGTTTTCTTGCCTCCCTCCTTACTACGTAGATATAGTTCATCACGGGCCTCCCCGAATTGCAAATGTATCCATCGGATGATTTTCTATCTGTAAGGGGACAAATCGCAATCTATGTAATCTTTTCTGCTTTTCAGATAGAACCGTGCTGCTGTGGAACACGAAGGAGCTTACGGTAAAGGAGAAGAGATCTCTACGCGTGAACATAGAATTCGACCATGCAACATTGATACGTTGGTCACCGGATGGCAAGGCTTTCATCATTCATAAAGGTGTAGCGAACACTATCGAGGTCTACAAGATTTCTAAAAAGCCAGATGGTTCTTTGGCTTCGGCAACGAAAGCTCTAGAGTTCCCAAAGGTACGCATGCTTTTAAACGCATTTAAAGCCTTATCTTTTGTAATAACATCTTCCACGTACCTGATATATTATCAATGTTTCAGCGGCACGTCGAGGATGTAGTCGGCATGGATATCGCGTGTACAGGGAAGTACATTATGACGTGCAGCAAAACGAACGACCTGATAATATGGGATCTTAAAGGGCAGATTCTTGCAACTATAGAATTGTATCTCGGATCTACTTATCGAGCACGTATATCACCCTGTGGACGTTTTGTCGCTGCTTCTGGTACGAATCTTTCGCCAACTGTGGAATATTGTAGGCTACTTAACTAACGAATGTAAATTTTATTTGTTCAGGATTCACGCCGGACGTAAATGTGCTCGAAGTAGTATTCACTAAATCTGGAGAATTCAAGCAAGTAGCCAGGGCATTCGACCTCGCTGGTCATTCCTCTGGAATACTTGATTTTAATTTCAGCGCCGACAGTAGCCACATGACTACTATATCGAAAGACGGAACGTTTCGCTTGTACAATACAAAAAGTAATAGAACGATTAGATGTTAACTTCCTCGCAAAATAACACCTGTCTGCGGAATCTCGTTGTAATGACCAAGTTGCATATTTGCAGTTGAATTTGAGAAAGGAGAAGACCCGCATGTACTTTTAACGGGGACGTGGGACACTGCAGCGACTGCTAACATTGCGCTGTCTCCTAATTCTGAAGTTGTGGCGATAGCCCATGGATCTTCGTTAAGTTTCTACTCCACGATCACTGGCTCGTTAGACAATACCATAGAAGATATTTTTGAGGGTACCTCTCTACCTCTTTACCCTACCGCGTAGTCGACGTGAACTCGTGTGGTCATTCTTGTGTAACAATGCTTGCAGGTCCCATTACGAGCCTAGCCTTTGATGCTGTAGGAGAATATGTCTTGGTTTCCGGATACAAGCATATAAAGGTCTTCCGCAATGTTACTGGTTATCGAGTGGCGATCGAATCAGCGAAACGCAAGCTCACGCAAAAGCAGACTTCAGCGACCAAGGAACGCTTGGAGAAACTCATCGTCGACAATAGAGAGTTCCTCCAAGCGATGGGAGAAAAGTGTCCTTAATAAATCGACTGTGACGTTTTTAATTTCTCATGGCGAATGATTTCAGGATTATGCTCGTACGAAATAAGATTGCATTTAAAGAGGCATTTCTTCCTTGCGCAAAGAAAGATTGTTTGTAACGTAATTTCTTAATATACTTGAATAAAGGGGTTCATACGAATTCATTCGTTTATAGAAGTAATTGTTCCCGCGCGTCTGAGCTATGCCTATTGATTTGTCGGTTGGCCAGATCCGTGGTTCGAAAGTGTGCGGGTAAAACAGATACGTGACTTTCTTCACCTTGGGTATGTAAATATTTGTTTCTGGCAACATTTGTTTCATTTATTCTCAACTGACAGTTGCGAAACACGAGGAACTATGACTACAGCGATAGAGGTTTGCCAATTAATTAGTGGATTATTTGCATTGTAAATATTTATAATCCTTATGGATTTCAGCAGCCGACTTCACCGTTCGGATGGGATTTGATAAACGATTTAAGCGCCTTACCAGAAAACGAAGATACTAGTACGCACACGTTTACTAATTCGTAGATTATCGTTGCCTTTCAATTAGCTTCGGAAGTACCCGTCGATGAACAGTGGTCTTTCTCTTCTTTAGTTATAGACTTCCTTTTGGAACGGCTGCAACGTGGTCAAATTTACACGTGGGTCGGCTCACTGCTCTTGACATTAAACCCTAATAATGAAGTGTCTACGTCACATTTATATAATTCCACAGAGTTTGATAAGTACAGTAATATGTCCAACGCTATTTACGAAGCAAATCCTCACATATTCACCGTGGCCGCCAGGGCACATAACATCCTCACCCAAGAGCTTGGTCGAAATTGTCAGGTAGAGATTCTAATCGAGATAGAACGGATCCAACCCCTTGATAGATTTATCATAAAATTATGAATTAAGGTCATTATTATAAGTGGAGAAACCGGAACAGGAAAGACGTTCAATGCCTTCAAGTGCCTGGAATTCCTTAGCACGGCTAATAAAACTTCAGGGTTGCCCTGTCAAGGGGATTACACGCATAATATCGTGCCAAGAATCACAGACGCTTGTCGTTTAATATCTGCGTTCACAACTGCCTGCACCGAAAGAAACGAAGTAAGCTCCAGACATGGACAGCTTGTGCGGCTTCACTATAAAGGTGGTGCTATCTTCGGCGCTACCATTAATTCGTTTCTTTTGGAGAGAAGCAGAGTAACAAGGGGTTCGAATAATTTTCAAATATTTTATCAGGTAGGATTTCTCCGCTCAGCTATCTGCTTTCACACGGATAACGATATCCCTGTACTGATACAAACAAAAAATGTATTTCAGATGATGTTTGGAATGTCGGAGGCAGAACTCGCAGCTTTTAACTTAACTAAATACGAAGATTACGATCTACTGAGTACTCTAGACTATAATAAGAGGAAGTATTTTCAAGAGGGCTTTCAAGACACTTTAAAAGCCCTGGAAGTGTTGGGCTTTGATGTCGACCAGAGGAAGCAGATTTTCCAAGTTCTAGCCTTATTGGTTCACATGGGAGATATTCGATTTAAAGAGGACGGCGAAGCTTGTACAATCGATCTCATTGACCAAAGTATGTAAACAGCAGCTGTTGGGAATGCATGCCAGAAGAACGAAGAATTTTATAAAGCTTGATTTTTAGAATCCAGGGAAGGTCTAAAAAATACTTGTATTCTTAGCTCTTTAACCGAGGAGTTGGTAACGGAATTGCTCACTACTATTCTCATAAACCCGAGGAGTACTTGGCGAAAGCATACCTCGTATCATCGCTATCTTATTACTGTAGGCGCATGTCGTAACAGAGTGCATAGTATAATTAGACATTTGTACGATCTACTTTTTCACTGGGTCTTGAATCGCGTTAACGATACTTTATCTGTAAAACACGAATATTCGGAGTGGCTTGGTATGTTGAAAAAGTTGCTACTTTGCTCAGCGCTACAGGCTTACATTTATGTACACTGCGTTATATTATTTAGGGATACTGGACATATTTGGTTTTGAATCTTTCAACAAGAACGGTATAGAACAGCTTTGTGTTAATTATGCTAATGAGAAGATGCAACAGTACTTTATAGAAACGTATTTGGAAAATAGTCGCAAGGATTTACACGAGGAGGGTTTTATCGAAAACAGTAGTCCTCTGAATACTATTAACATGTACAAGGAACGCTTGAGTGTTCTCGAAGAAACTTTGTTCTCGATCCTAAACGACGTGTGTAATAAAAATTCTTTTATTTTATGCAGTGCTTGGCATTACAATGAAGTTGTAATTTTTTCTATTGTAGGCATGTCAATCTCCTGTAGCGATTAGCGTATCTGCAGTGATACAGTTAGTTTGTGGAAAGTCGCGTAACGTAGAGAGAAAAGTTTTAAGCATCAAGGAGGAAAATTTCATTGTAGAACATTATTCTGTCCCCGTTGCGTATTCTATTGAAGATTTGTTGTCCAAAAACACTGATAAGGTATGAAATGCATTGTACGATCCGATGCAAATTTTATTAGTAATGCCAATGCATTATTTATAGGTTCCAAATGAAATATCCATGACTTTCAAAGCTAGTAGGAATAAATTTCTTCGTTCCTTGGTTGACATCGATGAAGAACAACAATTGCATACTGTGAAAACATCTACTAAAAAGGGAACTATGCTAGCTAAATTGAAATATAATATAGATACCCTTATCAAGGAATTAAGTAAATGCGATTTGCACTACGTGCGTTGCGTTAAGCCCAGGTAGAGGATATATTTGCACGATTAAAGCACATGCTTAGGATTAACATATTTCTATATCCGGTGATCAATCATTTTTCAGTCGATCCAATCATTCCGAGTGGTGTCGAAAAGAATTCCGAAAACAATTGGCTTGCACCGGTATCTTCGATGCCTTGCCCCTTGCAAAATGTAGATATCCAATTCGATTACGTTACAAAGATTTTTGCAAGCGCTATTGTAAAAAGCCCACAGGTAAATTGCATCAATACCTGCTTACTTTTTTCAAGTATCAATACCGAAACGTTTGTCGACAGAAATTATCGATCTCAACAAGTGCGAAATTATTTTGGAGTCGGTCGTACCTAAAAGGGATCTACCTTCGTTGGTTCATTATGGAAAGCAACTAATCTTTTTGACAGAGTCTATTTTCCTGAAATTGGAATCCTGCAGAAGAAATTACCATATAAATTGTGCTAATAAAATACAGATATTTTGGATACGGCATAGTAAGCAGTCACTCTCTCTCTTACATACATTATTTCTTCTATCTATTAAACATGTATTTCTGTAGGACGCAGAACACTTCCTGCAATCTCGAAGTATTCGACGGGTAACAATAAAGTACGAGACACGGCGAATAATGAAATTTCACCTGTTAAACTTATTCTGGATCACGAATTGAGGAAATCAAGTAATTCCGAGGAAGACGATGTTTTTATTACTGATTCAGTGTCTGCTGAAAATAACGGTTTAACAGCGCATGCAACTTGCGCCACAGAGAATGAGAAGGAAATTAAAGATTTACATACTAAAGAAACTGTAAACGATGTTCATTTAGAGGATAAGAATAATTTTGCAACGAAGAAACTGGGCGTCATGGGGAAACTCCAGCATGATTTTGAAAACGTGCAAAGAAAGTGTATGAATCTCAAGGGTCAACTAAGAGATCTGCATGTTAAAAGATGTTTAAAAAACAACGTTACAAAATTAATGGAGAAGATCGATCCCGAGATATTCACGAAGTCTAAACATTGCAAAAATGCCTGCAAGCGTAAGAAAACTATAGACGTTAACTGTATTGATAAGAATAACAATTCATTGAGACAGTGTTTACGGCGTGCGGCATTAAAGAATTCCATAACGAACACAGGACTCGCGGAAAACGATGGCAACCAAAGATACCCTGTATATTACGATAAGGTTTGTACGTTTATTCCATATCTCGGAGTTGATTTCAATGTTTAAACAGCATTGTTTAAAGAGGAATGTTTACTATGTTTAGGAGAGGAATTTATATACCATTGAAATGAATTCTCACACGCTTTTCTGTAAAAACGGGATTTTGAGCCGGCGACGACTTGCTGCTGTAAGTAGTACATATAAAGTTTTGACTGTGTTAATAAGTAATATTAAGGATGTTAAAAATATTTCCGCGGCAGGTGCCAATTAGATTGCACACTCATCCCACGTGTTTGATTAATTCTCACGTAATCCCACGTTCCGAGCAACCACAAGGACTGCAGGACTGTCTTTAATCGAACGTGAATTAATCTTCTCTTGACGAGGTCAGTCAATCACTTTAATCATTCGCTTGTTGAATTTAATAAACAATTTATTATCGTACTTTTATAGCGGTATACAAAAGACATTTGTTGTAAAAATACGGGTACTATCATAAGTAGGATCATAAATAACAAAACTTAAAACGCTATGTACATGTATTAACTAACAAACGCGAAGTGATGTTTTCCCGCTATAACGGGAGAATGCTAAAAATCAATGTATGTTCAAATAGAGTCGGAATTTAAAATTTTTAAAAGAAACTAATTTCGTTGGATTAAAACTACCGAGTCGGAAAAATTAAAACAGAGGTATCGTTTAAATAATGTGTTCGGGTGCAGAACATCTGTAACGCTCTGTGCGAGGGCAGATTTACAAACAACCGTATAACAGACTGTAAGTATCGAATGGCCTTTTTCTTTTATCTCTGAGTACCAAGAGCCTTCGCGACGCTACGAGAGCAAGAGTCGCCTGAAGATCGCTCCTTAAAATCTGGTAATTCGCTCTTAAGCTGACCCGTCTTAAATTACTTGGAGGTACAGGTCGTCCGCCAGCAAATGCGAACCTAAAATCATGTAACACAAAGTAACTAAATAAACTAATTTTATACTCATGCTTGATAAATATCGTGTCTTTCGTTACATACCTAATTTCCCGTCTAGGGCCTCTCAACGTAGAATCGGGAAACGCTGTCTGCCGATCCCATAACATACGGTTTGGTATCACAGGTCTTACGTTAACGTACTTTATCTTGCTTTTGATGGTAATGGGAAGAGGAGTAGATTTTCGAAACTCGTTTACTGTGCTTTTATAATTAACAGGTAGATACGGCAGCAAAGAATCCCCGTAGTGTTCCATAAGAACTGCGATGTTCAAGGTGTGCGACTGCGATCTCAGAAGAGCACAGATAGCTAGCTGAAATTCAGCAGCTTACATTAATAGCGAAAGGACATACTGTCGAGAGAGAAGGTTTAAACTTGACTTACAGCTATTTTCTCCCAGAGAGCAGAGCCAAACGGAGCAAATCTTAATACATTCTCTATGGAAAGCGGGGATGCAGGCTCGTGTTGAAAGAATATTAAAGGCTGAATACTCGCTAGCAGTTCCATAGCCATCATCCTTTTCTTCCTACCGTCGGTATTCTCTTTCTCCTCTTTCAAAGGCACATTTTCCAATGTAGGAATGTACCTTTTAACGATTATAATTCCTTAATAAACAGCTCGTCGCAACTTAAGGACATTTAATTGTTAAACAAATTTATTTACTTGTCAGCAATGGACGGCCAGCGAAGCATCAGCCTAAGGGCGCATTCTTTAAAAAGTGCTTCGAGATTCAAATTGATAAAACTCTGCCCCAAGAGTAATTCCAAAAGTAGTTCTGTTAATTTGTCGACCTATAATAAGCATTGTTAAAGGTCTTGAGTCGTTCGCGCTGCACATAGAATCTGCCGTTACAATTCACGCGATCTTACTGCAGAATATTACCGAAGTTAAGTGGTATGGATAAACAGCTTCGCAGTTACTTGCGATTGCAATTATTAGCTGACACGTACGGGTAGATACTCTGGTATATTGCGCGTTATTCGAAATCACCATGGACCTAGCAATTGACATTAATTTGTCTATAACACCCTCGCCACCCAAATGTGCATTGGTAGTGCAATCGTTAATTAAGACCTATAATATAAGGTAACGAATATACATACACACCTGCAAATGTATGGGTAAACCTGTAGTAAATCAAGATCGCCTTACCTGGAAGGTTTTTTGAGACCCGTTGAATAACGTCTTCAATGCACGTTTTGCATAATTGTTGCGCGCTTCTGTTAGCCTTGTATCACATATTTCTGATTCTGCAGAAATTAAGCATTAGTAAACGATTGTACATTTAAGTCAATATGAATAGATAAGGTGTACCTTGTATAAAAGGTACATTGTTTTGCGATAGACTAAGTGGATCATTTATTGTTTGCACTAGATTAATAATATGTTCATTAGGAACAAATACTCTTGCTTCCGCGTGATATTCCGGCATAGATTCCGGTGCACCCAATATGGGATCTACGTCGCAGAGATTGGTAATTACGGCATTCACGTCTGTGGATGTTAAACGTTTTCTCTTGCTGTGCTTTAGTCTAGTTATACATTTCTACGAAACATAATTCAAGCTTTAGTTCTATGGGGAAGTTGGGCTTCGACAATGACAAGCGCGGGGGTAATTGTTATATGTACATGTAAAACTTCTCTGAGACGATACGAGGCATCTTCTGCGAGTCTGCGCAATAAAGAATCAGGAAGAGGATGCATCCCTAATTCTTCCCCAATGGCAGATATCCAATCTGTACTGAGAACTGCGTATCTCCTTGAATTATTGTCCACTGCGATGTTGCTATTGGCATCTCCATTATTGTTAACGAAAGAGTTACTATATCCTGAGCTGGCTTGATTCGTCAACATTTCTTTCATGATTTTATTTATCATTAAGCAACGATTATGTACAGGCAATTATAGTTTGTACCACAGTCTTCAATCAGCGAAGAAACTTCTGTCACATCTCTGGTGCGTTTAGAAACATTTATTTATCTATAAATTAATTGCTCATTTACATGCACCGCGTGATAATGCAGATAACGTCACACCAAACTGACACAAAATGCATGTGTTTACAATACTTCTGAAGCAATATGGCTGACTGTAATATGTACACTGACATGCATACTTACATATACACATTTTCGCATTACTCGCCTTCAGAATTGCTTTGCGGGTTTAGTAGTGCTAGATAACGACTAATTACGTATTATGCCGATTTTAATTCAATGCAGACATAATGATGATTCGTTCCATTAGATATTTAACCATTTGATCTATACAGACGATATTTAAAACCATTGTTAATTAATTGCGTAGATTTTATCACGCTTGATGTGGTGAATTTGTGGAGCATATAGAAGCAGGATAATCTTACTTATTCCGAGTAATGTTACCTGTTTGTGTATAATAAACAGAAATTTAATAAATGGAAATTGTGTTAGCGCAACGCGAAGGGTTAATATCACAGTTGGAGAAGATTCCGTGTTTGCGCAATACATAAGCGTAAATAAATCTGCAGGGATCTGCAGTGCTCTGTTGGCTTGAAAATAGAGATGCCAGCGCCTGGCGAAAGGCAGCCCGACACGCTGGACTGCAACCCACCTGACCTACTGCCAGGTGCTCAAGAACCACAAACACCTCTCCTACATCACTCCTACACTACACAATATTGTAAAAATGTAAACCGATTTTAATTGCAGCGTGGTAGTGCACAACGTTGTAAAACTGAAAATTTGCTACTCTTGCAGCTGCAGGAAAATGGAACCCGTGAAAAAAGTTTCTCTTGTTTCTCGTGCGCAAACCGAAAATGTCCTCACAGCACGACCCACAAAATTCGGAGTTCTAAATAGCCCACAATACTTTCGGAGCAATCGTTTTCCCGCAAAAGGCAAACTCTCGACTGCGCAATTTCTCTTGCAGGTGCAGCGCGAAAATATGCTTCTCTTGCAGGTGCGACACTTCGAAAACGGCTCGCTCCGAATTCCATTGCACGATTCTTGCACCTGCAAGAGAAGCTTTTTTAAGAGGTGTTGAAGTGGTGTTGAAGAGGCGTGGAAGAAATGTAGGAGTAGTGTAAGCGAGGTATAGGTGTAGTGTTGGTGTATTAGTGTAGGAAGGTATTAAATAATAATTCCGATTATTATTGCATTGTGATTTTATTTATTCTGTATATTCCATTTTAGGATTTTAATCATTAGATTTTGCCGATTGCTTGCGGTCGTCTTGATGTTCAAACATGTTTTCAGATGAGGAAGGAGAATCTTCTGTTCTGCAGTTAAAATGAGAAACATTTCTATATTAATCACTTGGAAAATCAATGTGAAGTGAATTTTCTAATTACACCAGGATGATTGTCTCACATTAGAATCTGCGACGATCCCTTAAGCTTGTTCCCATCATTCTCTGTCTTTTGCTTCGCAGCGTTCTCCTTCAGCTTCTCTTTCAATATTAGGTTGTATATCTGACTGGTATTCAACCGAGAATATGGCGAGGTAGAAGTTCTTTCAATGGAACTTCTTAGCGATTCCAATATAGTCTCCTTTCCCTCTGGTTTAGAAGTCCTGAGAGCGTGGACCTGTGCTACTCCCAGCTGTATGGGTCTACTGGCTATAAAAGATAAATTAATTTGCATATTTGTTCTCAGTGTGTTAGGCCTGCAGGAAAGAATTTTCCATTAGCACAGATAACTGAATTCGTTGGGTCTCTATCTAACAGTCATCTGTTTAACGGAATCCTTTTCTTACTCTAGATTAAAACTAGTAATTGAGGAGTCATACCAGGGAATCCAAGATCTTTGTCCCTTTCTTCCGAGAGTATATCTTCAAAGGAGTACCGCGGCGGATTCAAACTTCTCGCTTTGCTTCCAGTCTCTCCAAGAATAGCGTCCGATGATCTGTCCCTACTACTCAACGCTGCCCTTTGCAAAGGAAGTTCCTCATACCCTACTCTCTCGTTGGTTGCAGCCCAAGGTGTTTCAGTTGTGGATGTATTCTCAAGATCATTGTTCAACGTTGCCTCGATCGGGGGTCTACGGATCAGTCCATTGTATAAAGACGCGGGGCAACTAATTGGTGACCACAGCAATTCAGTTCTAGGATTAAAGAACACAGAGTTCACTAGGCATCTTAGAGCTTAAGAAATCATTGACACGAGAAATGAATACACTTACAGACACCTCCCGCGCACAAGTCCAAAAATAATAAATAATGTAGCCGCTAGAGCTACTAAATAAAGAAACATTTTTAATATGTTTATATGACCGGTATGGCCCTTCAAAGGCTCATTTTATCAATTGACTAAAGCCATTGACAAATGATGATGTGCCCAGCCTACCAAGATCATTCGCACGAACGTGAAACAAGAAACGTTTGCATTCCACGTGAATACAGCGAACAATTATTGTATGCAGGATACCCTTGCTCATCAGAGAATTCAATATTGCAAATTGTCTATTTAGATACACCTAACATTTATTGATATATAATAACCACAAGTAAATAAACTTTTCCGAGACACTGTGTTGCATTGCTCCATGCCTTATGCAAAATAAGAATACACAAACTATAACTCCAAAGCATTTATAAAAGTTATGGTTCAACGAGTAAATTAACTTTCATTTCGTTCCTCGAATAAATACGTGAAAATAAATTAATGGAAGTTACTGCGTTTCCAACGTTATTAAAGTCAGTGCTTTGAGATCAGTTTCTGTAGATTTATATGTCGCATATGTTTCCTTGTTCTGTATCTTGTTATAGCATTATAAGAATGAATCTAAATTGCATTTTAACCAGGTGGTAAACTCGCATCTGATGCCAAGCATTAGCAATGTAAAAAAGATTTATCAAAGACAAGACAGTTGGAACCGAATCGCAACTTTCGACTGAAAACTTTGCCAACGATACGCAAGACGGTATTAGAAATGTCATCAATCGTGCCGCAAAACTGTTCATAGTCACTACGTTTATATTTTGGAATATGTTTATTTAAGCATTAGACAATAATAAAAAGATAATATCTAGCATCAAACACCAGCTGGTATAAAATGTCCGAGCGTTATATATATGTACAGAAGAGTATCCGATGGAAAATAAAGACGTATCAAAACTACATCGTAAAACGTGTGTACAAAAGTTTACATTTAATGATTAACAAATCTGATGCATCGCACAGACAGTGTTCGCTTTTATCAAACGATTTATATATGTATATGTATATAATGTGTACGTATAAATGCTATGGATTGCTCTTGAATATTTTATATTATTCTACAGAACATTTAGAAGGAGCAATACAAATTCGTAAACGGCGCTCGCTTACGGTTTTTATCTTCTCTCGTGTACGGAGTAGGTATACCATCGAAAGAAACAATAATGATTATTTAACGCTTCAAGCAAATCTTTCGAAAAGTGTAGATAACGCTTCGTTTCCAAGATCTCAACATTTATAAACCAATAATAATGTATGCGCTAAACAATTTCCTTACAACCCACAGATAAAGCAGCAAAAGTTAATTGAACATATAATGGCAGCCACTCTTTCTCCCGAGACGATCAACTTTAAACTACATGTATGCTAGGTAGCGTTTAATTTGGGTCTCGGTCGTTTAACTAAAGAAAAGAATAGTAATCGTTATATGCGCATTCGTAAAATCGTGATATACAAAAAGAATCTGATTACGTTCTAGCCTACGATAATAAACTATTATCACTTAACTTCTTTCCTTTTTCTGATACAGAAATTTGCATAGAGTATAATTTAATATGTTGGACAAAACTATTGCGAATTCGCTCTCCCATTTATATCTAACGACATTTTTAATAAGTCTGACCAGAGTTGCGTAGACGGTAAGATGCGAAAGGAACCACATTTCTTAGGAATCTTTCCGTAGCTTATATTTAAAGTACAGATTCAAACGAGCGTGACATTACCGCAGTTTCTCTTGAGACGAGTTTCCAAGCTGTAAAGCGCGCGCATTAGTTCTGTGCTTTAATTATAACGTTCTCTAATCGTTTGTTCGTCTATTTGATAAATTACTTTACAGGTCTTAGTCAGATTATTATAAGATTCGTTCATGCTAAGAAGTATTGAGGCAAGTATGATAAACGTTTGGTGTACAGCTTGTCTCAAGTCGTATTTATGCACGAGGGTTCCATTTCAGTTTCTCAAACGAAATCTACATTCTTTCTATTTCATGTGTATTTTAGCGGGCGTATTATTCGCGGTACATCGTAAATGTACTAGTTAGCCGACAGTTTTACGCAGAAGCTGTAATATAATAGACGGCTTTTTAATTCCGTTTTCTTTCTCTGGTGTGTGGATCTGTATTATAACTGTACTCCCGTCATCGGAACTACGCTTCACGTTAAATACTCGAGTGTATCAAATATATATATATACAGAATAATATATATATATATATATATATACACACACACACACATTAATATATACATATATATATATATATATATATATTATCTTTTGATAAATATCTCTTAGGATAGTATCATTTTTCCCGTGGAATGATACTTAAACACAATGAACGCGGTACTGAAAGATCAACAGAGGTTAATCATGTAAGTCATTAATATGAAGAACTTCTCTATAAGTCAATCCGGCAGACGACAATGATAGCACGTCTTTGCACGGATACAGAATTCTTTTCGGATAACTGGTGGTTATTTCGAAATTCGCTGGTGAATCCGGTTGACTAAATATCCAATGATACACGTCCTACAACGAGAAATCAGGAATAATTCAATTGCAATGGTGAGAATTGTAATACTGAAACGTACCTCTATCGTGTCCGTCATGAGGAAACGCCTCTTCATGGTCCTCTCCCCAAGCTTGATTTGGAGATGACATGCACGAGGATTACTAGGCTCTGGCTCCAGAGGTACTTTACGAATAGAAAGCTCTTTTTCGCGACGAATACGCTCAATTTCCAATTCCTGTGCATTCACTTGCTCCTGTTCTCTAGCTTCTTGTTCCTCCCGCGCTTTACGCTCTTCTTCTCTCTTACGATCCTTCTCTTGATCCGCTCTTAACGATTCCTCATATGCCTGATCCTGTTGCTGGCGTAAAGATTGCGTGGCGCTACGCTCTGCTCTATATATCAGAAAGAGTTGTTTCAGAATCAACACTCGACACAAGTTACATTAAAATCTAGTGTTAAAAATGTAATTTCTATACCTCTCTTGACGTGCTTGTATTAAATTAATTTCGTTGTGATCTATAATCCCTTGTAAACGTGATATTATATCGGAAGGGGATGGTGTGCCCTCCAGGCTGTGGTACAGGAAAAGATAATTTTTAAATCATGCTACTTTCATTCGGTTAACAACTGTGCAAGGAATTTAGAAGAATAAATATTCTTACGCACCGGCCAACTATTGTCATTCTATTGTCTTTCAAAACAATAATGACCAGGAAAGGATAAGAGCCAGATTTAAGAGCTTCTGCCACCTTGTAACCTTCTCCGGATTGCACATTACATGCCCAAAACAAAGTACGTGTATTTATATATCGAACAACTTCTGAATTACCTAATGTATTCCTGTATGGAACAATTTAGTCTCATGTATCTGTACGGGTACAAAATTTAGCGTAAAATTTCGGTATCGTGAGTTTTATAGAAGTTACCTGCACCACTGGTCAATATCTTGAGCTTCGTCTTTATGCAAATATACCAATAAAAATCTCAATTCTTGTTTCGCATCAGAGAGGGCCTGGCTATAAGAGCCTTGGTAAAAAACAGGATGACTACTGCCGTAACGTTCTTCGTAGGATCGAATGAAGCTAATCACATCTTCCACTGGGTCAGCGGACACTTGAAATACAATTAACATGTAAATTTCGTTTCCGAGCTTTTAAACGTTTAATCGGCAAGACTTTATTCGAAGTTCGATTGGCTATCGTGCGAGTGAAACTTACCAGGTCTAACATTTCCCCTAAATATTGAAAGAACTAGTTGTAGGATACTGATCACTCTTTCGTAACACAGGGAAAAGATGTACCATAAATAACTACCGCTGCCACTAGGACTTTCAGAATAATGAAAATATATTCTAGAACTACTATCGTCCACAACTTGTGGCGGTCGTAATCGTGAGTCTTGTGCATACATCGATGGTCGTCCTTCGTACAAATTCAATTGTTCCTATATGACAGAAGAGTGACTTTCTTTTTATGTACGCTGTAAATCGCATAAGCGATTAATAAACACTAAGCCACGCGAGGCTTATAAGTGTTACATAAATAAAAAAAATAGTACGCATCAATCTCCAAGGATCTTTATCAGTACTTCAGATACTATTGATACGTCTGTTATGCAATCTACCTAAATACACCACAAAGTATCATTTCGCTTTATCCTCGTAAAACAAATGCACGCTTGTGGCAATTGTTTCTCACGACCGAGTCAAGGTACTCGAAATGAATGTAGATTAAATAATACGCGGGGGGAAGAGATTTACCTGAACGGCGACCTCCAAATTCCAGTTGTGCCTTTGCAAGACATCTCTGCAGATCGACAGGTCTTCGATACCAGTCAAATCCTGAAAGCATCGTAACGATATTGCTCGTATCATGACAGAACTCGATAGAGAAGAATGAGACATAGGGTACGTGAGACGATGATTCACCTGGAACTGCAGGATCTTCTCGGTCTGATCACCGCTCAGTTCGTTCAACGCGAAATCTGCCATGACAATGGTACACGTCGGCGAACGGCCAGATAAACCCTCGAGGATCGTTTAATCACGCAGCTCCACTGTACGATACCAAATTCATCAGCTGATAAAGGAGTCAGTCACTAGAGCGAAATTACGATGGAACTGAGCAAGCATTTGGAGAGTGATACATGAAATAGAATGATTAACCTAAGCATTCACGTCTCCCGGTGTACGGACCTCTGGGGCATGATCATCACGACACGTCTCTCGGCTCGTTCTTCTGCTCTCTGCTTAATATTTTCGCTGCGGTGACTCTCTTTTCTCACGATAATTTACAGTTTCAAGGTTCCCATTTCATGCGGCACGATTTTATGTGACGTCAACTGCATACATTGGCGAAGCGAAACGATAGTCAACAGTTTCCTACGCGTCGCGATTGGTAGAGAGTTGTTTCAGCTAGCAACCAACAACCTACGATCTGCTTAGATTCTATGCAGAATCGGCAATGATAATTTTTACGCAAATCACGCGCGAGTAAATTCTCGTTCACTGAAACGTGAGCGAATGGAATTGAACAGCGTGAGCTGCTGACGCGAGCTTTTGATACAGAGACGACCAATGGAAATGTAGCAACCCCACGAATTCGGGGTTTGTGATCTCTCGAGTGTCATTTACCTGTATGAGAAACATCATTGGTTGCTATACAGTATGTGATTTGTGCATATGTGAATCGTAACGAGTTATCGCGCGTTGCAGGTGTCTTAAAAGTCCCTATCCGCTTTGGTGAAATAGGATAAATCTCCGATACTCTTTTTATGTATTCTTAAGGGTATTAACTTCTTTCTTATCTTCCTCTCTTCCTCTTTAACACTCTTATTATGCAGGACAGATATGCACGAACGTGTTTCGTATATATAGTAACATATCGCACTATGATGTTTGTTTCCCTCTGTTCGTTGAAATTGGTTGAACTTGCAGCATACACCTGTTGCCTGCAACAATTCCTGAATCATCCGGAGCAACCGAGGGTTTTGGATAAATATGAAGCCGGATGAGCGTACAGGATCTGACGTGAAAGTTGAGATTCAGAGGACATTAAGGTCTATTAATCAACTGACATTGAAAATGTAAGGTTTAAGCGTTTCCCTATAGCAGAGAGTTGACCTAAGTAAGCACAAAGCAGGACTGTCATTTAAAAATTTCAAATGAATAATACGTTTATTCTGCTTTTCAGAAAGAATGAATTGGGCGTAATTAACGAACTCTTAAAGGAAAATGGACAGCTACATACAGCAGTGATTAATGCAAACAAAACATTGACCACAGTGGCTCAAACTATGGATGTGGATGTTGAAAATGTTTTGAGCAACAACGAGGAAGAGGATAATCTGACTAATTTAAAGCAGACTAATTTAAAGAATCCTCTCTCCTCTGTTGCTTTCCAACAGAGAATAATAGCCTGTCTAAGCATGTCTGATAATAGCCCGTCCGATAGTTAACTTCCATGCCTGCCATTAAGCGCTTTGTGTATATATTATGTATTTATTAAGAAAATAAAAGTAATATTTTAATACAGAAGTTAGAAAAATCTTTGATATACATCTTCCTTTCACCCTTGTAGGTTTATATCCGAACAAATAACTTTTACCAACATGCATCTTGCCCCTACTTGCCACATTAACTATAATCTTTTAGTGGACAAACAAGTTTAAAGTTTCGATTCTGTCAACCAGCTAAATTTCTGCTCTTTGCGACTGGCTTGCGGATTGATCATAATATTTATAATGCTAGGTGCATCTTTCACCTGTAAGAAACATTTCTTGTTACTACCGATGGCTTTTAAAATAATTGCACGTAGAGTACGATTTATATCCACCTGAAGGGACGACTTTATGGCACGTTGTATATCTTGCACGGTCGTGCAGAAGTGTCCTTTGTGACCGAACATCTCTATCATTTTTTCGTAACGCGTTTCGCACGTTAAAGAGTACGGCGGTGTCCTGAAAATTAACACGTAGAACAATATCATACACTTCTGTAAATAGAATCTATGCTATTAGAGAAACGTACACTTGCGTGGCCTCTCCCGAAGCTTGTATTTGCCTGAAAGTTTCAGTGTCTAAGCCGCCATAAATCCCGTTGTTATTCACGATAATTATAATGATAGGCAATTTGTACCTGAAACATCAAACGTTATAATAAAGATCGATTTGTTATTCTACACGTTTCGATGTCGAGTACCTAAACATCGTTTCAATTTCCATGCCGGAGAATCCGAAAGCACTATCCCCTTCTACGCAAAAGACTCGCTTCGTGGGCGCGTTGTTTTTGCAATAGAGAGCAGCTGCGATGGCGAAACCTAAACCCACCCCCATAGTACCAAAGGTAGCGGCGTCCAATCTATGGCGGGGTTCGTTGTTCAATAACATGGTCTTTCCAATGTCCATTGTGTTGGCTCCTTCCGAGCAAATGATGGAATCTATAAAAGAAACAATATTGGCATGGTTTTACCTCACGTTGTCTACACTGAGTTGTGTACGACCGAGAACTGACCTGCTGGAATGGTAGCTTGGATATGCTTGAAAACAGTATAGTAATTTAAAGGCACAGAAGTGTCCAGTGACATTTTCTACAGAAAGAAATAAAAAAAAATGTACCTCGTTTTTTCTAGCGGTATACAATATTGTAATTAATGCTTACGTGAACCATTGCTTTATTTTTGTTTGATTTAGCCAGAAGATCTTGCCACCACGGACTGCTTCGATCGATGGACCATTTGCGCGATTTCAAAATGGTAACGAGACAATCCACGGCTGTGGATACATCAGACTGAATCGCAACTGCGGATGGAACAGAATTATGCAATTCTTCTGGACACAAGTCTATCTAAAATCAATGGTATTAAGTATTCATTCGCTGATCGTTATTCAGCTTTACGAGACAGCTTGCATGACTGTACTACCTGTATCACTTTAACATCAGATTGATAACGAGGCGGCCGGCCGAAATGTAGCATCCAATTCAATCTGGCGCCCAGTAATAAAACAACATCGCTTTGTTGCAACGCGGTGGTTCGCGCGGTAGAAACGCATCGTTCGTCCGTGTCCGGAACAACTCCCTTTCCCATTGGCGTCGGAAGGAACGGAATACCCGTCGAATACACAAGGCTACGGATTTCTTTTTCCGCTCTGCCGTAAGCAGCCCCTGTAAAACGATTTCACAGTGACCAGGGGTGACTTTCGGAAGTGATATATTTGAAATAAGTGTCATCCATATCCACTACCTTTCCCGACAATTATTAAAGGCTTTTTCGCTCGCATGAGTAAGTTAGCCGCCCGCTCAACTAATTGGCGGTCAGGATAGATGAGTGGTGGCGGTGGGCAAGGCGCCACCTTATATATTTTATCTTCGTCGACCGATTGGGTCAGTATAGTCGCTGGGAAGTCCAAGTACGCGGCGCCTGGAAACAGTATCAAGGATGTACAATCACTCTGCACCGCGACAGTGAAGCATTTGAGATAAATATACCTGGGCGACCGTAAGTAGAAAGACGAACGGCCTTTTCCACGTGAAGCGGTATGAGAATTGCCTGCGGCGGCCTGGCGGCATATTTACAATAGGGTTTACTGGCTTCTACCTGTGGCCATTCCTGAAAACCGCCGATACCTTCGTGATCCTGGGGACACGATCCCCCAATTACTATGACCGGCCTGCAATAAATTTACATTGCAGGGATCGTAATATTACTCATCAACGATACCCACGGTCGAGCGGAAGCAATGTCTTAGCTTTAATTACAATACTGCGACACGCTAAGTCTCTCTTTCACTCGATCGTCAACGCGCATGTTGTTCTTTCTGACGCCTCTGAATGTTTTGACATGCTTGATACAGGACACGTTTACATAATCATTATCTAATGCCGTGTATTATTTTTAATAATATGGCACAATGAACGCGAGACAGGGTTACACAATAGACCATAATCGTTTGATATAAGATTACCATTTTCGTACGAGATGAAAGATACGGGCGCTCGTGCAAGCGCATCAAAGATAACAATATAAATTCCTGCGCAGCGTGACGGAACAATAATTTTCCAGCAAAAAACCTGTCTCAGCGGTATATATGCTACTATTGCGAGGCGAAGGAACTTTCGATTTATAATTTTTACATGACGAATGGGTGTGAATAAGGCCCGGACAACGCTCACCAACAATTCACTTGCGCGTTCGCCATGCCACCGACCACGTGAAGCAATCCTGGCCCGGAAACGCATAACACTACCGCAGGTTTTCCTAATTAAAAAGAAATATATAAAGCTTTAATTAATTCGGGAGGCGACGCGAAACTCGCGCAGTGTTAAAAAAGAATCGTTACAAGCAGCGATACAAATATTAATTACGCGGTTCGAATTATTTGCTCGGCTTCGCGTGTAACAATTCTTTCACGATCCTGCCAACATATTCAAAGATCATTGAAGCCGGTGACGAATACTTTTCAAATTACAAAATAATTGTATATGTATGCACGAATGTGTACATAATATATATTACTTATTTACAATAATTTTTAAACAATTTTGCTTATATGTTACAAGAATCGGTTCTATAGCCGTTTTGGAACTAATATAGAATCTAAAAAATAACGGCTGTAGAACTGATCAGAACTGATATAGGAATCGTAATTTAAACTGATATAGTCTGGTGTTTAGGTTCTTTGTAACAGTTATTCAAAACATATTCTTCATAACTGTTGCAAGAATCGGAATCGATATAATAACGGTTTCAAGCCCTGACTCAGAATTTAAGGATTTCCCCGCACATACTCGTCAGGTAGCCGTAAGCTTGCGCAGCGTAGCACGCTGCTTGCTCGTTTCTAAATCCAAGATACTGGAGACCTGCAACCTGCATGGATAAGGCCAGATCGATCACAGGATGCCCCATGATCCCGAACACATATTCGATGCCCTGTTTCAAAGAGAAAAAATAATGAGAACACGGATTTTGAACAATTTTAAGGGTCAAAAAAAGAAAGAAAGAAAAAAAGTAGATTGAAAAAAACATATAGGGCCCATTAGAAGGAAATGTAAGTGGCTTTGCAATGTCCTTTTAAACACAAGTTTAAATGTTTAATTTTTTACCAAGAAAAGTTATCTATTTACGAAAGTTGCGTACAAAGTGCACGCGTTCCTTTTGCTGCGCCATGAGGGTGACTCGGGAGTCAGCAACCGCGATAAACGCGGCAAAAAGGACCGTAAAAATACGGTATCTAACGGTATCATTTATACGAGATTATACATTACGTTTAAATCCCCGCGAGCTGAGCAGTGTCAATAAATAAAATTTTCGTCGTTGTTCGGTTACTTATTTCAACAAAAGCAAATTAACGGATTGGTTATCAATTGTTCGAAGCGTTCCTGAAAAAAGTGTATTATTGGCGCCTAAGTGGATCCATTACTGACAAAGTTACAGTGTCGCAGTAAGAAAACAAATTTCTATCGAACGTTGGAACATAATTGAAAAGTTTCAATGCGCACGTTTTAAAGCTACGTGTAGAAATCTTCTTCGATTGAACGGAATGTTCGATTAATTGCAAACAGCATGTTCCGTTACGAAGAGGAGCGAACCCCCCTTATAAGGCGATTAAATACACGTAAGTACCATTATTTTCGATACTTTCGATCTGAGCGATTCTTTGTTAACGTTTAATGAATGTAAAAGAATGCGGGGAACATGGCGGAATTTAAATATAACGCTGGTTCTCCAACCGCCTCTCCAGGATAACAATGTAAATTGTTTTATGAGAAAGTCTACCTGGCTTACGCGCCCAACAGATTTAAGCGGTTCAAGTACGGTTTATATGGCATGCCATAAATGTTTCGGAAATTTCCAATTTTCCGACCCCGGCACCGTGAGCGAGAATAAACGAGCCCCTACCGTTATTCTTTTGACTATTTTTAACAAGAGAAGATATTGCGACGCTGTACAAGTATTTCTAGTTGAGGAATTAATATATATTAACCGCTCTGTTGTACGAAGAAGATAATCTGTGTAGGTATAAATGTACCTCCATTTTTTCCATGCGTACAATTTTGAATTGTTAAATGGATTGAGTCACTACTGATATTTGTAGCATTGTCGTAACTGATAAGATAAACTTATAGGAAGGTACTTAACATGTGCATACAAATATCGGTAATTGAAAAAGCGTATAAAAGTCGAACAATGGGTATAAAGACATACTTTTTTATGTCTTCTATTATAGGTTCTATACCTCGTCTGTGCTTCTATCGCGTCATAAATAATGGTTCCCATGATAACGAGCCACTTGGGCGATTGTACTGCGTTGATAAGTACGAGCGCAACATAACCTTAAAAACGATATTTAAACGCGAAATAGGCGACAAGGGGGGGAAAGAAAGCAGTGATACGATATGAAAGATGGGAAAATTCGTTACCTGTTCTTTCAGGGCCTCTGCAAGTATTTCGTTCCCGTTTTTCATCTTTCGTATAATTTCGACTTCCAGTGTAGGCAGACTGTTGTTACAACTCGGAATGACTGTCTGGGACGAACTGTTTAAAATACAAGCTGTCTTTCCACCTTTACCGGCTCGTCAGTGGACTTTGGAGCCCATAAAATATTTGCGATTACTTTTGTTAATCGGGACGATGAATCATTCTGCTAATTTAAAAAGATTACCTTCTTTTAAAATGAAAGCCTTCGAAATTGTAATTAATATATTTCGACGTGCGTTACGAAAAGTAGCACGTACGTTTCAATTTTCTTACGAAAAATAGCACGTTTGTCTCCGTTGTTACGAAAAACTATCATTTTTCGGTTTTCGCTGCGAAAACTAGAATGTTGAGTAGTTTGCCATGAAAAGTAGCGCGTTCCGACTGTAGCTACGGAAAGAAGCATATTTGAATGGTTGGCTATGAAACATTGAGTGCGTCAACTTAAATACCTTTCGACGCGATTTTTATTTAGTACTAGGTCGGTAATTCATTAAACATTAAAATACCGTACTTAAATTATGTAGATTAAAATTTTCATACGTACTTGATTTTGGAGTTATTATTTATTAAACAATACTTTGAATTCTTCGATGCAAAATGCACTTCAACAATTTAAATTAACCACGCGCCCAAATGAGATAGTTTCTGCAGTATAATCCAAAACGTGCTATTCTTCGTGGCGAAACATGATAATGTGCTAGTTTTCGCTGCAAAGTACGAAATGTGCGATTCTTCGTGGCTAAGCAGTCAAATACATTAGTTTTCGCGGTGGAAGACCAAACGTGCTAATATTCGCCAGAAACGATGAAATGTGCTTCTTTACGTGGCAAACTGAATCGTGCTGTTTTTCGACGCGCGCACGTCGATATTATATGTTGATATATTTCCATGACGGCGGAAGAAATAGGTACTTTTATATTCTCCTGCATCTTCCGCAGCTGGGGCTGCTGAAAAGGCCTAGCCATTGAAGAAACCATAGCTCCATTTAAAAAGTTCAAGGTGACCTTCCTGAGCAAGTTCTTTCAAAGAAATCACTTTCACTTTCCAAGCTCCACCATAAGGAAAAAAGGAGAAATATCCCATTTTGTTTAGCTATCTTAGATAGTTCGCTCCGTCATCGACTGAAACTGCGCAAATCGCAAACACATGCACGTAACAATCCTGACAAACAAACGAGCGGGCATTAAATAACGCGAGCTCCGAAGAACGAATGCAAAGAGACGCCGCGAGTTTATTGCAACCGACGCAGGTAGGTGAATTTGGGAAACTTCGTACTGTCCGAAAAGCACGTACCTGCAAAGGATCTGCCAGCAGAGGATAACAGTTTGGAATTATTGACTTACAGGATACCTGGAGTACACCGATTCGTGGAACACGTATTCCTCTTGTTCCCCAAATTTGAAAGCTCCTTTCCGCTCGCCCCTTTCTTACTTCCAAACCTTCCTCATTGTTCGCGCGTAAACCTTCCGCGGCTTATTCAGGGGCTGTCCCTGCGCACACCTGTTTGCTCAGAATATTTTCCACTGGCCACTTGTCGCGCATCGAGCGACAAATATTAGACTTGTTAATTTCTGAGACTCGAATAGTTGAGCAGATTCGAAACAGGTCACTAATTGTTCCGATTGAAAATTTGCAAGATGAGAATCGAACGTTCATCGCTGATCCGCAGTAGTCTCCATAAAAGTTTCGTTCATTTTAATGTTTACTCCTATGCGTCGGGCGTCATACCTGCAAATTGGTTATTTAGGTAGCCGGTGACCTTACCCGAACTCGAAAGCACGGCCAGGTAGTTGGACCCATTGAACGCGCCTGCACGCAGGATTGTCCATTTACTTGAGCCGTAGGATTTCGCTTGGAAATGCACGGTGTTTATTGTCGAGGGGCGCAGAACGGTCCCGGCGCAAAAGCCGACCTAACGGTTAAACTACATAATTATTTTCTCCAGAGGGGCGGTCCTCTAGCATTTGTGGAAAGTAGCCGCCGCCAACCGAGACATTTCAACATGTTACTTTACAACAAGCTCGGCACATTTTAATTAACAAACCTCCTCAACGGAATACAATCCTGCTCTGAAATGAGCGAGCGCAACGCCATTCTTTTACAAGCTCCGAACTAGGCCATTCGAATCCGAAGACGGGACACCAGTCGATATAAATGATAGATAAACTTAAACGCGCTCGTTTTAATCGCTCCCATCCCACCGCTGCGGATGTGGTATGGGTACAGCTTCCTGTTTCAATTAGCGTCGCGATTCACGTTGACACGTACAGAACGTGTTATTGGTAACTGCCCGCGATATCGATCAGCGAAAGTTTATCGGCGTGCCACCGGAGACAATGATGTCTTTATGTAACAGTAATCGCGTTAATGCACCGTGAATTCGAATCGGCCCCCATTGATGTTTGAAGCTTGAATACGAGTTCGCGGTTCCCCGCGAAAGGGAAACGAGAATCGATAAATGGCACGTAGAGAGAAGCGGACGCGTTATCTACACGGGCGGCTGAGATTCTCGGTGTATCCTTCGCCGAACAAATGTCATAATGCCGCGAGAAGCCTGCCTAGAAGTTTCATTACGATTGCACGAATTGGCAGTGCAGCGGGCAGATCGCAGTATTACGTAAGGCCCCGGCAAATTATTGAAAATTAAGGAAGCCGCGTTCTGCGATGTCAAATCAAAACCGCGCGACAGAACATGCGACAATAGCGGCTGACGGCGTCCCGCTTTTCCAGGTTTTGCGTTACATTCGGCCACTCTAACGCCATCGTGTTCCAACGTTTCCTTCCCATTACGGTCCACACATTTTCATCCATACTACGCGGTCATCTTGCAAATGCCACAGATTATGTCAAAATAAAGGAAGAAGAGAAGAATCCTTAACGGAAAGTCTTGATTCGATTCCCCAAGGGTACATCTGATGGCTGGAATTAGTTGGAGCGATCACCTGTTAACAGGAGATTAGTTACAATTGTTACACTCGCATAGTATAGGCGATAGCGGAGCTTTGCCCACTCAATATATCTTAATAAATTGTAATGGAAACGTTACTGAGTATTCAGAACCACAGCCAAAGCTCTGTGTATCGTCGAGGCGATGGAATCCCGCAGGAGACCCCCCAGGTAAGGGCGGCCCGCACGATCCCTAAATCTCTAGGTGTCCTTTTCTATCCAAAGGAAGGGATGTACCTGGTGTCCCCACTTACTCTCGCCTGCCCGACCCCTTAAAAGCGAGGTGGACGGCGTTCTTGTCATCAGTCACTACTTCAGCCGAATGAGGTCGGTGTCGCGTCTAGGTTACTTACGACAGTTTTAAGTTCTCACAAGTTGTTGAAAAATGTCCTGAAGAGAACGGTCCTCGTCAAAGGTCCCTTCGGCTGGCGCGTGTCCAGTGAAATCATCGTCGATCTCCCAGAATGTACTACAAGCAGTACTATACTCGAATCTACAGGAGGATTTTTCCACGTGAGTTCAAACAGTTCATATTTAAAGATTCTTCTCGAATCCCTTTGAAACTTCTCGAATTATCGGAACGGACCGTTCCTCGCTGACGCTCGGGGCTTTCGATTTCGAAGATTTTATCATTCAGTTTGATCGTTCCTCCTAGATTTCCTGCGGTCGTCGAAATCTCTCGCGACGTTTAGCATAATCTCTGGAATTCCCGGCATAGTTTCCCAATCCATACCCGTTATTTAACCGCGTTACACGACGATCGCTTGAATCGCTTAGCTAATTTTCGTTTGAAGATTAACCGCCGTGTAACGAGCGTCACCTTCGAACTCTCCGATATTCATAACACTTTTTGCCCATTCGACGTCGTCGTAAATATCCCACCGTGACATTCAGGCGTTTAAACGTTCGCTATTTCGGTTACACATTCGCACGTAGAAGCGATTTTCCGAAGTGCCCATAAAGATACGATGCTACAAGGTAAAAGAGGACTTCGTCGCGCGGTCCCGTGATGCGTAAAGTCGATCGGTAAACCGAGAGCGGCAACGATTTTGTGAATAATAGCGTACCGTAGACGGTTTGTAAATATACAGTGCGGGATGGTTGGAAAGTGGTCGAGAACTTTCTTTGGAAATCGCGTTGTGTCGTTACCAGCCGTCGACTAACAAGTCGGCGAAGGAAAGTTTCAAATAATTAATTGAAAAACGGTATCCGCAGCTCCGTCGGCGTGTCTGTGTTTAAGCGCGCATACAATTACGTCGCGGTCGGTTCTATAAAAGAATCCCCGGCTCGTGGAACTATCTTGAACATTTTTTTAAGAGACCCAGTTACATTCCAATGAACCAATCGAAAATGAAAGGTGTGCGTTGGCGTATTTTCCTCCCTGCGTATCCGCGGAAGTGAGTCGCCGAGCTAGAGTCCGACAGCGGTCTAGGTGAACGAGTCTTTCTCAGAGGAAAACTTGAAACACTTAAACCATGCTCCCTTTCCCGTATCGTTCGGTGGAAATAGGAAGAGCGGTGGAGCGATCCGTTAGCGGGGTGAATATGTAGACATAACGACTTTTAATTGGAAATGCAAACAACCAAAGTCGACAAACGTCGGGGAATCATGGTTGGCATGGGAATACGTAGCATTCCTCCTGTTTGCTACTGTCCAGCTATTGTGTTTACTATAAGTTGTACATTTATTAACGTCGAGTCCGCAAAACTCGTCCGGCATGTCCCAATTTTTCACGGGCCCGGATTCCATAACATGGAAGCTGTTGCGTAAGTTCCATCCAAGCGGTGTAAACAGGAAGATGGTCTCAAAACCTTTGATATTTGAAACAGTTTTAGCCTGCAGATGCGTCATTAAAGTGGCGTTTTTATGCCATGGACAGTCGCCAGGGGCCTCCAAATAAAAAAAAAGTGTGATTTCAAGTCCTATTCAGGGGCCACAGTGCATTGCTTTGCCCAGGGGCCTGAAATGATCTTAAGACGCTTCTGCGTCAGCAATTGCCCCGTTGACGAGAGAGTGACGTCTGATCTGTCGCGGCTCGACGAGCATTGAACTCTCACCGATGCCACTTTTTATCTCACAGGATGGATACCCACGCGAGTGATCACCTGCCTGATGATGTTCACGGCATGTTGGACGACGTACATGTGTCGTCTACAGATGCCGATCTTGGCGGTGCCGATGATCAAGACCATGGCCGGTAACGCGTCAAGAGGCGCGTGCGTTGAACAGCATCGAGTGCGTCGCGCGATATCCTTGTTGGATCCAGGGGCCTACCTGGAGGACTACATCCTGCAGGAGAAGCTGGAAGCGGCCCAGGACGACGTGGACTACTACTCGTCGAGCATTCGCTTGCCCCGTGAAACTCGACCATCGGACGAGCCCATTCAGTTGGCCACTGGCCTGCCTTTCGACTGGACGCCGCAAATACGAGGTCAGCTGATAGCAGCCTACAGCTACGGGAATGTCCCCGGCAACTTGATGGGTGGTATCCTGGCTCTGCGCTGGGGACCTAAGAAAGCCATCCTCTGGACGTCCTTGGTGGCTGCCTTAGTGTGCCTGTTCACTCCAATCTTCGCCCAGATTCACTGGGGCCTTCTGATCTTTATGAGGATCGTGGTCGGTGTGGCTGGTGGAATAACATTCCCGGCGTGTCATACCCTGGTCGCCAAATGGGCTCCGCCCGACGAAAAGGCGCGCTTCGTTTGGTCGTTGCTGGGCGGCACATTCGGCACCATACTCACCTATCCCATGGTGGCTGTTATCGCTGAAAAGATTAACTGGGAGAACGGCTGGTACATCCCCTCGTTGTTGATGCTCCTGTGGGTACTGTTCTTTGCCGTTTTCACGTACGACTCGCCCTCGGAGCATCCAGGTATCTCCGACGAAGAGAAACAGTATATTCTAAGGTGATTAGATACGACCTGTTCCAGTGGCTGTGTTAGTACGAGCTCGAGGACTTCCTGAACGGACGTGCCTTGTTTCAGTTCGCAAGCAGGGACGGTGGCGACAAAGAAGCCCTCTCTAGCGCGAACGCCCGTTAAGGCAATATTAACCTCGGTGCCGTTCATCAGCCTGGTCTGCTGCCACTTTGGCAATCTCTTCCTCATATTCTTCTTTCAAAACGCGATGATGCTGTATCTGGCGAAAGCACTGGGGTTCGAGCTGACGAAGGGTGGCTTAGCCGCGAGTCTGCCTTGGGCCGGCAGGATGTTCTTCGGATTCATCTTCAGCTGGGGCGGTGACACGCTGAAGCACAAGCGGATCGTCTCTATTACCGTTCTTCGCAAATGTGCCACGGTATTCTGTAAGTTCTCTGACCGCAACTCCTCCTTTGCCCGGGATGTCGAGCGTCCTTCGGGGCTAACGGGTTTCATCGATTACATTTCTTCTTCTTTTTTCAGCCCACTTGATTCCAGGCATTTTCCTCATTTTGGTTGGCTACGCGGGATGCAGTCTGCTCCTCGCAAACACTTTCCTGGTGCTGGCGTTGGGATTCAACGGAGCAGCTAGCATCGCCAACTTGTCCAACAATCAGGACTTGTCACCGAATTACGCTGGTTTCCTCTACGGTATTATGAACACGATCGGGTGCACATCGGGCATGATTATCTCGCCGTTGGTGGAGGAAATCGCTGGCAAACACGGGGTAAGTCCTTCCCTCTTTGATAATATCGCGCTGCGGTTGGTGCCCTCTACAATTTGGCAATTGGGATCGTTGTGTTCGCACGCTGCATCCATTGTTTATCACTCGCAAAACAACCACACTAACGTCAGAAACGTCGCGGATCGAACGAATTACATAATTTTTGTTTGTTTGCTCGCTTATCGTTGCGATATACCGTCGAATATCTAGTTACAGCTTACTGCACGTGAAGGTGCTCTTGGCATACTCGACACCTCAGTCCAGCCTTGTACTCTGTTGCGTAACTCATAGTACGGGCAGTACTGGGGAATTGTGTATGCGATGCATCCAAAATGAATCCGTTCGTGTCCGTGATTTCACTGAGCTCTAGCGCCTAGGATTTCACACACGCGTGCCCTATTTCAGTATTTTCACTTGACGATTGGTTTCTCCGGCGTATGGGAGGGGAGGTGGGAAGAAGTAGACTTTTGCATCAGCGTGGCGCGCGCGTTACAAGTATCCGGTAATTCCCATCTCCCAGATACTAATCGTAGTGTCAATATCGGCGAGCACGAATCATGCCAGAGCGACTAAGGAGAACGTCTCGTTAAACCATCGCACCCATATTTGTCCAGACTGTCGCGGTGGTGACGACTCGTGGGTACTACTCGTCTCTATATCGTCTAAACTCTTATAGTACGAGAAGTACCTACAAGTCGCAACCATTTGTGATCCGCTTGCTGCACCTGTTACACGTACACCTTATCATCCAACGTCCCGTCACTGTCATCATCTTAATAGCATGGGTATGTGTCGACACAAATTCATCCAGTAGGTGACCTCACAGCTCAGCACTTTGTGTAAGTGCCTCCGCTAACATTGTTTGCATGTACGTATACAGTATTTAGATAGAGCTTCGACGTTATTGCAATTTCAGACGAGCCATTGAAGGGTTACTTTAATTAGTTTACGTTTCCTGCGTTCTAGAACTCTATAGAGAGATGGCAAATTCTGTTCTGGATCGGCGCGGCGGTCTGTATACTATGCATGCTGGTCTTTTTACTTGGCGGCAGTGGCGAAATACAGCCGTGGAATGACGTTCGTGACACGGATCGTGAAGAAGAGGGAAGAAATTAAGAGTTTCAAATGCTTGGTGGTTTTACCAATGTTACGTTACGCAGTTCGTGGATTGACGGCGTTTTTAAAGACGAGACTACTGTAGCACAGTTACGCGTTCAACTTTCACTTTAAATAGAACCGACGGTTGTGTTTTAATACAATATTCTTGTGAATCGTTGAACGGTATCTAAGCGGCGAGAAGCGTCCCAACTATTATATAAATTTTCCGATGTATGCACGTTTTAGGACATGCTTCTGACAAGAGGGTTCGTGAAATACTAGTACAATATATTGTTCGCCAATATCGTGCGCGACAAACTATACCAAATAGAATCCTCTATTTTTTACATGACTTAGAAAATAATAGAGTGTGATACTTGAACGTTTCGTTATTCAATAAATATACTTAATATTAATAGTATGTTATTTACCAACTACTTCCGATCGTATGTCCATGCACGGTAAGCGATAACACTTTCCGACTTCAGCAGATAAAATAAAGTATTTATGTGTAAAATCAAAACGATCAGAATTTTAGGTACAGTACTTTCTATCGATTTAGAGTACCGCATTGTGCGAGTTATATACCAGAAGTATATTACATGATACGTCTTCCATAACTAGAAAATATATATTTAGTACCACGTTGTCACGGTTTACTAGTGTGGGTAGTTTTCTGTTTCTGTAACACGAAACACAACGGGTTTGTTGAACGAAAGAAATATTGGCTGACGTGCAAATCTTTGCAGAATTCATCTTTGTTCGATAAGAATTTTATTAGCTTCCTGTACATTCACAAATACTTTATTTGCGGCTGCTAGGGTTAATTCAATTCCCTAAATGACAATGTATCTCAAGGGAATACTCTTTTAGCGATTTATCTCTGAATAAATGTCCATTATGGAAGAAAAATATATTAATTGTAAGTGTTTGTGGACTTAGCGTTTTAACTGCGATAAAGCAGCATGCTCTGGGCACATTTCATTCCAACCAATGTGGCGTATTCTCTAATCTTGTCTTCCTGTTCTTTCGTGATACTTCGTCGGGCTCTTTCCTTGTAAATCCTGTAGGGCATTAGATCACCTTTATGGAGAATTAATACCTGAAAGCACAGGACTTGTTAGCTGGCACAAAGGACGCGAGATTGTACGATGAAATGTGTAAGTAGAATATGGTTTAGTACGTTATTGATGTCGACTATGCCACCCTGGTCAATAGTGTCGATATCTTGATTGAACCTGCAATACTTTTGTTTGTCCAATTTAATTAAACAATCTTCTATATCAAACCACTCGTAAGTCTCGGGGCATAGCAACTTTGACGGCTTCATCCGTGCTTTGTATTGCATCTTGGGGCAGGTGTGGATGTAAAATCCCATGTAATAATATTTCAAACTATCCGCCAGTTTATTCAACTGCCTTGTCAAGTACACTTCTCGTAAGCAGCTAGACGGTGATTCAATAATATCAGACATCGCAGACAGTATAAGAGCAAGATAGCAATGGATGTACCAACCTAAATATCCCAAGAGAGAGATGGGAGTACGCTGGATCGTAGTAAAAGTAAACGCTCGAAACGCAATATGGTAAAATGTCTATCACTCCGACTGCTATTAATTTATCGTCTAACCAATACTGATCGTGAAAGGAGCCGTATCCGTCTGGCGGTCCATTGCCTGGTGACAATGGCTTTAAAATGATAAACTCCTTAGTTGTATACCTTCTTCATCGAAAGTAATCAAACATTTAAATAACAACTGAGCATACAACGAGAAAGAAAAGATAGCAATAATATCATACATAATTTTTATCAAATATATTATTGCAACGAGTACCTGCAAAGGGTTCTTTACGTAAAAATTAAAGAACGACTCTTCGTCACACTCCTCCGGTGGGTCTTTATGGATAGTCAATTGATATTTTTTGTAAAGTTTCGCACTAACTTCGAGCGTGGCGAGAAATTCGTCTGACATGACTTTCAACAATTTTATCTGATGAAATTATAAGGCAATTTATAAAGAATTAAGCTCGCATAAATGAAATAAGTATGTAGCACAATGGGAGATGGTCCACTTTGCTCCAATTATATACTACATCGACAAGTTACTGTTGTTCAAACTTGTACGTCGAAAGTTGGTCAAAATTTTCCCCGTTGCAATTATGTATGATATTATAGACCTAAAAAGCCCCGTATGTACAATTACCTGCAAAGACGATTTCACTAGAAATTTTGTAAACTGTTCCTCTGTAACCTTCTCTTCTGGATCTCCGTGTATAGTCGTTTGATATTTTTTATACACCTTGTAGGATGCTTTGGAAGTCTTTAAGTACTCGGAGCTCATTGGCGAGGTTCTAACTAGTTTCAGCTTACAAAATTTACAAATTTAATATAAATCTCTCTGAATAACAACCAAATTACATTATATTTATTAAGAGCTACTGTAACTGACTTGCACAAGCAAAACTGTATGCTGTAAAATTTATGCTACTGTTCAGTTCCTCTCTATTCTTAACACTCAGAGGCAATGTTTTAACTATCAGCAACATTGGAGAAAAGAGGACCAAAGTTATACTCGACGAAAGAAGAATTCATCCTACCTTCAATCTACTTGTTCCATTTTGTATCTCATCGAATAAATCCTCTAAACTTTTAGCTTCATTTTGTGGTTTATTCGTCTTAAAGATAGCCTCTACTTCCTCCCGAGTTTTCCCTTGTGCCAATAGCTTATTCTGTTTACGCTCTATGCGCAGAAGTTTTGCTTTCTTACAAGGTATTCTACTAGGATCTGCTTCTAACGATTGCGCGCTCCTCGACGCCACGTGCGGCGCATCATGATTATCGCTTAAGGCGCAAGGTACACAGTCCGAATGCTTTTGTTGCGGTTCTGGTCCACTGTCTTTCTTCTCCTCCTTTACTGGAGCGGGCTGTAATTTTCTGTTGATCTCATCATTTACAAGCTTTATGTCCATCTCAGAAGCAGCCTCTTCCGCTCTCTGCAGATGTTTGCTGTAATTAGGAATGTCTCGAATGTCTACAACAAAACGATTTTGTCGACATTAAGATGGCAGGTATTAAAGCTTCGACTATCTTTACCTATATCGTTCTGATATTCTTCGCCTACGTCCATATTGTCGTTCTTATTCAATTTATTCCTTAGAAACTTCTCCATTCTTTTCAACACCTTCTTCTGCGACTTGGAAATTTTGAACTGCAACGCTTCGCATCTATAATCGACAATCGTACCGAGGACTAACTCAAGAATTTGTTTCCAAGAAAAGAGCGGCATAAAATTGTTTTACCCACTTGATGGTATACATCGGGCAACAAGTTTGATCCATGGTGGGTTTGTAACAATAACAGCCGCTTCTCCTCCAACCTCTATCTATTAAAATTTGATAGTTGTCTACGCTAAGGATATGTGCCCACATACCTGCAAGGTATCAAATTCATGATATACAAGGAATTTAATTAAAACATTAACGAATAGTGCTCAACACAGTGACAGCTTCATCCACATGTACACATAAGCTGTCACAAGGACTAAGGGTTGCCACTTGATTATCCCTGTACATATTGAAGTGCGACAGGAGGAAGGAAAGTTTATAATGCTTGTACTTGCCGTGGCTAATATTTGTATCAGAGCTCTTGCAATAACCACATTTTTGCTTGTCCTGTTTCCCATAGTACTCTACAATCTCGTACGATCGTCTTGCCATCTTTCTACTTCGTCTTCCTTAGCCACTCGTTTTATTATTACGCCGAGTATGTTAAATTCTCATCATCAAGTACTGTCATACAGTATATCCCTAATCGCACGCTATCCTACGCACGAACAATCCTCACGGCACTATTACGTATTTACAAATATAACCTACGAAACAGTAACAGCATCGCGCCACTGCCATCTTGTTTCGGCCTTGGACGGTGGAGGTAAACCGCTGATTTTATAAGAAAATTACATTTTTTAATATACATCATTTTCTACGTTCTCTGCAGACCTTGTAAATAGTAAGTCGAAGCAAGCGGACAGCTCTAAAGTACCCGTGTAATTGCATTTACTATCTCAGTGGTGAGAAGAGCGTAAAAAATATTATCTGAATGTAGATTATTGTAGAAGATTATTATTTTGGAAGTCGTGGTGGACGAGTAGAAATGTTCGAGTTGAGAAATAAAATTGTGTAGTATTATTATGTAGCCACATTCGCAAGTACACGTACTATTTATATGAGTACCGTTAATTCATAGATTCTCCTATTATTACTCTGAAAATGTAACGGATGCGTTGCTACAAGTATCTAGTGCGCCGTTTCATCAGACTGAATCGTCACGGAAATTTAGGAGGGTGTGACGTATTCGCGTTTTGCCACTTTCATGAATGAAGTTACTCCTGTTCTATATCAACAGGCGTCCCTTACTACACACAGCGAAACATCGATCTATTCCTCCGGGATACCCCCCACCATAGCCCGCTTACATTTTCCACTTCGCAGGGTGGTAGCGACCACCTGGAATGCCTGTTCTATCACTGATCTACACTACTGCGCGTTCAGCACGCGCGCGTCTCGCATACCTGAATACATACATCACTGAATCGCGACGTCGCGCTAGAATGATTGGAATATAAATTCCTATCATTTGCATTTCTATCATTAACACCAGAATTTATTGTTCCAAATAAAAAGTGGCAGACCTTAATTCTCGATTTCCTGTTTATAAATAATCCAACAGAGATGTTTAAATTATTCAAAAAATAAAGGAGATTCGAACTGAAATAAAAATGCTATGCCAATGGTGATTACAGAGGGGTGTGATTTAATTGCAGGAGCATTTGAAATTCAATGAATTAGAATGGCAGCTGATTTAAATCCTTAACGATCCCGAAGCAATTCGGTGGCCGTCTATCGCCGTTGGGAAAGTGCTATTTCCTGGACCCGGTGCTCGAATAACGTTTCTGGGATACACCCCCGCGCGCCCTCGCCCACGGATGATTTCCTCGCGACGCGTTCCTCCCCCACTAAGTCCTCGAAGCACGGGGATTCGTCGTTTCCAGAATCAACGGCTGACGTCAATGGGAGCCAACCTTCGGGACGTCGAGCACGTCGAGTCATATTATTTCAGAGAACCGCTCCGGTAATTACCGGAGCGACGGCGAGGACCTCTCCTCTCCCGGGTCGTATCCTCCGCGGGATAATCAACCTGAACGCGGGTGGGCAAGCGTGAATTAACTTTCCGTTTGCCAGAAAAGACGCGTGTTCCGGGACCGGACCGCTCTAAAGTTCGAGGAAAGCGCATCCCCCGGCGGCGAGCGGAGGGTGTGGCGTTAATTTTCTCAATACTCGACTGGGAATTACCAACGATCGCGTGCCTCCCTTCCCCTGACCTTCAACCGGCTCGCGATAGTCGCTTTGCAATTAAACGCGCGGGCCGGAAAATGTTTGGCAGCGGTCCGGATCTCAGACGAGCGGGGATTTCCCGTTTTCTGCTCTCTTAATTAAAGAAAACAATCCCTCGCGCGTGTTGGTGCCATCGGCGATAAATATTCATTACGGAAGCGACCGTTGCGCGTCGGGGGCACTTTGCTCTACAAGACGCCCCGACAGCGAGCTCCGCTTGTTTTAGTGCGCCCACATCTATTCGCGCAAGCGTGGCGATTCTTCGGGAAATAGGTCAATTACGGAGATAGGTAGAGCACCGGGATGCGTCGTATCTCGAGTAAACACTTTCCTGAAGAGCCCTCGCTTCTGGGAAATGGGGTTCTCTACCCTCCAGCGGAGGACTGCGTTTCATTCTGACCGCCCTCCTTAAGCGCCTCTGGAACTACTCGGGCGACCAGCAAACACCCGTTTGCTTTCTTGATAAACGAGAACTTCTATTCCGCAACTAGGTATCTATGCATCGGGTCCATTGAGCCTGCGATCATTGACGGAAGATCGTAGCTCGAGGGGTGAGGGAGGTGGGCGAGGAACGTTGGGCTTCGAGGAAAACGTCGTACGTGCCTCGTGGATCTTCGTCGACGATAAATATTTTGTCAGAGAACGCGAACCAACGTCAGCGTTTGGTAGCCGAGGGGAGAAAGGGGAGAAAAAAGTTTTCGCGCGTCGGTTTATCTCTCCTCCTCCCCCCCCCCCCTCCCTCTCTCTCTCTCTCTCTCTCTCACCCCTGTCCGCCTACACGTTGAAAAAACACGCGTGGGTGTCGGGTGCTCGTGGGCGTTACGCGGCTGGCGTGGGCGTTCTTTGGTCTATTGCGGGGGCCGAAGAAGAGTGGCTCGAGAGGGTTGAATGCTGGAAACGACGGCACAATTCTCCCCGGTGCTCCAGACGGCGATGAACCTGCGGCAGAGAGGATCAGCGAGAAACGATCTCATTTAAAAAACATCGCCACCTCGCACCTAGCTGACCTATAAATCGTCGAGCGACGTCTTCAGCGAATCTCGATCCAATTACGCGTCCCAGCTTCTCAATCCGCAGTGTTCCGTGATGCCTGTCCTTCGGGGAAAGGGAGTCCGCTTCTAGCAGCGTATATCCAATTAACACACCACGCACAACGGCTCAATTAAAAATCACCGTTTCCCGGGAGTTCCCTCTTTTATGGTAGATTGGTTAAGACGGGCAGGCGAGATGGAAGGATTTCCAATATGTCTCGGAGCTCGAGGGCTCCTTCAACCACTTTCCAATCACTTTACAATCTAATGTTGGAAAGTGTTACGCGAACCACGGACTCCTGCGAACTTCCGGGCGTTGTCAAAGAAACGTGACATCCACGCAATCGAATGTGTCCAGGCAAGTCGTTGACCTAGACTACTTAAACCTTCGTGCATCTTCGGACTCTGCTCGAGTAGCTTCACTCAGAGACATTCAGCGGCTTCAGCCGGGTCTCGCCTTTTCCCCGTACTATGGGCAATTGGTGCGATAAGGACGAAAACTAGAGATGAATAAATTTACATTTTATATGCTCGCGTTACGGAATCTTCAAGACGATCGCAGAGCGGTAATGTAAATTATCGTTCAGCTAATGGGTACCAGGTGCAGCCGCATCGGGAAATCACTTCTATACGAGGCAGCAATTAGAGGCTGCGATCCCCCGTCGCAACTGTGCCCCTACAACAAATAAAACGGTCCGAGATGCGACGACGGAGAGGATTTCAAGGATAGCCGAAGGAGCTGGTCGGGTCATCGCGTGGGCAGAACGTATTTCGTGCGGCACAATAGAAGCTTGTGTACGCCTCGTGTGTAAAAACACACAGGACTTGCGAGCTGGCGCGCGCGCGCGCGCGCCCGCCCGTGTACGTCATATCAGCCCGTGTATTAAATCGGTAGGGGTTGCCCACACAGGGTGGGGGTGCTCGTTCACCGAGGTGGGGGGTGGTTGATCGACCGTACCCTCCGACGGTTTTCTAGTCGCCCTGCTCAGCCCCGACGTTCATTCTACCTCGCTCAGCCGAGCACGCAAGTTCCCTGCATCCTCGGAGGACTCGAAGTACACCGAACAGAGGACTGGCGCCAGTGGACTAGTACAGGGGGAAGAATAGACGTCGAGAAAGGTGAAGGAACATCCCTAATACCTCCCTGCTATCAGCCGATTTCGGAGCAGGCCTCGGGGGCTGAGAATTTGAATCGAGAGGGGCCGATCTCGCGATCGATGTAATTGCTCGAGTTTCGTGAGATAAAGGCTTGCTAAAATTGTACGGTTATTAATAGAGGGCCAGAAATAGGGCCGCTTTGCCGTGGCAGAATTGGCCTCGGGACACGATCCTACAAGTAGTTCCCCCGAGCTACGAATTTATTAAAGTTAGAGGCTAGTCCCTCTGGTCTAGAGTCTTGTTAAAGCTTCGTTAAAATGGGCAAACTTTCAGATCGCTGGACGATCGTCCATAGATCGCGCGCATAGAGGGCTGTACATAGGACGTCGGCGATATTTCGTCAGATCAATCGGGATATCTTTTCCCGCGGATCATGTTCTCGCGAGTGGCTGGGTTTATCAATGAAACTATGGTGAATGAAATGCATTTTTAATTGGCAGCCGCATAGACGCGTACGCAAACGCGATAAATGACTATAGTATTTCTAGACGCAACAAGTGTGCGATTTCTGGGTCTACTATATCCGGTTTGGTTTTATTTACCGGCCTGCTCTAATTGCTCCGCGCTGCCCACTGACATTGTCTGTTAATCTTTTAATTGCTTTTCAGAAAATTCCTCTGCCCGTGGAAAACTTTATAGATTCCACGCGGCCGTTCGCCGTGACTCTTAATTCGCGATGCTAATGAAAAGAAATAGCGCGAACTATGTTATCTGAATAAATTTGTTGGAACGAGGAGAAACGAAATGAAGGAGCGGAGGAATTTTCGTGGAAGTGTCTGTCCTGGCTTAAACTCAATTGTATTTAGAAGCTATCGATCGTCATTAGTATCTCTGTACCGTTATCAATTGACGCTTATCAGATTCCACGTTTTCAATCGCACTTGCGCGCACCGCTAAAGCATTTCTCTGAACTCTGGCATTTCCAACCAATAGAACGCCCATGGCGTGCCGGCGATTATTAGTTTCGAACCCGCCGTCGATTCTGCTTTAGTTAATTGCACAACTAATTAGCAACAACTCCTCCGTGCATCGGCATAAATTGATTGCGCGTATGCAACGGGGTGCTTGCAATTGCGTCACTAGTACCACTTGTTGGGGGCTGGAAAAGCTTTCCTTCCCCTATGGAACAAACTGATGTGCAGCAGGCTGGTAGCCGCAGATTAATTAAATTGCTCCCACAACTACCGTGACATTAAACTCGATCAGAAATTAAATCCTCACTGAAACGAGAAATCTGTATTCCACCCTTAATAAAAGCAATCGAAAAGTCGAACCGACCAACAGATCTCCATTAGCCTCGAACCCCGAAATGGCCCCCAAAAAATCGTCTGCCATCTCCGCGAAGATTCTCGCGAATTCAAATAGAAACGTTCGCGATCACCTTATAGTAGGTACTCCTGGCACGGTATCTCCGTTAATCTTTTACACGCAATGGAAATAGATCCCTGACATTTCGCATTATGTGACATTTAAGCTTCTTTCGTAGTGACCTGCTGTCTTCATTTACCTGCGCTCGCCAGGGGAATGTAAACTTCGACCTGTACACGAGGGGAACACTTTACACAGACGTAATCTAGCATCTCTGACCCGTTTCGCCCGATGGAAAAATCATTGAACATATATCGGAGCCCAATTAAAGAAGCCTGAGCAAGAGAGGTCCCTCCTCACCGCGTAAAAATTCTTACTTCCAGATGACGTGCAACTGGGTGTGGTTAGCGACCCTCTGCTCCCTCATCGTGCTAGCCGAATCGTTGCCGACGAACTTGTCGGAGGACGCGAAAAAGACTGAGCAGACCATGAGACCAAAACGTGAGACAGCCTGTCCTGTTGCACCGAGTTTCCCCACCCACGCTTCCGACCCTCACCGACCATTTCTCTTTGCAGCGAAACGAGCGCAGGAGATGCTGATGTTCGGCAATCAGCAGAATCGCCAGGCGGAGAGCAACGCGGGCCCGTCTTACACGTCGAACGCCGAGAAAAGTAAGGAGCGCGCGAAGGGCGTATGCGTAAATGGAAAGTGCATAGGTGTTAATCCACTGGCTCGCTTTGCTCTTACAGGGACTCTTTCCGCGTCAGGATTGGGCGGACTGAAGGCAGCCCTGGCCGAAGAAGAGAAGCCCCTCCATTCAAAGACACCGAGCAACACTTTGTACGATCGCGAATCCTTCTCCCCTTACGATAAGAGTTACGAGTAAGTATCGCTGAATCGATGGTAGCAGTCTAAAGTTCAACCGAGACGTAGACGCTTACAGCGAGGGCCTATTTCTGTTACAGTTACGGCAAAGTTCTCGTGAACGAGCTGGGCGACGAGATGCCACAGGTCTGGGACGTCCTACCGTACTCCCGCTACTACCTGAACGAGGATCGTCGAAAGAGATCGGAGAAATCGGGGATCGCGGGATCAACCACCGCCAAACCCGCCGCCACCTCGTTCCAGGTGCCGACATCCATCCCGCAGTCCGTGCTGACGCAAGCGAAAAGGAGGTGAGTCGAATCATCTCGTTATTTCGCCGGGTGTAACTGGGTCACCTCTCCGCTAGAGACACATCCTGCGTATCGGAAGACGATTAAACACCAATTAACCGCCTCTCTCAGTCGAGAGATTTGTAATGTGCAGTTTGTAATTTACTCGTTCCGCGGTACCGATAAAAGCATGAATAGTCGCGAGAAGTGACGGGAACGAGGAGTAGTTGAAGGGAACGGTCTCGCCACGTTATACATATGTTCATTACTTAAGCGCGTTTCAGAGGTTGAAGTCGGTGCCGGGTTAGCGGCGAATTCACCTGTGGAACAGGGGAGTCTCGGCCAGGGTGAATCGACTCGGTAGCCCACCCATAATTCCCACCCCTGCGAGCACTCGCCCTTCCCGCCCTCTTGCTCTCGGGACATCCCTCTTTTTCTTCGACGTTTCTTCTGAATGGGGATGAGAGGGCTGGCGAGGGCGTTGCCCCCGCCAGGAACGGCGGTCGACTTGGCGACCAAGTCGTTCAATACGACCTGGAGAGGCTCTCGTTATCGGAGCTTGATCGTCGCCGCAGTATATTGAACCGCGTCCCCGGCATTCCCACCGAAACAACGCGCCACTCGATATTCCGCCTGCCCCGCCGAAACGAGATCCGTGCACCCACGTCCCCGTTATTATTTCCGCAAACGTGACGAGCCGCCGGTGGAAAGGCTCCAAGTGGCTGGCCATTAAATTTCGATCTGCCTGTCGATGCTTTCGCGAGGACGAAGGCTACCGATGGTGTATTTATAGCGGCGGCTTGTGCACGTGATGTCGTTTTCTCGTTAATTAAGTGACGTGGACGGTGACGTTCCGCGGCAATACGTCAGAGGCTGATCAATTATTATGAAGTCAGCCGGGTAGAGAGAGAGCTCCTTACGTCAAACTTTTATTTTTACGCGGAAACGTCCGCGCGAGCGTGCACCGGCTGACCTGTAAATAAATGTCACAGGTCGCGGGCGCGCACGTATATACACGCGCGGCCACGTTCACGAACAAGCCAATTTCCCATACGTAGAGAAGGGAAAAGCTGGTCAAGAGTCACGGAGAACTAGCGGCAGGGAAAAGGGGTGTAAAACCCTGGCAGTGAAGAGTAACCGCGATCCCCTCGGCGCGCTTATTTAAATCGTGCTTCGTTAAACCGAGAAGTTCGGCGAACGTTCCTTTTCCCTCGCAAGCAGTTTTGCATGAAAGGCGACGCTTTCACGGCAACAAAATCCTCTTACCCGTCCCAATGGCCCGGGCAGTGTCTGCCTCCCACGCTATTCCTTCGGCTATTCGAGAGGAATCCACTGATGCTAGCATCCCATTTGAATTCTATATAGTTAGTCTCCTTTAATCAGTTCGCAGCCGTCGAGAACGGCAGAAAACGCGTCGCTAACGGTCCTCCTGGAATATTAATTATAAACGTGCCGCAGTAAGTACCGGGGATTTTAATTAATTCCCGCGATCGATCGGCGGTAATGACGATGATGAAACTTGCCTACGCGAAACCGAAACGGAGCTTTTTCCAATACATATAGGTATATCGTGCCTGGGGATCACGTACCTACTCGGAAGATGAAAGATAAGTGAAAAGCAAGATCGCGTCTTCGATCAGTTTTACGGCCTTCGTGAAATATTCACGCCTGTTGGAAAATCGTGCGAGACACCGTCGCGGTTCGCATGGACGCGCGTCTGTGGGCCCGTGGTTGAACACACGCAGCGGTTTGGTGCAGTCATCGAGACTCGTTCGATACCCGTGACGCAATAGGGTTGGTTTCCAAGGGGTGGGTCCCACGAAAAGCTGAATGGAAGCGGCCAGCGAAAGTAGGTCAGGCTTCGCTATTACTTGACATATCGCCAGCCAATCAGCTGAAGAGAATAGCTTCCTACTTCGCCCCCCAGCTCCCGCGAGATGCATGATAATGCAGAGAGATGCAGCTGCCTTCGTATTCAGCTGACGAACAATGTCGCGCGGCGTCGCCAACAGGCAGTTTCCACGATAAAACGTTCACGTACGGGTATGCAAATCATCGAGCACGAGCTTGTTCGAGAAAATGCAGCTCAGCTCTTCCCTTTCACCGTTTCGCTCCGGGTAGAAGCCATCGATTCCGGAACAGACAGTTAATAGATCGATTCGAATCGCGCGTGGAAACAGTCTTGCCTTCCAGTACCTCCGGGATTTAAGGGAGGTTTCTGCCTTGTTGAGCCAAAAAACGTTCGATTTTTCACAAATTTTTTGTGCGAAAAGTATTCAATATAGAATGCTGATATTTGGTATGTTGACTAAGCGGCCTTTATTGAACATAAAAATATTTTTTAAAGTTTGACAAAACATGGTAGTGGGAGTGGGATGAGGGACGTATGTCGGTGCGCGGGCGATGACATTCTTCGCTTGCGGAAGTCGTAAGTCCCGGACAGGTGATCTGAAGCAAAAGAATGAAACATATTTTTACTTTGTACAATATTGTGTATAAGTTGAACCAGAATCAAGAAGAAAAATTGGAAAATAAGACAATAGTGAGCGATCGAAGGGAAGTTTTTTTTTTAACAAAAATTGTTGCAGTTTTTTGTTCATTAGATAAAAACGTTTGAATATTTTTTGATAATTCTGGTTCAACATAAACACAATATTGTACAAAGTAAAAAAAGGTTTCATTTTTTTGCTTCGGATCACCTGTCCGGGACTTACGACTTCCACAAGCGAAGAATGTCATCGTGCGCGCACCAACATACGTGGCTCATCCCACTTCCACTACCATGTTTTGTCAAACTTCAAAAAATATTTTTATGTTCAATAAAGACCGCTTAGTCAACATACCAAATATCAACATTCTATATTTAATAATTTTCGCACAAAAAATTGGTGAAAAATCGAACATTTTTTGGCTCAACAAGGCAGAAACCTCCCTTAACACCACCGAAATTACTTGGCACGCGTTTCGAACCGTCCTATTCCTCCGCCTCCTTCTCACCTCGCGCACGAATGCGCAAGCAAGCGGAAAAGCTGAATGAAACCACCTGACCAGCCAGACCGTTTTGGCATATGACCAACCAATCAGCTGATGGTATTAGCCGGTGCCGTCATATCGATCATACGCAACGGAGCGTGCAGCAGGCATGCTCCGCGGACCTGACCTAGGACAACATATCCCCGTTGCTGGCGCAAACGCCAAGCGTTCTTTTGTGCGTCAACTTTTCCATTCAAAATGCTTCTCATCTGGGCTGCGTGCACGATGTTACCGATACCTCGGGTCGCGCATAATCGATCCGGAGCCCGCTTCAAACACGCGCCGATGGGGGAACTGATAGCGTTTTGAAATTCAAATGCGACGATCGGTTGGAACGTCGCTAGTCAGTTCGAATGGAATTATTATAACCGGAAGCGGAGGATTAGGAATTGAAATTAGCATAATCCGTTTTCTATATAGAGAATCAAAGCAGCTAACGTGAATTATTCCATTTCAATCGTTTAGCGTGTCTATTTATCAAGAACCGCGATTCAAGAGGGAATTGGATATCGACCCGGAGGACGTGTTAGCCCTTCTCTCCCTTTGGGAAAACGAGCGCCGTAAACGGTAAGCATTAGCTATATAATTAATCACGTGGCTATTGATTGGAGGCGTTAAATATAAGCGTGTCTTCGAACCGTTCCTTACAGAAACTGGCACAAGTACATGACCGACGAGTACGACAACGTGGACGACGATGGCAACTTCCTCGAGGAGGAGGATCCACGAAATGGTGAGGACATATTTCCCGACAAAGCAATTCAATATTCAGAATAAACCCGGGACATCATTTTAGTAATAACGAGCCCTTTATGCTACTAATTGCCCCGCGTGGAACAACTACCTCTTTCCCCCAGACACTTTGTCCCAACCGTAACAAGGGTGTCTCTGATTTTGACGCTGATCGACTCACCCCGTATATTCAATAGAATTCCCGTTGAATTCCCAACGCTGTGTACCCGATACCGATTCTACGGGACAATGCGTTTGATTCTCTGACTCACCCTTCCGCAGTCATCCCCTGGGTGGACCCTTCGGTGTACCCCCCGCGCCACTACAGCGTCGACTCTCTTTCGCCGTCGGATATTGGAATCATTCGCACCCATCCGCCCAATTATTACGAACAATACGGGAACCAGTACGGCCAGCAATACGAGGGCGCCTCCCAATACGGCAGCCCTCAGTACGGCCTCGTCTACCCCCAGCAAGCTTACTACAACGCCCCGGAGAAGAGGTTTATGGTGACCAGGAAACGCTCGCAGGTAACGCGCCCCGACGACCCTCGAACAAATTATCACGAATAAGTATCTGCTCGGAAGAATCTTAGGAGACGATATTCGACCCTCAATTGGGAGGACGAGGACGCAGAATCATCTATGTAGCCGTTCCTTCGAAGCACCGTGTTTGTCGAGCGATAGGAAGGCAAAGTTCGTTTAAATAACGAGTGAAAAAGCGAGCAGTTAAGTTTTCTCGGCGCAAAAGCTCTCTTCGGAGGGGAACCGACCTCGTCGAGTAGAATTCCAAGTTGAGGGTTAATACAGAAGTTTCCAAGATTCCGTTGGAGCGCGTAACGGCGGAGGAATAAACGATTGGTCAATCGATCGGTTGGTTTTGTTTCGCAGGCGTACGACCCTTACTCCAGTGCCACCCAGTTCCAAATAGGCTCTCAGTCGCGGGGATATCCGTACCAGCACCGTCTCGTCTATTAAACGATCGGCAAAAGAGATCACAGCGAACAACTGGGAAGCTATCGAGAACGTATTTCGGGGGAGCATCTGTCAATCTAGCAGCTGACGGTTTCTCGGAATAATCTCGAGCGGCCTCTCGGCGAGCGTCTCCCCACTCTAACGTCCCCTTCCGTTTCGCTATAATTCCGTCTTCGTTATGAACGCAGCGACACGTGCTCGAGAAGCGGACAAAAAAAAGACTACTTCTTACTTTAAGAGACTCACTCGGTGCTCAGAAAGACTTTTCGCGACATACAAGGGCCCGCTGAAGGGACAACAACGCCGGCTTCGTTAACGTCTTGATTCGTTTGCTTCGGCAGCGTCTGCGTTGCCGTTAATCGATTTCCCGTGCGAAAGATCGGAGGCTCCTATCGCGAGGCAACCGCAATTTCGCGGACGCCCCAAGGTTCCTTTTACAAGAATAGGAGATGTAACAAACATCTTGGAGGTCACGGTGATGGGGGATACTTCAGCGTGCCCTTGTACCTTCTCGCTTTAAACGGTCAAGTTACAGTTTTTAAGGCACTTTGCGTGCGCGTCAACGCAGGAGAGCTCGGCGATCGCGCCACGACTGAAATCGTAGTATTCGGGGCAAGCTGCACTCGGGCCTTGCTTTACGGACTCTCTGACTGACGTAAAACACGTGGAATGGCTTTTTCTTTCGACGGGCTAGCTCGATGGTAGACGTAGCGTTCCATCCGATGGGCAGCCGCAGATTCGCGGCCACTGGAGGAGTGATAGGTGATCTTAGGGTACGAGAATTTAGAGTGAGAGACGAGGCTGAAGGGATGTGATTTTCTAACCTATCATTCGTTTCGCGTCTGCGAGTAACATTGCGTGTATATAAATACGTTGACAAGAAGCGAGCAAAGTGGCCCAAGTTCGGTCAAGCTTCTTCATACCAATCATGTTTGTATTCCATCTGCTTAGTTTACTTTGCAAAACGGGAAGAGCGAGAGAGAGAGAGTGCGAGAGAGAGAGAGAGAGAGAGAGAGAGAGAGAGAGCGAGAGAGATACCACTAGGAAGATAGCAAGTACAGTGTATGTATATCGAGTACTGAAAATACCAGTTTGAATCCAAACACACCGAAGGCTACACAACATATCTTCTATCGAATTCACACTTTATATTCGACGCGCTAACGCATCGACGCCCCCACCTCCCCTTATCTTTAAATATAATCGTCAATTAATTTTCTAGCCGTGTACAAACTATATACGCTATACTGTAGTAGCCACGAAAGCGACTATCGACAAGTGTTTTAATGCATATCTCGATGGCGATGTTCACGTTTCTGGACTGTGCTCGGGCCGAAAGTTGAAATTCCGCGGCTCGATTCTCTCTCGTGCCGAACACGAGCATGCCTAACAGACCTACTAATCGACAATGGTACCTATGAAATTCTGCGAGACCTGAATGCGCAAAGCAGTAAATCGCCGCCGCGCAACATTCATCGATCGAGCGCGCGAAATTTGATTTTTCGCCCAACTGCGAGTGTAAAGTGTGAAGTACCTTCTACTGATAATCCATCGTCTTACCATTGTCGCCGAGAAGTAAAAAGGAATGTAGCCGGATAGGCGCGCAGGTGTAGACGATCTCAAGTAACATCCGGGCGTTCTCTTCGATCGAACCAAACCACGGCCTTCCATGCAGCAAACGTTTCCGAGGAGACTGAATAGGATTTTTCTTTCTCGCCCCTGGTCGTCCGATCGGCTCGCGTAAATCCTTGCGACAGTGTCGCGAAGAATTTGACAAAGGAAGCCTGCAAGGACCAGCGGACGGCTCGCTGGTCTATCCGAAACCGATCGGCGAGGGGAAACCTTTTCGCGCGGCTCGACGCTATATTTTTGACGATCGTTTAGCCTGTAATTAGATCTAATTATCGTAGACCTAAGTATTATCGCGATGATTCAGTATTTATTGTATGTAATTAATGTTACTATAGACGACGAGTAAGTATCGATTATCGTGCGATTAAAAGGAGTGTCGATCGGTCGGGTTTGCGTTTCATTGGTACGCCGTTGACGACTAAGTTCGATGCAGGTGATATTTTATCGCGAATCAGTGATGTTTGATTGTCGCCGTGAGGCTTTTTCTCGTTACGCGTGATCGATTATCTGACGCGACACTGTAAAACGTTTCTATCGTGGAGCCTTTCGCAAGAATAAATGGGAAGAAGACAAGAGCGATTTACTTTGCGACGTGATTGCTACTCTGGGATTGTTTCTCCAGGATCCATCGCCTTATAGGATGCTTACTGCGAGGTTATGTTCGGACGACGCCACTTCATTCCGCGCGATTATTAGGAAACGCGAGCGCGCTAATTGTTCGAAATGCGAGAATTGTTCAAAACGAGAATACTAAAGATGCAAGGATATAATGTTAATCAGAATTCTTAGTCAATTGTCGTTGTCTACGATATCGGCGTGATAATCGTTTCTAAAGTTTCTTCTTGTACTATTTTGAAAGATTCCACTTCATATTCCGGGGCGAGGGGCGTCTCAGGATCCTCCTCGTCCCGACGTTCATATAATACACGATATCTAAACTATTTTAATGCGTATCCGATTCTAACGCGAAGAATGAATAAATCGTATTTTGACGGTGTTTAAAATTTAGAGAGCTGTGTAATCAAAGGCGTGGAAGAAGGGGGATTTTCGAGATTTGCTAAACCTTGTTATCAATTTTATGGAAGTATATTCTAACAACTTTGACTATAACCTTATTAAAGTTCGAGGCGTACGCATACCTGAGTATTTTTGTTCGAAAGGAATGTATTAAAGAGATTGCGAGATATAGTTTCCAGGCGAAAGCATCCAGTGAGATTGTAGCAGCACGATCGTACGGAGAAATTCCGAAATTCTTTTTTCAGTCGTTTCGGAACAGTGGATAAGTTCTTTGGACGATAGGAAACGTTCGACTGCGCGAGCTACTCTAAATACGTAACAAACAGAAACAAATACACTGTACGTCGACTATTTTACTTTAGAATGAATATACGACTATGTGTGCATATTATAATATAAACATTCATATAAACGTTTGACTCTATATACGTGTGCGTTACAAATCAAAACGTCGTGTCGCTCGGCGCCGTAAATATTTTTCAAACCCATGGTGCTTTTGATCGAACAATATATAAAATTGTAACGAAATTACACAAAAAAATAAATATAACTATATTCTATTCGGAGGTATTCCTTCCTGAAAATAAATTATCTACCTCCGTGGTGTGATCGACAGAGTATAGGTACAATATGCAGATTGAAGCCACTTCACGTTTATTGTCTACGAGAGAGAGAGAGAGAGAGAGAAACAGAGAAACAAAAGTGGATGCAACTTTTATCACGTGTTAACCAATCTTTCTCCATCGAAACTTTTTTAATATATTTACTTTGAGTCCCTAAAGTTCACTGTTTCTTACAAATGCCCGAAACACCCAAACGATACGTGACAATCGTCGATCCCGTGGAGTGGCCAGAAGACTTGGCGAGCAACGTCAATTGGGAATTGTTGGAGGCCTGCACCCTTCGACACATGCCTGTCGCGAAGGCAGCACTCGCCAAGGTGCGAAGATACTTGATTTCTCTTCGGGCTTTACACGAATTTTCATTCTCACCGTTCGAGTCGTGGTAATTTCGAGTGTAACCTTATCTAGGGTGCCAACGTCAATTGCAGGAGGTCCGATCAGTTAACGCCGCTTCATATCGCGGTCGAACACAACGACATAGATATAATTGATCTGCTTTGCGATCAGCCTTCCGTCGATATCGAGGCTAAGACGGCAGATGGTAATTATACCCAGTCCCAATGAGACATTATACCGCGAGCTATTTGTACTGATACTACTCTATCTTGGAGGGAAGTCGAAACTCTATTTTCCGTTGAAATTATTGCTCTCGAGCTAAGGGCGCCTAAAACAATGTCTCCCTACGACCTCGTCCCACCACTCAACAAACTATGGGTTTTATACAGGGCTAACGCCTCTACACATGGCTGCTTTCCTCGGCTACGCGGATGCGATTCAGAAGTTAGTCGAAAACGGCGCTATGGTTAACTGCGCGGACAATCTAAGAAGATACCCGTTGCATTACACCGCCACGAGAAAAGACATCCAGGGTACAACCGTGTTGTTGACGAGCAATGCGAATGTAAATGTTTACGATGTATTTCACGAGTGCCCTTTGTACATCAGCGTGATACGAAGACCCTTTTTCCCTATGATTAAATTGCTCCTATCCTACGGGTAAATGAACGTAATTGTTCTACCTACTAATCTTGAATTTAAATTCAATCGCTCGTAGAGCATCGGTCTCGGCCCCACCTCACCATAAATCCCTGGGACTGATCCTCGAAACTGTCTTGTTCGCACGAGGCACGCCAGATATCGATGTTATCGATCTTCTATTCCAAACCAAAGCGAACTTGAATGCAACGGACTTGATCGGTTTACGTACGCCACTGCACATAGCAGCTATGACGGGAAATTTGGAATTGGCTACGTTAGTAAATGCACGCGCGTCGAGAAACTTTTATAAGTTGCAATGTAACAGTTATCGTCGCACCAACAGGTATCTTATCCAGAAAGGGTCTGATTTATTCAGGAAAAATCGAGCTGGTCATACGCCTATGGAAACAGCTATAGCGTATAAAAATTTTGAAATCGTTCAGCTAATAGAAGATTGGCTTTCCAGGAAATCGGAGGTGCACGAGGCACGAAGTACAACTAATTCTACGAGCGGCTAGAATTCTTGTTACACACAAGCATCGGATGCATTAATTTAGCGATAAGAATGTGATTGTTTAGCCTGAAGGTGAAACATAACCTAGACTTGATCCAGCCAGCATGTATAAAATATAATCGAAATAAATGTATATAATTATACTTCGAAATCGTATTGTTTACTGCCGTAACCTTTCGCCCGTTTGCAAATCTGATCGATTCGATTGAAGAGAGAAATACATCGATTGGGAACAAATTGAGGGCGCACCTAGAATATGTGTTTCACACGCACGCCACTCCGAATGTACGCGACTCCGAGTCGCGCGTACAAAATAGTCTACCGATGGAAATAAGAGGAATTTTGATTTCCAAGAACGAGAAATTTAAAGAAAAAGTTAGTAGGGCGTGAGCAGAAGCTCTCGGAGCTTGTTGCCCGATCCGTTGACGTCTAACTGTATCGGAGCTTAACAGCCCGTCGAACTTTCCAAGCATGACATTTGCGATGCATCTAACTCACTTCTGGTTGCTTATCTATATGCCTGGCTCCGTACATGCCTCGATCTAAGAAAGTGGTTTTTACTTTTCAAAGTGCGAGACTCGGTGTGCATTGTGCGACACATAAACGGGGGAAAAGAAACGGAACGTAAGAGATTTGTAGATCGAACGGTGCTTCGGTAAGAGATGAAAACAAGAGGGAGGGTTTGTTGGTTAGTGAAGATACCCGAAGGAATGGACTTCGATGAATTAATATACGCGGGTCTATCTAATAGAAGTATTTCGATCGGTATATGTACTTAACCGAGTGCCACCAACAACACAAATCTTTTATCAATTTCCAGTTTAAAGGGCGGAACTTTGTGATGTCTAGTTCTATACAAACTGTAACCTACGTACGGGAACCGAATGAGTGATAATATCAAGATGTTAACAGAACAGTCAATTGGTATCTCGATTAATTTGCGGACGAATAGATTGTGGTGATGATTGTTGTGCAATCTCGATATTTATGTTATATGAAATGGAATTAAGAATAAGAGAGTCCTAAGACATTTTTCCTATGTATCGTACACTGATTGTATAACGCATCGAATCGTGTCCCCCGTTATTGTCGTGCTGCATGGTGCTTGTATGCAATAATAAGGAAAGTTATGTGTTCGTTGTGCATTGTCGTAGTAGCGCCAAGTTTGCCTTGGTTGCTTTAATATGGTGTAGACGTTCATTGACCGATCGAAACAAAACTTTAAATGATTGTTCATGCTCTCCGCTAGAGCCCATTAATTGTAGTGAAGGTGCCATGAAGTAAAATCAAAGGATGATGATGGGCGATCAGTTTCGTAGCAAAGTGGAGCAATACTCACCTAAGTCATCGCCCAGGGGTGCCCGTTCCCCTGTTGTTTCGCGTCAAGATTCTACGGGGACTCTCAAGACAACCATTTCCTTGGGAAAGAATCCTTCTATCGTCCACAGCGGGCCTTTCTATTTGATGAAAGAACCCCCTGGTACGGCTTTCCTATCCACGTTCCTTATTCCCGCGACGTAAACGTCAACTATATTACATTCGACGAATGTTTCAGGAGAAAGTGAACTCACAGGGGCAACAAATTTAATGGCCTATTATGGCCTAGAACACTCTTATAGTAAATTTAGTGGGAAGAAGCTCAAGGAACAACTTTCCTCATTTTTACCAAATTTACCAGGAATTATAGATAGACCAGGTCATCAAGATAATAGGTACGTCGTTATGTTTTACTACGTTGGTTACTACGTTCAGAGCTGTTATCACGTTTCTATTTCTTTAGTTCGTTGAGATCTGTTATCGAGAAACCTCCAATCGGTGGGAAAGAACTATTACCATTGACCAGTGTTCAATTGGCTGGTTTTCGCTTGCATCCTGGACCGGTAAGTAAATGCGACTGCGTCGTAAAAAGAAATTCGTTAAATGAAATATTGAGCAAAAGTGTAAAAAAAGACTTGTTTGTTTGCACAGCTACCGGAACAGTATCGCTACGTTAATCAAGCCCCTCAGAGGAAGCACAAGAACAAACATAAAAAGCATAAACACAAACCGGGAGAAGTTCCTAGCGGCCAAGAGGCAACGACTACGGATATAGGTGGTTCCGACACTCACGAGAAGAAGCATAAAAAGCAGAAGAGACACGACGAGGAAAAAGAAGCCAGGAAGAAACGTAAGAAAGAGAAAAAGAGAAAAAAACAGAAGCATAGTCCCGAACATACTGGAGGGTTAACACCATCTCAGCATTCCAATTCGTGATCTTTAATCTCACCCTTTCTGTTTGTATCTAACTTTTGACCTGATATTACGACTTTTATAAACGCTATTAAGTTCTTCCTTTTCCATTAAGAATGCGTACGTGTACAGACGAGTACTACACTTAGATATCTTCTACGTAAATTATATTGAAATGTAAGAGTTATATAAACCCTGTTTTTTCATTAAGTTTATTTTTTTATTAACTTCGACTTATTCGTCTCCTTCATTTGTGTTTTCCACGTAGCGTATTTTCTACCGACACCTGATTGTTCAGGATTCTATTCTCGGAAGCTGCGAAATGTTTTCTTACAAAAGTTGTTTACAATCAGCATGTAATATAGAATCGACTGCGTAATATTGTACTTTGTGTTTCGCGCGTATGCACGAGAAGTGTATGTGCACCGCAACATATACTACTTAACCCATCAAGACTGTTCATTTCTCGTGACGAACATTCATTCAATCTTTCTCCCCGCGATCGCTAGCTTTTTACGGAAAGTTTATAAATAAAATGTGAGAAAAGTACCTTGATGAGTTAATGGGATATAGACTCGAATCATTAGTATAAAACAAGAATCATTACTGTTGATGTAAATATTGAGAGGACAGTAAGGAAGAAGTAAGATGTCAGTGAATTTTCTTCGCAGACAGAACCAAAACATCGTACATTGCACTGAACATTTAAATTAAGTGTAGTATTATGATACGAGAATAATAAAAAAAGGTCATTAAATTCGATAAAAAAAAGTGTTCCTTTCCTCGACCCTTTCTACATCTACCTACCTTTCCCTAACATCTCTGTCTTACTTAAAACATTTGTGCATCAAAATGATTTCGAAGTAACTTATCCCAAAAAGTTACCATCGCCGTTGTAAACGACACGGATTGTTCTTAGAAAGGAATGCCACTAACGCGATCGAAGGAAGTTTAAAATTCGAATTTTCAGTTACTACCCTCATAGTCAAATGACGTTCTACTAATTGAAGTATCCGTAGCGCCACCTGGGAGCACTTCCGTTTCCCGGGACTGATATCCGGCAGTAGAAGGTTGAGTTGAGTTGAGCCCATTGAATTCAGAAAAGAGAGTCGCTTCAGGAAAGTCGCTTCATTCCCGCCATTACGTGCTTTTTCCGGAGGAAGGCACGATGACGGACACGCGTAAGTAGAAAACAGTCAGATTCGTACATTAGAAACACTTGGACGTATATTCCGATAACGTAGCGTTGCTCTTTGTGGAAGGGCCATATTTTCGGCTAAGAGACATTTCGTGTAATAGATACTGTTGTAACTCGTAACTATTGCCACGTTAAAAGTTCCATCGATATCCCGTATCTCGTCCACTGAAGTCTCCGATTATTCCGTCACGGAAGTTAACGATAAATTCCAGGATAGAAATCCGCAGAAATTGCGGACGCGTTCGTTTCCTCTATGCATCTACGTATAAGCTTATTGATCGGCATTTCAAGCGTCTCATCCCACTCCTCTACTCCATTTTGTCGTGCGAATTATACATGTTTTTCATGACCGCCTTTAATTTTCCGCACGATTTATTTGTGCCGCACATAATTCTAGCATCGTGCACATCGTATCGCGGGATTTCTTTAATATGCAATTATAATTTAAATATTCCGAGAAACTCGATTTAAAATGTCGTAAGTGTACATACTTATTTACAGAATCATTTACAGAATTTACGGAATAACTAAGAACTACAGCTATGACAGAAATTTGCTCGCAGGAACACAAGGCTTGCTTAGATATACAGTTATTTGACGTCTGACGCTCTTTACTAGTATTTAATGATATTCGTTTTACAACTATTCCAGAATATTCCAATTACCAGCAACAGGGGTACAATCAGTACAGCCAGCCACCACCTTCTGGTGGTCAAGATACCTCATATCCACCGCCTTCCAGTGGTGGTGGCGGCGGTTATAATCAATATAGCCAACCACCACCAAACACTGGAAGCAACTATGGCAGTTACAACAGTTACAATTCCAGCGGTGGGCAAGACTACAATCAAACCCCGAATTCGAACAGTTACAACCAAAACAGTTATGGTAGTGGAGGGGGTTCAGGAAGTAATAGCAGCAGTGGCAATTATGGCGGGAGTTATGGACATGGAGGTGGAGGTGGCGGTGGTGGAGGCAGCGGAGGTTACAATCGTAACAATTCCAGCGGAGGCTATGGTGGAGGTACGTTGGGCGCGATTTCAGTACGATATACTTCTAAGAACGCGTAGAAAAAGAAAACAAGTATCTACTGGGCATATGTGTACTTAGGCCAAGGAGGAGGTGGTGGCAATAGATATGGCGATCGTGGAGGATACAATGACCGCTCTGGTGGTGGCTACAAGTAAGTTCATTTTTTATGTTACCCATAGAAAGTTATACGACGAGGCGAGAAAAGTTGTAAGGTCAATAAAACAACAACAAAAAAAAAGAGAATTCACTTGTACGTCCAGAAATAGCAATCAGTATAAAGGTAAAATGCATTCATTGAATTAATCAAGGTATGAAATGAAGTTTCCTATGACAGTAATGAAAAGCTTGTTGTCTCTTTGCAAATGGTTTTATGCCCTTTGGGCGTTAATATGTTTGAAGTGTGCCTACAGGTTTAACACACAGGTATAACTGGTAAAGGTAAATACAGGTTGTATATGACAAATGACGTAAAATGGTTATAATGTGTGGTATGTTCCAATTCTGCATTGCTGTAATGAGTAAAAGCACGATGCGGATGTATGTAAAAAGGTTTTCGCATCGATCATACCTGTAAAGCGGTTAATACTGCCACTGGGGCCACTGTTGTTCGAGTATTTACGGTGTAGGGCTATTGAAATCGACTAGACAATCAAAAGACGTTCAAAGTGTTTGTAAGAGATTACATTTACTTGTACCATCACGAAGTAGCATTTCTAAATTGGATATTCAAATGGAAATACTCGTGTTTGATTAACATATCGTCTCTTTATGGTAATAGCATATTGATTTTTGTACTAACACCGAGCACTTTCGCCGAGATTAATAACATTCTCTTGAAATATGATCTAAAACCATTATAATTTCTACGCTTTCGGAGCCAAAGTACACGTTTCCATAGACCAGTCAGCGGTAATCTCTTACTGTTTTACTTTCAAATGCAGTTTTTTCTGTATGTATACATATCTGGTTGCGATAGGGTAATATTATACACAGGATTGTCTTGAGCAATTTACACTCCGGCAAAGACACTGATGGCTGTGAGAGAGGCATTGTTTTGTTCTCGCTCTTTTTGTCAGTATCGTTACCATGAATTGTAGGTAATCTTTGCATGCCGAACTCGACTGACTGACGCGACGATAGACACACGACTAATCCAGTATATTAAGTAATATAGTGACTACAGACATTTAGACAGTAGGTGCATCAAGAAGAGAGGTGGCGAGCAGCATTTGATTCGCCATGCATCGATCGATCGATCAGTCTGTCCATGAGTCAACTCATTGGTATATCTGCTTCTGTGTTTTAGCAGTGGCGGTGGCCGTGGTGGTTATAACAAAGGTAAATGCACCAGACTGTCTGTACGAGTCTGGTGCTATTCAAGCTTTCACTCTAATATTTACAATCTAAATACTCGGTTACTTGTATTATATGAAAGGGCTGCCATGCAACATTTTTAGGGCTGTATTTCTCCCTGGTATCTAATCTTTGCCCGGAATCCCTCAATTTAATGTTTAAAGACAAAGAAAACAGAGTGGATAATTGCAATGACGTTACTTCAGCGCCACAACAGCTGCTTTGATCACCAATTGCTTTTTGCAATACGTAGAACAAAATTTGTTGACACTGTATAACGATGATTTTGTAAGAACCAGTATTAGATACGTAAATCTTATTTTAATACCGTAATTGTCTACCCCAAAATACGAATGCGCTACGCGCTTGTAACAAACTCTGACTTCTCCGACCGTCGTGTGAAACGTAGGATAGGAAGTGCCTTAGTTCTTTAATGAAACATTTGTCTTTTAATTTTATCGGCATTTGTGCTGCACGAACACGTAACTCCAACCATATTTCAAACGTGTCAGGATAAAATTGAACCTAAAAGGCAGCTGGTGAACTAAATACCCTATTCCCGATCAGTCGAGACTTCCCCGGAAGTATGTTATAGGAGAATGGTAAGGGCAAAAATAATGTTGCAGCCCTTTTGTATGTTAAGCCGCAACCTTGTGTTCTCTACGTATCGTTATATGCTACTAAGAACGTTAGGGCAATGAGTACTAATACTTTGGTTAATGCACGGGTCAAAAAGAAAAGAAAATACATATCCTTGAATTGATAATTTTACGCAATGAAGGAGCTATAAATATTGTATAAGTGTAATAACGAAAGTGCTATGAATCGATAAAATAATAAGCCGTAAATATCGTTAAGAAGGATTGCGTCACGAGTAGGCCGAATAAAATTCATGTACTCATGAGGGTGAAACTAAATGTCATGATAATTATGTTTCTAAACATATATATGGATTAAAGAATTCTTAGTATACGTTACAAGAGGAATCCTTTTCGCTTGGGAAACGATTGGAAAGACTTAAACGATCACTGCTTCATAGTCAAATGACTTATAAGTATATTGGTATTTCGCTGAAGAGAAAGGAGCAAAGTATCTAGCTGTTTGAGAGTGTAGTATTCAGGTTTAGCTGTAATATTAACATTGTGTTCTCAACGCGAAATTGGTACCTTAAAGACTATTCTCACGAGTATTTCATTCGATTGAACGTAATTGCGAAAGATTTGCAAAATATCGTCGCTTCGCCAAGGTATACGGTTTCGTTAGCTGTTTTCAACCCGATATGAAAGTTTTCCACTTGTTAGCTTAGATTTGAGTAGGTTTAGGGACAGTAGATTTGCAAGTATTATTCCTACTTCGAGGAGTGTGGTGCCAGGACGGTCGTTAACTCTTATTACATTGCAGGGGGCTTTGGTGACCGTGGTGGTGGCAACGATGGAATGGTTACGCAAGAGGATACCATATTTGTATCCGGTATGGATCCTTCGATCTCCGAAGAAGAAATTTGTCAACACTTCGGGGCCATCGGTATAATCAAAGTAAGTATACCCGTTCGTAAAATAGAGTTATTTAAATTGGGCAGACAGAAAAATGTAATGCGTGTGTTCTCTAGCATGATAAGCGGACTGGCAAGCCCAAAGTCTGGATGTACAAAGACAAGAACACAGGCAAATCGAAGGGCGAAGCCACCGTGACGTATGACGATCAAAATGCTGCCCGTTCAGCGATAGACTGGTTCGATGGGAAAGAGTTTAAAGGGCGTACTATAAAAGTACAAATCGCTCAGCACAAGAGCAACTGGCAAGGCAACCGCAGCGGTGGAACTCGCGGAGGTGGTGGTCGAGGGCGGGGAGGAGGTGGAGGAGGTGGATTTGGAGGTCGAGGAGGAGGTGGAGATAGAGATGACCATCACCGAGGTGGTGGCGATGACCGACGCGATGGGGGAGGTCGCGGAGGGGACTGGAGGTATTCAACTTTTCTTTCTCATAATCTCCTATAATAGGACGAAATAAAACATGCAAATTTCTCGTGTCAAAAGAGATCGAAACTCACCTTGTTTGGCACACACGTTTGTCTCTCGCGTCCGCGGTGACGAGCAGTTGAAGCTTGGATGTCAACGGTGCATGCACCCACACGCGAAAAATAATCCACACGAATAGCTGTTAGTTATTCTTGCCTCCCGCGTGGTCGGCACGCGACTAAAACTACTCGAATCTACGCTCGACCTTCTTGGAGAGAATGCGCGCGACTTGTTCGGCTAAACAAGAAGATTCTCCTTACGAGTTCATAGGATAGTTATCAGGACCACATCTACTATATACTGTCTAATAGAAATAATTACTTATTTTTCCTTTTATATTCTTTATTTCGTTTGACTACATAATTTGCAGTGACATTCTACACTGATTACTGTTAATTTTCAATGAATTTCATACGATTAGCGCTTATCATTCTTCTTATTCGAAATAGGTGCCCCAACCCTGAATGCGGCAATACAAACTTCGCCTGGAGAGATCAGTGTAATCTCTGCAAAAGTTTGAAACCGGAAGGAGCCGGCGGCGGCGGCGGCGGCGGTGGCGGCGGCGGTAGTGGAAGTGGCGGAAGAGGAGGAGGTAGTCGTGGTGGTGGCGATCGGGGTGGCCGAGGGGGCTTTAGAAACGACAGAGGTGGTCGCGGAGGCGACAGGGGTGGCAGAGGCGGATTCCGTGGTGGAGACAGGGGAGGACGAGGTGGCCGTGGTGGTCCAATGAGAGGCGGTGGCGGGTCAGTATCTATGATTATTTGTTTTAACTTCACTAAACAAGTGACTAGAAAGAATATTTATGATTCAAGTTTATAAACATTATCTTCGTAAACTGTATTATTGATTTTGTATTGTATTTTATTTCAGTCGAGGAGACAGAGACAGGGATCGCCAACGTCCTTATTAAACATATTCAGAAGTGATTTGTTAAGTCACTTGTCGACGTACACTGTGTACACTGTACACATTTTGTATACAGTCTCAAATCAACGTATGTACATTTCTCGAAACACAGAAGTCATGTGTTACACGCCACACATACACATACACACTCCATTATCATCGTTTTGTTTCCCCTCATACGGTTTTTATATTTACGAAGATCGATGCGTGACACGTAATTCTTGTGTTTTGTATACGCATGCAAATGATAACCGTATACATGTAAAGTTACATTTTAATAAATAAGACTTTAGCCCTTTAACATTGAACTATGCGTTCTTATTTCCTAACTGCAACGTGAGACAATTTCCGCTCGATTAAGAGACACCCAGAAGCGCTGGGGAATTTTGTTTATTGAAAGATAAAAATATAGTACAATAAATTTATATCTGTATGTTTACATGTATATAAATCTAGTAGGTAATAGATAATTGAAAAAAGAAGTGTGAGAACTATGTAATCCAAAATAAATACACTGCGTCATTACGGCCAACGCACGCCTAAAAATTCCTCGACGTAATTAATAAGCTGTATTATTTAAATTCACTTTATCGTAGTGTATATATATATGTATGTATGTATATATATATATATATGTCTTACATATGGATAGATTAGATGAAGACCTCTAGTTCATGGATTTACTCGAATGGTATGATATTTTACAATTTTCTTCGCCCCCCTTTTAGTCTTTGCGTTTACGCTGGTCTTTTGCCAATTCCTGCAACAAATTCAAATAGTGAGCATTTAGTTTAACAATTGCGATAATGGTATCTTACGTCGCACCTCGGTCTTCGTTCGTACCTTCTGCGTAAGGATTATGAGAAGGTGACGGAAAATACCAATGAAATCTATGAATAGATCTAAAGAGTGCAAGATAAAGTCTTTGTTGCCCATATGGTATTTCTCAATGATCAGCTGCGTATCGTAAATTACGAAACCGCACATCAGGAACAGGCCGACGTATAAGTGGGCCTGGTAGAAGAAGGACCAGCGCAGGAAGAGATTGATAACCGAGAAAAGGACCATAACATTTAGCAAGCTGATCAAAGTACCGCCAAGGTACAGCCAACGTCCTCGTTCAGCCAAAAGAGAGGAAATACTGAATGATACAAACACCACAGTTGTTCCTGGAAAGTCAACGACATTGTTAATCATTTCATAAGGCGACACCCTAACACGCAATACTAGGTATCAGTTAAATAAAAGCTTACTTCTCTTATACTTGAGAAACAAATGGATTCAAATTAGTACACATAGTACATACTTGATGTATCAAGGTTTTACAACTTACCTATCAATGAAGTTATTATAATGCTTGGATTAACAGCCATAATCAATTGGAATAAAGGACCTAATCCGAGACCGGACAGAAATGCAAATCCCAAGAGATAGCTGAGCCGTAATTTCTTATTCTTTCCATTGTCTGGCGTGCTGATTAAAGCGAACAATAGACCAAAAGTGCCAAGAGTCGTCAACAGATTAGCCTGCAGGAACTCTGTGTACAGATGCATGTAAGCCCCCATGGCGGCCGAGACCGTCGACAGGGACAAGCATCCGTAAACATTTTTCAGATGTTGCCTGACCGGCGATTCGCTGTAATCCCAAGAACTAGCGTTATCTTGTGTGTCCTTTAACCGATTGCCATATCTAATAAGAGTCTCGCGTATCTTATGCACATAGCCGTTCGGATACAGGAACGAAGAGAGACTATTCAGATGTATGAAAATAAGATAAAGATGAGGAAGACTGCTATGAGAACGCAGTAGTCGTGGAAGTTCGAATGCGAATTACTTATGCAAATGGTGCAACTACTGTTTCACAAATATCGAAACTGTTGGGTATGGCTGGCGTATTCGCAACACGTCATTGCGACTATGTTCCGTACGCGAAAAGTTTCGCTACATGAAATATTCAAATTAACAAAGTTCTCGGAACCTACGTGTACGGGCTGAAGGTCGCGTAACACATACTAAGAACGCAGATAACGAAAAATGCATATCACGACAAATAATATTATTCAAAACGGAGCACGGGACGGGAGGATTTACTTGTTCGTGAAAAAAACGGGACGGGTTCATATAACGCAGTGCGAGTTACATCATCGCGATCCGTTGCGCATTTTAGCGGAATAACCGCAATAACAAAATAAATAAAATGCCCGAAGATATGGTTCGCACCAGGAACGGGCGCGACGTATTCGCGTTATCAACGAAATTTTGATCCCGACGGGAGATCTGCCGGATCTCGTTGGGCGAGGAATACTTACAGTCTGTTGGTGAAGGAATTAACGAATGTATTTAATAAGGCTGCCATGATTTTTCGCTGCTTCGATCTCGCACGAGTAGTACCGTCCCGTTAACACGATCTATCGGACGATGTTGTTTTCCTCTGGTGTAAGACGAGAATAATCATGAACCGTTGTAGCAGTCCCCCTTTTCGTGGACACGTCAGTGATATTTCTGTGCGTAAATTTCGTCGCCACTTCCGATTGGTCGACGTGCCTCTTGAAATTTTACGGAACGTCAGCTTTCGCGCGACAATGACGGGGGATAGGGCGTTCCGTGGAACGGACGAGGATGGAGACAAACTTTTCGTGACGATTGTAGCGACAATCCTCGGACTCGCCACCAGAGGGCTTGGTAGCACTAGTCCGTTCTCGTTAGTGCTCCAGTGGTATTGAATTCCGATGAATAAAGAATCTTCGTTCTTGTAACAATGCATTCAAGCGTAGTCTGTTAGATAAGGGTCGTAAATAAATTCGATTAGGAAGCTCCGAGCGAAGCGAAGCCCCCAAGTTGCGCGTTCCCATCGTTCCTTTCCCTCCCCGACACGAATTAATTTTCCGTCGGCGCATTTATGAGAAAACATTGCCATCTATCGCGTGAGATTAGAATTCACCGTTTCTTATGAAGTCAAGTATGATGAGGGTAATAAGAGCGCTGTTTTATACCAACGCGGAGTGTTAATAAATTATCGAATTGCCAGGAATAATTTATATACATTTAATGTTTTATCTTAAAGTAGAGACTCTTGACTACTTAAATTATTAATAGTTCTTTCCCATCTGTTGATGCGACGCTGTCTTGAGTACATATTTTCAAATTTTTCAATTTATTTCGAGTTTTCTATAAATAATTTATGTACTTTTGCAGTTGGATCTTAAAGAATACACCTATAATTACTCTCTCGTATGGTTTTTGCAATTATTTTCGTTACAATTAATTATCAGTAGCTCTTGGACCTGGTCAGGATAAATGGGATCACTAGTAAATGCTCCTATTAGCCAATGAATTATGAGTTTTCTGCGAAAGCTGAATACAGTTTTACAGTTGCAATTGAAAATACGAAACCTTGCCTAATTTCTGCAAAATAAAGTAAAATAATTATTAATCTAACAAAGTCCTTTCTATCCCCAACGTCTATGAACCAAAGAAACTCGCTTGTTCCGAATATCTTCGTCTTTTTCTAAACAGCATTACAACTCACTCTAATCGATACCTCTTTGCGTCATGCGCTCCTGCCACCAGGATCTGAAAAGTATCAGGCTTGCATAACCAGAGTTAGTGGCCCGCCACCTATTTCTATCCTTGTCGCACGCACTAGCGCTCTCTCTCTCTCTCTCTCTCTCTCTCTCTCTCTTGAGTAACTTCGTCGTACCACCTCCACCTACATCCTCTGCTCCTATTAACTCCGGCGAATTTCCGGATCAAAATGTACTTGAAACGCCTGGAGGTCGATAAAATAGGTAATTGTTTAAATACGTTTCCTTTTTAGCAATAAACGATCAATTCTTTGGCATATCACATCTATGGACCCTTAACTTTAACTACCCTTTCCGATTTATCATTGATTATTTGATTTAAAATTAACAGGCGCTGCTGAAGATTGTCAAGTATCTATATTTCCGAACGAAGCTTTAAAAGTACTTAAAGTAGCAACGGAAACCTAATAAATTAACTAAATAATCCGCTTATGAATGTCAATATTAACGGCTTATTTAAAGTTGCCATGCATTTATGTTTTGCGACGCGGCTGTAGAATTACATAAATCATTCTCTCAATTTATTACTCGTTTCATTCGTTTATTTCTCAAGCTCTGTATTACAATATAGTAATGCCGATATTTTCACAGCGTTTAACAAAGTCTTTAATGTCAAAAATAATTATATTTTGATACTTGAAAAACCGATCCTCTCTTTCCGGGATTAAGTAACTTGCGTTTGCATGCAGCAAAAGGAACCTGTAGAACGGGCACGAGATTTGTTTAATTGAAACCGAGCGGAAGGAGATCTCGCGATACTTGGATCAAAACAAACTTACGAGATATTTCATTGTTTTATTTTGTATGCGGCCGTGCTTTTGCTTTCTGCCTGGAACACTGAGCATGGCTGTGAGCTCGTAGAGTGTTGAACACTTTGTTGTTTAATTTGACATCGAATCCTCCTGTATCCCCCGTATCGATACCAGGAGGAAATTGCAGGACTCTGCAGGCGTTTATCCTGGAAGTCATTAACATGTCGTGCTTCGTAACAATTTGAGACCCCTCGCCTATCTTTTTGTAACCACAACGGGGTATGGAAGCATATTCTTTTTCTATGCTCTGCAAAATACCAGAAAACCCATTCTAAGCACTTTGTTCGTTGACCAGAAGCTTGTGTTTCTAATGGTACATCATGGAATGCTCACAACAAAACGATCAAAATCTTTCGTTACGTCTTCGACGTCTGCATTATCCTTATCTTCCCGATCGTTACACACAGATGTCCTATGGTTCGTATAGGTAATGTTAACTGCAAAGGATAAAGGGATTCATATGAATTGCGATGTGATAATCAAAGGATGTTCTATCACCTTTAGAGTCACGATTGAATTTATCTTCTGTGCGTTTCAGCATTAGATCGTATTCTTTGTTATACTGATTCTGCAGCATATGCGCGATCACTTCGTCGTTGTCTGTATCGTGCATTTCATGGATCGCGCAATCTTGCATATTTACATCTTCTGTCGCTTCGACCTGGTACTTCTTTACTTCTCTATTGGTGGAAATGACACTGTCGTTATTCTTACCATTTCTACAGAATAGGTCTACCGAAAGCGATAAATTGTTATCTTACTTTTCATGCAAACTCTTTGCGAGCTGTTCTGAAGTTATCTCTAACAAACTAATGGGGCCTTCGACCGGCTGAATTTTCGCCCATGGAGTTGCCATTTTTATAATAATAAATTAAATTATAAGCCTGAAAAACGAATACTCTGTAAAGAATATCTGAGAGATGTTTTTATTATCGATCGTAAACACAGAAGCGAAGGTTAAGTTACGCCAAAAAACGAAATGGAATTCTGAACAAAGAAATAATACCAAATCTTAATATAACTTTGCAGATTTCTTCCAATTTGTTATAATTAAACCATCGCGAGAATCATCGCACGAAAGAGTTCTTGTTCAGATAACTGCGATTCACTTTATTGACGTATATTACATTATAAGGCGACATCGTTGTTTCTAAGAAACTCTGAAACTTCTATTTTTCCAGAATAAACGGAACGGAAATGTGGAAATCATAACACGTACCTTAAATCTAAGAGATGTAAATTAAAAAATTTGGAAGACGAGAATAAATAAATAAGTAAACGATGGTGAAAGAGGGTAGACTGAAACGTAACGACGTGAAGTCGAATCAATGTCACGCGGAAAATCGATAACGGGTTTGCAGTGCGTGCCAACAGAATGTTCGCAGATATGAAAAAATATACGAGTAATCATTCTACACTCGTCATCGATATAGCCGCAGATACAAGATATTGATATCTGTTGTGCGATCGTCTTCACGATAAACTAGCGAACGCAAAAGAATATGCAATAATCAGATTTCATCGGATGTTTGACAAGTCCTAAAACTATTTTATTTTTGTACACGTCCTTAAGTATAAAAGTCATCGAAAACAATTATCTTGTTACACCGAGTCGATTTCTCCTAGATATATTTGTTTGTCACTGGACCCAGAGCACACTGGAACAAGAGGATACGTTTGGAACGATCGTAGGCTATATGAAATACACGAATAATTACGGTCAGATATGTATTACCAATTGCCTCTTTTGGGTGGAAGTCGATATCATTAACAGAGCCGTTATGGCCAGGCAATTTGTACAATATCCTACGACTCGTGGTGTCCCAAATGTAATGAAATCTGTCCGACGATCCAGCCGATACCTTACTACCGTCTGGTGACCATGCACACCTCAGGAGATTCTACAGAACAGTTATTCGAGTAGAAAAATAGTATTAACGATGCGCAACGCGACGATGAAAAGATATACCTTCTCAAAGTTATGTTGATGCCCAGAAAGAATTTTAACGCAGCGTTCATAGGGAGCGAACGGCCTAACGTCCCAAATTCTTAATGTGTTGTCCATAGCGTTAGAAAGTATGTAAGAGCCATCTGGACTCAGGCTCAGTCCACTGATCGTATCCGAGTGTCCCTTGAGCTTATAAAGGATAGAATTCTTCCTCAAGTCCCATACTTTTATGTCGTTGTCTATTCCCCCGCTTATCACCTGTTCCGCTGTGTCGTTAAACGTTACAGCGGTAACCTAAAACAAGAAAGGAAATAAAACCTCCGTTTCTTAATCAGATGTTTAAGAATTATAAGAGAGAATACCTGATATGTGTTGTTTAAAGTGTAACACTGTCCCCTCTTCCTGGGATCCCAAACACGTATCGTGCTATCGTCGCTACCTGAACACAGCTGCGTGAGACCCCTTCGGGCACCGGAGATGGAGTTAACGAAAGACGTGTGCCCCTTCAGTTTCTTAATTCTGGTTCCGGCGACTATGTCCCACAAGCCTAATGTCATATCTGTGCTAGCAGTGTACAAATGATTGCCATCAGGGCTGAAGTGTAGTTCCATGATTGCTCCACTGTGTCCACTCATCACGGATATATTCTCACATTCTCCGTAAACATTCCAAATAACTGTAAGTTTAATGTTATTCGCAGCTTTACTATAATACGACCTCCTAAGAAGCATATATATCAGGGCTTCAATTCATTAATGCATACAAATTTGTCGATCGAAGCCTGTGGAAGCAAGGTATTGACCCTCGGGATGGAACTCGAGGGAAAATATATCTCCTTGGTGTCCTTCGAGGAGCATAATTGGCGCAAACAAGGAGGATGTTCTAGGTGGTCCCTATGCAACAACAAGAGATACATTGTTAGGGAAATTACTTAACAATTGTTGATGAGTTGAGGTTAGCCTTACATTTTGCACGACCGCCTTTTCTCTGCTACTGAAAACCACTTCATTCTTAGTCCTTTTGGAGGCAGGAACCAATGCCAGAATATCATCTCCTTTACGTTTATCCAGAATTGGCATTGTGAATGAATTAATGAACGCTAACGCGTGCTTTTATTTGTGGCGCTTGACGAGCACAAACACAAACACCAACAAACACGTATTGACAGATGCAATACTTTCTAGATGGCACTTCGATCGTACCGCTATTAACCGCTATCTTTTTAAAAATGCTTTAATAACGAGGATTTCGATCAAAATTATTACAGAATTATGCGTCTATATATATATATAATAGAAGTTAAGGAATAATAATGCCGTTGAACTTGTAAGTTACAATTTATTAAATATCATATACATTCGTATGTATGTATATTATATACTATAAACATTTTGACACATTTCCATTTAACATTTTCACCTAATTCATACCTTTATTCTTTGCAATATACGAGGACCATAACATTATTTCATAAATACACATATGTACATGTGGCCACTACTATTGCTGGAGAAGGTTGTGGCTTTTCAAATAAATTTAAAGCAATAGTTTCCAAATTTGATGAGATAAAACCGATTGTTAACGCTTTCCCGCCCGCGTTGATCTAGATCGTCAGTCTTTCACTTTACCCTTAATGAAAAACCACATACACGACGAATTCCTAGAGTTGGAAGAAGCTCGACTTACTATTTGAATTACTGACTGTTGATTCCGGATTTATGACCCACTTTTTTTAGTGAAAGAAATAAAACGTGTCGCTTGTAATTCGGATCTATTCAAAATTGATGACTTGAAAATGCGTAAAGTAACACAATTTAATATTGTACTATACACAAATATACAGGATACTCATTGTCACCCTTCGAACCTGAATAAAACAATGTTTTTTTCCATATATATTTGCCTTTACTCGCGCTACGCCATTGAACGTCTCAACGATAAAACTTACTACAACAGCATAGTTGTCGGATTCTCCATTAAATTCTTGAAAGCGACCAACCATTGTGCGCCTACAGCACCGTCTACGGTACGGTGATCACAGCTGGCAGTGACGGCCATGTATTGGGCAGTTGAAAATCTACAGAAGATTATTATAAGATTAGTTCGAATACATCGAATGGCAAGAAGAAACACTCACCCTTTTTCGTTATTGGCAGGCACTAGCCTAGGTTCGGTCGTACCTACGGCAAGGATTATGGACTGTGGAGGGTTTATGATCGCAGAGAAGTTTGTAATACCAAACATTCCCAAATTCGATAAGGTGATCGTTCCGCCCTGGAATTCTTGCGGCTGTAATTTCCCGTCCCTCGCTTTTGCGGCCAACGCTTTCACGTCTTTGCTGATTTCAACTATACCCTTTGTGTCCGCGCCGAAGACTATAGGCGTAATCAGACCATTCTCTGTACTTACTGCTACGCTTACATCGACATTGTTGTATCTGAATAAAATATTTCAATCATGTAAAATATCATATATATATATATATACACACACACACAGTTAGTAACGATAGCAAAATAACTTACTGTCTTATGACTTGACCCATCCAAGCGCTGTTGCCTTCGGGTACTTTCTTACAAGCCATTGCCATCCCTTTAATGATGATGTCGTTCACACTGAGCTTTACTTTCTCTTTCTCCAGCATCTTATTAAACTGTGCCCGCATTGCAAGTGCTGCATCCATCTTTACGTCTATCGTTAAATAGTAATGTGGGATGGTTTGTTTGCTTTCCAACAAACGTTTAGCAATTATGGCCCGGACGTTCGATACAGGAATATCAATTCCTCCTGGTGCACCTGCTGCTGCTGCCCCCGGTTGAGCACGTGGTGCCGCTGCCGCCGGTTGAGCACCAACAGCTGATGCACCCGCTAAATCTTTAGATGTTATAGATCCGTACAATCCTGAACCCTTCAAGCCCTTTTAAACAAACATTATTGATCAAAATTAATTAGCTGCTGGTGGTTGGAATTCTTCATTCCAACGTAGATTAGTTTTTAGATTACCTCTAAACTAAGGCCTTTCTCCGCTGCGAGCCTTTTAGCTAACGGGCTAGCGTATATTCTACCCCCGGAGGGTAAGCTTGAACTGGGCGGTGCTTTTGCAGCTGCTGGTGCTGGTGTTATGGGAGAGGGTGGAGGAGTGGATGGTGCAGGAGCGACTGGTGCAGGAGCGGCTGGTGCAGCCGCTGGAGCTGGGGGAGGAGCTGTGGTATCTGCAGGCGAGTCGTCTTTGAAATCTTTGAAGGCAGCTATGTTGGCTTCATCCGGAACGATAATACAAACAAGTTTGCCAATAGGAACATTCTTTGTTCCCGCTGGTACTAGAATCTTTGCTAGGTAGCCTTCTTCCGGCGTTTCAAAACCCATCGTTGCTTTGTCAGTTTCAATTTCTGCGAGCAGGTCACCTTCGTTCAGCTTGTCACCTGAAGCAATATGGGAATATTAAAAATTCTCATTGCGTCCACTAAGCACAATGAACCATCCATTTTTACCTTCCTTTTTGTGCCAACTGATAATAGTGCCTGTGTCCATGGTAGGAGATAACGCCGGAAGCTGTACTTTGACATGGTCAGGATAATTTGCGTAGAACCTCAACTGTTGCTTCCACGGTGTCACCGTAACGCGCAAGGTGTTATGAACCTGAAACCTGAGTAACCAAGCAAGGAACCACTGTTGTATACGAACCAGCATTGGCAATTAAGAAAGAACATTGAAGTGCACTGTCAGATCTCACTCTTAACATCGATCTACCTGGATTTAAGTTACCAATGTAAAGAATATACGCAAACTCGATATTGCAACAGCACGTTCATTTTGAATGAAAAGAGAAAAGATTCTCGTACGATGTTACTTTGCACACGTAAGATTCAAGTCACTGAAAACTAGCAAGTGAAGAAAGAGACAGAGAACTATGTTGGAACAATGTCATAGAAGCTCGTGAGGGGAACGGACAGATAAGAGATATGGATGCAGGTCGAACAGGTAACCTCAACGATAAATCGGCGAGTGATAGTGCTAAGTGAACGATTAAATACTAATGTGACGGCTATTGAACGCGTAAATGAATACCTCTGCAGATGTTTTCTGTGAAGACACCGTATGACCATGGACCTCACGGTGTTTGTCCGCACCGAACTTCGTAATATTGCGCGTGCCAATTCATTACGTAGACTCGCCGTCGTTCGTATCATATCTCGGGCGATTCGTGGATCCTTTACTACCGATATTTAGTAGCAAGTCGAAGCGAGCTGGGCTTACAAATAAGCGGTCGATCGTAATACCTCGAACGACGACGTCTACGAGCGTGTCAACGGTACACAGAGGGGTTACCGTAAAACACGATCAGGAACCGACGATGCGAACAGTGAATTAGAGGTCGTTTGCAAGGTCACGTGGTGTGAAGTTTAAAGGTGGTTCTCAAAAAGAGGGGATTCATCGTGTACGGGAAGCATGGCTTGTAAAAAAGAAAGTAGTAAAATTAAACAGTGAAACGGGACTGCCCCCCTCTGTAAAATTGAAATGAAAATTTATGTCAAGGTTCTCTGGCTTGCAACCAACAGTGTCATTCGTAAAATAGATCGGGCACTGTGATTTGCTAGCGGAGACTAGCCTGACTTACGTCTAATTTAGCGCTAGCGCAATAGAAACGGCAATCGGAGAAACTTGTGCTTTTATCGACGTCACTTTCTTTCTAATTTTACTTAAAGAGCACTAACAATCGATTTTTTTATCAAGCACTACTTCATTCCGATAGATTTTTCGATCCGAGTTCGGTGATTATCGTTTTTGAAAATGAAAAAACGAGGCGCCGCTAAAAAGTCTAAGGGCGGCGCGTTTGAACTGGCCAAGGAAAGTGTGAAATATGGAGATGGGACGTTTGTATTTCTCAACGGAGATACTTATAACGGGGGATATAAATTCCACTATGGAGAGTATCTATTGGTCAAACAAGGTTAATATTCGTAAAAATATTGCTCAGTTTCTTTAACGATGGTCGTTAAGTATACGCTGTGTAGGTAAAGGGGTATACACCACCGATAACTTTGACGCGTACGACGGGGAATGGGCTGACGACACGTTCGCCGAAAATGATATTCACATTCGGTAACGAAGATTCCTTTGGCATGGAACTTTACAATTAATGCGCTGGAAGTTCTATTCTTTGGCTTATAACTAAATAAATAAATTTAGAATTAATTATTAAAGGTACAATAACGACGCAGAGTTTCGAGGTAGAATAGATTCAAACGGATCAATGAATGGCCCAGGGACATACACATTTCCAGATGGATCTTCTATCGAAGCCGAATGGCTCGACAACAAACCGGTCACGAATATCATCTACAGGGAGCCCCTTGGATTTTCGTGGACAGTTGAAAGTCACTCAGAAAACGTAAAAGCGTAAAGTCGAGAATACAAATCAATGCTGCTTTTGATAAAAAGAAAACGAAATTGTAATTGTAACTGCAGACGATCTCGTTCTCCCCCGGAAATCATTTCTGGACCGACATGTCTGACCAAAGCGCCGCGCATTCTACTGAATCCCGGAACGAAAATGGACTGAAGCAGCCCAGGGGATCGAAGGAAGATGCCTAGAATTTCGAACAGGGTTCGATACTTAAAATTTGGAATCCCAAATTAGAGCCTGCACTCAATCTTCTTTGTACATTGACGGAACCCTAAATTGGGTCACAGCTGGTTTAAATAGAGGATTCTCGCTCAAGCTGTACACGGTATTCTTCCGCTCTCGCTCGAACTTTTCGTACTCCCTTCTGTCCTTTATGGAAGTCCAGCACCTATGTATACACGTTCTAGTTAATATCTGCTTTAGATATACCGCTATTTAAATTTTAAATAGGTCTGAATGAAAGTACTACTCACTTCCAAATCAATAAGAAAGCTACTCCAATGCACAATACCATAATGATAATTAGACCCGGAATGACTGCTTCGTGCATGGGAGTGCGGCAAGTCTGAAAGCATCGAAAGAATTTTTTTATAAAAAAGGAAATGAGCTCGGGGAGTCTGTCTAGACCTACCTTCTCCGCGATCTTCAAAATGACGGTACCGTCTTTCTGGAATTCGTACACGTACGGAATGTTGCAGATCTGCTTCTCTCTCACTGTTTGCACCAAACAGGAGTGCTCGTGTCCTGCAGACATAGCCGATTGAGTAGAACGTGATCCAACAATCTCTCTAGTAGCTAACTAATCATTACCTCTATCCACGCTGTTCACGCTCTCGGTCCTATAAGAAGTAACATTCGTTCGACAGAACTGGTCGATTTTCTGGGGGTTCTCGATGGTGGCGTTCACGCAGGAGTTGTAAAGGACGCACATACTACTTCCCCCTGCGCTGCTGGATGACTCGCAATAAGTACCTCGATAATACGAGTTGTCCTCTGCGGTGACGTTGCATCTGAAAGAAGAATGCGTTTCTTACGAATGTTATTACCGATTGGAAGAAACTCTCCCGTAAACGAGAAACACGCACCGGCATTCCCCGCAGTCACAGTACCCATGAGCAGCGCACACCTCCTCGCTACCTGGCGCGATGCAGAGATCATCGGCGGATGGACACTGACAAGCGTTTCCTGTCCAGTCTTCTAAACAGTCGCAAACGCCGCACACACATGTCCCCCTGCCTGCGCACTCTACCCCATCGATCTGGAAGCAAAGAAACATTGCAACATCGCAGGTTCCTTTAGGGAAGAAGACCTGTCGATCGCTCAGCGGTCACCTTGTCGCACACGGAACACTCGCAAAATTGCCCTTTGTAGCCGTCGTCGCAGAGGCAGCTGCCGCAGATGCATTCGCCTCTGTCGGAGCAAACTTTCGTTGCGTTAGGGCCAAGGCACTGCAATCTGTTCTCCGCTGGCGAACTTTCGTTGCAATCGCAGTGTTCTCCTAGGAATACATTCACCTCGGCGTTAAAACGATGGGGGTGGAAGTTAACGAAGCAGAAAAGGTTGCAGCTCCTACCAGACCATCCGGAATCGCATTTGCATAGTCCGCATTCATTCGTTCCGTGCTTGCAGTGTGAGCTTTCAGAGTCCTTGCAGTTGCAGCCGCACAGAAGCTCGACATCGACCACCACCTTGGACACTTCCGAGGCCAGCGCGTCTTCGATCGCTACCGTTTGTTTCTGACGACAATTTTGTGATGCTTATCAGTATGAAAGAGCCGCGTACGAAGCAAGTGCGAAGTCTAAATATCCTTGCATACCCATAGGCTCTTGTTTCTGGGACACTCGTCGAAGGAGAGGACGACTTTGAACTCGTATACTCTGCCCTCTTGTATGCCGTTGCACTCCGGCGTGCTCGACTCGGGGGCGGTCTTCTTCCCACAGTTGGAAATATACTCGACACGCAGGGGAGCCAGAGAATTGTCGCGCAGCACCACCCTGGTGATGAGATCGTGGTAAGCGCTCTCGATGATCTCCAGGATGTTCGAGCTGTTGCTGGTCAACGTCGCGACCCTCGCTTTCTCTCTCAGCAGACCAGCGATCAATTCGTACTCGGTGCGTCGATCCTCCGTCACAGCGAATATCAAATTCACCTTGTTCTCCTGAAGTAGCCTCGACACCTCCGCCAGGGAAGGATAATCGTACCTCGTGGCCAGAGAATATTGTCCTCGTTCGTTGAGGTGGCACTTGAAATCCTGGCGCTCCACAACACCGCCTAACTAATGGAAATACCAATCTATTCTTCAACCACAGACCCGCGATACTAATCCCTCAAGTAATAGCAATCGATCACTTGGCGTTACCTTTCCATCCCCAGCAAAGTGTAAGAATCCGTCAGTAGCCATCAGCATCAGCTTTCGCGCTTGCTGAGCCCATCCGATCTCTTCCGCGCAAACGATCGACTGCACAACACCGTCCAGTCCCCCTTCCAGATTGTCAACGTTCCCGGTGACAGAGCTGTCGTTCACCTACGACAAATCTTACTCACTTTCACCTTCACCCCTTTTCCCAACGAATCATTAACGTACTTCTTTGACGAAGCGCTGAATATCCTCGGTGAGGCCCAGGTGATGCTGGAAGCAGTAAAGCGGCGAGCAGACGGAGTGCTCGCTTCTGCAAGGGTTCTCCTCGTGTCCAGGGAAGATGAACGGCATCAGAGGCTTGTCCGCGTAGCTGCCGAAGCCTAAGCGGTAATTGGTGGTGAACAGTCCCAATTTCTGCTTCATGTCCTGGCCCAGGCTGGCCAGGGTGTCCTTGTCGTCCTTCATCGACCATGTCAAGTCCATCAGGTAGTACAAGTCCAGCGGGTAGTTTCTACACCATTTCGCTTCGTTAAGCTTCTTGTATACGATAATGTAGTAGCTAGGGGGGTGAGTGTTAGCGAAGCGATACTGCCAGGCTGGAATAGAGGCGAAGAAACGTACTTGGCTGGCCGATAACGGAGCCGAACTACTGTCTCCGAATTCGGCCTGATTCTGACTTTAACTTTCTGCGGCCTTAACTGTATGGGAGTCTGGCCGGCTACCTCCACGTCCTGAAACTCGAAGTCCTCTAGAAGCTCTATCGACGCTGGCGGAGCGGTGCGGATCTCCTCTGGAGGGCAGCCGAACGCTTTCAGTCTCTCTGGCACGTTGCATCGCGGCTTCCCGAGCGTCAAATTCGCGTACGTCTATAAATATAATTTTCAATGCTGTCGATTCGTAGTCATGAAGTAGAAAGTAGGAAGAATCTAGGTTTCCCTAGTTTCAGGAGGATCAACGCTCGAAGAGATTTACCCAGTCGCTGCACCACGCGCAGGAGGAGCTCGCCTCCAGGCAATTTTCACAGGAGCTCTGGGAGACGCACAGTCTCAAGATCTTCGCCTCGAGAGCCTGCGATTTCTCGCAGAGGCGGCACAGCAGGATCACAAGCAACAATGCTCCGACGAACCTCATTCTCGACATCGATCGTTACACAACCAGATCGGAACCTTGCGCGAGCATCGTCGGCGTCCAACAGATCTCTTCGTTCCTCGATGTCTGCGCGATCACCGCGTCCGATAGGCGAATCATGCTTCCGTTCAAGGAAATCGTTGGTCCATGCTGTGCTTTTACTATTTCCGCGATCACGGGAACGATATCTGAGGCGAAACTAGCGGAATCGGCACGAGCAGTGTCGCAACGTGCCCGTTATCAGCAGCGCTATGATAACGATAAACGGCGTGCCCGTTGGAAAATAAAGAAATAGGTAGCGCGCCTCGCTGATCTGATATCGCCTCGCGATATTTATTATACAATCGCGGCGAGAGTTTACTTTAGCCGTGAAAACACGCCGATCGCTGGCTGTTCGGGTGGAATCTCATACGCTTCATCTTTATTCCATCGAGGATCGATCCATCATTCGGAGTTCGTTGAAGCACACGCGAGTTACGCGAGTGAGTGGCATCCGCGACGCGAGCACTCTTTCTTGCAGATTCACTGTCGACGTTGTCGCTAGTTTACTGCGAACGCAAACGAATCCAGCTGTAGACTAACGATGCCTACTATTTCGCGTACATGTGGCAGATAGATAATACCGATGCTCCTACGTACAGGGTGTTCTTGACGAACCAGTGGAGGCAAGGTGGAGCTTGTTTCCACGATTCGTTGTCTTCAGTGATGTAAGATCTCAAGAATAGACGCTCCTGCGGTTCTAGAAGGGGATAATTCGAGTAAAGAGCATTTTACTGTAGATTCGAGTTCCGTTAAATGTATTGGAATCCTTTGGTATCGATGTACGATCTATGGATCACTCAGGCATTGCGCTGCAAGTGGGTCGCGTGCTTTTGTTCGATGAAAGAGATGGCCTTGAAAATGTCACCGACTGTCACACCCTTTATATACGTTTAATATTCATAGTAGGCATGGAAAATATGTCCACCCACTTGAGCGTATCTCGATTATGCGATGACGAGTGTGCCTATCGCTCGCATATCATTATCCCTATAGGAAAGATTGAAAAGAGCTTCGAACCGCGCTCGCTCCTTCGATAACAGATCGAATATCAGTGGATATTCGAAAATTGAACTAGAGATGAAACGTCAAACTCCTGTTGGAATATTTTTAAATGATTTTCAGAAACATAGTGGAGTGAAGCAAATGGAAATACGTGGAAATAGGCACGCTAATTCGATTGTAACGATGATTCCTCTTCAGCTAGGAATGGGAGTGCCTCTGCGCGACGAGCATACAAGTCGTGTGCAGTCACATTATGTTGACGTAGTAATCAAAGGGATAGACACTCGCAGCTATCAGAAACATCGCGCTATCTAGTGCTAACATAGTCGCGATATTGCACTTCTGCTTGCGAATTTACGTAAAACATGTTGTTCACCTTCCATTTCTGCGATAACGGCGTTTAGTTTACAGACGGTGGGAAAACGAGCGATGCAAGAATAATTAACTAGGAAAAAATCTGGGACAAAGGTCTCTGATAAACGACGAAATCCCAGTGAAAGTCTGTCGTTTAGCGTTTTCTAGTTTCACGCAGCCACCGCGCGCCTCGCCTGACGCGTCCCAATTTCATAAAGAATGCACTCGTGTAGGAATTTGTGATTTTATTACAATTCTCATTCATCAGACGGAACTATGTATAAAAGAATCGCTTGTGTATCGGGGATAACATATGGCACTCGGTTCGAGATAATACCGTTCATACGATACGATACTTGCATTCAACCGGTATTACAAGTCCCACAAATCGGTAGTTGAAGCGAGCCAGTACATGAAAATTCCATAAACTTTATTTCTCTACCAGACATTTGCCAGCTGCTGCAGCGACAATCGTCGAAACCGTTGCCGTTACACGCGCCTCGGGATAAATAACACGCTCCCTCGTCCATTTTACAACCACGAGAGTGTTACGAATTACAAATAGAAAAAACTTACGCTACCCTTACGCTAGTTACTGAAGTACAGTGTTCAATGTATCACAACGTGCCGATTATGCAAATTGTACCCGTGTCGCGCGGACCAGTTCAATTCTCGCTTAGGAAGATCACTAGGCAGACGAGTAACTATAAATCCTCCTCGGTTTAATCGTACAGGCGGTTAAACGTCGAGAAAAATTAATCCCGATCAATCTGAAAGAGAACTTTCGCTCCTAACCGAGCCGTGGTTTCCCAACGCGGCGAAAAAATAAACGCGTACCTCCCGAAGTCGAGAGCTTCTGCTTCCTGAAACGCGCTGCCTTGCCAGGTGTCTGGCCTTTGTCACGAATGACAACAGAGTCGTTTTACGTGTATAAAGATGCTCGCTGAACGAAGCGAGTTTCCTTTGCCTCGTTCGACGAAACATGCCCGAGTAATTGCGCAACAGCCCTGCTGGGAAACAAGCTCGGTGGAGCGCGATAAAACTCCGACGCTTACGCACCGTACGCGCCGAGTGTCGCAACGTTTCTTTAGAATTACGCGAGCGTTGTTAACGTATCGCGAATTACGGTAGCACGTACTATTTCATACACTGAATTATTAACCCACGGGAACGTTCTGGATGTGTCGCGAGCGAGTCGACCGCGAAACGATTAAGGCTTCCTCTCGGAGCTGGAGACGCGTCTGGTCAGCTGTTGATGAATGTTGGTGCCGTTCTCGTCCTTGGTGAGAACACTGGGAACGTTCTCTTTGCTTGGCGTTGACACAGGTGGAGGGCTGTGGCTGGTCGACTTCACTATGCCGCGGATGAACATTCCCGCACAGGCCCAGGGGAACGACCTGCGAATCAACGGAATTAATGTTTAACGCTCGAGATCGATTGTTTCGCTACAATCCAATTTACCATTTGGCGATGAGCAGAATGTAAAGGTAACCGGGCATTACGACGATCTTTTCGTTGCACCTCAAGGCGAGCACCACGCGGTCCGCCACGTCGTTCGCGCTAAGCCTCGGGAAGAACCTGGTGGGAACAGAAGCAAGCGCGTGAGTACAAAAATCGGCGCGCAGTGTTTAACAGAACTCGCCTAATAGCATTCGTTTAAAAGAGGCAGAAAGAAACTTGTACCTAGGCGCAACGTCTTCGAACATGCCAGTACTACGAATGAAAAACGGACATATGACCGTGGTATTGATGCTATATCCATCAGCCTAGAAGATACAATAAGCAATATAAAAAAACGTGCCAGGCGACACTCTTCGAAGGGGTGTCATTTGCGTGGGTGTTTTTAGAGCGCGACATTTAAGCAAAGTAAAGGGTGTCGGAGTGTTATATAAGGGTATAAAATAAACAGGGCTGTAATTCAGAGGAATATGAAGATCGGTACCGCTAGCTCCATGTGAAGTGCCTCCTCGAAACCGACCGCTGCGAACTTCGACGTGCAATAATCCACCAGCGTCGGCACCCCAATGTGTCCAGCCAGGCTGGCTATGCTGAGGATGTGGCCCTTGTCGTGCTCCATCATCGAAGGTAAGAAAGCCTTCGTCGTCTTAAATAAAACATTACTGCCCTCAGTTCGCGATCATGCTAAGCGATCGTGTAATTGAAATTAAGCGTAGCATCTAGATGACTTTTATCAACCCTCGACTGATAGATCTCGTTGACCAGGGCTCAGCTGCGCCCTCTAGGATTGATATAGCCGAAAGCGAGGCCAGGTACACCAGATAAGGAGGAGCGATAAAACGAGGAACGTGACAGGATCGCGAGTGGAAAGGGCATTGGAAAGTCCGGCTGGATTTCAAAGGATCCAACCGAAATGACCGTGAAATCGGATGCAGCAAGAGGTCCAACGGTTGGCGCTCTCTTTACGCGCCTGTTAACCCACTTCTCGGGGCCATCTTCTACTTCTAACTTTTGAAAGTAAAATCGGCGACGCGTAACACGCGCGCGAGGCAGACTCGGCCAGAGTCGAGGCGTTTGCCAACGAAACGACCGGGAATCCCGTGATTCGAGAGGGCCCCTCGAGGTTATCGCCGAATCTCGCGAGCCCAGCGTTTAATCGTCCTGGCCGAAAGCTGGGAAATAAGCGGAGATCCGAGGCAGGAATTACATGTCGAGAGCGCGGCGAGGCCGATGGAAACGCGCTCCGTCAGGGCCAGGTACGGTCCTCGAAAGGTCCTCGAGATGATAGTTAGTTTTCGAGGAACGGCGCGGCCGGCAGGCCTTGTCCCTCTTTCGTTTTTATCATAAGACGGATATCTCAATTACCATTAAAACCGATGCCGCGGCGTGATGCAACCCGTCGCCTCGCGAAATCGGTATTCTCGTCCCGACCGCGGTATAATACTCTTCCTCCGTGCTCCGAATCCGCACGGCGCTCTTTCGACTAACGCCGTTACTAGCGCCGATACCCCTTCGCCGGGACGTCCCGTCCACTTTCACTCTGCATCCCGTTACGCGGACGGGTCGTTTCGAGGCTCGCGAAAGCCTCTCTAAATCCAGCGAAATTCGGGAGGACCTGAACGGCTCTGGGAGCTCGAGAAACGCTGGCGCCAGGCTCCTTTCTAACTAGCTCGCCCGTTGCGCAGAAGCTACGAGTCAGGCTAAGGTGGGCATTCGTATTGAGGAACCTGTGTGCGTTTGGCAAGCGCGGCCGTCGCCGCGTGTCGCAACTACAATACACGAGTGTGTACTGCAACCGCACGACCGACTGCATCTATCGCGACCGGTTTTCCCACCTGACCCACGGCAGCACTCCTAAACAGAGGGAACACGGGGACAGGAATGCCTCTCACTCGCGGACTCCTCGAAGGGGGAAGCAGTACGCGGTCTTTGAATTTCAAGCCCCAACCCGTCTTGCGCCTGGCCTGGCCGCGCACAATTGCAAGGGATTCAGCGCGAGTCTTCAGAGGGAGTGCTACCGACTCGGGAATGTGCCGTCCGTTTTTGGACATTTCAGGGCTAGCTTCGGCGCAGACGAGAATTAATTGGCTGCCTCGGTGTTGTGTACGCGAGTCGCGGACACTTCGGATAGGATCTCTATACCATTCGATAGTTTCCATTGGAAGTTTGGTGCGTTCACCTCAGTCAAGGCGATCACGCGTGGTCGCGAGAGTTCATGGAGCTTTAAGAGCTCGAGCAGGCAGACGGAAGGTGCGAACGTACCCAGAAGTGGCTCATCACGTTCACGTCCATCGTGCGGATGATCAGCTGGTCCGGAGTGTCCAGGAATTTCATACCGCTAGCCACGCCAGCGTTGTTTATCAGTATCGTCACCTGCAACAGAAGCGTGTCCAATTAACCGTTGCTCGTTCTTGGCGGAATAACTTTCACCGTTGGCAGTTGCTCCCCGAGCGAAGGATAAAGGACGAGGCAAAGGATCTGGGTGCCTCGAAGCGGACCGTTCGCGTAAACCCGAGCGCGCCCGTGGCCGCGAAATTCCATTTCTGTCGAGCCTGTTGAAACAGATCAGCTAACACATCTGCAGGGTATCGCAACGTTGTGGCGTAATGCAGGATTTCGTAACGTCGCCTCCAGAAGCACTCGTCGCTCGTGCACCTCGACAGCGCGCATCCGCGGCTGCGACCTTCGAACTCGCGAAGATGCCTCGCTCGAGGATAGCTTCTTTGCCCCGTCCCTTTGAATTTCATTTACATTTACACGGAACCTTGTGCCTCCTATCTGACGCGGGATCTAAGAAACTGATCATTTCCCTGGCTACCTTAAATGTCAGCTATGTCACCGATGAGACAGGAATATCTAATGCAAACATTTCCTCTCGGTATTCCGCAGAAGCTACTATTAATTACTGTTCTTGCGATAGAAAAACACGCTTGCGCCATTAATATACTATTGTAACATCGATTACACCGTTCTCACCTTTCCAACTTCCTCCTTGACCAGGGCAGCTTTCTTGTAAACGTCTTCCCGATCGCACAGATCGCAGACGTAGCCGTAACAGGTTCCGCCAGCGGCTTGTACCAGTTTAACAGTCTCCTCCATGCCTGCAACAAGGGAGCACGTTTTGATCAATGAAATGTGGAACTGTAGGCTCGCAGAGTAGACGAACTTTCAGAACCCCTTTAATGAGATTAAGGCACCTAACGACGGGCTTAATTACTCTCGTATTCTATCTCTCCTATCCAGCTAGCCTTCGTTCCATCGACGTTCGTAGGGAACACGGTCCTCGGTGCCGTTCGCAACAGCAGCGTCGATAACAGGAGGTTGCAGCAACGAACGACGATATTAGGCCAACCGATAAGCCACCCGTTGCGGGCAATTAGCATAGCGTTGTTTTTCTTGGGTACATGGTCGAGAGGTGGAAGCAATCCAAGCTCCATTCGCTCGCGACAATTCGCGAGGGGGCATCAGCCGATAGCCGAAGAGCGCTGCACTCGCGGCTCGCTTTTGCGTAGAAAGTCGAGCCGGTGAGGCGGCTGTCTCGCTTCTTGGCCAAGTGGTACGTGTGCTCGCGTAGAATATGAAAGATAATTGCAAAACGCAGGAGTATATCCTGCTTCTATGAGGTATACCGCCGGGATCCCTGAGTTTTCACCAGTGGGAGGGCAGCAAAGACCGCAACATCTAATTAGAATTATTCTTAAAGCTGCTAGCAGTTATCCAAGCGGTGCCCCGCCGAGGAAAAGTGGACTGACCGACGCGAAAACCGCCGGAACCAAATACTACGCCGTTTCGCAACGAGACACGCGCGAATGGCATTTCATTTTTTCCCTAACGATCGACCAGCTCACGAGGCTGGTCGGGGCAGATCTACTTGCGCGGCCTTGAGTGTCCCGCCACTTGGGTGCTGCGAGCACACGTCTACACAGCAAAGAGAGGCATTTTGGGTCCGCAGTTCTTCCAATCTCAAGTAAAAGTTCTCTCCTCCTCGTTCTCCATTCGTAATCTTGACCCTCAAGACCCAGTTAGGAAAATGGGCGGCGTCAACAGCGCGGAGATGATCCGGCGGGTTCTTTATCATTCCGCGGTTCGTCCTCGCGGACACGTGCCCGGCTTGCAAACAATAAAAACACTAATCCGCTTGTTGGGAGTGCAGCCGCGCGATCGGTATTCCGGCCGCGATCGCCGACCATCAAAATTCATCGCGCGAACGGGCTTCCTCTGCCCGTGAACCCGAGCGCGGTCTTTCCTCTCGCGGCAATTAATCAACCGGCGACCCTTATCGCCTCCGTTTCGTCGCCCATCTGTCCGATTGCCCAACGCCGCCGTATCACCTTGCCGATGCGATTGCCTCACCTCGGGGCCCCCAAAAGGCGGCTAATCGCGGCTATCTGTAGTCCGAAGCTCGTGTTTACCGTCTCCTTCGCTCTTTCGTCAAACTGATAGCATCCTCGGGGAGATGATTACGCTCGAGCGGCGTCCGCTTCGTTCTGGATCCTGTTTCCCTAGCTCCGGGGCGCGACAAGGGGAAAAGTCGATCATAAGACAGACAGGCGTACGATTTCTTCGAAGGTGAACCCCCGCGAATATCGAGCACAGTGCACGGAGAGGCGGAGAAAGCGTGTAAGAGCGAAGCGTAGAAATCTAGAAATACATTCTGCAGTTTTATAAACCAAGCGTTTACTAAACTGTGAGCAATGGAAATTGATTGTCGCGAGAGATGAGATTTTTGGAAATATATTATGAAACTTGTGTGTCGTGGGAGTTTAATTCCATGAAACTAATGACAAAATAATTAAGAACTTATAAAGTAAGGAAATAATTGTCTCGTGAGAATAAAGTGCGATATTTTTGTCAAGCGCCGGATCGACGCTGTTATAGTTTCTATCGCAACTCCAGTAAACTTGCCCTTAATGTCATCGAAGATACTTTTCTCGGTGTTACGTGGAGGTCATTAACATGAGCGTGCGCGGAAAGGTTGTTCTCCGCACGGGGCATCGAGAGGACGCCCACGACTGTTGCGCAAGCAGATACCGATACCCCCCCGAGAAGTTATCTCCCGGTGGAAATCGAGCAATAATAGGCACTGACTGCGGGAAAAGCGATTGTCTTGATGCGCAAGAAAAGTGGCAGCCGGGTCAAGGAGGACCCATTCGGTGACAGGCGCGGCTGACGATCCTGAGGCAGCATCTAGTCGACCACATCGATTGAGCGGTTGCATAACGCGGGGCAGCCAAGCATCACGTACGTATCCACGATGTAGGACTATCCTAGGCTCAGATTCTTAGATTAACGCGTTGTTTCTCCTACATTCTTCCACGTTGCATTATCAGTTGCGTAAATCGAGCGTTCGCGAGCAGGAAGTGTTTAACCAAGGTAACCGGCGGCTTCTTCGCCTTTTTATCGAGAAATCCGCCTGCTGCGCCGCGGGGCATGCACACATTAGGCGAGTTATCGGTAAGTACGCGGAATTAGCAGGGAAATAAAGGAGCGTCTGATGATTATCGCGTTCCACGATCGGCCGATGGAAGCACGCGCAACGTGACATTTCAGCAAATCAAGCGCGGCAACGGACTGGCTCCGAGGGTCGCCCGAAGTCGCGTTGAGAGTCCGAGCACGCCTCGGGCGGCCTTGAATTTCGGATGTTCATCAACTTGGGAGGATTCGCGGCACGCTCCGCGTTCGAATATCGCGGACGTAATTGCTCGGCCGACATCCAGGCGGCTTGTACTCGAGTCAGGGCTCGAGATCGCGACGTGGGAAGTCCGCGGCGAAGCCTCGTTCGTCACGTTTCCCTCGAATTTTCCCCGGACGTGACCTTCCGATCTGCCGTTACGCCTGTGCGTGGCCTGGTCACGCGCGCTAAAAATTCCGGCGGGCCCGAAAAGTTTTCCACGGTCGGTGCATCGGTCTTGGGGATCGCTAAACGATTCACGGGGCGTCCGGGATGGAACCGGTTGATCGCGCGGTCATCTCTCAGCCGGAACTATCTATTCTTTTTTATTCATCCAACACGGAATTTTGTAAAACTCTTCTGCCACACGACTCCCTGTGCCTCGATGGACAAGGTTTTTGTCGAAACTGGTGTGTTCCAAGTGGTTTGCATAGGTGATTCGTCTAGTTGTTTCGAGCACTCGAATTAGAATTCAAGATTCATATTAAAGGTCAACAGGGCCATCAACGACAGATTATTGGTATTGCGCCGGGGATCACGGAATCTGTTTTACCGCGCAACTCGTCGCATGTAAAAGCGTGCTTCATTGGAATTGCATAATGGATGCGAGGGAATTAATTAAGCTAACTTTGTTACGAGTTCGAGGAGGCATTAATACTAGACCAAGTTCAATCAGGACTTTGGTGATGCACCTTTCAGTCCACAGAATCTCAGTACTATATGAACCTTCTCCGAGAAACAGAACTACAATGCTAAACATCGGTGATTAATTACCGCGACTCAGGTCGCAAGAGCCTCGAGGGCTCGGCTTATCGGCTAGCAATTCTCTGAGGCGTCCTTAAGAGCTGAATGCCCGGCTCGGTACACCTGCGAAATAGTTTAAGAATAAAGGAGACTCACCAGCTTTGTTAACGTCCCAGATGACGACGATGGCGTCGAGGTTAGCCAGCCTAAGTGCAATTAGTCTTCCAAGACCGCCCCCGCCGCCAGTGACCAGGGCAACCTCACCCGCGATGCTCTTCATCTTGTACTTGGAGGGGATGAACAATTTCACGATGCTCTCGACGATGGACAGCAGCGCGAGCAGCAGGAAGCCGATCACGTCCCTGACAGACTTTAGGAAAGACATCCTGTATGCTCTGTTCCGTATTCAAGCTTCGACTGGAACCTCGGACGAACGATTGCCGCGGTACGCGACTCTTCTGCGTTTACGTGGACGACGATCGATCACGAGATCATAGCTCGTCGCAGCACGGGGGTGTGTAGCAGGGCTTCCGGGCGCGGAGGGAAGGGTGTCGGTGTTGCCTGGTGAACCGGAAGTCCAGCGAAAGTGGAAACACCGGTTGGCACGGCTTCGGGCCTCCTGCAGGGTCGCCTGGAGACAAGGAATCATAACTCCGATCAGTGACGATCATAAAGATTGACCGAGGACCGTTCAGAGTCCTCCTCCGTCTTTCCTCGTTTTTTTGCTAGATTATACGCGACGTATCTCGGACGATCGTTGATCAGAGACAATAACCGGGCGTAAATAACGGCAGAGAAATTAATTGCTCCGCAGCAGGTAAACAAGATTGAAATCACGATCGAGCAATGTACACTCGATGCCCAGAGATGTGCCTCGAAAGATTCTCAAGATACAAGAGTTGCACGGGGGATTCGTCGAATCGCTAATCTTGTTAGTTACTCGATGCTGGTCGCGAGTCTACGGGCCGACTATAGAAACTAGTGTACGCTTTCTCCGAATTTCGTAGCGCTTTCTTCTCGACGCGGTAAAGAGGACATGCAGACGGACAATCCAGCAAGGATCTGTGACGGCTTCCGTCGAGGAGCATGGCCAGACCGCGGGATGGAAAAAAGAGAAAGAAAAAAGAGAAAGATGGATAGGTTCGGTCAGGATGTTTCGAAAGGAGCAAGGAAAAAGGAAGGTTCGATTCCGATCGACCGTCGCGACGCTTCCGTTTTCCTGTTAACGAGCCGCGTTACGTCGGACAGCAGACATCTCGTCGGCTGTAATTCACTTTCTAATAGGACGCGAAGTTCACTTTCAATTTTCAACCGAGAATTCCCCTCGATGGGAGCGTGTAATTTCCCGTTTACGTTCGGCCATTCCGCGAGATCGTTAACGGGTTGATTGGATGTATTCGCGATTGCATAAGGGGCGAGCCTCCGAGTGAAAATCGGTGAAAAAGGGGACCGCGGGAGACGCTAGCGAGGCCTCTCCATTTCTGCCGTCCGTCGCTCTATTCCCTTGGAAGAAGACCCGGGCGGCTCGAGTTATGGAAATTCCACGTTGTAACAAACAAAACGATAAAAACGTCCTCCCAGTGCTATTAATTCTGTGTAGCTGGCATTTACATAACGCTCATTGTCTGTATAATTACTGAGCAGGAACATTTGTTTCGCCTATCGGCGTCGTGGCTGGTGGTTTACTAATATTCGATTTACCCACTCGAATACTTTCCATCGTACAGCTCTAATGTAAAAGGAACACGCTTGTTTTTCCCCTGGATAACGTGTAGGAAGGCTAATGAGGCCGATACACCTTGCGAACCTGTAGGCTATGGCAAAACTGATTGACTTTCACTGTCTTGCACGACCCTCTAAATTGTGGAGACGTCGCGGCGTCCTTGTCAAATCGATGTTTCCGCGCTGTCGAGTGGCAACAGGTTGCAACGAGAACCAGAGGCCACGTAGCCGTCACTATTTCCTATATATCATCCCGTCTCTTTTTAAGAGGACGCGGATTTAAGTAAATGGTATTTTAATGTACCCGGTGAGCGATTCGAGTAGCCCTTTCTAATTCGTTTATTTCCTCTGCCGGTGGTGCGCAAACATGTTTTCAAATAGTCTGGGTAAACGAGGAAAGAGAGGCACGGCCGGGGCCCTCGTTCTTCGCCAAGACGAGAGGATACGGTCTACACAACACTTTCTCGTGGATCGATCGAAACTTGACGAGAAATCAGAGGACCACTTTCGGAAGCGTCCGCGATGGCCGAGCGACCGTCTCGGGATTAAATACAGGCGAATCGAATTTGCGGTCGCTGCGGGTCTTCCTATCCGAAGCGAGCCCCGCTCTCGGGCTTCCAGCGACGTCTAGCCGAAGAGTGGGCTCGACGGTCGACGAAAATATGGGAAACGATTGTCGATAATTGCAAGAGAAATGTGCCTTACTGAGAGATGGTTGCCTGAGTTGTCGGAGGAGCGAAAGCCACGCGCGATCCCCGATGGAATTCCGAATGAATGGAGGCAGAACGAGGCACGGCGAGGTACGAATGTGCGCACCTATGCGAAAGTCGTCCGCGGAACGAGATACTCGTCTCACCGGCACTACGGTCGTCGGTACACTGAATGAAACGGCCGCTTCGGTACGCCTTTACCCTCTCGGCGGATCTCCGGCGGCTGTCTGCGCGCATCAGCCGAGAAATACAGCCGAGTGTATTAATGCGACCGCGGTAATTGCACGTGCATCGATCAACCACCCATCCTGCCTGTCTCCCCGCCAGCTAGCTCCTCTTCGACCTTCTGGGTCACCTGTCCTCCACTCCCCGTCCCTGTGAATTTCGCGGGCCCGCGGTCACGACACAGGCTCCGATAACCCGCTCCACGTCGCTCCTCTACGCGGATCGCGAACCTGGATATCGAGCGTAAATCGCGGAATAACGGTGCGAATATTGAAACGACCGTGGCCGATAGGATATCGTCATCCGTTGACTTTTTCGTTTGTTTGGGACACTTGTTTCTTGGGTCTGCGGGGACTTGGGGGATTTCTAATGATTGGTAAAAGTTTCGTTGTTTGTTGTCTTTTATAGGTGTGGAAGTAGAGGAGTTTCCCTATATTCGACTACCCTATAAGGATGTACCATCGTAAATCGGAAAAGTGTTTATAGTTTTGAGCAGAAAATGTTGAGAACAATTTCAGAATTGTAATCGATAGAGATACATTAAATAAAACAGACTGAAAAGCCATGCGGCTGGTTACAAATAATATTTAGCAATCTAGGAAACTGGTTTCCAAATATTGACCGCAGATATCCTAAATTGGACCGTGTCCATTTTTCATTCTTGTAGGTAAGAAGTCTTATTTGAAAGTATACTTCCACTCTATGAAAGAAATAAATAAGAAATAACTCTACGAAGCATTTTACAGCATACTGAGAAATAATAAATACACATTTGACAAAATAATCAGTCGCTGCCAGACTGGCAATTTATACGTACATTCGTAATAGTCGTTATTATTATTATTATTATTATTATTAATAATATACGGGAAACCCCATAGTATACGAGTTACAACACAGTTAAATTACAGAGTCCGCGCACTAATATTTAGACAGTATTGAGTGTGTAATAAAATGAATTAGTAAACATTATAGGAGCACCTAGGCATCACAAGCAACACAGCTGCTGTTGATACCAGTTATTGTTACTCTGTGTGCATATGAAACGACGTCCTAAACGAAGTTATTACGATCGAACGAAGTTATTACGACCGTTAATACCTACAGCTCAAATGAGCCTATCTCTTGCAAGAAAGACACTGAATCCACTTTTTTCCCTATAAGTTACGGGCCATAACTTTGTTCGAAAATGCAGGCGAGCAACACAACAAAGGCACTCTTCATCCTCTAATTCGCTTCTACTAAATAACATGCGAGCTACAGCCTCCAATGGTCCAATTTAGACTCCGGTCCAAATTGGGGAGCTCTCCCTTATGTAACCTGTTTTGCTTTGGAATAATATTTCAATGGTAATCACTTCTTTACGAATTGCATTGCTTCATCGTGCGAGTAGATAGAGTTTATTGCGTACAATGTAGATTTGTTTTGCCCCTCTGAATTATCGAGAGATACTCGGCGTTGTTGATTGTTTTCGAAAGAAAGATTTCAGGGGCATATTTTTGGTACCTCCGATGAGGAGCGGGGTCAATCAGGCTATCTGTCTGTTTTCGAGTGATGGGTAAGATTCTATCGGCCCTGATTCGGCGCAAAGAAGCCAAAGAACGCGAGATCGTTCCTCGAGGCTCCCGCGACATCGTCCAGTTTCATTACAGCTCGTTGTTCCTGCAATTTAAGAACTAGAACGGCGGCGACACGAAATACTCGGCTCAGCTGCCGGATTTTTCTCGTTCCAGCGGCGACAGTCGAGCGAAGGAGAGAGTGGACGTTTGGAGCGAAGACGTCGACGGGGCGAATCCGACTTTTCGCGAAGGCTTCCCGTCCGCGTGACGGGCCGTGGGCCCGAGGGTCTCGTTATCAAACGATTGGGGGAAAAACAGAGGGATTTAATGTGTCAAGGAGATCAAGTAGAAGAAACAGCGCTCAGATAGCAACCCGTTCAACGCTGAACGCGAGATCTATCGATCCAGTGATCGACGATCTCGCGTAAAAAACACGAGGACTAAACTCACGTGTGAAATCGGTTGTGACGAACATAATTGCAGAACGGACTATGTAAATGGCACGAATTAGATGGAGAATAACATGAAAATGCCCCGGAATGATGTTTCTAATTCTGCCATGCCTAATGAGCGATAGGATGATGAGGCGTATAAACAACCGTGTTTCTTCTACCACTTTGAGGAGGAACAGGTTTTTCTAATTTATTAAAGACTCAATATGTAGATCGATAGCAACACCGAGCATCGCCCCACTCTGCACTGCATCACTTACAGCAGACATGGGCAAACAATTATTTCGAATAAAAAATTGAGTTCGAATAAAAAATTGAGTTCGAATAAACGACAAACATTTAATTCGAGACAAGATAAAGTCTTAAAGGCCGATTAAAGATTAAAAGCCGATCCTTCTTCAAGCAGAAGTTTTTGCCCAGCGGTAACCGGTCAAGCGGGCATCGCATATCGTAAAGCATGATTTGCCAGACATAGACGCAAAAAAATTCCACAATTACGTCCAGAATATATTTCCACTGAATTTGCAAATGTATACCGAGCGATTTGTACTCTACGAGTGCGCGCGGGTTCTTCAAGGGTGCGCCAAGCGGAATCGTCAAACGATCCAGATCAAAGGGATCCCCAAACCGGTTTTATCTTTGTTTGCCACAATTTCCGAGCATTATTTCTCCCGGAACGTTACTTCCTCCTGGATCGCAGCGAATGCTACTGGGACTATGACGAAACACCATTTTTATCTCGCCAATAAAACGGTGTCCTATCTCTGTCGGGCTACGAGTTGATCCTGAACGACTGTCCCCACCGTTACGCGAATTATTTAAATTATTTTCAAAGGTGGCCAACTAAAAATCACGATGAAACTGAAAGTAACATTCCACCCGCCGCAACCGTTGAACTTGAACACGAGAAATCTTTCTCCTCGCGACTCGAGTGGCCTAGCAAATCTCTAGACTGTTCCACGATGCCATCATCGTTGTCAGCTTTCCAGAGCAACTATAAGTGAAAGTGGCCTGGCTTCGGAATAATTTCGGCGGTGCTGGCGGACGGTTCGCATTAAATCCTAATCGATTGGTAATGACTTCGGTCGCCGGACGAATGCTTGACGCGAAGAAGCGGGCAAGTTAGAAAATCGTTAGCGAGATCACGCAATATGTTTCCTAGAAAGTTGCCGCTTTTCGTTGGCCCATTATGTCATGTACAGTTACCAAAGCATCGCAGCAGTTTTTAATTTTATAGGTGCAATTTAAATACGCCTTGACAAGTTGGCCTCCATATCGTTCTAAGTAGCCGTGCTCTTACTGAAACCGGTTCACCCGTGAGTTTTTTCAAGTATCTGCGCGTAAATACTCGAAGATTGAATTGGCATCACGATCGTGCTGCGGCGAAATTGCATTCCACCGAAAGTTACCAACAGGTGGGTACGCCTGCGTTCAAGACGTGCCCCTTCTTCTTGGAGCTTCATAGATTTCTGCACGTTACGGAGGATCAAGATTGTAGAACGCAATAGAAGACAGCGCGAGAGGTGGACGACTCAAGTGAAACCTTTACTCAGAGGTCCAGGTGACAAAAAAAGAATAAAAATTGCGAAATTATTGTCGGCCTGTACTTTCGCTGAAATTCGCATCGGCCGAAGCTGAGTAGAATGGACCGCGATGATCGTGAGCAGTTCGGCTCTTTGCTCCACTAGGCGGTCATTTAAATATGCAAATACGGTGGCGTACAAATATTGACACGATAAAGGCCTCCATCGACTGAGCGCGCTCCTACGCGAATATCTATTAATGGATTGCAAAATCGTATTCTCTGTGGCAATCGGTCAATTTGGAGACGTATCAAAGTCTCTGAACTACGTTTGAGATTTCAGTGTATTTAAATAGCGATGTCTTCTTTTAAATGGTAGGTAATTATTCTCGCTGGTTGAAGGCTCGAGAGCTCCACCTCACTTTCATAAGACGCTTCGTCATCAGCGAAGTTTCAATTTACATGACAATTTCAAAATAAAAAAAATTAAAACATACAGAAAATTTGAACATATTCTATCCCTTGAAACGAAACCCTGCCGAGTCCAACCGGGAAAGATTAAAACCCTACGTCGGTACACTAGAAGCCTTGACGTTCATCCACTAGATGGAGCTTCCTACCCCGCGAGATCGATTAATCGAAAGTGAAACTTTGAATTCAAATCTAAAAGGCTCCTCTGTCACTTCCTGTCATCCCGCCAACTAGAATGGGACTTCAAATAGGCTATTATGTCTAGCTAAATAACAATTTCGTAATTCTACTTTCTTATACGGCTACGCAAAATTTGCGCAACATTACTTTCGCCGTTTGCATAATTTTAATCAGTTTGAAAGGAGGAACGGTCCCACCGTGGGAGGAAAATTTTATTTCAACCGACTTTTCTTTACGAGGGTCCACTTTCCGTGTAGTACCATCCATTACGAGCTCTGTCCACGTTCGGGTGACACGTACGCGGATCCTTGCCAGCGCCATAAACGATCGCAAAATTTATTAGTCCTGTCCGCGTCAAAGGATCGCAACAAACCGTACGATTGTTCACACCGTCGTTTACCTTACATTTATTCATCGATTCAGGCACGGCCCATTACGAGGCGCAACGAGCCGCATAGCTAATGAAGCATCGCGTCTCCTTTTCCGCGACACGTGATTCATCCCTCGTCGACAATCGCCTGGAACCGAAGGCCCCTCGACAAAAGCTTATTTTTCGCAAGGTGAGAATTTTAACGACGCGGCGCGATAATGGGCCGCTTCACCGCGCTGACAAGACCTCGCCTGTCTCCCGGGGCCGTTAAGAAACGCGACGAATGGAGGAAAGACGTCACGGAGGCGCAAAGTTGCGAAAAGTTTCTCCGTGTGCTCGGGGCACCGTGAAGTAGAAATGAAATATGAAGCAGATACGTCGATGCAACGGCACTGCTCGTCGTTCCTGTACCTCCCGTCGCCTTTATAGAGAAACAGTGCCGCCGACCTAGATCTTGAGCGTCATCCTTTCACCAGCCGCGCGATAATTCCTGCTGTCTCCCGGCATTTTACCCAATTCGCAGAGGGAGTTTTCACGGTGCCACTCTCCTAGAAGACTCTGTCGCAACCTTCATTACACTGCGTTTAAGTGCACGCGAGCGTGTAGCGTAATGCTTTAGCGTGAGTGGACTTACATTGGCAAGGGAATAAGCTCCCTCGTTCGGTGCAATTGTGCAAGCCGAAATAGCGCAATATTCCATCACACACGCGTAATTCAAGGATTCATTGGATCCCGTAACTTTCTAGCTGAAGGAAGACCGATAGATTGCGATTCAGTGACCTCGTGCAATGTTCCGGGACCTCGAGGCTACTGACTTCTGTCAGTTTGGCAAAAGCGGAGGAACGAGCTGTGGTGGTTGTAAAAATCGAGAACTGGGGATGACTGGCCTCAAGGAAGGAAGGGTGAAAATACTAATAAGCTGGCCCAGCTCGAGCCTTTTTTGCGCCCTAAGCGATTTAAAATTGTATTATATTTATTTGAGCTTTTTAATGACCCTGTGATATTTCATTTAACAATTTATTTAAAAAAATGCCAACTATGAAAAGACCATTTTGCGCTCCTTGTCAACTTGCTGCCCTATGTAACAGCCTAATTTTGCCTGCAAGGGCGAGCCGGGCCTGCTACTAAACTTGAGTTAGAACAATCGAATGAATGATTTGCAATTATGGCCAGCAGTCTTTGTTTTTCCTAGCTAGTTCATGCTCTATATAGCGGCGATAGGTCCCAGCACCGACACAATTTCGCTCGCAACGTGATATGATAGGACAGCATAAGAAAGGTAGGAAGAGAGAGGCACGGGAACTTTCACCATAAACGTGGTAGAGGCCTTTTCTAGAGTATTAGGAATATGCAGCACAGGTTTCCTGCACCCTGCACCATTACCACAGTAAACCCAGTGGCGTACCCAGGATGGGTTCTCGCGGTGCTGCATGCCCCTCCAGATCCTCCCGTCTTTCTTCCTACACACCCCCGTTGATAAAATGATCCGCGGATCTGTGCCGTCAGTGACTGCGGTTTGACATTCAAAGTCCGCGATGAGTGACCAAGGAACGACGAATCAAACAGTAAGTGATTAGCAGCTCAGTGATTGATTTCTTTATTTGTTCCACGAATCCCCGGAAAGCAGACACAGTTGAAGAAACTCGCTACTGAGAAGTTGCCAGTTGCATGTATCAAAGAAGAAATATAATAACATAATTGGAGTTCCAAGTTCGCATAGGTGTGAACGATCGAGAAGCGATAAATGGAGCGTGATGTTAATCAAGTAAAGTGGTCGAAGGTAAAATTACTAGTTTGTCGCGTGTTCGGTGGCACATTCTGGTTACGTTACTGCGCGAAGATTGAAGTTCCGCGGCGAAGTACCGCGGATCGCTGCAATTCGGCCGCGCTGTCGTGATAGGCCTCAGTCAACACTGGTCGATCAACTGATACGCAAGCAGGCCGGGAGGACGAGTTGTTTCTTCAACCCTCTGTCATTCTGTGCGCCGGCGAGAACGAGTTTGGAAAGGATCTTCTTGGAACAGGTAACGGTTTCATCGAGCGACTGATAGAGCGTCCTAGAAGTTGATCTCGCGTGTTAGCTCAGTGCAACGGCGTGCGAGTCTACTGTAAGAACAGTGTTAACGAGATCTTTGCAGCTACTATGAAATATCGCGTAGTTACTTCACCGTTACCTTAAACAAGCTACTGCCAAGTTACGGAACCGTTGCGACGATCAACTTCCAAGTCTGAAGCGTTGCTTCTCGGGCTCCCCAATAATTCTAACACGTAACTTTCCATATCCGTTGGCCCGGCTTTCGCCGAGGGTACCAAGTGTTGATATTATCCCAAAGAAGTGCCTCAGACGTCGCTTCAACAGTCTCTAGCACTTGTCTGAATTAATATGTCCACAAAAAAACTCCTTTCATTCGTAGAGTCGACGATGAGGCTTCATGAGTAGTTTCTCTGTCCAAGGAGAATCTCAATTTTGAAAGCAGCGGAAACCCTGGCGAAAACCCACGTACGCTTTTCGTATTCGCTAGGTCTCGGGGCCGACGAATGGTCCCTGCGAATAATCGAGTCGATAAATATTCAAACCGATATGCTCTAAGGCCGTAGAATGACTCGCAGAAGCGACGCCTCCTCGCTTTGTTTCGCGCGAGGAATCTTGGTGCATCGACCCAAGTTAATAACAACCGATAGCCGCAAATCTGCGGCTCGGTCAACGGTACCGCCACTTCCACGGCTCTGTACCGCAATGTAGGTGATTAGTGTCTATCGCTGAACGTTACCAGGCCGCTGATTTCTACCTCTCGCATGGGAAACCGAGGTGAACCTTCGTCGCGTGTCCACTTTGGGCTGGAAGTGAACGTGTGACATTTTAACATAAAAACGAATAGACGAAATGCCATTGGAATATGTGATTCCATAATCATTCAGAGTCTCTTTCCATCGCGAGAGGCTAAAGAAATGTTTTTGATTCTGATATTAAGTTCTGTATTTCTAATTGGGACAATTAAAGCTGTTGCCTTTCCAGGTTCGAAATGGAGCTACCCGAATGGGCCACTCTATTATACGATCTACTGCTGCTCGCGGGAATGGCGGTAATTTATATAAGCGAGGCGATAGTCCTTACGTTCATCCCTCGACGCTACCGTGCGAAATCTGTGAAAGGGGAGGTCGCCCTGATAACGGGGGGTGCAGGTGGGGTCGGAAGTATGATTGCCACGAAGCTGGCTAAACTTGGAGCACACGTTGTGATCTGGGACGTCAATAAACCCGGCAAGTCCAGATTGATCTTAAAGCCGCGATGAAACTATGACGAATTTTTCTGTGAATGTAACTTTCAGGCATGGAAGAAGTTGTTGGAAAGATCAGGGAGGATGGGGGGATGTGCTGGAGTTACTACTGCGACATCAGCAGCAAGGATGATGTGTACAGGACGGCGAAGGCTGTGCAGATTGAGGTCGGCTCTGTAAGTAAATCAGTTTGACTATTATTCCGTATCAAGGATTAGGGCAAGATTAATAGCCTAAGGAAATTGAAACTCAGGTGACCATACTGATAAACAACGCAGGCTACGTGTATGGGAGAACGCTAATGGAATTGCCCGATGACGAAATCGAGCGTACTTACAGAGTCAATATTTTATCACACTACTGGGTAAGCTTAGTTGGAGGATAATTGATCGTGAAGAGGACGTATGTATACAGAAATCTTGATGGAGATTTGCATTCAACAGCTGACCAAAGCATTCATGGGGGACATGATGAAGAACAACCACGGTCACATCGTGACTGTGGCTAGCGTAGCAGGACTTTTAGGAACTTACAATTGCACGGATTATTCGGGCACGAAATTTGCGGCGGTCGGGTATCACGAGAGCCTCTTCACCGAACTCAGAGTAAGAGAATATTTCTAAAATATCTTTAATTGCTCCTCTTTTCCGTTACGCAATGGTGATCGAAAGAATGTTATTACAGACCCACGGGTACGACGGGATTCACGCGACTCTAGTTTGCCCTCAACTTATCAACACGGATCTGTTCAAAGGAGCGAAGCCCAGGTAAACAATTCAGTAATTCAACACGCTATTAATGCGCTCGATTTCTTAAAAGGATGTGTGGTTTAAAGATTGTCGCCAATGCTAGAGCCTGACTATGTGGCTGAGGAAGTTGTATCAGGAATACTAGTGAATCAAGTGAACGTGGTGCTACCTGGATCACTCAGATATCTCCTACCACTGAAATGGTAAGATTCAATGATTTCGTTTAATTAATCCAGTTCGGGCAGCGATTAAAATGTTTCTCTTTGTATCAGCTTCTTGCCAGCGAAGCTATGTTGGGCTGTGATGTATCATATCATACGTGGACCCCAAACTATGATGATGATGAAAGGAAAAGAGGAGAAACAATCATTGAGGAACAACAATGTCACAATGCTTGCCAAAGAGACATATGTACAGTAATGCGTGGAAACTGATGCGAAGCATTATAGGCTAGTGTAGTGATTACACGTAGGCGTACGATATTTCAACTACGAGTATTGGCAGGATTATAATTATGTGTACGTGATATCAGAACGTCATTGGACATTGTCAAGACTGAATTTGTATGTTTAAGTCGCATTTGATAACGAAGGTTTTATTTTCTTAATGTCCTGTATAGTTTAACATTTGTAAAGGTATTCATAATAAATCGTAAAAATAATGTAATCCCTGACCCAGCTCCCAAATCGATATACCTGTACCCAATTCTGCAGCAAGATCCAGTCGATGCAGAATAGAATATAATGTGGGATAAAAGACAATCCCACTGCCCCCTGATGACCTGAAATACATCCCCAAATTTCAACCTACGCCAAATTAATCTCGCCTAAGTTCTAATTCTCATGCTCCCGAGTCTAACTCGGGATAGAAAGAAAGAAGGAGCTAGTGTTCTTACTTTGCCTCGAAAAAGTGTTCTTTGCTGTCATCGTCCCATTGAATTTTCCCCTTGGAAGATTCAAGAACTTTTAAATAGTCTGACCCTAAAATGGCTCCCCCGCCCTGAGGTGTGTAATTGTACCCGTAGAAGTTAAGACCTAGCAATATCTGGGATCGTTTAGGACCTCCTTCAGGTACAAGCAACTCCACGCACTCCCTCACCCAATCGATAGGACTATTCGGTCCGGGGCGCTGGATGCTCGAGTAGTCGTAAGTCATTAAGGAGAAAGCTTTCAAATATGGTGACAACTGGTCAAAGTGATCTTTATTAAACAACTGAACCTGTGGCCTAAAAGAGTGGGAAACATGTAGCCTCGTTAAGAGGCGCACACTTTAATCAGCCCTCTTTGCAGAAGTGCGAAATACACAGACGTGCAACTGTTTGAGAACAATAGGAGACAAACTCACCCTCTCGATGGCGGCACTGCGAGAATTGCCTCCAAATGGTTGTCCCTCAGCTTGTGGGCAATGGACTGAATTATCGCCACAACAATCTGAGTATCCACGCTTGTAAGCACAAACTGGTTCCACATTTCCAGAACGTATCCGTCAAAGTGGAAAGCCTGGAAGAGTGCCATAATTGTTGGGATAATTTTTTAGTAGACACCCATTCAATTATGCGTATTCTTCCAAGTACCTTAGCCGTGTCTACGAGCGCTGAAATTAATGCGATCTGCTTATGCGTGTCGCCGTACAGTCCAACAATATCGTCCACCGACCAATTCTCGAACAGTACCCTGGGCAAGACTGAAAGTAATAATCACGTGATTAGCAGAATATGTACAAACTTGCTACACGATCCAAGTCCAGAATGCGCCATACTTTTCACACGATGATCGACGTTATTCGCCGTTCTCATCTCCTTCAACCACTTTTTCTGAACGTCGTGGGTCGACAGTTTGTATGCGGCGCTATTGCCTTCTGGGAATGCCAGCCATACCGGCGACACCATGGTGAACTTTCCGTGAAAGGTTTTGGAAACTTCAACTCCATTGTTGTTCCACTGAAAGATAAAGTGCGTTTGTCAGTATTAAAGTATGACACACTTAACAGATGACCGTGCTTTGCAAGGCTGTGAAACAGTTTCGCTCGAGAAACGCGGTTTCTCGTTCACGAACTTGCTGCCAACGAAAACACCGATTTCGGACGAGAAACTTGACAGAATTTGACAATACGAGTCGGCGAACTCACCGGTGTGATGTACCCCAAAACGTCCCCGGTAAAAAGTCTGCGAGTTGTATTAGAAAAGTAGAATCCTGCTTCCCGAATAATGTCGTGGGGCTTGGGATTCTTCACCACTAACAATCTGCCGAAAACGTCCTGGCTGGCAGGCCCCTGCTGCAATTCACACGCACATCAGAACATAAATGCTACATCCGGGAGAATTTTCATAATTCCGTTTCCTGTACCTTACTCTCGACCTTCCCTTTGCTCTTTTTACTAGCCTTCCCCTTCGGCGGCGACAACGTGCATTCCGATAATTGGATCAGTAACAACAAGCCGACGACGAATGCAAAAATATTCATAATAGGTAATTCTGTCTTTATCAACTAATTGAAATCATAAATTGCTACAGAGCAACATACGTGGCCAAACACTAATTCAAAGGACTTTCGCGCAGTCGTTGGTAGAATGCGCTACCGTCACCTTCTAAGAACACAAGCATATATAATTCACCGAGTTCCTTAAGTTTGATCACTCGTTTCTGACTCGTTTACTTGCAAATATATCTACATAGAAATATGTGCGACATAGAATATTGCCGAATGTTCACGCAACGTTTCAAACCGATGATAAACTTTTGCTAATTGACAAGACCAACTTTTATGCCCGTTTTACATGAAATGCGATGCACCACTCGTTTAGTTCGAAACGAAAGAAACTGCGAGGAATTACCTCTCCGAGGGTATTCGGAATCGTTTGAGTTGAAGCACCTTCACATTAAGATAATGAATTTCGTTGGTTAATATGTAAAAAGATAAAAATTATTGGAGATTGCTTTAACACTTCTTTAAGCTTCTTTTACCACGTGACTGGGTCACATGATATGTATTTTGATGTAACATGGCGCCTTTAATTGTCACAGCGTAATAAAATTTTTGGAAGAATGTGAGAATTTTTTATGTGTTGAATAAAAGTCTCAACACAGAATGCCAGTTGATATAAATCGATTAACTGAAGGTTGGCTAGAATTGGAAAGTGACCCAGGTACGAGAGATTAATCCCGGAATTATGCTATTTTAATGACGCCCGATATTAAAGAACTTGAATGCGTTACGAGAGCACAGAAGTTGAATGCGTTACGCTTCGGGAGATTTAAAATTCGATGCACATTAGATGGGTGTAATTTCGAGATGTTTGTCATTCAGTTTGATACTTTTATATACCACCATTGTGCTTGTGTTGTATTCTAACAGCAGTAGCATTAAAGGGGCAATCAATTATGCCCTTTTATGGTATTCGGAGTGTCTTTTGTTGACACGTATCTTGCATTGTTAGGTTTATTCACACTGCTGCTGGAAGATTTTGGGGTGAAGGGTGTGCAAGTGGAAGAAATATATGACCTGCAAAAATCTTTGGAGGGCCCAGTGTATGGCTTTATATTCCTATTCCGTTGGATAGAGGAGAGGAGGTCCAGGCGCAAAGTTGTGGAGCAAGATGAGAGCTTCGTGAAAGATGAAGAAATCGTTAACAATATATTTTTTGCACAACAGGTGCATTGTAGTTTGTAATTATAGTCCATCCCACATATCGCGTCGTTGTCTTACCTGTTGTTTTCTACACAGTTCGTTCCTTTGTAGGTTGTGCCCAACAGTTGCGCGACCCATGCGCTACTCTCTGTGTTACTTAATTGCCCAAATATCCATTTGGGTACAACTTTATCCAGGTTGAAAATGCATACATCTGGCATGTGTCCAGAAAATAAAGGATGGGCAATAGGTAATACACCCGAATTGGCCTGCGCGCACAATTCGCACGCGATGCCTCAAGCCAAGAGGCGGCAAGATAAAAATACCGGAGTGTCCACCGGTAGATTCACCGGGGAAGCTTTCCACTTTGTTAGTTACGTACCGATCAACGGTAGACTATTCGAATTGGATGGTTTGAAACCGTACCCCATGGATCACGGTCCGTGGAAGGAGCACGAAGAGTGGACCGAACAATTCAGACGAGTAATCACGGACCGTCTGGGAATGGCAACAGGAGAGCAACTGCAGGACATAAGATTTAACTTGATGGCTGTCGTTCCCGACAGGCGACTCGCTATCTCGCATAAATTGACTATGTTGAAAACGAATAGACAGATAGTACTAGAGGCATTACAGCAACTTGTCAAGCTAAGCCATCAAGATGGATCTGAGAAGAATGTGAATGACTCGGAGAAATCGGAGAAACATTACGAAAAGAAGAACAAAACTGACGACGAGAATGTTCTACCCAATAAATCAGAGATCGACGAATCTTCTTCGGTACCGGCTATCACCGTTGAACGAAGTAGCGATACTGCAGCGGATATCGAGGAGTCAGCTTCCAGCATAACTTCTGGAAAGACTGAATCGAAGTAGGTAGATTTAGATTAATCAAGATTTATAGTTCTCAAACATTTTATTTAACGTCTATCCTTTAACGCTACAGTGGTATGGAGAAAGTAGTGATGTGTGCATTGGATTATGCTACTCCACTTCGAATTCAAACATCACCAGCCCACAGCTCTTCTAGTACCGATACATCATCCGAGATTGGGTCCGCCTTTAATTCTCCGACCCAAGGTAAGTGGACAGATATTCCGCTTTATCTCACTCTGCAGAGGCGTTTTGTTGTACACACCTTTTTGCTTTGACAAAATATTAAGTCATTCGGACACGTCATTAGCATTGCCTCGAAACCTTGCAATTTATCTGACGAAGAATGACAAATATAGTACCCCGATTCAGACTTTGGATCTTTTATTTTGCCATGCTCTGTACATATATTTTTTTCTGACGCAATTATTTGAGATTCGATGTCAGACCCTTCTGAAGGCTTCGTGTTCCCTTGATTACTTTCCATACACTTGTTATAAACTTCTCTGTCGCATACCCTAGTGTACTTATTAAACGCTGTGAAAGATGGACATGAATATTCTTCTACAGAAAGCATTTCTGGATCACAGACATAGTACCTAACACAGTCGGTAGTATTCGCCGTACGAACATTTTTCACGCACTGAATTACGTGAACAAATCGCGAGTCTACATGATAACCCAATGATTGATATTTTTCGACAGATAGGTACTCCCTGTTTCCCGACTTGTCAGTAATTAAAATTATATTATTTTCGTTTTCTGAATCGTCCAGCGATATCTGTGATACATTGCTTGGAGTTTCTATATTTAACTTCGATTCATTTGCGTCGTTTTCTCTTAAAATTTTCCTGGTATCAGTTACGTTCTGTGACTTCGCTGTAGTTATAATAGTATTTTGCAAGTTATTCTGCTGAATGTAATTCTGTATGAGATAATTCATTAACACGCTTCTTTGCTTGGTCTTGGAGGGTTCTAATTCGTTAGGCACAGTTTCACTTATACTTATACTACTTCTCGAAGGCGTAGGCAGTGACAATGATGCTAGCAATTCTAAAGGAATTGTGATTTCTTTGTAAGCCAATAAGTGACGTATCAATCGATTTAACATCAAATAATCCTTTGTGGTATGATTCTGAGCTTGTAAATAGCCATATTCTAGAAGATTAGTTACAGGAGCATTATCCATATTTGTTTCATGCTTATCTTCCATTGCTCCTTCAATTTCAATTAGTGGATACGGAGTTACGAGTTCTTGATCAGGAATGCTATCAGTAGTATATGACGAATCAATGAGTTCAGAAAAATTTGAAGGGTCTTGTGTTAATCCCATGTAACTAGTTTCATTTGGGTCCACTAAATCAGGCGTATCGTACCTGTTTGTTATGATAGATGATTCTGTCGACAGCGCGTCACATGTCCAGGAATCACCGGGTAGAACACACATTCTTAAATACGGCTGGAATATCTAAGAGTATAAAAAGCTCGTAAGAATATTGAAAGCAGCGAGTGATACTAATGCAACAATAGATTGTCTTACCAAGCCCTCTGTACATTTACTGGGTACCCAAACGTAACCGCCACTAGGTAAACTCACGCATTTATAAAACACGGTGCAGCTAGTGGAGTCTGGTTTCCTCGATTCTGGACATTTCGACGACGCTGTTACCAGAATAGAAGAGAAAATAAAAAGTATCAGTCTCATCTTGTCTTAATGTTACGTGCACTGTCGGCTAGCCAACTAAAATTCAACTGTCCTGCTTGATGGTACTATTTGCCTTTCACACATTCCCCCACGTTTCATCGTTTTATTTGGCACCTCCGAGATACAGTTAGTTGACCTGTCCTCCGCCAGCATCTTCACACTCTTTTTGTCGTACAATCAATGACTTCTTGTCC